>CM060979.1:109348420-110611634 GCA_030765065.1 Deroplatys truncata
TTTTCATTTGTATGGGATGGTCAATGAATGTTGAGAATATATGCAAATCTCGGGTTAACGAGTGACCATACTGCACTTTTTTTTATTGACATTGCACATTTGGATTCCTTAAGGATACTCATCCGTGAAATTTAAAAAATCAGTAATTTCAGGTCGATTCATTTGAAACCTTAATACAGTAATCAGGGATCTCAATTTTTGCTTTAGAATTTGCAAAAGATTAAAATTGTTTAATAGCCTTAAAATTAAGCATGGTAACAAAAATTCATGTCGTAATTTCTTTATTCTGTTAATAACAATAAGTTATACAAGATTTCATTTATTTATACCGAAAATTACATCATGTGGAAGAATTTAAAAATGTAAAATGTGCTGATAAATGAAAACCAATGAAAAGAGAATTTAAAAATTATAACACTAAAATACTACTTTTTCTGACTTTATGCGGTTTAAAACGCATGTGTGCATACACAGGCCTTCCTTCGTCCTTTTCTGCTTCTCTGCAACTAGTTCAGTGTTTAGTGTTGGCAAAGCTTGTCGTCTTTTACTACATTGTTATTGCAAGCTAGCTTTATCAGGGCGACATTTTTGAATTTTAGGTTTAAGCCCTTTTTAAGTGACCTAGTAATAGTTGGGTATCTGCATTGTAAAATACGACTTGTACACCACAACATTCAGGCAATGTCTCCCTTCATCATAAGAAGGGAAATAATGTATATATCTGATCCAGTAAACCACGTGGTTTCGCTATATTTTCAACTGATAGGTTTTCCTGAGAAAACTTATGGGCTCAGGACAGTTTTCTCGCCTCTGTGCGAAGATATACGCAGGTTATAGTTCGTCTTCTCTCAAAACTATTATTGCTCCAATGACGAAAGCTTTGCAGCTAGAAAAGAGGAATCTTGCCATCACATAGAAACTCCGAAAAAGAGAACGGATTATGATGAAAGAAAATTTTAAGACTTTCAAAATTATATTTAGAAGATCGATTAAGACCAGAAATATATAATGCGCAATTTAATAAAATTCTCCTTTGAACCGTAACATTATTTCTGTTTGTTTTTATTTAAAGGCGTCTTAGAACCAGCAGTTCAATTAAACTCTGATCTCTTCTTTCTTGAAATAAAAATTTAAACTAAGTATCCAACAAAACCGAAACTAGTCGATATTTAACTTTTCATTGGATGCGTTCTAACACGCTAAAACACTCTTGTGCATGTGACAATCTTAGAAGACACTCAATTATTACTAATATTATTACTATACCATTTAAAAATACTGTTCGACAGGACATAACCTCTAAAATACTTCCAAAAATATTTAAATGGGGGAGGAGGTTAAAGGGATTTCATGCTTATGTTGCCTAGTTTCAATCCTGTTTCTTTGAGTATAAACATCGGAGGGTATCTTTTAGCACTTTATTGTGAACATGGCAGAGTTTTAATGACTCACAGCCCAAAGGGATATATGTGCAGGACTAAAATATTTTAAAGTTTAGTTATTGTAGTGGAGATATTTGCATATCGTATTTATAACACCAAAATTCCTTCCAACAGTTTCCCGTGTTGTTATGAAAGAATATTTTTATATGATTTGCAAACAACTTGATACTCTTTGATTTTAAATTTTGGCAAAAATGATAGGTTTAAAACTTAAGATAAAATATAGATAAATAAGAACTTAAGATAAGATAAAACTTTCAAAAACTTCTAATGCCCTTTATTCTCAATCAATATTTTAAACACCTAACATATGTGACTTTGTTCAGTTTTCACTGCCACTTCACTAAAGTGATTTATTTCACTCACTGGAGGTCGAACACAAGACCTCTCTAAACGTCTGAAGTAGCAGCACTCATTGTACGTCACAAATTTCGTCACAATCGCTAATTGAACAAAATGAGTAATCAGTACCTTATGTCGAAACAGGGACAACAAACTCACTATTTTACTGGCTGACTCATGAGCACGCTCGCTTATATACAACTGCAAGAGTTTTTGGAAGCTTTGTGGGAGGGGGAGAGAAGCTTTCAGAATTATCTCGTTGCGTCTCAAGCGTTTCTGGGATATACGTCGAGGGAAGAGCGCTCCTCCATCTCCTTGTCTCTCCAATTAACCAGTCGGTCGGCGCTGAAGGACACAACCTTCCACGCGATAAATTTGGCCCATAGCTGCTGCGTCACAATATAAATCAATCTTTGGCCTATCTAGACAAAACTCTGCGCACTTATACCATAGGACCCAACGAGGACGTAAGCTACCTCACAACACTCGAAAGCTGCCTAACCGTATTCTCATGTAGAAAAATTGATTGTTTAACCCATCCACTAAAACATACTTTACAATATAATGTAGTACGTGGCAAAAATAATTCATTAGCTTAGAACCATGAAATAACACCATATTCTGAATCGTGTAATACCTTGAAGGTTTCAAAACTTCAACCTTATAGACTAAACTATTCTGCTTGAGCAACCAATGCACGCATTTGTGCACTAGAGTTATTGGACACCTAAAATTATGATATATCTTAAGACTTAAAAGAGTTACCCCTATGCATATTTTAATTCCTTATGCACAAAGTTTGACCATTTGATCAAATCTAAACAAAAGTTTGGAAACTTGCGCTGTAGGTGTGAGTGAAAATTGTTGTCCGCTTTCAAAATCCAGCCCCATCCTCATTGATGTTCTTCTTGCAATAATCATTTTGTTGCACCTTTCTTGCTCAAATTCTGGAAATGAATAAAAGAAATCGTTTAGTTAACTTAAAACGTGGAAAGCAAGATATTGTTAACTTTGAGGTACCTCAGGCTAACAAATGCTAACTACCACCAATTAGCTCCGTCCTTCTTATATTTTATAATATGGAAATTATTCAACATTGTAATAATAAGAAGTCGTTTCCTAACTACCTGAATAATAACTGCATCGCCATATTTTCACGTCGGCTGTCATCAAACATTAAATGATATTTACTTATACAGCAGAAATTCCAAAAGCTCAAGGTCTGCCCTACGAGACCAGCGTTGTGTCTTTGCACGCTGAGCTAAATTCTATCTGTTCCTTAATTGAGAAGTCTGCAGCGTTGAAAGAGTGCAAACGAAGAGGATTCGCAAAAGGAAGCGGAAGTACACAAAGTAAATTCGGGCTCATCTTCCATTCAGGCGCCCCTGCAGTGAAATCTTAATTGGACCTTCCGAAGTTGGTAGCGCTAACCAAGAGCAGACTTCGACAAAAGGAATTAATATTTCTCAAGAAATGCTTCTTTGAGCACAGTAGTAGCTGGTAGAACCATGAAACTCGTACTTATGGACATCATCTGTATAAGAACTGTACGTTCAAATATATAATGTAAATATACTTGCATTTAACTGTCCTAATTGCCTTTCCTTAATTAGACAACGTGTATGTTTTTGGATTCAGTCCATTGCATGAGTTGAGAATGAGGATTCCGTTGAATTTTTAAAATTCCTGAGTAGTCTACAGTTTTTTCTACTATCTAAAGTGTCAGTTTTCAAACCTTTGTTCGGATTGTCAGATGGTCCAATTTGATACACAAGAAATTAAAAATATGAGTAGGCTTTCTTTAAATTTTAAGGTATTCTATAGCTTTCGCCGAGTCCTAATGCATACATCACAAATATTTGAGCTACATGGACATTCATGAAGGGTTGAAAATAAAGAAAAATTTCAGAATATATTTTTTAAATAGAGTGACTGAAAATGAGGTTTAGTTAGCTATAGTATTGTTGTAAAATATTTTTAACAGATAGGTTAAACAGTGCAGTATTTTTCACAAGCGGTTGAAACTCTACTAGCGGTAGTTTCTCAGAGTTATAAGGGAGCCTATCGTTTTCGTGTGTGCTTTATTATAAGTGTGCAAAGTTTTGTTTAGATAGGCTAATCAGCATTGTTTTGTTTCTTAGCGGTTAAAATACGAATTGAAAATAACGACGATTTTATAGATGTAGGATATCTTATCATTTTTACCATGTTCTAAAACGCAAAAGTAAAAATTTTGACAAAATCATTGGTCTAAAACATTCCTTGATGACAATCTTCAGCGAAATCATGAGGAGTTTTGGTGATCTGATATGACATGCAATCCCCCTTTCAATATCACAATTTTAAAGGATTTCAAGTCCTTTTGAACTGGAGTCATTAAAAATCTAACATTTCATATTGAAGTGCCAGAAATTGCTCTAATATTCACATTCAATGAAACGAGATTGAACTGGATGTTATGAAAAAGCCCCTCCTAACTTAATCGGCAACTTTAGGCCGAGCCCGAGCTATTAATAATTTGGGTAATTACTTTTTAGAGAAATTAAATTATGTTATGTACAACTATATTTCTTTTACTGCCTGTGTAGCTTAAGAAGAGTGATTTAATGATATGTTTATATTTAGGTTACTAATATTAGAGGAGTAATAAATTGTTTAATGTAAATAATTTAAGCCCTATGTTAAAATACTGTCCACGACGAGATTTCTTAGCTGGAGGAAAAGTGTCTCCGAAGGCAACAAGTGAGTTTTACGATGTCTCTCTAGTAGCAAAAGTATTGTTCGTACAGCGAGAGTGTAGAGCTATTGTCCTTTTGTATGGTGATTCGCCGTGACCGGAGTGAGTCAGACAACAAGCTTAACGGTAAAATTAGGAAAAGCCGCGATTTCAAGTTAAAATTGAGCAAGAGGGGATGGAATAGGACCAATGAGATCCAAGTAAATCCATATGAAATAATGAGACGCGTTCAGTGGCGCTAAAAGTGCACCAATAGGAAATTAAATAGCCTAAGAAGCTCGCGACTATAAATAGATCTGCAAAGACCAAAGATCGAGGAGTTACTTCGAAACTACAGGCAGAGAATGATGCTGCCGGAAACTTAAGAGATGTCGCGCCAAAAGTTAGTGAATTAAGACAGGTTTCGCTACACACATAAGAATCGCTACGAGTAAAGAGATCTGCTAAATATATAAACTTCACGTCATATCAGAACCGTGTTGCAACAGCAGTGGACAGTGTTTAACGGCGACAACATCGGTGTTCTGAACTACTAGAAGTACCAAAATAAAGGAAACAGTATTGTCGTCTTTTAGTAACTGAAGCACGTCTATTTTCTCTCCGTTACCATACCCGAGATCTACGTTTCCTTTACCAAGAAAAAGTCCATGCTCTTATATATTTCAGTTATTACTTCAGCTAGCCGAGAATAGAGATGAAGAGAAACAGCCCACGTCGAACATCCGGAGTCTACGCGGATGCTACAGAAAGGTAAGCCGCGAGCTACGGGCATTACGGACCAGAAAAACTCTCGGACAGGAGGAGCTACTGCCGCATAACCCGTCCAACCAGTTCAAAAATTGTTGCAGCCATTTATGATCAATGCCGTCAAGAACAATGATGAAATAATTTTTAAGATCGGTTAAATGGTTTTCAAGTGGCGTTACACATACAGGCACATATACCATTTTCCCTCTTTATAATATTAGTATGGATATAGATTTAGCTTGATAATACCTGTAGTATACTTTTTATACAGGCGTATCAAGAGGAAAAGACTATCCGACCAGACAGTTCTTTAACATTTTATACTCTGCTGGATGAGAAAAAGCCTGAGAAGAGCTTCCAGCAACAGTCGTTATAATCATTATTATTATTATGAGTCCAAATGTAAAACAGGAAAACAGTTAAGCGTTTAATGTGTGGACAACTATGCAAATTATAATTTTAAGTTTGAATTTTATTTTTACTATTACTGCAACCACCACCACAAGCAGTGTTCGATAGCTGTTCTTATGGAGAGTTCATATTTTAGCAAGTGGCAATTTTTACCTTCTCTACCAGGTAAGAGAAATTATTGTATTCTATCCAATAATGCCTATATCGAGATATCACCGGAAATACACATCTTGAGACCCCTTGACCCCGAAAAAAATGTAAAGGTCTGCGTGTGTGTTATGTGTTTGTGTTTGTCTATCTGTCTGTGAACAGCATAACTCAAAAACGAAAGTCGGTTAAACACAAAACTTGGTATTTAAATTCAACATCTACTAGAATGCGAGACGAATATTTTCGAGAACATACCAAAGCATATTACTACTTACATATAGATATATTCCTTATTTTTATTATTTTATGTAAAACGGCTCTGTCAACTTTAATTGTATTGTCATAATTTTAATACGAGAAATGTGGTGTATACCTATAGTGAATTTTCTGTGAATACAATGAGATATAAAAGTATAGAAAGAATGTTTTTGGGAGTGGAGAGGCAAGGAAAGAAAAGGCAAGGAAAAAGAAGGAAGTTACACCTCAGTCACGCCTGAAGAGCCTGAGCGTAAAACTTACTAAAGACAAAATCTACAGCTCATAAATAGACAATTTGTATCAAATAAATATTTTCGTAGCTTTAGTCGATTACAAAATATTCTTTATTGCAAGTTTGGATATTTTTGCAATATTTTTAAGCGTCGCCTAGTGGACATGCTTTAAAATTTGGGATTCTTGCACCTCCTTTCTTTCCTTTCTGTCGCAAGCGCTTGTTACCATAGTAAATATATGAATGCTGTTTCCTCATGTTGTAACTCTCTTGTTCAGTTTTAAACAATCTCTATTTAGAAACATATCTTGAGCAAAACAGTGGTGATAGAAGTGCTTTATTATATTTATCCGCCGTAAGGTGCACATTTATTCATAACGTGCTTGGTTGCACATGGAGCTGTTTGCTCACCTGATGCTTTCATTCTCAAATGCTTTTTTTCCTCAGTTTTCTTTAATTACAACACTGAACAATTAAAATTATCTTATTAAAGATAATACAAAGTACTTATTTTATTCACGTATAGTCTAGAACCAACTTAAATGAATTAATACAGTGACAATTTATCAAGAGAACTAATACACACAACTTTTAAGTTAGTAAGCATTCCACAATTATAAGTATCCTGTCCATATCCATGCAGTTTAACAATAGCTCCTTGTAAATATATCTCTATACTTTGGAGTCATGCTATCCTGTAGTGTTCTTGTTCCACGCGTGCATCATGCACACCACAATTGGCGCAAACATTTTATGCCTGTGCACGTCAATTTCCCGCAAAGTTGACACTGTTTTTTTTATTCTTCTATTTTTCTTTCCGAGACATATCTGTCACATGCCTGCTTGTTCATGAACTTTAATAAGTGGAATGTCAGTATCAGAAATACTTGCCGTGGAGAGTATTGTCTTCATGGGATTGGCTGTTCTGTACACGCGTGATCAAGTTATATTTTTATAAGATCGAACGCCAACATTTTCAGAAATTTCCTCCTCCTCATCGGTTCCGAAAGGTTTTTAGTGAGAATAATCTGAGCTGCAATATTTAAAATTCTTGTAATATTTAACAATCAAAAGAATATTGTCAAAGGCCATCGGTTGCTAGCTACAGACTGCTCTCCTAGCTCGTCAACCACATCAATGCCGCCTTTTGTTATATTATAGAAACTAATTATCTCTGGCTTTGGTAGGTCTCCTGTTTCTTCATCAATCTTGTTATCTGAATGCATACCCGATAAGAGTAATGCATTCTTTCCTGTTTTCGGAACATAAGATACCAAAGTTCCAATTAGTAAATAGCCAAACTTGCTACTACGTGGTGGTTTCTTATAGATGTCTTCAAGTCAATGAACTTTTCAGCCATCTCTCGCTTGTTTTTGAGCAGAGTCCTAACAACCGTTGTCCTTTGCTCCAGAAGCTTTCTTATAACTGGCACCGAGGTGAAATGATTGCCCAAAGTTACACATCTACCAGTGTCAACTACAGGTTTTACGGGTCTGTTTACCACACTTTGTCATTTGGCATATCAAATGGTCCTTCGGGTCTTTGCCATCATATACTTGCAGGTTTACTGTGTAAAACATACCGGAGTCTACTAAGGCATATATTTGGATCTCATAATTAGGGATTAGTTGGTTATGGATTGCCGGAATGCATTTCCCCTTGAAGGCGTGCAAAAATTTATCCTGTGTCAAAAATCTCCCAACTTTATAACATTCTTGGCATCTTTTGACAAATCCATTAAAACAATTCCTTAACTGGAGTCACATTGTCTAACGCTGCCCTTTCAGGACGAGTGTCTACGTCATCAAACCTGAGAGCAGGATACGTAAGTAAAATTGCTTGATGGATATGCCAGCTCTGCAACATTCTGGGACGTGCCATCTTCCATCCACAGTTCTTCAAGATTGGCGTGAGCTTCTTCTTGACACCCGCCATATACCTTGACTAAGCAGGGCATACATTTCAGTCACATTCGTATCCTTATAATCTCTTTCGCGGGAATAATTGTGTCCCAGTTTAGCAAGTTTCATATTGGTAAAAGCAACAAGTTCCGCAACCACATTATCAGAAGAAAACATGTTCCATGCTTCTAAGGATGTTTTAGCATTTTTGGCAGGAGGCTTAACATCAGGAATATTTATAACAATATTGGCTTTGTTTCTTCTGCCTCTTAGGTCTTTGGGATGAACTGTCCACTTTGTACTCTTATCTTCTCCCACATACGATGGACCATTTACCATGGATAGATCAGTGACATCATGTCTGGAAGCTTTTATCTCGGCGACAACGTCATTGTCGGACTGTTCCGACTCAGAAAACTGCTCCTGTTGCTCAGAGTCAGCGTCAGTGTCAGATACCTCGTCTAAAGACAGTTGTCTTTCCTCAGACTCTATTGGATCTGCTCTACCTGGAGTCCACGGCACATTATAATCACTGACATTACCCTCCCGAGCTTTCTGAAGGGCCATTTTCACCATCCGTTGGCTTCTGCTCATATTAGCACTGTAAAAAAAAACAAATATGTCACAACCAAACACATTAAACCCAGTAACATTTACGTTACGGTACATAAACCACTGTTGTCAAAGCAAATTACAAGTTAGGAAAGCATTTACAATAGATAAACCATTGTTGTCGAAGCAAATTACAAGTAATAACGCAATTGGCATCAGTAACAGTAAATATAACAATTATTAACAATGTAGTACTCCAATATTATTACAATAATGAATACAAATGCACACTATGCAATTTAGCGCACAAAGATCATAATTCTCACCTTGTTTAAATGACATACAGATAAGAAGCACAATGGGCAAAATGCTCGCCTAATACACACTGCACACACAAAAATGTTCGTACTCTGCTACAGACTTCGTTAGACTGAAATCCTGAGAGGGCAGAGAAGACTTAAAAAATAATTTACGTAGCGGCACTAAAGTCGTTTCCTCTACGCTAAGAGCGCCATTTTTAATATCATGGTGAGCGAAACGCTCATAGGTGCAACCAAGCCGGGTTATATGAATAGTGTAAAGTATATTGAACATTTGTAGATTAGTCATTTGTAGACTTTTTTCTAAATCCTGAAACCTTATTAATACCACCTAGTGTTTTCTTTGTTTTTTTTTGGGGGGGGGGAGGTACAACAGAACTTTTGATATAGGTGTCCACGGAGGGGGACACCTCAGCACCGGAGATCGATTATGCCTATCACCTCCCAGGAGAAAGGGATGATGTGAAGAAATCACACAGGAGGCTACCTGGTGGGGCTCATCGGTGGCAGACCTGTAAAGTCCCGCAACGACGTCAAGGAAGAACCCTATGCAAAGCGTACAGCCATCGCCCAACCGCAACCCGCCGAACACGTCACCTAGTCCTACAATTCTGAAACAGATCACAATGAAGGGAATTACGGGTACAAGAAATGAGAGGCAGGAAAGTCGTGGTAGAAGAGGAGTCACCCCATCGTTGCCTACCACCTTGAGGAAACTACAAAAAAAAACCATAGGTTAGAGTAAGCGGGCGCCGGGGATCGAAACAGAGAGAGTCGCGCACGTTATCGCGGCGCCATCTCGCTGGATTTCGACGACAGTAATTTAACACTGCACAAAATAATTTGTTTCCGCGGGAGAAAACCAGATATGACATGCGGATATTAGTCTAGCGGAAACACCCGGAAGAAAAGAATCCCTCGCATGAGAGTCATGAAGAAATACAGAGAAGAAGCTTGCACCATCATTTTCATGATTAAAACTTATGTCCATTTCAGCCCCGTCGGCTTAGAGTAATGATTCTATGGTGGGACTTTTAGTTCCGGTGTCCAAAGGGCATAGGCTGATTGTGCTACATACAGGAGGTGAAGATGGTTTCGTTGAAAACACACATTTACGCTTCAGAACTCATCAGAAAATGCGATTACTATAATGATATTAATTATACAAACTATTAAAAGTGGATAAGAGAACTGCTTATTCCTAACCTTCCTTCTTTTAGTATCCTTGTAGTATACAATGCACCATACCATAATGTAAAGCTTAATCCTTCTTCAAATTCCAATCGCGTAAACCTGAAATAATATCCTGACTTACTTAATCATTTGCCCGAACAACAGCTTCAAGAAATTTGCAACCTAAATAGTTTAATAAAACTAAAGCTAAACAAATTGATAAAAAAGTTTAAATCCGAATCCACCACATACAAAATTGATGCAATATAAGCGAAGAAAAACGCAATCATACTGTCACCCATAAACTAATATGGGGTGTAGAGGGAAACTAGGTATGCAGAACACAATGTTACTTTTCGCATGGAGGATGTTATAAAATTACTAGATAAAAAATTGCATCAATTACGAAAGAATATTAGAAACGCTGCAAAGAAAAGGGGTAAATATGACAGAAAAATAGCATTTTGAAGAGGTACAGCTCTTAGATGAATGTATTACTCATTTAGGCGGAGACAGTGCCTGCGAAGAAACCAGTGAAACAAGTACAAAAAGTGATAACAAGGAACCGTAGGCTAGAACAGCGTTTTTGCAAGTGTTAGAAGTTAGATAATCACAGTTAAGTATAACATTTATTGCACAACTATACCGTTCTCATATTTCTTGCTTGCAATTGTTTCATTCATGGAGTTGAGATGTCACCCCCACCACCAATTTCCTAGAATTGTCTTGTGCGGATGATACAAGGTCATTCGCCAGCACTATCCTAGTTTTATTACAATAGGAATGTGACGAACAGTTATTTTCGGGTAAGGTTATAATGTTGCAGTTAACGGTTACCAGTAACGATAACATGTAACTACGTTTTAATATCACGATGTCGACACAGACTTGTTATTTGATGCAGTTTTAAAAGAAGTTTCTCTAGCTGTGTCAGCACCTCGATATTAAGGCGGTTTATAATCGCAAAATGCATTCGTACTTGCTTCGACATTCCTGCATATATACACAAACACCAAGATGTATATCTCTGTGTTGCCTTCTTTCTATTGGCTGAGCTATTCTTGCCGTAAGTGCTGCTCTCTTAGCACGTGAACAACCGTGTGCAAATTAAAAAAATCATTACATTCATGCAAATCGAGCTCAGAAGCATGCAGTGTAGAATATCAACAAAGAAAATTCAATTATGATGTGTTTGGTAATGAGGCAGCCCTTTCAACCTCGAGGTTTGATAGGGGTAGTACTGATTTAACCCTGTCGTATATCTGTCGGCCTTTCATTGCTCTTTGCCAAGCAAGGTTAGTACCGTAAATATCCATAACAAACCAGGGCCAGCTCAGGTTGGGAGGGGGCGGAGGTTGAGTCATATCACCGCCCAGGGCAGCGGGTTTTAAGGGTGTCAACATCTTAAAACATGAACAAGATATTTGAAAATACGATGAGTTTCAAATCATGCTTAAATTCTAGCGACCTTTTGGAACCTTTTTGTTATGTTTATGTTATGAAGCACCACGAGTTGGTCATCTTGGATATGACCCATATTGATGATTATTATCTATGGTAATGACACGAGTGGTTTCCAAATCATCGATAAATTCACGAATGATGAAGCGACGAAAGAATTTAATTAATGGATTTGTAAATCATGAGTGTCATTTGCTAAGACTATTTTCTGAATAAAATGAAGTGATTTACCCAAACATCATGATTATTATAATAAAATCATAAGGTATGTATATTTATTTGCAATATAATTGGCGTTGTTTTCGAAAACAGGTTAGAATCGTATGGTCACGTTTTGTTTGATCAATGCAACTTGATCATATAGGTATTATTTTCTGCCATCTAGCGTGCGGAACTTGCAGTAGGAATTCGCTATTCTTTTATCTGTGATTGTAAGAATGCTCCTAATAGAGAAAATATGAGACAAATAACACTTATATTATCAACGTTATAGATTATGACTTTTTTACAGAAAAAGGCTGATAAATATTAACTTGTTTCAATTCATTGGTTTATTATGAACATTATTTAAAAATACAATTATCTTGTTAATTTTTTAGTGTATTCCTCGTAATCTTTTTCGTTTGCTTACCTCATATTGAAGCTATAAAAACAATGTGGAATGTTACAGCTAAAATGCTACAAGAAATATTTTTTAAGAAATAGCATATAAAGTTCAATCCATTTAAGAGGAGAAGTTTCAGCAGGTGAGAGATGCAAGGAACGCTGAAAGACAACTGCTCCAAAACTGACCGGAAAAAAGAAAGTTTAGTGCAGTGGTTTCAAAGTCCGAAAAATATGAATGAAATAAGGGCCACTTTATGTGATTAGAATACCCCTGAGAGGTTACAAATGAAGTTCTTCCCTATCGCTGCGCTAGAATTGACATACCTAATTAATAATCTCGTATATATCTCGTTTCTGTCATTTTTATGTTTAAACGCAGCGGCATTGATTGCTGGTTGCTGAGTCACTGCAAAATAATACTCCAACCTTTTCAGAGCATTAAAAAGGATGAGCCCAAAGGAGGAGGTGATAAAGATATTTCGATAAATATTTAGTTGAAGATGGCCGTGATTGATTCAAAAACAACATTCCTTTAAACGTGATTGGCCATTATCTCCCATTTGCGGCATGAGTGAAATAGTCTTCAAAAACATCTCGTGCGCGGACGGTGTTCAGCAATAAGCATTACATTTATAAACAGGACTGTTTCAAGCCACTATACATAGCTATATCCCCTTCTCCTTCAGCTGCCTTAGTGCGGGCGCTGCGGACCCTGAACACTCGTGGTACTTATAACGTTATTACTAGAAGTACGCCGGGCCGAACATTTGAGCTCCTCCCGATAGGGAGTTGTTCGGATTGGGTTGGGCTCGGCGGGGCAGGGTTCCCGATAGCCATGGGAGATTGGGTACGCCTGGCTGGTTTTCCACCCAGGCGGGGTTGTGAGACGCCTAGATGATCTCCGGCACCAACCATGAATGAGAGCTGGTAGACGGTAACTAGATATACTGTCGGCCCAACCGAGATTCTTCGGTAGTGTTCCCTGTTAGGGTTTTCCCTAATGGTAGACGCGCGTAAGTGGCGTATATATTTCCGTCCCTGTGTGGCAGGGGATGAGGGGGGATGGTTTCCTTGCCCCGTCTCGTCCACGCAGGGAGGAAGGCGGAATATAAAATAGGTGCTGCCCTAATGGAAAACCCGCGAGCTTGACTCCCAGGGCCCGAGGGTGCGGACTGAGTTGTCAGTCCCAGTCACGTAGTTCTTTATGTAATAGCTCTCTCGTAGGAGCTATACCCTATATCCTGTATCCTATAATAAAGGTTATCAATGTAGTGTCTTGAGTTTATTTGTTGATTAGCCATGCAAATGTATACGTTATATGACACACAGGACTGACATTGCGGTTAAAAATTAGGTTATGTGAGGAGGCGGCACTTGGAATTATTGCACAGGGCGCATCTTGCAATCATCACAAATCTCCTGGAGTCGCCCTATAACAAATCTAAAAGAGCGGAAACATATACCTCCACACGTGCCTTTTGAATTCGAAACTTCGAGAAACTTCCGTTTTTTTAAGCAATTTTAGAGGCTATGCTTGTGAAATTGTGTAACTTTGGATCCCGAATCGTTACTTCCAAACTTCCGTTGTTTGAGCTTAGGGGTCCACGCATATTTTGCTACTAAAGAGCATTATTTATTTATACACATTTGCCCGCGATGTATAAAAACTCGTAATCTATAATCATACGTGAATAACCATCCCAATACAATGCACACAGTTTTCTGTCTGAGTGCTGACTGATCTATCATCTGTGAGCGATAAGGGTAGCGTTGTAGTAAAGAAATATGTATTTGCAATTCCAAGCGGGGATAACTCAAAGTTGTAAATGAGTTGAGGTAACTATTCCCTATAAGCGATACACAAGTAGTGTATCATCCAGGCTCGGTAACCGTCTGGTTACTTTAGTAACCATTAACGCGATAGGTAGTTGTCGCCGATACTTTGGTAACTTATTAGGTAAATAGTTACTTTTTATTCGTTACTTTCATAACCGATATCGGGTAACTAGTTACGTGCTTAGTATTCGTTATTTTGGTAACAGTTATTGGGTAACTAGTTGGGAACGTTACAATATAACCGTTGCGTTATTTTCTGCTCGTCCCTATTATGAACTGACTTTTTGTTTACTCAAAAAGTCACTTTAGTATGGAATTAAAAATCGAAATTTACTTTGTCTTCACATGACATTCTTTGTGTTTATAAATGCCGTAAACATTGTGTGGCTGCACCATAAAAAATTACATAATATACAGTATAATCTCAGTTATACGTTTTCAAAGGGAGACAGCCAAAATTGTGTATAAATGAGAAAATACGTTTTCTTATGTAACTGAAGCCGTTTTATAAGATTATTAGTAGCACTAAATTATATATGTTTTAATACCTTAAGGCTATAAATGAAACAAAAACATAAAATACACTATTTAGAGTAGTAAATGCATTCCAGTACTATTGTTCGGATTCTTTAAAAAAATCATTCAGAGTAGTGGTGCTTTAAGCTGGTTTAAAAACCTCGTTTCCTTTGCTTCTTTGATCTTTCCACAGAATCATACACTATTCAATTATATGCACTAATTTCAGAAATAATGTCATCATTAATTAGACTTTGGGAGTTATAAATCGTTGTGTAATTTCTAGCTTGAATTGTCTTATGCACACTTGAACCACTGTAATTATTTAGGCTTAATTCTTCATCACTGTCATCATCAATATCATCAGATACAACCTGTGGAAAGATTGACTTTGCCCAACTGAATTAACATGTGCGGAGCAATGATGCGTTCCGAAAATATGGATGCTTCACCCAACATGACTGCTGTTTTATGCTGCGGCAACAATAATACTTACGCCATACAGAAATCATGCATAATAATATATCTTAACATAGAATAAGCATAACGTATAAAATAGTAAGTAAATTATTATATTTCATCCATGGAAACCCCCAAAAATGTGATGTATTACTTGGGTATAAACTAAAAATGTAGATATAATTAAACTAAATGTTAATCGTCGACGTTCTGTACCTAAAAGACTTATCGTATATCTAGAAAAATGTAGAAGTGTTTACCTTATAAGCGAGGTTCCACTCTATTACTTCTCTAAACGTCAAAAGAGGAATGTGATTCACAGAGATTGCAGATCGTACTCGGTTGTTAGCCTAACAAAGACAAAGACAACTCTTTCCGAGTTCTGTATTCCTGCACTAAGGTTTAATACTTATAATACGTGATGTAATACTGAATCAATAAGCTAGAATTTTAGAAACACGCGCAAAATGAAGCATCTCCGTTAACGTTATAAATACTGAGTAGATGACAGTTGCAGTTATGTGCTCTGGAATCATTTATTATGTAAGCGGTGAACATTGAAATTACTCCTGAAGCGAGCTGTAGGTTTTTTCAGGGATCAGCTGTGAAAAAAGTGAAAATGATTAACAATTGAAATGAGACTCGTTCTTAGAAAAGAAGCATTATATGGGAAGACATAGAAGAGTTCGGCGAAATGGAATGATTCAGTATCTGGTATGAAGTGTGTGAGATGGTTTCTCCATTAACGGCAAATGAGTTGAAAGTCAATTAAAATAGGGGATTTCATTTCAAGCGGCGCCCATTCTTTCTCTCTGCTAATACAGCCATGAGAAAGAGAAAGCTAGTAGTAGCGACATTCACGTGGAAAAGAGCAGCACATCAACAACAATCATATTCACAACATGCATAATTTTTCCTTCTATTTTACAACTAGTTGGCTGACGAATCTGTTTACCATGTTACTGTTCATTCCTGGCTTCATATTCTTATTCTGCATAATCAAACACTCATTCCGCTCAAAAACTACACCAACTACTATTCCCCTACAATTGGCAGACACGGACTCTTAAATTACTTCAGTTTCTTTTTATTTGAAATTTTTAATTACTTCCTTTTTATTTCTCCTTTTCAGTTTCTTTTTTATCTTTTAATCAGGCTATCCGTTGTGCGTTTATCAAATGCAAATATCTTTAAACCATTAAAGCATAACACATTATTAGCTCATTGTTCAAATATTTTGTGTGGCTACAACAGGAGCTACCAATTCTAGGCCGGCAGGCCAAGTAATGGTCCTTCAAAACACTTTGAATGACCGCCGATAGCTCAAGATACGGTGAAAATCTATTTATCGTTACAAACTCCCCCTCCTTCGAAGCTGAAAAGAGTAACATGTATTTAATCATAAATCCATTTTGTATTTGATAATATGTGATTCATAATATTCCCCATTCTTGCAACTGAAACAATATAAATGCAAACTCACTCAGGAAATCGTGCTAAATTTAAAAAGCATTATGGGGTCACCCCTTTTACATTCACTACTTTGACTCAATTTTGGAAATATTTCCCTTCGGACAGTTTCCTAAAATCCTCGATCTTGCTTCAAGGCTTGTGTGCAGAATTGACTGCACCCACATTTGCGAGCAAAGCTTTTCTGGTTTGAATGTTATTAAGAATTAATGGCGTTTAAATATTGCAACTTGCTAATATGCTTGTTCTGTACACATAAATAATTACACCTAATATTGAGAAATGGATTGGCTGATCATCCACTTCTATCGTGTGTAAGTAGCGTGAGGCTGGCTGTCGGGTTGGTCGACCCAGGGCCATTCCAGCTGTAGCGCAATGGGATTGTTTAGAAATTGGTACATGAAAAGCAAGCTCAAAAGTCGCATTAACATTACAGATCTTCAGAATTCATTGGAATATTCTGATTATACAGTGTAATAAGGACTATTTATATTGTTTCAATGTGCTGTCCTTTTGATAACTTTTGAAAATGTGTAAAATTATATGATGCTGCTTCAAAGTAAAAATGAATAGTAGCAATAACTGAATGATTATTAAGACACTATGGTTTATAAAACGACTTATAGCTATAATTACCTGTATATTTTATTAATATTTATATTATAACACCTTAGTTTTCAGATTCAAAATAGTTACTTATAAAATTTAGTTAGATGGAACCTTCAAAAAAATTCTTATCAATTCACTGGCCCAAGGTCAAAACAGATTAGCCAACGCTGGCCTAGAGGTGTGTGCCTTGGGTGACATTTCTCCCTATGACATAATATTTTGCTTCATATTATCCGAAATTTCATGTTTTTCCACCTCCAAACCACAAATCATATTGAACTTTTCCGTTCAGTTATTTTCGTACTCCAGCGCCAACATACGAATACATAATGATAAATCAACTTTGAGAATAACTTTTCATAAGTACTTTTCTTCAGCATCGCATTATTTTACATTCTTATATTAATTTTAATAACACTTAATAATCACCTTAAAAATGTACTTAAAGAGATGTTTTTATTCATACTGCTACTAAACGTATGCAGTCCCGCAGAATGCTCAACAATAGTCGCAATAGTTGATACTTACTCCGACAACGGCGCCACTGTACAACAAGCTCCAAGATTGCCAACATGTATTACATCAACCCATATGAGATATGAAACATGACTTCTTCCATGTCCAACATAATACACAGTACAATTTTTAACCAATATAAACCATTTCGATATAGTATTAAACAAAATGTATAAATAATTGCAGAAAAGTATTTTTACTTTCTCTACTACGTATAGTAAGTAGGTGAAGTAGTGCATTCCACCCAAAAATTCGATACCGAGGTTTCACCGGATATAAATACTTGCTTTGTGTCGCAGTAATCTGTTCGTGTTATCTTTTTTTGCTGAGCGCCTGTTATTGTTTTACTATTTTGAATTTTGGGTTCTTTGTCCTCCGGCTAGCTATTATTACTCAGTCGAGCAAATATCTCAGATCAGGGCGTGTAAACGGAAAGGATTTGTTACTAAAAGTTAACACTGATAAAAGAATTTGTTTTCACACTTTTATTGCCGTCACTTAATTAATAGTTCACATCTGTAATCTTTATACACGCCTGACTGAAACTGTTATATTTAGGAATATAATTACTGTCGTACGCTTACTTTACATTTTGTAACTAACTTTACGACGCGAGAGATTCTGTAGAATTGCGTAATGTGTACCTCATGAATGCTTCCTTAGAACCGCCTGACGTGTAACTCGCGAGAGAGATTTCTTAGAACTACGCGACGTTTACCTCGTGAATGATTCTGTAGAACTGCGCGATACTTGCTTTTGGCCCAAGAATTTATACTCCCTCACCCCGATATGCCTAAGCATTATAATAGAGCTGCTATTGGTTACTAAATAGCGCCAACATTAGCGTCTGTTTTATAAGCCAATCAAAATTACTAAAACATATGCTCTAGGGAAGATATTCCCTCCATTTCTAAAGAAAGGCGCGCTACCCTGACGTCATTTGTTTGTTTCTTCTAATTGATAAAAAAACTCACCCCATCGCTTCATTGTTACCCACTCCTATTGTCAGTTTCAGTGTGGCCGTGTAAATTTATTTCCTAACAATGCTTATAGCTAACAAACATCTAAAATCATTGTCATACAATAATGTTAATTTACACTACTATCACTCTGGCATTCACAGTGTTGTGATATAAGATACTGCCTGTTTTGAAGTACCCTAAATCCAAAAAAAAGCATTTTTGAAAAAGGTCCTGTGTATGTCTATGTGTCTTGGATGTGTGTCTGCGTGTCTATGAACAGCATAACTCAAAAACGAAAAGTCGGATAAACATCAAAGATGCGACACGAAGATTTTCAAAAAAATTACCCACCCCATACTTCTCTTTACATGGAACATTTTTCGAAAATGTTTATTTTCTCAAAAAATGGCTCTAACGATATTTATTAAAATATCATGCGTTTAAGACATTTTCATGACAAATGAAAGGTATATCTTGCATTTTCTGGGAGTGTCTCCAAAAGTCCTCTTCATTCTGAATGGCATTTGCATAACTGGTAAACCGTAAGAGACAGATAATTTTTTTTTACACAAAAGATGTAGAATACATTAAAATACACAAAAATGCATAGTTTATACATGGTTTTTCTGGAGTGAACCATTTCCGAGACATTCCTTTTATTTGTTGAATTTTCCAATACTTATACTCTTTTTCAAATGGGAATTGGTTATCCGTTATTGTTTTTTCTGTCCTGAACATGCAAAGAGAACTGAATCCTCCACATAGCAACCAGCTCTTAAAAGATTTGACTATCGCTTAAAGCCTACCATATTCTCCTTCCAACTACAAGAAAATTAGCAATAAGGTAGTCTCTGCAAATATTTATCTCGATTAACATGAAGCAGATGGAGAATAAACGTTTCTAATAATAGTTTGTACAGGAGTAGAGAAAGTCATCTGAGTGTAATGCATCAGATCTTTTTTTTTTTTTTTTCAGGATTCGTTTCAACATTCCGACCACAGCACTTTCTCGTGCTTAAAAAATTCGCTTTCCTACACAGTTATATAAATAGATATACTTGCAATATTCCGCTTACAATTAATTAACAATAAGCATCTTAAACTTTTTCCAAGTTTTATTTCAAATACTCATACTCCCTTTTCTTCTTTGATCTTATGTTTACTTGAAGAACTCGATTGTGCCATGATACAATTTTGCTGAGACGTCGAGTACTATTGTCATCCTCCTCGTCTAGGGGTACCATGCTAGCCTCTGGTTCCCGGAGTCGCGGGTTCGAACCCAACGAAGGGCGATGGATTTTTTCGGGCATAAGAATCCTTATTGTGGCTTCCTTCGGAGGGGAAGTAAAGCCGGTGATCTCATGTAGATTTACGACACGTAAAAGAACCTCAAGCCTGAAAGAGGGTTCTGAGCAAAATTTCTAGTCTTTCACGCGCAATATAGAATGGGACGCTAAGAACCATAGTAGTTAAAGAGCGTCAATAAGTAACACTCAATTTCAATTTAATCGATTACTGTTGAACATTAGAAACAGAATGCTGACAGGTGCTGTACACTTAAGCGCAGAAAACGTGGCGCATTCCTTTAGATCGCAAAGTTAGCAAAGTTTCTATAGTTATCTGAAATCTATCTCCACCCATCCCTTATCACTTCTCTCTATTACTGATTTTAATACCAAAAGAAAGAATCATGGCGTTGTGGACGGTGCGAAAACAACAGAAAGTTATAAATAGCCTCCCTTTATGAATAATTCGTTTTGCTGCTATGTGAACACCGAGATGTAGCTAGACCAATGCGAGCTTGTGCAGGGAGCAATGACAAATGAGTTACATCTTAAAATGCCCAACAGCGTATGTAACAAATTTTGATCTGTTACAGCCACATGACCTTCTTTAGTCGCTATCGTTTATTTTTATAGCTTCTGCAATGTTCTGTAGCGAAATCTTATTTTTATATGTACTTCACAATATTCGATATTGCAGAAACACTTGCATTGCACAATTGTTTGAATGTAAAAAGGGAATACAGAAGGCTGAAGCGATAATGAAAGTTTTAAAAAGCATGTCGCTATATGATGGCTTTCAAATACCAAATCTTTCCATGACATGACCAGAAACAAATGAATGGTGAGATCACTTCTTACAGTAAATTATTTGAAACTTCAAGCCAACAACGAATATCCGGGAAATGCTGATACCAAATAAACAAAACTTATTTGAAATAAATTGTGTTTTATAGAGATCTACAATTCCCTTTGGAATATCTCTTATGGTTCATCAGCTGTACAAAATTCTAATAAATAATAAAAATGAACATTCTTAATGTTCTCGATGAGGGCTTCGCAGCCCATAACTTAAGAGCATACCACAACCTATTATTTTAATAAAACTTCTAATGAGTATTTTTGAAAAACTAAAACATTAATAAAAGTTTTTAAAGTAAATGGAAGTTTGAAGTAGGAGTTTTCTTGCAAGTCTCCGTATCTGATCCCTGTAAGATGTTAAACTTTTTTATTTTTATACGACTTTTCGTTTCTGAGTTATTCTGTTTAAAGTCAGTCACAAACGCAGATGTGCGGACGTTTTTACACAAGCCTTTTCTTTTTCTATTTGGTTTTTCCCTTCTTTTTGATTCAGTGGGACCTAAAAGAGGTGTTTCGGGTGATTCTCGGTATTGAAATTTTGAGTGGAATGCATTACTTCTCTCCTAGATACTAACGGTAGTAAAATAAAAAATAAGGAATAATAATAAATATTAAATATTTTATTAAATGTATTAAACAAATATTCCTAATTAAGGAATAATAATAATAATAATAATGAAACATAATAATAATTTATTGCATAAAGACCACACCGATGCTACCCTCGTAGTTAAAAACTCATTCAATAGTTTCTTAGGTTAAGCATTACTAATGCTGCCATTTACAACAATTATTGTAATGAGAAATTAAATATATAACATAATTCTTCAAACAACGCTTTGAACTATCAGACTCATATCTGTGCAGTCTCTATGTACCATTAACAACAACAACAATAATAATAATAATAATAATAACAATAATCATTTGATTGCAAAACCCATACTGATATTAACGTGGCAGTTAAAAACCTTCGTTAAATTGTCTCTTATTGTCAGCATCATTTACCTTATAATTCACAACAGCAGCAGTAATTATTGAAATGCAAATGTTAATTGTACTGACATAACATAATGTAACAACGCCTATAACTATCAATTTATTATCAGTTTAGTCCCTATATAGTAGTAGTAGTAGTAGTAGTAGTAGTAGTAGTAGTAGTAGTAGTAGTAGTAGTAACAGTAGAATAATAATAACAATAATAATAACAACAATAATACTCTATAACCAACTAATGCAAACTCCACCCGAATGTTACTTGTAAATCAAGTCACTACAATAATATTCAAGGAGAAGGAGGTTGACATTGGGAGAGGGCAGAGTTAAGTATTCATCACCAACCCAAATCGCAAACTTTCTATAGAGTTTCTTTCTGCACATAAACCAGTGGCGACAGCTGTCTTGTTGATAAGGGGATATAATTGATTGAAAAGATATGAATAGCACTCAACGTAGACCGATTAACATAAAAATGTCTTATGCCAAATGACTACTCTAATTAATAAATAAAATGCTGCAGATTTATGTTTTTATATTTATTTCAGTTTGAAATTCCATACTGCTCAGTAAATTACATCCTTGACCCCCCTTCTAAACAGATGTAATTCTTTTTCATACTTAATATGAGTTGAGACTTTATACCGTTTACCCATATTCTTCAAGTCACTATACGCACCGTCATATACGAGGGCTGTCCCAGAAATACACGACCTGATATTAGCGTGACAGTTAAAAACCTTCGTTAAATAGTCTCTTATCGCCAGCATTATTAACCTTACCATTAACAACAGAAGCAGTAATTATTGAAATTAATTTACCTAAGAAAACAAAAATTTTGGAAAACATTTTTATTTCTCTACATAGTCTCCTTGTAGCTCGATACACTTTTACCAGCGATGTCCAATACCTTCGATACCCGGTTTGTAGTGAGAACGTCGAGTTCTGCAAAATAGCCATCAACTGCAAACTCCGCCTCTTCATTGTTGGGAAATCTGTTACCACCAAGCCATTTATTCAACTTTGGAAACAGAAAATAATCAGAGGGGCTAAATCTGGTGAATGGGGTGCAATTCGATCTTTAAATCATTAATTTTGGCCATGGAGATAATGGATGTGTGAACTGGTGCATCGTCTTGATGGAACGAAACCTTCTTTTTCGCTAAATGCGGCCGCTTTTGCTTAATTTCATCATCAAACGCTGCAATTAGTTTTTATAATACTCGCCATCAATTGCTTTTTCATTTTTAAGATAATTAATCAATGAAAATTATCCTACGCACATCCCAAAAAACTGACGCCATGACCTTGCCTGCAGATGGAACTGTTTTCGCCTTCTTTGGAGCTGATTCTCCTCTTTCAATCCATTGTTTTGACTGCTCCTTCATCTCAGATGTGAAGTGATGGACCCATGTTTCATCCATGGTCACAAATCGACGCAAAAACTCTGCTTTATTGCAACGAAACATCGCCAAACACTCGAGTGAAACATCCTCAAGATGCTGCTTTTGTTCCATTGCAAGTAAACGCGGCAACAATCTTGTGCACAGCTTTCTGATGTCTAAATTCTCAGATAGTTAGCGATGTACAGAACTTTTTGAATTGCCTACGAAGTCTGCTATCGCACGCACTTTCAGTCAGTTCTAATACCATTTTGTGGATTTTCTTCACAATTTCTAGCGTGGTCACTACATTTGGTTCGACCACTACTATGTTCGTCTTGGCAGCTCGAATGCCCTCGCTTAAACTACGCCACCCAATATTTTACTGTTGTAAACGAAGGAGCAGACTCCCCCAGAGTAAAATCTAGATTTGTTTTAATATTAGTTGGACTAAACCTTACAAATGAAAGTATTGCATCACATAACGATGACCAGTTTTATCCATGTTTATAAATTCGTTGAGAGCGCTCACTATTGATGATTGCCAAACAATTACTACACAACGTAGCATTGTCAAGCTTCACACTTAAGCTTTATAAAATTGGTACTTTCTCCATAATCATTTGTTTGAAACAACAACCGCAATATATACGTCAGGTCGGGTACCTCTGGGACTGCCCTCGTACATACGTTGTTTTATTTTTTGTGAGAAAACCAACAATGCCAGCGGAAAAGTTAATTTCAGTTTATCTAATTCCACAAATCCAATGTCACTTTATAAGTATTTTTACTGAAATGACGAACACATCGCTCCAATAACTGTATTGTTACTTTCAAAAGCTTCCGTAGTTGCCCATTAGTAACAATTTTGTTTCCCTCGGTGAAAGAAAGCGTAGTATATAGCTGTCTTAGATGTTGGTCAGTTACACAATGGTCGGAAATTATCTAATTCTAAATATATACAATAGTTAACATCCACTGCTACCTTAACTATTACGATAGATCGTTTGGTATTCTTAACGTAAATTTAAACAATAGACAACTTTCCTTTAAGCAAAAGAAGCATTGTGAAGGAGTTCAGCTTTACATGCTGTTTGGATTTACTCCTGTGTTACCGGGGATACTCGCATGCCATGCCACGAACGGGGAGTCACATCAAGTGACGTTGTCTGAGCTTATAATTCACAGAAGACTTAACGAGGGGGCTCCGATCGAATGCCAATCTGTCGTAGAACTTTGCTGCCAGGCACCTAATTTCCTCCTTCGAGTATGGAAGAGATGAGGCTTCGTGAAGTAGTCTCAAGGAGATGGAACCTACAGAATAGATAAACGGAATAGCCCTATTTTATACTTTCTGTAGGCTCAGTAGACTGGAGCCTGCAACCATGAATCACATCTCGCAGGCGTATAGAATTAGAGGGATTATCGAGGCCCCAAAATGTAACCTTT
Organism: Deroplatys truncata; assembly: GCA_030765065.1. Lineage (NCBI taxonomy): Eukaryota > Metazoa > Arthropoda > Insecta > Mantodea > Mantidae > Deroplatys > Deroplatys truncata. The sequence goes on from CM060979.1 coordinate 109,373,092, forward strand.
AAGGTAACTGGCATCTCTCACCGTATCATGGGGTACAGTATACTGGAGCCTACGGCCACGAACTACATCTCGCAGGCGTATAGAAGTAGGGGGATTATCGAGGCCCCAAAATGCGACCTTTAAGGTAACTGGCATTCCTCACTTTATCATGGGGTACAATGAGGCAGTAGTCCCAATGACCGGGTGTGTCAGGTCCCGTATGTGTTGCCCAAAATGTTAGACTCCTTTATAGCTTAAGTATATAATGACATTTGTCCACTGAATACTTTGGCAGAGATAGGTAAATGTGGGACAGTTGGCAGACTAGCAACGCTTTGCTAACAGAATAGCGTGGCTTTTGTCCGGGTTAACGTACATACGCCTACGCCTGTATCAATCTTGGATGAGGTGGAGGTGTCGTTGCATGGATTTGAAAGCTTTGAAGAAGTTCCTGTCTGCACAGAAAAACAGCACATGATTAACACACTAGGCTATGTTGACGCGCTGCTCTGTAGGTACGTCGGCCATGAAAACGCTGAAAAGCGTTGCTGATAACACACAGCCTTCAGGGACTCCGCCTTGCAATTGCCTGAGCGTTCAAGTTTTCCCTGCTACTGAGGCAACAAAACTGCGTTGATTGAGGTAGGTGTGAAGTAACTATACTATATGCGTTGGTAGCTCCAGTTGAATGAGTTTATACAGGAGACCCGCATGCCAGGTTGAAAAGAAGACCTCGACATCCAGAGACACAGCATCGGCGAAAGTCCTGTCCTGGAAAGCCAAGGTAGCAGCTTTCACCACGCGCAGCAGCAGCTGTGGCATTGAGTGGCCAGGATGGAACCCAAACTGATAGATGGGGATGGCTGCAAGTCTCCCAGAAGTGGGTACAAGTGAGCGAACTCTAGCCTCTCGAAGATTTTAGAGGCTATGGACAGGGGGCGAATGGGTTCATAGTTGAAAGGATGTACCGGATATTTCCCCGGTTTCAAGATGCAGATCACTTGGCCTCTCTCCACTTGCGTTCAAAGTGACACAGGATGCGACACATGTTGAACATCTTGATCAGAAAGATCACAGGCTCTAAATGAAACACATCGTAACAAGACGGGGTGAGCCCGTCTGTCCACGTGGTCTCTTTTTTATCGAGACTCCGGTGCGCGTTGGGGTTCACTGGGTCTAATCACGAGAAGTCGATTAGTCTCTTCAAGAGGGCACCGAAAGTATCAATGCAGCTGCGCACGAACGCAATCGTTCTTGGTATGATCTCATCGCCCCGTTCGTCTAAGCGACCAGTTGGTTAAGGAATGGCCTTCTCATCCCAAGGATGAGTGTGTGCGTGAGGGGAGGTTGAGGGATCCCAAGTGCGCTTAAAAGCAACAGCTCCTTGTCAGCAGATTTACTATTATGTAAAGGTACTCCTGCGAGACGAAACTCCAGCACACTGGCACCGCTGATTCAATGCTAGTGATTGATAACGTCCCAAACAAATGAAATATTTTTTAATCCCGTCGCATTAAGGTTCGCTCAAGGTAGTCTGCAAACACATTCTCTTTGCTTTGTGGGTTATAGGGCAGGTCTTGGGCGCCTTGGAGCGGGAAGGTATGCTGAATTTACCGGTTTCGTTTGCAATCTGCACACGTCGCCATTATCTAGGTTCATGTGGGCATCGTTTTTCCCTACGCTCCCACCCTATGCTCGCATAGGTGGAGACGGATCTCTCGGGCCAGGCGCCAGAGAAGCGCTGGATTATGTCGCGTGAAATGACGCTGATAGAGGTTGCCGGTACTGATCAGCGGATCAGAAGGAGGAGTTCGATAGGAAGGTCATAAGGGTGGTAGGGAGTGGACGATTAGACTATGCACAGTTCGCACCATGATAGAGGTGAAGGATGAGACCGTGGCCTCCGGGGAGGGGATGTGGATGATCCTAGGCCTAGGGGGATGAATATGTTGAGGCAAGCTTTGATGCAGTCCCAGTTAAATTCTCGAGTTTGAATCGAGAAGTTGTGGGTGGTAACCCCTGTTTTGACTTCTGCCAATACGGGATTATGGTCTGAGTGTAATGTTTTAATTATGTGAATGGCATATGGTATAGAAAGCGCTTAATGATTACGAAGTCCATAAAGGATACTCATTCTCGAAGTCGTGGATGGTAGGTTGGTTGCCAGGGGCCCCTCTACCCTGATATGAGAGTTCAGATCTAATATTATGCGTATAATTTCATTGTCCCCTGCGGGGGCGGCAATGCCAACGTGGATGTTTGGTATTGAAGTCCTGGTCAAGATACTTTTGGAATAAGAAGCCACAGAGGCCAAGGCCCTCCTTTTGCAACCCAGAGGAGAAGACACCAGCCTAGTGACTCTCCTAACACCCCTTTTTCCTGTGGGCTGACATTTGAAAATTTTAATCCGGTCTCCCATTACGGGGGCCGAAATGGATACTGTATTTACGTCAACCTCAAAAGGGGAAGACTACCGATGACCGATAGCAACCTATCAGACTGCCTACCGGCTAACCAGCGCGGTACCAGTGGACTTCGAGGCATCTCACATCCCCGTCTGGGCGGAAAAATCAACCATGTGTACCCAATTTCCCATGGGTATCGGAACCACTGTCCCACCGAGCACAACCCAATCCGAACGACTGCCTTACAGGAGGGGCTCTATTGTTCGGCCCAGCGTATTTCCATAAACGTCAGAAGTACCACGAGCGCTAGGGATACGCAGTGCTCAATTACAGCAGCTGAAGGAATTATCCTATGGGGTAACTTAGGGTTGTAGGATGAGGATGGAAATGAAATACTTGCGCACGAACTGCCTTTGACGTGGGGCTAAGCAAACACCAGTAACGCTTCCAACCGCGTTGAATCAGGCAAACTGCAGTTAGACTCCATGTTTGAAGCGGCGGCTGCTGGATGTGTTGGTGAGGCATGTTTTGCCTCACGAGAATCTCCGTGCCGTCTCCTCTGCGGCCCGAAATTTCTGTCCAGAGACAATTGTGATCCGGAAGGTAGAAGGGAGTGTTTTTGGGCGGAAATGTATTTCCTAGACTAAGATAAGGTCTAGGGCATATGAGCCGAGAATATGCGGAAGCACATTCCCCTACAGCGATTATGGTGCTACGATATTTAATCGGTGAATGATATGTCTGGTCTAGAAGAGTTGTCCTCTGACCTCCTCATAGTTTCAGGATGCAGAACTTTTTTCAGGGTCGATCCTAATCTTCTCGGCTATGATGAATGCGGTAATTGTTGGTAATATCCAACGATACAGGATGCAGGTTTAGGGTGCACTAAAGGAAAACACAATATTTCATTTTAAATGACACTTTTGAGCCATTATGCCCTTGCAAGATTTAGTATTATGAAGCACTAAAGATACCTTTGCTAGTCTGGTGTTCTTTTGTTCTCCACTTCTCCAACGCACGTGCATATATATCATTATTTTCACGCGGCGATTTATTGTCCGTTGCAGTACCTTCTGTATAGCACTTTAATTAATACATAATTAATACTTCGGCTTTTTTAAATTCATTGCAGATTTCAATACTTTACTATACATTAATGTTCTTTCTATCGCTGTTTGTAACACTACAAGGAATTAAATATCATCTCGTGTAAATTTACTGTTTTTATATTTAAGAGCGGCACGCTGACCGAACAGTTACTGGAAGAGTTAAGGTCTGTCTGACCATTTATCCCCTCACTAAGCTAATATACTATTGGATGAAAACCTTGTTTATTTTCCCTTAGCTTTGTAACATTTTCATTGCCCGAATTTCTTTCTGCTAACTTCTAGTGACTCCTCACTGGCGCACGTTCAAATATTCTAATTTTCTCATGTAACTTATACTTTGTTAGACGGACCCTACTATTCCCTACACCTCAGTGATATCCCTACGAATACAAGACTGTGCGCCACACAGGTCAGCGCGTTTAAAATATAACAAAGACATTAAAGGTCGCCTAAGCTGTATTTTGTAGCGAAAATTTTGCAAGTAACACTGCGTGATTACGAGGTCATTTATTAGCTAATATTTAGAAGATTCATATCAATGTGGTGGTTTTCTACGGGCTTTCTAATGGTATTCATTTTATATTCCTGAGATTAAGCTTGTAGGATTCTGTCAGATTTGATTTTGATTAATGCTCAATAACCTCTTAATTAAAGATAGTTTCTTTTCTGACCATGCTTAGCGCCCTTAACCCCCATATCATCATCATTTTCTGACCACCAGAATTGTCCCTTCAAATTGTCCCTTATTGGAAAGTTAAATTGAAGTTTGTCTGTCACATAACTAGTTTTAATAGTCCTTAATAATAACACAAACAATGACATACATAGATTTCAACATGCACTGGTCACTCTTAAGCTAATGCAGGTGTTGTACATACACTTAAGACATTCTTTGGCTCTATTTGAGCGTTGTTTATCCTTGGCTCTATCAGGCCGCTTAGTTCAGCCCTGTTTTAAAGTTCTGAGGGTCATAGTTTAGTGAGAGGGTTGCCCATCCCTGCTACTGTTCATTGGTTTACTCACCGTCATAAAATGTGGACCGATAGCTTCACTTACACTACGTCATTGACATGTTTAACTCGCACTCGAGAGGGTTCGGAGGTATCCTTCGCATATTGTTTCGGTGATTAACGTTTCCTTTAGTTAGCCTACATACTATGGATAATATTTACATGTTTCTCCTAATTCTAACACATGCCCTGTCTTTATATGCTTTATTGATGCATACTGCTTATACCAATTTCTTTCTTACTACCATTACCGGTTATTACCATTCAATACACTCTTATATTCACAAGATGCAGGACCTAATGTGTCTTCTGTTTTAATTTGCCTAATAGTTCCTGCCTTGGTAATACATAAAACTTCAATTTCCTTAGCAAAGCTATTTACTGGTTTTTACACTCAAGATTTCTATCTATTTATATTCATTTTCTCTTATTGTTCCTGGAGGCTTTGTTGATTTTTTGAATTGGAGTTTAATTTGAATCGTTTTGAGCTCCATACGGTTTTAATAATTTAAGATGGTACCTGCCGAAAATGTTGCTTTCTTTTCGCTTCCTCTGCAAAGTAAAATTCCTAAAACGCAAACGTCAAAACGCACCAGTTTTGACGTTTGCCTACATTCGCCGCCAATCTTTCACAAAATCTTGTTTAAGTTTAATTCTAGCTCTATAGGTTATAGTACGTGAAATTCTGTTTTCTATTTTTGGGGAAACGTTCCATTTGTAACTTGGGATGGTCTCTAAATATATTTTGTGCGCCGGAATTGTGCCTAATTTCTATGTCGCGTGCTTCATTTCCGGCACATACCTGGTTCGATGATATCTTGACTTACTGTTTTATTATAGCTCTTTGGCTTCCTCCTGCTGACATATGTGAAAGCTGCGAGATATTTTTTGAGTGATATGTCTTTAGATTTTATACTTAAAACTGTGGACATGTTTGTTACATTTTCCTGGTGCTTCTGAGAATGCGCATCTAATCTTTGTTAGCACTTGAAATAAGCCTTTGTGAGGGGGTACGAATAAATTTAAAGGGAGAAACAATCATATAGGTCTCTTGGAAGGAAAAATGATGAGGGAGAGAAGGGAACTATTTACTGAGGCATAATTGGTGTTGTGGTAGTTGGTACCGCCTAAGAAAACCTGCGACATGTGGGTGGTTACTTAATTTGGCAGATTACTCAGCAGTGGGGATTAGGTATCTGACATGACCGAGGTCCTGACAGGAACCTGTGAACAGTGGTGTCATTATACTGAGTTTGTGGCTCCGTACACAGGCCTGTTATCTCCGAGCGTTGGATCTAGTGAGGTGTGGTGCAGTCAGAGGAGGCTGATGTGTGTTGTTTATGTTTGTTCATTTGTTACGGCGTCTGTGGTGGTGTTGTGATGGCTGTGGTGACATCAGGACGTGATGTTTCATGAAATTTCTTATCAGCAGGTATGATTCGTGTAGTTTGTTGTGCGTGTCTGGGAGTTGTGTAAGTCTGATGGTAACGTCGCTTGTGGTGTTTTCCTGAAGCTCTTGTAACCTAGCGACTGAGGCCTCTAGGGCCCCCTATTGTACGGGATAGTCGCCTACGACCGTATCTGCCGGTGTGAATTACGCTGTATCGAGGCCAGGATTTCTGGGTCTTCAGTGTGTTCTAGTTGCTGGATTGAGGTTCAAAGTTTCCTAAGGTGGTTTGGGGCAGCTGATTAATTTATGTTTGATGGTGCGGTGTTTGGCTTCTACTGCTGATAGTCTCTTATTTGCTATCGTCAGGAGAGCATCGAGGCGTTGGTTTGGTGTTACAACTTCAGCCCGCTGAAGTCGTGAGTAGTTCATTGATGGAAGTCTCCAGGGCTGGTATATTATCGGCACCGTTGGTCAGTGATGGTGTGGCTGCACCCTACAGCGGGCGGCTGATGTGTGGTTGGGCCCAGCATGTGGCGAACGGCGGCGGTGATGGTGATCTTAGCGGAGCTGTCGATTTCGGATGTAGCGGGCACTAGGCCTGCCCGATGTATTGGTCCGTCCTGGAGCAGCGGACGCAAAATCTACTTCTGCGTATGACGATCAGTTGGACGTCAATGCTGCGGCTCCACAGTGGTGGCAGCGTGATGGTAATGTGCATTGGTCCGCTGATTGGCCATAGAGGCAGCACCGGCGGCACGCGGTGTCTGTTGTGTTCGGCTGGCTTCAAAGCGAACAGTATGGTCTAGGAAGTCCATACTCGTCGCCAAAGTGTGTTGTACTGCGCTCTGTCCTGGAAGTCCAGGTGCACAATTGGAGTTGGTCCGTTATTGGAGATGATTCTTGTGGCCTTCGTCAGAGAGGACTAGCTTTGTAGGAGTTGTTCTTGAAGCAGCTGAGTCGGTAGGTGTCGGTGGTCGCCGACAGCTAAGGCGCTAAAGTTGCCATAGCGGCCGGAGATGTCGTTGATTATTTCCACAGTAGTGGTGCTGCCAGCAGATGTCGTACGACCGTGTGGCAGCTGTGGAGAGGCGTGTTGCATAGTTGCTGTACGGTAGGCGTTCAGTTGAGGGCACCTCTTCCGGTGGTGTGTGGTGGCTGGTGTTTGCAAGTAGACTGGGCGAGCGCTGATGATGGTGCTGTGGTGACAGCGGCGGTGTCGTCGTGGTGTGGCGGGCGCCTGCAATGATCACCATTGAATGAGATGTGGTGTTGTGAATGTATGCCGGTGGTCTAGGCGAACGCTGTGGTGAGAGCAGAGGTGACGGCGTGGCCCACGGGATGCTCTCAAGCGGGTTGCCGTAGGCGGTGAGAATGTCAAAGCTGCTTCTTCGTGAGAAGTCATGAGGCGACCGTTTCGTCCGACGAGCAGGAGTGGAGAACCCACGTTGTTTCTCCTCGGCATCTCGAGCAGAAATCCGTAAGCCTTCCGTTTCAGAATGCGTTATACCTTGGGTTTGGGAGATGTGTTGTGTTTCGGCTACCTGCGTCTCCACGGCATTTACACCTCTCTTTCTTCATTGTATTGCACATTTTCAACATACTCATTAGTAAGCTTATTATGGGACTCGTCATTAACTTCTAATATATCTCCGCCCATATTACATAATTTCTTTATTAACTTCGTGGGCACTCATTAAAGAATTCTCATCTCCCCTTGCTTCATTTATCACATTTATGCTGCACGTGCCTATTTTTATTACGTCGACAAAAAATACCATTCTGCTATATCTCTCTCCTCGGGTAGACGCTTGTAATCAGCAACAATGGCTGCTTCTATAAAAGTTAGTGTTATTGTATTTCCTTCAATATCGAATTTCACAATTCTCTTTTCGAAATCCAATTTAGCACGTCTTTATACAACAAGTACCTACCAATTAGGAACTCCAGTTCAATTTTAGCAGGCAAATAATTTCACTACAACGTAATCTAATACTTATTTCAAATAACATCCGTTCTTTTGTTTCTTGGTTTTGCTTTCCTACAGCTTAAGGTATAGAAGATATTTTAGCAGGCAGCTGCTGCAATAACCTCTTGCAATAGCCTCTCTATACAAATTATCGAAGCACATGCAAATGTTGACGCCACTGTCTAATAATGCCCACGTGGTTATTCCAGATATGTTTACTTTTATTCTAGGAGATTCTGTCAAATCATTTTGTCCCTGTTGAATTTATTTCTCAATCGCACTGTTTCCCAGGTATAATTCATTGTTTCCCGGAGCACATGCTGACCCTTTAAGGTAAGCTAATTTCCCTTTCCGGTTACAGGATTCCCGTCGGGTCACAATGAAATCCCGAATTGATTTTCGGATGAGTGATTGTCGGTTGCAACACTGTTCATACCAGTACCGTTGTCAGGCACACGGCTGCAGCCTGCTTCGTTTTCGCTGAGTTAAGACCTCTGTTGCCGGCCATCGTCCTCGAGCGCTCTTTGGAATCTCGACCCTTCGGTCGTATGGTGAGTATCTATGCCGGCTTGAACCTCGGTGGAAGTGGAAATTATTGACCCTGAATTCGCGGTTGCCGTGGTAGAGCTCAACAAACTGCCCATCTCTTTTGCTACTATTAGGGTCTCCTCCTGCTCCGCGAGGTCTGCGGTCTCCGGCACTATCACCGAGGATGGTATCACTGTCACTCCCTAATGAAACTTCGCCGTGGAAATCTGCGGCGGTGTTCATTTTGATTTGTGATCCACGGTTTTCAACTCCTGGTCTAGGTGAATAACTTTCCAGCGAGGACAGTAACGCCATTGGCTGCCATTGTGTTGTCACTCCCGCAAAGCGAATAAGGTTGCGCGGGTGCTCACTAGCTGTATCATATCTCGTGGAGCAATTTATGGTTCAAATAGTTAGCCTTTAGTTAATATCTATAGGCAAAAGTCCTGCATGGATAAATCACTATTTAGGTCATACCTGCACGAAAGAAATTTGTGCCTAATAACGGTCTGTTAAGGCGCCCCAGTATTGTGCAAGGAATGTTTGCTTGAATATACTACATATATGACGTATACACGTTGAACAGAATGTTGCCCCATCCAAATGCCCGCCCCTTTTGCTGTTTGCGAACTATCGGCATTGCTTAAGGTTCTGGTAGGTATCTGTTTTAGTTGAAAATACTCATCTAATTTCTTAACGAAGGGCAATGGAGAGTGTCTCTAAATATCCAATATCGCTTTCCTAGTCTGTCTGTTCCCCACTTCTCCAACACACGTGCATATATGTCTTTATTTTCATGTGGCGATTTAATATCTATCACTTTGCTTTCTTTATAGCACTGTCATCAATACGTAATTAATACTTCGCCTTTTTAATTGATTACAAGTTTCAGTACTTTTCTATATATCACTTTCCTTAATACTGCTACTTGTTAACACTACGAGGAGTTAAATATCATCTCGCGAAATAACTGTTTATATATATATATATATATATATATATATAAGAACTGACCGAACTGTTACTTTAAGAATTATGCCCCGGCTGACCATTCTTATCCCCCACTAAGCTTATATATTATTAGATGACAACCTTTAATGTCATCTTTATAATGTTTTCATTGGCTGAATTTCTTTCTGCTAACTTCCTCACTGGCGCACGTTCAAACTTTCAGATTTTCTGCTGCAACGTATACTTCGTTAGATGGACGCTACTTTTCCCTACACCTCGGTCAAGCCCCTACGAATACAACATGACTGTGCATCACAGATATTAATGCTCTTCTACGCTTTACTTTGTAACGAGAATTTTGGAAGTAACACTGCGTGATTACGGGGTCATTTATTAACTAATATTTAGAAGATTGATCCATTGTGGTAGTTTTCTGCGGGCTTTCTAATGCTGTTAGTTTTATATTACTAAGATCAAAATTGTAGGTTTTGTCAGATTCGATTTTGGTTAGTGGCCAATAATTAATGAAGTTAATTGTTGATTCTTTCTTTTCTGACCACTAAAATTATTGCTTCACCCCTGATCGGACGGTCCACTTGCGTTCCAGAACGCGAACCGAAACAAGGTGCCAGAACTAGTTCGATTTGCCATTCTGGGGGCCTGGATGTCGCTGGTTAGGAGTGTGACCCTCAATGGTAGGTCTACAGCAGCTGCTACAGCCACTTCAACACATGGTAGGGGTCGGAGTTAGGTTCTGTTGTGGAGGGGAGGAGCATCAGGGCAGGGACCAGGGACCTGTCAGCTGGCCTGCCAGGGACCATATTGTCCTGTACCGTCGCTTGGGCATGGGAGTACTTCGCCCACGCGGAGTCCTGGAATCCACGACGGCGTCTCTTAGTCCTACATTGTTTGATCGGCTGTGACTGAAGTTTGTATTGGTTTCTGTGAAGGTTCTTTGTTTGAGAAGTGCGTGACATCCCAGACAATTCTCGGCTCCTTGCACTACTGTGAGGTGGTCGATTAAAAACATATGAAGTTTGTATTTCGTCCACGTACGGCTTGCTAGGCTGGAAGTCGCATTACTTCTTTAATGGCACCCGTTATTAAAGTCTAAGATCTTACTAGGCTCAATGCTTTTAGATAAATGCAGTAGATGAAATGTTATATTTTGTACCTCTCTTTGGTTCCCTGATCACTTAACAACGAGAAAGGCTCCATAATTTCTATGTTAAGCTAACATTAAGCTGCGATATCAATAATCAACGAATTGGGGCGAAACGTCTATATATGAAACCTCTACATTTGTCTGCCGCGCATTCTCAGCCAGTAGCTGTAACTTTGTTGTAGTTGTAAATAGGTATAGGTTGAACAATTTGGAATGATATTATAGTACACTTTCTCCCTTTATATATTTGATATGCATTGGTAATGAAGCCGATTGCAAAATAAAAAGGAAATGCACCTAAGCTTAACTTACATAAGTGTTATTATAAACTATTTTGGTATCCAGAAACTTCAATAAATATATCAGAATAAGCCTACTCAGAGGTTTTGACACTGTTTTATTGAACACCCCTTGGGATTTGTTAAATGTAAACTAAAAAGTCATAATTTCGTGCCGTTATAAGAAATCCGATTGTCGTTTGCTTTAGTCTGTCTTATGATTCCTTACCATATTAAGGAATAACCTACAGCATTATTCCAAGATTTAGATTACATCATGATGATATAGTATTAATATGCATTTTGCTTGTAATAAAATATAATCGACTTTGTTTTCACATGTACTCCGTATGGAGTAACAACTTAAAACGTATCGTAAAAGACATTTTAATAATATCTTGTCTTATGACTCCAACATGTTTTTATTCTAACATTTAGGCCTTGTAGATTCTTTCTTAGTATGTAAGTCATTAGTAGTTGAAATCATAGTCTATGTCCATCAGTAACAGCCGATATTTTCAATGGTAAGAGATTGTCAAAATTTGATGAATAATTTTCCGACCCCCACCCCACACACAACACATAATATTTGTGTATAGTATAAATTTAGGGTTTTTGCATAATTAACCGTGCAATTAAATATTGCACTACGAGCGGGGAAGTAACTTTTACAAGTTCCAAGATCTCAAGCTATCAGATGGTTCAACGGTAGCCTCTGAGAGTCGGATTCCGGAGATGTCGAATTCAAGTCTTGAAGTGACAGGCCAAAGGTTTACCCCAGTCGTTAAAAATGCTGCAGTGGGTTATCATGAATGAATGAACAGCCGATTTGTCCCTAAAGGCCCATGGGCTCCTCTTGCAGGGGTAAGTCGATATGACTCATGCAGGGAGCTAGTCCGCATAAGTGGTGTTTTTCGTTGCGTTCTTTCTTCCATACTTCGCACCATTGTTCACTCACTTCTTTGCAATCAGCACTTCATGATCTTATTTGGGGTTCCCCACCTCGCACACTTCTTCCCTTAATTCCTATCGGACACTAAGTGGTTGTGTTTGGCACTTCCTACCTCCTTCGGATGTCTCTCCAGCTGCTGCGGTCGTGTGCAGTCCTTGTCCAGTGTGCTCCTACTGCTTTCTTGAAGACGTCGTCCCATCTTGTTCCGTGTCTGCCTTGTTGTCTCTTGCCGATGTAGGCGGTCCACATTGTTGAAATGTGTGCTCGTCTGTTGTTCTGGAATCTTGTCACATAGGGTTGTCATACACCATGAATACTTCAATCCGTCACCCACCCCCATTTCCTATCCACCTCTTAGGTAGGCGATGGTATGCGGTCTGGGACGGTGAAAATATCTACCTTTCTGCGAATCACCAAATTCGTAACATGCGTTATACCACTCTGTAACATGTGAAAAGCAAATGGACAATCAGCCAGAAGGGGTTGTAATACATTCTCCAGGCATTATTGCTTCATGGTAGGTCTCAGTTTAGTTTTTAATGCGTGAAGCTTTGATTAGTCGTCTCTCACAACAACAGCTAGCAACTGGAATCGTAGAAAATTTTCTCAAAAATCATCCTAAAATTGTAGCAAGTTGCTCACCTTCGAAAATCTGAGAGGCAAGAAATCTTTTCCTGAACATTCTCTTCAGGAAAATTCTTACTTTTTCTTATTTACAAAGTAGTTAACTCTGCGCTGAGTTTTTATTTATATCCAAATGTCTACTGAGAGTATTAAAATCCACTTATTTGCATCCAGCACCACACCTATACATTTTACCAACAGCAGGAATCGCATGCTTGATTTCTTGGTTGAAATGAATCGCTTTAACTCTGGACGATGGCATCCCTAGCTTTTTGTCTCAACACAATAGGCTTTTTAATGGAATTGTATTATTATTTAAGAAAGAGGTAGTTTTCTTTTCCACAGCACCGGTATTTAAATAGTTAGCTTATCGTAATAGTCATCTTTTTCTTTCTCTCTCCTTCTCTCTCTCTCTCTCTCTCTCTCTCTCTTTGTACATTGCTTAAAATTCATTTAGGTCATTTCTCATTTGCACTAACGCCAGAACTGCATTTCTATTGCTTCAACTGCCGTTATTAAACTATTGTGTTTCAGTATGCATTCTTTTATTTCTTTTAGTAGCAGTTAACGCTGGTTCTTACTACATACGGCACCACAGGTGGTAGACACTGATGATACATAAAATTAAATTATAATTAGGAATGGAAATTTTGGTACGGAAACCTTCCAAGTCTAAGTTTGGGTTACCACCCGGGCATTTTCCAGTTGTGAGGACTAAAAGAAACCTGCAAAAAAACTTCGAGATAGGGCTGTCCTGCGGGGCTTGAACCGCAGTATGCCTTCTTTTAGAGAAGCATATAAGAAGCAATGTATTAGCCTATTCGAAACATTTTTAAAAATCTTAAAAATTCATCCTTTGTGACTAATATTACGTATTTTGGTTCTTTTTCCGAAATAGTTTCCTATATAGAATGAACGTTTTAGCATACACTTGTGTACACTCTCACTAAACTACTAGCCCGTGTTATTGATCACAATTCTGGACCGCAAAGGATTACTTGAGCGTAAAATGAGATTAATTAAAAGGAATTCTAGAGGCGAAAAACCCCTCCCCTCGTGTCACAGAGTTTAGCAAGGTGCATTCCGGGGAAAGTCGAGCAAGAATGTGCTTCCCGTTGATTTCAGGAGGTCTTCAACTATAAAGTGAAATGAGCTGGCCTGCACCATGATGCTCCCTCAGAGATAATAAGAAAATATTTGTGTAATAGTCGCAGTCTTAATGCAAAAAAGGCAAACCAATCCAGCTACCTTCATAAAATGACTGCTTGAGTTGATGGAAGACTGTGAAAAGAACAATTTTTTGATAGCCAGAAAGTAACTTAGATGACTGATAAAATATGTTGCGAATTTGCAATAATCCGCAGATGTGTAAATAAAGTTGTTTGGCCAACCATTGTGCTTCTACAGGACAAGCTACCAAAACGCGGAGTGCAGGTTTGAAGTTCAAAACGCAACATCCAGTTGAGCGATTGTGTAGACTATTGGTGATCACAGGTAATATTTATTTATTATTTTTAACGTAGAATCAGCTGAGAAATCGAATACCATAGCCGGGACTTGAACACGGATCTCCCGTTTTCGTGCGGTTGCTTTAACATAGAGTTACTATGACAACATGCCGGTATAACTTTGAGTCAGTAGAACGTAATGCTCTCTCGGTACGGTGTTATAGTACCTCAAGGTTAAAACAACTGCACGAAAAGTGGGAGATCGGTGTTCAAGTTCCAGCTATGGCATTAAATTTTTCAGCTGATTCTACACTAAAAGTAATTCATAGGCCGGGTTAGTTCTTTAAAAAGAAGAATTAACATATACGTAAAAAATGGCTTGTTTGTTTACTGAGTAATATTCAATTAAGATCTACACAACATATTTTTCACCAGAATATAAGTAAAAATAGTACCAAGGATAATGAAGTAAAAAATAACACAATTAAATGCAACTATATGAAAATAATTCTAAAATATCTCTGAAAGAAATAGCACTACAGTAAATCCAAGTAGTATTTAAAAACTAAAATAAAAACAAACACATAAAAGAATCCCTTCTAGTCATTACCAAATAAATGTATTCAGTAAATGAGCCTCTATATGCCGAGAGAGAAGTAATGCTGGTTATACGGGATATATACTGCACATAATAACAATAATCAAAACACTATCTTCATTACTATTTAAAAGTAGTGTCCTTTTTAGTGCGTGGATACTGCATTTACGTAATAGAGGCCATTTTTCCAGTCTGTTTGTTTGTCCCATTTTGCTACTATTCTATGCGTTTTACTTTCTCCACCACGTACATAAAAGGTAGAGAAATTATTACATTCCACCCAAAAACCCGATACCGAGATTTCTCCGGAAATACGCGTTTTGAGGCCCCCAGAATACTAAAAAAAGCATTTTTAGAAAAACGCTAAGCTGTGTGTGTGTGTGTGTGTGTGTGTGTGTGCGTGCGCGCGCGTGTGTGTGTATGTATGATGTATGTATGTGTGTGCCAATAAAACGCATAACTCAAAATATTAAAAGACTTGTTATTTAGTTTCAGTACCTTCCAAAGATACGACAAAGATTTTCAAATAATTTCCCCACCTCTAACTACGCTTTACAGGAAGACTTTTTGAACGCTTTGATTTTCTAAAAAAAGCTCTAGCCATTTGATTAAAATACCATATATTAAATCTATTTACATGAAAAATAGTGCATATCTTAAGTTTTCTGGAAGTAGCCTGTGAAGTCCAGTTCATTCGGAAGGAATTTTATATACTCCTGTGTAACTGATAATCGTTAAGCGATAGACGGAAACGTACTACACAAAAAATGCAGATCTCTTTAAAATACAGAATTTATTTTAAATAAGTTTTTTGTGGCATCAGACATTTCGGAGATAACCGTTATTGATGGTTCAAATTGTTCAATGCCTAAGTCATTCTTGTCAATTCTTGTCGATTTTCAGTTTTTTCTCGCGATGTCATGGAAAAAGTGTGGAATTTTAGGGCCAGCGCAAGCGTCCAGTTTCTCACACAGTTCGTCATTCCCTGTGAATATATACCGAAATGTGTAATATAGCTATTTCTGGAAAGATTTGTCTCAATTAAAATGAAACACATAGGAAAATAAACTTTCGTAACAGTACGGTAATTTGTATACCAGCTAGCAAACGATAGAGTGTGGAGAAAATCATGTGAATGTGGCATATCCGATTTTTATTGTTACTCACACAAGTACTCAAGGACAAACACCACATGAGCTGCTCGACCTGCGGTCCTCCATTCAACGAAAGACCAAAATCAAACACACTAGCAACGAATGGCCACCGATGCGATATCACCAGCCGCCAATCTGATCCGTAACCTCTCGCTTTGGACGCTAATATGCTAATCTCCAGACCACAGAGGCAGTCAAAATTCAAACAAACATAAATATTATTATCTCAGATTAAAATTTCAATTAATACAACTATTGCTGTTGTAGATATAAAATCCAGTATGTTGCATTCGCATGAATTTCTCTACCCTCTATCATTTATTTGTAAATATATCTTCTACAAACTATTCTCAAAACTTTATTTTCCTATTTACTTTATGTCAATCGGAATAAATGTTTGCAGAATTGGTTTCATTACGTATACATTTCGTTACCGCTACAAGGGAAATGCACCGAAGCAAATTTAGTTTTTTTTAAAAAAAAAATACGGTGTGTATATGCTGGCTTAGAATCCCATACTATTTCCATGACATTGCGGTAAACAACCGAATAGTGACAACAGTTTAAAAAATGTGATACGTTTCATTAATTTTCTCTACGCTTCTGCGTACTATTCCCACAAAATATTATTATTTTATACGCTTCTTGTCAATTCACATAAACTTTCATTATACATGTACACATTTCCTTGTATGGTACAGTAAGTAAAGCGTTAGTCAGATTTTTAAAGAGCTTGTCGCTCTGTGATGACAGGCAAATGTCATGTTCCTTGCAATACCGTAACAAAAACGAATAGCCACTTGACAGTTGAGAAAGGTATAAGTATTTGAAAATTGAAACAAAAATAAGGAATATATCGGAAATGGTTAACTCCACAAGAAAATTTTATTCCACATAAATTGTGTGCTTTAACAGAACTACAGTTTCTTCTGTGGCAAGATTTTGTCTCTCTTTTATAGTTTCCTAATTATGCAACAGTAGGATAGAATAAAGAGGACCGCACAAGCTATTCTAAGAAAATTCAAGATCATGAAAAATCTTAAACACATGGGTTTTTAATCAAAATTGTTAGAGCCATTTTTGTGAGAGAGAAAAAAACGAACATCTTTGCATGTAAGGGTAGTTTGGTGCAGGATTTTCTCGAAAACCGTCTTCTCGAAATCATTCAGTTCTTTTTAATTAATTCAATACAAGTAACCATAAGAAATCCTGATGTGTTACACTCACATGACTTTCTCTACTCTTGTACAAACTATGTTTACAAACGCTTGTTCTCCATATGATTCATGTTAATCGAGATAAACATTAGCAGAGTATCTAATTGCTAATTTTCTTGTAGATGTAAGGAGAAAATATATTTACAAGGGCAATTTGGAAATACAGTAGCCTTTAAGCACATACATATCTCTTAATAGCTGGTTGCTAGATGCAGCACCATTCCCTTTCCCACAGATTTATACTCTTTGCATATCCACGACAAAAAAATCTGATGTGTTACACTCACATGACTTTCTCTACTCTTGTACAAACTATTTTTACAAACGCTTATTCTCCATATGCTTCATGTTAATCGAGATAAACATTTGCAGAGTCTATCTTATTGCTAATTTTCTTGTAGATGTAAGGGGAATATATATTTGCAAGTGTAATTTGGAAATACTGTAGCCTTTAAGCACATACATATCTCTTAATAGCTGGTTGCCAGGAGCAGCACCATTCCCTTTCCCACAGATTAATACTCTTTGCATATCCAAGACAAAAAAATGAATAACGAATTCTAATTTGAGAAAATAAGTATTGAAAAATTTAAGGGAATAAAAAGCAATATCTCGTAAATGGTTCACTCACGAAAAAAATTTATATGACATAAATTGTGTATTTTAACGTGATCTACATTTTGTCTATCTCTTATGGTTTACCAGTTATGCAAAAGTCGTTCACAATAAAGAATACTTTTGGAAACATTCCCAGGAAATTCAAGATATACATTTTATTAGTCATAAAAATATCTTAAACATATGATATTTTAATCAAAATCGTTAGAGCCATTTTTGAGAAAATTAAAGGTTTCGAAAAATCTTCCGTGTAAAGGGTAATCTGGGGTGGGGGGAATTTTTTTGAAAACCTTCGTCTCGCATCCTTGGAAGATACTGAACCTAAATACCAAGTTTGGTGTTTATCCGAATGTTCGTTTCTGAGTATACTGTTCACAGACACACACACAGACATGTTTCCTAAAATGTTTTTTTTGGATTCAGAGGGTATCAAAACATATATTTCCGGTGAAATCTCGGTATCGAATTTTTGGGTGGAATACAATACTTCCCCTACTTACTATACGTAGTAGAGAAAGTAAAATTTAAGGCAATAACAAGCAATATCTCGAAAATGGTTCACTCAACAAAAAAAAATGTATGTGGCATAAATTGTGTATTTTAAAGCGATCTACATTTTTTGTGTAGTAAAATTTTGTCTATCTCTTATGGTTTACCAGCTATGCAAAAGTCGTTCACAATGAAGAATACTTTTGGAGACATTCCCAGAAAATTCAAGATATACATTTTATTTGTCATAAAAATATCTTAAACATACGATATTTTAATCAAAATCGTTAGAGCCGTTTTTGAGAAAATTAAAATTTACGAAAAATCTTCCATGCAAAGGGTAATTTGGGGTGGGGGGATTTTCTTGAAAACCTTCTTGTTGCATCCTTGGAAGATACTAAACCTAAATACCAAGTTTGGTGTTTATCCGACTGTTCGTTTCTGAGTTATGCTGCTCACAGACACACACACGGACATCTTTCGAAAAATGCTTTTTTTGGATTCAGGGGGTCTCAAAACATGTATTTCCAGTGAAATCTCGGTATCGAATTTTTGGGTGGAATACAATACTTCCCCTACTTACTATACGTAGTAGAGAAAGTAAAAATGAATATCGAATTCCCATTTGAGAAAATAAGTATTGAAAAATTTAAGGGAATAACAAGCAATATCTCGAAAATGGTTCACTCACCAAAAAAAATGTATATGACATAAATTGTGTATTTTAACGCGATCTACATTTCTTGCGTAGTAAAATTTTGTCTATCTCTTATGGTTTACCAGTTATGCAAAAGTCGTTCACAATGAAGAATGGTTTTGGAGACATTCCCAGGAAGTTCAAGATATACATTTTATTTGTCATAAAAATATCTTAAACATACGATATTTTAATCAAAATCGTTAGAGCCATTTTTGATAAAATTAAAATTTTCGAAAAATGTTCCATGTAAAGGGTAGTCTGGGATGGGGAGATTTTCTTGAAAACCTTCTTGTCGCATTCTTGGAAGACACTGAACCTAAATACCAAGTTTGGTGTTTATCCGACTGTTCGTTCCTGAGTTATGCTGTTCACAGACAGACACACACACACAGACAGACCCACACACAGACACACACACGGACATGCTTCCAAAAATGCTTTTTTTGGATTCAGGGGATCTCAAAACATGTATTTCCGGTGAAATCTCGGTATCGAATTTTTAGGTGGAATACAATACTTCCCCTACTTACTATACGTAGTAGAGAAAGTAAAAATGAATAACGAATTCCCGTTTGAGAAAAAGTACAAGTATTGGAAAATTTAACGGTATAACAAGCAATATATCGAAAAAATAAAAAAATGTATATGACAAATTGTGTATTTAAACGCGATCTATATTTTTGTGTAGTAAAATTTTGTTTATCTCTTATGGTTTACCAGTTATGCAAAAGTCGTTTACAATGAAGAATAATTTTGGAGACATTCCCAGAAAATTCGAGATATACATTTTATTTGTCATGAAAATATCTTAAACACTTTGATATTTTAATCAAAATCGTTAGAGCCATTTCTGAGAAAATTAAAATTTTTTAAAACTTTTTCATGTAAAGGGTAATCTGAGGTGGGGGGATTTTCTTGAAAACCTTCGTGTCGCATCTCTGGAAGATACTGAACCTATATACCAAGTTTGGTGTTTATCCGACCGTTCGCTTCTGAGTTATGCTGTTCACAGACACACACACGGACATGTTTCCAAAAATGCTTTTTTTTTTATTCAGGGGGTCTCAAAACATACATTTCCAGTGAAATACTGTATCGAATTTTTGGGTGGAATACAATACTTCCCCTACTTACTATACGTAGTAGAAAAAGTAATAAACAAATAATAACAAAAAATAACTCCTAATAGCAACGCAAATTTCACCAAATATGTTAATAGTTAATTGTTCAAGGTTCCTCTGCTCGTACATATGAGAATGAACAAAGCAGTTTTATTAGTAGTGAAGAAAGGGCATATTATCATTAAAACAGGTTTTGAGATCTCAGTAATTCACTACATTTCTCATCCTATACGTACGTACGTAATACATGCATACATACATACGTATATACATACATAGTGGTATACACGTATACCAGGTGGCCCAACTGCGTCGTATTTCAAGTGAGTGGATATCCCTTTGGTCTATTTACACTGTACGTGTCAGTCATCGCTGGCTGCACACTTTAGTGCAAGCCTGGGAACTGCCTGTGAATGAGCGCGGTCCGCTTCGCTGATATGCAAGAGGAGTAGAACGAAGGTCACTCACCAGTTCGCCACTGACCTTCGTGTGCTTGAAGTAACCCAGTCGAGTTCTGCAACTCTTTTAATGCAAGAAGGAGTATTCACAGTTGTGAAATACAGCGCTGTTGGGCCACCTGGTACAATGTATACAGTGGCACACGTGGTTAAAAATAATCTCTCAGTTGACAATTATAAACATTATAAACATTTTAAAGGAAGCAGCTGTATGGTTATTCTCAAAATACTGAGATATATCTTCCAGGCATGAAAAAACCAAGTTAGAACTATACCACGTATGTCATTATAGCCGTTTATGAGAAAATCAAAACTATATAACAAACGCAAGGAGTGGTTTGGAGAGCAGGTATTTTCTTGAAAATCTTTGTCGCATTCCTGCAAGGTACTGAACTTAAACAGCAAGTTTGATATTTATTCTGTAGTTTGTTATTTAGTTCACATACATTCACACAGAGAGGACCCATTTTATAAAACTCCTTTTTGTGGATTTGTCTCTGTCTCAAAATGTGTATTTCCGGTGAAATCTCGATGTCGAATTATTGGGTGGAATGCAACACTTCTGCTAAATAGGTGTGTGATAGAAAACTAAAAATGCAAAAGTATCGAAAAATTCTAATCTTTAACAACGAATATATGGGAAATGAGTGATGCCACAAAAACGTTACTTGAAACAAACTCTGTGTTTACCATGTGTATGTTTATTGTGCAGTAGATTTTTGTCTGTCTCTTATGGTTTATTAGTTATACAAAATTAACTCCGAATAAATCGGACTTCACACTCTATTCCCAGAAAATTCAAAATATAATACATTTCATTAGTCATGTAAATATTCTAAACAGCCTTCCTTTACAGTTTTATGTTTACAGCATACACAAGTACAAAAGAGGTTGCCACAAAGGGGCAGTCAACGTGCGAAACAAAAAGTCACTGAGGTAGTGCTGCTCTCTGCATGTGTTTATTTTGTGGTTTTGTACTGGTAAGCGTTGCGTGGTCGCCTGCTGGTAGTTCGAGCCAGAAAGTTTAGGCAAACAGGTAACAGTTGAAATGTTTACCAGCAGCAAATACACGGATGTGGTATATATAATGAACTATATGTACTATATACATCCATCAGTATATCTTAATTGCATTTCTGTATGCCAAAAAACGTGCTAAGGCTCGAAGGCTGTTTTCTGAACGACTTTGGACTCCGATGTCTGCTTTCTGCGCACGTTTTTCGACGTACAGAGAAACAATTAGGAATTGGTGGATCATTCTAGGCACAAAGTATTTGCAACGATCCTAATGTTTATGGAATGTTATCCATTATTTCCGATAAAATCTCTTGCAGGGATAAAACTGAAATAACACAGTGGTTGCGGTACAGTAAGAGGAGTCAGAGAAGGAGACTTAAGGTTTGCAGATGACATCATCCTGTTTTCAACATCCGCGGAAGATTTGAGACGAGGCACACAGAAATAATCTCAGAAGAGCAAGGAAGCGGGATTAGAATTGAACCCTCACAAAACAAAACTATTGACAAATAGTGCTGAGGAAGTTATGAAACTGAACAACGAACTACGTAAGCCAACGAATACGTCTTGGCCAAATAACATCCTTCAGTAAGCTACTCGCAAAGAAGTCCAAAGACGCATTTCAGCAGCATGGTCCTAATTCTGGGGTTTTAAATTTATTCTCACAAACACGGCATATAGAATTAAACGAAAGCAAACATAATGAACACCTCTATTCTTCTTTTTCAGCTCTATGGAGCTCATACTTGGTCATTAACAAGCAGAGAAATAAAAATGTTAGAAACATCAAAGGAAAATAGAGAGAAAGATTTCTGGCGTCGGTCTTCAGGATAACATCCGCCATGAAGTCCTGGGGCAAATGAAAGGCATCAAAGATGTAACAACATCAGCTATTCACACTAAATGGAAGTGGGCAGTCCACGTCATGAGGGTGGACTACATCAGATGGACACACAAAACAACAACTTGGGACCGAAGACCTGGCCACAGAAAAGTAGGACGACGGAGGAGAAGATGGGAAAATGACCTAAAACTCCACATTGTGGACCAACTGGACTACAAAGGCTAAGGACCGAAGAGAGCGGAAACTATTGGTAGAAGCAGCAATGAAGAAATGAAGGTCTTTCCCGCACTGGCAAAGCGGGATTGTCAGAACAGCCTCCTTGTCAGCCAAGAGGCCCTTGCTCTTCAGGGATTATACCGGCTAATTCTTAATAAACACATATGTTATTTTGCTAGTTTTAATTATTGTGTCACAATGTTATTATTATTTCTTAACTATTAATTTTTCCCGTCGTAATTATGGTAAAGAAGAGCTGTGAGTTTCAAGGACTTAGTACAACGAAATTTTTAATGAATGAAAATGGCATTCCTATAAGCTGTACTTACACAAACAGCTTTACGGTAACGATTTCGAAAATCGCGTATAGTTTTGCAGAAGGCTGTTAAATAAAAAAAACGGAAATACTGATTTCAACAGGCTAATTTTATGTGGAAACAAATTTCATTTTGCAAATTATTCCCATATAAACAAACATAATTTTCATTATTAGGCTCCTGAAGACAATCGTCGCTGGTTATGGCTACATCACACGCAGACTCAGTGGAGTGTTCACTTGTGTTGCAGCACTCTAAGGGACATCATTGGACAGGATTATTTAGCTCCTAATCTTACTGGGCAGCCTTATATTCAATTTCTGCAGAATGGGTTAAATCTTGAGAACGTTCTAGAAGACTTCAGTTAGCCCTCAATCATTGTTTTCA
The DNA here is from genome assembly GCA_030765065.1 of Deroplatys truncata. Classification (NCBI taxonomy): domain Eukaryota; kingdom Metazoa; phylum Arthropoda; class Insecta; order Mantodea; family Mantidae; genus Deroplatys; species Deroplatys truncata. The sequence goes on from CM060979.1 coordinate 109,396,033, forward strand.
GCACGATGGTACACCACCACAATATTGTAGAGGAGTTAGAGAATATCTCAATAAAGAGTACTCTGAATGGTACACGTGGTGGTTGCATTCGGTGATCAGCAAGATCGCTGAATTTGACTCCCCTGGGTGTTTTTTACGAAACGGAACCAGAAAATCCAGAAATGTTTAAAGAAAGAAAAGTCATGCCTGCACTTCAGTATCAGCAGAAATGTTAACACGAGTCCATGCACCAGTCACCTTTTCGGTGAGAATCCTGTAAAGTGAGGTTCGAGCAACATTTGGGTATTCATCAGCTAGGCCACTAATCCCAAACGCCGGTCACTCCGAAGCTTTGGTTTACTTGCTCAACGATGTCTTCGGTCCAAATACTGGGCTTACCACTCCGCTGTTCATCGTGCATATTCGTGCGGCCATTTCGAAATTCTCGACACCAGTGTCGAACCTGTTTGTCACTCTTTATGTCCGGTCCATACACGAGGCATAACTCATGGTGGATGTCCGCAGCTAACAATCCTTTTGCCAGCAAAAATCTAATCACACCACGCACTTCACAACGGCGGGATTTACGATTGTCGCGGCTATTTAGATCTCATCGACTGGCAAACGCATACTCTGCCACACCAAATCTGCGGTAGGTTTCTCAGGAGTCAGTATTCAGCGCTGCAGGCGTAAAACTTCATTCAGGCCTACCATCCGTTAAATATTGTTCACCGGACCTTAGTTTTGGAATACACCTCCAATATGCTTTGCATTCGGGCTGGATTATGCCCAGCAGCAATCTTGTATTGTACTTAAATGGACGAATTATTAAATAACCAATATCGCACACCAAAGCACATTCACGTTCAAACTCCAGACACTGGGATACCATGAAAAATTCTTGTTTACAGAAAACTTTCACTTGTCCAGCCGTGAATCAAACCGGGTTTCTTCGCACAGCAGGCAGATGGTCTAATATATACGCTAGGCGACCAGTCATAGCAGTTAATGTGTTTTCAATCATGGTCCATTATTTAGCAGAGTCTCGTTTCTGTAAGTATGGAATCCCCATTACAGCTCTGTTTAGGAAAACCTTTAGGCAACAACATTATACGGGATAAAATATTTTCAGGAATTAACAGCTTCTGTGGGTCATTTTACATAGTATTTTAACTAAACTCGTTAAAGCCGTTTTTGAGAAAACTACACAACAAACTTTTACTATGCGGTGGGGAGATTTTCTTGAAAATGTATGGTTCGTACCCTTGGAAGATGCTGGCTTAAATATCGAGTTTGGTATTTAACCGACTTTTCGTTTTTGATCTATGCCACCACAGACACACATACACGGACCAATGGACGGAATGATACAAACACAGACACACATAATAGTCCCTTTTCTAAAAATGTTTTGTTTGGGTTTGGGAGATCCCCAAAACATGTATTTCCGGTGAAATCTCCATATGGAACTTCAGGGTGCAACACATTACTTCTTGGTGGTAGACGGAATAGAAAATGTCTTATGTATTACATCCATTTTTTCTACCCACCAGCTTTGAATTAATTTAGTTTCTACAAAAAATTAATACAAAACCCTATTTTCGCACCTACTTCATCTTAATCAAGATAAACTTCGCAGAAACAGTTCCATTACACATTTCGTTCTATGTACAGGAGGGATATAGGAAATCGAAATTATATTTAAATGTTTAAAACTGGGTTGCTAATTAGTGACCATGAAATTTCATACTCCTTTCTGACATCGCAAGAAGCAACTGCATGCTGACAGCACTTCGAGCATGACATTATTGACAAATGTAAACCGGTAATGAGGATATCTTAGAAATGGCCAAAGAATATTTCAGATAAATCATGTGCTTTAAAGCTAGCTACATTTTTGTGTTGCAGGCCCTTCTCTATCTCGTATAATTTACAAGTTATAACAAGTTACACAAAATTTAGGTGTTCTTCCCAGAAAATACAAAATATACATTTTTAACATAAATGCACATTTCTTAAACATACGACAAAGTCGTCGGAGAAAGTTTTGAAATCCTAAAATAACAAAGCATATTTCATGTAAAGTACAGTTTGTGGTCTGAAGTTTGTTGAAAATTTTAGTGTCGCATCTTTGGAGGATAATAAACTTAAATATTTCTTCATACTAATTATTATCGTTGTTCTGACCTTTATCCAAAGTTTGTTTTTGAGTTATGTGCTCACAGACACATACACAGATCTTTCTCTTAAAGGATTAAGGTGCCTCAAAACATGTTCTTTCGATGAAATCTTTAATAACATTTTGGTGAAATGTAATATTTCCTCTGCCTACTGGGTATGCAGTTGAGAAACTAAAATAAAGTCGGATAAACACCAAACTTAGTATTAAAGTTAACCATTGTCATAAGGATTTTCAAGAAAATCCTTCAAACTAAAGTACCCTTTACATGTAAATCTTTGGCATCTTGTTTTTATTTTTATGAGTGGCTCTAACAATTTTGACTAATCACCATATCCTTAGGATATATCCCCGACTATAAGGGGCGTATAATAAATTTTATATGCATAGTCTGTGAGAGTTTTTTAATTGTTCAACAATTATGTATAACTCTGTATAACCAGTAAATCATAGGAAGTAGATTTTTAAAGATGCGACCATCGTTTCGTCTCGAGTATCCAAGTTTCATACACAAATATGTATGTGATGAGTATTTTCTAGACACATTTATATTTATTCAAATTAAGTGGATAAAAACATGATTTTTAAAGATTATTGTACAAGAAATAGAAATAAAGAGTAGTCGGTAGAGAAAGTTGTGTGAATGTAACGCATCAGATTTTTGTTTCTTAGATAGCGGTTCCTTCTTTGTTCATGAGTTGTTTTATTGCTGAATAAAATAATTTTAGCAATTTTATCTTTGAATTGCTAGCTTTGATAAAGCTTATATTTTTCTGAATTTATTTTACTGTGAAGGCGGCGCCGTGGCCGAGTGGTTAGACCGCTCGCCTACCACCGAGGCGGCCCGGGTTCGATCTCGGATGAAGCGGGTTTTCTCCGGGTTCTCCGGTTTCCCCCACCATTCATTCCACCAACTGATCCATCATCACCTTTCCTTTCATCCATTTCACCAACATTTCGTTTCATCTACTTCCTTCATCCCATACCAGGCATCGGGCTGATCACCCATCCTGGATGCTCTGTCTGATCCATGAGTGTCTGCTCCTCTACGGGCCTCTGACCCCAGGCACCCGCTTGTAAGTCCTACATAAGAGGAGGGTAAACAGATAATGAATGAATGAATATTTTACTGTGAAAATAAACATATTGATTTTCATGAAAATTGTTAAAGCAAGGTTTTTATAACCTATAAGCAACACTGAAGTTTTTAATAGTCCATTAATGCTGATTGTGTAAAATTCAAAAAACGAATTCGTGTATTAATTTTGTTTGCAAATTTATTATTATGAATAACACATTATTCTTACAGCGTCCAGTACATTTCCTTTGATTTCGAGCAGAGTTAATTGTATGCTCTGTTGCACTCTGTCACTTTCCACATTTATGAAATTGCCCAATTACTCTTCCAAAAGTACCGACCTCAATAATAAGTGTTTCGGATTTAGGGTTATCGATGGTGCTTGAACATCGCCTCTTAGAACATCGCCTTTAGATACGGTTTAATTTCAAACAATATCTAAATATCGTTTCTTCAACCGGCTCAAATGTGCTTTTCATTCCAAAAATATGCAGTATTGTAGACATAATTCTATTTGAGAAGTGCCACAAACATTACTGCATATCTTGCAGCTCTGCTTTTGTTAGATGCCTATAGCAGCATGGTGTTTTGAGCGATGGGAACTCGTGAATTTTAATTTCCGATGCGGAAAGGATGAAATGTCCGATGTTATCCCATACTTCATAGCTCGGTGCCGTTTGTAGAATGAAATGTCGATGCTAAAGAGTGCGCTACGTCCAACACGATAAAGAAAACAAAAATCAACCTGGTAGACGTTCGCCATATGTATAGCTAAAATGATACAAGTATGTTTAAATATAATAAGAGTTCTTTTTCCGTTGGAGAACCTATACTAACTACATTACTGCTAATTTCCAGTACCTACTCTGCTACTTCTTTTGGTACACATCTTATTCTTTTCTATATAATAATATAAAAAATCAGTATTTTGTATAAAGGGCTTTAGTGTTCATTAAAACAAAATCAAAAACTTGAAAAAATAAAACAATCCTATGAATATGGTTTCCATCTATAAAAACTTGTGCATCATCACTAGGTGTTTGCTCTGAACAAGTCGCTATAGAAATATTAAATATTCGTAAAAACAAGAAAAATTAACACTAAAATGAAATGGTACTAAAAAAGAATATGTAACAGAAAACTTCGTTCCAGGTTATTTCTGAAGCCTTCATCCGATTTAAACCACTCAAATCCTTATTAATAATATAAGCTATAGCTTTGCAAAAATACGCTTAAAAGAAAATTCAATATTAAACGATATTTTACGGTCAAAAACACGGTATATGATTACTGATTGGTCACACAACACAGCGATTAACAAACGAGTTCGATTACGAGCTAAAGCGACCTTTCTTTACTTTCTCTACTACGTATAGTAAGCAGGAAAATTATTGTATTCCACCCAAAAATTTGATGTCGGGATTTCACCCCAAAGCTCGACATCGAAATCTTGAGACCCCCTGAACGCAAAAAAAAAAAAAAAAAAAAAAAAAAAAAAATCTAAAAAAAGGTTCGTGTGTGTCTCTGTGGACAGCTAGCCGGCGCTCTACCCGTAGCTGCTGGAGCGTATAGCTTCGGCGCTCCGCCAAGTTAAGGATCGCGGGTTCGAGTCCACCATGGGCATAGGTGCTTGTGTGTGTATATGTGGTGTGTGCGTGTGTGTGTTGTCTAGCTGTAAGAGTAATTGCGATAATAAAATGTAAAACAGAAAAAATAAAACAATAATAATAATACACTGGGGAAAACACGGAATTTAAAAAAACAGAATATATCAAAAACGAAATCGAAAACACCAAACTTAGCATTTAGGTTCAACAGCTTCCAAGGATGCAACACGAAAAGTTTCAAGTAATTGCTCCACCCCAATTCTACCCTTAACGTGAACAAAATCCAAAATTTTGATTTTCTCTAAATGGCTCTAATGATTTTAATTAAAATGACATATATTAAAGATATTTACATAAGAAACAAAACGTATATCTTAAAGTTTCTGGGAATAGCCTGTAAAGTCCTCTTCGTTTTTTATAATCTTCTATAACTTGTAAACGTTAAGCGATAGACGTAAATGTACTACACAAAAGAATGTAGAACTCTTTAAAATACACAATTTACTTCAAATAGGTTACATTTTTGTGGCATCAGTCATTTCCGCGATGTGCGTTATTAACGATTCAAATGTTTCTACACTTTGTCATTGTTTTCAAGTCCTGTAGATATTTAGTTGTTTCTCGGGATTGCTTGGAAGGAGTGTGGAATTTTTGCTTGGTAGGAGTGTGGAATTTTAAAGCCAGATATAGCGCCCAGTTCTTGAAAATTTGGCTATTGCTGTTCTGTTTGTATCTAACAAAATGTGTAATACAAAACTTTAGTAGATAGATAAACGAACTTTTTTAAGAATATTTGTATAAACACTAATAAATCATAGAAAATGGAGAAGGTCATGTGAATGAAACGTCAGATTTTTTTTTTCATGGAAACACATAAAACAGATACACGTGTGTTGTATAGTTTTACTTATAAATGGAATATAATACATTTAAAAATGTTATTATTACAGCGCTGAACATGAAGTGGTGGATTATAAAAAATAAAAGCAAAATCGCAACTACCTCGACCCACTACGATGGAGCAAATACATTGTATTAAACCTAACTCTAGAAGTGGTCCGATTTCAGGTTTACCCGAGGAACCATTAAACAGCTAGTCTGTACTACTGACATAAGGGAATCTCAAACGCAACGGTGCACAAGTTCAAAGAGAACACAAGAAGATACTGAGCGCACAATAGCATCCCGCTTTTCAGCAAAAGGTCAGCCTTTCACTATAGTCCAGATATTGATAATGCCAATCAAAGCGCGCATTGCGAATATTGTAATGTAGAGAACACGAAGTGTAATTTCAGATGACACTATTCATAGAAGTTGGTGATTTGTATACTTTCAAAATTCAAGGGCAAGTTTACATTTGATTTATTGTTTAGCCCAGATAGCTAGAATAAGGGAGGTTGAATCTGGTCAGAAGGCGTATAGGGTGAATTTTTTTATATTTTGTCTTCGCTGCCAAAAAAAGGTACTCAATGAAGTGCTATCATCTAGGGGTAACCGTTACAACTCTGTCCGGAAGTTGGAAGCAAGAAGTCAGTGCGAGACCTGTTTGTTGTTGTGTAGTTTCTTGGGTAAATTTGAGCTGTTTGAGGTGGGTTCGTGTATGTTTTACCTTTTAAAGCAGTATAAAAGTTATATAAAAATGGTTGGAATAATTTCAGTAATTAGTTATTGAAATTAGTTGTCTAATAAGTTAAAGTATTCTGTTGGAAGTTATGTCGGTATCCACGCTTTATCATGCTTGTGCAGGTGTACCAACACAGTTAAAATAAAATTCTGCATTTTAGGTGAATAGGGTCACAATATTGCAGGTGAAAAGGGTCATAATTTTCGAAGTCGACATACTAATTCTTTTCTCCTTTCCGTTTACCTTATAGATGGAGAAATAGAAACGAAAAACGTCTAGTGAACAGAAGATGACATGCAGAAGGCAATTAAAGCTTTTCGTGAAAGTAGAAGCCAGCGCCACCCTATAGAATTGTATGGATTGCAGCTACCTGTCTTCAAAGGTAGCTGCAAACCGGCAAGGCTACACCAGCAAAAGCAAAGGGTGGCCAAACAATATTTAATAAAGGTAAGGAACAACAATTAGTTTATAAATCCTGAAACTAACTTCTTGCGAATTTTCGATGGATTCAGATGGGTTTACCTTGATTTCGTAGAGTTGAATAAAACAAAATACGCTTTCTAGAATTCAAATAAAATGTTAGGTAAAGAGTGGTTAAAAAGGTTCAGGGAACGAAACACAAATATTTCGCTGAGTAAAGCAGAAGGGCTCTCTTCAACACGTTGCAATGGCTTGAATAGAGAAGAGTGGCTGAATTCTATTCTTTGCTAAAGAATCTTGAACTGATGAATCTGTTTGCCGTGATTGAAGAAGAAGACGGCGAAGACAATAAGCATACGAAGAATGCATTCGCTGAAAAAGGAAGCAGAGCGGTTTATGCACAGACAGAGGAGAGCTTGAAACAATACTAGCTCGTACTAATACCACAGGAAATTCCATCCTAAAGCCTACTACGACAATGAATGTATGAACCCTACAAACGCAACACAAAAGGAGAAAGAAGAATCAACAAACTTACTTTTGGGAGAATTTTCAAGACAACATGGATGAAGGCAGCCCTACCGGCGAATACTGAAAGCGGATTTCGTTCTACAGGCGTCTATCCAGTTAATGAAAATGCAGTGGCTGTACATGAGCTTTTGCTTTCTGGTTCTAAGCCACACCACGATAATCCATTGTCTGAAAGCCGACTTGAACCTAAGCTGGTCGTTGCAAAAAATATTTAGATATCGCAGAAGGATTGCAAGAGTAAAAAATGTTTCCTCAGCAACAAACAAATTTGGCAGGTTAGTAATAAGCGACTACGTAAACAGTCTACATCATCAGGAACCAATGAATATGATGATAACGACGCATCTTGTGAACTCTGCAATATAAAATACAGTGATCCAATATCCATTAAACTTGGTGACTGGATTCAGTGTCAAGGCAATGGATAAGAATAGTATAATGAGAAATGTGTTGGTGCAGGGGGTAAATAGAAATTTATCGGTGGGAAAAATATTGTTCTTGAAGGATATTTCTACTGACCCTATCCGCCTATCTCTTTGACCCTATTCACATACTTGAAGAAGGCGAATACGGTCAGGAAGCAGATAATCAAACTAGTTTTATAGAACTCTGGACAATATTTATGCATTCTTATATAGTGAAATGTGTTCATAGAAGACTGCTGTTTGTGTCATAAAATGTCATGTTACTGCTACATGTAAAGTGAACGGAGTTTAAATAAAGACTTGTTGCCATGAAGACTTTTCCAAGTTTTGACCCGATTGCCCCGACCTTACCCTTAAGTTTTACAAATGAGTTTTATTTTGGAAGTTGATCAACGTTACTTCTGAAACTATCTGTAAAATAAACATCAGTTTGTGTCTTAACCAAAAATAAGTTTTTGATAGATTATTGCAAGAGAGGTGGGTAGAGTTTGCTCTGAAATAATATTTATTGTGAAAATAGTAACTAGCACCATCTTCTTTGTACGTACATCTCTTATTCGACATGCCATATCACCATTGGAGCAAACACATTAATAACAAGGAGATGTGATTCATAATTTTTTTAACCAAAGCTAAACGGAGAGACAACCCTTCCACATTATGAGTAGCAGACGCGAAGCAGGCGTATGTCAATGCAATTTACACAATCGCAATTTGCACATTATTCTGGAACTATGCTAACGTTTTCTCTTATGTTAAATTTCACTTAATAGTCAATAAGAAAGGAAAACCAGTTAAATAAAACATCCATAGAAAACGGTAACAGATTATTCCTTCTGTAAGTAACAATTTTGTGGTACTGTGTTAGTGAAGTGGCCGTGCTACTCAGTATATAAGGTTGAAAATTATCGATATTCTTCCATCTTGTATCTTATTATTCGTTTGCAATTTTTATTAATATTTCTTAGCTTGGCATTATTTGGCGCACTTGGAGTCATAACGCACTTTTTCGGTAATTTTGCTGTTTTAACCGCACCTGATATTGGAGACCAATTTCTGAATATTTGAAAGTTTGTAAGGTTTAAAACGACATAGGCACATTATAGATTTCAGCTGGTCAGTGGATGACATTTTGTTTATTATCACTACTGATTACAAATGTATACGTAAGCCTTAGAGTCCGCATATTGCTGTGCTAGGATTCGCGACTTTATTGGTAACACAGCTCAGGTGATGAATGAATGAAATGGACAGCTGCTAATGGTGCAGACGACCGTGGAGACGTTGTCTCCGAAAATTACCTAATATTTATGTTTTAAACCTTAAGTAAAATGTTACTAGGAATACCATCCAGATTTCTAGCTTTCTATGTCATCATCCATGTCTAGGGGTAAAATGCTAGCCTCTAGTTCCCGAGGCCGTGGGTTCAACTCGGCGGAGGGCGATAGATTATTCTCGGATATAAAAATCCTATGTATGGCTTCCTTTGGAAGGGAAATATAGCCGGTGGTCCCGTGTCATAGATTTACGGCATGTAAAAGAACTCAAACCTGATGAAGAGGTCTCTGAACAAAATTTCCGGTCTTTCACGCCCAATATATAGCGACCTGCACTTTTCTCGTTTGCGATAACGCCGACATTTTAAAAATATTCCATAAAATGCTTGGTAAACAGTTACTTATACGTACGTTGTTAACAATTCAAAAATTAGATCGATTTATTTCGCGGTATAAACCGAAATGAGCCAATAACGCGAATATGTCAATTTTATAAATTTTATATGCACAATTATGCGAATTCACCGTGTTTGCCTGGCTGTATTTCTCAATACGAGAAAGAGAAGGCACCTGTATGTTCGATTTCTCAAAGAAAATTATCCATCTGAGAAATCTATACGGTTCCCAGTACCAGTGTTGACAAGATGGAATACTTGGTTAGAGGCCGGTTTCTACGTTGAGAAGCATCTTCGTGATACAACTGAGTTCGTGCAGTTAGAAGATCTGGACTCAGTCTGGTATTGATTTCATGAAATCATTCACAAACGATGAAGTAAGTATCATTTCAGCGGAAGCAACATTCGTCGAGGAACATGTCAATGATTTAGTGAAATACATCACTGATCTAGAAGAGTCTTCATACCCAACAAATTCTGCACTTTATGGAGAACTCAGGAAAATATTCGAAGTAGTAAAAGAAGGGAATTTGTTTAATGAAACAGCAGAGAAGCTAAATTATTTCAGAAGCGCAGATGTTCAAGGAGATTTTAGATTAGCTGTGAAAAACACTGCAGCATTAGCATTTGCAAAATTGCAGTTACTAATGTTTGAAGACCCTGCTAATAAGTTGTACTCAGCACTTGAAGTGTTTAGACCACTATTCATCATTAACAGTAATATCGAGTCAGCATTAGTGAAAAAAGTGAAGCCTATTTCATTCCTTAAAAATGTGAATGGTTCAGTGATCACAAAATGGTCACTAAATTACCCAGTTATCTGATATCTGGAAAAGTATGAATTTTAGAACTCATTATTTTTTATGAGCACTCCTTGATCTCAAAATGCTAAACTTTGATATACTTAGGAATTGGGGTGCTACAAGGAAAGCCTGAAATTAAGCTATGCTCTCAGTGGTAATAGTAGATGCAAAACTATCTAAGGAATGGAATTAATTGTTCTTCCACAAAAGCCGTGTGATGGACAAGGTTGGAAAGGTAGAATCGGATGACTGAAAAACTCAGTACCATCCATCGCTGGGATTTGAACCACGGATCTTTCGGTTTCTGTTCCGGTTGCTCTAATCACTGAGCTACCATCTCAACATGCCGGTACGACAGTAAATCAGTTGAGGAATTTAATGTCGTACCAGAATGTTGCCATGGCAGCTCAGTGGTTAGAGGAACCGGGCGGAAAACGGGAGATCCGTGATTCAAATCCCTGCGATGACATTGAGTTTTTCAGTCGTCTGATTCTACTTTTCCTGTCTAAAGAATCTCTATAACTTAAGAAAGAAAGGAAGAGTGAATGGAAGAGTGGTGAGGAATAGCAAGGAAACAAAATGTCAAAAGGAGAGCGTTTTCAAAACTAGAAAAAGCAGAAGGGACGCTGGGAAACCTGAATAAACAGAATCAATTGATGCATTGATGTAGATACAATTTGTGATTGTGGAAGGGTTAGTGTCCCCCTTCGATCAAATGCAGTGAGACTAAAATAAGAAAAGAAACGAAAAGGAATATTCAGGAAGGTACCACTTCACCTTATGAAACCCAGAAGCAAGACGTCGCACTTTCTCCGCGACTTTTAGACTTCTTGGCTCCTGCGTGAGGTTTTTCATTCCATAACTTCATATTCTGTTTCCATTCCTTGCACGCGTTTTTCATTCATGTAGCATACGGTATTATATGGAAGTGATATGTCGGAAAGGTAGGAGAAGGAGGGGAGGAGATTGAGTATTGAGCTCAGGAGTTTCATGCATGTGTAATGCAATGGGGACTGGTTACATTTGCTCTGGCACTTCAATATGGGTCAATAAGTCTTCCCTATGGCAGACACGTGACCCAAACTTCTACTGTTGATAGAAAAACACTCACTCAACGAATAAAAGCACACAAGATCCAATGAAAGAAATATTTATTAGTTTGGGTAAGTTACATCGATAATATGCAGATATCGCGATATCTTACGCCACTAACACGGTTACCCAGAGGAAGCTCAGCTAAAGTGGACTCTGTTCAATTTATTACTCCTGTTCTTGTGTTTAATTTAGATATTTTAATACTTAGTAGTTATTCTTAGTATTTAATTTATAATGTACAGTTCCTGTCTTGTTTGCATAAGTAAACATTTTATGGCAGTTCATTTGTTTACATGTCCGCCCGTGCGCATGAAATACTCGTCAACCATAAACAATTGAGATTTTGTATACAGGATTTTAAAGAAAATTTGTCAAAACAGTTCAATTTGGCTGAAATTGGTGCAACATTATGGGTAGTTTAGATGAAGAAAAAGTTAGAATCGTTAGACAAACCACTAAACATATTATGCAGTTGAAATATTATCCCCAAAATTCATCAACACAGTATTAAAATTTGTAGAAAGTTAAGGGAATTTCAGATTGAAAATGTACATTTTTAGGTGAGTCACTCAAGTATAAAATTCGTATGTAGAACGCAAGAGTATCAGTACATAGGTGTTTAAACAAAGAATTTTTAATTCATTTTAAATTTTAATGCTAGCCTAAAGACGCTAGTTAAAACAAGAAAGTAAATAAATACTTACGAAGCTCACCTTCAAACTGGAGGGAGGAAATAAACACGCTGTTTTTATGTTGTTTTTTTTATCGAAACCGATTACAATCATAGTGGAATCCTGGGCACCTCTGAAACATTCTTAATGCGTATATACGCTCTTCTTCCTAACAGTTGTAGAATGGTGTAATGTTTCGTGCTATCACTTGCCATGAGGCACAGCCGGATTAGATTCCACCGCAAATATTATAATTTTAATCTACATTATGAAGCCTTAAATAGAATAAATGTATTTCTAATTATAACTATTTGCAACTCCACAGAAATAAACAACTACATGCTTTATTTAAAATGTATTTTCATCGGTATGCATCCGACAGTACAAAAGCTACAATTAAAGTAAATAAAACTTGGTTAATCTCATAGATTTACAAACTTTCCTATTATACAGAGTAACCCCACTCATACAGGTAGTATTTCAACATGCAAACCGCATTCTGTTTTGTATAATGACATGATATATCTTATGTTCGTTTTTGAAATGTTAACAAAACATAAGTTAGTATTCAGGATGTAATTTGAAATCCGTAGAAGTGGTAGTGTAGCTTATATGGGAAGTCTGCCAGAAATGTACGATATTTAGTTCCTTTACGACTTACCTGTAGTAAGCCGAAGAATTACTGCATTCCACCAAAATTTCTATATTGAGATTTCACTGAAAATACAGCTTTTGACACCTGAATCAAAAACCACGACATTCTTTACTTTCTCTCCACTTACCAATATTAAGCATACGAATTACCGTATTCTACCCAAAACTTTGATATTCAGAATTCATTAAAAATACGCGTTTTTAAATCCCCGAATTCAAAACAAAGGCATTTTTATGTGTGTAGCACTTACATAACTTTCTGTACACTCTCTTCTGCAAACTATTCTTACAAAATCTTATTCTTCTAGCTGCCTCTTGTTAACATAGATAAACCTTCATTAATCACTTACTAATTTCGTTGTAGATATAAGAAGATTAAATTAAGCTAAAGCAATAGTTCAAAAATACTTTTAATGCCGGTCACTATGCAATGACTTTGAAATTCTGTTTTCTTTGTATGAAAATGAAGAATAAAGGAGAAAAATATTAGCGATTTTCTGTTGAGAAAAATATAAAGTATTTTAAAATTCAAACCACTAAAAACTAATATCTCGGAATGGGTTAACGCCACAAAATATTTTATATAACATAAATTTTGTGCTTTAACGATATCTATGCTTTTTGTGTAATAATATTTTGTTAGGGATATCCTACGTATAAAGAGGAGTTCAAAATAAAGAAGAATTAACTGGCTATACCTATAAAATTCAATATATATGTTTTTTATTTCTTATTAGAATAGCTTAAAATATGGTATTTTGTCCAAAATGTTAGAGCCACCTTTTAGCAAATCAAAAATAACGAAAACGTTTCCATGTAAAGGGTAGCTTGAGATGGGGGAATTTTCTTCAAAATCTTCATATCGCATCCTGAGAAAATCCTAAACTTGAATACAAAGTTTCGTATTTAACCGATGTTTTGTCACATACAACACAGAAACATACACGCACACGCACCTTTTTCTAAAACTTATTTTTTTTGTGGGGGAAGAGGATCCAGGGTGTCTCAAAACATATATTTACATGAAATCTCGACATCGAATTTTGGGCTAGAATGCAATACTACTTACGTAAAGACATAGTAGGAAAATCAAAATCTACTGCGAAATCTAAATGAACCAGTAATTATGAAAACATTATAAGTCCAAAAAAAAAAAAAAGATTTTAAGAATTCGAAAAAAACTCTTATTCATAAACTACAAAATATATTAAGTCTTAGGAATCTTCATTCACTGGTATGCCTTAAATCAATTAAATCTACATCCTTAAGTCATTGATTTTTATTATCATATTCATCCAATTTATTTTAATTTATCTCGGACTCATGGCCTTTTCCAACCAAATTAAAATAAGTAATAGAACAACGAGAACACCTTGAGGTAATTTCCGAACAGTATTATAGCATAGTGATTACTACAAAACAGAATTACAGCATAATCACTGTTACAACACACATGTGGGCTTCATATGTTTTATCTACCTCAGCTGCTGTAGACTAAGAGAATAAATCAACATAAACGTTTTAGTGCTCCGCTGGGACGTTCTGTTCAAGTTTTTTATATCGTTTAACTTAAGCTTATTTATAGGACATTTTAATCCATGTGCCGAGGTTGTTGAGAGTCTGAGGATTGTTAGGGGCTTTAAAAGCCTGAAAAAGTTTTGAGCCAATCCATCAACGAATGGACTGGTTACTACTACCCCTGGTTGTGGCCGTCATACTCAATTTAGTGTACTGTGACACACTAAAGATGATTTTCTGTGACCTTTAAATATCTATTCAAATCCTGTCTGTACTCTGGGCATTGCGTGTAAAATGATGTAGCCACCAGTCTTTGAAGTTCTTAACAATGTTATTATCCTAAAAATGGTTCACCTTGAATGTTTTTTATTGGAAGACTATAGAATAGGTTCAGTATGCTCTTTGACCGTATAAATTCAATCAATTTGTCGTAATTTTCTTTTTATTCCTCAAATCACCATCGCATAGTAGAAAAGAGCGTCCCCGGTTAGGAAAGTATTGAAATATTTTTTCAACCATACCAAGCCCTGCTAAAACCATTAGGAATCGCACCACTGTACTGTTACGGTTTGTCCTGAACAGCCACCAGAGATAATGTACATCAATTATTCTTTAATAGTTTTACCAAAATATTGTTCTTGGAAGAAAGCATGCAAGAAACTTCAAATCTCATTTGCTCTCTTTTTGGCCATTCCTTCATTGTATATAAAGAAATAAGATTTGTCAGTCTTAAGATCATAAATACTGAAAGTAAAGACCCAGAGTAGCCGTAAATAAAACACTTCCTGCACTGGAATGCATAACATCCATGCATAAGTCTGCCACATCGTCATTTTGTTTTCAATTTTCTTGTACAACCTTAATCTTCTTTAGAAATTTTCATCCTGCGAATATGAACTGTTTGCTCAGCAACACTCTTTCGTTTAGCTCACAAACAGAAGTGTTTTTATTTTGTTTGCTTGATTTTTTTTAGCTTCTCATAGACCACAAACATCTATTTGAGGACGACCAAGCCTATAGTTATAATTTTCGTGGAAAAACTTTAAAATAAAATCCACATTTTACGTACAGTTCAGGATACCTCTCTAAAAATAGTGAATGCGTGATCTTTACATTCAAACCTGCCTTTAAATACTTAATATCTCTATTTGCATAGTGAGTAACTTATCACATACGATTCAATGTGCTCCTTTATTTTATGAATAACTTCACCTTTTATATCCCTGATTCTGCTTCCATGCTCTCACCCCTTTTATCTATTAGAGCTTTTGCTAAAACCAGTAGGTCTCCTAATCTTCGAATACTCCTCTTCAGCCCACGAATACTAATACGAGTAAATGCTTTTTACATACCAAAATTCTCTTCCCCTAAAGCCTGTACATGATATTTGAAGTTCTTTTCTCTGCTTTTCGGAATATTTCTCCTTGGGCGTCTGTGGGTCCGTAACTTCCATGAGACCCTGTAGATATCCATCCTGTGCACCCTTGGTTCTGAATTCCCTAAACATACCAGAGTCTGGGCTCTGTTGATCTCACCAATGGCTCAAATCAGCAAAGTTTACAGCTACAATAAAAGGCAATATATAAAATAAAGAGAGGAAACAGTGGCTCAGTATATTAATATACGTATTTTACGAAACGTGCATCCCAAGTTTAATTTTTAAATTCATACGTATTTGCAGTTTTCCCCTGTTGTAGTTGCAGGAATAGGTTGTCATTTGGGGTTAATGTAAGCTTCTCCTTCTAACCTAGCCTGCTTTATTATATTGGGTTTATATTTATTATCATGCCGTATGCCTTTCCTCCTGTTATGGCTGTTATCCTCTTCAGAATTTAAGTCCATGCTCTCTTTTCTGATTAAACTGCCCCTAGTATTGAAAGATTAGACAACAATCAGACATGATTATTCCCACAATGTGGTGCCAGCAATGGGTCATGAATTTGGTATTGGTAAAATCTTGTTATTAATGCAGGGAAACAAACCGTAAGCTACTTCCGTGTTTTAAAACAAAATGTTATATAAAACTACTGAGAATATGTATGGAAACATCAGGAGTCCCGGACTCATGACATTATAGTATCAACTAAGTATTTTAACAACGACTTTATTGGCTTTAAGGATAGAAACTAAAGACGTTTTCATAACGAATACACATTACAGATAGAGAGCGCGTAAACATTGAAACCTCAATTTGTGTAAAAGTGGACTCGTGACCTTTTCAATAACTGATTCGAATATTCATGTAAGCATTTGGTGTCGATTTTCTTAACAACTTTCATTAAAGAAAATGTTACTGAAAGTGGTCATTACTGGTGTTATTTGGAGAAGAACTCGTTACTAAACGAACAGAACAAAAAGGGGGCAATTAGTCCATGTTGTATGGAAAAATCGTATTGAGTTTTATTTATGGACACTTTAACTTTCACACTCATACTATATTGGGTGTGAAAGATGCTCAAAGGTTTCTTTATCGGGCTTGAGGTTGTTTTACGTGCCGTAAATCTGCAACATGAGACCACCGACTTTACTTTCTTTCCGAAGAAAACCATCCTAAGGATTTTTCGGGCGTAAAAATCCATAGCATGTCTTCCTTCGGAAGGGAAGTAAAGCCGGTGATCCCGTTTCGTAGATTTACGGCACGCATTATCACTTTATTTTTATATTAGCTTCCATGTATACGTAACAAAATGTCCAGAGCTTCACCGGTTGTCATTTTCCTGTGAAGGAGGAAGATTCCCTTAATGTACTGCACTTGCTTCTCCTTTGGTGCTTAAGATAACATTCCGTTTAAACGCTGAACTTAGAGACTCAGAAACTTGACTCATGTTTTTGTAACCAGGGAACAAGGACCCTGTTATCTTGTAGTTAGCAATGAAACAGTTTAAGTTCAGAGCAATGTCTTGCAAGAGAACCAAGAGCAAAAGTGATGGTTAAGTTTCCCACGCGTTATACATGCGCATTACACAAATTAAGTACTGAAGCATCTGATTTCATGGTTTGAAAATTAATTATCTCTCTCTTTTGCTTATGGAGGAGAAAATTATATAATTAGGCTACTCAAGAGAACATGAGAAATAATTGGTACATAATCCCTCGAAGAGTACTACTTAATATCTGCAAAAAGTGGAAACATACGGCGTTAAGTATAACGAAACTAAGACCTAGTTGTTATAATTAATAGTTTCAAGAGTTCGATATCATTTCCGAGTAACCTTTGTTGTCTTTTGCGATCCTACATGTATCAAATCACATAAGAATGAGCAAAATTTACTAGCAATTTTACAGAAAATTCCGGATATGCATTTTATGCGTCATGTTGTCATCTCAAACTTATCGCATGATCATGAAAATCGTTAGAATCGTTTTTTATGAAATACAAAAAAATATTGAAAGTGTTTACAAGTAAGCAGTCTAGTTACGGAAACTGCCCCGTAATTCCTCTCTGCAGCCGCAGAAAGTGCATAAAGTAAACAACGCCTACCCAGGTTTTTAATGGCACCAAGAGCCCTTATTATAATCAAAGTCGACAACATGTTGTATGTTGTGCCTAGTACTTTAAAATGCAAAACAATAGATGCAGGTATAACATGCAATTTCCTAATGGTGAATCTTTTAGACCTTATTTTAAGTTAAACCTAATCTATATTTTTAAAGAGCGTTTTTAGTTTCTGCAAAGCATATTTTTCAGAATTCTAAATTTCCAGTGCAAGATAAATTGCTGTGTATTAATGAGAATGCTGGTGCAGGTATTCAACACATTAGTAAAAATGGTTTGTAAACTTCATAATTTTGTTTCTGCGAAAAGCATGGGCACAGTAGATTAGTTGAACATAACATGTGTAATTCTAACGAATTACCAAAGACAGTGGTGACTAATATCATTTGTTTCAAAAAATAACTTAAAAAAACATTCTCAATTTCTCATGCCAGCTGCAAAAATCAAGTGAAGCTATTACTATTTTGGAAAATACTAAAGAAT
Organism: Deroplatys truncata; assembly: GCA_030765065.1. Taxonomy (NCBI): domain Eukaryota; kingdom Metazoa; phylum Arthropoda; class Insecta; order Mantodea; family Mantidae; genus Deroplatys; species Deroplatys truncata. The sequence continues at coordinate 109,414,268 of CM060979.1, forward strand.
TCCACAGGAAATATTGTCACGAATTTGTTGTGAATATAGTGTGAAGCTTAGCTCGGATGATAGCAATTACCAAATTCATTCATGTTCCTTTGGAATCCTGCATTTATCGCTACATCCTAAATCCTATCATAGAGGCTGCTTTACCATTAAGGCAAAAATATCTTATATTCAGCTATTTTTATGAAATAAAAGTATTTTTATAGAGATGAAAAGTATACTTCAGGCTGTTCTTCTGTCCCTGGATGGTCAGTCAACGAAGACAACCTGCTCGCTTCATGTTCAGACAAAACTTGGAGTTTCTATCCTGGCTAAAAGCTGAGTCAAACTGTTTCTAGGCAGATAGATACATCCATGTGGTTAAAAATGCAGTGCACTATGTGAACATTATTGGAATATCCGCGAGCTTTGAACTTTAGCCTGGTTTCCTAATTTAAAATATTGTAATTTTTAGCATCAATTGTGCTGTTTTCTTTAGGGTTATTTAAACTTCACAACATTTCAGAAATTAAATATAACTGTCTATAAATCATAAATGTTTCAAATATTTTAATCCACTCTATTAGTTTCAACTAAAACTATATGTAATGGCATCATTGATCAATATACAGCATTTAAAAAAATGTACTATAATTTTAAGAGAACTGTCCATTTCTCGTACTTAATAAGGATGTGCTTCAACGCAGGTAAATCTGAGAAATTTTGAAATAATTTTATTATTTTTATATTTTTAAAGACGAAATGTGAAAAGGGTCATGATAGGTTAATAAAATCACCTTATTTAATCACAAGAATTAATTTAAACTCCCTTCATTGTAATAACTCCCTATAGGACGTCACAGGCTGAACATCTAGTACAAGGAATGTAACACGAACCGTGTAACAGATTTTTAGCAAATATGAATCCCATGATGTAAGGTTTTTAAAGAATCACTTTCTAATTAGGAAAAATAGGGATATTCTACCTCTTCTACTTAAAAGTTTAAGCTTTGGTGTTTCAATTCAGATAACTTCATTCCTGCTTGCATATACATATCTGGTACATTTTGGGCTGCTTCTTCAATTATGTTGCCCTCATTAAGTATTCTCTGGTCCACTTTTACCCCTCTTTAACTTATAAAGCCCCTTGTACACTATCAAATTTTTTTACAATTCAAGAGCTTACAAGAAAAATTGTGAAATGTTTTTCAATATGTGGCAAGATTGGAAAAGGCTTGTCAAGACTTGACAAAACTTGGCAACGTCAAAAATGTGTATTTACAAGTTGTCTCTTCGTTAAACTGAAACCCTTAAGAACAGAGTGATAATTTATCGCGCGCAAAGTAATTTAATATTTGCGTCACAATATAACAATTCGCAATGACATATTGTTCTTTACTAATATCATGTAGGACTTTCACGTATTGTATCCAATGAAATCACATTACGAGTGTGGAATACAATGAAAATAACACCAACCGATAGGTTAATCACACTGTATAACACTGCATTAATGTATACTTAGTTGGGAAAACTGCCTGGCAATTATTTCCTCATTATCGCCTTCATCTGCTCCATCTTGTGATAATCCACGGAGCTCTCGATGTACAGACATGCCCAACTTAGTGTAACCTAATCAGTTTGCGTACGACATACCTTGGCCATTTTTGTTTACTTTTCGCTTTCAGCCATGTTGCAGATTTCGTGTCGCACTGTGAATTCTCGCATTTCATTGGGAAAAGCCATCAAATCATTGTGAAATCTTTGACCGTTTAAAGCATATCCTTATTTGCTTTCGAGCTCTTGAAAAGTCTTGTAAAGTATTGAATTTGACAAAAATTTGATCGTGTACAAGCGGCTTTAAGCATGGAAACACAGGCGATAGGAGACTACAACACTATGCTACAGAAATATGGTCGTACAAGTTTATTTCGCACAGATGAAACGTCGGTTATATGCGAGACTTATCGATAGCTGAGAGTTAATATATAAATTCATTAAGCTTGAAGCAAAGCCGTGCTGAAAGTTTCAAAAACTACAGCACCTTTGTAAGCTGCGCAGAGAATAAAGAGTTCCTTTCCGATCTGATTTTTAGTAGCGCTACTGTGAAAGAACAAAGCAATTTCTCTCAGGGGAATCTTAATGGTATCGACCTAGAATCATCGCATGCCCTTCGAGAACTACAGAAAAAACCTAACCCATGGAGTGTAACAAAAGCTGAGAATCAACATGCTGACCAACTTAATCCGTCCGGGCTTTGCAGAGCAGTTCAAATAGAAGCTCTCTCAATAAATGAACTATAACCCTTACTGCATATTAATTCTTGTCGACAATTACCTTTGTTTCGTATTCCCTTAAGGGCTAAACGGATATTCTCTCTCATCAAAAGTAAACTGTCGAAATAACTATTTGCTAATGTCAAAAAGTATCTTCAGATATATATGTATACATACATATATATCTGAGTAGAAACACTCTTATTTCTAGAGAAAATAACATTACATATGGCTTTTGTTGCATTGTTGAAGAGCGTGAATGTGTGTGTAATTGATCTATTGAGATAAAGCAAAGACTATTCTTAATGTTGTTTTCCACATTATCAATTGTCTCAAAAACACATAAGTATGTTAAAAATACATAAAGTTGCGGATGAACGGAGGACCTCCCGTAACCGAGGCAAAGCACCGTAAGAAAGCCGCAACGGCTCTTCACGGTGAAGACTCAAGTCAGGTAGAGAGTGAGGGGAGACACGCGAAGGGCAAGCAGATCCGGATGATGATAGGCACAAGCATGGACGGGGTCACTAACGCTTCCAGATTGAATCTTCCGCCCAGGCCCATCCATAAGCCCCCGAAACTCCGGCGGTCCCTCTCACAGGGCCGACTCGGAGGAGCGACCTAGCTGAGCAGTCCCCGCAGCGACGCCAGGGAAGAAACCTCTACACACCGCACAGACACCACACAGTGCAACCAGCCTGGTACTACAACCTTGACACAAATGACAAGGAAGATGACGGGTACAGGGAATGAGAAGCAGGAAGGCCATGGTAGAATGAACCACCCAGCATTTGCCAACTGACCCGGGGAAACCACGAAAAACCCAGGGGACAGAGTGGGTGATCGCTGGGGATCGAACCCAGGACCTTCCGAATGCGATTCGCATACGTTACCCCGACGCGAAGTCACCCGTTTAAAAAAATACATAAATTTCTAAGTAAAGAAATATCATGATATATAATTTATAAATAAAGAAATCTAATTTTCTTACTTTTTTTAAAAGCCAATTTCATCCAATTTAATGATCCGCTTCCTTATCTTCATGCCTTTGAAAATCGTTATCAAATTCCTATTTTTGTTTGAAAGATATTTGGGGTGTAAGTTCTATGTGAGTCTCACTGTATGAATACCTGGCCTGTAATACACTGAAAAACCACGTGATTCTTACTTATCAAGTTATTATTTATTTCCTTTGTTTTGTTTTAAGTATAATGCCTTTAATACCAGAAAGTAATATTAGTAATGAATGCATCCCCAAGTGAGTTCATGATCTACAATTTTAAGTTACGTGGCGTTCATCCTAGGGTTTAAATGAAAATAAACACCTCAAACCCAAGCTGAACTTAACCCACATCATTATCACAATCAGCGTCACTGACTATAGCAATAAGAAAAAATGAAGGCTGTGCCCAAATTAATTCATGATTTTTGTTTTGTTTTTTATATGTTTTTTTATTGTTAATTTTTTTTATTAGAGGGAATACGCCCAGAACTGTACATTAATATCATTTTAGTTTTTTTTTAAATTTTTTAATTTTTTTTCTTTTTTTCTTTTTTTTTTATTTATTTATTTTATGTTTTTTATTATTTTATTTAATGTTGTTTTTTGTTAATTTTTGTGCAATGTATTTATTTATTTACTTTATTTTGGGATAGGTTTATAGGAGAATATGGAAACTACTACACAAGGATAGATCACTTTTGTTTCTTCTTCTTATCCCTATTCTTAGCATATGCCCTCCTGCAGTGGACACTTAGAGCTTCCTTAAATGCGGAGATCCAAGGCCAAAGTGGTCCTTTTGTCCAACTCCCAGCGTTCCTTCCGGATAAATCTCTGGAAGGCCTGCAGATTCACTGCGTCCCCAACTTTTAGTACCCAAAAATAGGTGGCAAAGATGAGCCAAGTAAGAGCATCTGTCAGTTTCTTGTCACCGTGTTTGAATTCGAGATTATGATAGACCTCCCGTGGAAACATCTGCACGCCACTACAAATCACTCCTATGCGACCATATATCCAGTCCCATATTGGGCGTACGACGGCACAATCCACCAACTTGTGACTCAATGCCTCCACCGCAGAACACCTGAGGCAGAGATTTGATGTTGCTCTGCCATGCCGCCACAATTTGTCAGCTGTCGGAACAACCTCATCGACAGCCGAGTAAACCGCAGTTTTCCAGTCAGTGGGGATCTTCGGATTCTGAATTTTTTCCCAAATTGTACTCCATCGTCTAAGCGAATAGTTTTGATGTACCCGCGGTAGAACACTGGTGGTAGACATCAGATGTTTGTAAAAGAAGGCTGACCGAGTAAAGGCCAACCTCTGCGTAGTAATGGTGGGTAGGTCCGCAAATGTCTTCCACCACCGCCGAAATTCGGGTAGCCGCCTATCTGGAAGACGAAGTTGAGCTGCCCAAAGCGATCGCTGTAGCGGAAGGCCCTCACCGTCCAGAACACGCAGTATAGTTTTCCCAAAAAGTACCAGACATTTCACATCCACTGCAATCAACCCACAACCACCTTTATTAACTGGTAGACGTAGTTGTTCCCTGGAAACCCGATAAGCAGCTCCGGACCAGAGAAAATAACCAATCAGGCATTCGATCCTCTGAGAAAATTGCTTGGTAATAGGCAACACTTGAACAATGTACCAAATCCTACTGAGGGCGTAAGTATGCACATACCACACTCGTTGGAAAAGGTTTAGTGACCGAGTCCGCTGCTCTACTAAAAGCACCCGTAAATTCGTCAGCTTGTCAGCCCAATTAACTGCCACAGTCTCGCGAAAACACTGCGTAAACACAACGCCCAAGATCTTCGTGCGGCTTACTGTCCGCATACCATGAAGGTTCAGGGGTTCTGGCGACCAAACTGTAACACCTCCGACTTGGTAAAATTTAGTCGGGCACCAGAAACAGAACAATAGTCGCGTAGACACCGATGTAAGGTGACCATGTCTGCGTTGTTTGCCAGGAAGACAGTCACATCATCCGCATAGGCGGTAAGTCGGAATCGCTGACCGTGCAGTTCTATACCGCCGAGGGATGACTGTAGTTGTCTCAAAAGGGGATCGAGGCTCAACGCAAATAAACCCATAGACAGTGGGCAACCCTGTCTGACTGACCGCTCTATGTGGAGAATCGGAGAAAGGTATCCGTTGCAGAGTATCCTGGATGTCGCAGCAGCATAAAGGTTTTATAATAATGAAAGGAACCGCCCTGGGATCCCCAAGTGCCGCATAAGCGACCATAGGTAAGAATGACTAACGTTATCAAAGGCCTTCTCAAAGTCAAGGTTAACCAATGCCACTGGAAGCTTCTCGGTTTCAACATGACAAATCACATCCCTCAATAAGCCAATATTTTGGATGATGTTCCTGCCACTCGGAGCCACAGTCTGGACGTTGCAGAGAATGGCTCCATAAACCCGATTCAGCCTTGAAGAAAGCACTTTCGCCAGTAACTTGTCGCAATTGAGCAAGGTAATCGGCCTAAACTCTGTAACGCTTCGCGCACATCGATGCTTCGGAAGCAGTAGTATTACACCTTCAACAAACTTCTCGGTAACCTCAGAGGAGCGCTGAATTTCTGCAAAAACTGCTGTGAGTTCGGTAGCAATGACGTCCCAAAACATGGAATAGAAGGCATACGGAATACCATCCGGACCAGGAACAGTGTTCTGCTTCACACTCTGCAACCCAGCCGCTAGTTCTGCAGAGGTAATAGGTTGCAAAAGAGAGGAGCCGCTCTGCGAAGGCAGATGATAATGCAGCGGGAACGAGGCGGCACCAGTATTGGAAACTTTGGAAAACATAGCACTGAAATAGTCATGAAAGCAGCGGATGATAGCACAGGATCCAGAAATTATCCGCCCATCGTGACAAAGTTCAGGTATAAAACGCTGCCTGCCCTGCTGGCGCTCTCCGGCAAGATGAAAAAGGGAGGTGGTTTCTTCTGCAGCCATGTCGACGATGGGAGGCGTCTCGAAGGCGGAGCATTTCCAATTGCTTTAACGAAATTTGTTCCTTATTAGCATGCAGACTTTGGGACACATTATGACCGGCTCTTTGCAATTCAGCGAGATCCTGTAAAGCAGCATAATAGAAATCCAGCAGCTCTTGCCGTTCCCTGGCTCGTTGGAGAACCGCCCGTTTAAAAAGGGAAATAATTGCTGGTTTAGCCTTATAAAGCCACCAGGAAAGTTTGTTGCGGGAATTGAGGAACGAGGGACGCAACTTCCCCCACAGTAAGCGGAAGTATCGATGGCAATCTTCCTCCGCGAAAATGAATACAGGAATCCTCCAGTAACCTCTCCCAGGCGTGGGAACAGGTGCAATCTGCGTAATCCGACAGACGACTGCATGGTAATCACTGAACGCAAGGGGATACACTCGAAGATCATGGACCGTAAGAACCAAGGAGCGAGATAAATAAAATCTGTCAATTCTAGAAGCCGACAATCCATGGACAAAGGTGAAGTCCACACGAGAACCATACTTGGACTCCCAGGCATCCACAAGGTCAAAATGCGTCACGATTTGCTTGAGCATAGGACTAAGGTTGGGCAACCCACGCTGATCTTTGGCAGCAACAGTACAGTTAAAATCACCACCAATGAGATATGTAGAACCCTTAGAAAGGGCATTGAGAAGAGCGGTTTTGAAGAATAATTCCCGTTCAGACCGACGCTGAGAGTCAGAAGGTGCATACAAAGTGATCAAGACTATGTCAGTGTACAGGGCGGAGATGAGGCGTCCAGAGGGATGTAAGTCGACATTGGTAAGACACATTCCTTTGCGGTAAAGCAACGCCGTTCCTCGGTCGTCCGGTCCAAGATTGACGATGTTCTCATAATGACACAGAAAATCAAGATTGGGCACATTGACTTCCTGTAAAAATCCAACATCCACATCGTATAAGTGTAGAAATGCAGCAAGTAAACGCTGATCCACCGGATTACGAAGACCATTAACGTTTATAGAAACAAAGACGTGAAGAAGTGTCATATATGAAAAACCGCGAATGAAAGGGTCTCCAGAAGGAACAGCACAGACGAGGAAATACAGGACTACTAGGGGACCGGACACCAAGAACGGGAGATTGAAACTGATCCGCCACCTTTCTCGCCTGGTTTGTCTCGCGGCACCGTAGGTAAGACATACGGATGCACTCTGTGTTTCTGCGAAGATTTGTCTTTCAGTGTATCAGCTTTCCCATAATCACCATCCGGAGTCACGGCAGGCAGGCCAGGCAACTCGGAAATATCCAATTCGTTTGCCACCAACGGTAAGGCGCGGTCCACGTCCTTTGGCCAGGGTTGAGGTATCGTATCGCCGTCCTGAGGTGGAGGTTCTGTTTTGCGAAGCCGTGGATCCCGTGACTGCGTCGCTTTCTCAGGTAGCACTTGCCGGTTTACAGTCGCAACTCTCGGTGCTTGAGAGGTTACTGCCTCACCTTTCAGCTTCTTAGAATCAGGCTCGCCTTCCGAATGACTGCATTGCAAAGAGTCCGTAACAGCATCGTCTGATGTGATGGAAGGTGCAGCCCTCTGGTCATTAGCAGGAGACACTGAAGTCACCGAGATTGGCACTGCGGCAGCCATAACCGCCGAAGGAACTGCAGCAACCATTGTCCCGTCCGCTGGAGGCACCGCATCAGGTGAAACAACGTCTTTCTCGGAGATTGGTTTAAACAACTCACTCATCAGTTGATACCGTAGCCGGGATTGCGGAGGAACAGATGCCCGTAACCAGCGTTGAGGACAATCTGCTTTCAGATGTGTGTTATCCTTGCAAATGAAACAAACCTGTTCTTGTCCACTGTAGGTAATGTAGGCCTCAAACCCGGCAATCTTTAACCTGGATGGTATCGGTTTAGTAAGTTGAATATGCACTAAACGTATACCAGTGGAAACTGCAAATCTATAACGGCCAGACCAACCGTCAGTAGTGATGTGCAGTGTCTTGCCATAATGTTGAAGCTCGTAAACTACTCTGTCGTTACTGATTTCAGGTGGCACATTGTAGACGCGAACCAAAGTATACTCTTTATCTGCCGCCGTAAGTTGCCCATCCGTCACTTCACCGGACATTAAAGCAAATTGGAATGCTCCCTCGTATTTACGTAGTACTTCTTCATAAACACTGCACTGTTGAAACTTGATATAAACAGCGTTTTCTCTTCCCACCAACTGAATTGTATGTACCTGCGCTGGAGAGAGTTCCAAAGTGTGGTCATCCATTCGTGAATTTCAAAAGCCGTGGGCCGTTGCATACTCTTATTAAACGCAACTTTTATAGTATGTTTACGTACTGCCTTCTGTTGCTCCATTTCACTGCTGACACTCAATACACCACCAACACGAAAACAAGAGGCGCGGCAACAACCAAGCCCTCTCCAACTCGCGATGTGCACCGGCCAAGGGCCAGACCACGACTGATTTGAGACCACCTAGGTTAACAGAAAACGAAAATCTGAGAAACCAAGTTAGACAGCGAAATATGATAGCCACCTTAAATGCCTTATATCTACTTAAAACTATCCCACTTAGCATTTTGAAACCTGCATATACGGGGTGGACCATTTAAGTTGAGACCGTACAATATCTCCAAAACTAAGGGGTATAGAAAGAAATGTATTTAATAAAAGTTGCTTGATAGTACGGGGGAAAGTAAATGCCATTAGTCGTGCTTTATTTGGAGGATGTTGTGATGGTCATTTTAGGGTCAATTTAATTTTTGAAATGGGGACCTACCTTTCTTATGTTATTTTCTTACCCCTCATAAAAAACTAAACAACATTTGTATAAATTGTTTGCAATTGTTTTTATACCAACCTAAATAACACCCACCGAACGGCTGTGTACGAAGGGCGCAATGAATGATTGAACCATCCATAGATGGTCATTTGAGGGTCAAGTTACATTTTGTAGGTTCCCATTAAAAAAATCAAATTGACCTTAAAATGATGACCATAAGGTCTTCTAAACAAAGCACGGCTAATTTACTTTCCCCCATAATATCAAGTAACGTTTATTAAAGATATTTTTTTCTACAACGCTTAATTTTGGGGATAATGTACAGTCTCAACTTAAATAGTCCAACCTGTATAATTTTTTCCGCTTTTGTTTTCTTCTGCCCACGATTCTTATGAGATACTAAAAAATATCTGAAATCCATATTTTGTACTGTGTGCTTTTGAAACCATCCTGGTCTTGCTCATTCTCTTCATTCCCAAGGTGTTCAGTCCTGTAAGCGTTTCCTTCTCTTTCGGCAATTTTGAATCCTCCATATTCTGATTACGGATGGCTGTGGAAATCTAATTTCTAGCTTCTGGATCCGGCTAATAAGTATTTTCACTATCATTGACCAAGTGTATTCTCTGAGAATTCTTACTTCTCAATGAATGTCATATAGAAGACCACCTCCACTCAAGGGTGAATTTAACTACCAAGTGTAACATTAAAAAAACTGACAGCTCTCAGAATGTTATGTCGATTCCATGATACCTCTTTTTTTGAATTTCGGATCGGAAAAAGATTCATCTGAAGATTTTCTGAGTTCTCGATGTAAAATCTTTAGTATTCTCTTAAAAGCAGTATCACTTTCAATCAAATTTTATCTGAGTTTATGTCTGTTTAAAATGTATTCAGCCCATATAGCTTAATTTTTTTTGTTATTCTAATATGTAACCTATTCACATGCTTTGCTAAAAAAATCACACTAGTGCCTGGCTTTTTGGTTAAGATGCTTAACAATTATATATGCATAACAGGAACAAGGTTGATACCATGAAATACGCAAACTCCTTCATAAATTAACACACAAAAGGCCTGTTTATTACGGTTTTGCGCCGGTTGGTACACTCTTCTCTCTACACAGATTTTCTTCCCCAGAATTATTATACGCTTCAATCTCTTTCCGAGGATTTATTGGCTTTTGTACAACGTGTGAAGGGTTTTACGAAAATTCTTCAATTACGCGATACGGAAAGCCAAGTATGTGACCGTCGTCCTATGTGGTGTAGTGGCTACCATTCTAGTTTCTAGTTCCCAAGGTCGAGGGTACAAACCCGGCGGAGGGAGATGGATTTTTTTTCAGGCATAAGATCCTTCGCATGGCTTCCTACGGAAGGGAAGTAAAGCCCGTGGTCCCGTGTCGTAGATTTATGGCACGTAAAAGAACCTCAAGACTGATAAAGAGGCCTCTGAGCAAAATTACCGGTATTTCACGCCCAAAATAGAATTGGACGCTAAGGGCCACAGCAGTAAAAGAGCGTCCATAAATAAAACTCAATTTAATTTAAGTATGTGAGCTTATTTTTACAAGTTTAAATGCTTCTACTCATTTACTTCGTACTTTTGCTTCTCCTCCGACGACATATGTTACCTTATATTGCTTTATTATGCAGTTCAAAGTTTTCCTGATGATTCGATTCCGTCGTCTTTAAAGCCGCATTCCTCAAATTCTATTCAGTCAAATGCGACTACACAGGAAGTACTACGAGCATCTCGTTTATTAGTCCAACATTAAAAATCCTTGCAGTCTTCTTCTTTACCACTTCAGCAGTGTTAATGTTGTCATAAAACCGGACATACTCAATCACTTTGTTTTAAACGACGCCGCGATGATCGCATGATGCCATCAAAGCCATCCTGACTATTCGTCTCTGCTTCGTTTATGTCTTCCTCGCCGTCAGTTTATGGCATTCCGCATTCCATTTCTATCTTTATCGTTGCTTTCTTTTTTTTCTTTCTTTCTTCTTCTTCTTTTTGTGGCACAGTTACCCAAAAGTTAATTGACTCTGGTTCATCTTTGAACTTGATAGATTGGAATTTTTGGCAGTCTCTCAAAAAAATGTCGCAGTACTTTGCAAATGATTCATACACGCTGCTTTACCATTCGTGTTCTCCCTTACATTTGGTAGGCTCGGTTCTTTTGTACATTAAAGTTCAGAATTTTCCCTGTGATTTAACGTTTCATGTGGCGCAAAACTTGCTTTACTCAACTATTTTAGATTCCCCGTTCTTGCCACACACTCTTACTTCTTTGAATTTTAATACCTTCACGCTTTCTTTTTCGTTTTATCCGGATGATCGAATCACTTTCTTTTTGGGGGGATGTGCTGATGTTTATTGATTATGGCTACCTGCTTAACATCGCAATTTGATCTTTTGTATTTACCGTTATCAACTCGGGATCAAGTTTTGGCATTGGTTTCTGAGTTTCCTGAAGTATTGACTGATATTCTCGGCACGAGTCGTGACTTTAAATGTGATATTCATTTACGTGTACGACGTCTATTTGTACACCCGTATAAATTCACGCCACCCAAACTAAATTATACGTGAGATACCGTGTTACTACAGGATGTAATTGAACTCTCCGTAAATTCGCATTCGAGCCCTCTTTTTTGGTCCCTCAACCAAATAGAGAATTTCGGCTAGTAATTGATTATCGAAAACTTAATAAACATCTTGCCCTTTACAGTATGCGTCTTCCGGATCTTAATAACTCTGCAAACTATTTTATCGGGGCGCGTGTTTTACAACATTGGATCTTAACCGGGCCTAGGAGGAAGGCTTTAGACCATTTACCTCATTTTCACGCCTTGGAATGTTTCTCAGTTTACCCGGATTCCTTTGGGTATTTCTACGGGTGCGCAAAACGTATCACACTTGTTAGATCAGATTATACACCATTTAAGTACAAATTTGTTTTTAATTGTCTGGATAAATTGGTTACTTATTCCCTTGATTAGTCCTCAAATCTACCGCAGGTTTTACAGTGCCTTCGAAGGCTGGCTTGACCGTTTCCCGTCCGAGATTAAATTGGCAGTATCTTAAATTTTCTGTTTAGGACACATAGTATTTTTGCGTGGTATTTCTATCGGCCTTGGAGGTAACTTGGCTTTACGTAAATTCCCGGCTCCTTCTATGGCGCAGCGTCTTGCCTCTTTTTCAGTATATTCGGCTTCTTTTCTAAATTCATACCTAATTTTGCAGCAATTTCGAAACCCTTCTATGCTCTCCGCCGGAAGGGTGCTAAGTTTTCGTGGACTGTTGTACATCAACGAGCCCTTGAATCTCTTACATCTGCTCTTATGAATCCATCAGTCTTGGCTATGCCCGATTTAAACCATACTTGCATAATTCATGCTGATGCCTCCCGTTTTTCAATCTCGGCGGTATTGCTTAAAGGTTCAGATATTGAGGTGGCCGATTTATTACAGTTCTCGTACTTTTGCACCGGCAGAACGTAGATGTTCTGTTTATGAACTTGAAGCGTTGGCTGTTCTTACGGCCTGTGGTAAAATTTGACCTCTTCTGGAACATAGGCCGCTTTCTCCTGAGTGTGATAATCATCAGGGGTTCTTTTGCACGGTTGCAAAAAGCCTATTAGTGGACCCTTAGACTTAGTGCTTTTCGCTTTTAGGGCGTCGTATTCCAAGCTCCGAGAATCCAGTAGCGACGTTTTGACACGCATATTTTTTATTCTTCCCAGGTGTATTTTCTAACGATCGTCAGATTTTGATAATCACCTTTTGTAGCGATTTTCCAGCCGTTTTCTCATCGATTTCTGATTATTAATAGTCCTGTTGTTGATGACTCTTTGGGTTAGAGCTCAGTCAGGCAACAGTTTACGGGATATATATTTCGAGAAACGCAGCAGAGGGCGATAGATTTTTTCGGCCATAAAAATCCCTAGCATGGCTTACTTCGGAAGGGAAGTAAAGGATGGTTCCTTGTCGTAGATTTACGGCACGTAAAAGAACATCCCTCTGAGCAAAATTTCTGGCCATTCACCCCAGTATAGAATGGGACGATAATAATCATAGTAGTTAAAGAGCGTCCAAAAATAAAAAAACTCGGGATGGCCTTTTGTACGAACGTCTTCCGCGTTCTAATCGTACAAAAATTTTGCTTCCGAAGTCTTTAGCTCCGGTGGTTCTTCGGTTATCTCCTCTTTTTGCGCACATTTGTGGTATATAAAATAAAAATGAAGTCAGTTAAGATTTTGCGTTATCTGTACCGATATAGCGCAATATGTCTATACATGTGAAATTTGTTTGTGCTTCAAACCTTCCCAGAATACTTGGTTGGACTTTATCAGTTCCAGAGTCGCGTATTATCCTATAGAAATATTGTTTTTGGATTATGTAACTTTTTTCCCTCGTTTGTCTAAGGGAAATGCCTTTTTATGTGTCATTATTGACAATGTGACATTATTGAAATTTGTTTGCTATATTGCGTTTCCTGCTACTACATGCTTTACGTCCATGTCCATCTTAACGTCTATTTTTGTCTCCTTTACTATTCCTGGGATTGTGGTCTTCCATAATGCTTTTTATTTTCCGTCCCTCGTTTTTCGCACGTTTCTTTTAGAGCGTGACATTCAATTTATATGTACCTTTTCGTTTTATCCTCGTCCTTCCTTGACAGAACAAGTGAATCGTAACCTTGAATCCATTTTGGTAACCTATAATTCTTTCGCTCATTCCCAAGGGATTCCTTGATCTATATCTTCCAGCTAACCTTAAAATTGTCGTTCATGAAGGCATTCGAGTGTTCCTTTACGTCTTCTTTTCAAGTTTTTTTCTTGCGCGTGCACTTATTAATTTGTATTTGCCAATTAATTGGCGCTTATTGGTAGCTTTTTTTATCTTCTTCAGAGTCGTCTACTCCTGTAGAGATTCGCCGCTAATGGCAGAAATTCTTTTCTTCGCTTCGCTGGAATCTATAACGTTATTCTCGCCGATATGAAAAGGCAGTAAACCGGTTCTCTTTCAAGTTGGGGAGCTTGTGTTACGCCAGTCTCATTCTCAAAGTGAAACATCACGGAGGTTTTTGCAGAAATTGGCTCCCCGATTTGTTGGACCGTATACGGTGCTCCGTGTTATCAATTCTGTTTCCTTGCAGCTTCAACACTGCGTTACGGGTAAATTATCAACTGCGTATGTTTCACAGACGATCCCATATGGTTAAGCGTAGTTGTTCCGTTTCCTCGTCATCAGCTAGCACCAATGTTCCTTTTAGTTGATTCATGCTCTCGCGACTTTAGTTTGCTTCTTTACGCGTAAGCAGGGTCATCTTTCTTGGTGTTGTGCTGCCTGATGTTTATAATCCTCTTGTTTACTCATGCTTTTCGTTTCTCTTTGTGTTTTGTCTTAGCCTTCCGTCTTTGTGTTGTGTGTGTGTCCTTGTTTCCGTTCTGTGTTCCTTTTGTGTTGTCCTATACTCGAGGTTTTCTTTTTGTTTTATGCTTACCTGGGTATTATAGAATTTTTCCATAATTTGACTTCTTTGAATTTTAGTTAGCCCACTAAGTTTATTGTTAGGCTGCTTCTACATTTTGTATATTTACATTGTTGGGTTTACGCTCTCATGTTTTACTAATTTAGGTTTTCTCGCCCTACTTTATACTTCCCTTTTTGTCTATATATGTACTGTCTTTCTATCTTTATGCTACACTACTTTTCGCTACAATTACTGTACTCACTTTGTGGTTTACAATTGTGTATATATTATTGTATACCAGTATCTTTAGTTTTTCTGTTTCCCATGTTTCTGCTGCTTATTTATTTTTCTGGCGTCGCTTTAATTTCCTGCTATCTGCTTTCTTCTCGGAGTGGGGAGTCTTGTACCGGTTGATACACCCCTTCCTCTACACCAGTTACGAGACAAGCAATCCAGACAGATAATCGCTGCGCAAGCTGTGAGAGCAGGGTTTATTACGGCTTTCTTATGACGTCACCATATCTGGATATCGTCATCATGTTCCGAGACATCTGATTGGCAGCCTGGTTGTACACAGCGACATCAGCGGCATCAGCTAGCAGCGGCTCTGTGGCCTCCCAGGAGTAGGAGACGGATTCAGTGATCCTCTATGTCGTGGCAGGCAGCCACGTTTAGGGCAATCAGCTCTGCACGGCCAGACGACGTAAGCAGCATTTGCGGCACTATTCGGCCATTTCCTAAATTGTTAAAATTACGCTTTTGATGGCTAAATTTCTATAATTCAGCTTCGTGCCGGGGACTGTATCCTAGCATCGTCTGGAAATGAAATATTTATGCTTTGGTTTGAAATGCATTTCATTGCTTTGTTTTAAATGGTAAATTTAGCGGGACAGAAAAAAAAACAGAAAACTCATTCAATACCTTTGTATTATAACTTATTATTCAGAAAGGATTTTGCAGAGAAGAGTTAACGTTGCATTAGTAATACCTCATTATGTAAAATCAGTTAAAAGAAATTAATTGTACATTTTACGAGAACAGCAATTCCGCAGTTTTAAAGAGTATCTTGCATTGTTCAATACTACTGTTTATAATAAACTGTTATAAAGAAGTCTTTTTTATAAATTACACAAAAAGCCTTATCACATAAATCCTGTAGTCAACCACGATCCTTGGCAAAACGCAGTTTTTAAAATATCAAGTATAGCTTTAAACAGAGAGAGAGAGAGAGAGAGAGAGAAGCGGAGGTTGAGAGAGTGGGTGGGAGAGTGAAGGATAGAATAGTCTCAGAAGTTAACGAATTAGGGGTTCTATGTAATATAAGCCGGCATGAATCTCCAGTGAGTTCTAATTTGAGATGTTAAGGGAATCTTTCACTTAAATTTTGACAAAATCTTTAAAGATTGTCTCCGTTGCGAGCTCACTTCTCATGCGAACTCTGTGTTGTATTTCCGGTCGGTGGATGGGAAGTTTCCTTTAATTACATTATTAACTACATATTTAATTTATATAACATATTTAATTACATTATTACATGCTCTCCATAGGGTTTGAAAGCATGGATACGAGAGTACATATGAGTGTGCAAACAATTAAAAAAGACGAAATCCTACAGTAACCTAATCTAAAAGTCCAAAGAGTAAAAACACTATCAAATTTTTCAATCAAAGCCCTCGATATGACCACAGTAGCTAAATAAGGCCATAAAAAGGAACTCAAAGAACAAAAAATAAACACTTTAATGAATCAATTTTTAACCTTTACTATTAAGGAAGCCACTAAACCTTTTAATTGATATTTTCTATCTCCTTCACATTTAAAAGACCTTCAGTGTAATTTAAATTATCAGTATCCCGTTGGTTAGCAGGGAATTTATAGCTTATTTCCGCTTTTCTCGCTAACTTTTTATTCTCAGGATTTTTCATCATCGCAAAGTTGCGCCCAAATGTTCATTAAATGTATTGAAATTTTCAGCATAATGCAAATATGTACTCGTATATATGTGATTCATAAGATATGGCAACGCGGAATAATAATGGTAATGATAGCAAAGGGAATATTTAATATTACTAATGATACATGATATGATTGCAGCAATTTAAGTATTTATATAATAATTCTCGTTTTAAACCTCACGTAATACTTTGGATAAGATCTGAATTGGAAAAGAGAAAGATAAGCACCTTTGAGAGATGGGAAGTAATTAGTGGCTCAGGCCGAGGTCAGCTATTATCGAATACTAAGGTAAGAATACTTTGTAATATAACTAAGTAGCTAACGCCCAGGTAGATACATATAGAAATGGGGTTCTGGGAAATAACCAGCCAATGTTCTGTGAAATAGCATGTCAGAATTAAGTGAGGATCCTAAACCAGGAGGCTGAGGCTAATTGAAATAAAAAAGGCGTATGTCCACACTCCTTGTTCATTCGTTCACTCATCCAGAACTCAGAAGTCAGAACTCCGAGATCTTAGTCCGCACCACGCAGTTATTCTGCTTGTTAATGCTCAGTGTTAATATTGATCAGTTTCGGCGATGTTTATTGGTGTATTTTGGATCGTCAGTAAGCGACATATAGTTCGGCTTGGCGTATTGTAATTCAGTATTTGTTTCACTGGACTGCAGCAAATAAATAAAACCTGTAGTTGTGAACGGAAACTAAGTGTTATATTTCAAAATACCTGTATTACCAATTCCTACGAGATGAGTTAGAGCTAGGCAAACGACAACACGAACACAAGAAGCACTGTCCATGCGCCAAAAACAGCAAACAGCAACAAAATGACACCCCACGTTATGCACAATTGCTACAGCTGTTTCCAAACGTTTCCAAGGATTTTTTTTCATTTTGTACTTCGGAAAGTTTGGAGAATATTGAAATGGAATTTAAGCACCTCTTCTAAGTATATGCAATAAACGTATGGCATAAATGTCAATTGCATTCATTCAAAGGTGTGGAATTTAGCATTTTTTGTGGATCATTTCCATAATGAGATAACCGAGTGATAATGATGATACTTATGACTATAATGATGGTAATAATCATGGTAATAATGTAACAATAATAATAAGCTTTAAAGCAAATATATGCTTCAAGAAATGAAGGGATTCCCGGTATTACTACAACGCCACCTTGACTTCTCCCCTGAAAGCTTAAGACAGGTAGTTTTTCCCGCCTTCATACTTATGCATAGCTTTAGTTTCCCTTTTTTCTTTTACTCTTTAGTTTCCCCCTCAAAATGTTTCTGTTACACTAGTTCATGAAATCTACCATTTAAATTTCCAAACCGAATAACACAGCCCAAAAACATGATTCGAAGCAGAATTTGTGGAGCAAATTAATATCAATGAGAGAGTAAATATACTGCATTTGAATGAACGTGTGTGTGCTCAATATACACTCAAACGTAAATGTACCTGAAAGTAATTAGTGTGTGGGAAATCAGTTGGTTATTATTGACCATTTATAAACAGCAAAAAATTGTACATCACAGAATTTAACCGGTATATAATTCGCTGGCCAGTCACAACACAACCGTTTGCCAGTTCTAAATTAAGAGGAACTACGTGTCAAACGCAAACCAAACAAGTTTGCAGCGGGTCAACAAACGTGCAGCACAGGTTACATGATGGCGCTATTACAAGTGCTGCTATTGTTTGGACCCTAGAACAGGGTTTGTGGCAATCAGAATTCTTAGCATTTTAAGTAGTATTATAATAGTGTTACTTGTTTGACAGCAATAAATTTACTTAATTTCTCTAACTCTACCTGTTCTATCGTAAAAAGTTAAAGGTACCAACAGCACCAAAGAAAATCTTCGGCGGATTTTGTATAGTTTTCTGCAGTCCTTTGAGGCATGTCCTTCACCTTACCCATCGCAGAGCGTGGTGGTTTGATAACACAGTAATAAGGCGAAAAAGAGGGGAGGTTGATACCTTTGCTTTTCCTGGTGTTATTGAAACCAAAACATGTTTATTTTCTCAGAAACAGTCATGCCATATAGTAGCGAAATTACTCGTGGACGTATCGTGGATATGTGGGAGGCTGGTCACACTGTTACAGCAACTGCAACGGTAGTGCATAAAAGTGTTTTTATAGTAAATTACTGGATAAAAATATTCCAGGATGGTGGGGAGGACGGTCTGCATACGCGTCAGAAAGTGGGCATTCCTTGTAAACCATCAGTAGATGATGATATTCGTTTACTAAATGCAAATTACTCTTTCGTTATAATTGACTGATCGTGTTTAGAAACAAGAGATAAAAGTGTATATGCATATGGTTTACCGAATATACATACATATTATAGCAATAAAATTGGGTTATATTTTTGTCTATAATCCTGTTGCATTCCTATGATCAGCAATATGTTAGTAAAGGTATATTAACCAATTATAGTTTGAATTAGAGGGAAAACGTGCTGCTTTATTTATTTATTATTTAGTTATGCTTGCTTCTATGCAGCAACAAGCATTGATACTACTGTGAAAATACAGCTCTATTTATTTTTTGTTATAAAGTATCGCTATGTATTTAATGAATACCATTCAAGCTTTAATTTGAAAATCTTCTCACACTACACATTTTACATTTGACGAACCTGGGCGCTCATCAAGTTTGCGCCACCCTTTCAAAGGCGTGTCCTGCACTAGCGGATAAGATATGGGCTACCAATCACGATAAGAGGTCTGTATGACAAACTGAGTGCACTCACTCTACCTCTTTTAGCCAATACGATCGAGAGCGTAAGCATATATTTCTTTCCTACGCCATTTTTTACCTTTGTTGTGGTTATTGGTGCAACTATTTAGCAGAAGACTGACGCATCCTTGCACTGTGGCCTAAAGCAACCAATGAAATGGCCATGGCTTCGCAAGGCCACGTACAACGATAAATAATATGACATAGGCGCTCTTTGTACTTATCACAGGGGGGTCCCGGTGCCGGGGCAGAGCACCGCGAGTTGGCCGGAAGGCCTGTTTGCTTCCAACGCGTCCTCTGGGTGGGAGGGAGGGATGAGGGGAGAGGGGAGAGACCCGAAGGGCAACCAGAGAAAATATGGACGGAGTCCCTATCGTTTCCAGATTCAACGCATCCGGCGCCGCCCGGTGCTACCCACAAACCCACTGGGGGAGAGACCTAACTGAGTATCACTGCAGTGACGCTAGGGAAGAAATCTCTACTTAATGCAAGCCAGCGTCCAGCCATAATCCGCCGATCACAGTCGCCCGGTCCTACAACCCTGAAAAACAAAGATGATGGGTAGGAAAGTCTTGGTAGAAGATGAACCACCCCAGCATTCGCCTGCGACCCGGGGAAACTGCGAAAAACCATCATTCAGATGTGCGACCGCGGGAACCAAAGCCGAGTCCTCCCGAATGCGTGTCCCAGACATTGCCGTCTGAGCCATCTCGCTCGGTCCCATTCTATCGCGGTACACCAATTTCGGTTTGCTGCAGTTTAAATTTTAATTCTCAATGAAATGAAATATACATGCTGAACTGTAAAAACGTTAGAAAGAACTAATATACTTGTGACAGTGTAACTGCGAGTGCTTTGTTTAATGAATTCATGAAACCAGACTATGCTGGAATACTTTATTGCTGGGAACATAATGATATCAGGGATTTTTATTCCTATAAAATTAGTGTGAAATCAGGGCATGAGATTCTGCGCTGAATTTCATCTCGCTCCTGGGATCATTTAATAATCGTTCACACCAAATATTCATGCTCCGCAATGATCAAACTAGTATCAACTAGCTGTATAAATATGTTTCGCTGTTTAATACACGGAGCTAAAAAAGCTGTTTCACAGACGCCTAATATAATTTCCCAGATAGCATAAGTTACCTTTCTGTATGCAAATTTGAATGTTTGAATAAGGTGTCATGCTCCTGTATTTTATTGGGTTCTTCACAAAATAAACAAAAACGTAAGAAACAAGAGTCTACGTCCTGCACTGAAGATTATAAGCATTTCTAAAAACATTTATTTTATAATCGGTACCTTCTCCTTATAAGTTTTCATTAATTTTGGTTTTCTAAATGCTGCCTTTGATCGCCATAAAAATATTAGAGTATACTAGTCAGCCACGATATGAGCGCGCACTTGGAGGAGGGCGTCACTGTTTTTTGTTGACAATGGGAACGTCATTAAGTCTAGAGACCAGAGGGAAATGAGATGATAGGGGTATGTACAGTTGTTTATTGAAAACAGTACTACCTCGCTAGCAAGTCGGAACTGCAGGAGTCTTCTTTACCTGACTGTCCTTCCGATTCCCCGCCCGCTTGTTCCGTAACTTTTGTTCCTCTTCCCACCGCACGCACTCATATTGTAACCGACTAGTAAATGTGAACACTGTTTAATTTATATCTTGACGTTTATTACTTACCCTACCACGTATTGCATCCCGCCAAGCTTCGATATCGAGATTTCACAGCAAATACTTGTTTTGAGGCCTCCGAATCCAAAAATAAAATTTTATGTTTTGAAAATGGTGTGTGTGTGTGTGTTCAATATCTTCCAAAGATGCTACACGAAACTTTTCAAGAAAATCCCACATTCCAAACTACCCTTTACACGTAATATTTTTCAAATTATTTATTTTCGATAAATGGTGCTGACGATTTTGTTTAAAGTACAATATATATAAGACAACTACATGACTAATAGTGAATATGTTGAATTTTCTTGGAATAGCCTGTGAAGTCTACTTCATTTGGAATTCATTCTTCATAATCTTATTAATTGATACATTTAAGTGATAGACGAAAACGTACTAAAAATAATAGAAAACCTTAAAACACATAATTTATTTTAAATAACTCTTTTGTGGTATAAGCCGTTTTCGAGATATCTGTTATTAATGGATCGAATTGCTTCATACTTTGTCATTATAAATTCGTGTTTATATTCTGTTGTCTTTCGCGATTGCATGGTAAGAGCATGGAATTTAAAGGAAGGATATAGCGTCCAATTCTTAAACATTTGGCTATCGTTATTCACTTTGCTCTGCAAACTTTTTCTCGATTAAAATTAAGTAGATACAAAAATCCGATGCGATACAGTCACATGACCTTCTCTACCTTCTATCTTTTTAGCGGGTATACAAACTATTCTTGCTAAACCTTATTTTTCGATCTACTACCTTTTAATCCATATAAACCTTTGCAGAAAGAGCCAAATAATACATTTCTTTATAAATACAAACAGAAAGGAACAGAACTGGACGCTATATACTGGCTTTAAAATTCCATACTGTTTCCATGCAACTTCGCGAAACAACTGAAAATCGATGGGAGTTAAAAAGAATGACAAGTATTGAATAGTTCGAAAATTTAATAACAGATATCTCAAAAACAGCCTATGCCACAAAAATTATCTGAAATAAATTTTCTTTTAAAGAGATCTACATTTTTTGTATGGTACGTGTTCGTCTATCGCTTAACGATTACCAGTTATGCAGATTATGCAAAATTCCTTCCGAATGTAGTGGATTTCAGAGGGTATTCCCAGAAAGTTGAAGATATAAAATTTATTTGTAACGTGAACATCATTAATATATGGCATTTTAATCAAAATTGTTAGAGCCATTTTTTATAAACCCAAAATTTTCGAATAATATTCCGTGCAAAAGGTAGTTCGGGATAGGAAAATTTTCTTGAAAATCTTCTTGTCAAATCTTTGAAAGATACTGAACAAAACTACCAAGTTTGGTACTTATCCGACTTTTCGTTTTTGAGATACGCTGCTCATAGACAAAGACACACATATGGACCTTTTTCTAATTTTTTTTTATTTGAAGGGGCTCAAAACATGTGTTTCCGGTGAAATCTCGGTATCGAATAAATGATATAAAGCATTTTATTGCAGTTAAAAATCTGAAATCAAGGTCTCACGGAAGTGTTGAGGACTCGCGAAGAATAAAAAAAACATTTTTATGAAAATGTTGCTGTGTGTGCGCGAGCGCGCACGCGCGCGCGCGTGTGTGTGAACTGCATAACTCAAAGGCGAAGTGTCAGATAAACATCAAGCTTGGTATTTAAATTCAGAATTTTCCAAAAATAGAACATGAAGATTTTCAGGAAAATCAAACACCCCAAGCTACGATCGTTATTAAAATACATTTGTTATTAAACTACCATATACGTATTTAAGATGCTTGCATATGTAGGAGTTAAAATGTATATCTTGAACGTTCTGGAATAGCGTGTGATGTTATTCTTCGTTCGAAGGAATTTGTATAACTGGTAAACCTCAAACGATAAGCAAAAACGTACTATACAAAAACTCCAGAGCCCTTTAAAACATGTAAATAACTTAAAATAATTTTTGTGGTATCGGCCATTTCCGAGATATGTTATTATTGGTTTAAATTTGTCAATACTTTCAGTTTTACTAGCTCTACTATGTACCTAGTACATAGGGGTAATATTTGCATTTCATCCAAAACTTCGAATTCGAGGTAGTTCCTCTTCCAATGGATACTAATAAAAATTATTGAACCTCGTCGATCAAGAGCCAGAGGAGTTTCATGATGGAGTTACATTCCATTTGAATCATTAATTACATGATTAATTAGGTACACCGCCACAGAGGTCCAGGGCTGAAGGACAGGAATTTTTCTTTAGCCAGGATTATTCCCTATCCTCCATAGTGTCTGAAAGTATGAGTAAATGTATATGTGAAATATATGTTCAAATAGAAAATCCAAAGGAAAAGAAGCCCAAAATTAACATCATAGTAAAAGGAGTCGTTGTTGATGAGCATTGTTCCAAAGGCAAAGCCGCCGATATGATTTTAGGTGTTAAAGGCGGCATATAAATGGAACGAGTAAAAATATGATGGGTTCCACTCACATGATTTTCTCTACTCCTGTACAAACACCTGTTCTAAACTTCATGTTAATCGAGAAAAACATTTGCAGTAACTAACTTATTGCTAACTTTCTTGTAGGTGCAAGGGGAATATGGTAGGCTTTAAGCGATAGTCAAATCGTTTAACAGCTGGTTGCTATGTGGAGGTCTTTGCAGGTCCAGGACATAAAAAAGCGAATAACGAATTCCCATTTGAGAAAAAAGTATAAGTATTGGAAAATTCAAACATATAGCAAGGAATATCTCGGAATTTGTTCACTCCACAAAAAAATGTATACTCATATGATTAAATTGTGTATTTTAACCCGCTCTACACATTTTGAGTAGAAAAATGTTGTCTATCACTTACGGTTTACCAGTCATGCAAAAGCCATTCAGAAAGAAAAGTAATTTTGGGGACATTCCCAGAGAATTCAAGATATGCATTTTATTTGTCGCGAAAATATCTTAAATGTATGATATTTTAATCAAAATCTTCAGAGCCAGCTTTAAGAAAATCAACATTTTCGAAAATGTTTCATGTAAAGCGTAGTCTAGGGTGGGGTAATTTTCTCGAAATTTTCGTGTCGCATCTTTGAAGGATACAGAATCCAAATGCCAACTTTGATATTTATCCGAATTTTCGTTTTCGAGTTCTGCTGTTTACAGTCACACAGATGCACAAACACACCCACATACCTTTTTCTAAAAGTGCTTTGTTTGGACTCAGGGGCCTCAAAACATGTATTTCCGGTGAAATGTGGGTATCGAATTTTTCGGTGGAAAGCAATGCGTCCCCTACTTACTATACGTAGTAGAGAAAGTAAAATCGAATAACGAATTCCCATTTGAGCAAACGTATAAGTATTGGAAAATTTAAACAAATAACAGGGAATATCTCCAAAATGGTTCACTCGAGAAAAACAGTGTACCTAATATAAATTGTGTGTTTTAACGAGGTTCACACTTTGTGTGTAGTAAACGTTTTCTTCTTCCTACGATTTACCATTATACGAAAGTCACTCAGAATGAAGAAGTATTTTGGGGACATTTTCAGAAAATTCAAGATATACATTGCATTTGCCATAAAAATATCTTAAGATATGATATTTTAATCGAAATAGTTAAGAGCTATTTTGATGAAAATTAAAGTTTTCGAAAAATGTTCCATGTAAAGGGTTGTCTGGGGTGGGGGATTTTTGAAAATCTTCGGGTTGAATCCTTGGAAAACATTAAACTCATATACCAATTTTAGTAATTATTTAACTTTTCCTTTTGAGTTATGCTGTTCACAGACATAGACACGCGGACATGTTTCCAAAAATTCTTTATTTGGATTCAGAGCACCTCAAAACATATATTCCCGGTAAAACCTCGATGTCGAATTTTTGGGTGGAATGCAATACTTCCCCTACTTAGTATACATAATAGAGAAAATAAAAAGAACATTAATTAGATATTAAATCGCAAGCTAACAGCTCAAGTAGGAATAAATTCGAGTATACAGTCTACATTGTCATTTCAGCAATTTCAGTTATTAAACAGGGAGGATTCACTTTCAAAATTTTCTGTATTATTGTACAGTTATTTCAAAAACTTAAACAAGGACAATTAAATCGTTATTCAATGTTTAAAATATCAGATCAATGCTGTGAAGTAATAATTTAAATGAAACCAACCGGTACAAAGCAAATCAAATTGCCCTGTAATTACGGTGCGTTCCAAATGGAGTAACGCTCTTTCCTGCACCATTAGTTGCAGTACTGAAATGGTAGCAAAGCTGTGCTATGAGCGACCATCGTTTAGTGCCAATGTAACAAATGTGGATATGACATATAACTTCCTGACGTCATAGTGTACACTGTAGCGTTACTTCCGGCTACACTCTCCTACATAAAAACTAATATATATCTAATGCTATTTAAGGAGTTATTGGCGATTAATTAGTATCTGAAACAAAAATCTCCGCACTTCCGGTCCGAATTATTTGAAATTAATATCTTCCGCCCTGAAGAAGGTGTATATCGAATATGTTTTTAACTTCACGAAGAATTATAAATAAACCCAGCACAGTTACGCAGGTAAATCTGCAAGATTCTGTAAATAAATACGAGCGAGGCAACTCTAGTTTTTTGTAACATCCTAAGCATTGGGCCTTAAAAGTCAGGTGTTTCTGGTGTATTCAAAGTGGTCCAGCATGTTTTGTCATGTGGAGAGTCGGTTCTCAACGATGTTTCTTGCTACCGTTGATATTTCAAGTTTTGAACTAATAGCCAATAAAGTTAAAGCCCAGAAATCTGAATCAATAGTTGTGAGAAACATTTGACTCTGTGGAGGAAAATTCGAAGACCCTCATAACTATAGTATTTAAGTTAGTCTAAGGGAGACTTGACTCAATCACTCGTAGGGTGAGCCCGCAACACTTCGCTGTAGAAATGGACACTCACACAGGTGGACCCTCGTAAGGCGCGATAATTACAAAGTAATGAGAAAATGTGATAATATAGTATGTGTTAAAATTTTGCTTCACAGTATATTCGCGTCCATTAAGTGTAAACCGCGAGTGCTATACGTTTCTTGCGTACAATTATGCATCGTTTCGTTCATAGTGTTACTGTATGAACATAGTTAAAAACACGCCAGAAGAATGACATCTGAGGACTAAGATTCGCTGAATACTAGCGCGAGGGATTTTACATTACAATCATTGATATGGTTAGCATAACATGATATACGTATGGTACTTAATATTCAAACTGTGCCTAAAATTTATCCGGGTGGCAGATTTATATATCACTACGAACTAATTCGTAATTTATTTTGGATCTCAACATATGTTAAAATTAAGAGAGCTTGTAGGATTATTAGTAACGAGAAGTGCTGTTGCTAAACAATCACGGGTGTTTAATTTAGAAAGTGAACACAGAGCTTACCGAATTCCTCCTCCTAACATTACCCATAAGTAACCCGCAACCTTCTATGTTCCAAAGGCATCCTTCGTGGTCTAGGGGTACCATGCTAGCCTCCAATTCCCGAGGTTGCGGGTGCAAACCCGACGGAGGGCGGTGGATTTTTTTCGGGCGTAAAAATCTTAGCATGGCTTCTCCCGAAAGGGAAGTAAAGTTGTGGTTCCATGTCGTAGATTTACGGCACGTGAAAGGACCCCAAGTCTGATGAAGAGAACTCTGAGCAAAAGCTTTGGTCCTTCAAGCCCAATATTGAATGAGACACTAGGAACCATAGTAGTTGAAGATAAAAGTCTATAAATAAAACTCAATTTAATTTAGCAACCGAAAAAGCGTAATCAACGATTTGTTATGTTCTTATCAAGCGCAAGCCCGATAAGGATTTATTACTATAAGCCTGAGAGTCTGGCTTCAGATATCTTGTTTACGGTGTTGCTGGCGGAAATGTTAGAAAAGCGTAGCAATTGTTTCATCGACGTTTCCCAGGAAGACAATCTCCGGTGCTGCACACACTACTTTCATTTGCTGTAGCAGGTCCTATCTCCTTCCGCTGAATCTGATACTGTAATAAGTTCAACAACAAAATATTCTAGTACAGAGATAGCTTCCCAGACATAGCAATTTCAGAACCCCGAGATATGCTTCTTATGACGGTTTCTTGAATAAGAATATATTATTTTGATTATAAAATGCAAACAATAAAGTAATTGCTACTTACGTTTGAAGAAGATGGGTTGTTACGTTATTTGCACCACGCTTTGGGCGTTAATTTGAAGATGTTTTTGTTTCACGTATGGAAAAGCCGATTTGAGAAGAAGTTTTTTTTGTTATTTATTAGCACCACGCTTTGGGCGTCAATTTGAAGTATGTATTGTCTTATTTTGTTTCAACCCCACGTATGGGCGCCTATTTGAAGTAGATTATTAGCTCCACGTATGGACGCCAAATTTGAAGAAGTTTGTATTGAAGGAGTTGTATTATATTTCAACTGTTGGGGAGCGGAACTTGTAGTAGTTGCAACCGCACGTATAGTAAACAGTTTCCGGTAACTTTCGCTCCAAGTTTAAAAATATTAGCTTTGCAATTTGACTGTTTCTTTAAATATTACACAGATTTTAAGTTTTAATTCACTCCTTTTTATTGATATTGGATACAATTAACATAACACGCGAGATTTTTATTTAATACTTGCATTTTTTAACACGTATACTATTTTCGTCTCACACGAATACGTATTAAATCTCTCAAGGAAGCACAAGCAACGCATCCAATTATGAGCACACTCTGCAGGCAACTAGCTAGATTTCAACCGTCTAAACTTGTAAATTTCTGTATTTCAAGTCTCTGATTGGCTAATCCTACTCCAATGGAATATCTTCATTTAACTAAAACTTTTCTGGTTGTTGATTGGCTATATTAAACTGTCACTAAATTCACATTATTGTTGCTCCAAAAATGACTAGTATTATTAAACTCTCAAACTCATTATTGCCTCAAGGTTACCTCATTGTTAGCAACTTTTAACTTATTATTCTCACAGCTTCTACATTATTAAATTACGTAATATATTCATATAACATTATTACACATGGATGCAATAATGTAAGCATATGCAATGACTGTTACACACATTTTACAAATTATTGTTATATACACATATTGTTTTAAGGCGGACTGTTATTGAATTTACATATTTATATAATTAGACTGATTATTCAAGTGTTAAAAATACTGCCTCACGTTCTGTTTAAAAACAAATGACCACATTCCGGTGTATGTTGTTAGGTTTACTATGAAGAAATGCCTAATCTCAATAGTAAATTTAAGTAAAAGAACTAAAATTCAAACCCTCTGCAAGAACATTTACTTTTAAATCTAATTCAATGTGTGACGGATGACAAAAGCGACACTTTGTTCGGAATCTCTCGCAAACAGAAACAAATAACAGAGAAGCTCTCTGCTTTGAGAAGCGGTTAAACATAGAGGAGTTGAACATCACTTACTCGGATGCAACAAATACCCTTTATTCAAGTTTTTTATGTCCAAGATGCTCTAAAAGTTATTCGCCCGTATCGTGCTTACGTCTAAAATAGCCAGCTTCAATATTTGATTACGATCAAGTCATTTATCATTTATTGTAGTCTTTTCCACTGCAACTAAAAATTGGGTTTATTATTCTGTGTAATATTTAGGATAATGCCTTCTTCTACCAGGTTAGAACGACATTCCTTTAGTAATTAATTGTTCTTCCATGCAAGCCGTGTGTAGGACAGGGTCTACCTTTCCGTAGACGATATCATCTCAGACGATTCAATGCCATAGTCAGGATTTGAACCATGGATTTCTGGATTCCGTCCGGTTGCTGTAACCAACTGAGCTACCATAGCAACAATTAAATACTATTGATTAACCTAACAGTTAGTTAAACTACGAAGCCCGGGACTTAAAGTATTTACAACATTGTAAGTCGCCATTGGGGTATGTTAGCTCAAAATAATTTGAGATCTCCTTGTGGTTTACCGGGAAAAATGCGGGTCAATTAAGGAATTGAATGTCGTATCGGCATGTTGCCGATTAAGTAATTGGACAAAGACCGGAAGATCCGTGGTTCAAATCCCGGCTATGGCATTGAATTTTTCAGTCGTCTTATTTTACCTTTCTAGCATTTCTTTAGTTACTCCACCGCATTTATTTTTTAAACCAAAATACGATCCTAAGTTGATATAAATTGCTACATAGCCAAATTTAATACTTTGGGAAACCTACCGTTTTTCACTTGCATTTCCCTGTCCATGAGAAAGAATAGATCGATAACTGTGTGGACATATACAACTCCTAAAATGATGAGAATGAGGGAGGCTTGCCATTCAGTTTCACTGCAGGAATAAAGAACAAAATAGGGTATATCCACAGAAACACGGTATTGAAAACGCTATTGTGTTAGAAATAGGTCCCTATGTATGAAATAACAGAATTTAACATTTACTTTCCTTACAATATGCTCCTAAACTGATTATCAGATATCTAACATACAATACACATGTGCTTTGGCCATTCTCATTGAACCTGGACGTTTACGAGTAGATTGTGAATCAGAGAAAAAGTCCAGAAAGTACTATAAAGAGGATGAATATTAGTTTTTGTTTGTTATTATGCTCTAGCAGTAATTAGAAAATAATCTGCCTGAATCGCTTGCTTTCTATTCAGTTTAAATATTTGAGAACGATTCTAAGCTTAGCAGGAGGGTGTTAAGTAAAGTATGTGGATTATTGCACGTGGTTCCCAGAGAATTAGCACCAGTGATACGTATCCAAGGCGACGCATTCTCTTAAGATACTAACATCTTGTTAGCATCCCGACTGTTTGGGCCTGAAATGGGGAGAATCTATACTTGCCTCACTGCAAGCGTACTGATGGCAAAGATATGCAGAAAATGTTTGCTGAATAACAAAATTAACAAAATT
This sequence comes from Deroplatys truncata, assembly GCA_030765065.1. NCBI lineage: Eukaryota > Metazoa > Arthropoda > Insecta > Mantodea > Mantidae > Deroplatys > Deroplatys truncata. The sequence continues at coordinate 109,444,042 of CM060979.1, forward strand.
TTACCTTTTAAACAAGGAAATTTTCAGAGACAAAACTTAAATGAAACTTTCCATAGCATACGGCAGTACTTAAATATTCAGTTCATAAAATATACTTTTAAAGAACAGTTTACGTCTGTAATTTTTCAGAATAATTTATCCAAGAGCAATAATTTGGTTAACTCGATACTCATGACATTTTACTGGTGTTTGTATTCACTGTATTCTAAATAATTATAAAGCTTTAAGAAATATATAGAAATGCTGCTCTTTTCTTACTTCTCGATAGCACAACCGACGAATCTTGCGCAAAGTGACAGCAGTTGTTATTCTTCTTCTACTTCTTCTTTCTCATAACAGCGCCATTTGATCATACGCGTAAAATAAATAAAAGTTGTTAACATCTCGCACTAATTTTAGAATATTCCTACTAGACAGTGTATATTTCAGTCTTTATAACTACTCAGTTCGGAAAATCGATCCAAATTTTAAGCAGTTAGTTATTATCCCAAATTGCAATGATTTTCCGTTTACCGAAAACAAAATTTGAAACCTTTTTTTACCGAATCTACGTTTTGTAGTCCGGGCACAATCGCGTATGTGCGTAATTCGCTTGCACTACAGTCGGCTCGATATCGCTCCGTTGGCGCACTAGCGGTGGATGACCAGCTCAAGGCTACGTTTATCAGCTTGTCATATTGTGTAAGTTGCTGCCTTTTGTTCTTTCTGTAAAGACCAGAGTTTGTTTATTGTACGTCTCAAAAGTGAAAGCTTGTTCAAACATCTGTATTGTATGAATTACTGAGTATCCTATTTTTTTATTCTTTATTTCAGGTTGCATAACTTCGTGGTTATATTGCGACTATAATAAACACAGAGAACCAAAGAGTATTTCATCTTATCGTTTTAGAATCCTTTGCTTGAGGGTTGTAACATTATACTCAGTTACTACGTCAGAATATTACACAAATTGCGAATTACAATAAATTATATACACAAATTTTTCTTTGTAACTGAGTTATATTGTGGAAAATTCATGATTATGTGTTTCACTGTTAGCAGACCTTTACATGTAACCATCTAGGAGGTTCCTTCCCTCAAAATATGTAGAAATGTGTTAATTTTGTGTAACCAATTCTTACACGAGTAATTTTAAACTGTTCTCTCTTTCTAATGAGTGTTGTAGTTGGATTCTGCTATGTAAGTGCGAAGTTGACTAGGGAGGTTCTCTGTTCAGTCAGTGATAGTTATTCTTTTATTCTTTGGTAATGAAAATAAGATCCCAATGGGATACTGGAATATGGATAGTGTTAGTTCCATATGTAGTGCAAGATCATTATTATTATTGTTGGTGGTGTTGTGTTATTTTTAGTCTACTAAAATTCTACCGTAAAATTTACGCTTGAACAAAGAAATTTTATGTACACATATGTAACAACCTAATCATGTAGACAGGCGTATGGCAGATTCAGGAAACATTTCGTGGTATTTTAGTTCCCAATAGAGATACTGTCACATGTCTGGTTAATAACTGTAGGACAAGGGAACCACTAAGCCCTAACTTAAGAAGCGATAAAGATCTAATGGAGAAAAGCAATTGACAAAATTGGAGCATAATTCGCATAATTCGCATAATTCCAATTGTTCAACAATTACAACCTCGTGACGACAAAGAATGCCAGGAATATCTCAATGCAGTTGCACACCAGCTTCAATATAACTTATAACAAGGTTAGTAATCATTACAGTGCTTATTATTACTGATGAGTATGTAATGCGGGGTTTATAGAATGGAAAAGGTTCCGTTGTGGCCGGGTCACAAAACGAACGCTCTGCAATATGAAATATACGGAAAAATAAAAGTTTGAAGCAATAACATGTAAAACACATGTTAAAAGAAATCGTAATGATTGGAGAAAGTGTGCAATGTATATGATATAACCTATACATAAATGAAAATAAAATTCACTGTTGCAGCAATTTGTAATTAAATACAATCTATTTCATTGAATAATTCATTGTTATGAGAATCATTATTCTGTATTTTCTTCTAAAATGCATCAGTATATTCTATATTACTTCTTTTATTATAGGATAAACCTACAAATGAGTATCATATTTACCGCTTAATCACGTAATAAGAAGAAAGCTGTCCACAGTATATTTTATCTGATGCACAGGGATGAGGATGACACTTGAATTAAGAAACCGAGAGTGTGCAGGATGTCTCCCTGAGTTGTACTGACATGCTGGAGATTATATCATGTTATTATTATTCTTCTCCGGGGGACGCCACGCGGTTTCCGCCCACGGAATCAGAAGGAGAAGGCAGTTCCGCATTACGACCTTTAAGGAGCTCCCCAGGACCCGTCCCGTGGGTCATCCATTATTTAAAAAGTTACTTGTGGTAGACTGCACACAGAAATTCTTTCCTTTCTTCCATATATTCCACTGTTTTCATTTCTTCACTAAATAAATTTCTCTTTCGGATTTCCTTTCTTTCTTTCTTTTGCTTGTGCTTAGAGGTTAGAGCCACTTATATTTCTTCCTTGGGTCTCTTTGAAGCGTTTCTCGTCGACTGCAGCTTTGGATCGTGAGGAAAAAACTGAAAAGAAAATTTCTGAATGTTTTTTCCTCACGGATCAGTAGATCTTGTTATTGCCCTACAAACGCCATCTCGACTTATCGAATATGAAATATCAAACATATTGTAATTTGTAGTAAAGGAAAGCCGAGTAAACTATGCTCTAAACCTTTAAGCATCTGCCACATCTGCATCTGTCATAGGTGCATTTATAAACCAAATAAAGAAAGAGCCCGATTTGAAAGGAAAATGTAATGGGCATTTTTGTTTCGGGATGAATAACATAGGCTAATCCTTCATAGAAACATCATATTGTTTAAAGAAAAAGGTCATTATTAAAATAATAATTTATGGGTAGGCACAGGCTGGGAACGCAGCAGAATTTTAGCGTTGCCGCCGGTAGCCTATTTTATCTATTTGGCCTTGGCAGGAAGGGAGAAGTTGAGGAGGTCCAGAGAGCGACAGTGGCACATCATATGTGGAGTCCCGTTTCCAGATGTACCATCCCGATACTGGCTCCCTCCTATCTATTTGCACAGGTTTGAGGAGGGATTTCCAAGCCAATCGCCAGAGTAGAAATTTTTCTTCTGCATCACATACCCTATCCATCTCGTACAGCCTTGCAGCAATTAATATTTACAAACAAAATGCACTGGAGTATTCATGATGTATACAAATCCATTCCTGAAACTGACTACGAAAATATCTTTGGTACAAATGTCCTGTTACCTCGGGTTTTAATCTCGGGACGTACCGAAAGCGAGCCTCAGACACTACAGCTTGAGCCATTTCACTTGGTAGAATTTATAGGTAGTGTCATATATTATATGCGTGTGACAGCCGCTAATGTTTCATAAGGAAGCCGGCTCGACTCAAGCTCTTATGGTCAGCGAGATGCTTAGTAACAAGTCTTAAACCTATCTTATATCAGTGAGGAGGGTAAACATAGATTACACTAGTTAACAATCATTGGTAACTGGCATGCGATACATTAAGAATCCAAATCCGTCTTTAGAATTGCTGAACCATGTCAGGTGTTTAAGTAATTTTGAATTTTCGGATACTCTTAATTTTTTCTGTATTAATATAAAGATTCCTCTTTAAGATGAAGTAGGTATACCATAGCTATGTCTGTAATTACAGCAAAGACATCCCGTAAATGCTACTAAATGTCAAGAAAATATTATGAAACATTAAAGCTTTAACGCACAGCGTTGCCATTTGGCAACAAAGATGTTTAGGCAAAATTTTATAAAGAAGAAAAATCTATGCAACTGCAAGCAAATGTAACCCCGTCAGCATACAAGCGTGTCATTTTACCGCTTATTTTACCGCTCCTCGTCCTTTAACATAGGCACCTTTTACTATAGTCGCTGGAACTCGAACTCGCGACGCTTGGCTTTGAATGGATGATCAGCCCATTTCATATGGCTCTAACAATCACGGCTTTTCGAATCGCTTCGGTTGTGGTGCAGGTGAAAGAGATATAAAAGCCGGTTTAGGAAGTACAGCAAAAGCGGCATATGTAGCAAAATAATTCCAGCATTAAAGGGTTAACCATATCTTATATCAGTGGAGAGGGAGCATACATAGATTATACTAATTAATAGCAATTTTGTAACTTGCAGTATCAGTTCTCGTGAATTTTGAACACAGAATCCAAATCCGTTTTTAGAATTACTGAATCACGTTAGGTTTTTAAGTAATTTTGAATTTTGAGGTATTCTTAATTTTTTTCTGTTTTGATATAGGCTTCCTCTTTAAGTCTGTAATTACAGGAATGATGACTATTTATTGATTCAGGCAAACACAGCTTAAAAGCAAGGAAACGAAATAAAAGGGAAAGAAAATCGTTGTATACGAAAAAACAACCCAACATTCGCTTATTGACCATGGAAAATCACGAGAAACTCTAGGTCAGAGTGGGTGGTCAATGGGAATCGAACCAGGGACCTCCCGAATGCGAGGCCCAACATTGCCGCGGGGCAACTCGCTCGGTAACCTAACCCACCGACTGGCGAACCGCCCTCTCCGGCTGCTCGCCTTCTTGCCTGTCGACCAAACAACTTACCTACCTACCTATTTACCTGCCTGCCAAGTCAAAATAAATTAGGATTCGGAGTACATCGGAAGCATTCGCTGACGCTGCGTTCACCATACACGATTTATACCGCATTGTGTTCTTTTCAAAAATATGTGATAAGTAGGAAAATGCCTTTCACTAGTTGTATGCATGGTAATCGATCGGTGAAACGCATGTATCTCGTAATTGGAACATCCTCATTTGGAGTCCTCCGTGTATATGTGTTTTACTGTTTAAATTTTAGTTTGTTAAACATATGGCAATGCTGTATGTTTCCATGCATAAGATATCTATTACTTTTAAGACATTCTTGTATAAAACACAAACAAATTACGCTTTTGATTTCAAAATAAATGCATTTTGTAAGCATTTTAATGTGAATAACTAAACCAAATATTTAATTGACTTAATATTGGATGTACAAACTCTCTGTCCCTTTCTTCATTATGGCGCTAACGCGATCATGCACGCACAACTTATAGCCTTGAAGTTCTGCATGATATATTAATTATCATACTGAGTTTTTTCTATGATTGAGCGGACACATAAAGACGAAGCTACAAGGAGATCTCTCCTTATGTTAATTTACTTCCTGGATACTCTGGTCTCAGGCTGCAATAACATTTTAAGTCCCCATATCTACGACTACGAGGTGGGTGCGGTTCTCCAGGGAAGGGATTGTTCGTCGCCAACCTGGTTCGCCCGAAAACATTTGTCGACTCGTCGGCAGAACATTGCAATTCTAGAAGATGCAGACAGTAATCTTTTCCAGCATGTGTCTGCATGTGCCTCGCGTCGTTTGTCTATAGCAAGGCTCTTTCCTCGATCGGCAGCTAACAAACAGCGTGTTACAGACGTTTACAGATTATGTCGCCTATCATTTGTAGAAGAAAATGTCAACCATAACTGGAATAGGGTTATATTCACAAACGACGTAACATTTTCATCTACAAATGGGTATCCGCCCATAGCTATTTTGTAAATTGTGTTTACAGCGTTCTTGTCTAACATTACGGATTATACGCATTGTAGGGTTACGTCACAATTTTAAAAGGCGTTAACGGAAACCATACAAACACAATAGTACGTAATATGTATTATTAGCATTTCTTCGCTTTATTATTATTATTATTATTATTATTATTATTATTATTACTATTATTATTATTATTATTATTATTACGCGATATGCGCACAACAGAGTAAATCAAAGCATTAGAGCGCCGAACGGAAAACCACACAAACATGAGAGGAGGCACTAGTTCACTTGGTTATTTTATTATTATTATTATTATTATTATTATTATTATTATTATTATTATTATTATTATTACACAGTATACGCATAGTAGAGTAAATCGAAGCATTAAAGCGCCATAACGAAACCATGTAAACACAATAGCACGTAATGTGTGCAATTGTTCACCTATTATTACTATTATAATTATTATTGCTATGTTTATGTTGAACCAACAACACCAGCCATCTGATCACTAGTGTTCTCAACTTAATGAACGATCCCTTTGCTTCGTCTGGTGTAAAACAACCTTTAATGATGTCACAAGTCTGTGATGTGAGGAAGACGATTGGTCATTGGGCTAATCAGACAGTACTACCTAAGTGCGACATGATAATATTCCTCTCTGCTTTCTGCTCTGTCAAAGCGATAAGTGCCTCTTTATGGGACGCGAGTGACATGTATATGAAATCGAAGTTCATCAGTTATGAAACAAACAATAGGTCCATAGCTTCAATAAGGAGGCCCTTTAAATCGCGTTGAGCAAGACAATACAGTAGACTTAAGCAAAACGTCGACAACGTTTTAAATGTTCTTCCACGCCATATGTGTAAGATAAGGTTGGAAAGATAGAATCAGACGACTGAAATATTTAATTCCATAGCCGCAATTTTAACCATGAATCTCCCAGTTTCTGTCCGGTTATTCTAATCTGAGTTACCATGGCAGAATGCCGGTAGGACATTAAATTCTCCAGCTGACTCGCATTTTTCCCAAACCACAAGATGATCTCAAATTGTTTGTAGATGGCATACCCCAATGCCAACTTACAATGCCGTAAGCATTCCTGGGCTTCATAGTTTAGCCTCTATTACGTTAATTAATTCATTCATTATGAATTATTTCCGGACGGAAACCAAGAGATCCGTGGTTCAAATCACGGTATGGCATTGAAATCTTCAGGCGACTGATTCTACCCTTCTACATTACTAAACCTATAAACTGCCTATGCAATACTTTGCTTCCTATTATGTTTACCTTTAGCTTACGTCACAGAACTGGTGCCTAAATGGTTTCATTATTAGCACTCTACAATGCGTATAATAATAATAATAATAATAATAATAATAATAATAATAATAATAATAATAATAATAATAGGTAAACAAAAAACATTGCTATATATTAGTGCTCTCGTATTTACATGGTTATCGTTACGGCACTTCAATGCTGTGATTTATTATACTAATACATCTAGTGCATCGTAATGATGATGATAATAATAATAACAACAATAATAATAAAAGCAAGCGAACAAAAAATAATAATAATAATAATAATAATAATAATAATAATAATAATGATAGGCAAGCAAAAACCATTGCTACACATTACGTGCTCTTGAGTTTACATGGCTTTGATTACGGCGTTTTCATATTTTAATTTACTCTACTATGCCTATAGTGCATTATAATAATAATAATAATAATAATAATAATAATAATAATAATAAGCGAACAAGTGCCAGTGATACTCATTACTTGCTCTCATATTTGCATGGTTTTCGTAACGACGCTTTAATGCTTTGATTTAATCTACAATGCGTATAGTGTGTAATTATAGTAATATAAATAATAATAAATAATAACAATATTAACGATCATGATAGGGAAACATGTGCCAGTGATACACATTACATGCTCTCGTGTTTCCATGGTTTTCGTTACGGTGCTTTAATGTTTTGTTCTAACTCTACAGTGCGTATAATCCATAATGTTAGACAAGAACAGCTATGGGCAGATACAGATAGCTCAAATAAAGACATTATTTATTTTTAAATCTAAAATGCTAATTTATTTCTTAGTAAAGAATCTCTGTAAATGAATTGGTACACATTTTAAAACCTTTTCGATCTGTTTAGACTTTTCTTGTCCATCATCACTGACTGTACACACTAGTGCATGCCTGGGAACTGCCTCTCAACGAGCGTAATCCGTTAATCGTCTTCGTTGATAAGCAAGAGAAGTAGAACGAAGTTAGGTCACACTATTGCGCCAGTGCCCTACCGACCTGCGTTTGCTTAGAACTGCCCCGTTTAGCTCTGCAACTCTTTTAACGCACGAATGGATATCCACACACGCGAAATACGGCGCAGTTGGCAACCTGGTAGAATGGGACACTAAGAACCATAGTATTTAAAGAGAGTCCATAAATAAAACTCATTTCATTTCTGGTTCCCAGGTCGCGGGTTGAAACTCGGGGGAAGGCAATGCATTTCTTCGGACATAAAAATCCTTGGCATGGCTTTCTTCTGAAGGAAGTAAAGCCGGTGGTCCTGTGAATTTGCGGCACATAAAAGAGTCTCAAGACTGACAAAGAGGCTTCTGAGCAAAATTCTCAGTTTCACGCCCAATATAGAATTGGATGCTAAGTACCACAGTGCTTAAAGAGTGACCATAAGAAATCTCTATTTTATTTTAAGATCTACCGTTATTATAACTCAATTACTTAGCAGTTACAAATATATCGATGTCAGGGGTCAAACAGAGCGCTCCCAGTTCATTTTGGAATATGTTAATTAACTTAACATAATGGTAATTTATTTTTAAGTTTTGTGTCATCATTCTAATATAATTTGTTTAGAAGTTACAAAGCTTATTCATGTCAGGTTTCGAATGCAGTACCATATACTGTTTTTAAATAGGGTCATTTCTTTAGGTCAATTATAATTTATTCTTACTTTTTTGTCATTCTAATACGATCAGTGTTGAAGTCACAGATTTTATACATATGAGAATTCGAACAGAGTTCCACAGCTTATCTCGTTCGATTCTGACATAATTTTATAGATTATCCGCTTAGTTGCGGGAAAACGCAAATATATGTGACCTTCCAAAAACCGTATTTACGTGCAATTAATTTACTGGGTCAGTCTTCAGAATTTCTTCAGGGGTGTTTCCACAATGTTTGTTGAAAATAAATGGAATTTCATCTGATCCAAAGTATCTCAACGGCTCTTCGTAAAATTCGATCTGCAACCTGAAAGTTGCATTAGTAGTTGCAATGCAATTTCATAAAGTGGTGTGATTGGAACAAACCGAACAACGGGGACAATACTTTGCTCATGTAACGTTGCAAAGTGTGTTTATTGGTCACGTTTTTAGATCAGTCTCTCAGCCATCACGCTGCCGCATAGAAGACAAGTGTCTATGTTGAACTTGGGTTTCGAACCCGACCTAGCATAGAATCTTTTATTAAGTGAAACAAGCCCCACCAGAGCTATCTTCAGGTGAGACTATGTGATGTGTGCTTAAGGTCTCGCACCGCAGGGCTCTTTAGTGTGCCCCCAGAGCCAATATATTTTATTAAATGCGCTAGCCAATAGCTTTTGATAGAACTTGGTGTATAGTTGTTATTTGACACTCCCTAGCTTCTCAATGGTCCCCTTCCATCCGCGGTACTGACTATCCCTTCCGTTTGAGATTACCACCAGTTTTGTAGCCCTCCCCTAGGGTACCTCACAGGGATGTTCATCACAGTACATAGTCTTCAAACCAACATATAGATTTTCCAGTCTTCGCCTTGAGATAGACTAAATAAACACAACACACACTGCGGTGATGTATATAATAATTCAATTTAAATATTTTAATTCAATTGAGTTTATTTCTTTTGAAGTACTCAGCTACCACATTTATCTGCAGTTACAGAAACATAAAAATCACTCAATTTCCAAACCTCTCCGCAGTGTTACTTAGGCAGAAGATTTAAATACTGAAGCCGAAATTATGAAGTCAATAATTTTTATAATAATCTGAGAAGGTTAGTGATATAAAATAAATAATAAAATATTTAATTTCAGTGTATGTATAAAAAGCAGAAACCTTGTGAAAATTGTTGACTGTAAAAGCTACAGAAAGACAAGACAGGCACAGTTTAGCTAATTAGGGACCAGCCCCAGGTATAAAAGGTAAGTCCGCTGAAGCCAGTTTCTCTTGGAATTAGTGGGTGCAGTTGCACTGGCCTGGATGTGAAGGTCATTAGAGGCTTCATGACGCTAAGTTTGAGGAGAGTTTTGAGGGAAGAGAGGGGAAATTAGGAGTTTTTCCTCTTTGTAACGCGGTGGTGAAATTTTCTGTTCTGAGCGATCGGTGAAAGCGGGACGACATTCTCGTCGAGTTGAGAACATTGGCGGCGAACATGCAAGAGGGTAAAACGTTCAGCTGTAGTTAATAATCTTCGGTCTTGGTAAAGAAACAGTAGCATCGTATGCATTTAAAAGTGATCGGCAAACCTTAAGTTTTATTTTAAATGGTGAAAATAAAAGTGTTCCAAGAAAGCGTTCGTGTTTCTCTGTACATACACTCACGCATACCCAGTGATTTAGATCTCATGCTCGAGCAGCCGTGGCAAAATAAAAAAAAAAAAACTAGGAGGAGAAAAGCAGCAGTCGTGAGGCCGAGGCAGTGCTTCATTGTTGGAGGACGTAGCGTGGCTGCGTCAATGCTCAATTTCTATATTATGTCGCAATGTCATTAGATCCCAGAGAATCTCACACTATGGGATGAGAGGTTAAAGATTCGATCAGACTTCGAACAGGCGACATCAAGATCATTTTGGAATATGCTAGTTAGTTTAGAATATCTATAACATATTTTTAAAATTTATTTAATCATTCTAACATGATTACTTCAGAATTTACATGCTTTATACTTACCTGACCTGGAACACGGTATCCAAAACTCCTTTTAGTATATAGTAATAAGTTTCGAATAATTGGAATATATTTTAACCCTTTTTCTCTTTTTAACATTATTACTTTAGAGGAAATACAATTTAGCAATGTTATGGCTGAAACCAAAAATACAGCGTCCGGAGGTGCGCATCATTAACATCAGATTCCTATTTTACATCGAAAATGTAATATAAGAAAGCTAAATTTGGCGCAATTTCAAATACACTTACCAATAAATATTCGCCCTAACTTTCGACATCACGTCAACCAGATCGCAATTATAATCAAACATTTGGCTTCCTCATTACATTTTAGTCCTATTTCACATGTCACACAGGTTAGAGGGGTTAAGGAGATATCTAGATCCGCCAAACGGTTAATCAAAGATTAATAGCGGTTTGATAAAATGAGCTTGATTCTTAGTTTACCTACTGAGTTGTTAATATTCATAAAGTCAGAGAAATTATTTTTTCGGCCTTTGGAAGTATTATAGTTATGTTACACTAGGGAGGAAGTGACTCATGCAGGAATCGTATCGTGTATTTAATGGTGTGCTTTGAAGTATAATTTAAACAAAACTTCCCTCTAGAACGTATTTACATATTACAGAAAAATAAATAGACGCTATTTTCATTTCACAGCGCTTTTATTTCAATCCTTTTCTAGCGGATCATTCTGTATATCATTTAGCAACCAATTCAACTTGGAAAAACTTGCTGTTACTCCAAACTTTAATGTATTCAGATATCGTGCTCCCAAAGAACAATACCACAGGTATGTTTACTTTTCTCCTACACTACGCTGGTACCGCACAGATTATATACGATGTTTCCGTCAGCAATACGGTAACTTCTGGAGCTTGTGAAAATGAAACATTACATTTATTTATATTTTCTGCAGAGTAACGTTTTCTTCCGTTTTACAAAGTATAACTTTTTATATCTTTTAGCTTACTGGTAAAAAAAGTTATAAGCAGAGAAGGAATAACAACCCCTGAGTAGATCGTAGCTGCATTATGATCGCACTATTAGGACTCAAATACACATCTATCACTTCAGCGTTTTCTCCATATACCCAGCATTCTCCCTTTTAAATATGAGGCACCCACAGCGTTTTTAAAAAAAGTAACAGACCACTATTTTCCAAATACTTTATCATCATTAATTACCTTACACTACTTCTCCATATAATCACCGCCGTTATTCAGGCACTTGTGTAACGGGAAACCAGTTTTTGCATACCTTCTCAAAGAATGATGCCGCCTGTGATGAAAGCCAAGTTTGCATTTCTTGTTTCACTACATCTTCGTTGGAATGTTTTCCACCAAGGAATTTCTTCAGATGAAGAAACAGACGAAAATCGCTTGATGCCAAATCCGGATTGTAGGGAGGGCGGTCGAATTATTCCCAACCAAATGATCAGATCTTGAGTTTGTTTGGCTGTGTGTGGCCGGGCATTGTCGCTCATTATTGTTTCCCCATAAACCTCACACAGTTGGCGATGAATGTTACTCGCGTAATATTTCTCGAATTAAAATAATAATAATAATAATAATAATAATAATAATAATAATAATAATAATAATAATAATAATAATTGATCTGACTTCACAGTTAGCGGATCGTTCGATTGTTTTGAACATTTCGAAACGTTCTAGCAACAGGAAAACACAAAGTGGCGATCGCTCACAACTGCGTCTGGTTTCCTAATAAATGAAGAAAGTAATCGCGCTACCTGTTCAAAATGGCGACTGCAGCGCTGCAGTGGCAAAATATTAAAACGGTACTTACTTTTAAAACACGCCTCGTACAAAGTCACTGCAGCAGCCTAATGGATACCGAATATGTCTAATCCGAAAGGCCCGAGTTAGAATCCTCATTTGACTGAGTGGCCTACATAAGATTTTGTTTTTTGAAACGTTTCCGTTTTTCTGAAAATATAAATACCGGTAACTCCTAGAGTTTTTGAGAAAGCGCTCATTTGAGCATTAATTATTATTCAACACTGCCTCGTCCTTCTGTAGACTTGAGATGATATGAGTTTAAATAACAACAGCTTATACAGTACATACATGTGATAGACTAAAACTGATTTGGGTACTTTTAGCAATGCTCTTTTCGTGTGGTTTCATTATTTATTTGTTCACTTAAAAATAACAATAGCTTAAATAACACATAGAAGTGATTTATATAGAACTGTTAATATGGGTCCTTTTAGCAATCCTCTTACTATATAATTTGATAAACTAATTATTTATTTATCTATTATTTCTTCAATATTACTCTCAGCCCTGTAATTTCATTAAATTAATTCTTGTATGTGATTACTTTCCACTGTGATTTTATTGCACGATCACCCTGAAAAGCTTACTTATGTGTGGCTTATTCTTCTCCATCTTCCACTTGTATTAAGAACGGAAGCTGGCAAACTTTTATTAATGTTACGTTAAACTAAATGTTACAGAAAAGTTATTCAGAAAGCCAATAAAGTCTAGTTAGTATATTTTGTGCACAGCCACGACTGAAGCAAATACTTCAATTTCAATTGCTAAATACTTCAATATCATTGAAAAGAAATACAGGTATTAGTTTCAAAGGTTCATTTCTAAATGGATGAGTTTGAATTTGTATTGTACAATTAGCATTATTTCAGACTACCGCTTATGTATAATGAAGGTGCTCAACACCTTCATTGAACATTTTCTGGATGACTCTCAGATGATCAAAAGTTTCCGCCTAAATTTAAATCCACTAGCTTTATCATCACCCCCAGGTTGAATTTGCCCAGGTTGGAGTATGTACGTTATAATTTAAGACACAGTCACAATATTTCATCATACATTATTACATATAGTTTCATTCTAGGTACTGCATTATTTTTCACTTTACATCTTTGTGACTATCTCTGCGACGTGCATCTCGTGAGAGATTCTTCCAAACTGTGCGACACTTGCTTATGGCTCGAGAATATATACTCCTTCGCCTCGAATTGCTTAAACATTATAATAGAGCTGCTATTGGTTACCAAATCGCGCCCACTTTAGCGTCTGTTTTGGTCAGCCAATCACTACTACTAACATGTATACTCTAGAGAAGATATTCCCTCCATTTCTAAAAAAAAAAGGGGCACGCTACCCTGACGTCATTTGTTTCTCTTCTTAGTGATAAACAACTCACCTCCTCGGTTTATTGTTACCCACTTCTATCGTCAGTTTCAGTGAGGCCGTGTAAACTTATTTCCTAACAATACTTATGGCTAACAAACATCTAAAATCCTGTACATACAATAATATTAATTTACACTACAATCACTCTGGCATACAGCATGTTATGGTATAAAATACTGCCTCAAATCACACTTGTGCTCCTTAGAATGAACAGTGATACACATTCAGTTGGGTTAAACCACAATTACAGCTGCACAGCACGCGATGGTCGTTATATTTAATAGATATTTTATTTAGTTAAATCCTTATAAACACTGTTGGCCGAATTCAGAAACTATATTTATATAGGTTACTTTTAAACAATGTCTAAGTATGGAAGACACACTGCGAAGACGATGTTTATCGTTAAATTGACATCTAGAACCGACGTTTAAACACCGTTGAGAATAATGTTTAGTCGCAAATTCGAACCACTTTCCTTCATGGGCCACATTTTTTGACAAAATTAATTGGAAATGTCAAACTCGGGAGGTGACAGGAGTGCAACAAAAAATAACGATGTTGTTTGCTCGTATTAAAGGAAAGGAAGTGTCTCACAAGTGCAGAAGAATTTCATTCATAATACCAAACTTACCGTCAAATATGATTATCTCTGGGGTTTTGTGTAACCCATGTAAACGGACTGTTAAATACAAAATAATTGCATCTTTTAACTTCCTTGAAATGCATTACTCTTCGTTTGGTTTTTGTCACAATATCTTTTGCTCAAAGCCAAGCTTCTGTTTTGTTTACTCTCCACCACACCATAATCATAACTCGCTATGCCGCAATACTTGAAATGGCAGATAACGCGGACCGTTCTTCAATTGAAGTACTTACTACACGTTTCGCCGTGACTTCTATAGGAGCGTATTCTCGATAGTGCTTGCTGTGCGACGGGTCCCCGGTTCGATTCCCGGTTGGGGGGGGTAGGAATTTTTCTGTAACCAAAATTACTTCCTATCCTTCTCAGAATCTAGAAGTGCAAATGTGTATGTGATCTAATGAATAAAACCCAAAGTTTACCAGAAATCTAACGACAAGCGAACGTGAGTCAACACCATTGCCTATAGGCAATAATATGTTCCAAAGCAAAGTCCGCCAATAAGACCATTGTAGTTAAAGGTGCGGTATAGATGGAACTAAAAAAAACTTACACGGTTTAGTTAGAAAGGGTCTATAGCTTAAAACAATGTATCGTTTCTGGAATCCACAATCTATATTATGCTTTACATACGAGAATATGAATCGCATTAACAGTACAGTATTTTATTTATTAACAACTCCAAAGCTCTTTGAGTACAAAGAATATAAACAAAATACTAAAAGACAAATACCG
This sequence comes from Deroplatys truncata, assembly GCA_030765065.1. Lineage (NCBI taxonomy): Eukaryota > Metazoa > Arthropoda > Insecta > Mantodea > Mantidae > Deroplatys > Deroplatys truncata. Next base: position 109,459,204 of record CM060979.1, read on the forward strand.
ATATACAAAGTACACGAATACCAAATATAGATTGTACAATATCCATCCCTGACAATCTATCACCTCTATTTCTGGAAGTAATCTAAGGAGACAGCATGAATTAGTCGTATAACTCGTCCAATCCTCCGGACCTCAGCGTGGCTCTTCCGAGCATCTCTTCATGCGTACGAGTGCTTGTACGAGTGCATTGTAACATTGTGCCAATAGTTTGTGCTTTTAGATTCCTTTCTTATGGAACAAGTATTTTTGGGGTTGGAGTGTAACCACTTGTTATGATTTCGACGTCTAAATTCCTACTTTTCATTTGCATAGTTGGGAACACTACTTCTAACTCGGACCAAAGAGAAATGAAGGGTTAATCACAGAAAAATTAAGCTTGGTATTATGTGTAAAGGGTCATTCACAATGAAAATTAATTGTTAGCATAATGGCGTAAACTTAAGCAAAAAAGTAACACCGTATGATGTCATTTAAGACAGCCGGAAAGATAAACAGCAGCCAATCCCAATTATATTCTTCCCCTCTCTTTTGAAATAGTGAGGAATTCTAGAGTAGGTATTATGCTTTTGATAAACATCCTATTCAACATTTCCAACAAATACTACCTAATTAATGTATCTATGCTTGATTTTGTAATACTTTGACCATATCCATTATTTAAATTCATTATTCTTTCGCTTGCATTTTCTGAGCTTACAAATATACGTTACATACTTTTCGTTGCTACTTAATTGCTTCTCCTAAAATGCGCATAACTTCAGTTTCAACCCACTTTTTACAGTAGTTCTACCCCTTGTAGCACACTTGCAACTGAGATGTTGTTCCCTTTCATGATTTCTTAGGGATAGAAATGAAGATTACACCTTCTCAAATTCTGCAGCACTCCAAAGAGATGGTTAAGCTCTTATAATGAAGGCATTACTGCCCTTCTAGCTTTACTCACCCTTTTACACACAACGCCTTAACTGCCTTTCCTGTTTGCGGGTTCTAGGCATTTTTACTTTTAGAATGTTCTACTTCACATAGACTCCTGGTTACTTCGTCCTCTGGTAGTTTCCGCTCTACAATGTACCTCTAATTCTCCACTGACTTCCAACCTTCCTCATCCCCTGTAACGTTGCAGTCCGCCATCTGGACGTATTTACAGAATCGACTCTGCGACCCTCTCCTAGTCACAGAGTTTTGGAAATAAATGTTAAGATTATTTCTTCTCTTGTACGATATCTTTGAAACTGTTCAGTTTGGTCCTCGGTAGCTAAATATGTTTTGTAAACATCTGAGGTCATAAGGTTACGAGAAACTATTTGTCCTTTTATGCTTTTGGTAGCAGAGCCCACATTATGATGGGCTTCCTCTCTCTCTCTCTCTCTCTCTCTCTCTCTCTGTTCCTCTTTCACTCTGTTATTAATCGTTCAGGTTATGTTTACAAATAATTAACCAAAGTGCCCCTCTTGTTAATTATAGAAGTGCAAAATGTAATTCATTACTATGTAGAACAAATCAAAGAAAATGTGATTGGCATGAAATGTAAGCAATACTCCTTATTTCTTCGTGCAAAACGCATTATAACTTTATGCATGCAACAATCCAAGCCCCAATAAAGCTGACTACATCCCAGAAATTTAATGTTGAGTATTGTTCATTTATCATTGAAGGGTAGAAGCAGAAGAAGAAGAAGATAGCATGAAATTGTTTCAAACCACGCATAATTATATATATATATATATTTACATATATACTCTACTAACGTTAGTAGGTAAGGACAAGCAGTCCTTAAATATTCTCCGGAAACTTTTTAGCAGAATTATAATCAAAAACACATGTAGTGTAAAACTTTTTGCAATACTAAAATACAGTAACGTGTTTCAATTTTGTTTTACTTTGTGCCCAATTATTATTGCCCCTCTTCCGCACAAAGTAATTAGATATAATCTAGCCTATTCTTTAAGCGAATGATCCGTCCTTCATAGCAGTCGGTTCAGCCATTCTTAAGTGAGAAGATAAACCGCTTATGCATGTACATACACTTGTAAACAGAAATACGTTTTGGTTACAGTTTTATTAAATGTATACGTATATATCTTTATTAGGCCTTCAAGGATGTCAGTAGATCACTTGTCGCTTGCATCAGCCGTGATAACAAGTACTGATAATGAACATGAATATAATATGAATTTTATGTCGTTGCAGCCAATTAAAAACAATGCATAGAAAGCAATTATCCAGCAGATGCAATTGGAAAGCGCTTTTTGTGTGAGCTCAGTTTAAAACACCACTCGTGGCGTTTCGGTCGTGCTAATCCGGTTTAAAATGCTGTTAAAACCGCAGAAACACCCCCCGATTTCCATCATTTACAAATACTATAAATCGATGAAATGTATGTTCATGTTTCACATCTCTGGGGCAGATTTATAACTCCCATTGCGGCTCATATCCAAAAAGCATTCCGATAACATTTCATTCATTCTGCTATTTACGGAGAATTATCTTGTGCCTACACTTTCTGCTGTATTTATTGGCACTGGCCGAAATTAAAACGTGCTCATTAGTCCGTCTCTCTCTCTCTCTCTCTCTGTTTTTTTTTATTGTTTTTATGAGATGCAATTTTGTTGCGGCATGTTATCGCACGAGGTTACAACTAAAGTGATGCTCTTTTCTCTTTCATTACAGTACGAAATATAACGTTTAACGTTCAGGCTCTGTTACGTGCCCCCCAAAAAAAATTGAAATACTGCGTTATTAGAGTTGTTTACGGAATAGCATTAAAAACAGGATAAATAGAATTTAGGAGTGTCATTTCACTGAATACTATGCTCAGCTATTGATTCTAAAATGGCGACTATGGCGAGTACTGCTAAACAGAAGTACTAAGTACTTAAATACAGGCTTAAAGGTAAAAATTCATATCGCGAAGGGGCTCCGGAACCGGGACAGAGCACCGCAAGTAGGTCATAACGACCATATTTGCTTACAACGTGACCCCTAGGATGTAGGGGAGAGACCCGAAGGACGACCAGACCCGGATGCCGACGGACGCAAGCATGGACGGGGTCCCTAATGTTTTCAGATTTAACACATCCGGCGCCGCCCGGTCCTACCAATAAGCAACCAAGCCCCGGCAGTCCGCTATCGGGTGGATCCCACTGGGGGGGAGGGACCTAACTGAGAGTCTCTGCAGCGACGCCAGGGAAGAAACTTCTACAGAGCGGCAGCCACCCCCAGACGCAACCCGTCGAACACCGTCACTTGGTCTTACAACCCTGAAACAGATGTTGGATACAGAAATGAGGGGCAGGAAACTCGTGGTACAAGATGAAGCACACCAGCATTCGCCTGCCGACCCGGGGAAACCATGAAATACCCATGGGCCAGAGTGGGCGGTCCCCGGGAATCGAACACGGATCTCTCGAATGCAGCCACAGACGTTACCGCCTGAGCCATCCCGCTCGGTAATACAATACTTACTATGTTATAATAATTATAGCAATACAATCACTTCATTTCTAATTTTGTTTTCCATCTTTATTACCATCCTCTTCCTAGTGTTCTACCTCCTTCAGGTTATTTTCCTTCTCGTCGTCATCATCATGCTTGTCGCCGTCGTCATCCTCAAGTAGTCCATCACTGAACTACTTTCTCTGCTCGGAAAGTTCTTCTTTAGTACTTTCTAGTACAGTTGTTCCACCCATTTTCATCATTTAGGAGGTTTATCTATCTCTTGCCAGGAATTCCATTCGAAATACATTTTACCGTTTGCCGTCATTTTGTAATTATTTTTTATTTAAAATATAAATACTAAATACCTTCCTAAATGTCGTGTTTATTATCCTGCCCATTCTCATATAGGTTCAACCAAATATGAATCAAAAGCTTGAAAGTTTGAATGTAACTTTAAATCTATTGGTTCCAAACCAAGTGAAAAATACTAAACTAGGCAATTTTAATTGCTTTATTGATTTTACACCTCAAACTACTGTGGGTAATCGTATTGAAAAACAAAACAAATGAAATCCTCATATCTTCTTCAACACATCTCCTCTTTGTAGGACTTATAAGCCAATGTCTTGAGTCAGTAGCCTGGATCATAGCATATCCAGGATGTGTGATCAGCCCAATCCCTGGCATGGCGGTGAAGACGGAAATGCAATGTTGTGATGAAAGGGATAATAGGAAAATTAGCAAATTATTCAACACAGTGCTTGCTTCGCCGAGGGAAACTGTCAAACAAAAACCAAAAAAAGAACCTTTGCTCAGGTTGGCCGGCCCCGGGTATTTGAACCCGGGACCTGCCGAATGCGAGTGGCACACGTTATCGCGCGCCACCTCGCTCGGTGAAATCCCTAACTTATGGGTGTAAATGATACGGATTTCACAATGATTGTTAGCAGAGAAGTATGTAGGGTATTGTGGTACAGCCCAGGGTCTAGTATATAACTCAGAAACTCTTAAGATTCTTTCTGTTTTTTCTTTTGTTCTTACTGCAGCTATGAGGAATTGCTTACTAAAATAACTGAGTACACTAAAATAAACTAGGTAAAGTACACGTTTCTGTTATATAGGATAAAATAACTCTAGGCATTATTTTAAACTCTGCTAGTGTACTTTTCAAGCTTGCAATCACAACAAGAATATTAAAAAAATAATGTACTTCCAGGAATTAAGATTATTTGCATATTTTCAAGCATAAGACATAAAAACATTGTCTTAAAGTTATTATTCGTTCACTGCAATGTAATCAGAAAATTGATAAGTAATCTTCATTAAGTTGAGTGCTTTCCCTCCATCTACAATTTGGTTAGCTTCATTTTTGTTTTCTCTCCTACTTATAGTAAGAAGGGGAAGTATTGCATTCCAAACTAAAATTGGATTAAAGATCTCCTGGAAATACATGTTTTGAGGCCCCTGAATCCCAAAAAATCATTTTTAGAAAAAGGTTTGTGTGTGTGTGTATGTGTCTGTAAACAGCATAACTCAAAAACAAACAGTCGGATGAATATCAAACTTGGTATTTAGGTTTAGTATCTTTCAAAGATGCCACACGAAGATTTTCAAGAAAATCCCCCACCCCTGACTACCCTTTACATGGAACACTTCTAAAAAATTTTGATTTTCTCAAAAATGATTTTAACGATTTTGATTAAAGTATCATATACTTAAGATATTTTTATGACAAATGAAATGTTATCTTGAATTTTTTGGGAATGTCATTCTGAAATGGCTTTTGCATAACTGGTAAACCGTAAGAGATAGACAAAGTTTTTCTACGCAAAAAACATTTAGATCTTGTTAATACATACATTTTTTTGTGGAGTGAACCATTTCCGAGATATTCCTTGTTATTTGTTTTAATTTTCCAATACTTATACCTTTTCTCAAATGGGAATTCGTTATTCTTTTTTATGTCCTGTACATGCAAAGAGAATTAAATGCTACACATAGCAATCAGTTCTTAAAAGATTTGACCATCGCTTAGTAAGAGATAGACAAAGTTTTTCTACGCAAAAAAAATTTAGATCTTGTTAATACATACATTTTTTGTGGAGTGAACCATTTCCGAGATATTTCTTGTTATTTGTTTTAATTTTCCAATACTTATACCTTTTCTCAAATGGGAATTCGTTATTCTTTTTTATGTCCTATAAGTAGGGGGGAAATGGGGTTTCTGGCGCAGTTAATTTATGCATGGCTATTCATATGCAAATGAGCTCCCCCACCTCTTCTCCCCCCACCTCCTCTCCCCCCACCCCCTGCTACTTGGCATGGGGTTTCTGGCGCAGTTAATTTATGCATGGCTATTCATATGCAAATGAGCTCCCCCACCTCCTCCCTCCCCCACCTCCTCCCACCCCCACCTCCACCCCCCGCTGTGCCTTGGTAGTTTTAGTTGCAGCTGCGGTCGTAAATCATGTTGAGTACAATGGAGGCTTGACAGTTAAGCAATTAAGGCTGTCAATCAACTGTCAAAACGAACAAAGGGGTCATAAATTTAAGGTTCTGTAACAAAGGCGAGATGTTTTTCCTACCCATTCCACATCCGGCCACTTCTGCACCTGGTCAGTTACCCACTCCACTCCTATTGTTCTCGAACACGTGGCATACTCGTTCCACTAGCTTTTAACAAAAGAACAATGCTTAACTTCAGCTGTCAAAATGAACAAAGCCCATGATGAATTAGGGTTGTAACAAAGCCTGACCCTTTCCATTGTGTAAGAGATTCTATTGTGTGTGCCTTTCTATTGTCCGATGCAAGCATTCTTTAGAAAGACCACCTGGCAACCCAATAACAAAGCCTGACCCTTTCCATTGTGTAAGAGAATCTATTGTCCTTGGCAAGGCTAGTTTAGAAAGACACCTGCAGCGTTCCCATTGTTTGGCCACCTGCTAGTTTAACAAAAGAATTCGAGGGTTGCTTTATACTCGTCCTGTCCTTGTTTGTGTGAAAGAGAGAGAAACTTGTTTACCAACTCTGCGTGACGTCATACTTTAGAAAGACACCTGCTCCATAACAAAGCCTGACCCTTTCCATTGTGTAAGAGATTCTATTGTGTGTGCCTTTCTATTGTTCTTGGCAAGGCTAGTTTAGAAAGACACCTGCAGCCTTCCCATTGTTTGGCCACCTGCTAGTTTAACAAAAGAATTCGAGGGCTGCTTTATACTCGTCCTCTCCTTGTTTGTGTGAAAGAGAGAGAAACTTGTTTACCAACTCTGCGTGACGTCATAGTCGGCCATCATGATTTTGCCTGAGGGAGTTCTCTCCGATGTTTTACGACCTCCTACGAATATACCCGAGCATAGTTAACAAGCATTCTGTTTCAGCCAACGACTCCGAAAAGCATCTAATATACATTTCATTACGTGCATTAAACCTCTGAGTGATATCCATAGTTCGGTGTTCGATTCTTACTGTAATCAAAAGTTTATTGCTAATGAGAAATTAATGATTGATATATTATATCATTACCCTAATTAATAAAAAGGCGTTCAGAGAATTCTAGCTCGAGTCTTACCAAGTGAAACTCTAACGCGTAATAACTATTAAACTATGCAAGGTCAGATTAAAAAAATGTATTTATCAATTATAATTTAATTTTTTATATATCATTACCCTAATTAATGAAAGGGTGTTCAGAGGGTTCTAGTTCGAATCTTACCCAACGAAACTCTAATGCTAATAAATATTAAACTATGCAAGGTCAGATTAAAATGCATTTAACAAATATAATTTAATTTTTATATATCATTACAATAATTAATAAAAGGGTGTTCAGTGGGTTCTAGATCGAATCTCTAATGCTTAATAAATATTAAACTATGTGAGTATTGCGCGGCCAGATTAAAACGTGTTTAACGAATATAATTTAATTAATGAAACGGTGTTCAGGGGGATCCTAGATCGAATCTGCGAAACTCTAATGCTTAATAAATATTAAACTATGCACGACCAGATTAAAATGTGTTTAACAAATATAATTTAATATACACGACATTACAATGTTTAACGAGCTGTATTCTTAGGAACCAGAGGTCCCTAGTTCGAATCCTGCCCTGCGAAACGCTATAATAACTATTAAGTTATTGAAGCAGCGGGCGGTCGGATTAAAAATGTATTTAACAAATATAATTATTTACATTAAACCCCTGCGTATACTTAGATATTCCGATGCCTAGACACGATTCTTTATTTTCTTTCTTCTCCCTCTTTCTTTCTCCACGACTTGTACACATTCAGGCGTTCGCATATACACGAGCGCTTGTACACACATCAGCAAACATACACTGGTGCACGCATGCAAGCACATACACACACGCACATGTAAGTACACACCCGCACACACGCAAGCGCATACACACACGCATATACATACACCAGCACATACACACACACATGCACATACATACAACAGTACACACACATACACCAGTACACACACGCATTCACGCACCTCATGCGTATACATACATACACCAGTGCTCTTACACTCACGCATTCACGCACCTCATGCGTATACATACATACACCAGTGCTCTTACACTCACACATACATATACATGGACAAACACACACACGTGCAAGCACATATGACTGTTCACTTACACCCAACAGCACCAACCAACACACGCACACACCAACTCACGCGCATGTCCTGAATGAAAAGAGACAAAATGATGCAATAAAAACTAATTATAGCTCGGGATGCAAGGCTCCATTTACGATTGCTCGAAACCGGTCTTCTAATAACTCCAAAACTAATTAAAATAAAGACATTAAATAAACTTTATTACTTTTATGCCATTAGCTCGTTTCTTGTGCATGTATATTAGAGTCCAGGTGTCATGGGTTCGATCCTTAACTTTAAATCTCAATTATCTCAGAAACTAGCAGGGATAAAGGTGCGGACCAAAGCACGATTTTTAGTTCCTACGATGAACAATTAATGCTTTATATAATTTCCAATCAGTGTCCCTAGCTCGAATCCCGATCTTTCAGTGACTTCCTTAATTTTCCACTGTGTTCTAGAATATATCACTTAGATCAATGTTGCAACTGCATACAGGTCTTTTAAACACATCAAACTAATATTATAAATAATTTTGTTTCTGGCGTTCTGAGTTCGAATACCGATTCAATGAAGTTTACTTATAAATTTAATAACAGTAAATAATTAAGACAAAGGTACCAAATAAACCTATTACGTTTATGTCATCAGATAATATCTTGCGGGTGTATATTAGGATACCTGACGTCCAGGGTTCGATCCTTAAGTTTAAATCTCAATTATCGCAGAAACTAGCAGAGATAGAGCTGTAGACGAAAGCATGTTTGATAGCTCATACAATGAACAATTAATGGTGTATATAATTTTCAATCAGTTGCCCCTAGTTCGAACCCCGATCTTTCAATGACTTCACTGATTTTCCTCTGTACTCTGGAATACATCGCTTAGATTGATGCTTTAACTGCATGCAGCTTTGTGTAACGACATTATGGATGTACTCTGTGTGAGAGAGAACGAGAGAGGGAGAGAGAGAGAGCGAGAGGGAGAGGAATTGAAACAAGCAGGGATAGAAGTGCTGAGGGCCTCTGCGCATGCGTAGCAAGAGATGATGCCATTGGCTGCAATAATCACGTGACGTGTAAGCATCACAGCCATGATGACGTGCAGGCATCGCCTGGAGGGGGTTTAGATCCCTATATAAACAGACATCTGTCCCATGTTAGAACTTTTGTGTACTTATTAACTTTACATTCAAGTTTTAAAGAGCTTTAAAAGCAACGTGAGCTACAGGCCGTCTACACATTCAGCACATATCAAAACGGAGCAATGCAAGGTGAGTTTTAAATAACTATACAAAATCACTGTTGGCTTTTACAATACATTTAATTTTATTTAAACGTTACAGTACATGAAACACGATTCGTTACAAAGAGCATCATATTTTCTAATCTGAGCTTTACATTCACATGGATTTCACTGCATACTCTTCTTCAGTTCACATGATTTTCGCCACACATTCTTCTTACATAAACATTCATACGACTTTCCCCCTCATTCTTTGTTTCACTATACACTCACATGATTTCCTCTACTCATTCTTTATTCCACCTACAGGTTCATGCTTTGTTAACATTCACATAACTTTCTCTTCACATTCTTTGCTTCCATTAACATTCACATGATTTTCGCCACACCTTCTTCTTACATAAACATTCATACGACTTTACCCTCATTCTTTGTTTCACTATACACTCACATGATTTCCTCTACTCATTCTTTGTCCCCCTGCAGGTTCATGCTTTGTTAACATTCACACGACGTTCTCAGCTCATTTCTCTATTGACATTCACATGATCTTCTCAACACATTCTTCTTACTTAAACATTCATACGATTTTCCCCCTCATTCTTTGTTTCACTATACATTCGCACACGATTTCCTCTACTCATTCTTTGGTTCTCTGCTGGCTCATCTTCAATGAACATTCACATGATTTCTGTACTTATTCTTTATATCTCTACACCCTCATAGGCTTACTTACAAAACATACACACCCTAGTTCTTCAACTTGAATAATGTAGTGAAAATAATAATTCATGACAATGTCAGCTGATAGACTTAACAAGATGGTGGAAGAGCGTAGTTTCCTACCGACTCGTCGAGTTCAAGATCTCGAAATAGGTCTTAACTATGAGATAAAGTCCTTAAAGAGAGTTCAAACAAGATATGGTACCAGGATCGTATCTTCGCTGGAGGATTGTCAAGTGTTCTTGCCAGAGCGCTATAATTCGTTAACCAATCAAGAGATTGCAGAAATACCTGGGAGCGTATACCTACAGTATAATGGCATGGCAGAGAAGGGGAAATTTAAGACATGTAAATTGTCTTTTTTACACGCAAAGAAGGTGCGTAGAAGTGTCAAACTTAAGTATTGAATGTTCTCCCATTTCACAATGAAAAATTCATAAATAAAACAACTGACTCATTGATATTACATATAAAGATACAAAAGATGCATATTATAGAATTTTATAAAAAATTAACGAAATTACAATATCACATGCTTGAGTTTAATTATATCTAGCGCATTGAAATAACTCTAAATATCCGAATGTTTATACAAATCATTGTGCTTCTTTTTACATGTGCCATATGCTTCATTTTACATGTATCATAACAAAAAATGTAATTCTTTCCAGGTTGCCTTTACTTGACCAAGATAGTTTTCTAAGACTTTCATTGTGCAATGTTTCAGGGTGTGCAATAAGAGGAAGAAGAAGAAGAGGAAAAGCCTACTATCATGCAATGGATGCTGACGCTATTGGAGGGTGGAATACCTACAAGAAACATTTAGGCAAGAAACGGGTGCTGAGACATCTACATCACCGAAACACATTAAGAGAGGATCCTTATATAACATTACAGGGTATACAATGAAAAAAATACGGTCAATTTTGTATACAATTAAATGCATGGCTGAGAGTTAGCTCGAACTAGTCTCCCTATATTCACTGAAATTAAGCATTGTGAGCAATAATTTAAGTGACTGTGAAAATACTTTAAGTAATGGTGAAATTTGTATCCTAAAAGACTTGAGCCCTGTATACATTAACAGCATTAAGGCTGTTTGCCACGCTGGAATACAAATTATGAAAATAAAAAGACTTTCATTTAAATAATAAGGAAATTTGCATAACCTGCTGTTACAAGTGTAATGACATATACAGAAACAATGAGTCGGACGAGAAAGTGATGGAAATGTAAGATAAATAATAACAATAAAAGAATTAAGGTATGTTTTTACATAGTGTTTTTATTCATTAAAAATCCTTGTATTCCTAATGAAAAATAAATCATTACAATGATTAGTTTAAGTTATGTTACAATGATCAAAAAGAGAACCGTCTTTAGATGCATTACTCGATCTTAAGTCAGAGCACCAAAAAATGACAAATCACGGCTTCTCCATTTTAGATGTGGTGTCACTATTCAGGTAAATTCCTGTAACACAGCAGGTTGAGTATGCAGATCCGTGGTCCTAAATGGGTGAAACAGAGGCTTATCCAGCTTAACAGTCTTGAGATCTCAGCATCAGAAATCGAATTACAAGCCTTCTCCACTCGATGAGTACAGGTTTAACAACAGCATTCTCTTCACCCTGAGACAGTGTAAGGTATATATATGTTCAACTTGACAAGGGATTCTAAACTCGTTGTTAGAGTCCAGAGCTGATGTATTTTGTCTCTGAAGGGCCACAGAACGTTCCTATAGAGCAATCACTGGAAAAAATCAAGAGTGAAAGGACATTTTAATGACATTTTTATTATTATTATTATTATTATTATTATTATTATTATTATTATTATTATTATTCACTGATCTAATAAAGAAGACATTCGCATCCTAATATGAGGAATCTTTAAACGTCGGGCGTACAAGTCAAGGTCTATGTTACTCAATGTTTTTTCCGGGACAAGTATAGCCCTCTGCCAGAGTTTTTTGAATTCCCTTTCAGGCTCTGTCTCCTCTTCGTTTCTGTGTTTCTTCCCTTATTCTTCTTCACTCGAAAACCTCTCCCTCTTGCTTCAATTTCTCTGTTACGTCTCATCATTTCAGCAAGTTGTTTATCTGCAGCTTTTTTCGTATTTACAGCTGTAGCAATTTGTGATGCACCTCCAGCGGCGGCTCCTAGTGCTGCAATAATTGGTATGAGTGGTAGAAATCCTCCTCGTTTCTTCTTTTTGGACCCTCCGCCAACAGATACCTTTCTCTCAATTTCTCTCTTATGCCTCATCATTTCGGCAAGTTGTTTATCTGCTGCCTTTTTCTTATTTACTGCTGAGGCAATTTGGGCTGCACCTCCAGCAGCAGCGCCTAGAGCTGCAATAATTGGTATGAGAGGTAGAAATCCTCCTCGTTTCTTCTTCCTGGATCCCGCACCAACAGCTACCTTTCCCTTCATAATTGCTGTTACTAGTCACGCTGCCAACTTTTTCACCTAATGTAACATCAGATTGCACGCTTTTCCAAGTCGTTTCAGTCAGATCTTGGCAGCAATGTTTCTCGAAGCAGAGACCTTATGCTGAGCGTTGGCAATGCCGCTAAGATTACACGAATCGTCTAACGGAATGATTCCAGGGTCTCCTATCTTTAATTTTTCTCTAGCTTTACCACAGTTCCTCAGCCTATGTAACCAGGTAAATGTACTTCAATGGTTGCAGGCTAGTGAGAGAGTTAATTAAGCCGAAACCTCTTGCGAGCTTAACCACCTTAGCTCTCACGTTATACTAATCGATTTTTATTCGGGATAGTTCTTTTGTACTTTCTCATTAGCATATATACATTAAGAGCGATTTATTTTACTTTAGCTGTCAAGCTAGAGAAGATGAAACAAGAATGCTCACAGCCTATTGATATGTTAGGTTTTGAAAGCGACTTTAGATGTGAACTTAGAAGAAAACTGTTTCATGTCAATGTTCTTGACGTGCCTATCATGTAAACCATTCAGGGAAAAGGTGACCAGCAAAGGGAAAAAGGTGACCAGCAAAGGGAAAAAGGTGACCCGCAAAGGGAAAAAGGTGACCAGCAAAGGGAAAAAGGTGACCAGGAAAGGGAAAAAGGTGACCAGCAAAGGGAAAAAGGTGACCAGGAAAGGGAAAAAGGTGACCAGCAAAGGGAAAAAGGTGACCAGCAAAGGGAAAAAGGTGACCAACAAAGGGAAAAAGGTGACCAGCAAAGGGAAAAAGGTGACCAGGAAAGGGAAAAAGGTGACCAGCAAAGGGAAAAAGGTGACCAGGAAAGGGAAAAAGGTGACCAGGAAAGGGAAAAACGTGACCAGGAAAGGGAAAAACGTGACCAGCAAAGGGAAAAAGGTGACCAGCAAAGGGAAAAAGGTGACCAGCAAAGGGAAAAAGGTGACCAGCAAAGGGAAAAAGGTGACCAAGAAAGGGAAAAAGGTGACCAGCAAAGGGAAAAAGGTGACCAGGAAAGGGAAAAAGGTGACCAGGAAAGGGAAAAAGGTGACCAGCAAAGGGAAAAACGTGACCAGCAAAGGGAAAAAGGTGACCAGCAAAGGGAAAAAGGTGACCAGGAAAGGGAAAAAGGTGTCCAGAAAACGGAAAAAGGTGACCAGGAAAGGGAAAAAGGTGACCAGCAAAGGGAAAAAGGTGACCAGCAAAGGGAAAAAGGTGACCAGCAAAGGGAAAAAGGTGTCCAGAAAAGGGAAAAAGGTGACCAGGAAAGGGAAAAAGGTGACCAGCAAAGGGAAAAAGGTGACCAGCAAAGGGAAAAAGGTGACCAGCAAAGGGAAAAAGGTGACCAGGAAAGGGAAAAAGGTGACCAGCAAAGGGAAAAAGGTGACCAGCAAAGGGAAAAAGGTGACCAGGAAAGGGAAAAAGGTGACCAGCAAAGGGAAAAAGGTGACCAGCAAAGGGAAAAAGGTGACCAGGAAAGGGAAAAAGGTGACCAGCAAAGGGAAAAAGGTGACCAGCAAAGGGAAAAAGGTGACCAGCAAAGGGAAAAAGGTGACCAGCAAAGGGAAAAAGGTGACCAGGAAAGGGAAAAAGGTGACCAGCAAAGGGAAAAAGGTGACCAGGAAAGGGAAAAAGGTACCAGCAAAGGGAAAAAGGTGACCAGCAAAGGGAAAAAGGTGACCAGGAAAGGGAAAAAGGTGACCAGGAAAGGGAAAAAGGTGACCAGGAAAGGGAAAAAGGTGACCAGCAAAGGGAAAAAGGTGACCAGTAAAGGGAAAAAGCTGACCAGCAAAGGGAAAAAGGTGACCAGCAAAGGGAAAAAGGTGACCAGCAAAGGGAAAAAGGTGACCAGCAAAGGGAAAAAGGTGACCAGGAAAGGGAAAAAGGTACCAGCAAAGGGAAAAAGGTGACCAGCAAAGGGAAAAAGGTGACCAGGAAAGGGAAAAAGGTGACCAGAAAAGGGAAAAAGGTGACCAGGAAAGGGAAAAAGGTGACCAGGAAAGGGAAAAAGGTGACCAGGAAAGGGAAAAAGGTGACCAGTAAAGGGAAAAAGGTGACCAGCAAAGGGAAAAAAGTGACCAGCAAAGGGAAAAAGGTGACCAGGAAAGGGAAAAAGGTACCAGCAAAGGGAAAAAGGTGACCAGCAAAGGGAAAAAGGTGACCAGCAAAGGGAAAAAGGTGACCAGGAAAGGGAAAAAGGTGACCAGCAAAGAGAAAAAGGTGACCAGCAAAGGGAAAAAGGTGACCAGGAAAGGGAAAAAGGTGACCAGCAAAGGGAAAAATGTGATCAGCAAAGGGAAAAAGGTGACCAGCAAAGGGAAAAAAGGTGACCAGCAATGGGAAAAACGTGACCAGCAAAGGGAAAAACGTGACCAGCAAAGGGAAAAATGTGAGCAGCAAAGGGAAAAATGCGACCTGCAAAGGGAAAAAGTGACCAGCAAAGGGAAAAAATGTTACCAGCAAAGGGAAAAATGTGACCAGCAAAGGGAAAAAAGTGACCAGCAAAGGGAAAAGGTGATCAGTAAAGGGAAAAATGGGACCAGAAGAGGGAAAAACGTGACCTGCAAAGGGAAAAAGGTGATCAGTAAAGGGAAAAATGGGACCAGAAGAGGGAAAAACGTGACCTGCAAAGGGAAAAAGTTGACCAGCATAGGGGAAAAGGTGACCAGGAAAGGGAAAAAGGTGGCCAGCAAAGGGAAAAAAAGGTGACCTGCAAAGGGAAAATGACCAGTATCTCCCTCAACTCTCGCATTCTCTGTGCTAACTATCAAGAAAACTTGTACTCTTACCTCTATGAATCCATTTCTAGCTACTTGAATCTGCTTGTGCTTAATGAGATAGTTATAATTAACGAAATTACAACTATTATGTGCGAATGCTACAATATTTTGCTTAGTCTAATTCGGGCATGGCTGTTTATATGCATCAAAACCTGAGTACATATATAAATACATAAATGTTAAAAAATAGCTCAGTCTCGTGTTATCGTATACGAATTCAACATCTACAGTATACATTGACTAGTTTATATATACTGCTTGAGCATGAACACTCACAAAGACGGTCAATTACAGTCAATTTACGAGAATCTTGATTTTTCGTATGTTTCCCAAGGGGGGAGTAATCGCTTTGTTAAGTGCTGCATATGTAATAGAACTTTAAAGAACAGGACAATTTCAAGGCTTAAACAACATAGGAGAAGATGCTGTAAAGCAATGACCAGCTGTGCATTGACTACAACACCCAAACGAGATCCTGAAATCTTCTCAAGTCCCGAAGAGCGGGATTCAAGATGTACCGTACTTGGAACCAGTTCAAGCGACCCTGATATAACGTCAAGAGCTACCACTGATGAAGCAATGACAGCAGTTTCTTTGAATGAGCAAGCTCTGAATAAACACACCAATGAAAGCAAGCATACTAGTGTCAAATCACCTAGATTAGAAGATATATCCAAAGCGAATACAGAGGAGATGCTATACCGCTACACCGATCCTAATGATTTGGTAAACATGCTAAGGGTACTCATGATGCTTCATACACCAGATAAAAATGACTTTTCCGATCCGATTAACGACATTATTCAGGATTTAAAGCTGGGTGGTTTTATAGCGTGATTAGCATTTGCAAAACCATGAAAGAGTTAGAAAGATTCCTCATATTAGGATGCGAATGTCTTCTTTATTAGATCAGTGAATAATAATAATAATAATAATAATAATAATAAAAATGTCATTAAAATGTCCTTTCACTCTTGATTTTTTCCAGTGATTGTTCTATAGGAACGTTCTGCGACCCTTCAGTGACAAAGTTATTCCATCTAATCAGCTGTCTGAATCTGATTTCCTAGTGAATATATTTAAGATGAGCATCATACGAATTTAGCGCAGTATTGCATCAGTCTCCTTCCTCTATAGTAAAAGTGAACACTCCATCTACCAGTTTTCCCATCTGTTACGGCTGGATAACGTATTTCACAGGAACCATCAAATCAAATTTTACCTGTTGTTCATAAACATCCGCTTCATAGAGCAAACAGGGGAGCCTAACAGCAATATCATTGCCTTTGGAAACAAGGATATAAGCATAATGCCTATAGTTTTTAGAAGAAATCAACGACGTCGAGGATATAATAATGGAATGATTCGACGCACACATCATGCTCTGCCCTTGACGCCAATCAGGTTAACATCACGCAATCAGCAGTTCCTACAGTTTTTGGGCTTCAGAATCCTATAATCATGGACACCTCAATGACACCGAGATTCGACGACAAGATCACTAAGAAGAGGAACATGTGTTTTCACCATATAATACATCAGTTCTGGACTCTAACAACCAGTTTAGAATCCCTTGTCAAGTTGAACATTTATATACTTTACATCGTCTCAGGGTGAAGAGAATGCTGTTGTTAAACCTGTGCTCAGCGAGTGGAGAAGGCTTGTGATTCGACTTTCTGATGGTGAGATCTCAAGACTGTTAAGCTGGATAAGACTCTGTTTCACCCATTTAGGACCACAGATCTGCATACTCAACCTGTTGTGTTACATGAATTTACCTGAATAGTGACACCACATCTAAAATGGAGAAGCCGTGATTTGTCATTTTTGGTGCTCTGACTTAAGATCGAGTAATGCATCTAAAGAAGGTTCTCTTTTTGATCATTGTAACATAACTTAAACTAATCATTGTAATGATTTATTTTTCATTAGGAATACAAGGATTTTTAATGAATAAAAACACTATGTAAAAGCATACCTTAATTCTTTTATTGTTATTATTTATCTTACATTTCCATCACTTTCTCGTCCGACGCATTGTTTCTGTATATGCCATTACACTTGTAACAGCAGGTTATGCAAATTTCCTTATTATTTAAATGAAAGTCTTTTTATTTTCATAATTTGTATTCCAGCGTGGCAAACAGCCTTTATGCTGTTAATGTATACAGGGCTCAAGTCTTTTAGGATACAAATTTCACCATTACTTAAAGTATTTTCACAGTCACTTAAATTATTGCTCGCAATGCTTAATTTCAGTGAATATAGGGAGACTAGTTCGAGCTAACTCTCAGCCATGCATTGAATTGTATACAAAATGGACCCTATTTTTTCATTGTATACCCTGTAATGTTATATAAGGATCCTGTCTTAATGTGTTTCGGTGATGTAGATGTCTCAGCACCCGTTTCTTGCCGAAATGTTTCTTGTAGGTATTCTACCCTCCCATAGCGTCAGCATCCTTTGCATGCCAGCAGGCTATTCCTCTTCTTCTTCTTCCTCTTATTGCACACCCTGAAACATTGCACAATGAAAGTCTTAGAAAACTATCTTGGTCAAGTAAAGGCAACCTGGAAAGAATTACATTTTTTGTTATGATACATGTAAAATGAAGCATATGGCACATGTAAAAAGAAGTACAAAGATTTGTATAAACATTCGGATATTTAGAGTTATTTCAATGGGCTAGATATAATTAAACTCAAGCATGTGATATTGTAATTTCGTTAATTTTTTATAAAATTCTATAATATGCATCTTTTGTATCTTTATATGTAATATCAATGAGTCAGTTGTTTTATTTATGAATTTTTCATTGTGAAATGGGAGAACATTCAATACTTAAGTTTGACACTTCTTTGCATGTAAAAAAGACAATTTACATGTCTTAAATTTCCCCTTCTCTGCCATGCCATTATACTGTAGGTATACGCTCCCAGGTATTTCTGCAATCTCTTGATCGGTTAACGAATTATAGCGCTCTGGCAAGAACACTTGACAATCCTCCAGCGAAGATACGATCCTGGTACCATATCTTGTTTGAACTCTCTTTAAGGACTTTATCTCATAGTTAAGACCTATTTCGAGATCTTGAACTCGGCGAGTCGGTAGGAAACTACGCTCTTCCACCATCTTGTTAAGTCTATCAGCTAAACAATCTGTAACAGACATTGTCATGAATTATTATTTTCACTACATTATTCAAGTTGAAGAACTAGGGTGTGTATGTTTTGTAAGTAAGCCTATGAGGGTGTAGAGAAATAAAGAATAAGTACAGAAATCATGTGAATGTTCATTGAAGATGAGCCAGTAGAGAACCAAAGAATGAGTAGAGGAAATCGTGTGCGAATGTATAGTGAAACAAAGAATGAGGGGGAAAATCGTATGAATGTTTAAGTAAGAAGAATGTGTTGAGAAGATCATGTGAATGTCAATAGAGAAATGAGCTGAGAACGTCGTGTGAATGTTAACAAAGCATGAACCTGCAGGGGGACAAAGAATGAGTAGAGGAAATCATGTGAGTGTATAGTGAAACAAAGAATGAGGGTAAAGTCGTATGAATGTTTATGTAAGAAGAAGGTGTGGCGAAAATCATGTGAATGTTAATGGAAGCAAAGAATGTGAAGAGAAAGTCATGTGAATGTTAACAGAGCATGAACCTGTAGGGGGAACAAAGAATGAGTAGAGGAAATCATGTGAGTGTATAGTGAAACAAAGAATGAGGGGAAAATCGTATGAATGTTTACAAAGAAGATGTAGAGAAAATCATATAAATGTTACAGAAGAATGTGTGTTGAGAATATCATGTGAATGTAAAGCACAGATTAGAAAATATGATGCTCTTTGTAACGAATCGTCTTTCATGTACTGTAACGTTTAAATAAAATTAAATGTATTGTAAAAGCCAACAGTGATTTTGTATAGTTATTTAAAACTCACCTTGCATTGCCCCGTTTTGATATGTGCTGAATGTGTAGACGGCCTGTAGCTCACGTTGCTTTTAAAGCTCTTTAAAACTTGAATGTAAAGTTAATAAGTACACAACAGTTCTAACATGGGACAGATGTCTGTTTATATAGGGATCTAAACCCCCTCCAGGCGATGCCTGCACGTCATCATGGCTGTGATGCTTACACGTCACGTGATTATTGCAGCCAATGGCATCATCTCTTGCTACGCATGCGCAGAGGCCCTCAGCACTTCTATCCCTGCTTGTTTCACTTCCTCTCCCTCTCTCTCTCCCCCTCTCTCGCTCTCTCTCACACAGCTGCATGCAGTTAAAGCATCAATCTAAGTGATGTATTCTAGAGTACAGAGGAAAATCAGTGAAGTCATTGAAAGATCGGGGTTCGAACTAGGGGCAACTGATTGAAAATTATATACAGCATTAATTGTTCATTGTATGAGCTATCAAACATGCTTTCGTTTACAGCTCTATCTCTGCTAGTTTCTGCGATAATTGAGATTTAAACTTAAGGATCGAACCCTGGACGTCAGGTACCCTAATATACACCCGCAAGATATTATCTGATGACATAAACGTAATAGGTTTATTTGGTACCTTTGTCTTAATTATTTACTGTTATTAAATTTATAAGTAAACTTCATTGAATCGGTATTCGAACTCAGAACGCCAGAAACAAAATTATTTATAATATTAGTTTGATGTGTTTAAAAGACCTGTATGCAGTTGCAACATTGATCTAAGTGATATATTCTAGAACACAGTGAAAAATTAAGGAAGTCACTGAAAGATCGGGATTCGAGCTAGGGACACTGATTGGAAATTATATAAAGCATTAATTGTTCATCGTAGGAACTAAAAATCGTGCTTTGGTCCGCACCTTAATCCCTGCTAGTTTCTGAGATAATTGAGATTTAAAGTTAAGGATCGAACCCATGACACCTGGACTCTAATATACATGCACAAGAAAGGAGCTAATGGCATAAAAGTAATAAAGTTTATTTACTGTCTTTATTTGAATTAGTTTTGGAGTTATTAGAAGACCGGTTTCGAGCAATCGTAAATGGAGCCTTGCATCCCGAGCTATAATTAGTTTTTATTGCATCATTTTGTCTCTTTTCATTCAGGACATGCGCGTGAGTTGGTGTGTGCGCGTGTGGGTTCGTGCTGTTGGCTGTAAGTGAACAGGCATATGTGCTTGCACGTGCGTGTGTGTGTGTGTCCATGTATATGTATGCGTGAGTGTAAGAGCACTGGTGTATGTATGTATACGCATGAGGTGCGTGAATGCGTGAGTGTAAGAGCACTGGTGTATGTATGTATACGCATGAGGTGCGTGAATGCGTGTGTGTACTGGTGTATGTATGTGTATGTGTACTGTTGTATGTATGTGCATGTGTGTGTGTATGTGCTGGTGTATGTATATGCGTGTGTGTATGTGCTTGCGTGTGTGCGTGTGTGTACTTACATGTGCGTGTGTGTATGTGCTTGCATGCGTGCACCTGTGTATGCCTGTTGATGTATGCACATGTGCTCGTGTATATGGGAGTGCCTGGATGTGTACAAGTTGTGGAGAAAGAAAATAAAGAATCGTGTCTAGGCATCGGAATATCTAAGTATACGCAGGGGTTTAATATAAATAATTATATTTGATAAATACATTTTTAATATGCCCGTGCATAGTTTAATAGTTATTATAGCGTTTCGCAGGGCAGGATTCGAACTAGGGACCTCTGGTTCCTAAGAATACAGCTCGTTAAACATTGTAATGTCGTGTATATTAAATTATATTTGTTAAACACATTTTAATCTGACCCGTTCACTCTTCAATAATTTAGTATTTATTATGGCGTTTCGCTGGGTAAGGTTCGAACTATGGACTTCTGGGTTCCTAAGAATAGCTTTCATTAAAACAGCGTAATGTATAAAATTAAATTATATTTGTTAAATACATTTTTAATCTTATCGTGCACGCTTCCGTAATTTAATAGTTAGTAGGCATAGAGCTTGCAGGGTAAGACTCGAACTAGAAACCTCTGAACGGGCTTTAATCAGGGTAATGATATAATAATGTTTTACCCTAAGAAAATATCAACTTGGATACCTAAGTATACGCATATGTTTAATATATTTTTAGAGCACGCATCCGTAATTTACTAGATGTTACACATTAGAGTTTGCAGGGTAAGATTCGAACTAGGGTCCTCTGAACGGTCTTTCATTAATTAGGATGATGATGTATAAAAATTAAATTATATTTGTTAAATACATTTTCAATCTGGTCTTGCATAGTTTAATAGTTATTTCGAGTTAGAGTTTCACTTGGTAAGAGTCGAGCTACAATCCTCTGAACGCCGTTTTTATTATTTAAGGTAATGATATAATAATATCAATCATTAATTTCTCATTAGCAATAAACTTTTGATTACAGTAAGAATCGAACACCGATCTATGGATATCACTCAGAGGTTTAATGCACGTAATGAAATGTATATTAGATGCTTTTCGGAGTCGTTGGCTGAAACAGAATGCTTGTTAACTATGCTCGGGTATATTCGTAGGAGGTCGTAAAACATCGGAGAGAACTCCCTCAGGCAAAATCATGATGGCCGACTATGACGTCACGCAGAGTTGGTAAACAAGTTTCTCTCTCTTTCACACAAACAAGGAGAGGACGAGTATAAAGCAGCCCTCGAATTCTTTTGTTAAACTAGCAGGTGGCCAAACAATGGGAAGGCTGCAGGTGTCTTTCTAAACTAGCCTTGCCAAGAACAATAGAAAGGCACACACAATAGAATCTCTTACACAATGGAAAGGGTCAGGCTTTGTTATGGAGCAGGTGTCTTTCTAAAGTATGACGTCACGCAGAGTTGGTAAACAAGTTTCTCTCTCTTTCACACAAACAAGGACAGGACGAGTATAAAGCAACCCTCGAATTCTTTTGTTAAACTAGCAGGTGGCCAAACAATGGGAACGCTGCAGGTGTCTTTCTAAACTAGCCTTGCCAAGGACAATAGAATCTCTTACACAATGGAAAGGGTCAGGCTTTGTTATTGGGTTGCCAGGTGGTCTTTCTAAAGAATGCTTGCATCGGACAATAGAAAGGCACACACAATAGAATCTCTTACACAATGGAAAGGGTCAGGCTTTGTTACAACCCTAATTCATCATGGGCTTTGTTCATTTTGACAGCTGAAGGGCAAGCATTGTTCTTTTGTTAAAAGCTAGTGGAACGAGTATGCCACGTGTTCGACACACACAATGGAAGTGGGGGCGGGTAACTGACCAGGTGCAGAAGTGGCCGGATGTGGAATGGGTAGGAAAAAACATCTCGCCTTTGTTACAGAACCTTAAATTTATGACCCCTTTGTTCGTTTTGACAGTTGCTTGACAGCCTTAATTGCTTAACTGTCAAGCCTCCATTGTACTCAACATGATTTACGACCGCAGCTGCAACTAAAGCTACCAAGGCACAGCGGGGGGTGGGGGAGAGGAGGTGGGGGAGCTCATTTGCATATGAATAGCCATGCATAAATTAACTGCGCCAGAACCATCATACCAAGTAGCAGGGAGTGGGGGGAGAGGAGGTGGGGGGAGAAGAGGTGGGGGAGCTCATTTGCATATGAATAGCCATGCATAAATTAACTGCGCGTGAACCATCATTTATACCCTACTCCTGTACATGCAAAGAGAATGAAATGCTACACATAGCAATCAGTTCTTAAAAGATTTGACCATCGCTTAAAGCCTACCATATTTCTCTTGCTCCTACAAGAAAATTATCATTAAGATAGTTTCTGCAAATGTTTATCTCGTTTAACATGAAGTAGATGGAGAATAGCCTTTGTAAAAATATTTTGTATAAGAATAGGGAAAGTCATGTGAGTGCAACACATCGGTTTCTTTTTTTATATAGGGTTTTTTCTAGTTTCTTTAGATTTACGTGATGCAACGTTTGAACACCGTGTTACTTCACTTTCATATAATTAATAGCCTATGTCCTTAAATTCTAACTTTTAAAATATATGAAACACACCAAGTACCTTTGAATAAACTGGGTCTTTTTATGTGCTTAGATTTATGTATAAGCGCAATAAAGCACAATATATTCAAATAAGGGAGAAAATATTTTTATCCCAAAAAGGTTAATGCAGTTCAATTATGTGTTATTAAATGGCTTTTTTAGTGACTTAACTGTAGTTAAAAGTTAATAGGTTCCTATATCTCCCATAAAATACACACCCTTTGCAGTATTTACAAATCGTTAAGTAACTATTTTTATCCAACCATAGCTTAAAAGAGACTTGTTATGACGCTATAAAACAAATCGTGCACAATGGCTAATTCTGCAACTGATACCAGAAAGGGTAAACGTAGCAGCAACCAGCATTCCATGATGTCATCACTTCCTTCACAACACAATTTTATACGACTTGCCCGATAGAAAAATTTTAAATGTTTGCCCTCTCAGCATACAAACTTCAGTCTTGCGAATTCTATAGTTATTACAACAATCAACAACAGTATATTATTATTAGTGTTAGTATTAGTTATATTAGAAATGTTATACCCGATGCGCTGGTGCATTAACATTTGCAATCCTTATTTTGCTTTCAATTGATTCCTCTATATTGAGGCAGTATTTTATATCACAACACTGTGAATGCCAGAGTGGTTGTAGTGTAAATTAACATTATTGTATGACAATGGTTTTAGATGTTTGTTAGCTATAAGCATTGTTAGGAAATAAGTTTACATGGCCTCACTGAAACTGACAATAGGAGCGGGTAACAATGAAGCGATGGGGTGAGACGTTTATCAATTAGAAGAGACAAACAAATGATGTCAGGGTAGCGCGCCTTTCTTTAGAAATGGAGGGAATATCTTCCCTAGAGCATATGTGTTTGTAATTTTGATTGGATTATAAAATAGACGCTAATGTTGGCGCGATTTATTAACCAATAGCAGCTCGATTATAATGCTTAGGCATATCGGGGTGAGGGAGTATAAATTCTTGAGCCAGAGGTAAGTATCGCGCAGTTCTACAGAATCATTCACAAGGTAAACGTCGCGCAGTTCTAAGAAATCTCTCTCGCGAGTTACACGTCAGGCATTTCTAAGGAAGCATTCACGAAGTACACATTACGCAATTCTACAGAATCTCTCGCGTCGTAAAGTTAGTTACAAAATGTGAAATACGCAAATTAATAGTGCGCGGCAAATAAGTGATTGTAGTTACATTCGAAAATATAACACTTTCAGTCAGGTGTGTATCAAGATTAAATATGTGAAATTAATTATGTTTGACGGCAATAAAAGTGTAAAAACAAATTCTTTTGTCAGTGTTATCTTTCAGTAACAACTCCTTTCCGTTTACACGCCTTCATCAAGAGATATTTGCTTGACCGAGTAATAATAGCTAGCCGGAGGACAAAGAACCCAAAATTCAAAATAGTAAAACAATAACAGGCGCTCAAAAAAAGATAACACGAACAGTTACTGCGACAATATAACTTTCAGCAACTGGTCCTGACTTCCATCCTCATAACCTCATTTTACGGAGGGTTGTTCATATCTGGTAACAATATCAGACGAGCACAATAGCTCCGCGCTAAAACACATGGAACCGAATGAAAGTTCAGCAGTGTGAGTGTATCAATGTGTTTGCTCAGTTGTGTGCTCTTGTTCTTGCTGCATCAAATGGCGTCAAAAATAGTACCATTCTGATAAGGGTACGTTATTGCCCTTTCAAACGCAAAATGCTTGTACACTAAGATTATTAAGCACTGCAAGAGGCGTGGTTTTATCATATCCAAGAAAGTGATCTTAGGTGCACTCAACAGAAAAAGGTAAAGCCACATCAGGAGATATTCCAAAAGGCAACAAACAGGGAAATCCACGACCGGCCATCAGTTGCATCCCGAAATAATTTGGGAGGTGAAGGCCTCTGGACAAATCCTGCAATTCAGAGGACCAATGCACTGTAATTAGGGACCTCTGTTACTGCTGTAAACACCATAATCAACCAGGGTTTGAATCTAGAAAAGTACCATAAGAGACGGAGATATAAGCTGTTGCCTAAACACATTGCAGAACGTGCCACTAACAGTAGATACCTAGCTGCTGAAAAGTGGATGGTGGTTGTCCTTTTAGATAAGGCATATGTTTATCTGCAACAAACTCTGAGGTATTACCGACCAAGAGGAGAAAAACATTTGAAAGCTGGTATAAGGAAGCTAATGAAAATTTGCCAATGGTTTCATGGTAATAGCAAGGTACAGTTACATTGCAAATTAATCATTCGTCGTGTATGTAAAAATGTGAAAATCAACTCGGCATATTATCAGACTAACGTTCTGATACCAATTTCCCATACAGAAATCCCTGCTCTCTATGGTGCATATGTAAATAAAGTCTGGTTGCATCAAGATAAGGCATCAAGCCATACGTCTGCTTCAAAAAACAATTTTTTAGGTAACATAGAGAAAGAAATGGAAATACATTCGATACTTTTCAGCGACATCCGTGTTAAGTCATCTGATGCATCACTGATGGAGTTTTGTGTATTTGGGTTACTGAAAAGAGCTCTGGAAGCAGATGGCTTTGGATTGTCTTTTTAAAAGCTACCAGGAGGAATGGAATAAACTGGTCATCTGTGTATTTCGTAGCGGTTTGCTCCAGTGGAAGCTGTGCTGCAGATTGATAGCTCAGGCTAAAGGCTGCCAGATAGAACGTCACTGATGATGGAGGCGTGGTTTTTCATAACGTATGAAAAGTATGAAAAGTTTTCAGGTCTTAAGTTTATTATCATAAGTTGCGAACAACCCCGTGTATCAATAATACTTATCAGTTTCGAATCTGGAAGGCATGTTTTATTTTTACTTTCTATAACACGTATCTAATAGAAAAGTAATTGTATTCCACCCAAAAATTTCTTATGGAGATGCCTTTTTTGTTGCCCATAATTCCAAAACATACACACATACAAAACAATTTTAGCATAAACGCCTTGTGTGTCTGAACAGTCTGACTGAAAAACTAAAACGCTGATAAATAGCAATCTTTGTATTTAAGTTCAGTATTTTACAAAGATTCGACACAGAGATCTTAAAGAAAATCTCCCAATGCCGAACTATCCTTTCAATGGACACATTTTTTAATTTTATTTTCTCAAAATGGCTCTAACGATTTTGATATTTATATAACAAATACCATTTGTATTTTGAAAGTTTTCTGGAAATATCCTGAAGTTCTCTTCATTCGAAATAATGTTTGTATAATGTTTGAGTAAATTATGATACACAAAAACGTACCTCTCAAAAAACTTATATCTTTAAAACACAGCTACATTTTGTTTCAAATAACCTTTCTTGTGGAAGTAATCATTTCCGACATATCCATTGTTGATTTTAATTTAGCAATACTTTTATAATTTTTAAGGGGCTATTGGAATTCAGAGATTTCTCGCGATTTAACGGAAAGAGCATGAAATTTCAAGGCCAGTATACTGCGGTCCTCTTTTAAACATATGAACTATCGATTGGTTTTCTCTATCTCCTTTGAAGGTAAAATGAAATTGTAATGAAACTAATTCTAAGTTAATCTTGATTAACATTAAATAGACAGAAAAATAAGATTTCATAATAAGCTTGTAGACGGTACATAAAAATAAACGATAATGGGTAGAGAAAGTCATGTGATTGTAACATACCGGAAATATTTTTTCTCGGCTTACATCCCATTGAACATTTCTTCAAGACATCAAAAACCTTACCAACAGATGAAACGTCCGTATACTCGTTTACCAGACACGTTTTCCTTTGAATACACACAGCAGAGCGTCTAAAGCATACCATTCTTCCACTAAATATAAACAAGACTTACAATCTAAATGTGAAATTATTTACTACATTACTAACCAATAAAAGTTTAAATTATCACCAGCTCTAAAATTTTTAACAATAACATTGTATCAACTGCCTCTGCAGTCGAGTGGTCAGCATCTTGGCTTCTCAACCGAGGGATCCCGAGATCGATTACCGGTTGGGGGAATTTTTCTGTAACCAGAATCCTTCCCTATTCTACGCAAAGTCTGAAAATAGGAATGTGGGAGTGAATGTGAGTGTGATTAATAGTAAAAATAAACAACAACGCTAAGGAAACCTACCAGTCGGCCAAGTGTGTGAGCTTGGAGGAGGGGTTTGAAAATATGTTTGGGCGATCATTTTTATTCACCATATTATCAAAAATATTTTGAACTTTTAAATCCCACCATTTTTTGCATTGATGCAGGTAATCCAATGAGCTCATGGAAAAGGAGAGGGGAGATATGGGAGTTCTGCATCTTCACTACAGATGGCAGTTTTTCTAGTACAGATGGACACAAAAGAAAATGATTCAAGTAGGTTCCAGTCACAACACAGGGCAGCAATTTCACCTTCTACTACACACTTAATAGTCAGGGGAGAGACAGCTAAAGTAGTCGACATGTTTTAGCTGACGATGAAAAGCAGATCCTTTCAAGTGCTTCTGCTAGGGCCACCAACTCAAAGTGCCGTTGTGATGTGAGAAATAAGGGTCGACTCAGTACATTTTAACAATCATCAATTGTATCTAAAGAAATCCTGATATGGCTATATAAATTACAGATGTGGTATAAAAACAGCTTCACTAACACGCTTCTATTTTCACTTTCCTACTATGTACTTACAGTAGGTAAAAGAAGTATTGTGCTCCATCCAAAAATTTATGTCAAAATTTCACCAGAAATGCCTCTTTTGAAGCTCTCTAAACCATAAAAAGCTATTTTTAGAACAAGATCCGTCAAAATAGGGCGAGATTTATGGAACCGTGCCATAGAAAAACGAATGTGTAAGGTTCATTTCTTGAATTTCATTCGCCATTTCTTTATTTTAATACTGACTAATACAGTTTAAGTATAATCGTTTCATTTTCAACAGTCCATGGCAAAATTTGCTTCACCTTCTCGCCACACATATTTAAACATCATTTGATTCCATATTTTATAGGTTGAATTTGAAGGCACTCAATTTAGACACATGATAGAATGCAAAAGCTTGTCTAGTTGGGCAGAGAAAACCTGCTTGAAGATCAAAAACAGCTAACACAGAATTATAATTATTCTTATCCTCTGCCTTTTGGTCTCACTGAAATAGGTTTGGTAGTTACTCTCCAATTCAGCGTTTACTCTTTTGCGTTGGAATATGCGACACATTGTTCACATTGATCTTTTGTAGGGATGAAGAATGATAAGTATAACTCTTTATAAAATATTCGAGAGTACTAATGTGATTAGTAGCTGGAACATTGCTTTCTTTCTATAAAAATCCATACTCTTTGTGAATATTAGCAATGTTTTACCTTTTCTTCAGCACGTCGATGTCACAGCCTGGCAGTAGAGGGTTGGAATGCATGGAATGATGTGATGTGATCGATGTGGTTTCTAACACCTTGTTTTAGACTTTCATCCTCTCCACTCTGGAATAATTTCCATTTTTTCCTCTCAAAACTAAGGCAATTAAGGCAATCATATTGACACTGAACAACCAAGTGTTTCACTAGATTAGTCCTCATTAGTCCAACATTACTATCAAATGTAGATTTAAAGAACTGTTTGAAGACGTGGGTTTTCTTACCCTTTTTAGACTAACTGAAATTATTTGTAACAAAGAAAGAAAGAAAAATAAAGTACACTTCACCTTCACTTTTCCAAACAATGCAGTGTTATAATAAAGCAAGAGCAAGAATTTTACTTTGTTTTTCAAAAAAGCTGACAACTCCTAGAATATTACTGTTCTTGAACGAAACAACACTGCGAACCAGTCACATCTCGAACTATAGTATCCTTCAGTTTAAAACCACGTGCTCGTTGCATAAGGTATTGGTCCTACTGAAAACATGACGTCTTCTTGTGTTATTAGCACTTCATTTGATTGGAACAATAGTGACATTACTGCCCTAAGCGGTGATTATTGTAAATAGAAAGCGTCTGTTTTTCATGTAGTTTTGGCAAAGCGTTTGTGCTTTTATCTCAAAGGCTGGACATTTCTGTGTTGTCACTATTCTTCCGCCTAAAGGTGTTAGGCAGCAAATAGTCAAATGCGATTGCGAAGCACTACGCCATTGCAAAGCAGTCCATGCCTCTATTTACATCCTAATTGTAATTAAGAGATAACACCAAAAGTAAATGGTTTCAAAATATGTTTACTTCATGAGAACTCAGAAAATTATCTACATAAAGTATTCCGAGGAAAAATATTGGATTTACCTATTGCAAACATCGCATGCAGTTTCATGATTATATCTGTTCGGATCTCCAACGAAGTTTGCTTTTCGCCTTGGATCCAGAACTTATTTTTATTGCGAATTAGGAACAGGAATTTGATGCTGCTGTTGCAGAAGAGCATTTTGTCTCTGTTGTTTTCTCTCTTGCTTTTGCGTTATCTCAAGTTTACAATTAACCTTCTGTTGATTGCGCGAGACAGTAATTAAAACACATAATAAAAATGAAAGTATAGATATAAGTAGAAGAATAATTATGTGTAATAACTTCATATATAAAATATTTATATTACACTAGTATAACAATTATAATAATGAGGTTTTGTAAAACCGATGTGTATTCCCGTATTAAAGATACGTTCGTTGCAGCAGGAAACATGTTCTAAAGACTGAAATTCTATCCAAGATTTAGTTGGGGAGAATGACAACCAAGCTATAATCGATCCAGTCCTAGGACCGGACATGACATAAATAAAATATGTTTTATCTCTTCGCGTTAGCTCCTGTTCACATCAGCTGCCAAGAGCAAACAAAACAAATGCAGGGTGATTCCTGCCTCGTGTTTATAATGCAATAGAGTGGTATACTATTTGAATAATAATAATAATAATAATAATAATAATAATAATAATAATAATGAACCTCGAAATTAAGCTCACTTGAAATTAAATGCAGTATAATTAGAATAAAACCCACGTTAGTCTTTAGCTGCAATCACTATCGGAAAGAGATGTAAAATCTGGGTCTCCTCGCACCACATCCTCTGTGTCGATAATTATATTCGATTCATTTCTCTTCACAAACCTAAATAGCATTTCTAGCAATAGTTATTTATGAATGGTGGATCGCTTAGAAGAAGGCAACATAGGATCACTGTTTACAGAAGTAACTTTGGTGTTCGTTATTAAAGAAATGTCATGTACTTTCCTAAGAATAACACGTTTATGATACATTTATCTTCTTTTTCTAATCATGGCTTATGCATGTTTATTTTCTTCCTTAGTGTTTGCAAAGACATGTTGGTGTTCGTTTTCCTTATTTCTTTGCGCGCACATGCAACGCTCTACCCCCTCTAGTTCCCGAGGTCGCGGGTTCAAACCCGGCGGAGGGCGATGGATTTTTTCGGGCGTAAAAATCCTTGGCATTGCTTCCTTCGGAAGGGAAGTAAAGCCGGTGTTCCCGTGTCGTAGATTTACGGCACATAAAAGAACCTCAAGTCTGATAAAGAGGCCTCTGGACAATATTTCCTGTCTTTCACACCCAATATAGAATGGGACGCTAAGAACCACAGTAGTTAAAGAGCGTTCATAAATAAAACTCAATTTAATTTAACGCTATACCCGGAAACACTGAACTTAGTTTAACAATGTTATTCACAGCGGCAGTTAAATTCTACTACATTAGTCCGTTAAAAACATTCACCACAAAGTTTTTCTTGTCGCATGTAACAGTTGCCTATAGAATGTTTCACTATTTCACCTTTATCATCATCATCATCATCATCACCACCTAGTAGTTAAGTTTATCCCCTTACCGACTATTCATCATTATCGTGTGAATCAGAAGAGGGTGAAGACACCATACAGAATTAAACTGTAATTCTATATGGTGTAAACTTTTAATTTTTTTTTCTTTTTACTATTCATATTATTTATTACTTTATATTAATCAAAAGTTTCCAAGGATATTTGATAACATACTTCTTGAAAACCCTCAAAAAATCCGGTATATTTAAGATACTAAATTTTATATAGTGGAGTTTGGTTTTCTGTGTATCGCGGGCTAGTTAATGACGTCATGTGTTTACATCAAACTGAGTTCTAAAGTGGAATGATTAATTGTAGTTATTTGTATTCAACAGCGAGGATGAAGTTGCATTCTTCCATTTTAAAGAAAACTGTTTTACACCTTGATCGAAGAGGTATACAAATCTGACTTGAGAAGTATATTCACAAGAGAAGTTGTGTAAATGTACCACGTGAATGAGAGAATCGGAAAATAAAAAGGCGAGATGACAATCTACTCACAAAAGTAATTTTAATGTAGCGTCTGCCAATAAGAATACAATGGAAATGTGACGTCAAAAGTTTTATACATTATATAGGTGTATACGAGACCCAAGTCGGGGAAAGTTTGCTCAAAATGTAGTGACAAGCAATTCTGACACAAAAAATATATAAGTAGAGCTTGGCGTAATAGGCGTTAAGGAATTTAAAGTAGGCGGGCAAATAGACACTAATATAGGCACCATAGGCACAACCATTTATTCATTTATCACTAAAAACCACATTTTGATAAGACAGAGCGCTATTGAAATCAGTTTTCAAATAGTCATATCGCATATACCATAATATACTACATTTACTAACTTTCACAATTCTCTTAATGAAGTGTCAACAGTAAATGTAATTTCTTTAAACTTCCACTCTTTAGTTGCTGTGTATTACTTTTTCTAAAACGCGAATGAAGGCAGTATATTGACTATATACTCGTATTAGCTAGTCAGAACCCGAAAAGAGCAATTAAAGGTTTTCATGTGGAGAATAGGATTGAGTCGCATCACTGCCTAATTATACTGGAATTAAATCTCGAGAAAATAGATAAGCGGGGGCGGGGTGATGGGGAACAACGAAGGATTATGGAAAGGGGCAGACTGTTAAGTCGACACAGGTGGAAACCGGAGCATGCAGAAACGTTTCAAGCAAACACAGAACGGGGCTTTAGAGGAACTAGTATGTTGACAGTAAATAATTCGACGGTGTTTTAGCAAGGGTCGCATTCAAGGTGAAAGTGACTAACAGTAAACTCAGAGGAAATTGCATTGCTGGTATAACCGCAGGAGTATGGCGGCCAAAACGAAAGTAGAAAATGCACCTGAAGTATTTAGAAATGGGGGGGGGAGGGAGGGAGAACTTCATTGAAGAGAGACTTCATTGAAAAAGGCAAAAAAATACAAAGAGATAATTAAAAAAAAGAAGTCGGATTGGCGCGCTGAAAGGATGAGTGAGATTTGGAATGTTGTGGGAACAGGAAATACTACCGAAATATGGCAGGTGATAAAAACTTTAAGGACAAAGAAACCCTCACAGAATATAATTTCACCAGGAACCTGGGCGAACTACTTCAAAGGGATATTTGCAAAGGAACCAGGCAGATGGGGAGGTACACTGAGATTGGGGCAGGGGCGTTTTACACCTACGATACAATTACTGGATGCAGAGATTTCGGCAGAGGCGGTCATGCGCGCAGCTAACAGTCTCAGAAACGGAAAGGCTCCGAGATGTGACGGATTGCAGCCGGAATTGCTTAAAGCAGCATGCAATGTTGCTGAGTTTCGGGCAATAATGATCCAAACGTTCAACAGTATCTTTAATAGAGGAATTGAAGTAGGTGTTTTGTTTGAGTTGTTTATTTATTTAGCTCCACATATGGACGCCAATTTGAAGTCGAATTGTTCCTTACGTTGTTTGCTGCTACGTATGAAAAGCCAATTTGAAGTAGGAGTTGTATTGTAGTTCAACTGTTGGAGAGCCGAAATTGAAGTAGTTGCAACCGCACGTATAGTAAACAGTTTCCAATAGCCTTCGCCCCAAATGCATTTTCAGGTGCCATTTGCCCCAAATTTAAAAATATTAACTTTGTAATTTGACTGTTTCTTCAAGTATTAAATATTTATGTTTGCCTCGGCTGCGCCAGTATTTATTTTAGAGACATGAATGTCTTGGCAGGGGTGATGCGACAAAGAATGTAGGCTTACACACGATTATAATTTTACTTCACTTCTTTTATTAATTCTTGACATGATTTAAATAACACTTCACTGATATAGAGAGAGCCGTGAGATGTTTTTATTAAATACTTGCACTTTTTAATATGTAAACTTATTTTTTCGTCTCATACGAATACGTATTAAATCCCTAGAGTACACTTTCTGGTTACAAGCACTGTCTGCAGGCAACTGAATTGATTTTAACCGTCTAAACTTGTAAATTTCTATATTTCAAGTCTCTGATTGGCTAATCCTACTCCAATATAATATCTTCATTTAACTAAAGTTTTTCTGGTTGTTGATTGGCTATTTTTAAACTGTCTCAAAATTTACATTATTGCTGCTCTAATAATGACTAGTAGCATTTAAACTTCCTTACTCATTATTGCCTCAAGGTTATCTCATTGTTTTCTCATTGTTAGCAACTTTAAACCTCACAGCTCCTACATTATTAAATTACGTAATGCATTCACATAACATTATTGAACGTGTTTACAATAATATAAGCATATGAAATGACTGTTACATACATTTTACAAATTATTACATACACACATTGCTTCAAGGCGGGCTGTTATTGAATTTACATATCATATAATTTGACTAAAATCATTTAAGTGTTAAAAATACTGCCTCAGAATCTATCCGGCCGACTGGAGGGTTGGAATTGTGCATGCAATTTATAAAGAAAAGGGAGCGACGGGGTCACCAGACAATTACAGGGGAGTAGCTTTGCTTCCGATTATAGAGAAACTCTATAGTAGAATACTTTACGAAATGCTGAAAACATGGGTGGGGCGTTTTAATATAATTTCAACATTTCAAGCAGGATTTAGGGAGTACTGTAGATAATGTGTTTATTTTGGATTCACTTAGGGCAAAACAGATGTCTAAAAAGCGGGAGATTGCATTTTGCCTTTGTTGATTTTAAGAAAGCTTTAGACTCTATAAATCGCAACGCATTGTGGTATAAAGTAGCTAAGGGATGATCGAAGAAGATGATTAGGGCATGCAGACTATGTATCAAGGAGTGGAATTGTGCTTAAAGTACAATGTGAACAGTGTTTGAGAGAGCTTTGAGGTCTATAAATTGTTAGGCAATGCTGCATTCACCCTTTCTGATTATTTTGTTTTAGATGACGTAGTGGATGTATTCTTAAGAGAAAACGTGGAGGCGCTTGATATCGGTGACATTCGGATCCCAGTACTTTTATATTCAGACGTTATGACACTGTTCTCTACTACCTAGAAAGATTGCAAAAGGGACTGACTGACTACATACATATTGTGACGAATGACTATTGACTGTTAATGTAAATAAAACGAAAATAATTCCGTTTAAAAACAGTTCGGTATACAGTCAAACATAGACCTGAACTTGCGCAGGGTAGAAACTACACAATGTAAAGGGTTTTGTATACTTAGGCTTGACTGTTACAATGAACGGTAAATGGACTAAACACATTGAGGTTACGAAACACAAGGCAGGAATGAAAGCTGGGAAAACTTCTGTAAAATTGCTAGAGACAATATATGAGGCAATTATTACATCTACAATGTCATGTCGGCCGGAGATCTGGGGATGGGAACCTACGGGAAGACCAAGTAAGAACAGGTTTTTAAAAGTTATCTTGGGCGTAGGAAGGGGTACGGCAAACTGCGGCATTTTTAGAGAATATGGTGCGTACAGCAAAGCAATTGAATGCAAGGTATGGGCGATCAAATATTGGATTAGAGTTATGAGAGAGAACAGTATGAGAACAGTATGCTATAATGAACAACTTAGAATGGGAGGGGACAAAACGTGAGCAGCGAAAATCAAGACAGGACTGAAAAGAATAACGATGAGTAGTATTTGGCTTGAAGGACTTGGAAATAGGGCGAATATGTGGATAAAAATCACAGAAGCGGCTGATGTAGATCGGCAGCAGACACTGTCACAATATAATGAGAAAGTATCATTAAGCTTACACTCGAAACTAAAATCAGAATGGTGGTATAGAACAATATATTTTGTAGGTAAAGTCTCAGCAAACAAGGCTTACTTGGTTCAGACTGGGACCATGGCGAGCGATCAAATTTATTAATGAAAAAGCATAAGAATCTGTCCCTGGTGTAGAAAGGAAGAAACTTGGGTTCTTATTCTGACACATTTGCTAAGACAGAACAGCTGAGGAGAAAGTATTTGCCAGATTCCTTTGTTAACTGAAGAAGAGGGTTACAAGTTTGTTGCATCTTGCTCATCTAGAGGGGGAGGGGGAAGCGATTGGTACATTTTTACAAAAGGCTATGCAGCTCAGATCGGAGTGTAAGGAACAGGGAGGGTATGTGGCTTCGGGGCTGGTATTTGTTTGCTTGTAAACAACTTTTGTTCCTCTATTTGGTTTGTGTAATTTTTATTGTTAGCTCTCTGTTTTAATTTTCTTTCCAATGCTTATAAAATATCATTAATTTTAAAGTACATTGTGATGAATACAGACTGAAACGTATTCACTACAGTGTATTATATAAGCACGTAGGCTCTATCTGACCCATGCGATGTACGGGTTTGAACGTGTAAAATGTTTAAGACCATAAATACACCACTTTACTCTAACCTATTCTACTTACTCTAGCACGTACCTAGTAGGTAAAATGGTGTATTTCATCCAAAAATTCCCTATCGGTAAATGTTTTGAGGCCCTTGAATTAAAACAAAGCATTTCCAGCAAAAGGTCCATCTATATATGTGTGTGTATATGTGAACAGTATTAATCAAAAACTAAAATCGGATTATTACCTAATTTAGTGCTTAATTTCGGCATGTTCCATGTGTTTATTGGTGACTCTGTTATATATTATTTTTAAAAGGCTATTGTAGGATTTTAAATGAAATAAGTCTAGTCTTTTTGTGTCGCTATTGTGTTGTCACCTAAGTGGGAAGTATAAAACAATAAAGTTATCGTATTAATGAACAAAGCGATGTGTTAGTACTAAAATAATCGATTTTCCAGTCATAAAGCAATAATTTTGTATTGACCATTTACCGCAAGCTTTAACGTGGTATGTAGCCACTATTTTATTATTATATGAAACAATGCAACTGCTAACGTTAGGAAGGGAATGCTGGTGCTACAAAATTCTTCAGGCGCATAGTTAACAATGGCTCATTGACTCAGAACACGAAATATTGATTGCAATACTAAGGTTAACATCACATTAATAAATAATTAACCGACAAAACAAACATAACGTAATTTTGATGGGCAAAACTCTTGATAGTACTCATTTAAAAAGGTTATAATAGGTGCCTGAGCTATGAACTGCCACACGCAATTATAAAAGTAGTATATTCCATTCTAGTAAGCATGAAACATTTATATAAAGAAACCGCGGGAGGAACGGACGGGGTAAGGAATCGCAGGAGACGTATGGGTTGCAAAACGAGGCCGGCGCAAGTCGACAGAGACACGCAGAGTTTCCTAACAGTTCCAGGCTTGACCACCCGGCCACGGGAGGGCGCTTGGAGACGACCCTACTGAGACCGAGGAAACACGACCCAGCAGTGGAGACTCGGCAGACTTCCCCCTCTAGCAGGGTCGAGAAGAAGTTCCAAATCGTAAGCCTCTGCGTCATCTGCCCTACACCGATCGAACCCAGCCCCGGGGTCAACATGAAACGGAAATTAAATGAGAGGGAACGAGGGAGAGAAAAAATACACCACTCCAGCATTCGCCTTGGTCAACAAAGGAAAACTCGGGACCTCCCGAATGCGAGCCTCACACGCTACCGCGAAGCCATCTCCCTCGGTAAATATGATGATAGTGCTCTACTTAACAATGGTGTGATTTAAGGATATCTTTGCGAAGAATGACCAAGGGTGCAATTATACTCCGAGTGTGTGGCCAACTTCAGTACGAATGTTTGCAGCAAAGAGAATGGGTATTCAAGTCTATAGCGGAAGGAAAGATCCTCGAATGTAGGAAACTGCATACTGTACGGGACCAATGCAAATATGCAAATGAACACCATATATTAATGGATAAATGAGCACGTATCCGGACTTCTATTCCTCTTGGAACGCAATGTCTTTCCCATTACTCGATACTTCTTGAATATACAACGTTTAAATTATAACGAAGAGGAAATAATTACCTTATCAACTCTTCCTGTTCTACAACCAGATATCAGAAAATATCATCAATTCTTGCTCTTCAATCAACCTGTATCTACCATAAAGCAATTAGCCGTTGAGAAAGTGAAGATAACTACCTTTACAACAGGACAAAGGCGCCTACGAATGGCATCACTACAATCTAGAACACTGAAGTAACAATCAATATTACACGTAAGTTTTCCTAAAATACACCGCTTCGACATTCTCATGAGCTCCATCCAGGTAGTATAAATATTTTTCTTCTATATCCCCCACGTTCTTTCTGCTTTTCGACATTTGCCCATGATATAAGTGGGTCCAGTAGCTTCTCCCCTGGCTGGTATCTATAATGTTTTGATTTAGCCAAAATAAGTTCTATAGACGTATAATTTGCAGTCTTTACCGCATAGTCACGATTAAGAAGAACAATTAATAAGCGAACAATTTATAGAAAGGAGCAATACGGTCCTATTACTGATGCCGATGATTTGAAACACTGACTGTGTATCTTTTCTGCGCGTTATTCGCATGACTACCGCAACCATTACTTTCCTGGATGTCAGTGTATTTGTGTGCCATCTTAGAATTGTCATTATTGTTGTTGTATATAGCAAAATTATCAGTATTAATTAAGAATCGTCGGTTGTGCCATTTAAAATGCTTATGACGACACTCAACTGATTACGAAACCAAGCTAAGATGTTGGGAATCCATGAGAATGCGAAAACTTCTGCTGGATCTTGAGTGCTTCAAGATAAAGGCAGTGTGTTTTACATTAATTATGCAAAGCTAGAACATACAGTACGCCTAAGGTTCACCTTAAACTTTACTATCACCTGCTGTATGTACTCCTGGCCTTTGCATCCTGGAATCCATAGTAGGGCTCCTTTAGCCTACAAGCGCTTAGTGCTGCTAATAACATATCCCAGAGAGCCGTGTTAACATAGCTTCGATACATACGTCAAGATTAGCTCCGGCGACATGACATCTAACAACATTTGATCCCTGTCTTGTCTTCTTACTGTCTCCTGACAGTTCATTAGTCCCCGACGCTTACGAACAGGGAGGCTGGTGACAGAAGCGTATCCCAAGATAATACGCTCGCTTCACCAGTTGTAGTGCAAGGTTGAACCTCTTCCAATAGTATTCAAAAGATATAAACGGATCATACATAACTAACTTCCTACCAGACAATAGTTTTGTTCTTTCTTCATAAACATTCCTTCATCTTCTTTTTTTCTAGGTGTTTTATTTAATTAGTAAGTGTTTCCTCTTCAGAATTTTAAGAAAATTTTCTTACATTTTCTTAGGTTCAGCTTACAATAATCGACGTGCCCCACGAAAGGTACTCATATACTGTTTTCAGAAGCCTAATGAAATCCACTCGTATTATATCCCGAAACCAGTTGTAGCAGAGCTATTATATGTAAGTACATAGAGCCTTTATCAGAAGTGTATGCCTGTGTGCGTGCGCGGTGTGTTTTTTACCTGTGTAAGGCATATGTGCAACTCTCCTAATGAAATTTTCAAGATAAATGAAAAAATCAAAATATTTACGAGAATGAGAAACATGTTATGAATTTCGCGTTTGTGAGAACCATTTCTAAAGCCTTGCAAGGAAATCAAGATGTCTACTCTGAGCAGCTTTTAGGTTAAGGCAAGCAGGACATGGCAAGCAAACAATAAAGCTACCAAAAAACCATGAAGGAATAAACAAGGAAAATCAAAATACGGCTCTAATAATTTTTGAGACTGAGCGAAGGACAGCGTGATCATAGAATATTGAGTCATAATCATTAAAAAAAACAGATGTGAAAGAAATAAAAATAATACGAGTGGTTCTTTGGAGATTACATGGCAGATATATACTTATAGCTACTGTTTTCAAGATCTGAGAATAAAGATTGCTTTCTCAAATACTTTGATCGTTGATGCACATTGTTTTCCCCAAATATTATAATCTCCAATGTAAATCTTGTTTGCTTTCAAAACAGCTCTTCATTTCGGTAATAAGGTTACCAAATGTCTGTAGAGAGATTTATGATTTTGATATTCTGCTGTAAATACCAGTATGTAATTTAATTCGAATACGATTTCCTCAAAAATATTTGCAATGACAGAATAATCTGCTCGTAACGGCTTTCTGCCGTCAACAAATTTTGGAGGACAGGCATGATGGATCGCCAGCATCGCACACATGCTTCGGCGGTGATCCTTTATGTGGGGCTTCTCTACGCTGCTGCTTCTGAGTTCATGAGGACTCTTGTCTTCTTGCAATCTCTGTGACATTCTGCGGTGAGTGGGATGCTGAGTTGTGTCTCTTGTTCGAAGTGATGGTGCAGCGCGTTGAGTGAAGTTCCCCGACAAACAGTGTAACTCTGATGAGGTTCCATTCATCGCAAGGAATTTTAAAATGTCTTAGTGGTGATGCGTCCCGTGTGTGTGTGTGTGTGTGTGTGTGTGTGTGTGTGTGCGTGTGTGTGTTCATTATATGCAACTTTAACTTTCCTCCCTTCTTGACAATAAGTTTTGCACTCACATTTTGTTTGATCACCATCCTTCTCTCTTTTCTTCTTTTCCTTAGTCCTTCATTGTTTCGCTTTTGTGAGCTTTCTCT
Organism: Deroplatys truncata; assembly: GCA_030765065.1. Classification (NCBI taxonomy): domain Eukaryota; kingdom Metazoa; phylum Arthropoda; class Insecta; order Mantodea; family Mantidae; genus Deroplatys; species Deroplatys truncata. Next base: position 109,499,240 of record CM060979.1, read on the forward strand.
CCTCCTGGATTTTGATCGTGGAAGTATACTTTCTTACGTCACGTTGGATTTGATTTAACACAAGAGGCTGGCCTTTGAGCTGAGCGCTTTTCTGGTTATTTCCTCCTCATACCTGTTTTCTTACTAGGTAATTATTTTGTGAATCCTTTCGTATGCGTTGTAGCTGATTACCGTTTTCTGGTCTTGTTATATTATATGTTTAATAATATAGCATAATATTCATTTGGAGCTCAGAAGGAAATAAAATTTAAAATTACGCTAACGTGGTCGGATGAAGCTTACGATAGATTTAAATACATAAGAATTGTTACGTGTAACTTGTATCAAACATACTTTGGAATTTCAGAATGTCAAAATTCCTTACTATAAATGTTGGCTGGTTTTGTGCATCAAATAAATTATTATGTGTTGTTTTTGTTAATCTTGTAATTCCCGGGGGATATTGGGGGCACGTACTGACTGTGTAAGTTACGGGGTTTTACACCACCAACGAGTACGTATTGCCTTGCGCTGACTGGGTAAGTGTTACGTACAGTAGTTTGCGTGACTAGTGACCGCAGCCGGGCTTTAGAGTGTTGCATTTGCGCGCATTCTTTACCTGTTAGATAATTTAACAAGCAGATATAACTAAATAAAAGGGGGCAAATCGTTTCAAAGGTAATTATTAATACAATTATTTTCCTACCATTACGCCCATAAATATTTCTTAGCAATAAGCAGTGGATAATGCATCAGCACATATCGGTTGTCGAATAATTAAGCTTTAAGTATTCAAGGGTTACATTGACATATTTTTTCCAAGTACTAAAATCCGTCTGTAGGAAATGTAATAACTGTGATGCTTTAAAACTGAATATATGTATAAAAGGATGTTCCTGTCTCGTGCTACTAATGTGGCACATAATATTCTTATATTTTATCAAATATATTTGTTATTTATATGATCTAACTTTGTGGACAATATATATATACATATATATTGTTCACATATTGTGGCGTATACAGGCATTGTTAGTGCATACGTGTCCGTTGGTCACCTGGATCGGAGATTACGTAAGAGTGGTGGGGGTAGTAGTTTAGATGGGGGGTAGTAGTTTAGCTGGCGTCCCCCACACGGTAAGCATAGCGTGGTTTGGGTTTTGGCTAGTCAGTCAGTGAGTAGAGGCGAATCGGACAGGACGTGGTGTTACGCTCTCTCCATACAGGCATGTATGGCGGCCTCGCCCGACAGTCATGGGACTAAGGAGATAGGTAATGTATCCTCTTTTATCTAATAAACCCCTTACCATCCATATCTTTCCTGTTTCATTTACGATAGTATAAAGCTCCTTTCTCCCATTCTGAACCATGTAGGTATCCTTTTGTCAGATATCCAATAATATTTTGCATTTTCATTTTAGCTGCGTTCCTTGTCGTGGCCTCGCATGAAATTTGTTAATTTCCTGGTACCTTTTTAGCGAGTGCTCTACCCCTTGAGCGAGTTGTTTAGAGGCTACGACAATATATATATATATATATATATATATATATATATGTGTGTGTGTGTGTGTGTGTGTCTGTCTTTCAAAGTGTCATTTCTGACTCTGTATTCTTGTTTATATTACGTTTATTGGCACATGGTATCACTTCTGTAAAATAATACTGGCACCACCATTACTTTTCAAGGAGTTACAAGCATTTGCAATCGGTCTCATAAGGCCTTAATGACCAAATGAAGTGTCACAAAGGCGGCCTCGGGAGGAATATAGCTGGGGATGGTGAGCCGCCAGATATGGTGGGGTGATTATCCAAATAATCGAATGTGGACTAATAAGGAGCCAGTGTCTGCGACCTTGAATGCAGGGACGCGGTCTGTTCTGGAGATACAAACATAGAGAGCCCTGTAACAGGGACGGTCTGTCGCTCGGAGTTAGTTAGGTATAGCGTAGGCTCGCCTTTGCAACCGAATGTCTCAAGTTCGATGTTCTGCCGCCTGATGTCTCGTACTTGAAGATGCTATAAATCAAAACCTATTCCCTAACGACCCTTTCTTCAGGAGTGGATGAGAGCAATAATACGACAAATAGTGTTTTGTTATTAGCTGGATTTTATCCCAGTAAAAACAGTTATGAAAGCGGCTAGTCAAGTTATTTTGCTTTATTTACATATTTTGCATCCTTTTTTTCAGCGTTCATAACTATTATCCCGTTACCTCACTACTAGTAATAATGTCACTGAGAAGCTAAATTCCTTGAAGTAACTCGCTATTTCCCCCACCTTTCTTTACTCGACTTGTGAAATTAGCCTCTGCTTGCTAAGAAATTAGTATGCGATGCTTGGTAAAAGGTTCCACTTTCATATGTTAATGTCACACACGCATATTTGCGCCAATGATTGTTAACATTCATTCTTATTGGTGATTTACGTAGCGCTGTATGACAATTAAGTCGTTCATTTTCCTACAGTCACGCTTCTAATGATATATATGGGGATTCCTATGTAACTCTGTCTCTTTCTCTCATCGGTTCTCTCTCTCACATATGCTGTTACTTTTTTTCCCAGTTGTCTGTGTCAACCTTTGCCCAATCCTGTTGTGGGAGCTATTTGGCTGTCTGCTAAAATTCCAAGTTACTAATTGCTTTAACTAGTTGGAATGATTCCCTGTAGAACGTCTTTTTTACAAATACTTCTTCTTATATTATAACATTTTATATTGCATGATATTCACACTATTTCTAATGTTTGTATCTGTCCAACTTTCCTACCTATTCCATTCTAATATTATATTTTCTCTGCTATTATTACCCATATCGTGATCATACCTTTTACATTAAATTATGCGTATTTTACTATGGGGTAAGTTTTCCTCCCACACCTCCAACGTAAAAACAAGAATCTCTCCTTCTGAAAAGCCAACTGGCGATACAAATAATGACGACCAAAAAAGAATTGGGGACAAGCCTTTATCTATTTCTGGGCGTGTATAAATGTAGCAATATATAACATGCGGAGGATATCCTCTGTAGAACCCGAGCTTTGAGGCAGATCGCAAGAGAGAACGACGGACTACATTTGTAGCGGAAATTAAAAAGAAGTTGAAAGCCTGTCAAGACCTAAGGGAACACACGGTAATATATAGTGGAGTTGAATAAAGTCAAAGAGGTCAAGCTGGAGTTGTCATATTATTAAATGAAAAATGGAAAAGAAGACCCAGAATCTGTAGCTGAGCCAATGAAAGAATAAGTACAAGATACAGAGTAGGTTGAGGGTATCTAACGGCCATATTAGTTTTAGCGTCAGAAAAAAGGGGGAAGATAATAAATACAGTTACTATGACACACTCCAAAATAGGGTAGACAAAATTTATAGAAACTAGTGAATTATTATAGCATTTGGCTTTCCCGCCCCCCAAAAAGACAGAAAATCTTTCTACAACATAACAGGACACTGAGAAGACTAAACCTTAAAGAAGTATTAATTGCTTTCAAAATGTGAAGACGTTCATACATACACGTCATCCATGAAGAATAATGGATGGTTTTTCAGAAAATAAAACATACGGAGAGTGCTTGCAGAGATACGAAAAAATACAGATCCCTTTCTAGAAGAAAAAGCTTTAGAAACCAAGTGGTATAAAAAGAAAATGAAAGAATATTCCAGGGATATTTCCTTCAATAATAATTATTGAAACGTTACACCAAAAAAGACCGGATCATAAACTAACTCAGGAGAAACTAACCCTGAAAGACAATGGAAATAGGTTTTAAAATGAACAAGCTCATTTAGGAGGCTCTAGGTGAGAAAAATTGCAATAACTCAATAAAAAAAATCACTTCATATAGGAACAGATGAAATTAAAATGGAATAAAAATAATTCTCCCTGACAAATCTGTAATCACAAGTCCAGAATTACTATCAGAATATAAAGAAACTCCGAAGATATAAAGAATTATACGGAAATATACTAGCGGATAAATGCGAAAAGTTCATAACAAAAATAAAATACGCTACTCGATGTAGGCATATGAGACATTTGAATATCACGAAAAAGATAAAAAAAAAGTTATTGACTAGTCCTAAAACTATAAAATAATTATGTGTTACATTAAAGATTATCTAAACGCTGTTTTTTTAACTTCCCTTGTTTACCCAGTCATTACTGTAGCGGACAGTAGCTGTAGCTTATTAAGCAATTACACACACACAGACACACACACACATACAAATGGCGGGACTCGAAGCCGCAATCCTCAACTTGGTGGAGCGCCGAAGCTACACACTCCAGCGACCACGATTACGAGCGCCGGCCTGATAAAACAGTTAGTTATCCAGGTCTTATATAGTATGAGGAACTGAGTTAGATCTGATGAAAATGAAGAATAGAAACAAAGAAAAAGTGATGGTATATTAAATTAATTCATTATACCACGAAGACGTTTGAGTCTAGTTTACTACATTTTATTTTTAAATACTGCAAAAGAAAGTATATTCCGAATGAATACAGGGTATTGGCAGTTAAGTATACTTTTAGGAAATAAAATTAATTTAAATATGGTAATTATAGAGGGATTTAGTTGTTAAACATGTATAAAATATAACCTAGAATAATAAATGGAAGACTAAAACCTAATTCAGAAATTATACTTTTTGAAAATAAAAGTAATCTCCAAAGTAATCCCGTACTCACAATAGTTTTACATTGAAACAAATCGTAGAAAACCCCACCTAATTTAATACAGAGAAACATATGCTATTCACAGACCATTTCAAAGTAGTCGAAATGGTAAATAGACAATTTCTAAGGCAAATAATGTATTAATGAGGCATTTAGTGCATGCAATACAACGCGTAAACAAAAATTAAAGAAGAATATTAAATCCAAGAATAACATGTAACAAACTTAGGATCGCGAAATGGTTGTAGTATGTCACCAAAGCGTTTAATATATGTGCACGAGATTTTAACCAAGTAAACTATATCATAACATCCTTCCTTCCGAAAGAAAGGGTAAAAAAGCCAATTCAGTAGTTAATTTGCAAAATTATACCTATAATGTAATATTATATAAGTTGACTAAGATTTCTTGCACCTGCGAATTGGAATACTAAGCTCTAAAGTCACTCTAGCAAATGTGTGTAGGTACACCCAATTTAAAGTTTTGAATACTTATATGCAATGTCTTATGAAAGAAATCTAGTTCAAACAGACAAAATAAATACATTTAACCTATGTAAAGAAACAGTAAAAATAACTCCATATGTGTCATGTAAAAATGCCTGATACCTACACACTGTTTAGGAAACGTTGATTCCTGTGCAACCAGATAAAAAACTGCTTATAATTGTAATATAATTAATATATCATTCTGAGCATGATGGCATCAGTGGGTTAAATGCTGTTGTGTATTCAAATGTGCAAACGGTGAATTTGCAACGTAAATGAAAGAAATATGGAAGAAATGTTGAGAAATCCAGTAATAGGGAAGAGCGGTTTCATTTAGATAGATTGATGGCATGAGAGGGCATTTGCATTAATTAAGAGTAGAGAATTGGGGAAGCAAGGCATTAAGTCGGAAAGAATGGGCTTGCCTCACCATATAAGCTTACATTAGACCAAAGAGCTACGGCAGAAAGAGGGGGAAAGCAGAAAAGCATGGCTAAACTGCACAGTTTTCCGGCGTTCCTTGCTCCCTCTCCCTCTCCCTCTCTCTCTCTCTCTCTCTCTCTCTCTCTCTCTCTCTCTCTCTCTCTATTTTTAAGGAATCTGGAAGTCCAATGAACATTTGATAGAATTTCGTTATCATGTCTTTCATACAGGAAAATTGGTCATAATCTCTGTAGCATTTTAAATAGTAAATCTCCAACTGCATTATTAAATCAGCATTCGAATAGAAAGTGGCTGTCCAGTTCTCACTTTGTCCAGTTCTCACTGCCACTTCACAATGTGTTCTAGTTCAATTTTCAATGTATCACTTCACTCAGGTGATGTAGTTCTAACTTTCTGCAGTTCTCATTGTCACTTCACTAATGTGATCTAGTTCAATTTCCAATGTCACTTTAAACTTTACTTAGTTCTCACTGCCGCTTCACTAATGTGATCTAGTTTAATCTTCAATGTTACTTCATTCAGGTATTGTAGTTATAACTTTGTGCCGTTCTCACTGTCACTTCACTAATGTGATCTAGTTCAATTTTCAAAGTCACTTTAAACTTTACTTAGTTCTCACTGTCACTTATAGTGTGATTTAGTTCAATTTTCAATGTTACTTCACTAAGGTGATGTAGTTCTAACTTTGTACAGTTCTCACTGTCACTTCACTAATGTGATCTAGTTCAATTTTCAATGTTACTTTAAACTTTACTTTGTTCTCACTGTCACTTCACAATGTAATCTAGTTCAATTTTCAATGTTACTTCACTAAGGTGATGTAGTTGTAACTTTGTGCATTTCTCACTGTCACTTCACTAATGTGATCTAGTTCAATTTTCAATGTCACTTTACTTAGTTCCCACCGTCACCCACTAAGGTTATCTAATTGAAGTCTTCCCTGTCACTTCCCTTTTATTTATTTATGCCCCAAAAAGCTTATTACAAAACTAAAGCTTGAAAACTCTGACAAAATCGTAATGTAATTTAATAACATTTTACGGGAATATTCAATGTTTCATACTATATGGGTAAATAACATCAGTTCCCAAACAACATTTTCTAGCTTGTAAGGTTTTGAAGGCAACAGAATTTCCCATAAGAAAGTGGAATAAGTACCCGACAATTTCCTATAAGAATTTACGAGAAAGAATCTTAATATTATTTTTCGCTGACTATTTCAAATCAATGCTCCTCGTAAAGATATAGTTTTCAATGAACATAAACACTAAAGTGAAGATAAATACTACGCTTTTTGTTTGTAGGTATATATCAGTAACTAAAGTTGTCTACAAAGTTTAATGGCAATCAATACAATCAGTTATGAAATAACCAGTCATGTACACGCATATACATACGTGTGCATAATATGTAGATATATGTATATAAAGTTTTAGATGAAATTTTATTTTACTTTATACCGAAACCAATCAACGCACGCATTGACATTATAGGTTAGGGGTTCGCTTGCTTGCTTACAAATTTGCATTTGCAAATAAAAAGAAATATCCCAAAAAATGGACAAGGATAAATTGCTGGTGAAGAATGGTTGAGACTCTTCATGAAACGGTACACCAGAGATCTATCTATTAGGAAGCCCGAAGCTACTAGTTTGTCTCGACCTACGAGCTTCAATAAATTTAATGTTGGCGAGTTCTTTGACAATCTTCAAGAAGTACATGAACGTTTTGGCCCATTTCCTCCAGAAAGAATTTGGAACCAAGATGAAACCGGCCTCATAACTGTTCAAAATCCACCAAAAATAGTGGGACCTAAAGGTGTGAAACAACTTGGCAGCTCAACTTCAGCAGAACGTGGCCAACTGGTAATACTTAATACATGCATAAATGCGGTTGGGAACCACAATCCACCCATGCTTATTTTCCCACGTGTGAATTTTAAAGATTTTATGTTGAAAGGGGCTCCTCCTGGAACTATTGGTGGAGCTAACCCATCTGGCTGCTCAAATGATTCTCTTTATTTGACCTGTTTAGAACACTTTATAAAACATGTAAAACCACCAAAAAATGAGCGTGTTCTATTACTGATTGACAATCACGAAACTCAGCTTTCAGTGGAGGCTATAGAAAGGGCATCTGAAGCTGGGGTTGTGATGTTGACATTCCCACCGCATACATCATACAAGCTCCAGATACTGGACGTCTCTGTTTACTCCCCTCTCTAAGCATATTATGATAAGGCTGTTCATACGTGGCATTTAAACAATCCAGGAAAAAGTTTGATATTTACTGCATTGCTGAGATTTTGGGCCTAATATACCTCCGAGCATTTACTACAAGCAACATTATAAGTGGCTTCAAAAAAACAGGGATATTTCCCTTCGATAGAGGTGTATTTTCAGACAGTGATAATTCTTTCATCCTACGTAACAGATCGCTCAGTTCCAGACCATCCCAGTGAAGAGAACTGTAACCATGCTGATGCAGTTGAACCATCTCAAACTGGACTATCAACATCAATGGTTGGTACTCCCACACAGAACCTAATAGTTGAACACACACAGGATCCAGCCACACCCAGGAAAACAGTTGAAAGCAATCCAATAATCACACCTGAGCAAATTCAACCATTTCCCAAAGCCACTATGGGGAAGAATAAAAAAGGGTAAGGAAACCAGGACGCACCAGAATAGTAGCTGATACTCCTGAAAAGGAAGAAATTCGAAAACAGAAGGAAAACAAAAACTTCAAGCCTAAGGTAAAAGCATTTCCAGGTGAAAAAATGTGGTAAGCGTAAGGCTGTTAAGGAATTAATCTTCGATAGCGAATTTGATTCTGAAGACATAGATAGCTTTTTAGAGGGAAGAATAAGTGATGAGGATGATGTTACATTAATGGAGCTTCTAAATGAAGAAATCTATGAGGCACAAGATGAACTACTGTTCGAGAGAGCAACATTTGCAGAAGGAGATTATGTGTTGGTTGAGTTTACAAATAAAAAAGGAGCTGCTGAAAATTTTGTAGGAAAAATAATGTCCTAAGATGTGTGCGAATTTCAGATCAAGTTTTATAAGCGCATTGGAGCAAGTAGTAAATTTATTTCTGAATCTGAAGATGTATTTGATGTTGTTGAAGAGGATATACTACTTAAACTTCCAAAACCAGTTGAATCAACTATTTTTGCTCGAATAAAAGGACAGCTGTGGTTTCAAGTAGACTTTTCTAACTGCATTGTGAAATAAACTGCTATAACACACAATAATTCAAATGTATGTAATAATGTGAAGTTATAAGTCAACGTAACAATGTAAAATTATAAACTCTTGTCATTTAAAATGCTGTATTATCCACTGATTCAAGGTACAAGAGGTTATGATCCGAGGTACACGATGGTCTTGTACCTTAGATCATGTGTCAGCTATTTTTAAAACATGCAATAGAGTAACTAGAAAAAGTATATGAAGTTTCAAACATATGTATTACTATAGAGCACCATGCTTTTGATGTGTGAGGTTTGTTTCTCTAAATAAATCAAATAAAGTGCACTGTCAATAACAGATTTTTTAAAAAGTGATTCAAGGTACAAAAGTCTCCATACTATTGAAATGGTACGGGGCAAGCAGAAAATCGCTTCTATGCTACGTTTTTCTCTTTTTACTATCCAAAAACTGTTTTTATGCTATGGTCTTATTAGGGAATGTAAACCACCAGAGTATTCTCAAAATCACTTCATCTGAAACTTGAATGAAGTACAGACAGAAAAACAGCAGAATAAAGTAGACGAATTCAAATGTTATAGAACATAAGAATTCGATGTGTGTTTGAAAGAATGCATGGGAATATAAAGTAGATCTTTTCTAGGGACGATGCAGAAAGCGAGTAACCATAACATGTGTACACTGAAGTGGTCCCATACGTTTGTTATAAATAGCAGCGGAGATATCGACTCCCCTCTAGTACCAGAACAAAGAATGGTGCTCCAAATGTAAAACACTGCCAAGCAGTCGCTTTCAAATGAGAAAACTTTCCTTCTTCCAGCTGCGCACCGCCATTTTTTTAACCCTCCCTTCTGTTGCCTCGTATTTTGCCAGACGAAACAGAGAAACTGTAGAAGGCAGAAAGAACACAGAAAATATCATACGTTCTGGCACTGCACCTTCTGCTAGGCTTCAAAACATGCCTTGGGGTCCCATTCCTTTCCAGTGCCTTTGTGCCAGTTAACCATGGTAATTACTGCAGTTGACAGCTGTATTCCATCTTTCTAGACATGTTTGTGCCTTGAAAACAGCTATGCTTTTGTTGAGTATAATAAATGACGAAGAAAGAACACGCCATATGCTCTAATGATCACTAAGGAAAATAAAACATGACCAAGATAGGACTTAAAAGCTATGTTTAAAATTAAAATAAAAAATGTGTAGCTTAATATTCCCCATATGTTTACACTCCTTAAATGAAACTAGGTCGCGTATTCTTCTTGATGGCGATACAGATCTTCAGGTCTAAGACTGATAGCTACAATGAATAGTGAGTAACATATTTCTTCATCCCCGATAGACATTGATTCAAGTTCTAATTAATTTGTAGGAATCAACCTTTTGATATCATAGTCCCTAACTTTAAAAATCAAGGACTGTCATTCGGCCAGGTCTCATCTGTGTTCAAAACCTTTTTTATCCAAGTGAGAGGTAGGACATTATCACTACTCTTGCAGAAGCCCTGGATATACATTTTTCATATCGTTGCCTTAATACTACTTATTCGTAACGGTTAGCCACTAGAATAAAATATTTAGTCTCACTTTCAGAATATTCTTCAGTACTTCATTTCTCACACACTTAGGTAGAAATGCATATTTGCGTAATAGTGGTGCAATATCAGCGTTGCTTAAACATCTTGTGAAAACGAGATGCTAATGTCCAAACTTAATCATCATATAAATAAAGTGGTAAATCAGACAAATTATTTTAATTCTCTTTGATTTGAGGATACTCTAGGCTCTTAACTGGAATAAACGCACACAAATTCTGAAACAGTATTTATCCGCCATTTATAGGTATGCCGTCAGTATAACAACCATATCTTTAGTGTGTCAATCATATTAATAGTAAGCTTATAATTATGTTCTTTCTGTAAATAAGCTGTGTATATTTCAGCTAATATTATGTTATATATTTTCTACTAATGTAACAAGACGCACAGTATTTCCACTGCTACTCACAAATTTATTGAAAATGCACAAACAACCAGAGAGAAAGTTGTGCGAGCCTTACAGTAGACAATGGGCTTTTACCAACGTTCACAGCAACAACGGGTTATTCAGCACTGGATCTAGGAAACCCATAATAAACCAGAAACAGGGGATTTCTATATTTATAAAAATACGTGATTTGGAGAGCGCAAACCAGGAGGGTGCTAAAGGCCTCCAAATTTTGTTAAACAAACAGCTCACGGGAACAACGAGCCAATCAGAAAAATATCAATAATTCAAAACGCCAAAGATACAGACTATATAAACTGCAGGAAAAACAATTTCTCCAGTCGCTTGGTGTATTTCGTTGTGTGACGAACCTACGTCACTCCGTTAAGCAAACCCGCGCCAAAAATTACAATGTATTAAAACAAAGTTATCAATACAGTGACGAAAGACATCCAGCAAACATCGAAGCTTCAAGACATCTTCCATGCAATGAAAGATGAAATCCTAGAAAAAATATCGAGCTTCGAAGCCAAAGCCAGTTCCAAAATTCATTCGCTGTGGAATAATACCGCAGAGTACAATCCCATTCGCGCTTAAGGCTAGTAGAGTTGCCCGCGTGCACCAAACTTAAAAGAGCTGTAGTCAATATTAGGAGAAAATATGACTTCTGTTTCGCTTGGCGCATGCTAGCATCCCGTTACCCTGCAAAGACGAATAATGCAAAGCCTGGTTCATACGCTCGAGAACTGATCCTTAAAGAACTAAATTACAAGGAGAGTACGCTCCCGTACCCCACAAATCAGCTTGAACTCTTTGAGAAACAAAATCATATCTATGCTGTATTTGCCTTAAATGACAACTCTGTAGAGTGTATATGCAAGGCATCACAGAAGAAGGAATACCATGTAAATCTGCGAATATTTGAAGAGGGAGACAAATCACACTGTTTCATTGCCAACACAACTAGACTCGCGAGAAGCCAGATAACTATACACGATCAAAAAAATGTGAGCACCTTAGGAAGCTGAGAATTTTGGAAGACCGAACCAAAAGATCGTCATTCAACCGACCGAATACATCATCGAGATGGATGCTCCGAAGTGTGCATGGAAGGGGGTAAGTATTTACAGAAATGGTTTCACTACACATTTCCTGACATGTACAAATGAGTTACGGGAGACTAAAATAACGAAATCTGAATTACAATGAAACAATGCGAAAACTATTACTCTGTCAAAATAACACACGAACCATCAAATGGTAAGGTTAAACACAGAGCTCAGACACACTGGGCCTCGATAACGTAGCTACAATACCTGCATTTATCCAAAACCTTGCAATTAGAATCCCTTAGTATGTATGTAGCAGACTTGGTAGCGCTTCACAAGAACAACTTGGAAGATTTCAACGATCCAGTTGGTTTCAAAACCTTTTCAAAATGTCCTTTATCCTTAGAAACACGAAACTAAAACGGTTGTCATATACTTAAAAAGCAGACTATGGTATATAAGCTTTGCAATGCTATACTCTTTAAATACAGCTCAAGAAACAAATGAAGGGTATCTCAGTACCAGAAAAATATATAAGAATTTGGAAATTCCATTCGATAGCAAGAGTATCTCAGTTGTAGTTAATGAAACATATTGACATAAATTTATGTTTATCGTGGAATCTTATCTAGCTTCGCCATACTATGCTCTTTAAATTATAACTCAAGGAACAAATGAAGGGCGACTTAATACCTAAAAACTAAATGATAAAATATTTGGAAATTAAGCTGAATAGTTCAGCGATATATACCTACGAGCACCTTGGAGGGACAATACTTCACAAAAATATGCAATCATTTGTATATCACATGATGATGGAAAATGGGTTTGCTGAATTTTAAGTAAACACAATGTGATATGGAAATCAAAGTCCTTATTTAAATAACATCTTTAAAATAGGTCCTTTATGTCGATCCATTGACTTTTAGGGAATCAACACCATTTCACAAGAATTCTGTTTCCTTGTCGGCGTAATACCTACACCACCAGATTAGGGATATGATACATTGTACTATGAAGTTCATGCCCATAGAAGGAGCCCTCTATCTCTCACCCTCCTTGGTACGCTTCACACGAACAACTTGGAAGATTTTAACATTCCAGCTGGATTCAAAACTTTTTCCTATTATATGTGATGATACGGTTCAAATAGGACCCGTAGTTGATTTAATTGTATATACATTAAATAAAGATGTAAAATGTCAACTCGGTTCCGTATTCAAAATGGTTGTAAATAGATTAAACAAAGATGTAAGATATTGTATTTAATATTTGCGTCGGTATCCCTGCCTATTGTTTCGACGTGGCTTCGTCTTGTAGTCTTTCTCGCTGTTACCCTGGCTAGATGGATCTCAGCGGTGATGTTTGCATGGACTCTGCTTATCATGACATTTGATAAGCTCGTCGATCTCAGTTGTGGCAATGGGAGCTTATAGAGGAATTGATTACACACTGGAACGTTTGCTTTAGGACTATTTATTATTACTTCCTCACTCTAACACTACATACTGTTCCTGTTCACATATCACCACTGTCTTCCCCTGTGTACTCCCTTATACTGTCTACTGCGAACTCAACTCAACTGCCTTACACTGTGGACGGTCCTCTACTAAAAGTCAACGGTAAAACTGCCGTTATAATATTTGCCTCGCTCCATACATCCGGAGCGGAAACAAACAGAGTCATAAAACCTTTACCTTTATTTTCTTACACAAAAGATACCGTTTTAGCTGCACCTGGAAACAGCATGTTTCTATCCTAACTGCAGCTTTCAACACATTCTAAACCTAGTGAAACAGGAACATTATGTACACGACAAATATTACATTATACAAAATTTACTATTTACATTGTTTTCACATTGTACACTTATATAATTTATAGATTAAATTGAACACTGAATAAATTAGTACATAATAAAATTAATTCCGGCACATTCTGTCTCATAATGCCCCAATCGTGAATGTTAAAGAAAATTTTAAATTGTTGTTTCTTTCTTTACATTCTAACGATTCCTTCCTATGCTAGTCATTTATACCTTAATTTTAATACAAAATATTTTACTTCATCATCCATACAGCATTCCTTTTGACATTTCTAATATTTCAAACACACACACACATTGTTCTTTATTCACAACTTAATACCTCTGACATTTATTTCTCGCCCCAAATAACACTTATTGTTGTCCTTTTCTGTGTTACGTTACACTAATACTAGATTTTAACATGTCTATCTAAGTAACAAGTAATATAAACAATATATTTATTATAAATTTATATTATATTCAATATCCCTAATATTCTATTTTATATACAATACAATGTTAAGCAATTTTATTTTTATTTACAACCATTTCAACCCTAGTTAGCAACCTAGTTGAGCAACCGTATCATACCTAACTGGTTTTCAGTTTTACTTCTCATTTATTGGTCTTTCTTCTTTCTTTTCTACCCGTTACTTTTCATTTTTCTCTATATTCTTTAGTTGTTGCTCTTCCGATGGTTGTTTATATTTCTTCAACAAGGTTTTATGAAATCTTCCTAAGCTGTTTCCATTTTTAATATCAGCAATTTCAACAGTATCCGTACCAAATTTCTTGATGACTTCATACGGTCCCTTGTAATAGATCATTAATCTTTGGTTTTCCTTCCTTATTTTATTGGACAACGATTTATTACGCAATAGTAGGTTATCAACAATCTGAATATTCGACTAAATTTCTTGCTGTTTATTGTTCAGGCCATTAACATCGTTGCATTTCTGAAGAATTTCTTCCTTTTGTCTCCTCTTTCTCCCGTTGCTGGGTTATACCTGGGCTTACTACCTGGAGCTCGATCGGTATAGCGGTCCCTTCCAGAATAAACAGGTCTGTCTGTCCGTTTTCTTCTACAGTACGTATACTTACTATCTCGCTGTTGTCAATCATTATTTTCTGTACGAAGAGTTCCGAGTCAACAAGTTCCATTTCTCCAGGCGTGCGTTCAATTGGAATAATTTGTTTCTTAATGAAAGGAGCACTTAAAATGAGATCTTCCTTTTGAATAAAAGCACTATGCTTTTCAAAATCAATCCTAACTCTATATTCCTCTAAGAAATCACAACCAAGTATAATATCACTATTTAAATTATTTACAACTAAGAACATTATTTCAAAGATTTCTTCCTCAATGTTTACTGTTAACAAACATTGCCTCTTTATTATTTGGCCAGATTTTCCAACTGCGACCCTACATATTAGATTAGATGTAGGAAGGGTCATTATTTGTATTCCATTGTTAATTAATTGCATGTATAGTCTTATTGAGCATACACATGTAGTAGCGCCTGAATCCAAAATTGCGGGTAACACATTTTCACCTATTTTAATAGATATTAATGGGACTTCAGAGTCGTCGGATTTATTATTTTCAATTTTAATTTCCCCGGTTCTTACTTCCATCGGTTCTTTTGTTGCGGGATATCTCACGAACTGATTTTGTGTGACGCCTCTGTAATCCCAAACCATTACGTCACAATCTAGTTTAACTGACTGGTATTACTATCCATGTGAGGACGGCCATCTTGAACAGGTGCTACTGTGATTTCCTGTCTGCCATCACGTTGATTTTGAACTGGTTGCATTCTTCCACGGTTGTTTGTTGTTCGTGCTGATTATTTGATCTTTCACCATCGGAATGATATCCATTGTATCCAGATCTCCAGTTATTTGTATGCCCCTTGAATTGTGCGAAAATTCGTTTCGGCCACGAAATCTTCGCCTTGGAGAAAATCTATTCTCGAATTGCATGAAGTTTATACGTTCATGGCGATCTCTTCGGTTATCTACTCGATTTCGATGCTGGAACTGAGGGATCTGAGTTTCATATCTGTTACGAGGTCTGTTTTCTCTCCATGATTGTCCCCTACGTTCTTGGTGATTATTGTTTCGGCTGAAGTTCGAGTTATGTTGCATATTTTCCCAAGAATTTGAAAATTCAGTTTCTTGACTTTCTAATGCAGAAATTAGGTCTACCATTTCAATTAACGTTTTAGGCTTCGCGACCAACAAAGAACGTTGAATATGAATTGGAAAATGCTTTGCCATCATATCCATGAGATCTACTTCCGGTACAGGAGGTCTTAAGTATTTAATATACCTTGCATTATGCAAAAGGTAATCTGCCATGCTCATATTTTCTCTGGGAGAATAGTAACCATTGCACAGTTTTACTCTTAATTCTTGTTGTTTGCTCGCGCTCCAATATCTATTGAGAAACAGATGTTTAAAATATTCAAAATTATTTTCCGGACCCATCGCGATCATTATCCAATTCAAAGTATGCCTGTCCACGCATTTTCGAGTTATCATCCTCTTTAATCCCTCTAGCACATTTTTAAGTCTAAAGTATTCTTGTAATTGCTCTAGGAAGTAAATTGGTGAGTCGTCATTGGCGTCCGAAAAGTAGGTAGAGGTAGGTCACTCAACACGTTGCTATTATAAGATTGCATACTGGAATCTATTGTTTGACCTAAGGTCCCTGAAATTACATTGTTAGATTCAGAATTTTGAATGGCACCCCCTGTTGCTTCACTAACATTGTTGGAAAATACAGAAGAGGTTTCTCTACGTCCATTACCTTCACTATTAAATACATTGGAGACATTATTGTTCATAGAACTACTGTTATTATTTACATGCATACTATTAATTTTATGTAGTAACACATCAACAGCTTTTTGTGTGTTCTGACAATTTGCATTCTGTTTCTTAATTTCCTCTGTCAACTTGTCATTTATATCTTTTACTTTACTTAAAATCTCATCATTGGTACTATGCATTTTCTCACACATTTCCTCACGAACTGAATGCAATTTATCATTCCACCCCTGCATATTTTCTACCTGTTGAGCACTTATCTTTTCTTCCACCTGTTTTACACTTTTGGTAATATTTACATGCATTTTATTTACTTCTTCCCTGACTTTATTTATCTCTACTTCTTGTTTCGACATTAGTTTATCTACCCTTTCTGATTGTTTCCCTATCTCTTTAGATATTTTGCTTTCCCTATCTTTAGCTTCCTTTCTAACCTGATTAACTTCTCCTTGGATTTTAATATTAATTGTTTCCATTTGTCCTTTAAGCCTCTCTTTCATTTCACATATTTCTTGGTTCACCTTTTGGCTGATTTCCCCTCTTAAGTTCTGAAGCTCACTACTTTGCTTGTCAATTTTCTGATTTAGTTGCTTCATTTCCCCACTCAATTTCTGACTTATTTCCCCTTTAATATCTTTCATTTCACTACTTAATTTCTGATTTATTTCCCCTTTAATATCTTTCATTTCACTACTTATTTGTTTCATCATGAACATAAGTATCTCGAAATTACTCTGTTCTAAGTTTTGTGTGGAGGGTTGAGCATTATTTTCTACCTGACTGACATCTACTCTATCTACCTGCTCTGGACTGGGGTTTCTCTGAATGTTTAGGTTGAAAGTGGGTCACTGAACCTATCATCTGGGCTTTCTTCTAAATTTACCTCTGTAGAAATGCTACTCAAGGGCATATTTACTACTCCCGTTTGATCGTATCCAACTTCCATATCAGGTTCTGAATAGCTCTCCCTAACCTCCTGACTTTTCTCAAAATTCTCACCCTTATCAGACATTTTCCTACGTATTACCTTATTATTACGTAATAACATAGATTACATAGCACTATTACTAGATTTACAATTTAACATGAATATTAATCTGACCTTTATTTTGTTCTTTCTTTCTTCTTGTAGTATATTGTAGCGGTTTTTATTCTCTTGATATGATTTTCTTTTCTTAATTTTATGCCCCTTCCTTCCTAAGGCACATTCACTACTCTGCACATATCACAACACTGCACTAAATATTTCCACAGGAATCTCCTTTTTTGCGCTTCACGCTGTCTTCGCTGTGCTCCTCTCCTCTGCTCGCTGTCTTGGTGTCATCTTCTTCTTTCTTTCCCGCGTCTGTTAATTCCTTTTTGATGATTCCTATTCTCTCCTCATTTGCTCCATTCAGGCCCCACGTTGGGCGCCATTTATGCGTCGGTATCCCTGCCTATTGTTTCGACGTAGCTTCGTCTTGTAGTCTTTCTCGCTGTTACCCTGGCTAGATGGATCTCAGCGGTGATGTTTGCATGGACTCTGCCTATCATGACATTTGATAAGCTCGTCGATCTCAGTTGTGGCAATGGGAGCTTATAGAGGAATTGATTACACACTGGAACGTTTGCTTTAGGACTATTTATTATTACTTCCTCACTCTAACACTACATACTGTTCCTGTTCACATATCACCACTGTCTTCCCCTGTGTACTCCCTTACACTGTCTACTGCGAACTCAACTCAACTGCCTTACACTGTGGACGGTCCTCTACTAAAAGTCAACGGTAAAACTGCCGTTATAATATTTGCCTCGCTCCATACATCCGGAGCGGAAACAAACAGAGTCATAAAACCTTTACCTATATTTTCTTACACAAAAGATACCGTTTTAGCTGCACCTGGAAACAGCATGTTTCTATCCTAACTGCAGCTTTCAACACATTCTAAACCTAGTGAAACAGGAACATTATGTACACGACAAATATTACATTATACAAAATTTACTATTTACATTGTTTTCACATTGTACACTTATATAATTTATAGATTAAGTTGAACACTGAATAAATTAGTACATAATAAAATTAATTCCGGCACATTCTGTCTCATATTATAACTCGATAGAAAGAAAACCTTCATACGGAAACATTGCAAATTGCTTGAGGAAATAAGGTTCAGGTCACTGACATATCCCTTTCTCTTGGAACAGGAAGGGTCCGTCGGCCAAACTGAATACAAAAGCGTAGGGCCATTAAAAAGGGTCTACGAGGAAAGTGCTTGTTTCTTTTCAAAGCGGAAGAAACATGAGATTTGTACCGAGAAAAGGTTTAAAGCCATAAACATACTACGTGCTACAGCATAAATTAAACAAATGGAAAATAGAACCGTGGGAAGAGAAAGCTGTGCAGAAATGAACATTTTAGCCAGTAAACGGAATGCCATAAATACAAACTGACGAATCCGAAAACAGGAGATCGCCACGATTGAAAATCGAACGCGGAGTAGGGATGAAATCAGACATGGCGAAATTCACAAAATCCTAGTAAGGACACTCTACACTCTTCATTCGTCGCTGCAACATGCTACATGTAATTACTCTTCGTTTAACCTTACGACAAGTAACTCTTAGCTGAACTCTACACTCTTCACTCGTCGCTGCAACATGCTACATGTAATTACTCTTCGTTTAACCTTACGACAAGTAACTCTTAGCTGAACTCTACACTCTTCACTCGTCGCTGCAACATGCTACATGTAATTACTCTTCGTTTAACCTTACGACAAGTAACTCTTAGCTGAACTCTACACTCTTCACTCGTCGCTGCAACATGCTACATGAAATTACTCTTCGTTTAACCTTACGACAAGTAACTCTTAGCTGAACTCTGCACCGTACAAGTTAAGCCGCGGCTATAAACGCGGGGAAAACTTATTCAATTACATCTTGATACTGCCAACTACAAAGCATCACTAGGTCAGTCGCGGATAATTAACGAAGTGGAGGTTCGCGTTCCTGAATGCAAAATTATAACAATATAATAAAGTAAATATTCACCAGAGCTGATGTTGTTATTATCGTAATCGATATAATTTCACCACACCCTGTAGACTTTACAGAGTCGACACTGCTCAACGCTAGCCGGAGAAAGAAGAGAAATACGCATCGAGGAAGCGAACAACTTCACATGAACAGCGTCATGTGCCACCAACGCTTATAAACAACTTCATAAGGCACCAACCCATATGAACAATATCATATGACACCCAAGCTAACGCTTATGAACAATATCAGTGACATAAATTCATGCCCATTACGGAATCTTCTGATCACCCTATTAGTATTTATAAGTCAAATAGAACGATGCAGTCACGCCTATTAACGAGAATTTTACAGACTGAGTCTAAAATACAGCCACGGCGCGTGGGTTTGCACGCGCCGAGGCCAAGAACTCACAAACACAAAAGTATTTGCTTTACTTTAGTAAATTCTTATACTCATCACCCATCTAGTCCATGTTTGCCAGCCTACATCGTTCATGTACATATATTTCCCCTATTATTTTTCGCAGTCTGTCATATCATAATTTCCAGGATGTTTCTGCTTATTGTTTTACTTGCAAGTAATTAATTGAATGTGAGTATTTGCGCTTGCAATCGCACGTGTATCTGTGTGTGTGTGTATAATCAGTGGCATTATGATTATTAATAGGATCTTTCTTTATAATTACTTTGCATTCATCTTGCGATGTCTCATCTCTCTCTCGCTCTCTCTTTCTCTTACGTGGAGATTGGAGAGGTAAAACTATAAGGAGTGATTATCTCATTGTTTCACCCCTTTGCTGAATCATCTACCTAAACTGAGGCAGCAAATGTGCAACAACCAATCTTACAAGTGCGTAGAGGAGAACTCACGTCTGAAGTGTAACGCACAAAAATGCGTAAAATTACATGTACAAGATTCACACGTAAATTTAAGACTATGAAATAAATAATCTATTATGTAATGGAAACATTCTACAGCATCAAATATAATTTGACAACAGATGATGTTAGTCATTATGTACAATTAGCTGATAATTGTAAAACATTTGTTATGCCTAAAGAAACCTTATTGTGTTTTGCTCGGTATGATGTAATCAGCGATGAATTGAATTCTACATCATTGGAAAACAAAACATGAATAGCATAAATTTTGTAGCGTGTATGTGTGTATATTTTCATGCCAGACACATTATTGTGGCTCTGGCGACAGCATTGTTGGGTTAATTCTTTCGGCTTGGGTTTTGAAGCTCGTCTGGCCTGGCGACTCGCCACCGTCTAGCTGGCGAACTGCAAGCCAGCGGTGTAGAGTAGAGGAAGTGAGCGTTACTTCTTTGTGTTGTGTGTTAGCGTCACTTTGGTCTGAGCGTTGGATCGTAAGGTTGTATGTGAAATCGTGTGATGTAGGGGTACCGTGCTTATACTGAATAAACCACAGGTAATGTGATTAATGTGTGTATTTTGTTATAACTATCCCACGCCTGCTCTGGAATATTTAGTTTAAGATTCTGGTCCTCTTACTACCGCTGCAGCTATGTCTCCCAATGTATATGCTGGGGTAACTAAAATTTAATATCTATCTGCAAACGTTTTGGCCTCAACCCAGTATTCTGTGTTGTTTATTTCTTACCTTCGTAACCTCTTCGTACTTCCTGCATTTGAAGCTTATTATATTTCCATGCATATGCATCAACAGCTTTCTAGAGTCATTTATTTATATTCAGCCAGGTATCTAGGTCGCATACTTCCAACTTTGTATCCTAGCATTTGTATTTTGTATCCCAAATAGCCTTTTATGGCACACGACACATGAAGTGAGAGTGAACAGACGTAATTATTATTGAGCTTCAGCAAGTCTCACGGTATCCTCAGATAACAGATTTTTTAGTCCATGTAATTGCAATTGCAATCTGAGGTATCGCTTTCAAAGCAATAATTGATATTCAGTAAGATCAATTGCAATAATAGCTGCCAAATACGTGTCATTCATCTTCTATTAGATGGATAACTTTCCGGTCCACGTTTTAATAAATATGTATGTTTGATAATTCTTTTTGATGTAATCAGTTATACATTTTAGAGGAAAAAATAAAGTATTTAAAAGTTATTTTTGTTTCAATTGTAGCTTTACTTGAACAATCGATTCCTTTTCTCATCATAATTTTCACTTTCAAGTTAAAATTGTAGTTCCCGCAAAAAATGACCTGATTTGCTCAGTTTAATGTTTCTTCATTTATCTTCAAATCTTAAATTTTCCCGCCAACGCTGTGATTGGTGAGAGGGCAGGTCATGGGACAAAGTGCTGAAATTTGATTGGTGGACTAAAGCTGTCCATCACTACTCATGCGTCATGTAAATTTTGTTAATTTAATTTTGAAATACTTTCAAGTTAATAATTATTAAACAAACTCATTCAATTATTACTTCTACAGTAGATATAAAAAGTATATGCGCTCTGTATCCTCGAAAAAATTTAATTTGTACAACCAGGTCGGTGTTTGTGTGCGTTTGTGTGTATGTGTGTCTATCTGCCTATCTGTCTGTATCTCTGTCTATATTATTGCGTTGCTGCCTATCTGTCAGTTTTTCTGTGAAAATGAAAGTAAGATAAAATACCATATATCATATCAGAGGCATATACAATTAATAACTTGCTGCAGGTTATCTAACGATCGCGTAAATGGATATAGGCGAAACATAAGCAAATAATTCTTACTGATCTCTTAGCCAAAAATGCTCTTAGCATAAGTGTGCTCCACAATACATATTCCGTCAGATAAGAACTACTGATACAAAATAATTGTGTTTCAGACTTGCTGTTCACTTGCCCAGACCGTTTACGTTTATTACTCTACTGATGTAAAACCATGAACACTATCTTGAAGAATTTACTTCGTTAGCTGTTATTTGCGTGAGGTGAAGGAATTCTGCGATTATCCTTGGTGAACATCTTCCTGCAATTCTTAAATGATTAAAGTGCTCTTTTCCACGTTTGTTATTTCTATCTTGCGGAAAGACAAGATAGAGTCTGGCGGATAATGGTTAGGCTCTTGAAGACTTCTTAAAGAAGAAGGGATTACTATTGTGTCGAGTACAAATTTACAAAGTACGCGAATTGCGGTAAGGTGGCATGACCGACGATCCCGACTGTGTCGCTGATTTACGAAGAGCGGTACATTAGTACTGCAAGCCAAGTCTACAAAAGTGCAGATTGATGTGAACTTGTTATATAACCTTCCCCTCAAGGTATCTATCATAGATAACGCTAGAGTTTATGTAACAGTATTACCCAATTAGAAAGTTACAATTAGTTGGCTCCTCCGTGCTACATACAGAAGCTAATCTGGTCATTTTGGGGGTAGTGGATTAAGTGAGTAATATATAGGGCTGTCTCATAAGTTCTCGCTTTTCGTTACGTTTTAATCACTAAGAACGCCTGGGAACAAACCTCACCCGCAGCATGGCTACGACAGCGTAGTTGCTGAACGTTCCGTTTACAATCTTTAAACACAAGGTCATTCAAAAGATAAATAACTACGGCAGTTAGGTTTTGTAAACAAACTATTTATTTCCTGCAGTATACACCATTATTGTCGACAATATATTGCCAAGTTCCTGGCTACAGTAGCATGAGCTAAATTGAGCTCCGATGCCAACACCCGATTTGTAATTCGTGGATTGTTTACTATCGTTTCCTGAATTCTTTCCACATCCGTAAACATTGGCCGTCCAGACCGAGGTTTGCCTTTTAGGGAGAAATTCCCAGCTCGAAATCTACTAAATCACTTTTAACATGCTCGCTTTGTTGCTGCATCTTCCTCGTAAACAGCACAAATTTTCTGCCGGCATTGTGAGACGGTTTTACCCTTACGATAGTAAAACAGCATAAGATGTCGGAAATGTTCCGTTCTGCTTTCCATAGTTTGTAAACTCAAGTTCACACCGTTCTATCCAACGTCATCACAAATACACACTAAGATATCCAATAACGAGTCTGGTTGTTGTTATCTAATCTTGGGGGTGCTTAGGCAACTAGAATAACTTGAGTGTATAAAGGGCTCACAATTTTCAAGCGCTATAGAGGGAACTTGCGAGCAAAACGAATGAACTTACGAGACATCCTAATGATTCCTTGTTCCCTCTGAGGGTGTTGTTAACCCTAAGTAGTCTAAACATAATGAAACTGTGCTCAAAGAGGGAATGAAAAAGTAAAATGATTCCCCAGTTGTTCAGCAATACAATATAACATCCTTTCGCATTCAAGCCAGCAATTAGGGAAAGGGAGGGGAGGACACCTTTGTAGAGCTAGGCGACCCCCTCCTTCCAGACCTGGCCAAAAATAAAAATGGACTGTAAGGAATCGCTATTATTGTAACACATGCATATTATAACGCTTTCTCCGTTTATTAAAAGTGTCATACATGCAGTTGAAAAAGGAACCCCTTTAACACTTTAAGACACACATGATAAATCTGATGTGATGTATTCACATGAATTTCTCTACCAGCTCTTCTATAAATAATTCTTACAAAAGCTTTGCAGAAATGAATTTATTACACATTCCGTTAGGTACAAGAAGGATACAGGAGGCTTAAGCCACAGACAAATCTTTAAAAACCGGTGTGATGGCTTGTGATGGCTTTGAAATTCCTAACGAGAAACAAAAATGAACAGCGACGTAGCAGTGGAAAAAAATATAAAGTACTTAAAAAGTTTTACCCGTAAGAACAAATATCTCGGAAACAGTAAATACCATAAAACCTTTTATTGGAAAAATTGTGTTTTCATGAGGTATACGTTTTTACTTTGTCTGCTGTGTACTTGCAAAGTAGAGGAAGTATTGTATTCCACCCAAACATTCAATACCTAGATTTCACCGAAAGTGTGTTTTGAAGTCCCTGAATACTAGAAGAATAATTTTTAGGAAATCGTCCGTATATGTGGTCTGTGAATAAACAAAAACTCAAAAACAAAAAGCCGGTTAAATACCAAAATTGATATTTAAATTCAACATCTTCGAAGGATGGAATACGAAGATTTTGAAGAACATCCCTCCATCTAAAACTACCCTTTACTTGAAAATACTTCGAATTTTTTTTCATTTCCTCAAAAACGACTTTGATTAAAATACCATATGTTTATATGGTATTTTAATGACAAATGAAATGTGTATCTTGAATTTGAGAATAGCCTCTGAAGTCCTTTTCTTTCTGAATGGCTTTTGTAAAACTGGTAAACCGTAAGGGATAGACAAAACCTTACTACCCAACAAACTTCTTGTTATTTGGTTTGAATGTTCAAATACTTATAGTTTTCTTAATTGGGAAGTCGTTATTCGCGCCCCCCTCTTCATGCAAAGAGCATGGAATGCAGTCGTCACATAGCGATACGCTCTTTAAAGATGTGACTATGGATTTACCTATCGTATCCTACAACGAAATGTGTAAAGGTGAATAGAAAGTTTATCTGAATTAACAAGAAATAGATAGAAAAAAAAGTTTTTGTAAGAATAGTTGTAAAAGAGTGAGTAGAGAAAGCCATGCGAGTAGAACACATGCGATATTTTTATATCAACCTTGAAATAATGTATAAGGTCCCCGAAGCGTCGCCTAAATAAGCTAATTAGCTCAGAATGACCTCGTGGAACACAATTATCTTCTCGCACAGAAGTATTCCACCGTGTTTTTTTTTTTTAACATTTTGCTTGAATAAATGAACGACTGAGGTATGCGCTCCTGTACAATAAAGGCTGTCTGATTGGGGTTTTCCTTAAGAACTCATCCGGGTGAACATATTCTAGGTGGTTAATTAAAGTTAATCAAGTTTTCATACGAACTTAACGAAAAACTTTTATTAGTAGGAATCTCAATACTAACTTTAATTACTATTCAATGATGACGAGATGTAGTACGAGAAAGTACTTATCAAGGATTACACACTAAAAAGTAATTTTAGGACTCCGCTGTACAATATCTCCAAACTAAGCGTTTTAGAAAGAAATGCCTTGAATAAAAGTTGCTGACTAAATGTCATTACTTGTTTTTTATTTGGAGGACGTTGTGATGGTTCATTTTAGGTCCATCCTGTATATTTAAGTAATGCTTTACATCCTTTGTTGGGCTTTCACACCCTTTCTGCAACTTAATATCCAATGTGACCTTATATTTAGCCCATACACATATCAGTGTGTACAAACGTTCACAAAATAATTAAAAGTATTGCGAGTGATGGAGACGTCCATACCATGTCTATTTGAATATGGATCCGATATGAATAATTGTTACACTAATAAATAATGAAAACTCAAAGAAATCGTTCAGTATGGGGTGTTTGTTAATTATTACAATACACCATGTTATGTATTTGTTTGAAATACCCGTTACACATTTAGCTTCACAGCTCCGCGTAGTTTATCGTGGAATAATTACCTTGCGTTATAGTCCACGCACGTTCAGAAAGTGACTGACGTTTGCTGAGCACATGAGATTGAAGTTTAAAGTTATGGAACGGGACTTGAAACGTCATAGCGGTCGTAATGGTAAGTATAGAAGAACCACTTAGAGCTGGGACGTTTCTATAGCAAGTGTGTACGCCACCAATGCGTTACCGATACGTAGCGCATGATTAACATATATTTGGCCAGTCTCGTTTACAGTAACGCTTTCTATCTGCTACCGCTGCAGTATAAGCAAATCCTTTTCTATAGGTCCTGTTGTCCTGCTGCGTCCTTGCATCTGTTTAGAAGTTTCTTGTGTAGTGAGAAGTAGAATGTAGGATGTGTTTATCGGAGGTCGCCACTGCAACCTCCATCCTCCGGGAGGCAGGGATGAAGTGAAGGAGCCGTAGATCTGCAGACAGGCCAACAGAGATGCGCAGAATTCCCTAATATTTCCAGTTTGAACATCCGCGCACCAGTAGAAGCGAACAATTTTGAGGGAGGGTGACGAAGTGACCCTAATGGAGGGGACAACGAACCTGGCGTTCACGAGGAGAAATCTTTCCAATGCGCAAGCAACCTCGCCATCTTCCCGACATCGCCAGCATCGCAGGACCCGAAGCCACGCCTGAAACATGAAAGGGGGGAATGAAATGAGAGGAAATGCAAGAAATTCGGCATTCGCCTAGGCACCAGGGAAAAACCACGGAAAACTCCATGGTCAGAGTGGGCGGTCACCAATGATCGAACCCAGGACCTCGCGAATGCGGGTAGTGAAAAGTGCTTCTGCATCATCCCATTTGTTTGGTAACTGCCTTGAAGGCTGCATGTATTTGGGGTCGTGTCGTGTGTGTGTGTGTGTGTGTGTGTGTGTGTGTGTGTGCGTTGTGTGAGGATTTACAATAAAATTTTGTATACATTTTAATGTATGTTTAATCATGTTCAAGAAAACGAAGAGTATACAGCCAAAAGAAAAAGTAGGCGTTCTTGTGAACCAAATACACATTTATTTTGTAAAGGACAGGTAAATAATATGCTCTATTATAGAATATATTTAAGTGGAGAAATTAAATGGGGGCCTCCGATCCACACTACTTGATAGGACCTCGTGCGCTGTAGGAATCCTGAGAATATTGTGGTTAAGCTAGGGAAACAAAAGTGTAATAAAGAAGAAAAGTAGCCGTAGTTGTGAAATTAGAAACCTCTGGAAAAGGGAGAAAAGGATAACATATTTAATCTTATTACAGCAGAAAGAAGCATCCCACTATCTTAAAATGAGATGTGTCCTTAATGTCCTTGAATTGGCCGACCTAGATTCTTTGCCTGGAATAGTGAAGTCTTAGGTTTTCGCTACAAAAGCAACATATGAGAGAAAACTCCTAACGCTATCAAGCTGGCAATAGCAGTAACACCAAAATGGTGAAAATGTTTCGGAAATCAGCGGCATTTTCTTAACAGAATCAATTTACAGCATCAGCATTTTACAATTATATTTCTTTTGTTACCATACTGCTTTAGGCTGATGTTCAATTCCACCCATCGTATGTGGATACACTATTTTGCTATCATCTTCATGTACATCCAATATGCTTGAATCTCACCCTTAATTATAATAATAACAATAATAATAATAATAACAACAATAATAATGCTCTACAACAGCATAATCGGTCTCTGCGTGTGCTAGCGATGAGTGGCAACATTGCCTGTCCGTCTCCGTAAAATTTCAATCACTTCCTGAATTGACGGATTGTAGGATTCTTACTGCTTCCTTGTCTCTGCGTCTTCTACCATCATTCTGGATTCTTGCAGTGAGCATTTACCACTCTCTCGTATTACTCGACAAACCGACCAAGAATATCTGTCTATGTAATATTTTAACTCATATCTCACATACGCAATCCCGCGCATCGGAAATTATGTATAACACTGGTAATGTCAACGATTCTCTCTCTTTTTAGAAATTCAACAGAAGCAAACGTCATTGTAACGCATAACTTCCTACACGCCTGGCCAGTTTGTTAATTTATAGGATAAACCCGTCTGTCATGAATTTTACGGAGTGTATTCAGTGTTTTTGTCGTTTAGGCTCGTAAAAGTGCATGCTATTAAAATAACCATTTGGATGTTTTCTAGCCTCACGCGAGAAATCCCATTCAGCTCAGATGACATCAAAACTGCATTTGCGGTGTACACTATAATTGAAACAAACGCATTGATTATGTACTGATACCCTTTAATGTGTACACCTAATAGTGTCGTTTACTATTGTTCTTCTCTGCTTGTACGAAGAACTGACAATATCTGTGTTGGCTGTTGGTCAGACTATTTGAGCCTCGGCCGACTATTTCATATTCTTTATTTTCCACGTGTTGCTTTACATTTTTCTTCTTTATTTATGGACGCTCTTTAACTACTATGGTTCTTAGCGTTCCATTGTATATTCGGCGCGAAAGACCGGAAACTTTGCTCAGAGGCCTCTTTATCAGTCTTGAGGCTCTTTCTCGTGCCCTTAAATCTACGACATGGGGCCACCGGCTTTACTTTCCTTCCGAAGGAAGCTATACTAAGGATTTTACGCCCGAAAAAATAATTGCTCTTCGCCGGGCTTCAACCTGCGACCTCAGGAACCCAAGGCTCGCATGGCACCGCTAGACCAAGTAGGATGACGATAAATAATAGTAACACTACATGCTCTCTTAAGAGAATATGTATATGGTATACGCATTCAACCATCTTAGACATATAGTTCACTCGATTCCACTTTTAACTCCCCAAAATGACATTTGTTGACAGTAATTTTTGACGATCTGACCTGTCATTCTATTCCATGTAATTGCTTATCTTCTCCGTGACGTTGAGTTATTCGCCTTTTTCATTAATACTCTACAAATTCATAAAAATTGCATTTTTGCTGGATTTTTCTAAACTAGAATTTATATACCCTACGAATTCCTTTGTATAATGTTGCGCTTATTCATTTTTTGTTGGTCCATTTTCTACATATTCTCAAGATTGTATTCCTGAATGAGAATGCTCTTTAGCTGGTATTTTATACTACAATAACGGATGTTCTTCTGGCTGATCTATAATCGCACACGCGAACTTTGGTCTTATAACAGAACAAGTACCAATTAAATTTCCTGTGTCCCATCAAAACCGTTGTCGCTTTACTATTCGGTGGTATTCCTATTCTTGCGTGTTATGTAATCATTTCTCTTATATTTTGATAAAACTTAGGTTTAGCAAAGACTTTGAACCCTCCTCCTAATGTAAGAGTCCATATTAACAGCATACACCCTTTGCTTATAGGATAGCCTCACCACATGAGCTACCGATTTCCATTACAGCTCCAGTACACGTTTCACAACATCTGTTGAGTTGGGTATATTTGTGAGGTTCCTTGAATATTATTGCGTCTTTGTTCTGCTTCTTCCTTTGTCGTCTTTGTTGTTCGGCTAATGGGCGCATTTGGCAGCCGCAGAGTCGCACTGGAAGACTGGAAGCCTGCGGAGCCTCAAATACCTGCATTCTCTTGCTCACTCTCCGCTTCGCGAGATTAATTCGTGAAGGTGAGATTAATTGCTTTAAATGCATATAAGTACTGAAAGATATAATTTAAACTTTGCGGCATCTATCCAGACTGGAATTTCCTACACTTTGGTCTACAGCTTCATGTTGTGTTGCTCATGCCGAGTCCACACTGTTTGCTTATTTCTAATTGCATTGTTTTTCAGATGAACAACTAATATCGTATGTGAAGTACAAATTGCATAGCCTCCTACCGTATCTTTGCGGTTCAGTTGCCAGAATACGTAAACAGTTTAGTGAAAGTTACACTGCAGCAATTTATAAAAGGAAAATTACAAGTGCTTTTTAAATTGCTCTGTTTGACCCAATAAGTGAAGTAATACGACTACGCCTGAGAGCAGCATTAGTTATCCCATACAAGATTTCACATTACCTGCATTTTATATTTGCTATAGAAGTCCATCCGTTTCTCTGCAAGTATGTGTGTGTGCGTGTGTGTGTGTTGCCGCGAGTTCACACAAAGTGTGTGTAATATCAGGGCAGACGCATACAAAACGATTGTCGCAACAGCTTCCCTTATGCTCCTGTGTACTTACCGCAAAGTGTATTAAAACCATTTCCACTAACATTTATAACGATTAACAGGAAGTACAGAGAAAAACAAGTGCTTCTATAAATAATTTAGTTAGCATGTGTTATAGAATTAAATAATAATCGTTACACAAAGTTGTGTGATCGTAATACATAAGGTTTTTATAGCATTAAATTTCAAACGTGCTTACAAATACTGATTTTTGTTTATGGTGCTACTCTTATGAAAAATATACCGCACAATTGAAAACAAACAAAATCTTACTTATCTGTCCACAGTAGTAGACTACCGTTTACAATAAATAGATCACTGTACTTTCACTCTATCTGTCATTGCCACAGTGGGTGCGGAGTGTACTGTTAGTTGCAACTGCTAAAAGAAAATGGTTTTATTCACTCAACTATTTACTGAAACTTTTATTAAAAGTTATTAACAAGAAACATTCTTGAATACTACATTTCAAATATTTTATGTTGTATGTAGATACTGCTTAATAGTTTTTAAATATGTAAACTCTGAACTTCCAGAAGACTTCCAATAACTTATATTCAGCTCTATTTGTTAACAATTTGCCAATTTATGAAGAGCGTTTGTCCATTTGCATTTTATTTTGTGAAAATGTTTACTTCCAACTCGTACACTTCGTGTTTTAAAAGAAACAAAAACGAAAGTAGTCTTATTAATTCATGATTTAAACAGTAAGATGTCAAAAACATGCCTCTTTTATAACATCTTATTTTTATCAAGCTTGGCATCGTCTACTCCGCTTTCTACGCTTTTTTTTCAGACAAAAACTCCTTTTCCCTTCTTTCTTTCCTAAATGTATACGTTTCCTTTTCTCTTATGCTCAAAGGCTAATGAGATACCACCCTCAGTAACGTTTTCTCTCTTTGATTGAAGTTTCATTTGCATTTGCTACCTTCTTCATTCCTTCTTGCATCTCCTCATTACTGTACTATTCCAATCCCGCTGTAATATTAAAATTCGTATACTGATATTCTAATACTCTAAGTAGACACAAAACATTGTAAACCGACACAGGGTTGGAAACTCCCTAGCAAGAGAAATCAAATTGTCTATACTCGTAAAATTACTTACCTAACCATCATTTTGCTTGCGTCATTCCAATCCTTGCTTCATGGGTCCAATAGGGACTTACTTTTATGTGCATTAGGTATACCAGGGTTCTCAAATGAGGGCTGAGAGTTCATGATTCAGAAGGAGGACACAGACGACCTCCCCCCCCAAAAAAGTTATTATCCGCTAAACAGAGATACTAATACTAAAGACCATTATGGTAACAACAAAATTAATAACAAACAATAACTTTGATACAAGTTTCCCGACATTTTCAAATCATGTATCACTTTATATTACATATTAATTATTACAATTATGCAAGCATTCATGCATAGAATACACATCATTAATACACACATTATTAAATATCTTCCTTTAATTGCTTCTTTGCTTGATTTGTTTGATTTTTATATTTACAGATAATTTATTGAACATCTGTAACACTATAGCTTAGGAATTTCTATTAACTTTATTATATTAAAGGCTTCAGTGTGAATATTACGCATATTCTAATGATATAAACTCAAATTTCATTATTGATTAATTGAATCTTATCCAAAAAATCTCATGAAAATATCTGTATGTCTTTCATGATTCCTAAATATTAAATAAAAACAACAACAACAAAGGCCTTTCAACAGCATAACTCAAAAACGAAAGGTCCGATAAATACCAAACCTGGTATTTAAGTTCAGTATTTTCCAACGATACGAAGATCTTCAAGGAAACCCCTCCCAAACTATCTTTTACATGGAAGATTTTTTGAAGTTTATTTACTCAAAAATGGCTTTAGGGATTTATGATATTTACATGATAAATAAAATCCTGAATTTTCTAGGAATAGCCTGCAAATCCTCTTCATTCTGAACGACTTTGTATAATTAATAAACCGTAAGAGATAGACAAAAATCTTACTGTACAAGAAAAGTAGATCTCGTTAAAATACACGATTTGTGTAAAATAATTCTTTTGGCGTTAACCATTTCGAAGCTATTCTTTGTTATTGGTTATAATTTTCAAAATTTTAATGTTTTTTTGAAGTAGCAAGTCACTATTCGTTTTTTCTCGGGGTCGTGCAAAATAGTTTGGAATTTTAGAGCCATTACAAGTGACCTATTTTTAAAAATCCGACTATCGATTCAACGGAATGTAAAATGTGTAATGTAACACTCTGTTAAGTGCGTATTACTGCG
The DNA here is from genome assembly GCA_030765065.1 of Deroplatys truncata. NCBI lineage: Eukaryota > Metazoa > Arthropoda > Insecta > Mantodea > Mantidae > Deroplatys > Deroplatys truncata. The sequence continues at coordinate 109,531,568 of CM060979.1, forward strand.
GAAACAATTTTGATAAGAAAACCAACCTTGGGCATATGAATAAATTCATTTTAAATGGATTTAATTTACTATTTATAAATTCTCATGTTGGAAGCTTTAAATGTGCTTAACACTTGTTACAAAGGTTTTACTGCCACAACACCTTATTGCAGTATATAATGCGTTTTTTTATCTGATTCCCTGTTTTATATTTTATTTAACGTTACAATACATAACACACAAAATTCCTATTTTAATTGCTTAGAGTCGTCGAAGGACAGTGGGTCTTCTGGTTCTCAGCATTCTTTCCGGATAAAGGCCTGGAAAGCCATTAGAATTTTTGCATTCCTAACTTGCAATATCCAAAAATAGATACCCAGCATATATCATCTAAGAGAGCTCCTTATTAGTATAATAGTATTCCAGGTTCAGTAAGATTCCAGTGAATACCCTTGGAACAACCTACAATAGCTGCCACAAATTCTACCATTCAACCAACCTGAAAAAGGGCGCCCGATGGTGCAGTTTTTTATGATATACGATTTCTTCCACTTCACCATTATTACAGAGATATAAGAGAGATCTGCCATGTCTCCATAATTTGTCAGCTTTTGGAAATATTTCGTTGACAGCAGAGTACACCGTAGCCTTCCAATCAATTGAAATCCTCTTATTAGCACACTTACTACAAATAGCATTCCACTGTCGCTAAGAAAAATCCCGTTGCACCCTGAGTAAACTACTGGTGGTGGTCATAAAATGATTTGTAAAAGAAAAAAAAACATTTAAACACAAAATTTGATCTTTCTCGTCAGTAACCCTACAATTTCCTATCAGTGATAAAATTAGCGCAGTCGCTCGCCTGGAAAACGAATTTGTTTCCAAAAGGTTGTTTGAAGACCCTTTCTATTCAGAATACATACTATTTTTCCCATAAGTGTTAAGGGTGCTAAACATTTCATCTCCACGGCCACCAGACCACAAGTGCTAAAGGTAAAGGGGCGATGGCAGCAATCAGAAGCTGCAAATATAGAGTACCTAATATAAATGTTAAATGGCTGGAAAAAGTTTATGAGATGGTTTTGCAGGCAGAAATGATGTATGGTATAGAAATATGGGGATTATATAGAGGATGGGAAAGTATAGATGAGGTGCACAGGATGTTTTGTAGAGAAATACTAGGGTTACCGAAGGCAATTGTAAGACAGGTAGCGCAATTAGAGATGTGCAGGGTGGCGACTAAGAGGAAGATAATGGAAAGAGCTTTGAAATTTTGGTTTAGAACTTTAAATTCAGGAAAAAGTAATGTGTTAAGACAATGTATAGAATACCAAGAGAATAGTTTAATGAAGGATGGATGGGTAAGTAATTTACGGAACATTTTGGAGAAAAATGGTTAGGATACATGTGGAGAAGGAGAGAAAATAACCTGACAAATTTTTGGAAAAAGGCAAGGTCAAGACTGGAAGATATGGAAATACAAAGCATGTTCAGTAAGATTGCCAAAAAGAGCTCATTGGTTTGTTATAGGCCAATGAAAAATACATGGGGTAGGGAAAAAGATATAGATATAAATAAAGAAGAGAGAGAATCTATTCCATGGGTAAGAACCGGAGCATGGAGGCTAAGAGGGTTAAGACAGGGTATTCCTCAAAACCAATGTCCGATATATGGTGGTAATGAAGACATTGAACACATAGTATTTAAGTGCCAAGGAAAAGAAAATCGGAGAAGAGAATTTATTAAAAAGAAGTGATTAAAGGGGGATAGAAATGGACTTATAATCGAAATGATGTGCAAGGACGCTAGAAGCCTTGGACAGTTTTTGTGTAAAGTCAAAAATAAATGGCTTTGGACAGTGGATAGAGAAAAGTAAGAGGTAGTGTATCTTACCTTGAATAGAAAAATATGTTGAATGTGTGATGGTAAAGCAATCAACAAGTGACATGTGAAACACAAGTGGAAATGGGACATGAAAAACTGAAGCAAGATAATTTATTGACAGGAAATTGTAAAATGTAGATAAAATGTAGTGATTGGCTACAGAATGAGTGGCCAGGGTCAAAGTTCAGTAGACAATCAAATTGTAAATCTCTTAGCACAATAAAACCATACAATACAATAATAGGAAAGCATAATATCTCTGGCTATCCGATATGCAGTTTCTGCGCTAATTGGTAGCACTTGGACGATGTAACATACACTACCAATAACGTATGCAGGATGTTAAATGGCTCCTGCTACTATCGAGCTGCAAAACCTCAGGCTTTCAGAACTAGTGCTAAACGGCTGCTTAGGTTGAATTAGAACAACTGTAAGTCGAGTAACCAGGAGTATTTTAAGACTACTACCACCAATTCGGGAAAAAAATCTATCTGAAAGAAACGGTTGTGGAAAGAACTGTTTTACTGGTATATTCCTTTCGTGGCTCTTAGTTTGAGGACACCGCCATCACTATCGTCACCGTCATATCTCTTCTTCTTCCTCTTCTTCTTCTTCTTCTTCTTCTTCAAGCAACGATTAGGCTACTGTCTGTTCCGATCTCGCATCAATTCAACGTTTCCTAGTCTTCCCATTGGTCTCCGTCCTCTTGTTTTATATTCCGTTATTTGTTTGGGAATTCTTTCAGGTGTCATTCTTTCTAAATATCGAAGCCAGTTTTCTCTATATTGCATTAGCTTTTCTATAATGGATTCAATGTTGAATTCCTTTCTAATATCTTCATTTCCAAATCGGTCTTATCTTGCACAATCTTTAACTGATCTTAGGAAATGCATTTCGGCTGCTTGTAATTTACTAAGGCCTTTATTTCTTAGCGTCCATGTCTCAGTGTCATACATTAAGATAGGAAGTGCCATGATGGAAGAAAGTTTTAATTGTGTATCTCTTCTTGTTTTCCCTTTCAATGTCCTTTTAACTGTGCCATATAATGCTTGAAATTTAGTTATATTTTTATTCATATCTTATTTTATTTCATAACTTAAATCTCATCCAAGATATTTAAAATGCGACACTTGTTCAATGATATTATTTTCAATTAAAAGTTTTGTTCCTACTGAAAATTTTCCGTGGAGTATCATTACTTTAGTTTTTGACTTGAAATTTTCATATTGAGTAATTTAATAGTATCATTTAATTCATAATTCCTTTCCGCAGTCTATATCCATTGTTAAAAATTAAAACCGCATCAACAAGCATTAATGAATTTAATGTGCTCTGTTCTATACTCATACTCTAATGTACTTTAACTTTTCATTCTTGAAGGATGTTTCCAATTATATACACCATCATATATAACTCGAAAATGCCCCTTAAAAAGAACAATAGTGTATGATTTGATGAAAATTCGGATGTACATTCCTCACAAGCATAAGAATTTTTACACAGAAATAAACGAAACGATGTGAATAACAAACACACTTATGAAAAAATATCTTGATTAGTTTGGAATATAAGCCATCTCCTTAGCGCCACCGCAGCTTTGCTATCTGCAGTACGAGGGATCAAGTGTTCGATTCGCGATACATGGGGATTTTGCTCCAGTTATAAGTCTAGTACGAATTACACTCCATCCCATTAGGTTCTTGGGGACAAGAAGAGCTACTTGGAGGAAAAGTAACGTCTTCCGCTCCCATAAACCTCAATTAAGTGGCCAGTGCGTAGCAGGTACCGGAAACTACACATTTAATACGGAAACTACACGCCGATTTTTATGGTCCCACAAATCCTATCCGGATACTACACATTGATTCAGAAGGTCTAGCCCTACTCGGAAACTACCACCTATAAAAATGTGGGATTTTCATTGGTTAAGCCAAAATTTAATTATATCTACTGCACTCTTAATCGCGTGTCTTACACATATTATTAAAATGTAGGTGCCTAGGATGTGTTCGGAACCGTGACGCCAAGACAAAGTAACAGGTCTGCCGCCCAAGCATTTGTTCATAATAGGTATGCTGGGTTTAATTAACAAATGTTTGCCACAAGACAATACACACCATCATATCCAGCATGAACACAAAATTTCTATACTCATAATTTTCAGAAACCATTATGCTAATACATGAGTTCACACGAATCACGTACTTATTGCAGAGGAAGAGATAAGATAGATTATCTTAACATAAATACATAACAGATTTGCCCCATTTAGCTTGATCACTATAGGTCTTCACCTCACACTTGCCTGGTCATTAAACAAACAACACGGCTATGAAATAATTCCCGTGATGTCGCAAAGTGAGTCCCTCACAAAATATAGACAATTAGATTAAGTTTGAAAACACCTAACAATTTACATAAACCCTGAACAAACTACCAATTTAAATAAACGTGGACAAATTAACAATTTTGATAAAGCTTAAAAAGATGAGAAAAGTTAAAAGCAATTAAATATTGCCTAATAGAGCTAAAGGAACTCGCACGCCATATAAAAATCAAATGATAGCCAGAACAAAGAAAATGACAAAGTTACAAAATTGATACATATAAATCATATCTATGGTTCAGCAAAGTAACCACATTTTAATGCCGAAACATAAGCTTATCAAAAATGGTAAGTAATAAACCCGGATGAATAATTCGACCAGTAAGCCTTTCTAGCAATTCTTACGAAGTTCTTACCAAACCATACAAGAAACTCGCCAAGGAATAGATGTGTCCTTTCACACTCCCAGAATTAAACAAGCCAGGTGAAGGACGACCGAACCCAAACACCGAAAACAACCGACAAGCCACATACGGTAAATAATTGAAATACAGTCAGTAAACAACATCGTTCAACGGCAGCTACTCAAAGTATTTGTCATTCGTTGGCGCAATAAGAAAGAAACTAATGTGTGATCAGCACACTATTTACTAAATGGTGTAGAGTATTTCTGCAGCCTTGTGTGGCCGGAGTAGTAAGAGATAGCATGAGTTGCTGAGCACTACCACGTAGGTACTATATTGGCAAACATGAAGCACAGTTTCTTCCTTGGTGTACTTTGCAGTGTAGCTGTAGACTATTAAAAGTGAATGTAGTTTACCGCGTTATGATACATTTGCACATAAACATGCTGATAAAAGCTAATTAAAAGTTTTTAAATATCCTGCACATTCATGTCTACCAATCCGAAACTTAAGTACGTACCTACTCTCAATACCATTGAAATGGGAAACGCATTTCACAAACTGCATACAGAATACTTGCAAAAAGCTTTATAATTCGATTCTCGCTCAGTGTTTCTTTTGCATTTGGCTAACTTCATATTAAAACTTCTCTTACTTCCTTCATTGCTTTCAGTTTAATATAAGTCTCAGGTTGTATAACTTGACTGTCGAATTTATACAAAGAAGGATGACTGCTGTAAAAGCTGTCATTAAAGTGCTTGTGAAATGATTCAAATCCATTTTTGTGTGAGAGTAAGAAGCAGTTATGACTGCGTAGACAGTGAGAGGAAAATCAACATCTTCGAAAACGTACGTTTCTAGCAAATAATTAGTAAATTTCTCAAGTATCTACCATCTTAACCGCAGCCAGTTTCATAGCAAAGAAATTCCTAACTTACTCTGGATTCAAATACATTATTCCAAAATCCATCCCAATGACTTCAATTTCACTGTCTCCTTTATACTTTTTACTAGTCCTATATACTATATTTTATGCCATCATGATTGTGCAAGATGGAAGCCTATAATAGTAACGCATTCCCATGTTTTCACCTCTGCGATATGTATAGCTAATTCAAAGTCAGTTACTACATTACGTGGATTAAAACTCATGTTTTACACTGCATATTTATCCACAATCACCTGAAATATCTATTCATAAGTTGGAACAGTTTTGTTAGGTGAAGCATAAAAAAATCAACGTAACATATTGATCGTTCTTTACGCCATGAGTTGTAAACATTTGGTATGAAAACTGAAGAGAGTAACGAAAAGTTCCATCCAAGCGTATTGTATCAAGTGCACATAAATATGCCAGATTGGAAACATACATAATAGTAGATTATGATGCAAGGGGGTAAAACTGGGGTTTTATTTTGCGAGTAAGAATGTTTACGAAACGAAAACCTACGGCCCGTTTCGCAATCCTACAAGAAAAAAAATCTGATGTGTTACACTCACATGACTTTCTCTACTCTTGTACAAACTATTTTTACAAACTCTTAATCTCCATCTCTTTCATATTAATCGAGATAAACATTTGCAGAAACGATCTTTTGACATGCAAATAGAATTACATTTTACACATAGCGACCAGTTCTAAAAATATTTAACTATCGCTTAAGGCGTAATATGTTCCCCTTGTTTTGTATTTGCAATGGCAATATAGAAATACAGTAGCCTTTAAGCATAGACATATCTCTTAATAGCTGGTTGCTATGTGCAGCACCATTCTCTTTGCCACAGATTAATACTCTCTGCATATCCAAGACAAAAAAAATGAATAACGAATTAATATTTGAGAAAATAGGTATTGAAAAATTTAAGGGAATAACAAGCAATATCTCGAAAATGGCTCACTCAACAACAAAAAATGTATACGACATAAACTGTATTTTAACGCGATCTACATTGTTTGTGTAGTAAAATTTTGTCTATCTCTTATGGTTTACCAGTTATGCAAAACTCGTTCCCAATGAAGAATACTTTTGGAGACTTCCCAAAAAATTCAAGATATACATTTTATTTTTCATGAAAACATCTTAAACATATGACACTTTAATAAAAATCGTTAGAGCCATTTTTGAGTAAATTAAAATTTTTGAAAAATGTTCCATGTAAAGGGTAATCTGGGGTAAGGGGATTTTCTTGAAAACCTTCGTGTCACATCTCTGGAAGATACTGAACCTAAATACCAAGTTTGGTGTTTATCCGACTCTTCGTTTCTGAATTATGCTGTTCACAGACACACGGACATGTTTCCAAAAATGCTTTTTTTGGATTCAGGTGGTCTCAAAACATATTTCCGGTGAAATCTCGGTATAGAATGTTTGGTTGGAATACAATACTTTCCCTACTTACTATACGTAGTAGAGAAAGTAATAAAACCCCTTTTAACACGTGTGACATATACTATTTTTAGACTGCGTATTTGAAAAATGTCAATAATGTAACGGTTTTGGTCCTCCATGTGGTTGTTAAAAATGTAAATCTGTTTCTTGGCTTAAGGGTAAGGGTTTCGGTGGTATAATTTGTGGTTTCTGTGTTCTAAATTCTTGTTGCATTGTTTTCTGAAAGTCCCGTGTCTAAATTCCAATTTTAAGTTCATTTTTAAATTTTTTCCATTGTCTGTGGTGGCGTGACGCTAAAACTCTTGGCTCCATTTTCCCTTTACTTTGGCTTCACTTCTACTAAATTCTGTTACTGTGATAAATTATTCGTGCTGGTCATTTTAAAGTATAAATTTTTGTGAATTGTGAAAAAATTGGGCGATATTTGTAACTTTGATAATACAGTTGCGTGTGTTAGCTGGTCTGCGTAACATTGCATTTATTGGTTGCGCCATTTTGTAAGTGTTAACGACTCGAAAGTGCAGCAAATATTTTAAAGTTCGCGTGTTGTGTGTTTAAAACTTGCGTGTGTATAAAAAGTGTGGTGCATCTGTGTGGAATAATAAAATAATAAAACGAAAGAAGTCAAGAGTATATATATTGAAAATTTATTTTTGTGCATTGTACACTCGCGGTACGCATAGTGGTAATCATAATGATGATAATTTTGCTTCACCGTTGCCATGTTTGGTTTATCTAGTTACGCAATGCATATTTTTGGGGGAAAATGTTTCAAAATGACTCATTTAAGTAAACGTTTCAGGAGCTACTACCAACCTTGCCAGTATCTTCACCTAATTAGGTTTAATGTGCCTCTAATATGGACCAGTACGACGTGGATGTTGATGGATCAGCTATATGTGTGTTACCAGATTTTGGAAAATTGCACTGGAATTTTGTGGTAACAAGAAAAAACATAACCTGTAAGTATGTGTACATTGTGTGTGCTAAAGTTTGGACGAATGAAACAGTTTCACAACTCACACAGGTATGCTAAATTTTTATTGTTTCACCGACTGATGCTTAATTAAGCTTTGCTTTTCAGGAATGATGTGTGCTATGTATGTCTCTGCTAAATTGAAAGTTTATTATTATTTGGTGTAACTAAAATTTTGAATTCTGTTTTGGGCATTGCAAATCATTTGTTTTGTTATGTTATGCTGCAGGAATGTGTTTGATGTGTACCGTGTGCTTAATTAAGCTTTGATTTTCAGGAATGTTCCGTGACAGTATTGTTTTGAGTAATGATGCGATTTTGTTTTGTTGCATTTGATTTGGTTTGGGTTTCATTATGATGCTGTGATCTTTTATTTGCAGAAAATTGTTGCATGAATAGAGTATGTATGTATGTATGTATGTATATATGTATATATGTATGTATGTTTTGAGGTTATGTGAGAGATATGTGATATTTGCCTCGGTGGAAGTGCCTAAGAGTAACCCCGACGGTGTAGTGTGAGAGATGAGTAGTATATGTGATATTTGCCTCGGTGGAAGTGCGTAAGAGTAACCCCGACGGTGGTAAAGTGAGAGATGAGATGAGATGATGTCAGCTTCGGTGGAAGTGCCAAAGTGTAACCCCAATAGTTGGAGTGTAAATGTTATAATTTTCAGGAGGGCTACATGTACCTGGAAAATCGATTTGATGTGATTATTTGAGAGATTTTGCTTATTGGTGTTGCTGTAACGTGCCCAGTATAGCGTGTGTGATGTATTCACACGAGAGAGTAAATGTATTGAAGTGAATGCAATGAGAATAATTTTTTTTGTGTTTATGCAACAAGTTTAGTACCATCTTATATAGCAAGTTTTAATAGCATCTATTTTCCAGCTTAATTTTGATTCGGAGGATGTGGATGCAACAGTATAATGTCATGTTATTTGTATCATTCCTGAAATGTTAATGTGATTTCTTTAAGTTTATGCCTATGTTGGGTATTTTTTGACTTTGCAGCATGTTGAATGAGACACGTCAGTGAAGATGTTTTGTTTTCTCAGTAATTACTGTCTATGAGAAAGTTGAAAGTTAAGATAAAGATGATGATGATGATGATCGAAATACTGATGATGATGATGATTGAGATGATGAGGATAATAATGGAGAAGATAGTAATGTGGAGGAGAATTTGTGTTAGTGACAGTAGAGTATGAGTATTGTAGTTGAAAGAATGTAACGACGTGTAGTTTGAATATGTACTGTGGATTTATTTTTGAAGTCTGTAGTAATGCATACAGTAGTTTTGAGTAGTTATTTAAGTGAGTGTTGTGTATAATTTGGGCCATGGTCAGTATGAATGATTCCATTTCATTGTCATGTATGAATGTATTGTAAGTGCACTTATTTCATTTCATTAGAGGTACCAGCTGGTCATTAAATAGTATTGGGATCGCAAATAAGTTTCTATATTTGTGTTATGTTATTGTGTGGAAACAATGAAGGTCACTGATGTAATGTTTATGTATTCTGGTCCTTTTGTGATTTTGTATTTGGATTCTAAAGCAGTTTGTGTTAAATTTTGGATGGTAACCCCCTGTAAAATTCAGTTTTTATGTCATCATGTAGTCATTTTTTTCGCTCTTTGCCCCATCTTAAAAGAATTCATTGATTGTAAACCTTCTTGACCTTTTTAAATCTTTTATTGTAAATGACATACTACTTCTTTTATGTGTGATGATCTTTTGGAGCACCATTTCTACCGTTCTGTGGTTTCTGTTGCAGTCACTTTGCTGATTGCGGAGCTCGAGTGTATAAGAAGAGTATCGCCGCCTATCACGCCAGAGGTTCCAGAGACACCACAGGAGAGCTGTCGTTCAGCCACTACACTGCAGTGGCATAAGGAGCCACTATTTTGGGGGGCAGTCCAAGCCAGTGATTGGCCACCCTCTTCTCATCTTCAACGACCTGCAGCATCTAAAAGACTACAGCTGAAAAACAATTCGTCGTTGTGGGTGATCTGGAAATCCCACCCACAAACAGTTACGTCGGAACATCCATCCAGGTGCAGTGTAGTGTGCATGTGACAGTGGCAGCATGGTGTGTGTGCGTGTGCGGGGTACTCGAGCATAAGTGATCTGAATAAAAAAAATTTCGTCGACACTCGAGACTCACAAATATGTCAGTCAGCATGTGCATTTGCTCAGATATGTAGGCTCCATATATGTTCACAGATACTGCGTGTTTTTTGTATGTCATGTTTTATTCTATTTTGTAATTTCTTCCCTTTCTTTGTTTTTTTCACAAACAACATTCTCCTTATGTCGACGAGGGCGTTGATCTAGGTGGCCAGGGGAAGGTGTGACGTATGCGCATACGTCTCTTTGGTCACCTAGATTCGAGATGGCGGTTGTAGTTTAGGTGGGGATTAGCAGTTTAGGTGGGGGTAGGTTAGTTGGCGTCCCCCACGCTTTTTGAAGCGTGACTTGGGGCTGAGAGTCAGTGAGTTGCAGTCAACCAGACCAGACGTGTATTCGCTCTCTCCGTGCAGGAATGCATGGCGGCCTCGCCCGACAGGCATGAAACTAAGATGGGGTATGTAGTAAGTTTTATCTAATAAATACTGTGCCATCCAAATCTTTATTGTCTTATTTATGATAGTGTAAAGCTCCTTCTACCTATTTTGAGCCATGCAAGTGTCCTTTTGCCAGTTTTTAATAATATTTCTGCACTTTCAGTTTCTTCTGAATTCATAATTTCCGCCATTGAATCTTTATGTAGGTTAACGTAGATAAATGTAGACTGCAGAAGGCTGCCAATATAACGTTTAACTCTACAATGAATTGCGATAAACTGAAGTATAACGATTTGTGTTGTGAACATATAATGCGAGCGCCATGAAAAATTAGTCATGTAAAAAGACATAATTAAAAGTAAAACCTAATCAATCCAAATCCAATTATTAAACATGTGCAAATACAAAGGGTAATTGCCATGTTATTGGCCTTGAAACCAAAGATGGTCTCAATGAAGATTATCGCACTGGTGGATCATCTAAATCTTTTGCTTCGTGTGCACTGTTGGAAGTTCTACTTTTAGGCCTTGCTGTCTAAAAACACAATTATTGCACTTTCTTTGCCATTGAAAACAACGAAATCTTCGTTAGAAAGTTTAAATGACTCAATCTGTCATGAACTTAGCGTTCTGATTTGGATAATACTTGGCGACGTTTCCTCCGCAATCTGTACAAATTATCTTTTATACCAGATATATCATGCACTTTCAAGCTTTCTGTAGGCGAGATTTGACAAACAGCATGGAGTATTTTTGAACGGCTTAGTATTAACATCACCGAGGGCTTCTCTTTTCGTAGCTGCAATTATAATATGACGATTGCCAATGTCAACCACATGGTTATGCTAGCCGTGTTTTCTAATAACTTCGTTATTATCCTGCAAGGTATAATATTTCGCAAATTTTCTCGCACAAACCTCCACAGTACTCCATAGGTTTTCAATTCTCTGCGTTTATAAATTTTGCAGTTCTAATATGTCATCACGAAATTGCCCCATTCATCTTCACTGTACTTAATGTCGTCCATATAGAGAACCACTGAACTACGGAACCAAGCTTATAACACAGTGAGTAGTACCAGACGACGGCTTTGCGAAGTAAAACTGCGTTCCATCTAGGCTACCGGGCAACAGGTTTGCGAACTAACAGTGCTCCATCTCGAACGAAATGAAAATTGTTTGGTAAATATGTACATTTTCCATATGACCAGAAACCAGGTAGAAAACTTCGGTGTGCGGTTTCCAGCGCCCAGATAGCAACAATGCTGATCGGATCCCCCTCCATGACTGCACCTTATTCATTGTCTTGTGTGGTTGATACAACAGTTGTGCGGTAGGTCTTGGTGAACTTGATCTATTGTGCCAGAAGTTATTGGCTTTAGATAACAATCGATTATAGTATTATTATTTTGCTGTTCTAATTTAAAGTAAGATACAATAATGATGACAAGATAATTCGTTTTCGCTGAAGTAAATGCCATAAAATGGGTGGTTTTGGCTCTGTTGGGTGATTTGTCCCAAATTTATGTTTTAAATTTCCTAATTGTCTGTTGAAGTAGTTGCCCCGCGTATGGTAGCCAAACTTGAAGTTGCATAGACCACACACGTATTGGATGCCAATTTGCGGGAGATATGTTTCTTGGAGTGTTCGCCTCACGTACGCTACAAAGTTGTCGGTTGGCTTCGCCCCACGTTTACTTTTCCGGTGGCCTTCGACCCACGTTCACTTTTCCGGTGGTCTTCGCCCCCACGTTTAAAAAATCAACTTTGTATTTTAATAATTAATTTTGAAGATTTAGAAGCTAGTAACAGTGATGTCATAATTTAAAATAAAGAGAGATTGTTACACTACATCAGTAAAATGTTCTTACTTGAACGCGTTTCGGGAGACAATAACCGACAAAATCAGTTGAAAACATGCTGACGATGGGAGCAAACCGTCTCCCGAAACGCGTTCAAATAAGAACATTTTAGTGATGTAGTGTAACAACCTTCGACTCTCTTTATTTTTAAATTGTATTTTAATGTTTATTTAAATATTATATATGAATGCCTCGGTTGCGTCACTAGTAAATTGTAAAGAACGTATCTCTTAGCAGGGTTGGTACGACTAAAGAACAAGGCTTACACAAATTATAATTGTATTGTACCTTGTTTATTAATCCTTCACACAATTAAATAACTCTTCACTGATGTATTCTACTATAGAGCTGTGAGGTTATTATTATTTGCACTTTTAACACGTAAACTTTATATTAATCTCACCGCAATGAATTTTTTATGTCCCACACTGAACACGTACCATACCGAATCTAAACTGGACTGCTTGCTTACGTTTCCTTGTAACGTCTTCCGCCTGAATTTGTATATTTACTCTATTTCAAGTCTCTGATTGGCCAAGCCTACTCCAATAGAATACCTTTATTCAACTTTTAGCCTTTCTAGTTGTTGATTGGCTATTTATAAACTGTTTTATATATTACATTATTATTCCAAGAATTATTAGTAGCCTTTATTAAACTTTATAATTTATTGTTGTCACAAGGTTACCTCATTGTTAGCAACTTTCGGCTTTTACTTTGTAATTCTGTTTGCTACGGAAAGCAGCTTGCTTCTGTTCTCACAGCTCCTACATTGTTAAATTACATAATAAATTCACATAACATTATTATACATGTACATATTAATATATGACTGATATTATTTAAATGTTAAAAATACTGCCTACTGAAGGATACCACAAATTTATGATGTAAACTTAGACGGCAGATGTCAGAATATATTATATTCCCTGTATGCTTGACACAATTTCTTTTTGTCCAAATGCTCTGTTTGTATGACAAGACCCTATAAAATGTTTATTTAGTTTCTGCCCATTCTTCAGGAGTACGATAATCCTAATCATTAGTTCAGAAGGGAGTACAGAAACAGCATTTTAATACTGCAGCAAAGATGCTGTGAACGCTTATAATTATTGGTACTGATGCTAAGTAAACCTAAAGAGGTTTTAATATACTTTTCACTCTCTGGTGTCTCACTTATAAAAAAGGATAACGGTATTTTCTGCATCATTTAAAAGCTATATAAAGTGTTGGTCGATGAGCACATCGAGTTGCACACAGAAAACTTAGAGGCATTATTACGCTGAGAAATAAAAGTAATCACTAAAAGCAATAAATAATTTTGCCTAAGTCAGAAGATAAAACTCAAGTTTATTGACACTCATTTCAGAAGTTATGGAAACATTACAAAATATAACATTCAAGCTGGCAGTGTGGAATAGAACAGATGCGCATAATAATTTCATTTTCAAATTACTCCGGAGGTACAAATATGCAGTCAGAATTAAGAAAGATGTTTCTGACTGCGCTCTTTTCTTTTCCTAATAGGTTTGTAGCTATGTGTTCTGTTGCGTTCACGCATCAGTGCAATCCTGTTTTAAGCTCGTTGCATATATTGTAACCTTTCTGTTGTATAATATTTACAAGTAGCTTCTGCTTCACGAAGAGCTTTCCAAAGTCCATGCACGTAGCACAACTACTATACCCCATGCGGGGAACTCGAACAAGTTGAAAATAACCAAAATGGTTTCTTTCTCTTATTCTGAAGTATACGGATCACAAACACATTATCTTAAATTGTCCTTGCCGCAGCAAGTTCCTGCTCAACCTATGTAAATTTTTTGTTTTTTTATTTAGGTTTAAAGATTTTATTTTAAGGGTTTTAATAAGTAAAGTTAATAAGGGAATTATAATCAATGACTTCAATATAATGATTTAAAATCTTATTTAATAATTTTTTTAGTATTTTACTAATTTTTATTGTGTAATATGATCTCATATTCTAATAATTAAAATGTTTATGATATAGTAAAAGAAGTATATAATGGTGAGAATTTGTCTATGTTTACAGGTGCTGCCTTTGAACCCAAATGCTTCATTAGTGATATAGTCGGCCACATACTGACAGGTTTTAACCGTGTTACAAACCCATAGTGGCCAAACCTGTGGTCAAAGTCAGTGGGATTTTAAATTCGCTGTTACACTCCACAGGAAAACATTCGTGGTTTACCCTGCAGTCTTAACATCCAGTTATTAAAACTTCGTGAGTGTGGTTAAATCTCTGGAAAGGCTAACCTTGGCCTTTCAGGCTGATCAAATGTTTAACACAGTTTAATCTGGAGCTGCAGATGTAACTGTGTACGAATAACAGGTGTAGTTAAATAGTTCGGGGTTGTTAAAAGTTTTAAAAACCTGGCTTCAGCCTGGCTTTGGATCTCTGACTACATTGATACACCGGTGATTTCAGTTATGTTCTAAATAAATCCCATCTCTAAAGTGTTACCAATTAGAGTGATTTAGTTTTGCTCCAGTTCCTGTAAATTCTACCTTAAAGAAACTCGCACATCAATCACTAGGAATTATGAACAAAGGCTATTGTCTGATCATAATACCTTCGATGTTTTGAAAGTCAGTAGAACATCATCAATGTTGTTTTCCCTACCCTATGAGAGTGACATCAGCGCCTCTTCTCCCCTAGCAGATGGTTTAGAAATCTCATTACCCAGTCCCTTGTCTCACGCTATCTCCTGAACTCAGTCAGAACGGCGCGGTCTGCCGCTCTGTCACCCTAGAGCAGAATTAACTGAGGCACTCCACCCACTTGCAACACATAAATCTCCCAGTGACCAGGAACCGGATCAAGAGAAGACTTCCGAACCAAGCTTTTCTGCCTACCATCCTTATTGCTAACCTACTTTACTTCAACAAAACGCTTGGCTTGTTAGATTATAACATTCTTTAGGTGTGCCAAATAATTGCAATGGGTTAAATCGAATGGTGGATAAATCCAGTGAACAGTTGTGTTCGGTATCATTCGAGTAAGTATTTTAAGGCGCGTTATAATATATAATTGCGCCTTTTATTATTATTATCATCATCATTATTATTGTTGTTAAATACTTTGATCCTTTATATTAATCATTGTGCTTAGGACCTCTGTCAAAAGAATATTTTGCGCACGAAATGTGAGGTTTTTAGCGATTACTTTGGGTTAATGATCTACGAAGATAAAGAGGAAGGAGAAGAAATAAAAGAGGTAGTTTATCAAATCTACCTCGTGGTCATCAGAAACATCTGTACCTCATTTCTTCAACGACGTCGTTAAGCCGATGCTGTTATAAACATAAGGTCTGAAAAAAATCTTTCCACTTTAATCGCTCTTGTAATTCCTTTTTCAAATTTGATACTGTTTTAAACACTTAGACGGTGATGTTTGGAATAACTTCAGTTCATCAAATCTCCTGTTTGTTTGTATGTGCCTGTCTTTTTAGATACCCCACTGAAAGAAATTACATGGACTTTTACCTGGGGATTGCGTAGGCCATGAAAGGTCTTCATTTCTCGATATGACATGATTCGAAACAAGTTTTCCATTTCCGTCATACAGATGCTTGCAATATACGCTGTTATACCCTCTGGATGAAACCAAGTTGGTCTGCTGATACGAAAATTTCTTCTCCTCAACCGACCACTTAGCTGCATTACACATTTTGTGCACGATCTACCAAAAATGTGTTATCTGCTATGCATGCCCGTACCCAGAAAAAAATTTCGGGAGGGATGTTTCCACAAGTAGATCTAAACTTAACAGTACCCCACACAGTTACCATGTACCAACTCCATACATGGATAAGAAAATTCCTTGGATGCATTATATAGACAGGAAAAACTCACCAGAATGAGGATATTCCGCCTTACAGCACAAAACATGGAGACTGCTTCGAAAACCGGAATGTATGGTCACTTTACCTATGTAAGGCGACAATATTAAGTTATCCTTTTTCTTATAAATGTGCTACCAGCAATAGACCTACCATTATCTAACGATATTTTTCCATATTGGTTTGCTATGAATTTAAATAAATAAAATTTCAGAAGTTTCGGGGGGGGGGGTTTGAACCCTAAAAACTTCCCTCTAAATACGGCCCTTCTTCTATGTATATGCCGCTCATAGGATTATCGTGAATTTTATTCTGCATAATACCGAAAGTTATGTTTATTTAAGAAGCTGTTAAAGTGAAATTTGGTTTCATCAAACATCTAAAAATTGGAAAGAAAATGTTCATCCTTTTCTATCATCTCCTACTTCCTAATCTAGGTTTGGGAAACTAATGTCCGAGTTCTGAACTCATCCTTCCACCTTGCTCTTTGTCGTCTTGATCTCTTCTGTGTGAGTTTGTAATTGTGTACCATTTTTGGTAACCTATTCGGGCTCACCCTATCCACATTTCTTCCTCTAACCACTTCACTCTTATATCTATTTTTTATTATTACTCCTGGCAACTGACGAGCAAATCTCATTTGAACCACTTACTCCTTTTTCATCTCAATCAAAAAAAGAAAAAAAAATTAAAAAAAACTGACATAATTATTTGAGTCTTGATGATATCGTTTATGTGCAATTTGAAACTTGTTTGGATGAAATTTTAAACTAAGCGGCTCATGTTAAGCGCCAGAGCATGTCTCTGGACTAAACTAACACTTAACATGGTTTCAATATTTTAGGAGAACAAACACCTGGAGGTTTCTCCTTTATTGTTGAGACTATTTCTTTTATATTGCGTACCCGGGCTTTAATCGCACGTGCAGAGGACACAGGATCCTGACTATGGAATTGAAGCTGATGGCAAAACGCATTATGAGCAACGGTGACGCTTTCACCATTCATATTACAGGATTTTACAGCGCTCCAAGCTTAAGAAATGGCAGGCATCACCAACAAAATTAGAATTTATTGTTTATTTGACCCCCCCCCCTGTGAACAGACGTTTACAGGCTAATTGTGTAATTTAATTATACGGATTTTATTCGCCATGAGAGTATCTAAAAACATAGACAATTGACTCGAGGGAAATTGCGGAGGTAAATTTAATCCCACATCCTTGAAACATACTGGAATAAATGCCTAAATTTGTATTTGTTCAATATTTCGTTTTCAGTAATGCCGTTCATAGGAAGATAAGGAGGCCAAAACTTTGTCCAGAAATACGCTTTCTGGATGAGGGGGATCTAGGAGTCTCAAAACGATTATGATGAAACCTCGTTACGGAATTTATTTCTATCTAACTTCTAGATCCCTAGCTGGGATCTTCTTCTTCTTCTGAGTTGAAACATAGGGTCAAATTAAACTATCGGAAGGAATGATCGGCACTAACCAATACTCTAAGCAGTAAATTTATTTATTGGAGCCATGTTTGTGACAGCTGTTCCAAGAGTGCGATTCTTCCCTGCAAATAGCTGCTATAAAGGTTTCCAAGAAGGATTTTCTAGAGTTTTTGAACGCTAATGCGGTTTTCCTTAGTCTGTAGAGCTTAAAAATTACGTAATTAGAACTTTTTATTTGAGGAGAATAATAACTCCGTTCTATCCAGTATTATATAGAATGTCCATTGTACGTATTTATTTCAGCTATATTTTCAACTTGGGAGGAGGATACTTTGCCGTCAAGAGCATATCCTACAAACATTCGTGCACTCATTGGTTTGACCTCCGTCCGTGAAGCGAAACATAAAGGATTCTGCGGAATTCAACCAATACATTTTAGAATATGCGAACTTGTTGATTATAATTTTACGACTGCCAGAAGTCAATTAGGATCAAGCTGGCAAAGCTTTAAAATGGAGATACATGGCACTTGTTTGAAAATACCAGTTTTAGTCTGTGGCTCATGGCAAGAAATTTTAAATCAATGTATTCGTGGAGAGCTCTCAAATTCAAAACAAAACGCATGTTTGTATACGAATCCTCGTTATTATTTTTATTTGTGTATCATAAAATATATCGGATACCTATATTTTCTATTTCAGTGGTGCTAAATCTAATTTAATTAACTTATCGTAATCAGGAATGCAGAACAGAAGCTGCAGTAAATATTTACTGAACACGTTCATGGCATTTCTAAACAATGATACAACGGATAATTTAAAAAATACACTAGAATCATTACAACCTCATAGTAATAGTACACTGCGTTTGTGATTGCGAAGGGGTAACTTAAGATAAAACTTCAGAAGCAGAAACATAAGAAGGAAGGAGAGATATCCGTTAACTATATCCCTATTGGAGACGTGAACACTGGCAGAGTATAATAGATAAGTTACGTACACATTAAGACTGAAGAGTCACCCTAAACAAACATTAGAAAATAGTAATAATAATGGGAATATTCAGCAACGGTGACAACAAGAAATTAACATGTACCATATATAATGTGCTTCATAAAAAGAAAAATATAAAGAAACATTTTCCAAAGTATATTTTCCAAAATGTAAAAAAAAAAAAAAAAAAAAAATAACTCAGGCTGCCATATTAAATAACACAGTACCACATGGAATAAAACTAACCACAATTATTTTATAGCATTTCAATGTGATGAAATCCTCACACTGAATGAACAAAGCACATCATTGTATATTTGGCTGAACTTAAGACAGTTACAATACTACAATAAAGTTAGAATAAAGTTACATCCAGCCTTACAGTAGTTTCTGTAAAATGGCTCCATATCCTGGTAGTTTGCATTGTTTTATGCGATTCCTCCACATCATTTGATATACATGGAATATGTTTGTTTCAAGTTACATTTGATAGTTAAGTATTTCCTGATATTTCACTGTGCTTACATGTAAGTGCCTCATTAATACGAAAGAGAAGAGAAACATGGATTTTTTCCCAGCAGTAAATCTAAATTTGTTCAACGGCTTTTCTAAATGTTCCTATAACTTTAGCCAATTGCCAATTCTCTCTCTCTCTCTCTCTCTCTCTCTCTCTCTCTCTCTCTCTCTCTCTCTGTGTGTGTATGGTCTCCTCCAAACGGGAATGTCATACGCAGTTATCCCGAAAAACCCCGCTCGATGCAGTAAGTCTTAATCAAGGGATAAAAAAGTTTACAAAATATTAAAAGAAAATAAATCTTTAACAACAGACTGAAAATGTTATAGATAGAAAGTAATATGTATTTGTTCGTATATGAAAACTAGTCCTAAAATGATGAAATATGAAAACTTTTGAAACGCAAATAGATTATTTATTTATTTTTTATTTTTATTATTATTATTTTTTGCATAGCAAATCCAAAAACTCTAGCCACTCATTTATTACTTACTGCTAGAGAAGGTAATGTATTCACCCAAAAATTCCATGTCGATATTTCAGGGAAATACGTTGCTTATGAACCACACTGAATCCAAGAAACACATTTTTCAGAAGAAGCTTCGCGTGTGTGTATTTCTGTCTGTCTGTCTGTGAATGGCAAATCTCAAAAATGAAAAGTACAATGCATAGGTACCAAACTTTGTATTTAGATTCAGTATCTTTCAAAGAAGCGACGCTACTACTTTCATCTCCACCCAAATTAACCTTTGCATTGAAAATGTTTCGAAATTGTTTTATTTTCTCAAAAATGGCCGTAAATACTTTTATTAAAATATCATAAATGTTATATACTCCGTATCTGCATGACAAAATATAAAATCTTGATGGGAATAGTCTGTGAAGTCCTCTTCATTCAAAGGAGTTTTGTAAAATTTTGAATAACTGGTGGACGTTACGAGATAGTTGTCTTTAACACACAAAAGCGTAGAGTTGTTTCAAATAACCTCTCTGTGACATCAGCCAAAATATGCATTATTATCGCTTTAAAACTTTCAGTACCTTTCATTTTTAAAGTGCGGTTACTATTCATTTGTTTCTCGCGATATCATGGAAAGGGTATGCAATTTTATGACCAGAGACTTCAGGTTTCTTTATCTCTTCGGTACTTTACAAAAGCTTATTTTCTCCCCCACCTACCTATAATAGATAAGAGGAAGTATTGTATTCCATCCAAAAATTCAATTTCGAGATTTCATTACAAATACATATTTTTGAGGTTCCCATCAAAACTTGTAGCCAAAAAGCCATTTTAGAAGGGAAAAATGTGAGGTGTATGTTTGTGTGTGTGTGTGTGTGTTTGTGTGTGTGCGAGAGAGAGAAAACCAAATGTCGCATAACCGCAAAGCTGGTATTTAGGTTCAGTATCTTCCAAAAATGCTACATGAAGTCCTCTAAGGGAATCCCCACACCCCAAACTGGGCTTCAGTTTATTTTCTTTCTTTCTTTTGTTTTCTTTTTTTAAAGTTCCCTTGTTGTACCCAGTTTATGCTACTGTGTTTTACTGTTTTCATACCTGTTATTTCCGCAACACACAAACACCCATGCCCGTGGCGGGACTCGAACCCGCGACCCTCAGCTTGGCGGAGCCCCGGAGCGACCACTCCACTCTCAAAAATTACTAACGATTTTTATTAAAATGCCGTATCTTTAACATATTTATATGACAAATCTTGAATTTTCTGGGAATTACCTGTGAAGTCCTCTTCATTCTTAAGGAATTTTGTATAATTTTGAATTACTGGCAAACGTTAAGAGATAGATAAAGCTTACTGCACAAAAAACCGTAGAACTCTTTAAGGAATACAATTTACTTACAATACCTTCTTTGTGGCTTCAGATATTACCGGGATATCCATTATTATTGGTTTAAATTTTTCACAAGTGCCTTCATTATTCAGTTATCTCTCGCGATTTCATGGAAAGAATAAGGAATTTTAAGATCAACAAATAGCGACTCGCTTTAAAACATGTGAATATCACTTCGGTTTCTACAACGTAATATGTAATAGAACTATTTCTGAAAGGTTTATCTCAACTAACACAAAGTAGGTAGAAAAAAAAGTAATGTTTTGTATTGACATGTGTTTGTCTAGTCAGTATTCTTGTATATGCTTATCCTTCTTTCTCCTTATTGTTAACCAGATAAACTTCCATTACACATTAACATTCCGTCAGGTGAAATTAAATCCCAAGTTTGCATTTATCGGCATTTTAATTTTTGAGTTATGGTGTTCTCAGGTGCAGGCGCGCGCACACACACCCTCAGGGGCATTTATCTATAAATTTTGTTTTTGATTCACTGGTCTTCAAAATGTGTATTTTCAGTGCAATCTCGATTTAGAATTCTTCGGTGGAATACAATACTTAGTCTACCTACTAGGTACGTGTGCAGCAAGTAAAAGTAGAAAGTGTTCGGTACGGTTCGTCCCTTAGACCTTATCACACTACTCTTACCACTCAGTCACACTAGATGTGATCCCAACAGTAATGTCTGTATATTACTGCAATACAGAGAATTTTTATCATTGGCGTTGCTGTTCTTAGCAATTTAATTAATTTAAATTAAGCTGAGTTGAAAGATTCTAATTGTTCTCTGCAGTGCATGAAGTTTTATCTCTTTAAGTTTGTAACAGCTTGTATAAGATTTTCTATTATCGAAGCTCGATGCAATGCTTAAGCTGGGCGATTCTTGCTCACCAAAGCTAAACGCTTTGCTCTAGAATTACACTGTAGTTGAAAGCATACATTAGTGAATCCATCAGAATAAAACCATAACATAATCTTGTGCATTTGATGATACACGAAAATCACACTTTAATATTACGAATAGTTTTAATGCACAGCGTTGCCATTTGGCAACAAAGATGTTTAGGCAAGGTTTTAGAATATCTTAACAGTATTTTTGTTAATTTCATAATATACTAACATTCAGAGATAAAATTAAGCTAATTATAGTGTTTTTGTATTGTAAAAGTATTAAAATATTTTTAATAAAACTGTACTGTTTTTAATATAAGGATTCAAAATCCACGTGACTACAATAAAGTGTAACTCCGTCAGCCTCCAAGGTGCCATTAAACCATTATTTTACTTGGTCCCTGCCCGTCCTTTACCAAATGCACACTTGACTGCAGTCGCTGGGAATCGAATTCGCAACATTTGGCTTTGAATGGATGGCGAATCCATTTCATATCGCTCTAACAATCACTGCTGTTCGAATCGCTTCGGCTGTGGTACCGGTGAAAGAAATATAAATGCCGGTTTAGGAACTAAGGAAGAGCGGTATACGTATGTAACAAAATAATTCATGCGTTAGAGAATTCATTGCAAACCCTTTGAAGAGAGGACAGCTACGAAAAAGAATAGAGTGAAACACTTGACCATGGTGGGCAGGCAAGAAGAAAATGCCACATGTATGTTTCTGCTGGAAGGGCAGTGGGAATGCATGGCCCATGTTGGAAACGAGAGGGTTTAGATGGTGGCAGATCCTACATGTAGTTTCATGCAATGTATGAGCATGGTGAATGTAGATTTTTATAGAGAACGCAAAGAAGTATTTCGGAGCTGATCACATACTTTAATACTACATTAATTTACATTGCAGTATATATCTAAAATATAGGCATAATAATATTATGTTTGTTTCCCATGTTTTGTAGCAAGCAAAGGGAAGTTGGATTAATTCTTATACTGGTCCTCAGGTAATAATGCGTGACATTGGATGTCGTCTGTAATTTGCAACCGATGTTTCGATTTGCAAGTTTTAAGCCAGAAAATACTATTTGCTTGCGTAAATATATTAAATAAAATATATATACTCCTGTTTAGGCCGCTTTCTTTTCGTGTACGTAAAGAAATCTTTTGGTGGAATGTATGAATAAAATTTAATAATAATATTCGCCAATTGAAACCTCTCCTTACGGCTTTGTGATTCATCTTTTGTTATTGGTACTGGACACTCCCAATCTGCCTCTGCATCAGGCTTTTATAAGTTGCAGATCTTATCACAGTGGAGCCCTATACTCGTCTAGTTCATGGTAACTATGAATTTCGACACCACGAAGCTAGGCCTATTGCATCTTTTTAACCTCCGGGAGAAAGGGATTAGATGACAGCGCACAAAGAGCGGCCAGGTCTCACGAGCAGCAGGGTACATCAGTGGGTTCCTAGCGTTTTCAGATTGAGCATCCCCGGATGTCTCTTCGATACGAACGGACGGACAGAAGTTTTCGTGCCGGGAAGTAAAGTTCTCGTCTTAAAGTACATCCATCGCATTCGTGATAGTATATATATATAGCATTTGCTTACCAAGGCCACAGTGACCGATCCAGGGGGAACTGAATCCGGGAACTACCTAATGCGACCCTCGGTCTTTAAGGCTTAAGCCATCCCGCTCAGTTATATAATACTACAACCCTAATAACAGTTTGCTGTTCTAGATCTGACATTTGAGCCATGTTGGCTCCCTCCTCACAAAATAAATTATGCTGCCGAGTAATACTACATTCTACAGTGAAGTGACTACATGTTTCTTGAGCCTACCAAGAGGGGAATACAACTAGCATCTTACATCCTACTGCATTATCGGCTGGTACCCTGCAGATAGATACACTCAACAGAGGGCAACGTAGAGACAGACATTGGTGTAGCGTTGTTCGAGTTCCTGACGCAGGTCACGTGGGGAAAGGCTGGAGCTACCCCGGGCATCAACAGCACGAGCTAAAAGAAAATTGAGTTCGCTGGCAGTCGGAAAGCAACCCTTTAACACCGAGTCTAGGGAAGCGCTATCAGGCACACGCCATTTTTGCCCTTTATCAAAATACCTTTCAGTAAGCAATCTGCAAAATTTAAATTCAGGGCGTGTGCCGTATTAATTTAGTTTTTGGAACAATAGTGTGGATAATATATTCTAAAGTATTACTGTAAAGGAATTAATTGTTCTTTCACACAAGCCGTGTGTAGGACAAGGTTGGAAAGGTAGAATCAGATGACTGAAAAATTCAATGCCATAGCCGTGGTTCAAATCCCGGCTATGGCATTGAATTTTTCAGTCATCTGATTCTACCTTTCCTATTACTGTAAAGCTTCGCATTGTAAAGCAATATTTCAATAGAAACTAAAAACTTGAGGGTGAAATTTCTTATTGTATTTGAGTAAGTGTATGACGTAGAAGTTGGTTAAATAATTGGATTTGGTAAAGAATATAATATATTGTGGCTGTAAAAAAAAGCTTTATAGAGTTTACATTTGCAAACCTGGATATAATTCCTGTCTTACTTGATTATATCATTTAAGTAATTGTAAACTCTGGGGCACTTCATGTTTGAGGTGTTTGTAAAATGGGCCGAGATGGTTATTATGCCGATTCTATTATTTCCTTTGAATAACCTTTCCTTTCATGTTCTACGTTACGCAAGGTGTAACTACAATACACATTTAAGGGTATCCATAGGTGAAATGCCCTAGTCTTGCAATTTTTATCTAAATGCTTTCAAACTTTTGTCATATGTTCTCTACACAATGTATGTTTTAAATTTCATACAGATATTTTTGAACAACATTTTGTTTTACTGTTGTTATGCTAATTAATCAGGTTTTGCAAACGATGCAAACATCGTAATTTTGAGAACAAAACAAAAATATTACCATATTATTTAAATACTAATACACAAAACTGCCATATAATAGTTTTAACTCTTCTGGTTGCTACGGAAAAAACCTTAACGTTTAAATAAGTTTTTTACAACAGTGGAATTAACTAAGTCATAAATTGAGTGCAGCAAAAGTGATGTGACAGTTTTATAAGTTCAACCTCTCTTAGTTTCTGTTGAAGTTTGAACAAGATCGGTGACAAGCTACATTGTACGAAACATTTTTAATGCGCAAAGTTTAAGAAATGTCAAAGTCTAGTAAAAGACATTAGAAGGAAATAGTGACCATTGGCCTGTGCGTTCTTGGGCATATAAAAAGTCAATGTTGAAGCTTTAAAAGTCTCGGAGAGCAAAAGCCATAGTTTGCAATTGTAGCTTAAGGTTCAAAGTACATTTTGGACATAAATAGTAATATAAACTTTTTTAAAAAAATTGAACAAATTTCAATTATGGATAACCTCAAAAAAGGAATAACAGATGGGGGGAATCGGTTTTATCCACTCTTGTATGTACCGGTATAAATATTGTACGTTGCAACGCATTAACTTGACTATGAATGCATTATAATCTGCGATTTCCCTTTTCTTATTTTCTACAACAAAACTATTGTTCCTGTTCCATAAGGTTCACCTATCAACACCCATCCTCGTAATCCTGAAGAGATATCTCTAAGAAATTTCTTTTAAAAGACCTAGAGTACGAAAACTTTTAACCATAGTTGTCAATTATCAGCTCTATTACATTAATTAGTGTTCTTTCTTAATGTTTAGGGCACTAATTGGTAATGAACCAGATTTATGGTCATGGAATGATGGATTGCGCAGAATTCTATTTCTAGTAGAATAACTTCAAACTTTCATTAAAATACACATAAAGCACAGATGATACAGTGGTCCACCTTAGCTATTGATAGAAGATAACTTTTTAATATTATGTAGTTAATGAAATAACTCAAGCTGCACAATAAAAAACGAAGCATGGAAAATAAATTCTTGGCTTTTTATGCAGAACTTCAAGATGCACGGAAGCAACCTAGTTTTTGGATGAAATAATAAATAGGTTTCTGCGCACAGGAAGTGAAGGAAACTGATGGAATAAACAAAAATAGCCAGATTCGTATGGAACTGCCAAAAGTCTGTTTTTGTTGACCTTTATCTCTCCATGCACCGAGATTCGAACTCGATCAATAGTGTAGTACCAACCCATTGGCAACTGTGCGATTTGGAGAGGAAATATAATATCTTAAAACCTCTTATTATTTAAGCATTTTTTTTTAAATTAAGGGTCTAAAAAGCCAGGGTGTTGTTAGAGTGAAGATTTCAATAATACCTGAATTTCAGAGGCAAGATTTGCCTCGTATTTGTGTGAAATATATGTTGTAAAATAAAAACTTAAAGAGTCCTGAATTATCCAACTTCATCTGCTATAGTTATTACTAATATACTAGAGTACTCTATCATTTAAATTGGAGTAGAGAATGTTTTGAATTCTAAGATGCTATTTATTTTAACTCAACGTTTTACAGTTGTATTTTCATATTTAAAAAAGTGTGTGTTAATTCATTAGCCTTTCTCTACCCACAATCTTTTATTTTTATACAACTTCTACTGGCTATTCCCACTAAAACTCATTTTTCTATCCACTTCATGTTAATGCAGAAAAACCTAAATTGCACCTATTTTATCTTTATCCTCCGGGCGGCTGGATCCAGGAGCAACGTACAGCAATGACAGGGTCTCTAAGTTTCCAATAGTAGACAGACAGGCAGACCGGGAACCCGGCCTCGCACAGAGGTGATCCAACGTCCTCAAGGAGGTTTGGATAACCCGGCAGCCAGCCGAAAACCGAGGGACGGAGAGAGGTACAGAGAACATCCTTTTCCGCTGTCACGCTGCATCGACCCTGCCGATCCTATAAGAGAACAACGGGATGAATGAACAAAATGGTGAATGGAAGGAAATGGAGGAACAGGAAATTCGGGAGCTGAAAGAAACCACTCCAGCATTCGCCTGACGACCCGGGAAAACTCCCGAAAAATCTATATGTCAGAGTGGGCGTTCGCCGGAGATCGAACCCGGAACCTCCCGAATGCGGGTCACAGACGTTGCCACCTGAGCCATCCCGTTCTGTAAATTACAATCTTGGTTGTAGTTATAAGGGGAATATAGGAAACCGAATCGACAGCCAGATGTATAAAATCGTTTCGCTATATGCTGGCCTAGAAATGCTATGTTATTTCCATTACAGTGCAAGAAACAACTGAATAGTGACAGCGCTTAAATAACTTATTGAAAACAAATAATAACGGAGATCTCCGAAATGGCTGACATCATAAAAACATTATTTGAAATAAATTGTTTGTTTTAAAGGGTGCTACATTTGTTGTGCAATATGTTTATGTATCTCTTAAGATTTACCAGTTATATAAGATAATGCAAAGTCCCTTCCTTATGAATGGAAGTTCACAGGCTACTCGCAAGAAATTAAAGATATTACAAAACCATTCTTTACATGCAACATTTTTCAAAATGTTTGATTTTCTTAAAATGGCTACAAGTTTTGATTAAAATAACGTATGTTTAATATTATATACACGACTAATAAAATTTATATCTTGAATTCTGAACACTTGTGAAGTCCTCTTCATTCTGAATGACTTTCATATATCTATAAGTATCGTTTTTTTTAACGCAGGAATCTACTATGTGTAAAGTGTACGGAATTATATATCTACTCCTTATAAAAACGCAGAATTAAAGGCATATTAAGCAAAGGTTGATGAATGGCTGAAAAGCCCTTCAGTTTCTGATCCAGCGTTTAGTATTACCTAACTCAAAATATTCTACACAGTGACAGGATAGAAATTCTTGTATAGTAGTTTAAGTATTAGAAGTATCACTATAATTAGATAAGTTTCTCCACCTTGGTGTTTTTACAAAAAACGGAACACGCCACTCCTCACTTCTAGGAAGATGAAACCACGAAGAGCAGGGCGTGACGAAAAGCTAGTACATACTTCCAAGTGGCTCCAAAGAGTAATTATGTAGAGGAGTTAACTGCTCGAAACAAACTTAGAGCTTCAGTGTATCAAGAGAACAAAATTAGAGAGGAGATAGTTTGTTCTAATTTTAAAGCACAAACCATATCTGCGTTCTGAAGATAGCAAACAAATAGTATGCACATATAATATGTATTCCTTCACTCTACGACAACGATGGAGGGTTTGCCTGTTGTCCGAAGTGCTAAGATTCGACTCCCGTTTTGGCAACTTGCCCGGGTAAACCTTCAAGAAGTTTCTTCTCTCTCTCTCTCTCTGTTTCTCCTCCCACTTTATGCTGCTCCCCCTCTCAATTTCTTTGTGCAGCGTATAAGGTATATGATATTTTGAAAACCGGTATTAAATGTGTACCTTTTTTTTAATTGTTCTTTCACAATGGCATGTCTAGCCATAAATTGAACAGTTGAATCAGACCTGAAAAACTCAGTTCTAGACCCGAGAGTCAAACCATGGAATTTCTGCTTTCCGTGCCAATGTTCTTATCGCTGGAGCTATCATAGCAAGATACCCGTTTGCAAATTACATCCTTTCATCTGATTCGAGCATCCCGGTAAGGCTTGCAATCTTGCAAGTGCTTTAAATTTTTGGACTTTGTATGTATATATTTAGTATAAAAAATACATTATGTTTTAATCAAAATCGTTAGTCTAGGGTGGAAGAATTTTCTTGAAAGTCATCTCTTGGCACTTTAAGCAGTGGCTGACTTAAGTATGACAGTTGATATTTATCGGACTTTTCATTTTTGAGTTGTGCTTTTCACAGACGACAGACGGACGGACAGATTCACACACAGACACGGATGTTTTTCTACAAGTTTTTTCGAGTTCAGTGGACTCAAAACATGTATTTCCGGTGAAATCTCGGAGTCTGTTTTTTTGTGAAATGCAGTACTTCCTCTGTCTACTTTAGATGGATGACAGAGAAAGTATAAATTACCAGAAAGTTTTCCGCTTATGTTTTACTATGCCAATGATTTTTCAGGTGATAAAATCAATTTTAAGTTTAACATAGCCATGGCTGACTAATATGATTAAGTGATTTCGTGTCTATATGTTTTACGTTCTTTAATTGGAGAAGTCATAAAGGGTGGTCAATAAATTAAATGAGAAATGTTGCCCAGCTGAGACCGGGGTCCATAGTGCCGAGAGTTAACCGATTCATTCAGATTACACAACCTAAGGTAAGTTTGAACTCCGAACCTCCTTAATGGGGTCAGAATGCCTACCCCAAACCAAGCAGGTGGACTAAGTTAATGTTATTACTGATTTACTGATATTGTTTGATACCACAAATTCAACTGTGAGGCCTTATTGTTGGAAATATTCATACAGTTCCAGTTAGCGCTATGCAAATGCAATTTACACATTAACATGTTTGTATTACGTATTAGAGGACATAAAATCAGCCAAGTTTTAATCCATAAACTGCCATACACAGACAAATAAATTTAATTTCAACTTATAATCAATAGCATTTTAGCAAACTGAACAACCAACCAGTACGCTACATCTAGTTGGGATTGTTCCATTTTTTTTAGTACTCCACAATGAGTGTGCATAATAGCACGTGAAGTATCTTGAACCAAGCGTCCGACACTCACCGTTTGAAGTTAAAACTATAAGATGTAATGACTGCTCTGATATGAAATATAGCTTGTGTATTAGTTTGATATACTCCGCAAGGAAGAGAAGATGGGAAAAGGTTTTGAAGCAAAGTGTATGTGAAACATTCTCAAGCGGAAGCACAGAACAGCGTCTTAAATGAGGGGCACATGCAGTCTCGTGCATAATCGATTCTGAGGAGGGGTCGGATGTTTAGCGCTCTCTAAATCTTTTGTTCCCTTCCCGAAGTTCAGTGTAGTGTTTACATATGAGTAGATTCTGCGGCATACTTGTGATGTACTCAAACTTGAATTAACCTCTTATCTTAAAGTTAAGAGGTTGTTTACACAGTCAAGGGTTAAAGGAGCAGAATGCAACAAACAGAAACGTAGAGGGCTACACGCTTTGTCAACCTTATTGAATAACAGGAGTGACAAAATAATAGATCATAAATCAAGATTGAAGTAATATTTAAATTGTGAAAGCATAAAGATTAATCTAGGAAAGAAATAATACAAGTTAATTTAGTTTCTTGGGTATATGTGCGCATTTTTAGCGATTCTGCCATTTATTTGCACAGACTGTTGTACTTATGTGACAATCGTCTGATATAAGCATAAAAATCACTAGTATACGTAAGAATCTCTTAAACCAGTCAGAACCCAATTACGTGTGACGTAACACCGGATCAGTGGCAAAAAATGCGGAGGGATGAATAGGGCAGCCTTTGTGCCTCACAACCACATGGGTACAAAGTAGAGCATCCATTCCCCTTGCTCCGTAGTCTTCTCGTAACAGTAACTTCGCGTTTTCTTTCGCCTCACCTGCTTTATTCTTCTCATTGATTCCTAATCGAGAGCTTGGAACAAGATGAGCATTGCTCTCTGAAGTCACAGAGTATTTATTTGGCTGATACTATGAGGGCGGATTGAAAAGTTGCGCACAATAATTTTTTCTGTCTTAGTATTGCAGCTGGAATGTTGCAATTTCACACAGATATAGTTTGAAGTTTTCACTACAGAGGATTTTTTTTGTTTTATGTGCAGCTCTAGCGAGAGAAGCGTGAACTACGCAACAAAGATGGCGTACATGTTATTGTCGTTCACGAGTGAAGAGCAGAGAGGTGTGGTACGATATTTGTGCGCCAAAGGGCATAAACCGAGTGATATTCACAGCGACATGCGTGACGTGTATGGGGATGATTGTATGGACCGTAGCAATGTCTCCAGTTGGTGTGCATTCTTCCTAGAGGACCGTGTGAACCTTAGTGATTCGCCACGCTCCGGGAGGCCGGTAACAGCTGCAACCCCGCAGAATATCAGAGGCATTGAGGCGGCAATTTTTAACGACCGGTGTGAGCAACTGTGAACCTTATCGCAACAGTTCAACATTTCCTTTGGTGCAGTGTACGATATTGTTCATGACAGTTGAAATTTCGTTAAGTTAGTTTTCGCTGGGTGCCTAAGAACCTGACAGACAGCCACAAGGGCCAACGAATGATGACGAGCTTGGATCATCTAGAGCGGTACACCGCAGAAGGGCATGACTTTCTGAAAGGAATCGTCACTGGTGATGAGTAGTGGGCATACAACTACACGCCCGAAACTAAGCAGGCAAGTATGTGACTCAATCTGCTAGGAAAGTGCTTGTGACGGAGTTCTGGGATACGCATGGTGTTGTATTGGTGAACTTTGTTGAACACGGGACCACTGTGAATGCTGAAAACTTTGGTGAAGTTGCGTCGCGCCCTTCGTGACAAACGCCTCATCATGAATACTGACGATGCCCCCATGTTGCTGCTGCTGTTCGTCAGAAAATCTCCAAATTTGGTTAGGAGGTGCTCCAGCATCCACCATACAGGCCGGAATTTCATCTGTTTGGTCCCATGAAGAAATTCCGTCCGTCCAACGCTTTGCGACAGATGAGGAAGTGAAACGAGCAGTACGCAGATTGCTATACTCCAAGGAAACGGACTTCTACGAACAGGGCATATTGAAACTGGTATTACGATAGGAGAAATGTGTGGATAAACTTGGTGACTGTCTAAAAGTAGGTAAAAAGGTGCAAGTTCATTTGTTGTTTTTTTTTTTTTGTTTTAACTATTAAGCTTTATTTTGTAAAAAAATTATTATGCGTTACTTTTCGATCTGCCCTCATACATTAGACATCATCGAACACCTCTGAGTCACTGAAAATGGTCATCGGGTGCAGCAGTCTCCGTATAACAGTTTTTATATACTTATAATAATCATCATCATCATCCTCCTGTTGACTATGGTAGTTCGTACGAAATAAAAATGGACGTCATCTTAATTCTCAGTTTAAACCGCTGTATCTTTACATATTTGTTCGCTATACCTGAATCGTTTTAGTAAAAACCAAAATTTTGAGAAAATTGAAAATCAAATATAATTGTACATTCATATGATTTTCTCTACCCCTATCGTTTATTTGTGGGTATGCAAACTATTCTTACGAAAGCGTATTGCTTTCTTTACCACGTGCATAGTAGGTAGAGAAGGTATTGCATTTCACCCAAAAATTCATACCGAGATTGCACCTAAAAATACATGTTTTGCGGACCCCGATTCCAAAAAAGCATTTTTAGATAACTGTCCAGTGTGTGTGTGTGTGTGTGTGTGTGTGTGTGTTTAAACAGCATAACTCAAAACGGAAAAAATAAATACCAAACTTGGTGTTTAAGTTCAGTATCTTCCAAGGATGCGTTACGAAGATTTTTAAGAAAATCTCCCAACCCAACTACACTTTAAGTAGAACCTTTTTTTCAAAATGTTTGATTTTCTCAAAAATAACCCTAACGATTTTGGTTAAAATATCATATATTAAATATATTTACAATGCAAATAAAATGTATATTTGAATTTTCTGGGAATTTCCTGTGAATTCCCCTTCATTCGGAAGAATTTTATATCGTCTTATACAGTAACTGGTAAACGTTAAGCGGTAGACGGAAAGACACTAAAAAAAATTTAGAGCTCTTTAAAACACACTATTTATTTCCAATAACTTTTTTTATTATCGGCAGCATCCGAGATATCTACTGTTAATAGTTTGATTTGTTCAATTCTTTATCATTGATTTCAAGTGTTGTCGACATCAGTTGTTTCTCAAAGTCACAGATTTGGCACACACGTCCTGGTGTAGGAAACAAGGTACCAGGTGGTGTATTGCAGATTTTATTTTAGTTTTTCTCGGTTGCATGGAAATAGTATGCAATTTTTAGAACAGCATATAGGATCCAGTTCTTAAACATTTGACTGTCGCTGTTCTCTTTGTATCTATATCGAAATGTGTAATGCAGCTATTTCCACAAATGTTTATTTGGTTTAAGATAAAGTAGGTAGAAAAATACGTTTAGTAAGAATAGTTTATCACTAATTTTATATTCCATAATGCATTATATACTACTATTACTACTACTACTTCTAATAATAATAATAATAATAATAATAATAACAACAGTAGTAATAGTACTAGTAGTAATGCATTCCATCCGTCATGAATCACACATCTGAAATTACCTGTAGGTACTACCTAGACTTGCATATCCGCAGCTGTGCTTTGCGTGCAAGTGATTAGGGCGCCTAATTTCTAATGAAAAGGTTCCAAATTCAAATCCTGCTCCCGTCTGCAGAGTTTTATATCTGTAATACATTCTATATTTACATAATATACAAGTATAACAGAATTCGTGGCTGATTAGAATTAACACCGCCCCTGGAACACCTGCAACATATAAGCTAATTACCGGCGCACCGTGCCAACTGAGAGAGATCTTCAAAAAGTGAAGAAAACTGTGTATGAAATGTTTACCACAGTCTTAATTTTAAAGAAAAACTTTGTATATTTATATTTCAAGGATTTCCTGTAGAGATTTCTTATAATGCCACCCTGTATTGTAGACTAAAACGAGCTGATTATACGGAATTATATTATGTAACTGACAGTTTATGCCCCGTAGAAGTTATTAACTTTGTGGAAACGAATCTAAAACTTCTTTGAAGTTCAAAAACGAAACATTATTCTATAATTTCTTCGACACGCTGTAAAGTCTTTTTTCCTCTTCTCAGGCACTACTGAAGAGAACTTTCGATAACCCTGTGACAATGTACCAACAATGAAACACACATAATAACCTGTTATCCTGTTTTAGAGAAAAATGCCTATTTTCTTCCTTTAGGAGGAAACAGAATATAATTATTAATATTTACGTTTCATGGAGACTGAAAGCAATTTGTAGGGTTTTATAGTGCTCTAAAATGACTGTTAGAGCCCAATTTAGTTAATATTCTCTTTAAAATAATGTAATATCGCCTTATAATGGCTAAATGAATATGAAGTTTGGTTATTTTACTATTCATTCACTTATTTGTTTATTATTTACTTTCATCCATACACAAAAATACACAAAATAAATTCATGCATATAAGAATATTTCTAAGTTAAGTTTTTTGTGGATTAACACTATGTAGAAATTCAATAATGGCTGGAACATTGTATTACCGTCACCGTCAGATAGAATTTCAACAACATGTATAACCGTTACTTTGAATGTCTAACTGTTCCTCTCTTTATTTATGCTGAGAAGCTTCAAGTGGCAGGACATTATTCCTGTGAAGTTTAATGCAATAATATTACCAAAATATAAAGTTGCAAAATATGTGCTGATCCGGCTATGGCTAACAGAATAATCATAATTTACTTACGACGGAAAAATAATACTCTTCCAGTTTTGTAGCAAATAGATACGCCACAATAGTTGAATTATAGAAACTTTATTACTCCGACGTTAAAGTATTTTCAGGTCATTGAGATTTTGCTTGTTTGAGTCAATAAATCGCAATTTCTGATAGAAATACGGCAATGCAATTTTTAGGATTTTAATTCAATTAAGTTTACCCTTTTAAATTTCACAACGTACAAGGAGCGGGACATAAGGTTGGAACTCAGCAGGAAAATAAAATGAAATAAACTCAGGTTTGGGCAGAACATTTCATGACAGGGAGAAAATAGTTCTCTTCAAAGCATATTCACTGCAGACACTGCACACCAACATCCACTCTGCCGTCGCCCTCAATGGTGTAGTGGTTACCATGCTACGGATTTTTCATTAAACCGTTTAATATTTGTATTATCAATAATATTTTTAATATAACACAGCCACTTCATCCAATCAACAGTAACTTGTATGCTGACTTCACCAAAGCGTTTGTTAATTTCAGCATTCCATGGAATGCAATAGAAAAATCCGGTATTAAGACATTTTTTACAAAAACTCTGCAAACTATCCCTCCGAATCTACCTAAAAAGAACATTATTTAGACAATGAAACTTAAGCATCCATTCGGGAGGATATAGGTGATTCTTACATACATATCTCTGTAAATGAAACCTCAGACTATGAGTAGGTATAAGCAAAATTGATAGAAGGAAAATGGATCCTGATTGACCTTCGATTCCGCACCTTGTACCTATGTGCTAAACCCCTTGTACATATCAAATGTTTGTCAAATTCAATACTTTACAAGACCTTTCAAGAGTTGTCACTACTTTACAACTTTTCTTGTCAAATTGCTTTCAATACTTTTAAACTCTTTGAAAGTCTTGAAAGTAAATAAGGGCATGCTCTAAACGATCAAAGATTTGAGAATGATTTGATGGCTTTAGCTAATGAAATGCAAATATCTACAGTGCGTCACGAAATGTGCACATGGCGTAAAGGGAAAAGTAAGCAAAAATGACTACCCGGCCAAGGTATGTTGTATGCGAACTGATTAGATTATACATAAGCTGGTCATGTCCGTATGTGTAGGACTCTGTGGGTTACCACAAGATGAAGCAGATGAAGGAGGTTATGAAGAAATAATTGCCAGGCAGATTCCCAAACTAAGTGTACGCTAATACAATGTTATATAGTGTGGCTAACCTATCGGTTGGTGTTATTTCCATTATATTCCATAATCGTAATGTAATTTCATTGGATATAATACGTGAAAGTGCTACATAATATTAGTATAGAACAGTATTTCATTGCAAACTGTTATACCGTGACGCAAACAGTAAATTGTTTTGTGCGTGATTAATTATTTATTAATGTGTTTTGAAGGATTTCAGTTTGAAAAAAGACAACTTGTAAATACACATTTAGGGCATTGTCAAGTCTTGTCCAATCTTGTCACATATTGAAAAATGTTTGACAACTTTTCTTGTAAACTCTTGAATTGAAAAAAAAGTTTGATCGTGTACAAGGGGCTTTAAGGAACTTTCAAAAGTTAATAGGAAACCATTGCTTATTTTGTAAACAAAGGCTTCCGGTTGTTATGCTCTTGCAATGAGGTGATAGTAAACTTGTGTTGTTTTGTCCTGATGCTGCCTTATACGAGTACATGGTTGCTGCAGTTCCACTTTTTAAAACTCTTTATCCTGACCCCATGTATGTAACCTGTCTAGCACATGCCCTTCACGGTTTCTGAAACAGTCAGCAACGAACTCCCTCTGTCAAATCTTAATTTCCAATATGAAAATGTATTTTGCAAACCCCCATCCAGGATTACTACATAGAAGTGAGAGAGAAATTCTCGGGTATTCCATTCCCACCTCAGCCTGTTGCTACACGATGGGGAACATGCAGTCAGTCAGTGCTGTATTATTTCAAATATTTTAAAGAAATGATCGCAATTATTGAATAATAACCTGAATCCTTAGTGCAGCATGTGTGAAGGAGCGAAGGGGGACTTAGCACCTCAACATGCAAAACCGTTTGTGCCCGAGCCTGGAAGGGAGGGGTGAGGTGAGAGGAGACAGAGGGCGGCCAGACCAGTAGACACGGCAGGGCAGGGTCACTATATTTTACAGATTGAAACTCCTGGATGGCATCTGGTGCAACCGCCTCCCTCCCTCCCCCCTGCAGGCTTGCAGATCCCACTGGTGGGGGGGGGACCAGGAGACCGCTCCATTCCGCGGGACGAAGGGTTACATAGAGCATCCTTTTCCCCTGCCATGTAACGCCAAGACTCCCGCCGACACTATCAACCCTGGAATAACCAAGCAGATGAAAGGTGAAGAGTAAGAGAATGGAGGTGAAATGGGGGACAGGAAATTCGGGGGATGTAATGAACCATTGAGCATTCGCCTATCGACCCGTGGAAACCCCCCCAAAAATTGGGTTAGGAAGGTCGGTCGCAGTAATCGAACCCAAGACCTCCCGAATGTGTGCCACAGACGTTAGTGCCTGAGTCATCCCGCTCGGTAGCATGTGTGAAAGCAGTGAAAAAGTATGTGAATGTTCCATCAATGGAAATCGATATTGCCTACATAACACCAAAATTTTCATATTTTCAAGCATTGAACAATTACAACGTAAAAACAAATTGTGGCCAAATAGCAACAGCAGGAATCCTAGGTAAAGATGTATTGGGTGAAACTGGAGAAAAAAAGTTAAAAATAAGTGAAACAATATGTTATATAAGAATGCAAGATTTTCAATGTTGGAAAAAGTATCAAGAGTGATATTGAACCGAGCGGGAGGACCCGGGATCGATCCCCGGCGATTGCCCACTCTGGCCCATGGGTTTTTCGTGGTTTCCTCGGGTCGTCAGGCGAATGCTGGGGTGGTTCATCTTCCATCACGGCTCTCCTTCCTCTCATTTCCAGTATACACCATCTTCCTTGTCATCTGTTTCAGGGTTGTAGGACCAGGCGATGGTGTTCCGGGGTTGCGGCTGAGCGGTGGTTTGCGCTCTATAAGGGTTTCTTTCCTGGCGTCGCTACGGTACCGCTCAGTTAGGTCTCTCCTGAGTGTAGAGCTCCGCTCCGGGGTTCCCTGGAGGTTGGTGGCTTCTGGACAGGGACCGTGTGGCGTCGGATGCGTTTTTATAGGGATCCCGTCCATGCTTGCGCCCGTCGGCATGCGGATCTGGTCGCCCTTCGGGTCTCTCCCCTCATCCTTCCGTTCCAGGGGATCACGTTAGAAGCACAATCGGCCGACTGGCCTGCGTGCGGTGCTCTGCCTCGGTTCCAGGGGCCCCTCCGTGATACGTACCTTTACTTTTACATATGGTACAGCACAAGTGTTTGGCCTTGTCAGGTTCAAATTTCTGCCGGCTGATGTCTTGAAGAGGCTGTATATCAAACCTACTCTAACGACTCTTTTCTTAGGAGAGGGTGAGAGCAATAATACACAATGTGTCCGGATATTACTGGATTTTATTCCAATATCAAAGGCATGAAAGCGGCTAGCCAAGTAATTTCCCTTAACTGCACGTTTGCACTCATTCTCTGAATTCATGATTCTTTCCCTGTTATCCCGTATCTGTAATAATGCTAGTGGAAATCTAACATTATCGTCATACGCTATCTCCCCCACCATTTTCCAAGCTATTTGTCGCGGATTTAGCCTTTGTGGATTTCTGCCAAGAAATCAGTGGACGTTGCTTGGAAAAAGTTCCTGTTGTATATGTAAATGCCATAACGTGCCCATTCACGCCAATGATTGTAACATCCATTTTATTGATGCTTTACGTAGCATTGCAAGAGAAATTAATTGTTCGTAAATCTGCTGCCACTCTTCTAATTACATACTGGTAAATCCTATGTACCTATCTCTCCTCTCATCGGTCCTCCCTCTCATACAAGTTGTCACTTATTCCAGCACCCTGAGTTGTTAATGACATATCTGAGAATATTTATGTATCTCTGTCTCTGTCTCATTGGTCCTCGCTCCTACATAAACTGTTGCTTATTCCAGCTCCCTATGCTGCTAATGACATATGTCATCTGAGAATACTCTCTCTCTCTCATCGGCCCTCTCTCTCTCACACAAGTATCACTTCTTACAGCTGCCTGAGCTGCTAATGACATCCCTGAGAATTCTTATGTATCTCTGTCTCTCCTCTCATCAGTCCTCTCTCTCACACAAGTATCACTTTTTACAGCTGTCTGAGCTGCTAATGACATCCCTGAGAATTCTTATGTACCTCTGTCTCTCCTCTCATCGGTCCTCTCTATCACCCAAGCTGTCACTTATTCCAGCTCACTATGCTGCTAATGAAATATGATATCTATGAATTCTTATGTCTCTCTATCTCTCGTCTCATCGATCCCTCTCTCCCTCTCTCTCTCTTATGTATCTCTCTCTCACACACACACACACACACACACACACAAGCTGTCAGCTATTCCAGCTACCTGAGCTGCTAATGACATATCTGAAAATGCATATGTATCTCTATCTCTCGTCTCATCGATCCCTCTCACACACAAGCTGTCAGCTATTCCAGCTACCTGAGCTGCTAATGAAATATCTGAAAATGCATATGTATCTCTATCTCTCGTCTCATCGATCCCTCTCTCTCACAAAAGCTGTCACTTCTTACAGTTCCCCGTGCTGCTAATGACATATCTCGCTATTCCTATGTACATCTGTTTGTTTCTCTCATCGGTTCTCTCTCTCTCTCCTGCACATTGCTACCTTTCCAGCTCCCTGTGTTGCTAAAGTTCAACTTAGTAATTGTTTCAACTAGCTGGCACGCTTTCCTGTACAACGTCTTTTGACAAATATTCTTTCTTACATACATAAGAATATAATATTTTATATTACATGCTATTTACAATATTTCTACTATTGCATCTGTCCTCCTTTCCTAATTATTTCCCTTTTAATATATTTTCTCGACTATTACTCTCTCTATCGTTTATTTACATATCTGTGACCATATTCTTTAAGTTAACTTGGACATATTATGCACCCCTACAAAATAAAGGCAAACACCTTTAATAACAAGAGTATTTTATTTCATTTTTATGATCAGCACCAGTAAAAATGTTATAAAAGGCTTTCATGTGAAACATCTTATGGCACCAAACACTTATCTACCGAGCGAAATGGCTCCGCGGCAACTGAGAGGCTCGCATCGCGGAAGGTTCCGGGTATTTTCCTCAGTCACTCACTCTGACCTTGGTTTTTTTTCGTGATTTTCGGTAGGCGAATGCTGGGGTGGTTTTTCAATCACCACGATTTCCCGTGCCATACAGATGGCGCGGATGCTTGCTTAAAAAAACAGTATTCCCAGTGGACACTAAGGGTCTGCTCAGTTCATCGCCCTCCAGTAATAGGACAGGTCTTCCGAGCGTCTCTGTGGCCTATAGCCTCCTGTGGTTCCTTCACTTCATCTCTTCCTCGTAGAAGCAATAGAATCATGTAGATTACAGCACAGGAAGTTGTATAATCCATAGCCTAAATAAAGTGTCTATAATCGCACAACGATGTTCTTCCTGTTACTCTTCTTCCCTATAAGGACTGGATACTTGTTTTCCATCTCCACATAAGATTAGCTCATTTCTTCTTGTGTTGTTATGTTTCTAAAAATTATTGGCTTGTATTTGGCAATATGATACTGTGTAATCCTGCAAATATCTGTCTAGATTTATATTTAATGTTTAATACTTTAAATTATAATTTCTACTCATATTTACTGAGATGTTACTTAGATGCAATTCTGTTTTAATTCGTTGCACTTGTCTTAAATATCTTATCTGGGTCACAATTTCGTAACTTACATTACAGAATTGCAAAGGAGTTACTAACAAAACAAAATCAAACCAAGAATTTGTTAGAAATTTGATTCTATGTCAGGGACTGAAATTTAAGTGGGGAACAGGTATACAAAGCAGCAATGTTACAATTCCTGTGCATTATGCATAACATAAATTAAGTTGCAGTGACTTAATTTAAAGGACAAAGCATTTACACTTTATTGGGTAAATCTAGTACTCTGTTACGTAAAACATTACTTAACGTTCTGCAAGTCTTTCTTAACAACTTAACAAATTAAGTGCTCACACAGTTCAATTAAGTCCTTTATGTTGAAAACCATTTCAAAAATGAGAGTTAGTTAATACATATTACCGCGCGAGATGGATCAGATGTAGTGCTTGAGGCTCGCATTCAGGAAGTACTGTAATTTCATTGAACCGGTCACTCTGATCCTGGTTTTATTCGTATGTAGCTTTCCCATGTAGGTAGGCAGGCGCATACTGTGGTGGATTATATATGAGGTTTTCCAGTATCTCATTTTCTGTCATTTCATTTCCCCCTTCATTTCAGGGCTGCAGAGTCGGCGGGGTGGACAGTGGTGTACTGTGGATGTGATTTGAGGAAAGGTGTTTCTACCCTGACATGGAACTTTCTGCCTAACCTTTTTTTGAGGATATGAGAGGCGAGACACCGAAAAGGCATCGTTTAAGGGGACAAGTTAGTCTGAAAACATGAAACTTACACCTTAAGTGTGTTAAATTACCACTGCTCTAAAAGTTTCAAAGATTTTTCCTGAACTTTTTATGAATTATTCTATAAAGCATGACCATTGATATCTTATATAGTTGAGCCCGTAAAAATTATTTCATTCAGGAGAAAAACAATAAAATTTACTCTTAACACATGTGAATTCATGTACCTTTTTCCCTGATACTACTTGCAATACAGAATCACACTTTTTCATGACAGTTCTTAGTATAATCAGCTATCTTCTGAACGTCAATTATTTAGTTATGCTATTTGCAAAGTAAAAAAGGTAAAAATGTGCAAAATTTGCAACGTTGTTGTCCTCTTAATATCACTAATATACATTACAAAATTATTATTGTGATTCAAAACTTTTAACTACGTGTTGTATACATGTACTGAAAATTTCAGCTCTCTACCTCTCATACTTTGAGAAAAAGGCACATAAATATCCAAAAATGTTGTTTTGAGAAAACTGAATTTAAAATTTGAACATTGAAATTCTGACACACTTCAGTACATTCCAGGGTCAAAATCATCTGCACTTTCATTCCTGAATTGCCTCAGCTTTTGATAGCCTTCTATTAGTCCTGGCCTCTTTTGTTAATTTCTGAACTGCTCGCTGGTTATGATATAGTCGTTGTTGAAAGATACAAAAATGTTCCAAAAAAGGAGCGTTGCATGACAGCTTTAAAGGAATGCAGACTAGCATTTAAATGGTATTTAAATGTCTTAAAAACTTGTTGATCCCTCAAAAGTATATATTTTCTGACACTTGAAATAATAGAGACTTTATTAGTGCATAAAACAAAAAATGTGATTTTTTACCATTTCAGAGTACCTTGTCCCTTAAGGACCCCGCCTCGCAACACCTGCTGCCATCACGTCTGGCCGCCCTTCGTGCTCTCTCGACTCGTCCCTTCTTCAGCCTAGGACACAGTGCTGAAATCCTATGCTTCTAATCCCTTTCACTTACATATATTACATCTTCAAAAGTCGTAAACATTCTACATATTTTCTCTTTATAGAACATTTTCAAAATGAACGCTTTACTAAAACAAAGTTACCTACATCATGGGGTTCATTACCTTAATGAAACTATTCTGTAGATTAATTTTAAAAAACTAATCACGAACATGTCAGTTTTCGACTGTAATGACACATTTTACCAAATACGCTGCGCTGCTTATCATCCTCCAGGTAAAGGTACAGACGAACGGAAAACAGGGCCAGAGCACCGCAAGTGCGCCGCAACGGTCATTTTTGCTTCTAACGTAACCCCTGGAAGGGAGGGAGGGATGAGAGGAGAGACCCAAAAGGAGACCAGATACGGATGGCAGGGGCGCAAGCATGGATAATGTCTCCGTTTTTAAATCTAACACATCCGACGTCGCCCAGGCTCTCCCACAAGCCACCGAAACTCAGGCGTTCCCCAGGGACGGGGCCCACTCGGAGGAGAGACCTAACTGAGCAGTCCCGCGACGAGTACATAGTCGTCGTCTAGTCCTACAGATGACAACGAAGGTGATAGGTACTGGAATTGAGGGGAAGGAGAGTTGTGGTAGAAGATGAACCACCCCAGAATTCGCCTGCCCGACTCTGGAAAACCACGAGAAATCCATGAGTCAGACTGAGTGGTAGCCGGGAAACGAACTCGGAACCTCCCGAATGCGATTCACATACCTTACCGCGGCGCCATCTCTTATCAACCTGCAGTCTTCAACATTTCCTCTGCATTGTCACAAACTGCACATAATTACGATATTAATTACCCAGCACGTAATTACGGTTTTGAAAAAAATAAGTACTAAACAAATTGGAATTTTTAAGTAAATCTTTTACCTAAACCTCATTACTACATAAAACAAGAAATCCCCAGCTAATGAAATACATTAGAAGGTTTAAATATTCTTAAGTCTTATTTGCATGTGTTACAACCTGTAACATACCTTTATACTTCAAAACCTTATCCTCAAAACCAATCCGTCCTATAATAAATTACCGCTGTAATCCTGCAATAACATCTCGAAGGTAGATGCTATTTGCGTAAAACGAAGTGGAAAACAATAACAAGAGATGTTTGAGCCTTCACCGATCCTGCACTCGACATATCACGGCTGAATAATCATTCCAATCTTGTTAGTAGACGTCCATCTACCCTACACCGTCTCGCAGCATCATTAAATCTCGGACACCCCACTTAGGTAACTGTTATTGGAAGGTCTATCGATTTTAAATGCGAATAAAAAGCGAGCCGAGAAGAAAAACGAATATAAAAACATCCCTAAAGCTTTAGAGAGATTCAATTAA
This sequence comes from Deroplatys truncata, assembly GCA_030765065.1. NCBI lineage: Eukaryota > Metazoa > Arthropoda > Insecta > Mantodea > Mantidae > Deroplatys > Deroplatys truncata. The sequence goes on from CM060979.1 coordinate 109,574,733, forward strand.
ACGACCGCAGTATTTTACTACATAAGAGAACCCGTTCCACGAATCGGTCCGATGGGAATTTGGAATTTATCAGAGTTAAAGAACGGAGGAGAATATCATTCAGATAAGAACTTTCCATTGCGTGCACTACCAAAGATCCGGGGTTAAAGACAAGAGCTCAACTTCTTAGGCCACAGTCTTAAGGGCTATACTGACTTGCTCATGATAGACCATGAGTTCATAGCATTACATTCTTACTTTCTGTAACTCTTATCTTATACAAAGGTAACATTTCACACCGCCCAAAAACCAAAATATTGAACTAATTTTGACATTATCACCATATACAACAGCAGCATTTCATTTTTTTAGATCCCTTGTATGTTTGTGCGTGGGTGAGTGCATGTATAGTACATTCCAATAAGATCAAAAATATTCACACAGTGGCACATTTCAAATGCCTCGGCAACATTTTTGGTTTCTCTACTACTTACCGATAGATATACCAGGTGACCCAAACAAGCATTCTTTGCAGTTTTATGTTTCCGCATACATAGGTGCAAAAGAAGTTGCCGCATCAATGATGCTCAAACAGCAGTGCAGGTACAAAGCAAAAGATCACATTTTCCAAAATTATTAGGTAGATAACGTCAGCATAAGTTTGTCGTAGCCCTTCCTAATTATGTAAGACAGACCTTGCTCATCTTCAGCCATTCATTGCTTGTCAGGAAAATATAACGGGAATAACAATCAATTGTTCTTCTACACAAGCCGTGTGGAATCACACTGAAAAGTCAATGACCTAGCCGGGGTTTCAACCGGGGTTCTTCAGCTTTCTTGCTGTTGCTCTTCCACTAATCTACAAGGGCAACACGCCAGCATGACATTTAATTCCCAAACCGACTTGCATTTTTCCAGTAAGGCGTTCTCAAATTCATTTTGAGATAACTTACCCCAATGGCAACTTATAGTCTCCCTTAAAACTGATACAATTTTGTATAGTATGTAATTGTAAAATCATAAGAAGTATAATTAAAACATATAGATCATAAAATTGTTTCAAATATTTTTATCAGCGTTAGTTGTTTTCCAAATATACCATGTTGCATGTTCACACCTTCCTAAATATAACTTCCCCATCTGACATGTGCTAGGCAGAGCTCACAAGAGCTTATTACCACGACTAAACATGCCCTCTCCGCATGTTGTATGTAACTAAGCACTTACTTTAATTTAAAATTATTCTTAGGTAGAAATGTATCATAAATAACGTTATCATTATTTATGATCTAAGAATGAACTTTTATAAAAACGCTATAATAAATATAAAGTTAGTAAATGTAACTTTTCCATGGTAAGAGGTATTCGTGCGAGTGTACCATTTTTTCTCATGTAATCGTTATGAAACAATATAGGCACACTGTAAGAGATGAATTTTCACCTATGAACCACGAAAAGAGCGAAACCTCCTACATTAATATTTGGTCCGTATTCAAGCATTTGCCTAGAATTAAATTATTTGCAATGTAATACTTGACAACCCTGGGCACCCTAGACACTTTATAAGCATACGTTGCTCCCCCTGCCAAGAAGGGCAGGAACTGTCGCGTACACGCTGGCAGTGTGTCAGCCATTTCTTCCGATATCCAACAGAAATCTTACTTTGTAAGAAATTTTTTGCACACTAGAATTTAATAACGACGAAATTAAAAGCTAATTGCAAATAAAGCACCAAGCTTTTCGGAATTTATATGAATGAAGAGTTTACAAGATACCTAACATAAGTAACGCTTACGCAAAATGAAATCGGTTTCTTTTTGTTATCCTACACCACTTCTATTAACGAATAAATAAACAAAAAACTGACAGTAAGGCATCATGTTGTAAGACAAAATAGACGTTCAAGTTTGATACTAATAAACACCACGGTGCAATGAAAACGAATGTTTCTATAAGTAATAATGTGATCAAGTCAAAATTACAACCGTTTTATACATTTACAGACTAATTAATGCAGATTTCATCTGCTTTGTATATATCCTTCATTATTAAAATATGTTATGTAACTAGACAAATGCAAAATAAATTATGTAGTGCATAATTACCATACCAGAGTGAAGTAGGTACTTCTTGTTCATTTCAAGGATTAGGCTTTAAGCCAGTTTCGGTACACAGAGATTCTTTCTCGCGTTCCTCGATCTCCCTTGGTCACGTCTTCCTTTTGTTCTATCACAGGTGAAGCAAAACTTACAGAAAAAAAATCATAATATCAAATTTATAAATAAGGACCCCAATGTCATAGCGCAATTTTATATCAAACTCCGTAATTATGCCAATGGAAATGTTTTAAAAAAGAGTTAAAGCAATATTTTAATAACGAGGGATTTATACAAAATAGATTATGTCTGAATTTATTATTCCGTAGGTATGCTCTTATATAAACTTATAATACTGATGTAATCTTTATAATTACGTATACTCTTATACATTGTACGAGTGAGTGTTCTTCGGCGTTAGCCGACGCGTGATTGGGGAGAAAGAGAGCCAGAGAGAGAGAGAGAGAGAGAGAATGAGGGAGGGAGGGAGAGAGAGAGAGCGCGTTCCCGAAACGAAGTAGAGTAGCAGTGAAAACTGAATTAAATAATCTTCTACTCATAAATAAAGTCCTACAACTTTCTTTCTTGCCCATTTTTATATATTATCCTTAAACATTTCTTTTGAAGTATAAGAATGCTGCAGGTGTATTTGTATACCAGTCGTTAAAATTCTATTCCATATAATGCAAGCGGGAAGATTATTCCATAATATACAGTATGTAATACATCCGAATATACACAATATTTCGAGAGATGACGATTCCTTTACACATCGTATCTGTATTTCTCTCATGCTTAACTACATACAGCTGTTTTCACAATTTTACACTTATTGAATGCTATGTGGAATTGTGGCACACTATTACGGTTTTGTAATTCCAATTGAATAATGTTGTTTTTGTTTTATATTCGCTGCAAGGTTTATAGAGCTAAAATAACTAAATATCTGTTCACAGATGAGCGTGCAGTATTATCTGATTTGCCCCAGCATATAGCTTATACGATACAGATTTCGTCATTGCTCCAGACGCAATTCAGCCTTGGGCTTACAGTGCTAAACATATGGCAGTACTACAATATGTAATTATTTTAATTTTAATAATGTCTGTTATACGTCTAATATAAACTAAACCTTGAGTCTAAACTAAGTACTTCTTTTGGCGTTTGGGACTTCTCAATATATTGAGTGCTATTTGAAAGCTTTGACGCAATAAGCATGTTAGTCGCTCCTTTTACCCCATAATTTTCAAATTTTTCCAACAATATATTACGCTTAACACGTTCGAAATTTGAATATTATCATCTAATATTCCATTACTTCATGTATAAAATCAGTCCTAGCCGTTAGGCTTGACCTGCCGGTTTGGAATTCATGCTGGCAAGCTTTAAGATTGGCACAAAAGTGTATATAGCCTAATAACTATTTTTTTCAAAGCTTACCTATAGAACATATAAGGACAATCGGTCTATAATCCTGCACAACATTTTTGTCACGATTTTATGTGTAGGTCTTTTAATGCTTAACCTCACGCAGTAATGAAATACACCATTACTGATTGAGTAATCAAATAAATTAATATATTTGCTAATGAACAGGATTTAAAAGAGGTGGTAATACTGTCTCATGCATAAGAATTCTTAGGCTTTAATGCGTTTATTTCTGTTGTTATTTTTTATTTTGATATAGATATACGGATTTATCTATACTTTAATTCACTTGGTATTATACTTTGCACTGTTTCTTAAGTTCTGCTATTTAAGAAGAGATCATCGAAAAGTGACACGTTTACACGATAACCCTGAAATTTTCCTTAACACTATAATTCTATATTTTGAGTATGAAGATTTAATTTTTGTATTGTATTAATTTTCACGTTGTTTTGGCAACATTGTCTTAATGTATATTCTGGTCTGTAAATGCTTTACCCTTTAGGCGTTTTGTAGTGCCTTGGTATTGGCGCTTATAATCTTTATAATCTAAATTAATAATACTCTAAATTAAATTAAATAAGTTTTTATAGACGCTCTTAACTGCTGTGGTCCTTAGCGTTCCATTCTATTGGTAATTTTGCTTAGAGGCATCTTTATCAGGCTTGACGTTCTTTTACGTGCCGTAAATCTGTACTTCCCTTCCGAAGGAAGCCACACTAAGGATTTTTACGCCCGAAAAAATCCATTGCCCTCTGCCGGGTTTTAACTCACGACCTCAAACTAGAGGCTAGCGTGGTAACCACTACACCAGGAGGATGACTTCTAATACTCTATTTATCCCAATAATACATGCCCATAATTGTTTCTCTCAACTCTCTAATTTCCTTTGCCAGTACGCTACGCCTTTTATAATTTAAATGCACTTTATTTCCTACTAGAAGGCAGCAATTCTTTAAATAAGAATTGAATATGTTGTAAAAGCCATCCCATTTACAGTTTATCTTTAGCACTATATACCTTGCAATTCTTTTACTAGAATGTTTACCCTACTGTATTGAGATCCGTGTGTTTTGATTTCATATCGTATGGTGTTTAATATATGACGCAGCTATGCGTCTCGTTTATTGCATGGAAGGCGACCAACCGATTGTCGGTTGAAAAGTTAAGGAGACGGAAGAGCGCTATCATCCAAGTAAATTCCAGAAGCACTATCGAGTGATAACAGGACTTTTCAGGAGGTTCTCGCCCCACTTCCCGAGAACTCCCTCGAAACTCCAGCGGCTATATATCGGCAAACCTGCTCGCGGCAGTCACAGAGATAGTGAGTGCGTTTCTTATGCGACAAAAAGTGTTGGTAACTCGGTGCATTCTACGAGTAAGATTGTGAATAAATTGTAACGTACAGTGAGTGCTGCTACTGTGAGAGTTTATATAGTCTGGTGTTCGACGCCCCAGTGAATGAAACGGAAGGAAAAAGAGGCTGCTTCGCGCGTGGAAAAATTAAGGAATAAATCACATTAGTGAACTGACAGCAGAACTGAAATAAATCATATAATTGATGTGGCTGGAAAATTGAAGAAAGTCAGAATATCTATGCATAGAATAATGGTCACAGATATGTCGAAGTATTATCGCAATCATTATGAACGTGTTTTCAAAGTATTAACGCTCAATGCCAATTATACTTGAGTTGTTTGTGTTTCTCTAGTAGGAACAAAGACAGTATCCCCCAATTAATAAATTCTTCATAATGGTAAATAGTAACTACATGCATAAATAACCATACTTCCATCTTTATGATTCCATCTTGAATGAGACCAACTAGATAGAAATTATTAAGCTGATACAGCTTAACTGTTCTTCATTTAAACCATGTTCGGTTAATAGAGCTATATCAGTATTTGCCTGTTTAATAAATTTCTCACCAACATACTGAACATTCTAGTGTAATATTCTAAAGTATCTGTTGCATCTTACTTACGCTTTGCCAATTATCTGATATTTTACTCAACAAGCGCTCCTTCCTCGCTATTCATTTCACTTACATCTACAATATTTAAATTATTTAAACTCTTTATATATAGCCTATATCTTGTGGCTGAACCTTCTCACCGTTCCGTTCGCATATTGTTGTTTATGTTATATATATATTAGGAATATTTGTTTCAATCACATTAATGAGTCAATTTTTTATACTTATTTTAAGACTTTTTGTTACAATAACTCCATTCTTACTTTCTCCACCACGTACATAATAGGTAGAGAAGGTATTGCATTCCACCCAAAAATTCGATACCGAAATTTCACCGGAAATGCGTGTTTTGGTCTTCCTGATTAAAAAAAAAACATTTTTAGAAAAAGGTCTGTGTGCATGTGTGCGTGTTTGTATATGTGTGTGTGTGTGTCTGGGAACAGCATAACTCAAAAACGATCCAAAGATGGGACACGAATGTTTTTTTTAAAAAAAAAACCTCCACTCCGAACTACCTTTTACAGTTGAATATTTTTTGACATTTTTTTTTATTTTCTATAACTGGTTCTAACGATTTTGATTATAATACCATAGATTAAAGATATTTCATGACAAATACAATGTATATTTTGAATTTTCTGGAAATAGTCTTGAAGCCCTCTTTATTCGAAGGAATTTTGTATAATCTTGTTTAACTGGTAAACGTTAAGCGATAGACGAAAACATACTACACAAAAAATGTAAATTTCTTTAAAACACAATGTATGTCAAATAACCTTCTTGTGGCATCAGCCATTTCCGAGATATCTGTTATTTAATGTTCGATTTGCTCAATAACTACTTTTAAGTCCCATCAGTTTTCAATTGTTTCTGGAGATTGAATGAAAGGAGTATGGAAGTTTAAGGTCAGCATATAGCGTCCAGTTGTTAAACATTTGACTAAAATGAAGTATATAGTAAAATAATTTGTTAAGAATAATTTGTATATTTACTAATAAGCGATAGAGGGTAGAGAAATTCATGTGAATGTAACACATCAATTTTTCTTCATATAATAGCATTCATAATCCCCTCTATTACCACAATGTCCTTTAAAGTTAGTTATTCACACACGTTCGCCGATTGTTTATGACTTTTTTCAAATGGAACACCAGGTTTAACTATTCCCATCATTCCAACATCTTTTTGAACTTCTGCAGAATCTCGTATTTCTGTTGCTCTTTTCTCTAAGTTGTTATTTATTTCTCTTAGATACAGTATTTTTTCTCGATCCACGTTTTAATCCTTTGCTAACAGTTCAATTATTAGTTTAAGTGAAGATTATATTCGTCAGATATCGCAGCGTTTATACGTTGTAGTATAATGCTGTTTCATACCTTATACAACGGCGGGTGTTATTTTCTACATTCACATATCTAGATGTTTCTCAAGGATTTCTATGACTGAATATCCGTTTGGTGAAAAGGTGCGGAAGGAAACTGGATGTCTTTCTAGACTCTGTGATGTTCTAACACCCTCTTTTCCACTTAAAGTCGATAAGTTGCCAAGATTCCGGAAAGCAACTGTTTGACGTGAAGATGAAACATGAAGTAGGAAGAGGGGTAGAACTCTTCCTGACCTCATAACACTTCCTGTTCCGCCGCACGTCAACTGTCTTCACCTTAATGGACTTCAGTCTGATAACTTCTTTCGTTCCTTTGATTCAAGAGGAGTATTTGCTGCTGAGCCCTTAAGGAATTTATTTGTACATGAATAAACGTCTAAAGGGGCAATTATGACGATAACCTGAAAGTAAATCGGCTGAATATTTATAGCCCGGTGTTTGAAGATACCTCACGAAAAAAGAACATTTGTTATTATTATACTTTTTTGTTGTTATTTTTCGATCCATTAAGAAAGGAAGTTAGGAATTTGTCACAGCTTAAAATGAAGTTTGCCATTACTTGAAGACAGAAAGTGACATCTCTGTTATCACTGGTAAGTTGTCTGCCTCGTAGATGTTTCTTCAATTTCAAGTAGGGAATGCGGAACATGCTGCCATATTGTGGTGTTTGGCGACATGGGATGTGCTATTGTGCAACACTCGACTTCGACGACTATGTCGAATAGCATACTTGCCCCATTTGGTGCTCGCCGGATCAGTCGGTTCGTGGTAATCCTACATGCACTGCCAACCCTCATCTCTATACTATCAACTAAAGTGTCACGCCAAGTTTAATGAAAATGTATGTCAAGAAACTTTTGTATTTTTTAAAATGATTTTTGGAGATAAGATGACATTCATTTTTTTTAGATAAGTGTCGAACTTCTGTTTCACGTATAAAGAAAACATTCTTTTCAGAATGAAATTACATCTATGCTCATAATCTGAAAACTTAAACAGAATTCCATAAATGAATTAAATCGAACTTCTGAATTGAAATGGTAATCAACTATATTAGTGTATGTATTGAAGTTTTGGGGATGTTAGTACTTCATAATGAAGTATAAATCACATACCTAGGTATATAAATGCACTACTGAAGTTTTAGCTTATTTTATAATTAAATATTTACAGATTTGTAAGGAGCAGAACTCACTAGCAACTGGAGAAAGATCTCAGCCACATTTTAATCACAGTTGTTTTACAGTAACACTGTTTGTTAATTTCAGAAATGGAATCGATTAAATACTAAGCACAAATTTGCGGTTCAGATCGACCTAACATTGCTTAAAATGTTATGTCAGTCCCCCCCCCCCCATAAATACATTTCAACCTGCAGAAACGTGAACACAAAAGCAAACATATGAAATGGAGCAAAACACTTAACATGTGGACATTGCTAAGAAAGCAACAACCCGGTGTCGTTAAAGAAGGGTATGGCTTTCTTTTAGTTACCATTTCACAATCTAGGTACAAGCTGTTTAAAATAGGTGTAGGTACTGTGCACCAAAGAACGCGCCGACTCAACCGGCTCCGACAATACGTAATTATTCAGCGGCAAGCAAAATAGAGAAGATTAGTCTAGCCGTGGCACAAGAGGGTTAAGAGGAGTTAACTCCATCTTTAAGTAGTAGCGGAACAACAAAAGAGTACGAAAAATAAAAATAGCTGGTGGACAGGGGTAGAAAAAATTATGGAGAAGATAGGAATGGGAGATATTTGGAGAGCAGGAGAAAGGAATAGCAACGGCTTCTGGATAACAGTAAGAAACAGAGTGGAGGACATAGAAAGACAAGAGATTTGGGGAAGCTTAGAGAATAAAAAGTCACTAGGGTTCTATAGGTTAGTAAAAAGGAAATGGGAAAGAGAAGGGCATGTGGACTATTGTCACAGAGCTGAAAAAGAAGCGTTTCCATGGATGGGAACAGGATCAATATACCTGAGAGGGCTAAGGGGCAGAAAAAAGCGGAATTTGTGAACTATGCGGAAGTAATGAAAGCACAGAGCATTATATGACAGAATGTAAAGAACAGCAGAATGGAGACAAAAAGTATGGGAAGAAAAATGGATGGAAAAATGGTAGCAATTAAAATGTTAACAAGTAAAGAAAAAAAGAAAAATAAGAATATGGGGGAGTTCTTAAAGAAAGTACGTGCGAAATGGATTAGCTAAGTAAGAGATAAGAAAGGTAGAAGGGCAAACGGAGGAGAATGATGGTGGATCATAGGTGATTAAGGTAGCAAGGGCTGCTCAGCTGAGCCATAAGGCCAGGGTGCCAGGCAAAATGAGCAGTATAAGTAGAACGTAGCTGGCAAGAAAATTTGTACATAGGTTAAGTTAGTTTATAAGTGGAATATTGTATAAAGGATTGTAAAGTAGTAGCGTACACCTACAACAATTCATGAAATCAAAGAGAATTGTGGATAGCTCTAAAAATAGACGTAACATTGTAATCACGTAACACTGTAATTCATTCATGGAATACAGTCTAGTACATACATTATTTTTAAACAATAATATAGGGAAACTTATTTTCTGAACTACTCACATGAGCATGTGTTCTTTGCTGCACACTTTAACATATGCTTATTCAGTGGAGAAGGCCTGGTGTAATTCGCTTAACAATCGTTATGTATGCGATGGATGTGTTTTACATGCCGATGCACCATTGGGCTCATTTGTCCACCACTCAGACATTCAGCTCCTGAGTCGGAAACGTATAATTCCTAGCTTGGAACTAGATAATTTTTTTAGAAGAGTGCCTTAGCAGTATTGGACTGGGCCGAAACCTTTCCAATGAATTTTGTTAAGGATTTTGAATATCGTCTAGCGAAATTATGTTGCTTTCTCACTCCTCATAAAAACCAAACAACGTTTGTATAAAGCACCTTGCAATTGTTTTTACACCCGTAAAACGCAACGAAAATTCTGAATGGCTGTGTACGAAGAGCACAATGAATGGTTGGACCATCCATGGATCGTCATTTGAGAGTGAAGTTACGTTTCGCACTTGGGAACCAATATTCTTTATTTTGTTTCCTTATACCTCATCACAAAATAAACAGCTTCTTATAAACCATTTTCTAACGAGAAAACAACATACAAAATGTAGTTTCCCATTTAAAAAAATTAATTTGAACCTAAAATTACCATCATAACGTCCTCTAAACAAAACATGACTAATGGAATTTACTTTCTCCATATAATCAAACAACTTTTATTAAAGAGATCTCTTTCTACGACACTTAGTTTTGGAGATATTGTACAGTATCAACTTAAATGGTTCACTCTGTATATATATATATATATCTTTAAGGTATAAATACATATATATGTACATATGTAGTGAGAAGAGTTACTGTTGCTAAACCTTACTGAGTCAAATAACAAACCTAGCCCTAGAGGACCTGGGAACCGCGAATACTGAAAAAACTGATCCAGTCCAGATCCATCTTTAGACCTTTTTTTTAAAAAATAACAATAACGTATATTTGAACCAAGAACAATTAATTTAATATCAACTAATAAACAAAGGATAGAATAAACTTGCAAATCTGCAAAACAATCAAAGTAGAAAAGGAAGTCTGCTCATTACTCAGTGCTTTAAATTCCTGAGATTTCTAAGTAACTAAATGAAAATACTTCAGGAATGCAATACAGCAATAAATAAGATATTACTGACGTCACACCAGCACTGAGAAACAACGGCTTAGTGCGTCTTTCACTGCACCATAACACTAACATGTTCCACCACAGAGTAGACCAAAGAATAAATATATATGCATGAACTGATGGTAATAAACTGCTTTGAACCAGAATAACAAGTTGCAATCCACATTACACCAGTACTCAGATAGTTTGGCCTGTTACGAGAACCAACAATTAATTAATTGAAATTTTTAATTAACTGGCAGAATTTATATAAGTAGAATTACTAGTCAAATTCAGGAAACACCTATATTTTAAGTAAATCCAGGAAAACTGTCCGAAACAGCATACCAGGCTTAAGTGAAAGTAAATATGCCACATATTGACGTAACCAGGGGAAAGCCAAATAATTCAAAGGTTAAATGCTAGGTAATAACAAATTTTATACTAGTAATGTGAATGACAAATTAGTGCCACAGTCTTGTAAAGCTTTCAGCTTGAGAATAATTACCTGGCTTAACTCAGTACTGTATAAAAAAAAACTTCATAGACGATAGATATACGTATGAAATGAGCGAAACAAGTATCCATTATAATTCCCCAATATGATTTTGTACTCAAATACAACAGGTTTTAATTGCATACATTTTACGAAAGGCATGAAAGTAAAATGTGGAGCACACAAAATTGGATTCCCAAATAAAACATACATGAAGTAATATAACTAGCACAAATCCTGAAAACCGGCTCGCATGTGTGTGAATATATGATTCAGAATTCTAGCTTATCCACTCCGGGCTCCTTCACCTTTTTCTAAAAGACAGAACAATGTAAATGAGCATGGACAAGAAGTTATGTCAGGCAGCAATAATTACCCCATTTATCGGCTTGGCGGAAAATGTTGTATCTACTTTGACTATAAGCAAAACGTCCATAAATCGGAAGAAAAATGACGTTTAACAATTTACCAAAAAGCTGGAATAATTAACTCCTTACTCTTGCAAATAATAAAGAAAGTTTTTCAGTAAAATGATCAATCAGCACTGGCATTATAAATTTAAAATAAATGACAAGAAATAGAGAGTACATAAATGTCATTACCTCTTTACTTTCCCTACTATAGTAAGTAGGAGAAGTATTGCATTCCATCCAAAATTACCGAGATTTCACCAGAAATACATATTTTGAGGCCCCCTGAGTCCAAATAAAGCATTTTGGAGACATGTGAATAGCACGTGTGTCTGTGTGTCTATGAAAATCATAGCTCAAGAACGAAAAGTCGGATAAATCCCAAACTTGGTATTTAGGTTCAATATCTTCCAAAGATGCGACGAAACGTTTTCAAGAAAATACCCCACCCCAAACTACCCTTTACAAGGAAAATTGTTCGAATTTTTTTATATTTTCTAATAATTGGCTCCAACGATTTTGATTAAAACAGCATAACTAAAGATATTTACATGACAAATAAAATATATATCTTGAATTTTCGGGGAATAGCTATGAAGTATTCTTGGTTCGGAATATCCGTTATTAAATATTCGAACTGTTCATTTCTGGTCATTCTCCTAAAGTCCTTTCAACATTCAGTTGTTTCTCGCGATTGCATTGAAACAATATGGAATTTTAAGGCCAGCATATAGCATCCAGTGATTAAACGTTTGACTGTCGCTGTTCCCCTTGTAATTATATAACGAAATGTGTAATGTAGCTATTTCTATTTCTGCAAAGGTTTATTTGGATTAAAATGTAATAGACAGGAAAATAAGCTTGACTGAGAATAATTTGTGTACCCACTTATAAACGGTGGGTAGAGAAACTCATTGAATGTATCATGTCCATTTTTTTAAAAAATGCAGACCACTCATTAGAAATCCAAAACACAACTGCAAACCGCCATGAACAGACTAGAACAGATATATCAGCCACTGGTTATTGCCCCAGCACCACAGAAAAAAATGTCAATCTCCCACTAAGAAAGTTACTTCTGCGGTCTCAATTCTACCACTCAAAGCACCATTCTCGCGCAACAGACCTCTAAGCCAATAAAAATGTGAAGCGCGAATTACGCGACGCTAGCGACAAAAAAAAAACAAGCAACTGAGAAGTAGGCGAGCAAGAATGCCAAAGAGAAAACGCAAGAGTAAAGATCGCGAACTTTCTAGCGAGAAATACAGAGTATTAGATAAATAACCTTGGATAATTACCGGTAAATAACGGCACAATAGTTAAAATAGAGCTATTAAACAGAAGCATATAGCTTTTGTGTATATTTACGTATATGTTTTACTGAAATGACGTTGAGTTGATTTTAATAGTGCGGGCATATTGTCGTTCCTGAACTGTGGTCTTAAACAGAATTATTGTGCTACGCCTACCTGCTCTTAGGTTTAGATACAAAAGTGTCACAAGTGACCACATTCCAATCTAACATAGGTATGGATTATATAAGCGCTATAAATTTAGCTAAGTAGAAAAAACATTATGTACGATTGCAATAATGCAGTAAAATTAGTTCAGCCCTGCTGCTTTATATGGTTCAAAACAGTTGACAGCTCACACTATCTTGGTCAAGGTAGTCATATGCTAATGAGGGCTCAATCTATCCTGTCCAAACTCTTGTTGGATTGGTTGGTCTTTCCCTAACAATGGGTTGGTCATTGACTCTTTGGAGTGATAAAAATAGACACTTGGCAAATAAGATAATATTCCCCAGGTGTAATTACCAATGGGCGGCTTAATTGGCGTACAAACCTGTTAATATTTTTGACTAGTACTTTTTCCCATTCACTGCTGGGAATACTTTCTATCACTTGGCAATAAACCTTCATGAATACCTTTAGATCCTAGAATGTCTTTTTGACTGGTGTGTACCCGTTGACGGTGAAACCTACTTTCAGCTCTTCTTGCAAGTTTAAAAAGCTTCTTTGTTTAAGTTCACTTAGCTCTTAGAACCACCGAGAAAATTGTCTTGATAAGCAAACAACATTATCTTGACAGCCTCTAGTTTCCGAAGTCGCAGGTTTAAACCCGTGGAGGGAGATGGATTTTTTTCGGGAGTAAAAATCTTTAACATGGTTTCCTCCCTCAAGGCTGATAAAGAGGCCTATGAGCAAAATTATGGTCCTTTGCTCAGAACCTTATGGACGCTAAGGACCACAGCAGTTTAAGAGCGTCCATAAGTAAAACATTTTAAAAAATTGACAGTGGTAAAAGGATTGCTTATTCCCCTCTTTAAGTTTTAATTGCTGCCTTCTTACTGAGATCAGACAGGTTCATATGTAAATAAAACCCGGTATACACCCGCATAGAGAACCATCTCTCTACCTTTGAGTAGTTCAGCTGACCTATCGTCAATCAGCAGAATAAGTCGTAATCCCAAGGGGTCTGCCTGCATATGCACTATTCCCCATCGCTCTGAAGTGAGCCCTGGGTTAATAGTTGAACACGTCTAGGGAGCGCAGGATCACAGGTTGTCAGATCCCTGGTCCTAGGTGTCACCTTGACCGGTTTAGGGAGGTCTTTAACCTGTATTTCTTGATAGCTAAGTCCCCCAACCACCAGGTGAACTCCATGAAGATTATTCTTGTATCACTTGCATGAGTCCTAAGTCTTACAATAGTAGATCAAGGCTCCATCCTGAACAAAATAAGTTATGAACAAGGGTAGTGATTCAAGAGCCTGCGCCTCCCTATCCCTCTCACATTCACTATGAATGGACCCAATATATTCACTGCTGAGCCTGATTCCGTAAAATATTATTTAATAAATTGACATTTTAAAAGTAGCTAGAACTTCCGTGTAAGGCACTTCATCTTCAGTGCACTTTAGTCTCTTAACACGCTTAACTTTAAACGAAAGTGAGATATATTATTGCCTTTGTTAAATTGTAATGAGGATCCTTGTTGTATATCATTTTTAGTACTGTCATCTTTCTGAGCTATGCTTAATTTTTGTTTCGCTATATCTGAAAGGTTCTTTCAATTCGGGTGTAGGCTATTTTTACCCATCTGCTTATTGGATAATAGGCTTCCCACAGCTGGTGAGCCTCTGTTATGTTTAATTTTTTCACTTGTGCTATGCATATTAGTCTCACGAGAAACGGGGAAGTATAGGTCACAACAAAGAGCCCCGTTTATGCTGCAAAGCCTTAGTACTACAAGGTACTCTGTAGAGATCGTTAACGACTCTGTTAATTTCCTACCCCAATTCCACAAGCCATGGTGCATCTACATCATGGCTTGGGTAGAGTAAAGTCCTTATTGATTCTCCACTACCATCAAGATTCTCCAACTGGGAGACCCAGGGTTGAGTTTTAAGATGGTAAGCCACTTCGTTGTCTGGTATCTCTCCTGTAGTCTCCTTGACGGGAGTGAGACTATCTATATGTGATTACCACCTCTAGTACAGCCCACAAGTTCACACATACATGGAGAGCCTCCGATAACCTCCAATGGAATGCGGCTTCTATGTGGTTCAGTGATCTTACATTTTTGTTTTTAATTAATATTTTTGCAATTTTATTCTATCGCCAAAACAGGTATATTCATTGTTAGTTACATGCATAAACCTTATGCGCACTTTGAGGAGTTTGTATTGAAGGAGTTGTATTATATTTCAACTGTTGGGGAGCCGAACTTGAAGTTTGTTTGCAAGTTTGTTTCCGGTAGCCTTCGCCCCAAGCGTACTTTCAGGTGGCCTTTGGCCCAAGTTTAAAAAGATATTATCTTTTTAATTTGACTGTTTCTTTAAATATTATATTTATGTTTGCCTCGGCTGCGTCAGTATTATTGTTGGAGACATGGATGTCTTGGCAGGGCATGATGCGACAAGAATGTAGGCTTACACAGATTATAATTTTACTTCACTCCTTTTATTAATGCTTGATACGATTTAAATAACACTTCACTGATATACAGAACTGTGAGATTCTTTTTATTAATTAATTACACTTTTTAACACGTAAACGTATTTTTCGTCTCACACGAATACGTATTAAATCTCTCGAGGACGCACAAGCAACGCATCCAGTTATGATCACTGTCTGCAGGCAACACGTCCAGTTATGAGCGCTGTGTAGAAGCAACTGGACTCTGTATTTGAAAAATTTGCTATATTGCAGTTTCTGATTGGCTAACCCTAGTCCAATAGAATACCTTCATTTAACTAAATCTTTCTCTGGTTGTTGATTGGCTATTTTTATAAACTGTCTCAAAATTACATTATCGTTTCCAAGAATCACAAGTAGTATTGTTAAACTCTCAAACTCATTATTGCCTCAAGGTTACATCATTGTTAGCAACTTTTAACTTATTATTCTCACAGCTCCTACATTATTAAATTACGTAATGCATTCACATAATATTATTGAACATGTTTATAATAATATAAGCATATGCAATGACTGTTACATACATTTAATAAATTATTACATACACACATTGCTTCAAGGTGGACTGTTATTGAATTTACATTTTATATAATTTGGCTGAAATCATTTAAGTGTTAAAAATACTGCCTCAACTTATTGGACGTTCCTTCTTGTCATGTTTATGCAATTAGTGCACTGATCATTCGCAATAAAGTCGCAACCGTTAAACATTTACAGAGCGTTAGATCTTTCTGCCTCTTGAGAGTTCTTGGAGCGGTTCTAAGGCTGTTCCACTTTAATACGGTGTTTCCTCTAAGCATTCTTTTTCGTTTAGGTTTTCTAGCTTTATACGAATCAGTCTCTATAAATCTAGCAGCAAGTCAACTGTGTCTAAGTATGGAACTTAACGCCAGTAACTTCTTTAAAATATTATTTTCTCGCGTTACATGAGTCTGTATTACTTTATTTGAAACCATTTCTAGCCAAATAACTAAGGGATACCCCGCCATTAAACCCGACATGCGAGGGGTTGGTTACCCCTCCATGGAATTTTTGTCTTACTTAAAAATCTCACATAAAACAAGCGGATGGAACTCCTAGATATTGACCTTAACATACGAAAAAAAACTTACGATTAGGCAGGGAAAATGTATTGAAAATTGGTACGGAATGCAGAGGATTGTCTACCAAAGAAGAAGACTAACCGGAAATTACATAGTATACGTATAAATATACTTATAATGACAGAAACAACAAAAATAAATACAAAGGTACATTTGAGATGAATTATTAGATTCTGTTCTACACAGAAGAGCAGCAAAAGTGTAGCAATATGGGTGATAAAAAGTGTAAAAACAAGATAAATTATTCTCTTATAAACAATAGAATAGTAACAACTCAGCCATAATGGATAGGAGCTAAATGCTAATTATCAAAATTTGTTGCCCAGAAGAAAGTAAAAGGGAAGAAAAAACATTCTTTGAAGAGCTTTAAAAATACCTCATAAGTACAATAAAACACACAGTATCATTATTATTACTTTAGGTGATTTAAATGCCCGTATTGGTAAATCACCTATACCACATGTTTTTGGACCTTTTGGAGAAACTTGTGTTTATGAAAATGGTAAAATTTTAAGAGACTTCTGCACATATAATTTTTTAAGAATAAATAACTCATGTTTTCCGGAAAGAAATAATCAATAGGAAAATATGTTTAAAGCCAAACTTTTTAAAGAAGATAGTATAAAACACATACCAAAGAAGAATGTCTTCATACTTAAGTGAGAAAGCTACTGCTGAAGACGTTGATGATGAGCCGATACATTTAAAGGAGGACTGAATTATTAATTCGTGCGTATTTTATTTAATTCGTATTTTATTTAATATTCTACATGATTTTGGGTTGTACTTAATTGTGAAAACCAATACAATGTATGACTTACCGTTCAGGATTTCAAGGTATTTACCACACCAGCTGTGCACTATGGTGACGTCATACGATAAGCCAGCATTCTTGAAGCAGGTATCTGCTGCCGGAGCAGCTGATGAATCACAGCGTTAAGTTTCAATAGGAATGTGTAGACACTGTAGTCCTTGAATATCCATACTTTAAAATTACAGTTCCTCGAACTTGTCTCATTATTTACACTTTTTCCCAAGGCATTTTCTTACAAAGTTAATCCAAACCGAGAGACATGCCAGACTTCCATTTCCTGCTTATTAGGTTTAATTTTCGGGAGTAAGCTAATATTACAAGGTATATCACTACGATCAGTAACTCCTGGTACAACGTACTCGCATTGAAACCTTCACTCACTATGTGTGTTTTGTCTCCAGTCAGAAGTTTTCTCTTCATACTTCTTTTTTACTTCCCAGTCTCCAGCCGATTTAAAACATTCCACGAAACTGCTCACTATTGTTTTTCTCTTGGAGAAATTTATGATCTAGAGCAGCTATTATTGATCTGACATACATTACTAGAAATGAAAAATGTGTTCGTTTCAGGACATACTCGCTCTTTGTGGTAGGATTCAAAGCTTCCTGTATGATGAAAATGATTGATAGGCAATGTCACTTTCAAATCTTGCATTATTTATGATACTGCACAAGCCATTGTATTCTGTGGAATTCTTAGATAGCCAATTTGTGTTTTGAAATGTTTCTTCACTCAACACACCACGTCCACAAAAGTATGGCAAATACTGAATAGCGCAACATATGAACACAAAATAATTTTTTCTGGACATACCTACATCTTCTGCTTCATCTTTTTCTACATATCCATTTGATTCCCTCAAATATTCATAGAATTTATAATCATTTACTAATGAAGATTCGCCTTCCTCAGCGGTCACCCTTTTTGCGTATTTATGAATGAATAATGTGTTCATCCTAAAGCAAATAACAGAAAAAAGTAGAATTTAACTTGGAGACCCATCTTGCCTTTGAGAAGATCTTCGATCGAGTAGACTAAACTAATGCCATGTACAAAAACAAATAGGCTATCCAGAGCATTTAATTAAATTTATACTAGGTTTATTGTACATAATAAAATTGTTATTTAAATAAATGAAAAGTTAACAATGAGTTCCGGGATTTACACAAGGAAGCAGTTTATCGCCTACGACACAAGAATGGAAAGTTAAACAGTGGTATTCATATGGGATAAAACACATGAAACACATTAATGTTAGCTGATGATGTGGTTCTAATTTTTAACAATGAAGATATATTGAAAAAAGGAATGCATGAATTAAATAATATTAGTAACTTTTAGAATATGAAGTCAAACATTCCACGATAAACTTCCAGTAAAAACAAACATTTTGATTGAAAATTAGGTCATTGAACAATTGTGGCATTTTAAATATCTTGGATGTGATTTATGTTGCAAACTATATCAAAATATATAAAGATGTAAATCAGAAAAGAACTAAATTTCAAGCACTATGTGGCACAACAGAAAAGAAAATTGAAAAGGAAAACAATAAAATTAAAACTTTATTCCGTCATGGGGCTTCCTGTCTTACCATATGGTTTTGAGACATGAGCACTAAGAAATAACGACTACAGTAAATTACAGGATGGCGAAATGTTTTTTCTAAGATCTTTTTAAAATTGTGAGGAGAAGACCGATTTAAAAACGAATACATTAGAAATTAATTAAACATTGGTCCATTATAGAAAAGCCAATGCGACAGAGAAAACCGCTTTGACATTTGGAAAGAACGGCGCTGAAAAAATTTTCAAACAAATAATGAAATATAAATCAAGCGGACAGTGGTGAATGGGAGAGTATGAAACGCTGCGTTGATATGAGACCGGAACAGGTAGTAGCCTAATCCAGTCGACAATGATAGGTTTGGCCGTTGTTTAGTAATAATAATTGAACTTTTTTCTGAGTGATGCAGAATTGTTGCTCGAATTGCTTTGGGTTGCGATTTTGTCTACTGTGCTTTCTAACCTATAGTGCTCATCATTTCCTTAACCTGTTGCCTCATAAAAGGTTAAAGCAAAAGTGATATACTGATACTAGTCACTAAATCAATAATTGCTAATACCGGAAGTTAATGACAGTTTAATCCAGTACCTTTAATCACAGATGCCAAACTGTTCAGGTACCTACCACTTTTATTTGTCTACTCTTAGTATTATGTGTTAGAAGTTTGGGATGCAAGGTAAAATATAGGAATAAGACATACAATGTTTAAAAGCTAATAATCCCCAAGCTACGCAATGTACGGTATTCGCATTCTGTCTAAGCAATTTCCTCTCGCGGACACTTAGTTCACATCATCCTCCACGTGATGCTGGTATCTGCTCGGCATGTTACATTAAGTTTTGTTTACTTCTACTTTAAACTTAGAATGAAAAAGCTATACGATCTCAAAATGAATTCGCAGTTTATTCTACCTTCGTGCATATATACGAAGTTTGTACAGGTTAACCGAGATATATAGGATCGTAAATATGAACATTACGTGATGCAGACATAGCAAAGGAAAATTCATCACTATTGCTAAATTAATATGGCTGAAATTAAGCATATACTAACTTAAATACTCACGTAGGAAGTTAGATAAACCATGTTAACAACACTTGGAAAGACAATGTTGCTAGAGAAGAGAAACATTAACGCTCAAAGATACATTACTATCTAACATCACAAAAATTCTGATAATCTCATTTGATTACATGTATGTAGCAAAGAGGGCAATGATTAGTAGGCCTTTTGCTTCCCGTCATAAGGTATATTAGATCGACAATGTCACTCGTGTTCTCTTGCGGAGAAGTGTCATACGGCGTAGCGAGTTGAGTTAACTATGTAGTTTCGATATACGATACCAGTGTACATGAAGTGAATGATGTCACCGAGACTCGGTAATCGTCTTGTTACTTTAGTAACGTTAACGGGATAACTAGTCACTGCTTTCGTTACTTTGGTGGCAGTTACTGAGTGATTTGTTACTTTGTATTCGTTATTTTTGTATCAGTATTTACATTGTATTAGTATCTATTCCGAGTATATATGTTTAATTTGATTACACTTGGTTCGAAGATGTGCTTTGTTGTTCACCTAGTTGCACTTGTCATAACAGCGTCTTCTTATTTCTCATTTTCGATGGTAAAATCAATCGCAGAACTATTGAAACTACCGCCCCCAACTTCCTGACAGGTTTATATCTGTCCTTAGAATACATCTGTTGATTATAATATTTTTAAATGCTATTAATAGTTTCACGAATCAGTAATTTTTCTTCTGAGACAGCCAGTTTCTCCAATGTGAGGCTCTTATGGTACCCTTGTAAACGGGGTAGTAATTTTGGGGACCGATAGAATGGAATGCAGTGCTTATATGTTATGTGTATCTTTGTCAGAGTGCTTGCATACGTGCCCAGTTGGTAGCATTCTATATGGTTTAGAACAGTCAACGTTTGTTATCGGCCTCCAAGATTACAAACCCAGGCTATAATAAGTAATTCGAGGGAGTCACAATAATACTCTGCATTGCCCGTATTACAATTCATTCCAGGAGACAGACAACGCATTGTTAAGTTGATGCTGAAAGCACCATTTGAATACAAGTATACTGCGCTAAGCTTGCAAAGATACCTCGCCTTCTGTTTAAGCCACACAGCCAAACATGTGCTAAATTTTACCAAAGTAGCACTGTCTGAAACTTGGACAACAATTGTTAACCGTTACGGTTTACCCTCAAAAGGGGGCGAAAATGAAGAACTTGGGGCGAAAAACCAGAGAGATGCGTTGCTTTAATATATTTTCATTAATGTCAATATTCATTCATTCATTATCTGTTTACCCTCCTCTTATAGAACTTACACCCCCCAGGACTTACAGGCGGGTGCCTGGGGTCAGAGGCCCGTCGAGGAGCAGACACTCGTGGATCAGACAGAACATCCAGGTTGGGTGATCAGCCCAATGCCTGGTATGGGATGAAGGAAGTAGATGAAACGAAATGCGGGTGAAATGGATGAAAGGAAAGGTGATGATGGAGTAGTTGGTGGAATGGATGGCGGGGGAAACCGGAGACCCGGAGAAAACCCGCCCAGACGCCGCTTCGTCCACCACAAATCCCACATGCAGGTCCCTGGGATTGAACCCGGGCCGCCTCGGTGGGAGGCAGCGGTCTAACCACTCGGCCACGGCGCCGCCTAATGTCAATATTAAATGTTTTAATTCACACATATTTTTGAACTGGAGCCTGACATTTTAAGTTCTTCAATAACGTTTGTCTTAGAATTTTTACTGTTGAATTCTGTAAACAAATTATATAATGAATAGATGTTAATTTCAAATGGATAGAGTAAGTGCTGTGTGTGTGTGTCTGTGTGTGTATGTGTGTGTGTGTGTGGGTGGGTGGGTGTTACATCAGATAATTTATTATTATTTAACCATATAAGTTCAATACAAGTCATTTGCGACGATGCATGTAAGCATGGAATAAATTCACAAATCCACTTGAGGAATTCTGGATATAAGGCGACATCATTCTGAAAAACAAGAAAGAAATAAAGAAAACATCCTGAATGGAAGCTGTAAGGCAACTTAACCCAAACAGTATTCGAACTCGGGTTTACCGTATGAGGTATAAACGTTGCTGATACACCACATGGTGCCTGCTGCAAATTTTATATGCACAACCCGAAAAAAGTCCTCTTTCATCTCTTTCTTTTTCACTAGTTCCGATCCGAAATTGCAGAACGTAAGCATAAAAATTGCAAAAACAGTAACGTTATCTAAATTAAGAGAGCTTGATATTGCACATTCTGTTTTTAAGAGCAACCTTTGCATGTAACAGCTGAGGTCAATTTCAGGTTCCTGGCTTACTTCCAGCTGCACCATCTGCTGTTGATTCAAGGGTGTTTACACAACCCTTGCCCCGGCTATTTGAGAGAAGTATTATCCGCGCTAAACCAGCGGTAGCTCAGCACGCACTATCATTTCCTGCGGAAAATTGAAATGTATTTCTATACACCTTTTTCCGGATGCTGTTTTCGAACTCTTTTATAGGCGAGGTAAGAGCGGGGAATAATTTCCGAACTGCTTGTTGGAAATCTGCTTGAAGCAGCACATCGGTTTTATATTTCCACTAGCGTTGTAAATATGATATACTCTCCAAATAAGTGTAACAGCTACATATCTTTAACTATCTATTACGGTTTATGTCCATGGCTAATCTGCAAATTATTAACTTAGAGAAGCTTATCTCAATATCTACTTTCCGTAAATCATGAAAAATATTCGCATATTAAATCACGTAAGAACGTGGCGGTATACATTTTGAATGATAATGCGGTTTCTTGATTTTAAAGAGCAGACGCATAAACTGGAAGTAAATTCAACAAATCCTTATAAAATTCAGATTCTCAGAAGTTATTATTTTACATAATGATATTGAACCATCTCATTTGTCAATAGCTGTAGATAAAATCTCTGTGTGCTGCATCCAACGACTGCAAGCCATTGAATCCATCATAGTATCAACTTATGTTGACAACAGATGATTTCGTCATTCAGCTTAAGTTAGGTTAGTTTTGGTGTTTAATTTTATTTTTTGAAAATGTAGAACCACCGAGTGGGATTGCTCAGGCGGTAACTTCTGTAACCCACATTTGGGAGGTCCCGGTTCAAGACACCGGGGTCAACCAATCTGACCGAAGGTTTTTTTCGATAGCTGGGTATGTTAAGTGATTTTCCTTGGCCGAATGCTGGGTTGGATAATTTCATCTGCTAATTTTCCCTCCTCCTCCTCCTTCTTCTTCGCCGCCATTCCGTAGGGGAGGGGTTCCGACCGCTTCAGCTGCCGTGGTGCGGGCGCTGCGGACCCCTAGCACTCGTGGTACTTTTGACGTTACTAGAAGTACGTCGGGTCGAACATTCGAGCCCCTCCTGTTCGGATTGGGTTGGTCTCGACGGGGCAGTGGTTTCCGATACCCGTGGGAGATTTGGTACGTCTATCTGGTTATCGGTAGTCGCCTTTCGGGATGACGCGCGTAAATGGCGTATTCACTTCCATCCCCGCGCAAGCCGGGGGGCCTTTTTAGATTCCAGATATTGGCCTCATGGGAAACCCCCACGGTGGGAGAGCCACTCGGTTGGCGCTTACCCTGTGTTCGGAGGGAGGCTGGGCTCCGGCTCTGCCCTTGTAGACCTTCGCTCAACATTCCAGGCATTGGGCTGCTCACCCATACTGGATATGCTATGGTCCAGAGTTTGCTTGCTCTTCGACAAGCTACTGACCCAAGGTATTGGCTTGTAAGACCTTGGGGTGTATGTCTTACGAGGAGAGTAATACGTTAAACAAGAAAATACAGAACTTTATAAAAAAAACATACTGCAATACACACGAGAATAAAAAGCTTTGGAATTTCCTTATCAGTCTCGTAGCCAATTTAATATTAACTACATCCATCTGTTTAAAACCGAGTTCATATTTACATGCTAGCCATGATATTACTCTTTAATACGATCTTTAAATCCCACGGTGTAAAAAATATCACAAAATTCTGTAATCGACGCTTCTGGACAAAAAATGTTAATTGTGCGACGTCTGAAGGAAAACGTCTGACGTATGTATACATACATCCAAGTATATAAACAAATATTATAATCCAAATGTAACAACGGAATTTATAAACATAAGCACCCACATATTAATAACTAAACAAGAAACATCAACAAATTTGTGAAATAGGTACCTTACCTTACAGTTAAACACTTCTCTAAGACGTCTTGTTGATTTTTAATGTAAACATTCATATAGTTTACAACATCTTTACGTTGTCATGACTCGATGCAATTTACATGTCGTCAAAGCAGGTGTATATTATAATTCAGTGTGTCTTCTCCTGAAAATAACGAATCACGTGTTTAGCATAAGCATTAAAATAAAATTATGATATATACGTATCATTCCATACATGCAAACATATTATCTTTGCTCAACTGAGCCAATGAGCCATCTAAAAGTAATATAAGCGATATATAATTGTCATCGCGTATATTTAGAACAACTTTCTCTAATAATGAAGGAAAGTTCCTTATAATGCCATCTATGTACTTTCTTAAAATCCAAAAGCAACGAGTTCTTATTTTCTTTTCTAATTTATATTTTAATTAATTGTTTGTTTTAAGTATTTGAGAATATAGAAAATAAGGAATGCATTTTTGTAAAAATTCTTAATTATGATGGAGCATTTTCCTGAAAATATTCGCCATTGCATCTAAAAGGGAACTTGCTTCAAATTTCAGAATTTATTCTACTTATTTATGAGTTACGGCGTTCAAAGACTAAACATGCCATTGTGTGAATATAGTTTTCTTAGACTTGTGGTATTTAAGAACCGTGCTTCCTCCATTATAGATAAACAAGCAACAGACAAAATAAATGCTATCTCAACTGTTCCTCCAGATCTCGGTGAAATTGTATGGTCACTTCTTTAGAAAAGTCAGTTCATCGTTTAGTTAACCTGAAAAGCATTTGATAAACTGCTAACCTCATTCATCATGAAAAGGATAAACCTAGCTAAACACAAATAATTTATTAATAGAATTAATATTAATTCCATTAATATAATTTTATTAATCCTAAATATAAACAATTATTAATCTTTGCAGATTCAGCTGACGTTAAAAAGATGAAACAAAAAACTCGCGTAAGAATAGTTTGCCGATTATTTATAAATTATTCCGGATGATTTCAACAAAATAAAATGTTCTTCATATACCTTCAATGTTGTTGAACTACACTAAGGGTTTAACTTTCAATAGTTGTTTAAAAACGGCCATAATAACGGCAATTTTTTCTAAACTGCTGCTATTTAATGTACAGTGAAACGAGTTATATATTAATAAATAAAGTGGAAGCGCGAATCGTTACGATTGGAACCATATTGGTTCGCATAGCGAGGGTTGTCGCGGTATCCTATCGTGTTATCTTATTTGCTGAGCGCCTGTTATTGTTTTACTATTTTGAATTTTGGGTTCTTTGTCCTCCGGCTAGCTATTATTACTCAGTCGAGCAAATCTCTTGAACAGGGTGTATAAACGGAAAGGAGTTGTTACTAAAAGATAACACTGATAAAATAATTTGTTTTTGCACTTTTATTGCCGTCACAATTTATTAATTTCACATGCTTACTCTCGATACACGCCCGACTGAAACTGTTATATTTTCGAATGTAACTATAATCGCTTATTTACCGCACATTATTAATTCGAGTATTTCACATTTTTATAACTAGCTTTACGACGCGAGAGATTCTGTAGAATTGCGCGACGTGTAACCCGTGGATGATTCTGTTGAACTGCGCGACGTGTAACCCGTGAATGATTCTGTTAAGCTGTACGTAACCTGCCCCGGCTTTAGAATTTATACTCCCTCACCCCGATATGCCTAAACATTATAACAGAGCTGCTATTGGTTAATAAAGCGCGCCAACATTAGCGTCTATTTTTTTATCCAATCAAAATTACGAACACATATGCTCTAGGGAAGATATTCCCTCCATTTTTAAAGAAAAGCGCGCTAATCTGACGTCATTTGTTTGTCTCTTCTAATTGATAAACAACTCACCCCCTCGTTTCATTGTTATCCGCTCCTATTGTCAGTTTCAGTGAGGCCGTGTAAACTTATTTCCTAACAATGCTTATAATTAACAAACATCTCACATCATTGTCATACAATAATGCTAATTTACACTACAATCACTCTGGTATTGACAGTGTAGTGATATAAAATACTGCCTCAGGGTGTACTCTATCGCTCTTAAGATTCTAAGCAGTTCTAAGGGAGAACGACGTACCGAATATCAGTGTACTATTTCTTTCTTTCCGTTTTCATACTAGATTAAGAATTGCACTTCGATTGCTTTCGTAAAGCCTGTCTTTTTTCAGCGAAAATTGCATTATTTCAATTGGTTGAAGTGTAAGATACACTGTTTTAGTATTGGATTATTACCAGGATTCCAAACCACTCATTGGCTTTATGATCCTATAAACGTTCTTTTATTGCTGGTGTGAACCTTTCTAGCGTCTTCGTCTGTGTGTTGGTAGCTACATCATTCCAGCAGATATTTTACCTGTGTAAGAGCGTTGTTCGTTTACCACAACTGCTTTAAGTAATACAAATGCATGGGATAAATAAGCGTACTTAAAACAATAATTTATCCTAAATCTTCGGTATAATAAATTTGAAATCACATTTCAGTTTTTTCTTCATCCAGCATTTCCATATTAAGTCAACTCAATGGTAATAACTGGAACTTTGTTTCTATTCTAAAACGTCTGACCTCTTACATCCACATAACTTTTCTACCTCTATCGTTTATTAATGGGTACACAAATTATTCTTAGGAACTTTTTTTCTATCTACTTCATTTTAAATGAGATAAACCTTTACAAAAATAGCTACATTACACACTTCGTTATAGATACAAGGGAATAACAATAATCAAATGTTTAAGAACTGGACGCTAATTGCTGGCTTTTAAACTTCCATACTCTTGCCATGACATCGCGAGAAACAACTGAAAATCGACAGGATTTTAAAAGAATCACAAAGAATTGAACAAATCGAACCATTAATAAAAAATATCTCGGAAATGGTTAATGTCACAAAAATTGTGAAATAAACTGTGTGTTTTAAAGAGATTTGCATTTTTTGTGTAGTGCGTTCTCGTAGTGCTTAACATTTACAAGTTGTATAAGATTATACAAAATTGCTTCAGAATGAAGAGGTCTTCACAGGCTATTCCCAGAAAGTTCAAGATATACATTTCATTGGTCATGTAAACGTCTTTAAGAAATAGGATTTTAACCTTTCCAGCCCAATGGCGCCATATGGCATAATGCTATTTTCTTATTTTTATAATTTACTTCAAATGTTCAGTGATTCCAAGTGACATCAAGCTAAGCTTTTTAATTCCTTGGTAGCATTGGTCACTTCAAGAAAAGATCTGTAGCTGAAAAACAATATTTATTCTTAGGCATGCACGAGGCTGAAGTGAATTACTAATGATGACTTGTACTTTATATTACATTCCAAGATAAGCTTTATAAACTTATTATTGAAAATGTAATGTACTGGATAGGATATATGCACTTTTATGATGACATAATTAATTTGCTTTGAAATAAAATGTTTGATATTTGATTATAAGATAAGTATAATGCCATTTGGCATCATTCGTCATTGTCTATGTATATATAGCATATACAGACATAACCTCAGTTTTTCGATTTTTTCAAAAGGTTGTATATAAATAGACATTTTATATAATGTAGTCTTGTTGATGAGTATAAGAATAAAAATAACATACCTTTAGAACTATTTATTTCATTTTATTTTTATAAGTGCAGCAATATTATCAAAAATATCTGATAGAATTTGAAATTTACTTTTACTGGAAAGTGACTTATGACATTGATATGAATTAATCAAACGAGGAACTGAGTGCTATACAGAATTCTGCAGCTCAATTAGTGTCAATACCAAGTCTCTAAATCTTAGACTGAACTTTGAAATAAACGAAGAGCCAGAATTTAGATGAAGGTGATGTACTTTTGGCCCTACAGTTACAGAAAAGTAATGATACGAGTACAGAGTTGAAGCAACAAGGCCCTGGTTCTGATGAGTTTCTTACAGAGAGGAGAGGCAATATAATTGTTCTAAAGTGGTATGGTAATAAAACTGTCCATTTTACATTATCACACATAGGAAGTAATCCTGTAGATAATGCAGAAAGATGGTCAGTGGCACAGAAGGAATATATTGAGCTCCCTTGTGCAGCAATACTGAAAGAGTACAATTGTTTTATGGAAGGGTTGGAATTGCATAACATATTGGTTTCACTGCACAGAATCAGTATTGGTGTAAAGCGATTCTATCTTTGAATTTTTTTCACCTGATAGATACTTGTATTGTAAACTCTTGGCTGTTGTACTGCCGACACTGTACACAAAGAGGGGTTACAAAGTACAAGACCATAATGCTTTATCGTTCAGAGATAAGCTCATAATCTACTTCATGCTGGAAAACAAAGTATGGAAAAAGAGGAATGCCCAGTGAAGATTTTGAAGTCCTACCACTCCCAATCAAGGGAGCAAAAAGGCATTGGGGACTGGCCAGTACATATTTCGGACAAACAGTACCTCAAACTGTATCTCAGTGCTTACTCAAGTATTATATGTATACAATTTGAGAAAGCACTATGCATACCAAATACAGAACTGGTTCCTGGTATACTAGGTAAAATAGTAAAGTATTTCAGAAATAAATTGATAATGTTCATTGTGAAATATGTATATTACATCCTATGAAAATTCTAATTACTGAGTGGTGTTTAAGTTTTATAAATAAAAAGAGTATAAACCAAATTTCATTATGATGTAAAAATTATTTCCAAAAGCCTATCTACTACATTTTGCATTACCTGTGACCAATGATGGGCATCATTCCGTATGATGCCATATGGAATTACCAATTTATACAAATAAACAAAAGCAGCGAAAAATAATTCTTGTAATATAATATTCAGATAACATAGTTTTATTAGTTTTTAATGAAACAAACTTTTCTCTCCTATAATAAATTAAATTGGGCTGGAAAGGGTTAATTAAAATCGTTTGAATCACTTTTTACAAAATCAAAAGTTTGGAAAATGTTCAATGTAAAGAGTAGTTTGGGATGGGAGCTTTTTCTTGAAAATCTTCGTATTGCATCTTTGGAAAATGCTGAACCTAAATACCAAGTTTAGGGTTTATCCAACACTTGGTTTTGAGTTCTGCAGTTCACAGACTCTCTCTTTCTCTCACACACATACACGCGCACACACACTCACACACGTACCTTTTCCAAAAAGGGCTTTTTTATTCAGGGGCGTCAAAGTATGTATTTCCGTTGAATATCGAATTTTTGGGTGGAATGCAATAGCTTCTCTACCTACTATGTACGTGGTAGAGAAATCAAAAAGTATGGACTTTTTAAATCACCGTATACATGTTGTTTTATATTATGTACAGAATGTTAAATGCCATCGGTACTTTATTTCATCAAAATGATTATATGTAATTTTTCAATTACACAAAAATTTGGGTAACACTTACAAAATTTACAATTTAAAATAAAGGATTAAGAATCTGATAATTGATAGTATATGCATATAACAACAAATCTAAAAACTACAGAGTTATTTATGAAAAACTGACACACTTATTTCTTTAATTGTTTCAAAACGAGTTATGCTAGCGACAACTTATTATACCTGAAATGCAGAAGAATTTTGGGAGATTATTTATCTCTATAGCAAATGTTGAAAATGTCCTCCATCCTGCATAAGGCACAACTCAACGCGTCGTTCCAAGTTACTGGCCACTCGTTGGAGAACTCTGCTGTTAGCTTGAATCTCCTGTGTAATGTTGTGCTTCAGATCGTCCAATGTCTGGGGACATGTGGTATAAACCCTGTCTTTTAAGTAGCCCCATAGAAAGAAGTCCGACGATGTGTCAAATCCGGAGATCCCGGTGGCCACAGGTTCTTGGAAATTATGCATCTTGCAATTAGTGACATAGATACATTTGATGTATGGCATGTAGCGCCGTCCCGCTGAAAATATCCTTGACTCATCTCTACATCGTCTACTTGCTCAGCAGATTCCATGAAAATCCGACGGTACTCTACAGCATTCACATTGTTTTAAAAAAAAATTGGTCGCACTATTCTCTGTGCGGATATTGCGCACCAAACTCCGATTTTAACCGGGTGCAAAGGTGCTTCATGAATACATGTGGATTTTCGCTGGCCAAATAGCGTGAGTTATTTGAGTTTACATAGCCAGATAAATGGAATCATGCTTCTTCATCTGTGAACCATGTGATGGACAATATGGCAGGATTTTGCACAATAAAAGCCTGAAACCAACGACAGTAATTCAGTCGTCTATCCTTATCTGGTTTCTGTAACTGATGGACAACCGTAATCCTATATAGCTTTAGGCCTGCACTTTTCACAGCTCTGACACATTGAGTAACTGAACCATGCATCCTGCGGCAAACGTATAATGATTTTTTGGTTGACTGATCCAGTCGTGCTCTTACGTCAACAACAACCGTGGGAAGCTTAGATGAACGAGTTTCGCCTTTTTCGCTCACCAGAGATCCAGTTATTTCCAATTTGTTTACCAGTCCCAATATTGTGTTTCTTTGGGAGGATTCAGAACACCAAATTCTCTCTGGTAAGCTCTTTGAGTAGCTGTAATTGAATTCGTAATCCAGTATTGCTTTACAAGGAAGAGTCGTTCATTTAATGTGTACTCCATTTTCACATTGACTAGAACAAAATCGCAAAAACAGTTGCCGACATTAAAACTAACAATTACGAATAAAACATGAACATCTGCGCATCCAGTGACAGGCAACCGAAACTCCAGAACATGTTACTTAATTTGGTGCTAAAATTGGGGCATGGAGTGAATTTCGAACAGAATAATTAAAGAAAGAAATGTGTCAGTTCTTTATTAATCACTCTGTATTTTGGAATGTCCATTATACTTTTTGATATATTGATTTTTCAACCTTTCTTAATATTTTAAACCAAAACGTTAACTTAAAGCCAAATAAAGACATTAGCTAAAAGTATAAGAATTAACCAATTTCCAGAATACCGAGTGAAATGAGCTAGAACATGTTCCATATAAAGCATAGTTTTTCGTGATAAAATAAAAAAACAGGTATACTAATATTATGTTGCAGGAATGTTCATATGTTCCTTGATTAAAATTTAAACAGGAATATATGTATGAATGTAAGAAGTAGGGGAAGGCTACTGCTCTACATTTTAGCCCCGAAGAACTTGCGAGTGTAGACGTTTGCGCTTGCTGACATTTGTGCCAAATCAATTACGTTCTTATTTACTTTGGGCGAAAATATGATTTAGCATCGCATCATTCTTCCCTTTTCCTTAGTGGTCTGCGACACGTGTGTCCTACGACAACTGTGATTATCATACAAAACTCCGATATTCATAAATATTTTGAAGAAAGTATTATCCAAATGGCAAATATTTTAAATAACATTGAATGTTTAGCCTGTAAAACTGAAGTTCAACACAAGGCTTAAAAAGCAAGGCTTAAAAGCCTTTCAACATTTTCGCTGAAAACCTTAATTTATGTTATGAAATTTCTCTCTTTGCCTATTAATTTGAGGATTAGAAGTGGTAACACAATATATGCCATCCAAGCAAGATCCCCGATACCCGGTGGTTCTTTAAAACGCTTGGCGTATTTGTAAGACAGGAACTAGCAGCATTTTAAACTAATCTAAAAGCCGAGATGCTCTTCGAAACTTTCTTTTTGTTAAATCCTGAATCTTGCTGCTAGTTTTCTTGTTTTCGTCATCAGCACTATTTTCACATAATGCATCTTATTAATTATTTCTAAAGTTGAAGAAGTATATATTATTACGTTATTTGCCCCACGCTTTGGGAGCCAATTTGAAGAAATTAGTTAGTTGCTACGTATGGAAAGTCAGTTTGAAGAAGATGTATTATATTTCGACTGTTGGGGAGCCGCACTTGAAGTAGTTGCAACTGCACGTATGGTAAAAAGTTTCCGGTAGGCTTCGCCTCAAATGTACTTTCCGGTAGCCTTTGCCCCAAATGTTTAAAAAATATTAACTTTGTAATTTTTACGGTTTCTTTAAATATTTATATTTATGTTTGCCTTGGTTGCATCAGTATTACTGTTAGAGACATGTTTCTCTTTGCAGGATTGTGGTGCAACTGAAGAATGTAGGCTTACACAGATTATAATTTTTACTTCACTTCTTTTATTAATGCTTGACACAATTTAAATAACACTTCACTGATATAGAGAGAGCTGTGAGATTTTTTAAATTAATTACTTGCACTTTTTTAACACGCAAACTATTTTATCCCACACTGAATACGTATTAAATTTCTCGAGAACACATCTCGCGTCCGGTTAGGAACACTGTCTACAACCAACACGTTCAGGTATGAGCGCTGTCTACAAGCAACTGAACTTTGAATTTGTAAATTTTGCTATATTTCAGTTTCTGATTGGCTAATCCTACTCCAATAGAATACCTTCATTTAACTAAAGCTTTTTCTGGTTGTTGATTGGCTATTTTATAAACTGTCACAAAAATTGCATTATGGCTTCCAAGAATCCCAAGTAGCATTAAACTTTCAAATTCATTATTTCCTCAAGGCTACCTCATTGTTACCTCATTGTTAGCAACTTTTAACCTATTATTCTCACAGCTCCTACATTATTAAATTACGTAATACATTCAGATACATTATTACATTATACAATAATATAAACATATACAATGACTGTAATATACACTTTTTATATAATGTTACGTATGCATATTGCTTTAAGGCGGGCTTTATTATATTTTTTATTATATAATTTGACTGAAATCATTTAAGTGTTAAAAATACTGCCTCAAAGTAGCTTTACTTTTATTCACTGAAAGTCCTTTGTACCTCTTGTTTTTCAGTATATACATATAAGTTGTCTCATCGATGTCAGCATGTAAATATTCTCATTTAAAAACTTTGGTTTAATGAGAAGTAAACACTAATTATAAATTTAGTAACCAACAAACGCTATTAAAATTTTTAAAATACCGAAATATATTTAAAAAGCATGTTGTAATGGAAATCAGGTGTGAAGAAGTGTTAGGAAGTTTTAGGATTTATAAAACCAAAAAACGCTTAAGGCTGGCGTACAACTCTTGGATTCCACAATGTCGTTATGCCACTTACAAGTATCTACCATTTCAAACTGGGAGTGACATATATACCTACATATGTATAAACTTTGGAGGTTACCAAACACGTGTCACAATTTCCAGGTATTGCTGGAAACCAACTATGACACTATTTCTGATTGGAGGCATTTGATAACTGCATTCTATGACCTTTTGTGCAAATAGCGAAATAGGTCCCTCCACGAAAACTAATCATATAATGCGCGTTGAAACTCGCTGTCGAACAGTAATGAACTCATATCCCTTTGAGCGTAGAGTGGCACATTGCCTGTAATTAGGGCACAGACGAAACCGGTTCGTATAGCAACTAATCAACTAATCAGGCCAAGAGTCTTCAGAGTTACTGAGAATTAGCCTTCAGCGCTCATCGTTCTATGTCGGGCATCGAACTGGGTGTTACATAAAGTATCGAGGTGACCCTCTCTGTTAGTTCTGGTAATATCCTGTAAAGGGATATGATATTTTAGTACTAGTATTTAGAACTTAAGCAAGAGGCGGTATGTGGGATAAATATTCAGGGCAGTGTCCTATCATATACATGACCCTAGATTATACTCTTTTCTTGGAGATAAAATACCATCAGCAGTATCCGAAAGTATTGATATGGCTACATCCTGAAAGAAGCTCATTCTCGTCAAAATAATATTCTTCCTTTTCTTCTTCTCTGTATGGTTATATGTTAGGCTTTCAGCCTGTTCAATCCAGAAACCAAGAGACCTTCCAACGTTTCCTTGGCCTTCCAGGTGATCTCTTTCCATGCGCCGGTAAGTTTTTTGTGATGTGCTATACTATCGTGTTTAGTGCCAATCGAGATGCGCGCAGGTTCCATTCATATCTTCTATTCGCCTATTAATTTATTACTTGAATGCACAAATGTCTCAGTATTTCTTCTTTTTAATTTTATCTCTCATTGCTAAGGATTTTCCTTATGATTCCATCTTATGTTTCTAAGATCTGTTTCGTTGTTCTATCAGCAGTAGTCTCAGAGGCATAAGTCAGTATTAGCTGTATTAGTTTTTTGTAAATTCTAATTTTCCTATCCTTATTTAAGTATCTATTCTTCCACATTATATAATTCACGCAATCTACTATTCAGGCTGCTTTATTATCTTGATGTATAACTTCTTTTCTAGTGATCTCCAAGTAATTATCTCAGTTCCTAGACACTTAAAAATCATGACCTGCTCATTCACCCTTCCGTCGAGTTCAGCTTGCAACATAACGGAAATGTACTTATGGTCATGGATTTAGTTTTAGTAGGCGATATTTCAGTAGCCAATATTAAACATTGGACAACTAAGATGGAATTTATATAGAAATATTTACTAGCCATTCTCATTATCTGCCTTCAGGAAGGCATAGTCAGGATAAAAGACAATTTTTACTTCACTATTCCCCATTTTATATCCATGTTTGTATTATTATTTTGATTAACTCGTTCACTATTAAACAATAATGGATTTAAAGAGTCTCCCTGTCAAACACTTTTTTTAATTGTGTTGTTTTTCAATTTACCATCCACTTTTAGTTTACTAACGTTGGTGGCAAAATGTCTTTAACAGGCACTGGGAATCCATTGGGTGCATTATTTTCCTCTAAAAGTTTAAAAACGTTCAATTGCAGTCTGTCAAAAGCCTTCTCGAGATCAATGAAATACAAAAATACAAGTTTATTACATTCGGGAGCCTTTTCAGTTACCTGTCTACTTATTAAAGTAACATCAGTTTATTACCTACCATGTCTAAATTCCTGCTGTTCATCTTGTAAATGAACTACTTCAGCAAGTCTTTGTTGAATTAGTTTAGTTGTAATTGTCAACACACGTTGAATTATTTTCCTACACCGTATTTTATCATTTCATTAATTGTACCATTCTCTCCCGGTGATTTCCTATTCTTAACTCTCTTAATGATATTTTCAATTTATTCATCCTATTGTTCGTTCAAATAATACAAGGGGTAATTACACCGTTCAGCTTGAGGTACGAGTGTTATAATTGTAGTGGTGGTGGTGGTGATGGTGGAGATGGAGGATGGTATCACTTGTCGATAGCGTTTTCACCTTTAAGGAAGCAGAAGATAACACTGTAGTCACTTTCAATTATTCTGCTCAATTAGTAAGCTATGCTACATGTTGGCCTCAGTGTTTTCGGAGCAGATTCTACAACCAATAACTTTAGAAACCACAGGACGGAAAGTAACTCCCCAATGTCCTTTTTCTATAGCGGCGGCGGCGGTGATGCTGGTGGAGGGGTGCAATAACGGGAGCTGGCGTTGAATTTCTAATGACAATACCAAGTATATCTGTAAAATTTACATTTGTGAAAATATGATTTTTGATCAGTTAGTTCAGAATCTGCACATTAAAAATGATGCACCTCAAACGTACCGACTGCCTGTTATCGCTGTGATCAACAAAGGTTTTTATTACTCGGTCTACGACAATTGATTTCACACATGGTGTCTTAAATGTTTCTTAATGTTGTTTTATAATAGAAAATCTTAGAAATATTGCTCGCTTTCACATGTGCATCTGGAAAGAGCTTATCTTTGCCTAATTAGGTATCCTCGAAAGCTATGGATCAATTTATCTTCCTTAAAGTATGCTTTGTCACCAACACGGCTGTCATTTTCGTTGTCAGATTCAAATAAGACAATGTAATTGACAATAGACAATGTCCATGTTCTGTGGCATTGTGCAGATCCAGTCATGGTTTTATTGTCCTAAAAAAATAATTCCCAGAAGCACTTCTATAAACATTGCAGAATGATTATCAATATATCCTCAACATTCAATTTGATGTTTTGAAACAAATTTTGAAATTAAAGTGGTGACATTGATGTTGATTTCAAACTATACCCTGCCTCATTTTATCTATAACGGAAAAAGCTATGCAAATTGGACCATACAAGCTTACTTACGATTGAAACTGTCATCCATCCATCCATCCATCCGTCCGTCGATTCGCCGGACCACTCATCCTCCCACCCCCTATAATACGTCAAAACTTGAGAAATATAAAAAGGGTAATATTTGCAGATGTCACTGCCTGTAGGCATGCAGATCAAAATATCGAAAACAGAATAAAATCAAATATAACACAGAAGGCAAGGCTGAGTGATATATGTTGGGGAAAGCAGCAATTAATCCACAGTTATATATAATACTAGACTTAATTAGTATAACTGGTGAAGACATGAAAGAAGAATTGAAGGGTTTGGAGCAATAACAAGACAAGCTACATTTTTTCTTAAGTTGAGCTATTTGAATAGTTAGATATTGGGAAACTTTCTGCCCTACAATGATTCTTCAACTCCTACTAAAATCTCTAACCCTTTCTAAAGTAGTAAAAAACTGGGTTAAATTTAAGCCATTAAGGACAAAATGCTATTTAATGTGAAATAAATAGTCATCTATTGTTATTTTTATGCTCACTCTCTCAAAGAGCCGTAATAGTTACTGTGCAATACTTTGACATTGGCAATACAAGCTAACCTTAAAACCACAGCTGGGCTTATGTTTTGCTGTACATGTTTTCTACTTTATCTATTAATGATTGTGTTTATAATTGTTATCTCCTGAGCAAGGCAAAATTCCTTACATTATTACTTGATTTTACTATGTTG
The DNA here is from genome assembly GCA_030765065.1 of Deroplatys truncata. Taxonomy (NCBI): domain Eukaryota; kingdom Metazoa; phylum Arthropoda; class Insecta; order Mantodea; family Mantidae; genus Deroplatys; species Deroplatys truncata. The sequence goes on from CM060979.1 coordinate 109,611,600, forward strand.
GTATGTGTTTCATTTAATTTTAGGAAGAAACCTTAACAAAAAGAGGTACAATAATCAATCACTTGAAGTGACCCTTTAAAGACACCTTGTCAGCGATGGAGGAGGAGGAGGAGGAGGAGGAGGAGGAGGAGGAGGAGGAGGAGGAGGCTTTGCAGTATCTAAGAAGTAAGAGGAAATGTAAAAGGAATAAAAGAAGGGAGTGTAAAAACACAATTATTAACAAAAAGGTATGTGTCCTTACTATTGGCTCTCTAAGCTTCTGTAACATGAAGTATGGAGGAAAACGTCTTAACAGAGAAGACGACATTTTTTGTAATTTATGGGATCTTGGGCCAAACAATTTTCAAAACAAGTTACCTTTTTGGATGTATAGCAATGCATCCTAAGAAGTTATTGTATCCTATAAATACTAAAATAGTATGTTTCAGACAAACGCTTCACAGCAGAATATAGGGTAAAAGTATAGGGAAGTTGTGACATTCAAAAATGAGTACTTCGCTTTGCATGATTTGCAACAATCCAAAGGTGGGGTCAATGCCATTGTTTCAAAAGTTGCAAACGCAGAAACGACCGCTAAAATTAATCGCGGGCAAACATAAAACTCGGCCTAATACATATAGTTAACCACCAGCTATTGCAACATGTTGTTATGGGATCATAATTTTGGCATTCATGACTGAACTAAAGGAAGAGCTCAGATGTTTATATGGGGAGAAGTTACCAAAAGAGGGAGCGATGAAATGCATAGCAGCATTATAAGGTTTTTGGAAATGAAACCTGAAGTAGAAGAGTGTATAGTTTTTTCTAACTACCCAGGAACAAAACGTGGGAAATGGTTGCCCTTTGGCATCAGTTAATCAAGGAACAGATAGGCTTAAGGGCATTGAAAACCTTTTCCTCATTTCCAGATACTCATTTACCTTCTGATAGGGACGTTGGAATTATCAACAAAACATCCGAAGTAATTTCAAACAATATATGGTTCCAAAATATGGATAAGAATCTTAAGAAAGGCAAACAGGAAAATCCTGACTGCCTCTGATCAGCGCTATGGCTTCTCAACTCATACTGTTGGAGCGAGGAAGTTTTATCCAGAATCATCCCCTATCCTCCTTAGAGTCTAGAGTAAGAACGCGGGATGTATGACTGTGATGTGTTCAGTGTAAAAGTTAATGAAATAACCAAGGTTAAAAATTAAAATTCTATAGTTCAGAGAGTGAAAACACCACCAGTAAGTTATTTCTCAAATCAAAGTCACCGATATGACCAGAGAAATTAAAGAGGACTATATAATTGGAAAAATGAAACACTTTCATGTCACCTATATGGAAAAAAGTTTTCTGAATGTTAAAATTTTATGAATCAGTTACTTTTTCTGCAGCTATAGCCCTTAAATTCACTAGTCTAAAACCTTTCAGTTTTTAATCCCTACCAAGTACCTAGTATGGTACAGGAAGTGTTTTATTCTACCCAAATATTCGATTTCGATATTTCACCGGAAATACATGTTTTGAGACTCCTGAACTACAAAATAAGCATTTAGAAAGGGGTCCGTCTTTGTATGTGTGTCTGTGAAAGCATAACTCAGAAACGAAAATTCGGATAAATGCCAAATTGGTATCTTCCAAAGATGCAACATGAACATTTTCATGAAAATTCTCCCACCCCAAAAAGCATTTTACATGGGAAATTGTTCGAGATAAATAAAGTGATAAGTGAATGCCAAATAAAGAGATAAAGTAAATTTTATAATTTTTTTGTTTAATGAATTAAAGGTTTGAGAAATATAAGATATATTAGTTATGGTTGTTATTAAAATGATAGAGGTAATATTGATAGTGTAAATGATAAATTGTTATTGTTCTCAAAAATGTCTTTATGTGGCTAAAGTAGCACATATTTCAATTATTTACATTAAAAATAAAATTTGTATCTCGACTTTTCTAGAAATAGCCTGTGAATTTTGTATAACTATTATACATGGTAAACCATAAGAGATAAGACAAAAAGTACTACACAATAAAATATAAATCTCTTTAAAAAGACATAATTTATTTCAAATAAACTTTTCGAGACACCACCATTTCCAAGATATTCCTTATTATTGGTCTGAAGTGTCCAATACTTTGTGTTTTTAAAGTACTGTCGCTATTACGATGTTTTTAGCGATGTGATGAAAAAAGTATGGAATTTCAAGGCCAGTAACACAACCAGTGTTTAAACATTTGTGTCTCACTATTCCCTTTTAACCAAATGTGTAATGAAGCTATTTATGTTATGCAAACGTTTATTTCGATTAACTTGAAGTAAATAGGAGAAGCTTTTGCAAGAATGGTTTGTACACGCTGTATAAAAGTAAACGATGGTCGATAAAGAAATTCATATGAATGTAACACAGATATTTTTGATTAAACATTCTCTCAATAGTGACTACAAAGAAGCTCACTTCAGCAGAGTTGGTAGACTGGAATAATGCTGAGTATCCTTCCGCAGAAATACTCTTAAGAATAAGCAAAAGAAGTTAGTGACATTAAGTTGCTGCTTCTATTCATTCCACTAGTTTGCATGATTATTGCAATGGATTAGTTCCTGATAATTTACTGGTATCATAAAATACATGAAGCGGATCTTATTCAGTCAAACTGTACCAAGTGTTTTCATTTACTTTACAATTATTATTGATAAATGCTGTAATATTTTAGCGACCTGTCTGGCTTCGTTCCACTGCATCAGGTTGCGTTAAGTTTCAAAAAGTGCTGTAAAGAAGGAGGTGCTAGCAATGAGGATGACAGGATTGCTGATCTGTCCCTCTGAAACGTATTTATTGGCCACACAATTGGGTCAACACACTCAATTCTTTTCGTGACCAGCTGCGATGCGGAGGCTATGTCCGTTTCGGGTACTGTACCACAACCTGACTAGTAAATCTTTGAACTTAGTGCGGAAAGTTCTGTCAGATTTACTCAGGTGAGTCATGAGGATGTAAAGTTAAATTCTTGCACAACAGACCCCTCTTCGGAGGGGCCACAACTCCCCTTCAATTTACCAAAAATGTTAGCAAGTAGTCCTTATTGAATCCCTGGTACTTATTTCACACCTCTCCTCCGAGCATCCTCATGACGCGTCTCATCCCGTACCGACCATCTCTACCTCCTAACGCTAGTTGATCCCCTGATGTCAGAAATCCCCGGGCCCCAGGGGTCGCTACAATATTACGACGGCCGTCCAGAAAGTAACAGACGTTTTGCCTATCGCGGTGGTGGGCGGAACTAGAACCGCCATCTTGCTGTCAGAACGTTCCTACACTCAGTACGCATCCAGCTATGGTAGAATGTGGACAGTACCTCCTTTACTTTGCCCTTTGTGACATGTTAAAATGTACGCTGCAATAGAAAATCCCGCCACTTTTGAGGTGCGGTCTATTCTTAGGTTTTTGTTGGCAAAAACCAGAAACCAATTGAAATGTATGTGATTTGTTGCTTTTTTCACGACAACGCACGTCCACACACGGCCAATCGTAGCCGAGGACTCTTGAATGGTTTTATGGGTGGAGTTCGATCAACCACCATACAGACCGGATTTGGCGCAGAGCAACTACCACCTCTTCCCAGCGATGAAGAAATGGCTCAATATACAAAACTTTGATACTGCATTCCGGTGTAAACTAGTTGTTGAAATCGGAAGCGGCAGATTTCTACAGAGGCGGTTCTAAAAAAACGTGTACCACGGTATAACTGCCTTAATTTAAATGGTGGTTATGTAGAAAAATAGCTTAGAAGTGTACCCTTCAAATGTATATAATAAATTTTGTTTTCTTCATTTTGTTAATTGTTTATTTCAAAACGTCTATTTTCTGGACCTCTCTGGTACATAAATGTTCTATACAATTATAATAAAAATATTGCACTTCCTATTTACGAGTACTTTCCGATCCCAAAACTTATCTAAACTAAAGAACTAAAAGCATGAAAAGCCACAAAATAATGGTCTCTTATTTATAAAACTGTAAAAAGTTTAAAATAAGTTATAAAAATGGAAACGAACCTTAATGGAGGGAAAGAGCATAAATTAGTGAATAATGTGCGTACTCTAAAGAATCCATCAGCAATAATGATGCTTACAGAACTATTTAAATCACAGAAATTGTCGTATCTCGAAATAAACAATATGTTATTTTGTTATTGCTACAAGAAGTTCATGCAGATAAAGTGTCGGTCTCCATGGGTATGCTAGCTTTGTTGTTTCGTGGCGCATAAGATTACGGGTTCGAGCTCTGCATTAGGCATGGGTGTTTGTGCTTGTAAACTTGTGTTTATGTGAGTAATTAAAATGGTAAAAACAACGAAAGGCAACAGAAATACAGGACATAAAAACAGCATGTTAGAAACACACGGATACGAATCCTATCGTACAGTGGATTAGCAGTATTTACAGCAGTGTGCACGGATCAACTACTGCGATTACTGAAATGTGCAACATTACTCAAGAATTGAACTCTTGTGGCTTTTGCGTCGTTAATTATAATTTATTCGACAGTTTTGATATTGACCTCCCCTTAAATGACCGATGTCCTTAAGGTTACATCTCATCAGAAATGCTTTCAGGAATTTTTAGTTCCATAAAATTGTATTTAAACGTATAGATAGTCCTATTGTCTGTCTGGGAACTAATTTTTACTTTGCCGCTTACGTAAAGTAAGGAATTATTTAATTCACCAAAAAATTCGGTATTAAGGTTTCACACATTCTCTCTCTCTCTCTCTCTCTCTCTCTCTCACACACACACACACACACACACATACACACACACACTTTCTAGCAGCATGTATGTTTGTGCCCTCATTTGTCTGTGATAACTCAGAAACAAAGTCGGACAAACGCCGAACTTCATGCTGAAGCCAGATACATATTTTGTCCATAATACTTTTTATGACTCCTTATTTTTTTCATTTATCATTATCTATAAAAGTATGTTATACATTTTTAAATTGATCCATTAGTATTTTTTATTTAATTTATTTAACAATTAAAATGGAATTTAAAATTTTTGTGATCCATTACTTTATTTTAGTGATTAAATAAAAAAAAGGTTTTATTCTTCTCTCACAGTTTTGTTTAAAGTGCCATGCAATTGAGATATTGTTATATACCGGGATGAGGCCAAAAGGTTTTGCAGTTAGATATTAAATTTAGTTACCCCGGGCATAAACATTGGGGAGCGTAGCTGCAGAGGCAAACGAGAGGACCAGGAATTTGCGCAAATTTAAAGCGGGCTTGGGATATTCAAACCATAATACACTTAAATTCACATTTAAAACATAACCTGTGGTTTATTAAATAATTGACATGGTGCCACTACATCGTTCACAACAGATTACAGAACAAACATTGGAGAGAGATGCTCCATACTCACACGGAAACACGCATTCTACACACAACCACTTGCCCTGAAGAGACACACAAGGCTTGACGCCACGCTATTGACTAGGAGGTGGGGAGGGAAATGCCGCGCCGGACAAGAATTCAAACTCCCAATCAATATGAGTATACACAACAGTATCATGCTACACAGCAATAATGTGTTCGACGCGACAATGCACGCATATACACGCCACAATGTTAACCTTGTCATTTTCTTCTCGTCATTAAAAGAAATGCTATATATTCAGAGTGTTTTGTTTACGGCTTCGTGAGTTTCGAATTGGTTTGCATCATTAATAAAGGTTTCATTTTCTGTAAAGCAATTAGAAAGTTCTTATATGTTTTGATTACATATTTAGCTCTTTTAAAGAAGTATGGCCACTGCTGCTACAAATCAGATCTTTATGTCACTATCAGCCTCATCATCACCACGACCATCATTACTATTCCCACAGCAACACTTATTACCACTACCACTACCACAACCACCACTTACAACAACTTACAATAAATGCACTACAATAATCATTTCAGAGGTATTCATTACTACTGGTTTGAGTGTTTCGAAGTGCTAAGTCACCACTGTTTTATTTCTCGTTATGTCATACAAGGAGTATCGAATTGCAAAGCCAGCTTAGTGACCTGCTTGTTTAAAGATTTGACTATCGCTTCAGGCTCCCAAATCCCTTTTTTTACCTACACAAAATTGTATAATGGGACAATGTCTACAAACGCTTATCTCGGTTATAAATTAGAAAAATAACATTTTACAAGGGTTGTTTATAGAAGAGATACAACATTTAGCATTAGTGTGTAAGGAAAGTTATGCGAAAGTAATATCAGATTTTTAAATGTACAAACTAAAAGTAATTTCTTAAAAACTCCTAGTGAATTTGTTTATATTGTTCTTAAAGTTAAATTTAAATTTAGAGTCAGAAATGTATAGTGGTTCACAGCAAGAAGCAAGTTAATGTAATTAAACAACTACGTCTATAAAGCTAATAAAAGGTTTAACTTCTAAATAATGACTGTTAGCGTTCCGAATAAAGTTTCGTGAAGTTTGATAATTTCCATTATTTTCTATAGTGATATCGATTCATATAAGCTAATTAAAATTCATATGAACTAATTTATATTCATATAATTTTTACATCCTCCTGTCTCCCTCAGATAGTTAGGACTTAACGATAGTCTTGCCTAAGTTTATTTTGCACCCCATACCTGTACGGTAAAACTATTTATAAAAAGCTGATAACTTCCAGCCATTTCCTCCTCCATTCTAATCACATAGAAAATCTTGAAAAGAAACACCTTGATGCTTTCCTGTTTGGCAGGACGTAGACGAACACAACATTTTGATCAATATGTTGGCAGTCCGAGAGCAACCCAAGTGAGCTCATTAAGTGTACATGACGTCCATAAAAAGTAGCCCCTAAATCTCAATACTGTTTTTCCCTCCGTAAGTTTTCCACCTTCAGGTAACCAACCTTTGGCTCCACCCAGCTGGTATCAGTTCTCTATGTAATTGGGCTGAAAACAATTTATAAACATAAAAATGAACCAATAAACCATGTTATAACCAATGTGAAATGAAGGGGTGGTTTGGATACCCCCTCTATGAAACAGTTTCACCACAATTGCTGCACAAGGATAGCTTTCAACATAATTCAGCCTTCTAGGAGAAGGGAAGAGATGAAAAATTACTTGCATACATCGTTTAACTGGACGACAAGCTAAAACAATTATATGAGAGTTTTTACCAGCGACATGGAGATAAGGCTAAAGTTATTGCCGCCCTCGAACGACAATAGGCAGACCGATATCAAGAAAACGATAGAGTAGCATGGAAATACAAGATTTAAGTTGTAATGCTACCCTTCGGCAGCTTGGCCATAATTTGGGGGAGGTCAAGTATCCTGCCAATCCAGTGAGTTGAGTCGTATTCTAAAAACAGAGGAAGGAGGAACTGATTAATCAGTACCAACATAAACAGCTGCGTTCCATTATGGGCCATATTTTATGCACGTCAGTATACCTACCCTTGTTAGAGCTTAACAATTTATAGTCGGGACAGCGGTTGCAGGATGACGGGTGCGACTGAGGTAGTTGGAGTGAAAGGAGGAAGCAAAACGTTTCCTCAACGACTGCTGGTCACGGTAGAGGTGCCTTGTGCACCGCTTTTTTCAAAATATTGTTTTTAGACAGCATGGCCATAAAGTAGAGCACACGAGCTAAAGGCTTTAGATTATCGCCCTAATGCTATAATCTTCAGTGAGACCAACTTTGGTTTCAAGTCCAATCACATGGCAATTACCCTTTGTATTTGCACATGTTTAATAGCTCGACATGGTTTAATTAGTTTTACTTTTCATTATGTCTGTTTACATGGTTAATTTCGCATGGCTCTCGCACTATCTGTTCACAATGCAAATCGTCATACTTCAATTTATCGCAATTCGTTGTGGAGTAAACCTATACGTTATATTGCCAGCTTCCTTTGATCTAAAACGACAAGCGCTTGCAGAAAGCTCTCCCGTAGGTGTATGAACACCACGCTTCCAAAGCAAATGTCGCAACCTCTGCCATGCGGATTGCTGAGGCTTGAAACTAAACTAAGATGGAAGTCAGCTGATAAAATAGCAATGCCGAAAATATAAAAATAAAGCAGAATTTTCGTATCAACGAGCAATTGTGTAAATGTAGGAGTTTATTTAATATTGAGTACCAAATAACGCGCATTCGATGTTTAAAACTGGAACATGACCTGAAAACCTAATAAGGTAGAAGACAGGTTATGAATCGAAAGTTTAGTTGGTTTTAATGAAGAATTGAAATATATTTCAATTCTTCATTAAAACCAACGAAAACAAGCTAACCTTAAATATAAACTATATTTAGTATGTTAAGGTGTTAAAATGTGTGTTTGTGCTATTTAGTGTTGAAATGTGTTCGAATTAGGGACTGTATTTCGAAAAGTTTATTTTTATGGATTGCACACTAATATCGTAAAACGAAGAAGAGAACTCATGCTCAAAGGTTATGTCTGATACCTATTTCAATTTTGAATGTGATGTAATGATAATAGTTTGGGATCCATAGTTTGATTTTGGATGTGTATTAGTGTTGTGCTCAAACACTATTTCCTGCTGTTATACCAAATAAATAAATTAGGACATAATGCTCTTTTCATTGCAAAATAACTTAAAGCATATCATAAACAGAAAATTCTCCATATGTACTGTATATCTTTGGGAAGTTTTTGTCAATCTGGGTAACTCGGTTAAGCGCTGGCCTTGGAAGCACAAATAGTTACATAAAACTTGTGTATTACCACATTATTGCTGAATGATTTCTACATATCGAAATGTCAGCTACCATATTTATGACAAAACACCCAACTTAAATTATATAAGTGTATAATATGTATTGCATGGCAAAATATCTGCTGAAATAGTTATTCTTTTTTAAGTATCTACTTTATTTACATACACCTCATTTGTGAAGTCATAGTGGGAGCTGCCTTGTAAAACAACTTCTTGGTTTCATTACTTGATAGTATTGAGTAATGCTATCTCTGTTTTAAATGTTGTCTCATATTCACACTTCTAATTGGGCAGCACTATGGCCTCTCACAAAAAACCTGGATTCAATCCTAGGGATCAGAGGTGGGATTTTGTGGTAGATAAAATGGCACTTAGAATGAATGTTCTCAGGTTTTCCCCACCATAATTCCATCAATTGCACCATCTTCATCATTGTCATCTCCCCTCCCACCAGTCTCCAATCTCTGTAAACCTGTGAAGTTAAAAGGGACATTAAAATTAAAAATACTATGGAGGACAGAGAGCAATACTAATGAACGAGTGTCATCCAGCCACCCAAATTTATAAACCAGCATGTGCTGTTACATTCTTTCTGCAGTCAACATATGAAAAAACAATTATTACTGGCACACTAAACTACATGTTAAAGTGATTGACAATTATGAAGGGTGGGTGTGATATGGTTAAACACAAAGAGACATTGTTATTATTTAGAGACATTGCATTGACATTCATATTTAATAATACTGTATAATACATTTGTATGGTATTTTAAGGAACACGTGCCTACATTAATATACATTTGAATGGTTAAACACAAAGAGACATTGTTATTATTTAGAGACATTGCATTCACATTCATATTTAATAATACTGTATAATACATTTGTATGGTATTTTAAGGAACATGTGTCTACATTAATATACATTTGAATGGCCTACCCAATTAAAATGTCCATTAAATTCTAACCTCTCGAATGTCTGTTATTACAATCTATTGGAATGATCTTATAGGTAATTGCACTTAGTCACTTATGCATACACAAAGCCAGTTATAGTTAATATAACTTACAGTTATTGAATAGAAAACACACTTTGATTCCTTTTCCTGGGAAAGGTTCTATATATAACATTTGGTATAACACAGTGGAGGTCCTACAGCACATGGGAACCTTAAATTTATTGACAGATCATATGGGAAAAAAACAAATTGAGCCCATACAGTGATGTTTGTTTGTTTGTTTGTGTTTGTTCATTTGGCTCCACTGTGAGCAATGCTCAGGGAAATTGAACACACATCATACAATTATGAAGTATACAGAGTAAGTAGGAATATACGCAAAGCCAAGAACAGCCTTTGGGGGAGGGAAGCTCCCCTCCCCATCATGCATTATCTAAGAGAGAAAAATGTGTAAACCATCACCATTTCAACAGTAAACTTCTCGACACGCATTACAGTAGGACAACAATAGCAAATAAGTGTTAATCACCATCACATGCAATCTGCCCTACAATAAATTGCTTACATGAGGTTGATACTATTATGATGATTAATTCACTTTGAATAAGCTCGAAATTATAACTTTATACTTATGTTATGCTTAAATTTCAATTCCCCATGTAATTTCTATTACCCTGAAGACATGTTTGAGATAGACATCACTTGAAACGAGAAATTCTCATTATTACTGCATGGGTATTATTTGGGAAGGCAGTATACAGGGTGGAAGGTACTGCTTGAACTGTACGTTAATCATGGATTCTATATAATGAGTAGTGCAAATATGTCCAATACAATTTTTGTCATTGAACCTACAAAAATGAAACATAGTGATGTTCCTTGTGCCTGGGTCTATTAGCCATTTTATTACAGTTCAAGCAATACCTTTCATCCTGTATAAGAAAACATTTAGAAGATGGTGGAGTTTGCATATACATAACACATTATAACATATAAAACTGGGATACAACAGATCCATCTATCCCATTGACTAACAATTATACAATCACTGTGTGCTACCTGTATTCCTACTACTTTCTATCCAGCAATAGTATTTACATGGTAGCTTAAGTATTTAAAGTCCAATATCAAACCTGCTATGTCTGTAGAGACTGGCACTGTAGCAAGATGACAATATCACAAAAGACATGTCAGGAATGGGGAGGAGTATAATGGTTATTTTGGGTGGGGAATTTTCTTGAAAATCTTTGTGTTGCATCTTTGGAAGGTACTGAACTTAAACCGATTTGTACTATGTATGTACAAATTCATGCTTTGAAACGCATGGCTTTATGTATTCACTTTCAATTGCCAGTCGAAATGCGCGCGCCAACGTTCCACGTTACGTATTTGACCACAGCCAATGGGAGCAAAATGTGCCGGAATGGACTACCTTCCCCCTTGAACTGGAAGATCGTTCCCTTCCGTTCATTTTCGGCATTCGCTCGAACTTCGTCGGGCAACTTCGGGGAGCTATTCTGCAAGCGCTAGTTCTAAAACGTTGGTCATTTATGTAACCTATATAAAAATTAAATGGTGTAAATTCTGAAATAACTGAAATGGGAGTTAAATTACAGAAGCAGCAAAAAGAATAACGCTAGAAGTACTTATCAAAAAAATCCAGAAATCAATATGATACAGCATTTAATCGCTTCATTGCCTGGTGTAAGGCAAAATACAGGAAAATAATTTCACTGAATTTACTGCTAACGAATCAAAACATCAAAGCATCTGACATCTCTCTTTTAACGTCATTTCTCTTATTTCAAGAACGCGTTCTAAACGTATAATATTATTGATATTTTACAACCTCGAGCGCTGTCTAAAAAAATGGTATATTCTACACGTGTTAAAAGTAATTTTATTTTGCTCACAGGATTGCGAAACTCGGCCTACGGCATTCCTTTCACAAACATTCCTACTCGCAAAATAAAGCCCTTGTATCACAAACTACTATTATTCGGTGTTACTATGCGCCAAGTTTAGTCAACGTACTTAGTCACAGAGCTTGGCATACTAAAGACGGTGCGATTCTGGGTGCCAAAGCTCGCCAATACTGACTATAGTGACGAGAATCGAAACTGTCCACATTCTCCTCAGGACCTTCTAGAAAAAACGAACCTGACACTGGGTTCGAGATTGAGAAAAATGGCGACGGTGATCCCTGAGGTGTTTATATATGCTGGCTGCTGTGTTGTGTTTTCGATGCTTGTGATTTATAGTATTTTAGTAGTTTGTTAGTGAAGCAATATGTTTGAAAACCTTTATTTGTGGAATTTAGAAAACGGGAGTAATCCCAGTCATGTTTTTTCAGTGCCATGTGCTTTCCACGTGTTACTTATGATTACTAATACAGTACATGTAGACCATGGCTACATTAAATGTAAAGTATATATTATACCTGTTTAATTTATCTATTTGAGAATATAGTTTGTGTCGGGGCACTGTGGTGATATAAAGATGAAATTGTTACATCTGGGGACGTTATAGTCGTAAATATATTTACGAGACGTTACAACACCGTTGTGTTCCCGGATGTAAATCTAACGTTGGTTATAATGAATAGAGGTGTAAATAATTGTAATAAATACTTTAAAATATGCTATAACAGTGACAATTTGCGTTATCCAATATATTAAACTATGTATATTTGTGAGGTACAATAAAACAATTTTGGATACCTATATGAGTGTGTATAGTGAGTCCCAATTATTTTCATATACAGATGTATAGCCATTCACAATTCAAAAATATAAATATTTAAAAGAAAACGGATCATAACCTAAAATCATGAACTCTTTATGCCTTCGAAGGATTCACCTGTAATGCATATATCATTTTTTCAGACTTTGTTACAAGAAAGGATAAATTCCCTTGTGATGGTTCTTTTATAACAGTTCCAATAAAAAGTTTAACTGCAGAATGGTGCATTTCTGGCCATTTTTTTTTAAAATCAACCATCGATTTATGCTGTAATGTTGCTGCATGCAAAATACTACAATGCATGAATGTTGTTTTGCAATGCTGTTCAAGGTTATATATTTCATATAAGTATTTCAGTTACAGTGCTGGTTTAAAATTACAAATTTGTTGTGTTTCAGTCTGTCGGGGTGGATTCTCTCTAAAATACTAGTAAAAAATGTTATAAGTCGCTAAGTAATAGCTACCTTTCTGAATAATTATTGCTAACTTAGAAATTAAAAGCTTTCAGTGAAAGTAAAAGCAAAATTCCACCCTAAAGCTTTTAAATTTAGTAGATAATTACTGTAAACAATAGCATTTCGTGCGTTAGGCATTCAGTGTACATTTTGTGTATATAGTATTGTGTACAGTGTGATAAATGGTGTAAATAGTTACAGGTAATTTTGAGTGAAACCAATCAGTATCAATTGCAATATCAGCAGTTCTGTTTCATGCAAGTACAATATTACAGTGCTTGTAGATTATAAAGCTATGTAATTTGTAATTCAAATATGGAGCTGTAATTTACAAATTCTGTCAAGTTATAGCATCCAAAACTGTACTGCATAAATGTTGCTTGAGGTTATATACGAGTATTTCATTGGTCATCACTTAATGTTAAAATGCATTTAGTTTACTTTTAAGGCAGCGTTTTTGTGGACAACAGAGCATATATCTACACTAAATGCATGCAATTATATCACATTAATTGTATTTTACTGCTAAGAAGTCATAGCTTGTAGACGAGAGCTGTTTAAAGTATTTCCCAAATTCCCACCACATAAGGCCGCCATTTTGGATGTCAGTGTCAGATCCGTTATCCAGAGGGTCCTGGTTCTCCTGGTCTGGATGACTTGGCACGTAACGAACGACGAAGAGACTCTGAGAAGCTGTTCAACGGGTAGCACGCGAGTTGGAAAAATGTGAGTCGAGGTGCACTATTTTTCGGCCTAGTCAAAATTCTAACAAACTTCGTTTGATGGGTAAGGTTCAAAATTTATTTTAATGCAGAGCACAACACAAGGAGAAACAGAAAGAGATGGCTATAATGTTTACTGGTTTGTTTAAATGGACATTGTTGTGGGGCAAGCAATATTGACGAAACATTTAAAGAATTATTAAAGTAATCTTTTTAAACTGTTAAATATTTCATAAGCTATAACAGACATAATTTATATTGTATTATATCACATGTTTTATGGCAGAACTTAAGAGTCTTAAATATTATATTAAGAATAATTCATGTTAAATTTATGTACACTATGAGATCAAAAGTATCCAGACACCCCTACAAACATACGTTTTTCATCTTAGGTGCATTGTGCTACCACCTACTACCTGGTACTCATTACCCGCGACCTTAGTAGTCATTAGACATCGTGAAACAGCAGAATGGGACGCTCTGTGGAATTCACGGACTTCAAACGTGGTCAAATGATTGGATGTCACTTGTGTCAGAAGTCTATACGCGAGATTTCCACACTCCTAAACATCCCTAGGTCCACTGTTTCTGATATGATAGTGAAGTGGAAACGTGAAGGGACATGTACAGCACAAAAGCGTACAGGCCAACTTCGTCTGTTGATTGACAGAGACCGCCGACATTTGAAGAGGGTGGTAAAGAGTAATAGGCAGACATCTTTCCAGACCATCACACAGGAATTCCAAACTGCAACAGGATCCACTCAAAGTACTATGACAGTTAGGTGTGAGGTGAGAAACCTTTGATTCTATGGTCGAGCGGCTGCTCATAAGCCACACATCACGCAGGAAAATGCCAAACGACGCCGCACGTGGTGTAAGGAGCGTCAACATTACACGATTGAAGAGTGGAAAAGCTTTGTGTGGAGTGACGAATCACGGTACACAACGTGATGATCCGATGGCAGGGTGGGCATATGGCGAATGCCCGGTGAATGTCATCTGCCAGCGTGTGTAGTGCAAACAGTGAAATTCGGAGGTGGTGGTATTATGGTGTGGTCGTGTTTTTCCTGGAGGGGGCTTGCACCCCTTTTTTTGCGTGGCAAGATCACAGCGCAGACCTACATTGATATTTTAAGCACCTTCTTGCTTCCCACTGTTGAAGAACAATTCGGGGATGGCGATTGCATCTTCCAACACGATCGAGCACCTGTTCATATTGCACGGGTTGTGGTGGAGTGGTTACACGACAATAACATCCCTGTAATGGACTGGCCAGCACAGAGTTCTGACTTTAATCCTATAGAACACCTTTAGGATATTTTGGAACGCCGACTTCGTGCCAGGCCTCACCGACCTACATCGATACCTCTCCTCAGTTCCACACTCCGTGAAGAATGGGCTGTCATTCCCCAAGAAACCTTCCAGCACCAGATTTAAGGTATGCCTGCGAGAGTGAACGCTGTCATCAAGGCTTCCAGCATTACCGATGGAGGGCGCCACGAACCTGTACTTCAGTTTCAGCCAGGTGTCCGGATACTTTTGATCACGTAGTGTATTTGCTACGGCAAGGTTGGAGATTTTCTGTTCCGCAACTACGTTTAATACCTTTCTAAATTGATGGAAACAATGTGTAAAAGTACTGTAACACATGAGAACACCACGATGTTCAAAAAAAGCTCATACTCGCACAAAGAAGTTGTAGGTTCATTAATAAAATAGGAAAGGAAATATATTTGTGGTTTTGTTATAAGTGATTTCTACGTATACCAAGTAGGGGTAATTTCTTTTCCCTATCTCGCTTCACATTTTTCTTAATATATTTATAATCGGTTATGAGGAACCTGATATAATTAATGAGTGACAACTAGTGAAAGGTTTTATTTATTCAGGCATAGCTCTTAAGGATCGTGTAGGAGCTCAGACTTACCTGCTAGTAGAACATAACAGCCGTTCATCATCGCAGAAGCATTTAATACAATCGCGGCGATGCACAGAGGCGCTCGGTGGATAGGTGTGCTGCATTCAGATATATTTTAGACACAAATCGAGTTTTCCTTATACATGTAGGTCTAGGTGAAGCTCGATTGTCAACTGTTGTTGAGAAGAGGCGCAACATCAAAGAGTGGTTACACAACCAATGCGACAGAGTTTGCGTATCCGAAGCATGCTTTATTCGTTTATGTTTTCACCTATCGACTCGCTGCATAACTACTCAAATTTGGCTTTTTTATGTGTTGAGTAATTCGAAAACCAAATGTTTCGTCCATCAATAGGAAGCATGGATCCAGTACCTTTACTCCTGTTAATAACAGTACATCTGATTAAGTTCCTCCAATATTTCTTTTCAAATTCCTTTTTACAAATAAGTGAGTGGACATCAAATCACAATCCTGCATACTGTTGTGCCTTTTCTCACAACTCGTAATTTTACCGTTAACGCGCAACTTTGGTTAGTCGTGTTGCATTCGTTCAACAATCTGAAACAGGCAACATTTCTGTCTGCTTTCTCGTAACAGATAAGAACAGGGATTCCCAACCTTAAAGAGAGAGGTGTTGAGGGGAGTTTCCTTTTCCATTCATTTCTACTCGTGCTGCCAAGGACTGAAACTTGATTAGTTCAGTTTGTCAATCTCTTCAAATATAGTATGGACTTTGAACTTTAGCTCTTAAAAGAATAGGTTGGGCTTCACTAGATAAGAGGTATATTGAGTACTGCATTCTTTATCTCAAGAATTTTGAGTAATAATTGCATCTGTAGTACATATTCCTTGCAGAATTCACACTATAGTTCCTCCAGTGCAGTAAGTACATGTTTTCTTAATTATCATTCATTAAATAAGTGTCTATTAACTATTTAATTTAAATACTTACCGAGTTTTCTTTCTACAATCGCAACAGCCCTCTTAGGGCCCTAGTTATTTTATTTGTCGCTTTTATGCATATCTGATTTCCTGTTTGTAATATCTAATATAACGCTGTCTCAGTTATTTCCTAAGGACTTCGTGTAGCTTTCCCAAGCTTATGTCATCTGCCCTGAAGAGTTTCAACTACAATCTGTTCTGCTTATTCTTGATACAACAGCCCTTCATAACATTTAGGTAATGCTCTAAATTCATCCTTGCGAATAAATATCTTAGTTTTCCGTTAAAAGTTTGCAAATTTAAATACAAACCTTTGTCTCCTATTAGGTCAGACTCCCATTTGTTTAATTAATTTTCTCCCATTCCCCCATTTAACTTTTCTAATTAGTCCTCAACATTACTGTCTCTGCACCTTGCAATTAACTCCACGTTACACATTCTTAATAGTTAATATTTTAGCAAATGCTTTGCTTTTTCTTTGACAGATTGTGCAACTTCGTCTTAACTTTCGTAACCTACGTTTGCTTGTCCTGATCTACTATCTACTACTTCGTTATCTAGTTCATTTGCTGTGTATTTAGTGTTCACCATCACTACTAGTCGGCCACGATATGTGCTTGGTGAAGGGCGCCACTTGATTTATGTTGACAATCAAAACTAGGGATCAGAGGGGAGTGAGGGGCAACGTGATAGAGAAATGTACAGACTCACAATGAAAACAGTACTATATGTGCAGGCCTCAGCCTCACTATTAAATGCAACTGGGGATTGCGGACGTTTTCTTTAACTGACTATCCTTCCGATGCTCCTCCCACTTGTTTCGTAACCGCTTAGTTCCCCTTCCCACCACATACACTCATACCGTGGCCGTCTAGTAATATCACCTCTGTGCATTTAAAATAAACATTACAAGTAACACTACTCTCACCTCCACTTTGTTTTACTATTAATAACTCTTTGATGTTATATATTACACACATATATATAAACATATTGAGAGTATATACAACATACTTTGCTTCCAGCATGTTTTCTGGGTTCTACGGATCGGAAACATGCCTGCTTTTTATGTCTTAATATTATAGAGTGGATTATAAGGATAATAATGTCAACTCTGGAGAAAACCTACGATTATATAGTTTCTATGATATACCAGGTGGCTCCCACAATTGTTGAAGTTAGTTTATCCCGGGCAGCGTGGATGCCAAAAGGTTTGCCTAAGCAGATTTTCTAAGGGGGACTCCATACCGACAGAAAGAAGACCTTGTTAAATGAAAGACCAATACCTGAAAACAAACACTAACCTGTAAGATCTGCTCCGTAGCTCAGTAGGTGGAGCACCTGCCTGCTATGTGAGGGCCTGCTCGATTCGATTCTAGGCTGGGCTCGAGAAAGTTTTCTTTAATCAAGAACCATTTCGCCCACAAACAACAATTCAGGATTGCCGCTAGGCAAAAATCTCAACACACGTGCCATATAATTACATTACAGTTGATCTACAATCAACTCAACCATATGACACTAATTGATGCTACAAATTTGACCAGACTAAACATAACGCTATTTGTTTTATATATTTATGTTCCTTTAACGCTACGCTGAAATTAAATGATATTATAACCATGCATCCTTTGTAATAAACGTGTTCAGATACATGTCCGCCTTGGTAGATACATTTATGCGCCTCTTAGTATCAACGTGGACACGCCCCATCATTTCTGATAATATTGAAGCACAGACATAACTTTCCTGTCTTTAAAATTTCTGGATTTTCTGATTCCATTTCGTAAATCCTGGCTTTGATATATGCCCATAAGAAAAAATCCAGGGGACGATCTCGCTGGCCCCGAATGCAACCACTATGACCTATCCATCGTCCGCGATACACACTGTAGAGATTTTAATTCCTGTAGAATAATGGGATGGTGTAGCATTGTGCCGAAACCGGCAATTTAATGCAAACTAAAGTATGGCGTCTTCTAAAAGGTTCTCAATATTCAGCCCTTTCTGGATGAATATCAAATAAAGCTGCCTAATATACCTAGGAGCCAAATAAACTGGCTCAATGATGTTCTCTCCCCGATTGCCGTACAACACATTAATACTCCACTGAACCTGCGTGTGATGTGGTCGTAACTAGTGAGGATTCTCAGGGGCCCAATAAAGGGGATTATTTTTGTTTGCATTGGAGATATTGCCGAAATAGCAGTCATCGCCCCTTTAAAGTCTGCCAGGTAAAATCCAGATTTTCGTTTTATTTTATTTCAGACCTTCTAAAACAGATATGCGATTCTAAAAATCGTTTCCACAAAGTGGAAAGCTATTTTAGCCCATCAAAATTCGTCGCGTTAAAGTCCTTGAACTCCCAGGTCAGCTGCAGCTCTTCTTGCCCCAATTACTATGAGAGAAATTAATGCTTAAGAAATAATAAACCTGAAATGATTCATCACTTCTTAATTGCATCTCTGTATATCGAAACACGCTCGCAGAAGGCAGATTCACTTCGGAAATCGTCCAGAATACAGGCTTCGAGCCTCAGGTACATTTCGGTGCGTCTCCCTATAGATCAAGGGTCGCGAAAACGACTTCCTTCCGCGAGTCACCAAATATGCAACACGCACTGCATCACTCAGAATCATGTGAAAAACAAACGGACGATTGCAGAGAGGGAGCGGCGCCTGAGAGTCAAAATGACTCGCGAGTCACGTTTTCGCCACCTCTGCAGTATAGATGACAACCATATCGGAGTATTCGTTGTTACTCGAACCTATTTGTCTGAATGGCCTGACTCAAACTGTAAGCAGGGGACCACGCGACGCTTATCAGCACGAAACCACGAAGTAAACGCGTGCAGAGAGAAAGCTTTGCCCCATTGAACTTTCGCTTCGTAGCTAAACTGCGCCTTTAAAAATAAAGACTTCTTTCGCACTTATGTACGCGGGAAATATAAAACTGCAAAGAACGGCTTGTTTGGGCCACCTATTACATATACGAATGCCAGCAAGAGTTGGCGAAAGCTTTGATGTTCATTATTTAAATGTCTTCGGCCTTTATCTTAACTTATTTTCTACGCGTTGTTCCAAAAAAGCTAATAATTTTATGTACACTAAAACTTTATTTAAAATTAGGAAAAAATACTGATTTTACTATTATCTTAGTAAACTATTTTGCATTCCCGTCATGCATGAATCTCATAATTGCTACATTTCTGCAGGAAACGCTTTGGAATAGTTTTATTAATGGTTTTAAGCACATTGAATTAAACCAATATTTAATTCTGGTAATCTTAATTACTTATTCTTAAGCATATTTGGAATCATAGTGTCGTATACCTCATAAATTTAATAATTATTTAACTTCAGAGGAGGGCGACTCGCTTATGAGAGGGATCGTTGAACAAACAAAGAACTTTAAACTCGAGGTATCGACAAGGGACGCAGCTAAAGTTAGATTCACAACATAATTACACTAACATAATTCCTGGCTGAAGGGAGAGGCAAGGATTCTATTCTACCATAATAAAAGTTGAAAGAAAGGATGACTAATAGATTTATTATAACAAATGCTTACCCCATGTGTCTGCCGGGCGAGGACGCCATATCGTAGGCAGTTATCCGTCCAGCTCACGCGAAGACTAGTCACAGAATGCAAAGAAAACCCACGCTAAGCTTAGCGTCACTGACGCCATATCCCTACCAATGACACAGTTTCCCCTCATTCGCCCCTACTCTCAGATAAACTGCCAACCTTCGACTCGGTAACCAGAGGGCGTATTACCATTAATATAATCTGTGCACATGCCACATCTCCCCCTGGCTACCGAAGTCGACGTCCTCGTCGACAGAAAGAAAATAAATACAATAAACATGAAAAACAAAACAAAGACATACCAAAAATGACATATAAATGTGTGAAGTAAAATATAACAATAGATATGTGTGTGGTAAGCACCCAGCCGACGAAACAATGGTGCTGGGTGATGTGGAGAGACGAGAGACGTAAGTGCTGTCGACTTAGTATTGTTAATGCACTGATCTTTAGCATCCCGCACACGCACACACCACGCTGCCTTAGTTCACAGGCACACTACACTGCGCAAAATGGTGATGGTCTGCCGTAACTGTTTGTGGGTGGATTTAGACAGTGCCCACAACGACGATTTGTCCTGGTGTAGAATTAGCACCGCAGGTCTCTGGTGGTGACAACAGGGTGGGCAGTCGCTGGCTTGGACTGCCCCCCGACATGGTGGCTCCTTATGCCACGGCAGTGTAGTGGCTGCCCGACAGCTTCCCTGTGGTGTTTCTTGACTTCTGGTCTGCCCTGGGGATGCTGATGCACTTTCTCGCTCTCTGCCACAGCGAAAGACTAAAACAAAACCACCACACAATAAACAGGCTGCTCCCACAAACAATCACACATAAAAGAAGGGTATGTCATTTACAATTAAAGATTTTAAAGTTTGAAAAGTGTACACTAAAAAAAAAATTCTTATGACTTGGGGCAAAGAAAGAGAAAAAAAAATTAGTACAAACTGGCATAAGAAAGAAATTTTACAGAGTTGCCATCCAAAGTGTAACTTACAATGCTTCATAATCCAAATAACAGTAAAACAGACTCAAAATACATGAACATGACAGAAATGAAACATAACCTTGTTTTGGGATCCCAATATTACATCTCAATAACCAGCTGGTATCACTAACAAAAGAAAGTAAGTGCACTTACAAGACAATCACACATGACGATGAAATGAACTCATTCACACTGACCATGGCCCCAAATTACACACAACACTGACTTAACTATCTACTCAAACTAGTGTATGCATCACTACAAGCTACATCCACAATACATTTCTAAACTACGCCACGTGACATGCTTTCAACTACTAGTGTCCTACTCTTGTCACCAATACAACTTCCCGTCCACATCACTATCGTTCTCATCGCAGTTTGACCATCATCTTTCATAATCATCATCATCATCAGCAGCAGCAGTAATAGTGCAATCTCGATCATTACTTCAAGCATCATCATCTTTCAATTTTCTCTACAAAACAAAACATCTGCACTTACGTGTCTCATTTAACATGCTGTAAATTCAAAACATCTGACATAGGCATAACCTTCAAGAAATCACATTAACAATTCAGGAACGACACAAATAACATGACACTATAATGTTGCATCTACATCCTCAAAATGAAAATTTAAGCTGGAAAACAGGTGGTATTAACATTTGCTATCTAAGATGGTAATAAACTTGTTGCATAAACAGAGAAAAAAAATTATTTTCATAACATTCACTTCCATCCATTTAATCTCTCGTGTGAATTCATCACACACGCTATACTGGGCACGTTACAGCAACACCAATAAGCAAAATCTCTGAAAACATACAACTGTCGGGGTTACACTGTGGCACTTCCACCGAAGCTGACATCATCTCGTCTCTTCTCATCTCATTAACACCGTCGGGGTTACTCTTTGGCACTTCCACCGAGGCAAATCTCAACTCTTATTTCTCACATTACCTCACACTACGCCATCGGGGTTACTCTTTGGCACTCCCACCGAGGCAAATCTCACCTATATCACATAACCTCAAATACACACATACATACAAACACTATTCATGCAACAAATTTTCTGCAAATAAAGATCACAGCATCATTATGGAACCCAAAATCAAATCGAGTCAAAATCAAATCATATCAAATCAAATCGAATGCAACAAAACAACATCACATCATTACTCAAAACAATATTGTCACATAACATTCCTGAAAATGAAAGCTCAATTAAGCACATAGTACACCTGAAACACATTCCTGCAGCATAATACAACAAACAAATGATTTGCAGTTCCCAAAACATAATTCAAAATTTAAATTACACCCACAATAATAATATACTTGAAATTTAGCAGAGACATTTATAGCACAGTATTCCTGAAAAACAAAGCTTAATTAAGCATCAGTCAGTGAAACAATAAAAATTTAGCATACCTGCGTGAGTCGTAAAACTGTTTCATTCGTCCAAACTTTAGCACTCACAATGATTACATACTTACAGGTGATTTTGTCTTTTCTCTTACTCGTTTACCACAAAATTCCCGTGCAAATTGTCCAAAATCTGGTAACACACGTACAGCTGGTTCATCAACATCCACATCGTACTGGTCCATATTAGAAGCACATCAAACCTAATTAGGTGCAGATACTGGCAAGGTTGGTAGCTCCTGAAACTTTTACTTACATGAGTAACTGCGAAAGATTTTCCCCTAAAAATATGCATTGCGGAATTAAATAAACCAAACTTGGCAACGATAAAGCAAAATTATCATCATTATGATTTTCTCAGAGCGGCCATTAGCAGTAGTAGCGAACATTTCAAAATTCTAAAGTAACTCATACGCCGACAACTCGCTGGGATTCTTCACGTGAGAGGGGTCAATGACCGGGCGGCAGACAGCTGATTGTTTTGCAACAACAGGCGTACCAATACTGGACATAAATTCTACGTCACTGTGCTCGCTAACTGGAGCAATTACTATATCAGATTTCTGTGCAGTATATCGCTTAGGCATGATTGCAGCACAAAAGATAACGCAATCAATAAACAAACAGTAGGACCAAGCAATACAGATTACACCAAACTAAACACTTATAACATCACATGAATGTAAGTAGCAAGATCAGAACAGAGCCAAATAAAACAGTTGCAGAACGAATACAATTAAGCGCCCGCGGCGAAATATCAGAAAATTATACTAACACACGGCTACCAAGCCACTTGGACACAATACCAAGATTGTTTTGATCAGAATGAACACATGGAAGAAACAAAATGATAGCTTCAGTGAGAAACCTCGAACTGGAAGTTAAAAAAAACTACGTCACACTTACTGTGACCACCGCTAATATTCTCAAAAGGAGCAGAATACAGACTTGTAATTTATACTAGCACACTAAACTTCTCTTTTTTTTCTTAAATCAAATGTATATAAGCTGATATGCACACGCAAATAAACGCGGCAAAACACGTGCTGAGGAAGACTGGTTTCACAAGCTAAAATTATTGCTGAAATGCACGACCACGCGGGAATTACACAACACACGTGCGTACATAAAAGTTACACGAAAAATGACCCAGAAAAGTGCAGTAAATAGCTAGAAATCACAATCACTGGAATATAAAGTTATACGTTTCCAAACCACTGCTAATAAGCACAAAAACAAGATTTGCAAACAGATAGCCAACACGTGACGAGCACATTTTGAAACTACAACTATATCGCTCGTTTCACAACTCAACTTTCACAAAAACATTTTTTTGAAAATAACCAGCACGAAGAACGGAACACAGTGATATAATTTAAAGGAAATGAAGACAACACAAGGGGAAAATGGAGTCAGAAGTTTTAGCGTCACCCGGCAGACAATGGGAAAAAATGCAAAAATGAACTCAAAATTAAAATTTCGACACCAGACCTTCAGAAATGATGGAAACAAAATTTAGAAGAAGAGAATCACAAATTAAAGTATAAAAATCCTTACCCTTTAGCCAGAAAGAACTTTACATTTTTCACGACCACGTGGAGCACAAACCGTTAAATTTGGAGGGAAGAAAAAAAAATTTGCACTTAAAATCTCAAAACAAATCAAACCAATTGCTCGGCGCCTCACACCAATTTGTCGTATACCTCATAAATTTAATAATTATTTAACTTCAAAGGAGGGCGACTCGCTTATGAGAGGGATCGTTGAACAAACAAAGAACTTTAAACTCGAGGTATCGACAAGGGACGCAGCTAAAGTTAGATTCACAACATAATTACACTAACATAATTCCTGGCTGAAGTGAGAGGCAAGGATTCTATTCTACCATAATAAAAGTTGAAAGAAAGGATGACTAATAGATTTATTATAACAAATGCTTACCCCATGTGTCTGCCGGGCGAGGACGCCATATCGTAGGCAGTTATCCGTCCAGCTCACGCGAAGACTAGTCACAGAATGCAAAGAAAACCCACGCTAAGCTTAGCGTCACTGACGCCATATCCCTACCAATGACACAGTTTCCCCTCATTCGCCCCTACTCTCAGATAAACTGCCAACCTTCGACTCGGTAACCAGAGGGCGTATTACCATTAATATAATCTGTGCACATGCCACAATAGTACGCACTCATAATCAATATAATTATTAACTGCTGTTATAATGGTTATTCTAATCTCAGCATACTCCGTTACTCTTGAATTTATAGTTCCCGCAATTTATTGCTAGTCACTTCTTGTAATGTTTGACAGCTGTAAAAAAGATTTTACTACCTTCGAACTTAAATTTACGAGTCATACTTGATGCACATAGAAGCATCGCATACACTTCCATAATTCCAAAAAACACTACTTTAAGATAAAAAAGGACGTTCTAGGCGTACTTATACCTGTCCCTTCGTATTTTAACATAATTCGCTTTTATTTGCACAAATATCAATAGGAAACTATTGAAACTAGTTGATCCGATCCTTCTACCTTCTATTTGAAGATTTAATGGCAGATGCAGCATGGTAGCTCAAGCGGCAGGAGCATCGGCACGGAGAGCCGAAGACCTATGGTTCCAAGCCCCGGCTCTGATTCTGAACTTTCCAAGTCTGGTGTAACTTTCCGACTTAGTGCCTTTACACGGCTGGTATGAAAGAACACTTATCAAAATACCCCGGATTTTGTTATTCCATTGGCATTATCGTAACATCTCTCATGTTTCTGTAAGGTACAATTTTCGTTTTATTTGCATACGTAGCAAAATAATTAGCCCTTTAAAGAATGTTTAATATTAATTATTGTCATTTTGAGTGTTTCATTGTTTGCATGTCATCTATCCCTAATAATGCGAGTTACTTAGGAAACTGTTATTATTAAATGCTGAAACTTCTAATACTAACAGTTGTTAAAGGAACCGCCGATTAAAATGTTCCCTTTATGACTTCAAGAAAACTCGATTTAAGTTCCACAAGAACCTAATTGCTTTACTTGTTAGCACTTAATCTGACTTATGAAACATAAATAGTGTTTGTACCAACATGACCCCAAGTTAACCATTAGGAATTGTAGCAATGTTAGAATATTAACTTTGAATAACTTTTGCAACGTGGTTCATCTTTTCTTGCTTCAAAATTAATAATCAATAACCCGAATCTCTCAACTCCATTTTCCATATTAAATTTAGTGTGGCTTGTTTTGTTGCATAAATGTCTGTTCAAAGCGTTCTTAGAACCTGAGAATATTTTCCAGGTCATCTAACCAAAAATGCATACGAGCAATAGTATTTGACCAAATTGTTGTTAGGAAAGCCTGAATTTATATATTGATGCGTCGTAAGGTAGCAGAAGTACACAGTAATAACGAAATAATGTGGAGTATAACCGTGCTTAATTAAAGCTGAAGCTAGTAGTTGCCATGAAACTAATGGACTCATAGCCTACATTACACACGACTATGAAATTTGAACTAGTTCGGTCAAAATGGTATCATGAGGCCATTTAAGAGTAAAGACATCTTTATTTAAGAGTAAAGACATCTTTATAGCAATAGCAGTTTTCTATAAATTGTCTGAAATGTTTATTTTTTGGTAAGAACAAGGTTAAATGAATAAAATAAAAGTACTAGGACCTTCACAACAGCGTTTCTCTAACAAGATAAAGTTAAACGACGACCAGTATATTTTAAAGCTTAACCATGGCTATTACCGACGTCACTTTTCTCTTATAACGAGGGCGGTCTGAAGGAAAAACTATCCAGTTCTTGAGAAAATGCTATGAGTTTTTATGCTCCTTGATATGGCAATGTTAAACATGTTGAGGAGAATGTGTATGGTGAAGTGCTTGGTACGGCCATGATAGTCGCCATCATCAGCTTCGTATCTTCTCCTCCGCTTTATGACAACAGCTTCTCTATAACGACTCTTCTTTCTCACAGAGATATTCCACCGTGGGGAAGTTTTCCCTGCTGATGCCAGATAAACTTCATCCCATGTCAACTGCAGCAACGGGAGCACTGCAACATTCTTCAAGTGTCACTTGTGGAGAAGGAAGGGAAAGAATGTGTTGCTTCAGCCACATCCGGCAATCAGAGTTTCTGTTTACTTCATAAAAACCACGAGTTAAACTCTGGCAAAAATACTCCAAAGTTTCTCTTCTCTGGGATTGCGGTTGAAAAGAAAGAACGAGAGAGGAAATATTAAACATTGTTACATTGTGTACATATATTCCTTTACAAATAGCAAAGATTTCCATTGTTGGAAATCTTATCCAAAATATTATTTATAAAATATTTATAAAACTTAAGCAATGGTATAGAACTGTTTTACGAAGCATAAGGACATTGTAGAGCATAGTTGCATTAAAGCTCTAATACCCGCTTCTATAAGAAGTATTGTATACGAGGGCGGATTGATAAGTCAGTGACGGTTTAGAGAAAATAACATTTTTTTTCCAAAAAATCAATTTTATTTCTCAGCATAGTTTCCTTTCAATTCAATACACCTTGTCCAACGTTTCTTCAATTTTTTAACCCTTCCAAAAAATATTATTTTTCGAAGTCTGCAAAATATGAGGTCGTTTCTGCCATGATGTAATCACTGAACGTGAATTTCCTCCCATCGAGCCAATTTTTCAGGTTTACGAGGAGGAATAAATCGCTCGGAGCCAAATCTGGAGAATATGGTGGGTGAGGTAGCAGTTTGTAGCCCAATTCCACACATTTTGCGATGGCAATAGCTAACTTGTGCGCGAGTGCATTATCCGGTGAAAGAGAACCTTTTTCTTTAACAAATGGGGTCGTTTCTTTAACAATTCCTTGTGATACTGATCCAGCCTTGCGGCATAATATGAACCTGTGATCGTTTTACCCTTTTCCAGGTAGTGATTCACCCCTTCTGAATTCCAAAAGACAGCTGCCATGATTATTTCTGCCGACGGAATGGTTTTCGCTTTCTTGGAAGCAGGTTCACCGAAGGAAATCCACTGCTTTGATTGTTGTTTGATTTCAGGTTGATAGTAATGGATCCAAGTTTCATCAACCGTGATATAACGCCGCAAAAACACATTTGGGTTGCGCTGGAACATGTTCAAACATCCCTGAAATGGTCACACGATTCCACTTGTTCTCAACTATGAGCATCGCGGCACCCATCTTGCTGACAGCTTTCTCATACTCAAAAATTCGTGCAGAATGTTTTACACCCGTTTACTTGAGATGTTTACGGTCTTGGCTATCTCACGGATTTTCACTCGGCGGTCTTCCAGAACAGTATCGTGCATTTTGTTCACCACAGCATCTCTTGCGCTCGATCGCCACATCGAAATTCTGTGAACCACTTGTGAACCATAGCATGTGATGGAGCAGAGTCCCAAAAGTAGCATTTTATCAGAACACGAAATTTACTTTTCTGCATTTTCTACGAAGCAAGCTCCATTTTCTGCTTATTTTAAACGCTCTCAACAATGTTCTAAGAAACAAAAGAGGACGAATATCTGCGATTATACCCAGAATAGATGTAAGACTTGGGTGCAAACAGGAAATCTGTGATTAGAATGCTATCTCTCGCCAAGGTTACGGACTTATCAATCCGCCCTCGTATATAGTTTTATCGTGATTAACTGAACATTCTTGGCAGTAAATGGACATGCAAGTATGCATGGTAAAATAAATTATATGTGAAGTCCTTTAATGAACAAATATATAAACTATGTTTCTAAGCTTATAAAGCATTATGTAAATATACATCGCTCCCTCACTATAAAACTGTGGCTCATCGAAAATAGCATTTTTCCGAAATAATCTTTAAACTGTTGTAATGACAAATAAAGTATTACCATGACTGGAATACGGATGAGATATACAGCTTTCGTAATTGCATTAAAAGAAGCGAAGCGATGAGTTACCTATCGGAAATGCTCACTTCTGTTTCAGCATAAAATTTATTATGCTCATTATAAGTAAAAACTATGGAGTTGCTACGCACTGTAGTGATTGGCTGTCAAAGGATAATTGATTTGTTAAACTAGCTAACATTTCCGAATTGTGCGGACGAATCACTAAACTCCGCTCCTCCTCCAATAGCTCCATAACATACAGGTTGAGAACCTTTCATGGCTCCCTAAACCAGACTTTTTTCTCTGTTTAGGAGTTATCAAAATATATATTTCCTTGAAATCTCAAAATTTTGGGTATAAATTGGTAATAAGAAAAGAAATTAAAAGTACACCTAGAGTTTTACTGTGTCATACTTGAAAGATTTTGTTGATTCCTAAGATTTGTAATCGTGAAAGCATAAAATTAAATGAAACCAACGACATATAGAAATCAAAAAAGAAAGGAAAACGAACACGCTAAAGCAGTGGTTCTCGCTTTCCGCACACCGGGCTTTGGAGTGCGTTCCAGGCAGCAAAAGGCGAGTTTTTCCGCTCATAAGTTGCTTTCAGTACCCAGCGGTTTATGAGCTTGCTAATCATGACCCCATTTCACCCGTGTTTAAGTTTTGAGGCTAATTTGTTAGCCTGATGCGTTAAACTATCCAAATGTTAGTGCGTAAGTAAAAGAGAACACTTTTAGCGATAAACTCAACGCGCCCCAAGAAAACGTAGGATATATAAATTACAGGATCAAAATAAAAATACACAGATTTATGGAAATTATTACTGTCGTGTGTTGTCTATCATGATTGGAATTTTGAAACGAAGACCAAATAAACGGGCGCATATGCACTTTTTGTAATAAAATCGAGCTATTGCATTTTTAAAAAGGCAATGTAAGATTTAGAAACATTCTGTTACATGAAAGTGCTTCAATTGAGCATAGTTAGGAGCAATTAATATTTGTAAGTTTAAGAACTACTTATTCTCTGAACATTATTATGGATTGGCTAAATTTTGCAATTTATACTGAACTTCATTTTACCGAAATAGAATCACTGAAAAAACAATATTTGAAGCTCAATAATTTAAAATTATTATTACTCTTATTATAATCACCACCTTCAACGTCAACGTCATTTATTGGTCCCCCACAGGCTAGAGAAGCAAAGGATGTGTGAAACAAGAAATCCGATGTGTTGCATTTGCATAACCTTCTCTACTCACTCTTCTACAAACTGTTTTTACAGAATCTTACTCTTCTATCTGCTTCTTGATAACTGAATAAACTTTCAGTGGGTACGAGTTTACACATACAATTTTTACTATAAGAAGGATATAGGAGGCTAAAGCGAATCAGACTTTTAAAAGCAAATGTGATGACTGAAATTTCGTGCTCATTGTATGACCATAGGAAAAACTAATAACCACTTACACTTCCAGAAACTATAAGTATTTGGAAATTCAAATCAATTACAAAGAATGTCTTGGAAATAGATAACGCCACAAAAACACTTATTCTGTGTTTTTTAACGAGATCTGCGTTTTTGTGTAGTAAGACTTTGTGCATCTTTTAGGTTTATCAAGTATACAAAAGTCATTCATAATGAAGGGAATGTCGCAGCCTGTTTCCATAAAATTCAAAATATACACAATATTTGTTCTGAAAATTCCTTAAAATGTGGTATTTTAATCAAAATCGTAACAGCCATTTTTAGAAAATAAAAGATAACCAATCCGTGTAAAGGCTAACTTTGGGTGGCGGAGGGGGGATTTTCTTGAAAACCTTCGAGCTGCATTAAACAGCTTTTAGTTTTCGGATTATGCTGTTCACGGACACACACACACACACACACACACACACATATGTATACACATACATGGAGGTTTTTCTAAAATAATTCTTTTCGAGGGGTCAAGTAACTCAAAACATGTATTTACAGCCACATTTCCATATCGAATTGTGGGATGGAATTGGAATTCAATACTTCCTTTAATTACTATAGGTAAGTAGTAGAAAAAGTAAAACTTGATTACATTCATTGGCAAGCTGAATTCCAAAGTCAAGATACGTTATTTAGAAAAAGAAGCTGCTTCTATGGAAGCTCTTTTGAGTTGTTAAAACTGTATTCTTAAATAATCTGGTGTGTTACACTCACATGACTTTCTCTACTCTTGTACAAACTATTTTTACAAACGCTTGTTCTCCATATGCTTCATGTTAATCGAAATATCGAGATGTTAATCTTATTGCTAATTTTCTTGTAGATGCAAGGGGAATTGCTAGGCTTTAAGCGATAGTCAAATATTTTAAGAGCTGGTTGCTATGTGGAGTATTCCATTCTCTTTGCATTACCAGGACAAAAAAATGAATAACGAATTCTCATTTGAGAAAAAGTATAAATATTGGAAAATTTAAGGGAATAACAAGCAATATCTCGAAAATGGTTCTCAACAAAAAAAATTGTATATGACATAAATTGTGTATTTTAACGCTATCTACATTTTTTGTAGTAAAAGTTTGTCTATGCCTTGTGAATTACCAGTTAAGCAAAAGTCGTTCACAATGAAGAATACTTTTGGAGAAAATTCGAGATATACATTTCATTTGTCATGAAAATATCTTAAACATGATATTTTAATCGAAATCGTTAGCCATTTTTGAGAAAATTAAAATTTTCGAAAAATGTTTCAAGTAAAGGGTAATCTGGGATAATGGGATTTTCTTGAAAACTTTCGTGTCGCATCTCTGGAAGATACTGAACCTAAATACCAAGTTTGGTGTTTATCCGACTGTTCGTTTCTGAGTTATGCTGTTCACAGTCACACACACGGACATGTTTCCAAAAATGCTTTTTTTGGATTCAGGGGGCCTCAAAACATATATTTCAGGTAAAATCTCGGTATCGAATTTTTGGGTGGAATACAATACTTCGCCTACTTACTCTACGTAGTAGAGAAGGTAAAATATACGCATGTTTAACCTATACGTACAAAAATAGTCTTTTATTTTGAAAGTTTATAGCTGCTTTAGTATACTAGTCATATCGCGACTTTACAGCTTCTAAAATAAATATTTAACAATAAAACAATGAGGTTATTTAACATACTGGCAGTTTTCAACCATTACAATGAACCAGTATAAAATTGTAACACTATAATTAATCAAACTGGTTGAACATTATATACTTTTATATAAGTTTATGCTTTTGAAGAATTCAACTCTCTTAGGGTACATCGAATAGTTGAGTGCTGTTTGTAAACCATGATATCTGCTAGTGTTGTATTCATTGGTCGTATTGTGGACATTCCACGATTATGTATTTCGTCGTTAACAGTGTGTTATACTGGTGGCAGATAGGTGGTTGGTCCTTTGAAAGAAGATAACTGTGCGTGATTTTGGTATGACCCATTCTAAGTCGGGATATTAAAACCTGATCTTGTCTGGAAAGAGAATTACTGGGAAGATGTGTCGTAAAACTCGACGTTATATCACGAGTTTGCTTTTCGTGGGGTCAAGGCAACCTCATTTTATGTTTTAATGAACATTCTTTGCAGCATTTGAAGCTCATGTCACGGTTATGTTAATTTTCGGCTGCATATGGTTCCTTTCTTGTAGGATGTGTCTACGGTTATGGTTAATATAATATTTTAGAGCAGAAAGATAAAATGTTCCACAAAACGAATTCTCAAGGAGACACATTGTGCACATCGCATTAATATTATTCTCCAACAAAATGCCATTCCGGTCGTTCTGAGTCACATAGTCATATACGATTGTGTTCTATATGTGTGAACAAGGCACTTGTCAAATTATTCATTGCTGTGGAATGTTGCCTGCTTCACAATCACAAATTGCATAGGTATTTAATACATTCCGGCGTGTTTTAATCCGGATGTAATAAATAATTCAGAACAATTTATCACATATTATCTATGCTGTTATAAATAATTGTTTTCAGCTCTAAATACGCTTCTGCCTAATACCAGCAATTTACACATTATCAGTTGAAGAACCACATCTTCAAGGTTATCAAAACGTTCGTTGACAATGAATTTAAAATAATGGTAGACACACTATTACAAAATAAATAATTACAAGCAAGGATTAGATTTCAAAACCTCCTATCCGAGTCTCCAACAACAGATTCTCAGCATCATGTACTGATGTTCCTATCGTTTGAGCTGCCGTGGTAAACATCCTTAAACTGGACCCTCTTACCTTGTTCTCTAATATCCCGGCGTGCATATTATATCTACCAATAAAAATTGGCAAACAAACCACTTGATGTAATGCAATAACTACATGTGGCCATCAAATGAAGAACTAAACATTTGCGCATATGTGTGGAACACTTGAGTCAGTGGTTTTTAAAAATAACTTTTTTCAAATGTCTGTCAGTGGGATGGATCTATACGATGTTAACGGGCTCCAATAGGACGGCACTAGCAGCAAAAGTATGCCTCTCCTCTGAAGCTGGTTTCCAATGAATGGTCTATCTACGCCTCGGTGATTAGGTTTGGTCATAGCACTTTAACATTAAATAAAATTTTAATTCATCCAAACTACTTCTAAAACGTGTACGTACTTACGTGAAGAAGAACTCTTTGCCCATCGTCTCCACAGCTCTGAGACGTTAAAGCCTCCACTCGAGCTTGAAGTCCGCGATATTTCAAAGAATGGTACAACGTTTCATGGCAATCTGCCCGCATCCCCCACATAGTGCACGAATACTGACGGGAGACATTTGAAAGATATTTTTAAAAGCCGCTAAGGAAGGATTACTTGCATAAATAAAACTCAATATTACTTGCATTTCACGAACAATAATGTTGTTTCACTTTTACGAAAAAGCTTATTTTGACAATGAAATTAAATTGGCAAATACATTATTATGTACCATCCATTTACGACAGAATTTTTATCCTCGGGAGAGACTTCAGTATAAATGCTTTTCAACCAGGGATTTTGCTTTAATATACACCCATTTATCATAAGATATTTCTTACAACCGTGTGAGTAAGGAAAAATCTGGAGGGGAAATTTTCACATTAAAAATTAGTGCATCTCGTTTGGAAGAGGCAGGCAATAAACACATTTAGGAGCTGTCGATATAGTAGTTTAAAATGAATTTTATTGTTAATACAACATTTATTTTCCAAAATGTTATTCTTACTATTTAAAAATCGTAAAAGCTCTCAATAAATTGGATGTTTCGGCCGATTCTGAATACACGCGCATCACAGGTGGTGAGCAATGATAAATGAAATGAAATTATAATTTGAAAAAAGAAAAGTTCAGCGTACCTCACTGGCATTTACAATTTTGAGGGCTGAGAAAAGCCTAAAAAAAACTCAGTGAGGAAGGACGTCCTGATTTGAACCGTAGACCTTTGCCTGTTTATGGGCCAGTACCTTAACAACCTGGGTTACTCGTGTCGCTACTAATTGGAAATGAAATTTAAATGAGTTTTATCCTCATAATATATAATAATATATAAATAATACTATTTTCTCGGAACAACCGAAACTATAGCTGTGAAATACAATTAGGAGATACAAGAATCCATACTGTAATTTGGATCTAAACCCAATTCTATTCTGAATGTTTACATTACGCCATATATGTGCCAATTAATTTGGAGATACTTCTAAGGATAATATATAGGAGTTTGCGCTATTTTCAATATACTGTATATTGTACATTCCACCTTGAGGTCGTCCTCCGTGGTGCAGTGGTTACCATGTTAGCCTCTAGTTTCGAGGTCGCGGGTTCAAACGCGGTGGAGGGTGATGGATTTTTTCGGGCGTAAAAATCCTTATCATGGCTTCCTTCGGAAGGGAAGTAAAGCCGGTGGTCCCGTGTCGTAGATTTACGCTCTGAGCAAAATGACCGGTCTTTCACGCCGAGTATAGAAAGGGACGCTAAGGACCCAGCATTTAAAGAGTGCCCATATATGAAAAAACTCAATTCAATTCCACCTTCAGTATTATGCAAACAAATTCGAAATACATGTTGCAAAAGTCTATACCGACAGAACTATCTATGGTTTTAGGTGATATCCCAATGCGCTGAGTTTTCAAAACGTTCTGGCCTACATTGTAGGTGAAATATAAAATCATAAATCCAATATTTGTTTCTAATATTAGTAGTTTTAAGTTTATCAAAGAATCATAATATGCAGAGGTACCATCCTCATACTTGGAGCTGAAAAGGGAGGAAAATAAAGTGAAGTAAATGAATGAAGGATGGAAGGAAGGACAATGAAATGAGGACGTCCCTTTTTTTTCTTCTTACACATTTGTGCGGTTCCTCCTATTTTTAATGTTATTGAAACTGCGTTGTTTTCCATGGAAATCCTAAAATCATAATAGAACATAACATTCATTATCTGTTTACCCTCCTCTTATGTAGGACTTACACCCCCCAGGACTTACAAGCGGGTGCCTGGGGTCAGAGGCCCGTCGAGGAGCAGACACTCATGGATCAGACAGAGCATCCAGGATGGGTGATCAGCCCGATGCCTGGTATGGGATGAAGGAAGTAGATGAAACGAAATGTTGGTGAAGTGGATGAAAGGAAAGGTGATGGTGGAGCAGTTGGTGGAATGAATGGCGGGGGAAACCGGAGAACCCGGAGAAAACCCGCCCAGACGCCGATTCGTCCACCACAAATCCCACATGCAGATCCCTGGGATTGAACCCGGGCCGCCTCGGTGGAAGGCGAGCGGTCTACCACTCGGCCACGGCGCCGCCATAATAGAACATAACATATTTTATAAAGTGAGAAGCATAAACGCCTAAAGAAAGGGTTGTATAACGCCAAAATATTCTTCATGTTTAAATAAAACAAAGCTTATCGCAAATGTTAGCTGATGAAATGTGTTGTTACATTTAATGAAACTCAGGGAGATATTTCGACTTCTCATCTAATAATTGCTCGTATTCCTTCTTTTTGGAAAAATATATTATTCAGACGTCATAAACTTTATTATTAGAGACTGATGCATGCTAGAATTCAATCCCATTCCAAGCCAACCATGGACGAACAAAACTGTACCAGCAAAATATTTAAAAATCTGATGTTTTGCATTCACATGACTTTCTCTACTCTTGTACAAACCAGTTTTACAAAGGCCTGTTCTC
Organism: Deroplatys truncata; assembly: GCA_030765065.1. Classification (NCBI taxonomy): domain Eukaryota; kingdom Metazoa; phylum Arthropoda; class Insecta; order Mantodea; family Mantidae; genus Deroplatys; species Deroplatys truncata. Next base: position 109,647,150 of record CM060979.1, read on the forward strand.
TATCTATTTCATGCTACTCGAGATAAACATTCGCAGAAACTATCTTATTGTAAATTTTCTTGTACATGCAGGGGAAATGTGCTAGGTTTTAAGCGACAGTCAAATCCTTTAAGAGCTGGTTGCCATGTGGAGCATTCCATTCTGTTTGTATGTCCAGGACATTAAAAAAGAAGAACGAATTCTCATTTGAGAAAAGTACAAGTATTGGAGAATTCAAACAAATAACAAGAAACATCTCGAAATGGTTCACTTCACCAAAAAAAGTATATGACATAAATTGTGTGTTTTAATGAAATCTATATTTTTGTGCAGAAAAAATGTCTATCTCTTATGGTTTACCAGTTATGTAAAAACCATTCAGAATGAAGAAGACTTCTGGGTACATTCCCAGAAAATTCATTATATACATTTCATTTGCCATGAAAATATCTTAAACATGTGATATTTTAATCAAAATCGTTAGTCAATTTTGAGAAAATCAAAATTTTCGAAAAATATTCCATGTAAAGAATACTCTGGGGTGGTGGTATTTTCTTGAAAATCTTCGTGCTGCATCTTTGAAATACACTAAACCTAAATACAAAGTTTGGTATCTATCCAACTTTCTGTTTTTGAGTTATGCTGTTTACAGACAAACACACACGCACGGACCTTTTTGCTAAGAATGCTTCTATACTTACTATACGTAGTAGAGGAAGTACTGCATTCCACACAAAAATTCGATATCAATATTTCACCGCAAATAAATGTTTTGAAACAAAAAAGGCTTACCAAAAGGTCCGTGCGTGTGTCTGTGTGGATGTGTTTCTGTGAACAGCATAACTCAAAAGCGAAAGTTGGATAAATACCAAACTTGGTAGTTATGTTCAAATATCTTTAAAAATGCGACACAAGGATTTTCAAGAAAACCTTCCCACCCCAGACTACCCTTTACATTGAAGAGTTTTCGAAATTTTTTATTTTCTCAAAATTGGCTCTAACGATTTTGATTAAAATATAACATCTTTAACATATTTTCATTACCAATAAAATCTACAACTTGAATTTTCTGGGAATGTCCCCAAAAGTCCTCTTCATTCTGAATGGCTTTTGCATAATTGGTAAACCGAAAGAGATAGACAAACTTTTTCTACACAGAAAATGTATACCTCGTTAAAACACACAATTTATGTCCTGTACATTTTTTTCTCGAGTAAACCATTTCCGAGATATTCCATATTACTTGTTTGAATTTTTAAATACAATACAATTTTTCTCAGATGAGAATTCATTATTCGTTTCTTTATGGATATGTAAAGAGAATGGAATGCTCCAAATAACAATCAGCTCTTAAAAGGTTTGATTATCGTCGCTTAAAGCCTACGATATTCCCCTTGCACCTATAAGGAAATTAGCAGCAAGTTTCTGCAAATTATCTCGATATACATGAAGTAGGCGAAGAATAGGCGTTTTTAAAAATAGTTTGTATAATATTAGAGAAACTCATGAGTGTAACACACCAGATTTTTTATATTAATATTTATTTATTCAAAATGTAAAATCACCAGAAATGTTTGTGTTACAATTTTATTACATTGTAAGATAAGGTAGCTTTGTTCGAAATTTAATTTTTAAAATTCCCACCTATTTGTAAAGGTACAATAAAGTTTATACGTGAGAAATATGGCAACAGCTGATATAACATGGTGTCTATACAGATTTTAAAAAAAGACATTCAAGTAAACCACTCCATCTTAATTTATATAGTTATATAGGTGATTAGAAGCAACAGCTTAATATATTATGCGGGCCGAAAAACTAATAATTTTTCAAACATTTCCGCAAAAACATGATTCGGACACTATGGGACTTCCATTATGATAAACCTTCGTATTTGTCGATGGGCGTGCATTTCGCACTTTGTCAAGTAACCTCCACCAACCCAAAAATAGTATCAGACTGTTCATGAAATTACGACGGCTTAAAATTGTCAACCTCCTACTTAATTACAAAGACTTGCTGCTACCAATAACGTTAACTGCCGTTACACATGTCACAAATCAGCGCATTAAGATACGCAATATGCGCTGTTTGGGATGTTGTTCACGCTAGTCTTCACCAGGCGCAGTTAATCCATCCTGCTTATGCTGATGGCTGTTCGATAATAAAAATATATAGAAAACTATAATATATTCTAGCTATACAAGGATTTGTTTTCACTATCCTCTTAGGAATTCATTTTCTACACTTCATTTACTTATGGGTGCAATAATGAACGAAAGAACAAAATTAAATGTGGAAAATCGAATAAATACGCCAGGTGAATAGGCCTTACAGTGCCCAAAATATGCGTTCCCAGATATGGGTTACCTTTAGAAAAATTACGAGTTTGACGCCATCTATAATATGCTAAGCCTCCTCAGTGTATTGTCTTCAATCATGCGAAAGAGCTGTAAAAGATTAATTGTGAAATATAATGAAACAAATTATTAGTTGACATGAATAGTAGCACTGTACAAGAAATTGCGTGTCTTAAAATAAAAAATAGTTATTTTACCTCCTTTTACTCAAGTTTTACAGAAGTTTTTATTTCTTGTGAATACATCAAATCACCACTCGAAGTTAATCTGTGAATATAAGGACAATTTTACTCGAATCAAGCATCTTTTCACATAATATTGGCAAAGCAGTCTCAGAGAGGTCTGCTGTCGGTCCAAACAACTCGCCAAAAGTAATTAAAAGTTTTAATTAATTTAGCTTGAGAGGAAATGTCGATGGGCATTTCTTTAAACAGGATTAAGGGTCATCTCGAGGTTTTAATGCAGTGGTGAAGAGATATCTGGCTTCACAGCTGCGTCAAGTCCTTTTTTCTTGAAGTGAAGAACTTCAGCAGCATACCTCTCTAGTTTTTCTAGGGCTTTATTATGCAGTACCTAACTCTGTGAGACTTCAGAATGGTGAATAAATGAAAATAATTAATTATAAACTCTGAAGAACTAGGTGCTAAAAGTTTCTTGACAACTTAGCTGTAAAGAGAGGACAGAAACTCGGCGACACATTGTGGAAAAATAATTACGCACCCACAGAGTACACTTCCGGTTCCTGAGTCAAGTTACTGCAGATGTGCAGCATAAATAGCACAATTGATATACAATGGACGTTCAAAATAAATAATTTTAAGCATGTTATGTCTTATAGTTGGTTTCATCGACATTTATTGCCGCCCTTGTGCCTCCTTAAATTAAAGATTCGTTGACTCATTTTTTATTTCAGCTAATATGTTAAGAATATGTTATATTTACAATATGTTACATTTGCAATATATTGGTGGAGCACAATGTTTACTCCAAAATTAAGCTGGATGACTGTAATACCTTCTCCAAGGCACGAACTAAGTTTGGAAGTAATACGAGTGGCTTTAAGGAAAAACTGAAAAGGGCAGAAAACGTCAAAGATGGAAGCAATAACGTATATAGACCATTTAAGTTGATTCTGTACATTATCTCCAAAATTAAACGTTATAGAAATAAATGTCTTTCATAAAAGTTGCTTGATATTATGTGGAAAGTAAATGCTATTAGTCGCTGTTTGTTTGGAGGACGTTATTATGGTCATTTTAGGGTCAATTTAATATTTTTAAGTACGAACCTATAAATTCTTGATTTTTCAAAACGTAACAATTTATTACTCAACACGAGCATTATCTTAGAAAAGTATATGATTCATTTTAATGGCATTATGAGGCAGTACAAACTTTTTAAAACAAATCAGTGAAAAATTGCATCGTGTGTAGCATTTTAAATATGGAAAACTGATCTAAATGTAATAAAATCTAAAAATTAAAAATGTCTAAAATTGTGATAACATTGAGAAAACCGGACTTCAGAAGTGTAATCTGAGGCAGTATTTTTAACACTTAAATAATATCAGTCTATTTATATAATATAGAATATAATAACAGCCCGCCTTAAAGCAATATGTGTATGTAATAATATATAAAATATATGCAAGTCGTTTTATAATGTTTATATTATTATGTACATGTATAATAATGTCATGTGAATGTATTACGTAATTTAACAATGTAGGTGCATTGAGAGTAGAAGCAAATATCTTCCGTAGCAAGAATTATAAAGTAGAAGCCGAAAGTTGTTAACAATGAGGTAACCTTGAGGCAATAATGAATTGGACAGTTTAATATAGGCTATTAATAGATCTTGAAACAATAATGTAATATTTAAAACAGTTTATAAATAGCCAATCAAAAACTAGAAAAGCTTTAAGTTAAATAAAAGTATTCTATTGGAGTATAATTAGCCAATCAGAGACTTGAAATTGCGTAAATGTACGAATTTAGGCGGTAGACGCTAGACGGCAGCGTTCCCGAGCGGTTCGCTCGGTAAGTATTCAGTGTGAGACATAAAAAGTTCATTACGGCGTGAATAACAAAGTTTACGTTAAAAAGTACAATTAACAATAATCTCACAGCTCTACAGTAGGATACATCAGTGAAGTGTTATTTAATCGTGTGAAGGATTAATAAAACAAAGTACAATATCATTATAATTTGTGTAATCTTCATTCATTAGCCGTAATACCCCTGCTAAGAGATACGTGTTTTAAAAATTACTACTGACGCAGCCGAGGCATACATATAGAATATTTAAATAAACATTAAAATACAAAGTTGAATTTGTGGGCGAAGGCCACCGGAAGGTTTGTATCGTGCGTGGGGCGAACACCCCAAGAAACATATCTCCGCAATACGTGGTGCAACCACACAACAATTCAACTACTTTAAGTTTGGTGCCCAAAACGTGGTGCTAATAACGTAAAGATAATCTACCGCAAGTCTGGTGCCTAAACGTGGGGCAAGAATACGCAAGAATGGGCAAGAATAGGCGAGAATAGTGCAAAGAAGAAATCGACGAACATCATAGAGTACCAGAATCGACGAAACTGTAAGACGTCACTACAAGAACATCGTAGAACTTCAAGAAACATCACCCAAGGACAGCAAAGACAATTCTTTCAGGAGTACGGCGCACGTAGTCAACAATTCAACTAGAATCTACGAGGGAACACCAGAATAAAAAGGTTTACTAACACAGCCAGAGAAAAGGTCAGAAAATTCCAATATATATATATATATATATATATATATATATATATAATTGTCAAGATAGTTAGGAATATATTGTTATTAAAATAATGTCATGTTGTTAAGAAGTGGAAAATTAAAATTCAGCAGTTTCAAACCAAAAATAACAATAGAAAATATATAAAATAAAATGGAAACAGAAAGCAATGGAAATATGGAAGTAGAAGAAGATAGATCAGTCATTACGGTTACAATGCAACTTTACAATTAGACCTAGAGGAAACAAATAGGTTAGATGTGGAAGAACAGTTATCTGTAAATTCAGAGTTAGGTACACAAAGAGATAGAAATAGTATGCAAAGTCAATCACCTTTACATGTATTGGTGCAGAGAACAACAAATGAAAGAAACACTATCCCTCACACATCTAGCCAACAAGAGCAAAAAAACTCATCACAACAAAATTTAATGTGTATTCTAAAAGCAATAACTCAAACTAGTACAGAGCTTAGAAAAGACTTAAATAATAAGCTAAATAACTTAAATAGTAATTTAACTCTAATAAAAAGTTAACTGAAACTAATAAGCTAACTGAAATTAATAATAAGTTAACTGAAACTAATAATAAGTTAACTGAAACTAATAATAAGTTAACTGAAACTAATAATAAGTTAACTGAAACTAGCACAGATCTAACTAAAATACAAGAGACTAGTCAGAAACTAATAATAAATTATCTAGTATCAAGAATGATCTAGCTAAACAGATAGAAAATTGTATGAAAGAAAGTAAAGCTGAAAATAGAAGATTAGAAATCAAAATAGAACAATCGTCTAAAGCACTTCAAAATGATATAGATTTAAATGTAAATAAAGGTTGCAATCAGCTAGAACAGCAATTGTCAAGTCATATTGATAAAAATCAAACTAAAATGGAGCTGAAGCTTACTAATACTAAACAGGGTATTTGTAACAAGTTTATAAACAGGGTGAAGAATTGAAAACAATGGTGGAAAATACAAATGCAGATCTTGTGCAAGTACAAATAGATTTAGCAAGGGAAATAAATAAAATGCATGAAATGGCTAAAACAAATGCAGATGCAATAAAAGAAGCAAATACAGGGCAAGGATAAGTAATGTCAAATATAGATGAAATTAAAGATAAAGTACAAGAAAGTAACAAAGCAATAGATAAACTTAGAAATAATTTTGAAACCTTAAGTACCAGTGTACCAAAGGTAAATGCAATTGTAACTAGTTCTGTAAATTCTAACCAAAGCATGATAATAATACAAGTGCTGAAAGAAGTGCATCACCTTTGTTAACTAATAATACAAGAGACGCTACTGCTTTCTCCATAGCATCAGCCTCTCAAACACAAAACAATAATGATGACACACATGTGCATGTACCAAATCAGATGTCAAACTATTATTCTGTGCTCAATAAATTACCTTTACCTTATTTTAATGCTTCCTCAAGTCCAGTACAATTTATACACCATCTAGTAGAATATTTTAAATTGAAGAATGTGCCTGAAGCATTAAAAATGAACCTTATTAGGAAATGCTTGGATAACAAAACCTTAGAATGATTACATAGGCTAGCAGATAGTTAAATTAATTTTGAGACATTTAGAGTTTTATTTATGAATAAGTTTTGGAATACCACTGTGCAACATAAGATTAGGACAAGTCTAAGTTATTTACAATATGGTAAAGATGACAACATATCAATGACAGATTAGCTTATAGACTATGCAGGTTATGTGTGGCATAAGAAGAAACAGAAAAAGAAGAGAAAAAGAAAAAGAAAATTAAGTATCTGGAACATAAAAGGGAAAGCAATGTAATTTAAAAATGTATTATAATATCTTTACTAAAATAACCAATTGTCAATATAACAAAAAGGGAGTATAGATAAAATGGTGTAATAAAAGAAAATCGATTGTTAGTAAGCAAAACATCTGAATAGCAACTACATTTATGACGTATAAGATATAAATTGTTATAGATTGTTAGAAGCATAAATCTATTTAGGTAATAAGTTGTAAAGAAAGGGTAACAAGTGTTAACATGCCTAATTAATTATTAAATGTCTAGCAAATAGGATACATAATAGTGGCTGTGTTAGTAAATAAACAAACTTTACTCAGGTCATTGAACACCAGATCGTTGACCTTAAAAGAGTCAAACATGTGGCAGACAAAAAATATACTACTTTGCTACACGAGTGTAGTGAAAACCAGTGAGTGTTACATAAATAGTGACAATGAGATATATCGAGTGCTATAATAGAAAGGTTATGCTTCTTTCTTTCAGGAAACTTTCAGAAAATATTTAAAAATTTAAAATGACAAAACAAAAAGAACACATTTTTAAATATTTCTAAAAGGGGCAATTTGAGGCAGTATTTTTAACACTTAAATACCATCAGTCTAATTATATAGTATAAAATATAATAACAGCCCGGCTTAAAGCAAAATTTGTATGTAGTAATATATAAAATGTATGTAACAGTCATTGTATAATGTTCATATTACTATGTATATGTGTAATAATGTTATGCAAATGTATTGCGTAATTTAACAATATAGTAGCTGTGTGAATAGAAGCAAAATATCCTCCTTAGCAAACAGAATTATAAATTAGAAGCCGAAAGTTGCTAACAATGAGGTAACCTTGAGGCAGTAATGAATTGGAAAGTTTAATAAAGGTTACTAATAGTTCTTGGAACAATAATGTAATATCTAAAACAGTTTATAAATAGCCAATCAAAAACTAGAAAAGCTTTAAGTTAAATAAAAAGTATTCTAGTAGAGTAGAATTAGTCAATCAGAGACTTGAAATAGAGTAAACGTACAAATTTAGACGGTAGACGCTAGAAGGCAGCGTTCCCGAGCAGTTCGCTCGGTACGTATTCAGTGTGAGACATAAAAAATTCATTACGGCGTGAATAATATAAAGTTTACGTGTTAAAAAGTACAATTAACAATTATCTCATAGCTCTACAGTAGGATACATCAGTGAAGTGTTATTTAATCGTGTGAAGGATTAATAAAATAAAGTACAATACCATTATAATTTGTGTAAACCTTCATTCTTTAACGTACTACCCGTGCTAAGAGATACTTGTTCTAAAAATTACTACTGACGCAGCCGAGGCATACATATATGATGTTTAAATAAACATTAAAATACAAAGTTTATTTTTTAAACGTGGACGAGAAGGCCACCGTAAAGTTTATATTGTACGTGGGGCAACCACTCCAAGAAACATATCTCCCGCAATACGTGATGCAACCAAACAACAATAATTCAACTACTTCAAGATTGGCAACCAAAGCGTGATGCTAATAACGTAAAGATAATCTACCGAAATCAGAATATTCGAATTAGGGTTGGTGCCTCCTGTTTGTTCAGTAGTAATATCACTGTAGACTGGTGAGGCCGAAACAAGCCTTAAAAGGCTTAAACCGTGCATGTTGATGACAAAACTGTTTTAAAAGTTTTGATTGTTAACGGCGCTGTCAGTTGCCAGAATCATATCAGCACCGCCAGTGTGCCGGAATTTTGTCCCGCAGGGGTTCTTTTGTATGCTAGTAATCTACTGACATGAGCCTGTTGCTTTTAAACTTAAAAACCATCGATCTGGAGCGGGCTTGAACCCGCAATCTTGAGATCAGGTTAATGTTAATGTAATGCATTGTACATAGTGCTGTATTACAATAAGTTATGTCTATTACTATATATTTATAGGCTTATAAATTATATGGTTATTTCTTGCTCATTCTTCCTTCAAAGCGATTCGGTTCTTCAAGGTGTTATGCAGTTCAGCTGAGTTTACACACTACATCGTTATTCAAGGTGGTAATAATCTTGGACATCATTTCTATGTGTATTTTAGCAGAAATATTTACAAATTTCTGGCTGTTTTGCCCTTAACAGAGACAAGGACTGGGTGGAATACACTGTTATTCATACAGTCGTGGAGAATTTCAAACGAAGAAAAAACATTACGTTTTAGGGGAATGAGCCACTTTTTTGTACGGAAGCGTATACATCTGAGGCAGTATTTTTAACACTTAAATGATATCAGTCTAATTATATTCAGTGTGTGAGACCTAAAAATCAATTACGGCGAGAATAATATAAAGTACGTGTTAAAAAGTAATTAACAATAATCTCACAGCTCTACAGTATAATACATCTGTGAAGTGTTATTTAATCGTGTGAAAGATTAATAAAACGAAGTTAAATACCATTAAAATTTGTGTAAGCCTTCATTCGTTAGACGTACTACCCCTGCTAAGAGATATGTGTTTCTGCAAATTACTACCGACACAGCCGAGGCATACGTATATAATATTCAAATAAACATTTACAAAATACAACGTTAATTTTTTTGAACGTGGAACGAAGGCCACCGGAAAGTTTGTATCATACGTGGGGCGAACGCTCCAAGAAACATGTCTCCCGTAATACGTGGTGCAAACAGCAGTAATAAACAACTTCAAGTTTGGCTCTCCAACAGTGGGGCAATAACCTCTCACATCGCAGCCGCCCATCCTTCAAAATGGGTAATATCTAACTTAGTTCCCAATAGCACCATAATTACAAATCGAAACCATCTGTTTCATAACATGACATTATTTAAGTACAATCTATCGTTATACAAAATACATATTATTTCGGAACAGAATTTTTACCTAAATAGGTGCTAAATGTTTATTACTATGTTGAATATCTCAGTTATTATGATCTTTTACATTCGGCAGATATCTAGCATCAACATATTAATTCAATTATCATTATTGTTTTGTGGACATACCATCTTCAGTAATATCATGAGTACTTTTTCGATAATTGAACTGATGTTAAGAATGCTTGTTGTCATGCTAATTATTTCGAGACCTTTGATTTTCTGACAACAAGTATGAGCAGCAAAGCACAACCTTGATTCCTATGAGCTAGGAATCCTATCACATTGTCGCCTTACCCCACCTCTTTCGTTTTGTGTTAGGGAGTATTTCCCCTTCACTCACTCATCGACGGCTGACGAAATGGTATGTTACAAGGTAACCAAACATTGGAGTTTTTGACAACCCATGGCCACGTGAATACGTTATAGCTCCGCGAACATTGCAGGGGTGCAAATCCGCCCTTCTCTGTTTCGTTTAAGTTTGGGCATCACTGAGTATGAGTTTGAAAGTCAATTAAATTGACAAACAATGTTATGAGCCTGAGGAAAATTTGGTATGATAATTACAATGCGATAGTGATGGCTTCTTTTGTAATTTTGGTATAATCACTCAAATGACTTCTCTTTCATCCTTCCAAAGATATTCGTCATTTTATTAGCTTTTATCCCAAAAGGAACGCAGATATGAATTAAATAAAATACAACTGAGCAATATGTGTTGCAATGAGAAATTCTTCTGGAAGGCAGTGAGATAATCGAAAAAAGAGGTGATATAAGACATTCAGTACAACATTATGAAAATTGATTCCGTATCACCTTACTGTTTCTTTATGCTGCTTTAGATTTTGTACCGCTTCTTTTATATTTTGAATTCGCATACCACCAAATATCGACAATGACAAATATCGCCAGTTTTACAGTTTGTACCAACCACCGAGAGCGAAAAGCAAAGTGCATCAGAATAGGCTTCCTAGATCCTAGTCGAATCTAAGCAGAGGTTATTGGAAAAGAAATGAATGAAGGAGAAAAACAACTGTTAATTATTTTTGAGTGCTATGCTTTGCAACAATCGATTAAGTTCGATTCTGATTTGTGAATAAGGCATCAATGAGACTGTATATTGGCTCAAACCATTTTCATGTAACTATCACTGTAATTACATGTGAGTGCTTGTATTTCTTTTTAACGTCCTCAAACTCAACAGATCATCTCAAATGATGAATAATGGCACGAATAAACGCCTATCGATCTCGTGGATCTAAAGCTTTCTATCCTTCATCCTAAAACTGAACGAAAAACAGAAGAAGGAAAACTTCAGCAGGCCAGCTTGTTCAGTCGGAAATCAAACTCAGGGCCGCAAAGCGAGAGAAATGACTTTACTGCTTCAAGATGGTGGCTTGTCAGTACTGGTATTGTGACATTACTTTCCCGGCTATCTTTGAGCCCAGAGTTATACGTTTTCCTCTTACTCTTCTCTCCTCGCAGAAGTTCGATGATTACAATAAAGAAAGCTATCTTGAGGCATACAATCTTTATTTCGAGCTGGCGTTCTCTCTTTGCCTTATCTCGTGCTCAAGCAGTCATGTTCCTGTAACAAAGTTTCGCTCTCTGGCACTGCACAGAATTCGATAATCTCAACCAGAGACGTAGTACTGAGCACTAGGTACATTTATTTCCAGTTTAAGTTTGGGGGGGGGGATGGAAACATCTGCCTTGACTAGCAAAGTTCTGTCCTTTTCTTCCCGTCGGAACTCTCTAACTCTTTATTGCATTATCTTGTCCTAGCCCTCATAATCTTTCTTAACGGCTCGGGTTAGCGTATTCTGTCTTAGCGGCTAAACAGAGGAGGAATCACAGAAACTTGTGTCAATGAATACGTGATCTACCATTAGGATTAAAATTGAGGGCTAGCAACTTTTAATTTATTTAGGGCTAACTGTACACATAATCCTTCACCAGTACCCCGATCTAGGCAATATTCGTTAAAATGCTAATGTGTATTTTAATCTTCTTTATGATCCTGTACAAACGTATTTATAGATTTGTTAAAGTTTATTGGGTTAAAAGTCGTCTATTAGCTTTATAAGGACAGGCGTAATCTTCTGATTCATTAAAATGTACTTTAGGTAACTTTAGGTTAATCTGGAGAATCACAACTAACTAGACTTCGGATATTTAGGTTTTTACCTATTGTTTTTCTTTACAGCCTATTGAGCCTAACATAGATAATTACACATATAACTGACCTAAAAAGATATTAACCAACTTATAGGCACCTATTTCAACATAAATGCCTATTTCGGCCTTGTGGTGCCTATAAATGCCTTTTTTTTAAAATTTCAAAGAATTTATTCATTACACTGTTGTATTCAATAAATAATTATTTAATCAACAACAAACCTTTGACTTTAGCACTTATTTGAATTATGTTTCATAAAATGCGGCGTAGTGTCGTTTTTAAAAGCCTTAGCGCAACAATAAATAAAGCAACTGTTAGTGAAATCTTAAGGTGCCACATGCAAAATCAGAACTTCCGCAATGGAATACAATACAATAATTAGCCCACGTCTGGTTCTCAGAAACAGTTGTTTTAAAATAAGGCAAAGTGTCGGTTCGTGTTCATAATATAACTAAATTAAAGTCTTTGGTTGCTGTGATAATTTTTCTGCTAGTGTTGCAAAATGTCTAAGAACAAATCTACCAAACGTGCATTAATAAGAACATGGATTTCGGATTTCCAGCCTTATGCAACAGATGGCAAAATAATCTTCTGTCAGGTCTGAAATAAAGAGGTAAGCTTTTTACTGTATTTTCTGTCATTTTTATTATTCACATGAGACCAAGTATGTTAACTACCACGATTAATTGCACCGCATGACCTTTTCTTCTATCTGAAAATAATCTCAAATTTGTTTGAAGCATTTTATTAGCTCCAATACTGGGGTTTAACAGTACAACATATCAAGACAATACTAATTTTGTAAAAGACAATGTTCTTAAGTTATACTAATTCTTATGTAAATTATATTGGTCATTCATTTAAAATTATAATTATTTTAACAAAATATGATTTGCCAGCATTAAAATATATCTATAAATGTAATCTTCTATTTAAGATTTCTGCTGAAATAAAAGGAGTTACTTGGGAAATCGAGAAAACTTCAATGTATCAAGCAAATTCTAAAAAGAAACCTCTCTAAAGCAAACCTTACTTACACAGCCCATGTCCTCAAAAATAAAATCCCAGTTCAATGCAGTTATAAAGTATTCGCTACAGCCAACATTCCTCGGAATGTAGTTGACAATACAACAATGAAGTCATTTTTATAAAATTATTGCAGAGAAAGAGTACCTTTCGAATCGATCGACATTTAGAAAAAATTATCTTGAGATAGTGTATGAATCACAGCTGAATAAAATAAGGTCAGAAATAGGAGATTCCTACATCTGGATTTCCGTAGATGAAACCACAGACGCCTGGGGCGAAGTATATCAAATTTAATTCTAGGAAAATTGGATGAAGAAAATTATGGAAATTCGCATTTGATCTGTTTGTTCGAATGTTTTGGAGAAAACTAATGCTCAATCAGTTGCCTACTTCGTAAACTCCGGACTAAAAGTACATTATCTTATCTATCCTACTGTATTTGAGTGTGTTTTAAAATAAAACCTTAATCACTGTGTTTTGCTTGGCGTGATGCATAACATTTGTTTATTTATTATGCCTATTGCCCTGCTTTTAGGACCTTTTTAGGCGCCTAAAATCACGTTTTTAAGACCTAAAGATCCGAAGTCTACTAATAACTATTGCATTCCACTATTTTGAATCAACCATGTAATCACGCGAATACGTCATCGTTAAATGCGAATATATCAAATGCATGCAGCCATATTACATTGTTCAACTTCGGATAGGTATGTATGAAACCATTTTACCAATAATTATATGATTCTCTGTGAAAATTCTGTGGACTCAGTAAAAACTTGCCTCTGATAAAACACCTCTGAATTATTTTTCTGACCTCTGTTGGATTCTCATGAGTATTTATTTTTTACACTTCAGACACTTTCTACCTATACTCAAGAGTATGACATATAGTGTTTTATGTGAGTATATATTCCGACTATTAAATTAATCAACCGTTAGGTTTAAAGAGCTTAAACGGCAACCACAAGGAGTCGATAATGAGAAAAAGGATATCTATACAACCACATTTTTCAAGACAAAATATAATTTACATAACATCGAGGTAATTGACCTGGTGATTGGAACTCGGGATACCATACCCGTATATGTTTTTCAACACCTAGAAAAAGTTTGAATTGAAGGACAAAATAAAAGGAAATGCTATACCTGCAATAAGAGATATAATTTCCCTTTTTCGAAACCATTTGTATAATAATCATTTTTAGAACTTTTAGGTTTATACTCCATTGCTATGAATTAATGTTTACTGTATGTCATTTTCCATTATCCCGTTTAGCAGTCCTTTTGCAGCTTTGTTTTTCCTTTTGACTATTATATTAAATTAAAAAATTGAATCTTTATATCACATTGTTATGTTTACAGTAGTGTTTCAATTTTAATAATGTTTCTGATGTAGAGAATGTATTTATAATTTGTCTCTTTTACTCTGTTCTTGATGACAGCTGGTAGATACGGATAGTTGCTATTGTTTCAATTTCAATAAATAAAAGAAAATATCCGAGAACTAACCTGGGCAAATGCTTGAAAACATGATTCAGTTATGATACAATATTCTATGATGAGTACACCTGTGGGGCACAAATACTTTGTACCGAGGAGTTAACTTAAAGGTGGATAAATATGGGTGTTAATGTTGCAGTGCTTGAGATTTTCTGTTCTTTTGTTGTTTTTTTAGTTACCCTTTCGATACCTATGTTTCCAATAAAATATTCTTGCTCAGCAATTAAATTCCAGAAAATCATTTCTACTTCTTTATAGGAATGATTACCCTATACACCTGTTCTCGATCACTTTAGTACTGCAACATGTTATTTATTTTCATTAAAAGTATGTATTTTATATATATTTGCACCTCAGAACTTTGATGAGAATTAATAGATTTAGTTTGTAGATACCCGCAAGCATAATTTGTTTTTGGCAACATTTTATGTTCTGCAATTAAATTAAACTTCTTTTTCTATCCTTCAGAGCTATATTTTACCCTTGTACCCTTGCAGATTTTAACATATCACATCTGAAACAGAGTTAAAATTTTTAGTTTAAATTTATTGCTAGTAAAAACTTTATCGCGAGTAACAACATAAACACATGAACAGCGTTTTATAGGAATACTATAATACACAAGGAATAATGTGCTTGTAATCAATAGAGAAAGTCGCGTGAGTGTGAAGTTTAGATATTTAGTTAATGTACAACTATGTTGGTCTTTACCTGCTACAGATATTTAGGCACCTTTGAGTCTAAAAGTAAATTATAATGTTTTTAACTCATTTAGGTTGGATCAAGTAAACGGTGATATAATTACTTTAAACCTATAAACGCATTTTCATTCATACTCTTCGGTCTCTGTGCAGGATAGGGAACAACCATAATATAAACAGGCTAAGTTTAGCCGAGAATCAAACCCGCAACTTCTGGATTTGGTGCTTAGAATGCTAAACTGTATCTGTATGGGAGGTCAGGACATGCATATAATTTCTGTATTCTTTATTCGCCGCGTGTAAGCCTTAGGCTCTATTTCATTTTTAAATGGGATTTCATTCATGTTTGTGTAACAAGTTCCGGTATATCACGGCAATGCAGTCTATGGCAGCACTTCTATACATATATAATGGAACTACAACCAAAAATGTTCTGGTAATTTTCTATTTTCAATAAATAGTTAATACTAACATATATAGGGTCTTTCATAAGTAAGGAACAGTGAAAATAAAACAAATTAACCCATTTTTAAAACAATGGTCCGACAAGTCAAATATAATGCTTTAAAAGACAACTTTTACAGAAAAGGTACAAAAGTTTCAGCCATTACTGTAGACGTGTGACGTAATCGATAAGAATATTAAATTATAACATACTATTTTCACATGTTTTCTGAAAGGTAGTTATCTTATTTACTTGCATGAACAGTGTCATTTGTATAATACAAAAGGTTTGGTAACTATGGGAGCAGATCTCTCCCCACTTGGTTACCTTTTATGGGGATATTTGAAATGAAGTCTTTGTTACGAGGCCTGCTAACATGGAAGAGTTAAAAATGAGGATCAGGAAAGGTTGCAGAAATTGGTGTACCAGAAGTGATTGAAAATATTCAATAAGAATTCACGCTTCGACTTAGCCACTGCCAGGCTGTAAATGGGGAGCATTTTGAACACATTAAATAACTATAAATTACAGAACTGTTAAGTAGTTGTGTAAATTGTGGAGAAAATTGATAAACAAGCCGAGAATTAAACTGCACCCTGTATAATAACCTACCCTGAAGCCAAAAATAGCATTTTTAAAAACTGTTTCCTCTCCTTTCCTCTCTCTCTCTCCCTCCGCGTGTGTATGTCACCTTTTCACCCAAAAAATGGCTAAATTGATTGTTGTGAAACTTAGGTCCCACTTATAAACAACGGCATCTAAATTACTTTGGTCAAATAAATGTGTTTAATAGGATGCAAAGTAAAAGAAAACTTATGAGTATATCTGGTTTATTTTAAAGTTTTAGGAGTAATGCCTACCTTAAAGAAACCTGCAACCATAATGTTTTAACAAATATTGTTTGTTACAGCATCTCTACAAGTTGATGCGAAGGTCTACCAGAGCAAGAGCCTAAGCCCAAGCCCCCTCCTAAACCCAGGGTCAGCGGCAGCCATATGGCTCTCCAACCGTGGGGGTTTCCCATGAGGCCAATACCTTATTTCTTAAAAAGCCCCCCCCCCGCGAGATTGGAAGTGGATACGCCACTTACGCGCGTCATCCTGAAAACGGTGTCTACCAGAAACCTCGGTAGGACCGACAGCAATCTAGCATGCCGTCTACCAACTCTCACTCATCTCTACAGGACGTATATTTAAGATGTTATAGGAGTTTTATCATTACTATCCAGGGTGTACTGGATGGTCGGTTGAATGATCAACCACATTCGCCATATGCATGTGGGCGTGAGGTCGGCAGCCAGGTTGTAGGCCAAAGCCCACATGTACTGTCGTGCAGAGATTTAACTTTTAAATTTATTATTCAGTGTATAACCTTCGCCACAAAAACATTAGCTATTCCCACATACTAGGAGAACTTCGTGGACATTCGGAAGCTCTATGTTCACAATGCGTATGTAACGACTGTTGCAGATTCTTTGCCAGTGAACGCCTTAATCACACATAAAAGAAACCGGAAAGAAGATAGCGCGCAGGGTTATAGTGGCCGAGCGGTTTTGAGGACATTGGTCTTTTTCGCATGTTCCTAGGTTCAAATCCTGCACAATATTTTTGTCTTACTTTTTATTTGTTTGATATCTAAGTTTGTATGTAGAACCGGGCTGTTTTGCCGTTATCTGTAGGATAAAATACTTTGCTGGAGAGAAGCGACGAGCTGGTAAGATCTCTGTTTTGAAGACGTCCCCCAGAGAAAGGGGTAACGTTAGGTTAAGGTATTTTACAAACAGACCAACAGTATTTTACCACAAAAAAGAGGTCTTCATGCCAGGGGACGAACGGTGGCATTATTGCACACTCTGACACGGATGTAACGGAGCAGAAAAACACACACACACACAGCGGTGTCTTTAGTGTATGCCATAAAATACACCTTTGCTGGATACGTTGTGAATTTCATGCGTTTGAGAGATGTATATTTTTCTCTTTTATCACGAGCTGTACATAAAACGATTACCAAGAGAGAGGGTAAGGTTACGATTGAATTGACAGCATAAGGAACAGGAATGATTTTGTGGACTCTTAAACCTTTACTATTGATTTAGCTTTTATTAACATCCCAGAAAAAATACTTTTATTACCGGTCTTCAAAATATAAGATGGCACAAAGCTCGCACACAGCAGAGAGAGAGGGAGAGAGAGGAGTGTTGAGGGCGTGGAGAGGGCAGAGATTGAAAGATTGGGGGACAGTAAGAAGGAGGGGGAGAGGGGAGGGAAATAGGGAGTTGTATTGAAGGTAAAGAGAGGAAGAGATGTAGAGATAATGAGAAAGGAGGAGTGAGAGAAACAATAAGGAAACAGTGGAGAAACATCTAGAAGAATCTTCGCATTAAACTCCATAATGCGAGCTGAGCTATGGATTAACCAGTTCTCAATAATCAACAAATTATACTGAGCTGCCTTAAGCTGGCGACACTTTTATCAACACCAAGTATTGCGACTGCTCTCAGCATACATTAGCAGATGGTTTGCAATTCCATGCTACCTAACTTAAAGCTTTAGAAAAATTGGAAAACAATGACAAAAGCTCTTAACGGGTCGCTATATTGATCTGAAAGGATTCACTTTCTAATACGCCTCTTATTGTTTTTATTGTTTTATTTAATTATTTATTTATTCGTTAATTTTTACTTCTCTCTAGTTCAGCTGTTAGTTGGAGGAAGTATTGCATTTCAAACAGTTTACATTGAGATTTCATTGTATATACACCATTTGATCCACTGAGATCCACTAAACCAACAAAAGCTTTTGAAGAAAGGTAAGTAGATGCGCTTGTGTACGTCTATGCTTGGAACAGCATAGACGTACACAGATTTGTGTACAGCATAAATCCAAAAGGAAGCGTCCAATATGTATCAAATGGCGTACTTGTCTCAGACACCGTTTAAGGATACCACACGAAGATTTTCAAGAAAATCCTCCATCTTGAACTGTCGCTTACATGGAAAATTTTAAATGAATTATTATCTTTTTAAAAGTGACACGCGATTTCTATTTAAACATCATACATTTGAGATATTAACATGACAAATAAAATGTACATTTTGAACTTTCTGCGACTATCTTAATATGTGTACATCATTCTTATGTAATGTGATGTAGCTAAGAAGGCTTTAGAGATAGACAATAAGTTACTGGGGAGAAAATGTCGAGCATTGTCTGGTGCAAGTCTGAGAACTCTTCTCAATGAGAGACCTACTGCTATTTGTACAATTTGAAGCCGCACAACCAACCATTATATAAATTAAGGTGTTAAAAATTAAAGCATATCCACACAAGAGATCTTGTGGCCAGTAAGAACCATGGAGCTTGTGATTCAAAATGACGGATTGGTATGCTCGTATGATACAGTGCTTAGCTTAACCCGAAGCGCCACCAATGTGTCTCCTTAATCTGTCATCTTGACTGCAAGTGGAGAATTGCACTGGTCGGTAATGCGGATACTGTGTGACTGGCGGTATCGTTCTTCGGCCAGGCGAAAGCTGAAGGGGAGCCGTGATGCTGAAACTAGACGTTTGATAATTTGGCCAGGCAAGAAAGATACTACTGAGAGGTAGGGAGCCATACATGGCTCAGCATACAAACTAGTCTTACTAAAGCTTATTTTTATATCTATTTAATTTTAATCCAAATAAAATTCTACATAAATATCTACAGTGTACATTTCATTACAGATACAAAGGGAACAGCGATAGTCAAACTAGACGCTATACGCGGTCTTAAAATTACATGCAATCGTGAGAAACAACTGAATATTGACAGCACTTTAGAAGACTTTAAAGGTATTGAACAAATCGAAGCATTAATAACGGTTATCTCGGAAATGGCTGAGGCGAAAAAAAAGTTATTTGAAATAAATTGTGTGTTTTAAGGAGTTCTACATTTCTGTGTAGTACGTTTTCGTTCATCGCTTATGGTTTACCAGTTATTACAAACTTCCTTCCAAATGAAGAGGACTTCGCAGACTATTTCCAGAAAATTAAAGATATACATTTTATTTGTTATGTAAGTATCTTTAAAATATTTTATTTCAATTAAAATCGTTAGTCATTTTTTAGAAACTAAAAAATTTCTAAAAATGCTACTTGAAGGGGTAGCTTTTGATGGGAGATTTTCTTGAATATCTTCCTGTCGCACCTTTGGAAGTTTATGAACCTAAACACCAGTTTTTATATTTATCCAACTTTTCGTTCTTTAGTTATGCTGTTCGTTATCTCACACTCACACACTCACACACTCACACACTCACACACTCACACACTCACACACTCACACACTCACACACCTTTTTCTAAAAATGCGTTTTTGGATGCAAGAGATATCAAAACATGTATTTCCGGTGTAATCTCGATATCGAATTTTTGGATGGAATGCATTAACTTCTTTACCTACTATGTACGTGGTAGAAAAAGTAAAAGCTGGTCTGTTATAATCATACGGCTTTCTCTACACATTGGCATTTATTTTCATTATTTATCCTACGAATTATTTACATAAAAGCCCTTGTTTCATATATTATTGATAATTATCATTAATGGTGACAGAATTAGCTTCAACACGCTTTTTCTAGCAACCAATTACACAAAATATACAGAAGGCTGATGCAACAATAAAGTCTTTGCCTGGATATTATATAATCTTTGTATGAACTCAGAAGGAACAAAAGAATTTGAGTTGAGCATCTATTGCTTAAAATACTGAGAAATTCACAATAAGAACAGCTAGTATTTCGAAAATGGTTAACGCTGCAAAAAGAAATTATAGGACAGCAATTATAGCAAGAGGCCCAACAATGCCGTATGTCACGTGTGCAAATATCTCTTCATGCGTTACAGGAGTTGCAGACCGCAACAGAGCAATTCCAACTGTGGGGAACTGACGCAGTAGCTTGGTCGACCTTCGTTCTGCTCCTCTTGCTTATCAGCGAAGACTATTAGCAGCACGCGCTCATTGAGAAGCAGTTTCCAAATTTGCACTAGACACTGCTCCACATTTCCTCCCCAGTAATTTATTGCATATCATGAATGCCTTCCTAGCTACATCAAATTGCAAAAGAATGATGTAGACTTCCTAAGCTAGTCACAGAGAATTGAAAATGTGAATTTTATTTGTCATGTTAATATATCGAATCTATGACAGTTAAATAGAAATCGTTTGTCACTTTTAAAAAATAATAAATCATTTAAATTTGTCCATGTAAGCGGCAGCTCAAGATGGAGGATTTTCTTGAAAATCTTCGTGTGGTATCCTTAAACGGTGTCTGACACAAGTACGTCATTTGATACATATATGTGTTTTCCTTTTGATTTATGTTGTTCATAGACAGAATTACACAAGCGCACGTGCTTACCTGTCTTCAAAAACCTTTTCTTCGTTCAGTGGATCAAATGTTGTATATATAATGAAATCTCAATGTTGGATGGAGTGCAATACTTCCTCCAACTAACAGGTAAACGAGAGAGAAAGTAAAAATGAATGGATGAATAAATAAATAATAGAACAAAAATAATAAGAGGTTTTCTAGAAAGTGAATTCTCTCAAATCAATATAGGTACCCGTTAAAAGCTTTTATCATTGTCTTCAGATTTTTCTAAAACTTTAAGTTAGGTAGCATGGAAGATGCAAAACATCTGCTAATGTATGCTGAGAGCAGTCGCAATACTTGGTGTTGACAAAAGTGTCGCCAGTTTAAGGCAGCTCAGTATAATTTGTTGATTACTGAGAACTGGTCAATCCACAGCTCAGCTCGCGTTTTGGAGTTAAATGCGAAGATTCCTCTCGGTGTTCCTCCACTGTTATCTTACTGTTTCTCCCACTGCATTCCCACTTCTCCTTTCTCACTCTCCCAATCTCTTCCTTCTCCACGCCCACAACACTCCCCTCCTCTCTCTCTCTCTCTCCCACTCTCTCTCTCTCTCTCTCTGATGCGTGTGGAGTTTTGTGCCGTTTGATGTTTTGAAGCTCAGTAATAAAAGTATTTTTTCTGGAATGCTAATAAAAGCTAAATCATTAGTAAAAGTTTAAGAGTCCACAGAACTATTCCTGTTCCTTATGCTGTCAATTCCATCGTAACCATACCCTCTCTTGGTAATCGTTTTATGTACAGCTCGTGATAAAAGAAAAAAAAATATGCCTCTCTTAAACGCACGTAATTCACAAAGTATCCAGCAAAGCTGTGTAGGCTCTGCAGCAGTTGTATTTTATGGCATACACTAAAGCCACTGCTAGGATGTGTGTATGTGCGTGTGTGTGCGCGCGCGCGCTCCGTTAGCACTAGTCCTCTGTGTCAAGGTCTCTTTTTTAATAAGTTTGCAACATAGTTTATATATAATGTTTATATATACTTTATATAATGTAATATACTTATATGTAATGATTATTGTAATATATCATCAGTATTTTGTTCCGTCTAAATGCAATATGCTACACACCTATTCCATGTGGTACGCAGAGGTCTGCGCAAATGCAGCAACCTCGAATAGGTTGAACCAACTACCATGGCACAGAGCACAGGCAAGGACATACGATTAAGGTAATCTCCCCTTGCATAGTGAACGTCG
Organism: Deroplatys truncata; assembly: GCA_030765065.1. Lineage (NCBI taxonomy): Eukaryota > Metazoa > Arthropoda > Insecta > Mantodea > Mantidae > Deroplatys > Deroplatys truncata. The sequence continues at coordinate 109,669,399 of CM060979.1, forward strand.
CAGGATTCTCTGCTTGTGAAGTTACAAATCGCGCAGGAGTTACTGCATCTACAACTCAGAAGTGAGCTAGATAGTTGAATGCCATCGTCCTGGCTTAGGAAGAAGGCGTGTGTCCACTCCGGACCAGAACGCAACTTAGTTGCAGAAGCAGAAAGGAATCCCTTCCAATATGCTTCTGACATGAAAGCAGTTCCCTGATCTACTCAACGTCTCTGCGACTGGTAAATGACGCAGGACTCCTCGCAAAAAGCAAGTATCAAGGAACACCTGACAGATTATTTCACGTAGCGTTTGCAGAGAAAACCGCCAATTGCGACGGAGACAACACGATATTCTCAGACGAGATGACACTCTTTTACACGTAAGGGGAAAGTGACTGCTTACAGTCCAAAGGGGTCCCGATATAGTACAAGATCATGACTAAGAATATCGCCGTGGTTGGGGCTGGATATCGAAAGGTGGTTTGGGTGTATTGTGAAAGCACGATAAACTAAACAGTACCAAATATAGGATCCTATTTGAGCATATTCTGATTTGCTCTGTAATAATGACTTATTCTAATGAAATTATTGAATTCATCAAGGATTATCATCCTGTCCACACCTGTCAAGCTGTATTAACTTGGTTCTTAGAGAGGCAGCGTATCGGAGTGATAGACTGACCTCTCTGTCATCAGATATGAACCCTATTGAAAATTAGTGGGGTGAGGTGAAAACAAATCGCTCGAATTTCCCATCTCATGTACAAGGACAAAAGATGGCTTATGGAAACAAATTCAAAAAGACTGGCATGTAGACTCTCGTCCATACTACTGTAGAAATCTGATACCATGTATGCCCAGGAGATTGAGGGTAGTTCCAAATTTAAGGGCTCGTGCACCGGATATTATTTTTCTTTATTTCTGTATTTCTTCTCTTTATAAAATAAACTGTTCCTAAATTTTTAAAACTACTTGTAAAGGACATATTAGTTTTTGCTTACTTTTTCTTTTGCGTATAGGTGATGCCACAAAACTCGCAAGATACGTTAATCTATAAAATTATAAAGTAATATGATAGGAGTAAGCTTTCAGGGTCGCTCTCCATAGTTTTGTGTTCTAAAATTTGCGGGCTGTTTTGCCATGGTCTGTAGGTAAAATACTTTAACCTAACGTTCCCCTTTCTCTGGGGACATCCTCAGAGATCTTGTCGGCTCGTCGCTTCTCTCCGACAAAGTATTTTAAGCCACAGACAACAGCAAACAGCCCGGTTCTACATAAAACTTATATATAAAACAAATAAAAAAATAAGAAAAACAATTTACGGGATTTGAACCTAGGAGCATGCGAAAAACACCAATGTCCACAAAACCGCTCGGCCACTGTAATACTGCACTTGTCTTCTTTCCGGTTTCTTTTATGTGAGATCAATACGTTCACTGGCAAAGAATCTACAGCAGTAGTTTCATACGCATTGTGAACACAGCGTTTCCGAGTGTCCACGAAGTTCTCCTAGCATGTGAGAATAGCTAATGTTTTTGTGGCAAAGACTGTATACTGAATAATAAATTTAAAAGTTAAATCTATGCACGATAGCCCTTGAGGGCATTGGCCTAGCAACCCGGCTGCCGACCTCACGCCCACACGCATATGGCAAATGTGGATGATCATCCGACCAACCTTCCAGTACACTGCGGATAGTAATGACAAAAATTCCTATAAAATCTTAAATATACGTCCTTTAGAAATGATGCAACTAACAACATTTGTTAAAAACATTATGCTTACAATTTCCTTTAATGTACTCATAAAACTTTAAAATAAGCCAGATATTCTCATGTTTTTCCTTTTATTTTGCCTCCTATCAAACACATTTATTTGACCAAAGTAATTTAGATGCCGTTGTATTCTTAAGTGGGCCATGAATTTCACAACAATCGATTTAGCCATTTTTGGTCAAAAAGTCACATACACACGCAGAGAGAGAGAGAGAAGAGGAAAATTTTTTAAAAATGTTATTTTTGACTTCATGATAGCTCATTATGCACAGTTTAATTGTTGGCTTTTTAACAATTTTCTTCACAATTTACACAACTACTTATCAATTGCGTAAATTCCAGTTATTTAATGTGTTCAAAATGCTCCCCATATACAGCCTGGCAGTGGCAAGTCGGAGCGTGAATTCTTATTGAACATTTCCAATCACTTCTGGTGCTCTAATCTCTGCATTCCTTCCTGATCCTCGTTTTTAACTCTTCCATATCAGAGGCCTTATAACAAAGACTCCATTTCAAATATCCCCCATAAAAAGTAATCAAGTGGAGAGAGAACTGCTCCCATAGTTATCAAACCTTTTGTATGAGACAAATGAAACTGTTCATGCAAGTAAATAGATAACTACCCTTCAAAAAACATGAGAAAATAGTATGTTATCGTTTAACATTCTGGTCGATTACTTTACACTTTTACAAGATACATCTTTACACCTTTACAGCATTATATTATAGAAATTCTGTCATAGAGTGCACTGTCATGATATCCCGAAACTTGATACACAAATATGAATGAAATCCCATTTAAAAATGAAATAGAACCTAAAGCTAACAGGTGGCGAATAAAGTATGCAGAAATTATACGCATATCCTGGCCCCCCTTACAATTACAGATTATTTAGCATTCTAAGCACCAAATCCAGAAGTTCTGGGTTTGATTCTCGGCTTAATTTAGAACTGTTTTATTGTGGTTGTTCACTATCCTTCACAGAGAGAGGAGAGTATGAATAAAAATGCGTTTCTAAGTTTAAATAATTATATCACTGTTTATTTAATCCAACGTGAAAGAGTTAAAAACATCACAATTTGCTTTCAGATACAAAGCCTAAATATCTGTAGCAGTTAAAAGGTCAACATAAATGTATACTAACAGAATATCTAGTCGTCTCACTCACGCTACTTTTTTACTAGCTACAACCACATTATTCCTTGTCTATTATAGGTCAACATAAATGTATACTAACAGAATATCTAGTCGTCTCACTCACGCTACTTTTTTTACTAGCTACAACTACATTATTCCTTGTCTATTATAGTTATAAAACGTTAGGATAAAGTTTTAACCAGCAATAACTTTGAACTAAATGATTTAAACTCTGTTACAGATGTGATATGTTAAAATTTACAAGAGGTACAGCGGTAAATATAACTCTGCAGGATAGAAAGTGAAGTTTAATTTAATTGCCGAACGTAAAATGTTGCCAAAAATAAATTATGCCTGCGGTTACCTACAAACTAAACACATTCATTTCCATCAAGACTCTGATGTGCATGTACATATATTATATATATATATAATTTTAATAGAAATAAATAACATTCTGCAATAATAACATGATCGAGAATAGTTGTATAGGGAAATTATTCCTCTAAAAGAGAAGAAGCAGATCTATGGAATTTAATTGCTGAGCCAAAATATTTTATTGAAAACATAATCACCGAAACCGTAACTAAAACAAAAGAACTCAACATTGTAACACTAACGTTAAACACATTATAACATTAATACCCATATTTATTATATTCTAAGTTAACTCCTCGGTACAAACTATTTGTGCCCCACAGGTGTATTCACCATAGAATATTGTGTCATAACTGAACCATGTTTTCAAGTATTTTCCCAGATCAGTTCTCAGATATTTTCTTTTATTTATTGAAATTGAAACATTAGCATAAACAACTCCCCGTATCTACGAGCTGCCATCAAGAACAGAGTAAACCAGACAAATTGTAAATAAATTCTCTACATCAGAAACATTATTAAAATTGAAACACTACTATAAACATAACAATGTGATATAAATATTCAATTTTTTCATTTAATATAACAGTCAAAAATAAAACTAAGAGCTGAAAAGGGACTGCTAAACATAATGGAAAATAGATATAGTAAATAATAATTCATAGCAATGGAATGTACACCTAAAAATGCTAAAAATGATTACTATACAAATGGTTTCGAAGACGCACAATTCAACCTTTTATTTTCAGATATAGCATTTTATGTTATTTTCTTCTTCAGCCCAAACCTTTTCCAGGTGTTGAAAAAATCTACGGTTTTGGTCCCCGAGCTCCGACCATCAGGCCGATTACCTCGATGTTACATACATTATACTTTGCCCTGAAGAATGGCATTGTGGGTGTATGGAAATCCCTTTTCTCATTGTCGACTCCTTGTGGTTGCTCTTTAAGCTTTTTAAATCTAACGATTGATTAACTCACATAAAACACTATGTCATGCTCTTGAGCATAGGAGAAAGTGCCTTAACTGGAAAAAATATACACACTTGGGAATTCAACAGAGGTCTGAAAAATAATTCAGAGGTGTTCTATCACAGGCCAGCTTTTACTGAGTGAACATAATTTTCACAGAACATCATATAATTATTGGTAACAGTGGTTTTATACATACAAATCTAAAGTTGAACAATATGCATGTATTTGATATATTCGCATACCAACAGCATCTCACGATAATGACGTATTCATGGGATTACATGGTTGAATCAAAATAGCGGAATGCAATTGTTATTAGTTTTTAGTTGTGATTCTCCATATTAATCTAAAGTACCTAAAATACATTTTAATGAATCAGAAGATTACATCTGTCCTTATAAAGCTAATCGACTACTTTTGACCCAGTAACCTTTAACAAATCTATAAATACGTTTGTACAGGATCATAAAGAAAATTAAAATACACATGAGCATTTTAACGAATATTGCCGAGATTGGGGTAACGATGAAGGGTTATATACACAGTTATCCCTAAATAAATTAAAAGTTGCTAGCCCTCAATTTTAATCCTAATGATAGATCACGTATTCATTGACACAAGTTTCTGTGATTCATCCTCTGTTTAGCCGCTAAGACAGAATACGCTAACCCGAGCCGTTAAGAAAGATTATGAGGGCTAGGACAAGATAATGCAATAAAGAGTTAGAGAGTTCCGACGGGAAGAAAAAGACAGAACTTGGCTAGTCAAGGCAGATGTTTCCATCCCCCCTCCCAAACTTAAACTGGAAATAAATGTACCTAGTGCTCAGTACTACGTCTCTGGTTGAGATTATCGAATTCTGTGCAGTGCCAGAGAGCGAAACTTTGTTACAGGAACATGACTGCTTGAGTACGAGATAAGGCAAAGAGAGAACGCTGACTCGAAATAAAGATTGTATGCCTCAAGATAGCTTTCTTTATTGTAATCATCGAACTTCTGCGAGGAGAGAAGAGTAAGAGGAAAACGTATAACTCTGGGCTCAAAGATAGCCGGGAAAGTAATGTCACAATACCAGCACTGACAGGCCACCATCTTGAAGCAGGTAAAGTCATTTCTCTCGCTTTGTGGCCCTGAATTCGACTTCCGACTGAACAAGCTGGCCTACTGAAGCTGTCCTTCTGTTTTTCGTTCAGTTTTAGGATGAAGGGCAGAAAGCTTTAGATCCACGAGATCGATAGGCGTTTATTCGTGCCATTATTCATCATTTGAGATGATCTGATGAGTTTGAGGACGTTAAAAAGAAATACAAGCACTCACATGTAATTACAGTGATAGTTAATGAAAACGGTTTGAGCCAATATACAGTCTCATTGATGCCTTATTCACCAACCGGAATCGAACTTAATCGATGGTTGCAAAGCATAGCACTAAAAAAATAACTAATGGTTGTTTTTCTCCTTCATTCATTTCTTTTCCTATAACCTCTGCTTAGATTCGACTAGGGATCTAGGAAGCCTATTCCCATGCATTTGCCGTTCACTATCGGTGGTTGGTAGAAACGTAAAGATGACGACATTTGGTGGTCTGCGAATTCAAAATATAAAAGAAGCGGTAAAGCAGCATAAGGAAACAGTAAGGTGATACGGAATCAATCTTCAGAGTTTTGCACCAAAAGCATTCTATCACCTTTGTTTAGATTATATCACTGCCTTTCAAAAGAAGTTCATTACAACACATTGTTCAGTTTTATGATGAACATAGGAGAGATACGACCCAAGTATGGTATGTGATTTCTGCTGGTTTCTACAGTAATCAACTACATTTCAATGAAAGCGGAAAAGCAAAAGTCTCAATCACTTTTAACAGAGCTTTTAGTGCTTACTACATATTGTAGGTGTATATCTTATTATAAATTTATTTAAAATAATATAATTTAAGAATTTGCGAAGGATATGAAGGATAAACTCAATTTATACCTCTGACTTTACGATAAGATATACAGGCTGGGCCAAAAGTCACTACCTATTACTACTTTTACTTTGTGATGCTTTTAATACTTACACTTACGTGAGTTATTTCTAGTACACTTTTTCAAATTGTATTCCCTCTACATTCACACATCTCTGAAGACGATCTGGGACACGTAAGCATATAGGTCCATGATTCGAAAGTATGTGTCATGTCCGCTTTCCCTAGCCAGTGGAAAGCGGAGCCACAGGCTTGTAGGGTAAGGTGCTTATCTACAAGCATCAAGCGACCGACCATTTTGTTACTTCTATGTTCTACAATGCTATTTTAATGCCATTACTCTATAGCAAGGGCGGCCAAAACAGCCCTTAGCTCCGAGTCATACTGGAAACGCAACACGCAAAGCAGTCGCAACGGCTGCACCGTTCGCGCGTAACACAGACAGCAAGAGGTGTCCTACGAATTCAGAGTGGACGCATATGAATGTTCGAAATGAATATACTCATTCAAAGAACTGTATTATTTGTAGAGATATACAGTAGCACTGTTTAATTACAAAGAAACACTTGCAATTAATACATACAACGTTATGTTTCACAAATGTCATGTATCTGCTAACAGCTAATGTACTACACTGTACACTTAGAAATATTTATTTAATACAGAAAGGGCTTCTTGGTGTAGAATGCAATGCAAGGTCCAAACATTTACAACACCCTTTTCCTTAAGAAAGACTTTGAGCCTGCCAACTAACCCTTTCTTATTTCCAATCATCGAGCGAGCTCCATCCGTTGCAATTGACGCTATCCTGGACCACTATAAATTGTATTTATTTACACACATACGAAAGCATTGAATATGTTTTCTCCTTTAGTAGTGTCTTCCAAAGAAAATAATTCTAGCACATACTCTCCGACATTTAATTCTTCAACAACTCTTATAAATATTGCTAACCGAGCTGTGTCAAACAAATCTGTGCTTTCATCAAAAGAAGTACTCCTCCTCCTCCTCCTCCTCCTAGTACTGGTAGTGGTGGTAGTGGTGGTAGTGGTGGTGGTAGTAGTAGTAGTAGTAGTAGTAGTAGTAGTAGTAGTAGTAGTAGTAGTAGTAGTAGTAGTAGTAGTAGTAGTAGTAGTAGTAGTAGTAGTAGTACCTTTCAGTACTGCATATTCAACATGACATGTGCAATAGTGCCGCTGTATATTACTTCGTAATACGTTATGTATAATTTTCGAACATATAAGACACTTAATGTTTTCGTTATATTCAGAACAAAAAAAAGCATTCCCATTCCGTTTGGAACTTCCTCTTCTTTGATGTTGAAGGAGTTGACAATGCTATTATTCGTAGCACACCCACTGTTCAATTTGTGTGTGTATATGCCTCTTCGAGGTTATCGATAGACTGACCTCGGTAGAGTGTGTTCAAGTAAGCTGCTTGGTTGCGCGCAAGAAGGAAAAACACTGGTGATTACCAGCGATTACGGGGATGTAATCGCGACGCACGATGTAATCGCGAGTCCTATTTTGGACGCCTTTGCTCTATAGGATAGCAGTCTACACTGATAGAAACTTGATTTAAGGAACGATGTCTTTCTATAAGTAAATAATCACTTGTTTTTATAATTTGAAGGGGGATGAAGGAAGCCGGCCCTCGTAGCCGTGGTCGCTGGAGTGGTGGCTCCGGCGCTCCGACAAGCTGAGGACGCGGGTTCCAGTCCCGCCTCGGGCATGGGTGTTTGTGTGTAAGTGTGTGTGTTTGTGTGTAAGTGTGCGTGTGTGTGTTGTGGAAATAAGCGGTATAAAACAGTAAATTACAGTAGCATAAACTAGGTACAACAAGGGAACTTTAAAAAAAATGAAGAAAGAGCTGTGCACTTTAAGCACAGGGAATTTATGTTATCGAAATATGTCAGATTATGCATTTTGTAATTTAATTAAGGATAATAATTGCTGCTAGGATGTTTTATTTTTAGCAATTTTTACAACTAAATTGTGTTTAAATGCATATAAAATTAAATTGCATAATGGTCATATTGACTTTTCGCTCTTGACAAACAAATGTTTCCAAACAAAACGTATGGCAGTGATGGAGGTAGTAATGGAAGTAGTTTAAGAGCACACTACTCCAGTGCTTAATACACCCATCATCATCACGGCATAAGTCTTGTGGTCTGTTCCGTCCTCAAGAAAACTGATCTACCCACCTCTTTCCCGGTCTGCCAATATTCCTTCTGCCTAGTGGTTTATACTTCTGCATAGCACCCTAACAGGTTAACAACAACATTTTTATTTGTAGGCTTGCATCAATGGGAGTAATATGAAGTAAATGGGAGTAATATGAAAATGATGTGTCGTAAGTCAAACATATGTCACTCTATGTCATACGCTTGCTCTAACGTAATGCTGCCAACATATGAATAATGCTACCGAAGCCGGTAAGATACTCAGCCTCAAGGCGTAGCCGAGAGATTGAGGGCCCTCAGCCTCAAAGCGTAGCAGAGGGATGTTTTTTAGAAGGAGAGGGGTGTAGCAAGTTGCGGTCGATGGATCTGCGCGTCTAAAAATTCGAATGATTCACGTTCGCAGAAGCAACAGCACATCGCATATTTAGTGCATTTCACTTTTTATTTATGTTGGCAGTACCCACTTTGCATGTGATTTATTGCAAAAATGGCTACGTTTGTTCTGTTCCTGACGCGATTTGTCTATATAAATAAACCACCTAAAAGGTGGGCGCCAGATATAGAAGAGACCACACCATGTTCTAAACCCACTCCTAAGGTAATTTATTCCCTTTCCTTTTGATTTTATAACCATTTTCAACGGGCATACTATAAGACAAGATTCTTACTCACTCCCTTACAAATAAAACCAGCAAATTTATATATTATAGTGAACAATACAGCCTAACACTTGCACAAGGCGAACCAGGAAGAAAGGGCCTAGCTTCTAAATTAAAAATCGTGTGCAATGTACGCCTATCACATCCAGCATGACGTCTATGAAGCATCTCAGTTGGTATTATATTAATATTAGATTCGTGTATAGCATAAGATGCATTAGCAAAGGTCAGAATTCTACAAAGACTTTGTGGTCTAATAGATCTGCCACCTCCACCAACAAAATTTATGTCATACATAAAAACCCTTGTAAGTGCCCTAAACACAGTTGCAGAAAATTTAATGCTGTGTGCTGTGCAAAAGATCAAAATCCTAAATGATAGCAACACAGATATACTATATCATTGGGTGGAAGTTGGCAAAGAAGATGCCAAAATTCCTCCAAATGTGGTGTAACAGCAACATTCCTAGATAATGGAAAGGTATCCCATGGGGTGTATTTCGTATTCAAAAAAAGTTTTTATGCCATGGAAACAGTAACTTAGAACACAATTGCAGTATCAATTACAAAAGATATCATGGATATAATGGAGGAATGGAAGTAGCAGGTGCATTGGGAATTTTCAGTCGCTCCGTATCCACACGTAAAATAAGGTACACCCATTATTTAGGAGATGGAGATTCCAGGAGCTATCAGTATATGAATTAATTTCAAGTTTATGGAAATGACACTCGCATTAGAAAATTAGAATGTATGGGGCATTTACAGAAGAGGGTGGGATTTACATTATGAAACTTGAAGATGGACTTGAAAGCAAAACTACTTTCAGATGGGAAATTATTATATGGGAGAGGGCGTTCATCAGATACAGATATTGACCTGTTGCAAAGGCATTATGCTTAGCCATTAGGAGAAATGCTGGAACTTTTGTCAGGGAAATGAAGAAAGCTATATGGGCAATTTATTTCCACAAATTGTCTTCAGATGATGCTCCTAGTCATGGCCCGTGCCCCAAATATGTGGTGTGGTCTGGATTCCAAAAATCACAGCTTACTGGAGAAGCATATAAGGATAAGCATTCTCTGCCAGAAGCTGTGCTGCTTGGAATAAAACAAGTTTTCAGGGATCTTGCCAAGAAGGAACAATTGAAAACTAATCATGGCCGTACACAAAATTCCAGTGAAAGCTTTCACCATGTAATTTGGGAGCGCATCCCTAAAACTTTTTATGTTGGAATCAGTACATTAAAACTGGGTGTTTTGGATGCAGTAACTTGTTTTAATGATGGCTGCAGCAGCATAATTAAATGTATGAGCACCTTAAGATACCGGTGGCTGAAAACATGGGAATGGCACTAAAAGAAATAGATGATATAAGCAGAAAAATATATGTTCAAAGCATGTCTAAAGAAGAGACAAGGGAAAACACGAAATAAAGTGAGGAAAAGGCAAAGGATATGGATTATGGATCAGGAATGTTCTAGCTTGGTGAGTCACTGCTGTTAGGTCCACATTTGTCTTTAAATGCTGATTACCGTAATTTGTACTTTTCATATTTCAGGTGCACCTTTCTCGGCAACCCATTAAGCTACACAGATGAAACTTTTACTGGTTCTTTCTCAGTCCAAGGCATAGCTATTTCACCTAAAATTATTTAACTGATTGCTGATCATAACTTATTTTAAAAATGAATGTATGTATTTTGTGTAGGTATGTAGCATAAATGTTGTGTTCATCGTATAAATTTCTAAGGATATTGTTTTGATATTTAAGAAACAAATTTAGGCGTAAATTGTCAAGTAGGGCATGTATTAAAAACTTACAAAAAATCACTGAAAAATTATATATATATATATTAGTTTTAGAGCAAAGTGTACCCGAATATACCCCTACCAGTGATAATTTTAAAACTCTATATTATTTATGATATGTGTAACATTAACTTTCAACACACTTGAGTATTCATCATGGATTATGTTTGGAAAACATTGCTGTATTTAGGGTCAAAGTTTCATTTAACCATGTTAAATAGTTTTTGAGAAACTTAAAATCAAAGTTGGTACTCAAACAGTAGTCAGAAACTGTGTTACAACTACCCAGTGTCCTTAAGCGATATACACGGACAGTATTGGAAGACCACAACCTACCAACACACCCTATACCATTCCATACACAAATTAGGTAACCAGGGGCCGAATTGTAGGAAAATGGTAATTTGTCCGCACAGAGGCCCAAATATGCCAAGCCGTTGGGCACTAGGGGTATAATGAGCTAGCACTGGTGCTGGAGACAAGGAATCTTTCAGCTGCTGAATAGCCTGTTGCTCTTCGGGTCCCAAGAAAAGTCCTGATTTTTTCTAGTGAGCTGAATCAAAGAATGAGCAATTTTAGGATAATCTTTAACAAACTTTCTATAAAAGTTAAACAAGCCCAACATCCTAAGAACATCCCAAACATTCTTGGGTATGGGTAAATTTTTATGATAGTAACCTTGTCCGGATGTGCGGAAAGACCATCTTTAGACATTTAAAAACTTAAACATTTGACCTTATTTATTGCAGAAAAGCATTTTTCAGGCTATAGCTTAAAATTATGTCGCTCCAGTCTCTGAAAAACAGCCTCGATGTTGCCGAGCGGCTCCTGAAATGATTTGGTGAAAACCAAAATGATGTCAAGATACGCTAGGGCTTTCTTGAAGTTAAATCACCCAATAGTTTATCAACAATGTAACTGAAAAAGCGTGAAGCGTTAGATAAATCAAAACTAAGTATCTCAAAATGATACTGCCCCCGACGAGTGACAAAACTCGTGAACTGTTTAGAAATTTCCTCTAAGGGTACTTGAAAATAAGCCGACAACAGATCAAGAGAGCAAAACCAAAATACTTCATTAAGATAACTAAGCAAGTCATCAATAAGTGGTAAAGGAAAAGAGGAGGTGACTGTTACACTATTCAGCTTTCTATAATCAACACAAAACCTCATTGGTCCATCCTTTATCTTACAAGCACCACAGGAGAAGCTCAAGGGGACTGAGACTCAGTGATAATGCCGGCATCCTTCATTTCTTGGACTTGCTGAGCGATGATTTCTTTTTGCTTGTGAGGAACCCTACAGGGTCGTTGTTTGATAAGGGTGGAGTCAGTGACCTCTATGGAAAATTCAGCAACATCAGTCGTCCCTAATTCTTGCAACGAGGTAGCAAAGACATGCGAATACTTGAGAAATGGCTGGTGAAGCTGATCACACTGGTTACTAGACAACTTGCTGTTAACATTAAAGCTGAAATTAGGAGCTTCCAACGTAGACACATCCCAAGGAATTACTCTGTACAAATGCAACATACTGCTCCGCAACTGGGACAGTATTAGTAAATAACGCTTGAAGTTGTGCTGGAGTGTTGTGCACAGCAAGAAAAAGTTCACTTTTAGGTTCACAAACAATGAACGGAATAGAAAAATGCTTTTTGTGAATAATGATTTGTGAAGGCCCCAACATACCAGCATGAGAGGGAGACTTAGAAAACTGTAGCGAAACATTATAAACTGAAAAAGAGGTATTCTGCCATTATCTTTGACACAGACCTTAGCTGTAGGCTTTTCACAGGGTTCATCCAATAGTGGAATTATAGCTACATCAGACAAGGTAAAGCATCAGACATGGTGGGCATGCACGGTATTAACAGCGCTACCTGTGTAAAAGAATGTTAATTATTTCACAATCAGTAATTCCAGGAACTTGTAGAAGGTGGTTCAGAGGAAGAGACGCGGTGGCAACACTTGGCTGGTGGCCATCGCTGCAACGAGGTATGATTACCTGGGGGCAGTGAGGCTGAGCGCTGCTCGTTTTATGCTGTGGAACCTGTTGCCAAAAAGACCTCGCTGTGTGTCTTGATTTGCCACACCTGAAACAGACTATAGGTGGGCGCCAGTGTCGATGTGGTGAACGTGGTCGTCGTTGTCCTCTCTGGTTAGAACATGGTGATCTTCTCCCATCATGGCAAGTGGGTGCCTTCAACGAGTAAAACTGGCTGGCCAAACGGTCCACTTTAGCAGCTAGTTCAGTAACATCACTGTGAGGAGGAACTGGGAGAGAAGGCAAATGCGAATGCCCTGAAATAAAAGAATTAGTAGTCACAGCTGGCAAAAATAAAGGTGGAGAAGCCGAAATATGAACAGTGGACTGTGATTGTGCAGAAGCTAAGTGTCTTCCTTGGGTCATGTAAAAATGAGCCTTGTTCACCCGTTTAAGAGCTTGTAAAAGATCAACAGGATTCATTGGAAGTATCACATTAAAATAATCAGGTTTGAGACCTTTCAATAAATTTATTATCTGCTCAGTTTGAGACATATGTGGATTAACTTGATCACACAAGGAGAGAACATTATAGACGTAGTGCAAAACAGGTTCAGAATCCAACTGAATTCTTTGTCGGAGTTTAATTTCTAGAAACTCATCCTGGTGAGCAACCTGAAAAGCTGTAAGAAAAGAAGTTTTTAAGAGTGGCCAATCATGAGAAGGCTTTCTATGACAGAATGTCTGAAACCATTGTAAAGCAGTATGCTTAAGGTAGCAAGGTAAATACTTTAACATTGTAAATCTGACCAGTTATTAGCAAAGGTTACCATTTAAAAATTATTCATAAAATCAGAAGGGTTATCTACTGCAGCATTAAAACACAAGGTTCGGTAGAAGGTCGAGCAGTAGGTGGTTGCATAGTGGCCAGAGTGTTCTGAACAGCTGACAGCACAACAGTTAGCAACTCAGTGTTGTTGACCAACGAGGTCGTTGACCCAGCACTAGTAGAAGGAGATGGGGAGCCTCGACCACAGGCATGTCTGAAGATTGTCTGGTACCTTTTTTGGCATAGTGAATCTATATATATTACAATACTAGTACAGAAATGCCAGCAGAAAAAAAGAGTGAAATGCTACAGATTCAGATGCTGAAAAATAATACACTAATGGTTAATATGGAGCACAATCACAATGCTAACTAATGCACATGAAATCTGTAATACAAGGCAATTGATAATGCAAGAGGGAAACCAACAACCCTGCAATAAGATTAATTAATAGGCATAGACAATATAAAGATATTATCAATGCGGTAAAAGAAGAATAGTTTACATGTATAAGAACAGCCGGTTAAAAAATGAATATCCATAAACAATGCAGAAATGAGCAGTAAAGCATGTATATAATTCAACAGCTCACACAGATAATAATTAATCACACAATATGAAGCAGTATAGGCAAAAATGTGTGTCAGTAGTATTGACAGAAACATATATGGCAGTAACAAATAATTGTATTATAATTGAATAAGAGCAGAATAATTATATCATCAAACTGAATTACATATAAAGCATAATAATTTCATTATTATGAGGCAGAGAACAAACTTTAAACATTACTGTAGTCGTATCAGGCATACACAATCTACAAACTACATTGAAAATACTGAGACACTGCACAGACATATTATTATTATCATCATTATAACCATCATATTAGATGTCGCCAAAGCTTAATGCTTCATTACCAATGTAATAGATAAAAAATGAAAAATAAAGCAGGCAAGACTGAAAGAAACTATAGCTTTATTGAGAGACATAGCACTAAATATTAAACTCGCACCGGCCTGCGAGCATTGTCCTCAGACGTAAATGAAAGCAGTAATTGAATTATTAATAAAAATTTCCAACAAAGATACACATGCTAGCACATGAAAAAACGCACAGAAAACAAAGTGGCAGAAGGGAATGGAAAAGAGAAAAGAAAAGAGAAAGAGAGGGTGGGAGGGGAATGGAAGATAGAGACAGAGAGGAGAGGAAAATAGAGGGAAATAATGTAGAAACGCCAAAGGTTTACGTGGCCAGCACATAAAAAATGGGAAATCTACTAAAAGAGGTTAAGAATTTTCAAGGCCGAAATGCTGAATAAAAAAATTAAATTTTTGCTACGCCAAAGAAAGAAAACCGACACGCCGACCTCTGGGACACACATTTGAATTTCTACGTAACGGTTACGTTACGAAGCCAAACAGCTGCAGAAGCTAGCATACAATCCCTCAAAATTTTAAATCACTGAAATCTTTAAAAAAAAAAAAAAAACTCACGACACACACCACTTTTGTTCACATTTCACAAACTTACCTCAAAATGCAATACTTTGTTTCACACGCCACGTACACACAATCAACAACTATTACTTCGCATACACACTCACACACCAAAAACACGGCAACCTTCTCCAAAAATGTTACATGCCGGGTAGATGGCCTAAAAGTTCACATGAAAATTAAATTAATGGTTAGTACCCAGCAGTACATTGAGGGGACATATACCTACTTGGCTGCGGAGGACAGAAACGTGGTGTGGAGGTTAAGAAGCCGGCCCTCGTAGCCGTGGTCGCTGGAGTATATAGCTCCGGCGCTCCGCCAAGCTGAGGGTCGCGGGTTCAAGTCCCTCCATGGGCATCGGTGTTTGTGTTGTGCCTATGTGTTGTGTAATTGCTGTGATGAGCGGTAACGAAAACAGTAAAAACAGTATACATTGGGCAATACAAGGGAAATTTTTTTAAAAAAAGAATCTGATGTGTGACACTCACATGGCTTTCTCTACTGTTGTACAAACTATTTTTACAAACGCTTATGCTTCATATGCTTCATGTTAATCGAGATATCGAGATGTTAATCTTATTGCTAATTTTCTTGTAGCTGCAAGGGGAATTGGTAGGCTTTAAGCTATAGTCAGATATGTTAAGAGCTGGTTGCTATGTGGAGTATTCCATTCTCTTTGTATGTCCAGGACATAAAAAAATCTGATGTGTTACACTCACATGACTGTCTATTCTTGTACAAACTATTTTTACAAACTCTTATTCTCCATCTATTTCATATTAATCGAGATAAACATTTGCAGAAACGATCTTTTGACATGCAAAGATTACGTTTTACACATAGCGACCAGTTCCAAAAATATTTGACTTTCGCTTAAGGCGTACTATGTTCCCCTTGTTTTGTATTTGCAAGGGCAATATTAGCACAGGCATATCTCTTAATAGCTGGTTGCTATATGCAGCACCATTCTGTTTGCCACAGATTAATACTCTTTGCATATCCAAGACAAAAAATCTGATGTGTTACACTCACATTACTTTCTCTACTCTTGTACAAACTTTTTTGCAAACGCTTATTCTCCATCTACTTCATGTTAATCCAGATAAACATTTGCAGACTCTATCTTATTGCTAATTTTCTTGTAGATGTAAGGGAAATATATATTTACAAGGGCTATATAGAAATACAGTAGCCTTTATCTCTTTATTGCTGGTTGCTAGGTGTAGCACCATTCCCTTTGCCACAGATTAATACTCTTTGCATATCCAAGACAAAAAAATGAATAACGAATTCCCATTTGAGAAAATCAGTATTGAAAAATTTAAGGGAATAACAAGCAATATCTCGAAAATGGTTCACTCAACAACAAAAATGTATATGACATAAATTGTGAATTTTAACGCGATCTACATTTTGTGTAGTAAAATTTTGTCTATCTCTTATGGTTTACCAGTTATGCAAAAGTCGTTCACAATGAAGAATACTTTTGGAGACATTTCCAGAAAATTCAATATATACATTTTATTTGTCATGAAAATATCTTAAACATATGATATTTTAATCAAAATCATTAGTCATTTTTGAGAAAATTAAAATTTTCGAAAAATGTTCCATGTAAAGGATAATCTGGAGTGGGGGATTTTCTTGAAAACCTTCGTGTCGTACCTCTGGAAGATACTGAACCGAAATACCAAGTTTGGTGTCTATCCGACTGTTTGTTTCTGAGTTATGCTGTTTACAGACAGACAGACACACACACACAGACATGTTTCCAAAAGTGCTTTTCTTGGATTCAGGGGGTCTCAAAACATGTATTTCCGGTGAAATCTCGGTATCGAATTTTTGGGAGGAATACAATAATTCCCCTACTTACTATACGTAGTAGAGAAAGTAAAAAAGAGGAAGGTGTGGGTTTTTCATTGTACAAAATCCATAACACAAATTTACTCGCACATTCCTAGATTTATTTCCCAACCGTTTGGGGTTCCTACATTATTAAAAATGGAAGGCGGGAGCAGATGTCCACCGATCCAAAGCCCGGCTTACACACGCGGTCCGTTTCTCACGGAATCCTAACTGAGACAGACGCTATATCCCCCACTTCTCGTGGCTAGCAAACCTACCAGCCAAGACGTAAACAACAATGTGTCTGGTAATGACAATGTAGAACAATAATGTAACCCCCAAATTATTAATACGCCACAATATTTAGCATTTATTGTTTTGAGCCATTGCTGACTCATCTTTTACGTCTAGTCGGTTTCTTTATTGTTCCTGACGGTACAGTTTTAACCCAGATTTAACTATATCTAACAGTGGTAAATTACTTGTGAAACTTATGGTACCTACTGCAACACATTGTTGAATGTTTAAGGTTTCCCACCAATTTTATAGTTACGGTTACTCCATTTGTAGTTGTGAGTACATGCAGTATTTATGGTTTCCAGCACAATTGCAGATAACTATCGCACAGTATTTCAAAGATCAATAACATATGATCACACTGAAGTGAAAGTAGTGATGTTTAGTCAACATATTTGAAATAGGTTATATTAATACGCAATTAGAAATTCGCTGTGCATCGCTTATTCTAATCAACATGTTTTAATTTTGAATGTTAGCGTACTATATTTAATACCGCAGTTCTAAAGGGGGATCATTCTGATTATATTTTTTCGTATGCTTTTCCTCTAAAGGAATTTAGTATCATTGAGAGGTTAGAAATACTTCAAAATAAAGATGAACTTATATATGGAAGCAGCCAGATTATTTTAACATCCCTCCTCCAGTAAATGCATGTGATGACGTCACAAACGAAGATTCGGAGGATGAAAATATTGTTACTTTGGAAAATTTTCCAGGCAGCAAATTGAGATCAGAAACAGAGGTGGAGCTAGCTCTCCGTTAACCGAATCAATTCTGGCAGACTATAATAGGAAAATGAGGAGGAGGAGTTGGTATAAGACGGAGAAAATGAAACGACTAATCATTTTTGCGATTCCAGTGAGAAGAGAAAGAAGACATACTATTGGGAGGAACATGATCTAGAATGCGAAAGGTCTGGCCTCAAAAGTGTGTTACACATAATCGTGCTCCGGCATACATATTTTTCTCATTATTTGATGAAGACACTGTTGAGTTACTATTGATGTATTACAAATCAGTAAGCTGTAAAACACAACATAGGTGACGTGACTGCAGAATAAGTAAAATAATTTATTGTCATTCTCTTGTTGAGTGGATATGTTGAGGTACTTGGGCGAAGCATGTATTGGGAAATTAGTTCAGATTCTCACAATGGCCTTGTTTCTAGAGCTCTTCTCCGTGGCAGATTCAGATTCATAATGTCCAACCTGCATGTTTGTGGCAATGATAATCTGGACAAATCAGATAGATATGCTAAATTAATAAGGTATTTGATTTGTTAAATATGAAAATTCAGGAGAATGCGCTCCATGAAGAAATGCATACCGTAGATGAAGCAATGTACCATATTTGAGTAAATATGGATGCAAACAGTTTATTCGTGGGAAACTGATAAGATATGGTTACAAATTTGGGCAGGGGCTACAAAAAATGATATGTTCTGTGGATGAAACCTTACTAAGGTTCTAGTATAGTCTTACCACAGAATTACAAACATAGGCTTGGGAGCAAGTATCGTTTGATTCTTTCCTTATCACATATTTTTCGACAGTTTCTGTCTCATTGTCTCTTGTTACAGAATTACACGATAAAGGAATACAGCAAACAGAAACAACTAGAATAGATCGTATATCTAAAAATCCCTTGACCGATAGTAAGATGAAGAAATCTCCTCGAGGCACAGTTGATTATAGAAGTGATATAGCCAATAATGTTATCATCACCAAATGGAATGACAACAGTGTGGTAATAATAGTTCCAACTGTACACAGTAAACCCACTTCATACAGAGAAGAGAAAAATTCCAATAAATCTGCCAAATATAATTTATTTATATCATCAGAAATTGGGAGGAGTCGACCGAGTTAATCAAAATATAAGCCTGTATAGAATATTTGTGAGGTGAAAGAAGCGGTGCTTCAGCCTGATAGCTCCCTGCATAGATGTAGCAGAACAAAATGCATGGCAGTTACATAGACTTAGGGAAATAATAAACTTGACCATCTGGCATTTCGGCGACATATTGCTACATCAGTATGGAAAACAATGCCAAAATATGTAAAGCCAAAGTTAGACCACCAAAATTAACATTCAAGATTCGACAGAATAAATCACTGGGTAATAAATCAAGACAATTAGCCTCAGTGTACGGAATGTTACTGAAAAACAACCACCAGATGACTAAAATATTACAGGTTGTTTGTTAAGTGCTTTACAAACTATCATACCAAGTGAATAAACAGAAACTTAAGTCAAATATACCTTCCGGCATAAATTGCTTACAAATTGTGCATTCCAATGCATTTCATACAACTGTTTCATCAACTAAGAACTTTTTATATGTTATTATGTTTCTTATTGACATCCTATATGTAGGATACCTTGTATTACTCATAAAAAACATTTTTCGAAACTAAAATATACTTATGTGTGTTCTGTAAGTGCCAGTTAACAGTTTTATGAGAAATGGATGAATAACAAAACATAATAACTCAGGCATGTCTGATTTAATATATAATTTTCTAGTCTTCAGTTTACTACCACAATATATCTCTACCCTTTTACTAGAAAAGGTCAAAAAAATCCTTGAAATAATTTTGAGGTATATGTTTAAAGAACATGATTAAAGAACTTAAACGGAAATGTTTTGGCATATACCAGTTCTATCATACACGAGTGCCATAAAGTGTATAATGTTTTTAGCTCAGGTAGTAAGAGCAAGATTCGATAGTAGTGAAGGCAGAACGCGCTTGCCATCCATCGTTACTACATCACACGGTACATGCGCTTGGATCTCTGAAGTGAAAAATTGCGCAGCCTAATATTACAGTGTGGAACCGATGTATTCCACGGAGGTGCTTCCGAGCATCCATTACAGCAGACCACGTGATCGGAAGCAAAATCACTCCAACTTAGACAAACTCCATGAATTCAACATGACACTATCTCCATGTATGCTACTTAAAGTGCTCTCCTGTTCCATCCCGGCTGCAGTTCATGGTTCTTGCATCAGAGTCTCAATGTTTCAACCTTACTTGCTACAGAATATTTTATCCTGGATGTTGCATTAATAGGAATAAAAGACAATATCAAAAATGAAAGGGACAAACTTTATAAAAAAAAAAAGAAAAGCTTAAAGAATTGTCTTGTTTTTTGTATCAATATACTATATTATTGTTAATTTACGTCGAATGTTAAAGAAAACGCAGGTTATAGCAAAAAGAATAAACCTTTAAGAGTAGATAGTCGCAAGTGATAAATGTGCTAGCAGTGTGAGTATAATAGCAATAATAGTAAATATTGTCTACGTAGATTGAAAGCTCATCATATTAGGAACTTCAAGTTTGTAATAAAACACGTGTTTTAGAAGTGACTAATTTAGTAAAATATGAAGTTGAACAAATATATGTATTGGCAGTATTAAATATTACATCAGCGTACTAAATGTTCAGAAATTATTACAAGAATAATATGATTCTAACACTAATGTAATAATCTTGTATATTTTAAAAAAGAAGAAATTAAAAGAAATAGTTGCAACTTTATGAGATACACAAATGTTACAATTATATTTTATAGTTTTATGAATCCCCGCCGTTCATTCCACCATGGTTCCATCATCACCTTTGCTTTCATCCATTTCGCCTTCATTTCATATCAACTTCTCCCCTCACTCTCATACGTGGCTACGGGCCGATACCCTCTTCCAGATTCTTCATTCTCCGATTTAATTGCATTTGCTCCTCTACAGGGTACTAGGCACGGTTGTAAGTTCTAGGGATGTAAACCCTACATACGAGGAGAGTAAGCTGACTAAGTAAGTTTTATGAAACCTCGATCGTCTATAGAATAAGACTGGAAAGTTGAATTGTCTTAAATCAGCTCATGCCACAGTCAGGACTCGAACCACGAATCTTCGGTTTTCCATGTAACAAGACATCCGAACGCGCAGTGATCTTCTCTCGTCTGAGATAATGATGTAGCGGACCAGGTTGAGCGCCGAGGATTACATCATATGAGGTAACCAAGCATAATGTGTCGAAATGGGGTTACCTCAACACGACCACGCTAATGAATGCCGAGTCAGCTCTTCCGTACGTATTTATACCACGAGGGTCTGACTCGAGGGGGAATCAGTGATGAGTGATCAATGATCAATTGTTGAATCAGTCGTCGAGACCCTTGTCTGAATCATTGCGGGACTCGCCGTAGTTGATGGGAGAGTTGTAACATTGACGATCTCAGGTCCGCTTACCTTACACTAGTCGCCAACGCAACACCAGGTGAACAGGTAAGAATGTATCTCCTCTAAGTTCTGCTTATTCGCCGGGCTTCATCCCAATCCGAGTGGCCAATGTACTCACGTTAAAGGAATAATATAATTTATTGGGTCAATGCATCCCCTGTGCATTATTTAAATATCCCCAACCCTGACGGAACGCCACCTTGGCCTACCTACCACCCCAGTACCGACGCATCCCCCCTACCTCTGAGCTATCACCCCCTAGTGTAATCATCTACTGCGGGGTAACCATCCCCTGTGGGGGTGTTACAATATCTTAAGTTTCTTCAAGCGATCTCAGTACCTCTGAAATGTACCTTGAAGGTGAATTACAGTGTGAATTTATGACACCTAATTAACCGCAATTTACATCTCGACTGCTTCTGCATAGGTTAGGTTATGTTATAACGGAGGTAGACATCTCGCAAACTGCGACCTACATAGATCACTGCGGCCACCACCCCTCGGAGGAAGGAATATAGTGAAGGTACCTCAGGAGGTTCGGTATAGGCCGCAGGCAGAGGGACCTAAGAGACACCCGAAAGACCCTCAAGAACCGTCCCACAGCTGGAGTTGCCTAAAAAGGGCGATGAACGATGCGTCGACAAAGCAGCGCTTTAGTATCCACGGGGAGTGCTCTTTCCTTTGAGCAAGCTCCCGCGCCATTTGTCCGTCACGCCACCCGCAACGAAACCAAGAATGCACACCTGAAAGATAAAAAGGAAATGGAATGAAAGAGAAATAATGGAAATGAAGTCGTGGTAGATGAGAAACTACCCCAAACTTCAAGGAAAACCACGAAAAAACCAAAGTCAACGGTAATCGAAACCGGGACTTCCCGATTGCGAGCCTCACCCGTTACCACTGAGCCATTTCGCTCTATGATTGAGCGGTCTGACTTCTGAACCCAGGGGTCCCCAGTTCGATGTTCAGGTGGGTTGGAGTAGATTTTGTCTCACTAGAATTACCCCTACCCTCGTAGTCTGGAAGTATGAATGTATATGTGAAAATTATTTAAATCCAGTGTTAAAGTACTCTAAGAGTCAAAGAGTACTAATAGCAGCAGCTGCTTCTCAATCCAAAGTTCTCGAGTGAAACACAATTTAAAAGATGTGTGTAATAATCGCTCATTTAAACTTACATGTGTAAATATGGCTTCAAAGTTGAAACCGATTTGAAAAATCACCCGGAGTTACATGAAATAAGAACTTGAGGAAAGTTGCCCTATCTTCTAAATCATCATATTTGGTTTAAGGGAAATAATAAACGATTTTCCTTTCACAAATCTAAAGTTCCACTTCAAGTTTGTATTATAGAAAATTAGAATGAGCATTTATATATCATAGCGTACCTATAATGTATCTGGGTTAAATTGAAACATGAAATTTAGAAGAGAACAACCAACTCCTGCTTATAACAATACGAAAGCTAGCAAAGCAAGGGCAGCTGAACATATCAGCATATTTTCCATATTCCATTGCTAAAAGTGCAACTGGCAAACTAAGTACAACTATACTGAGACTAGGCAGTAAAGGGTGAATGTGATAGAGTTTCTCAACTCTTGGATCGTCATTAGTGCACTCCCCACTCCTAGACCGGTCAGGTAGTATCAAAATAGTCATAATTTAACTTAAACCTGACGTACTGTAAAGCCTTGGATTTGGATTAGCTAGCGAGGTACTAGCAGATAACTACCGAAAGACTAACTACGAAAGTTACTAAACATAAAGTAAGCAATAAACTAATGCAGTTTGTTACCTGTTCATATTAGTTCACTCCCTCTGGAGGGAGACTAAGAAAACCAAGACTCAAGATCGCCGAGCAGCTATATGACTTCATTTATCAGCCCAACTGCTTACTCGTCGTAACGGTCAGCAGTGAAGTACTGGCTGAGGCTGATGCAGGGGGATAACTCCACAGTACGATCCAACTGTTATAAATACCAGCGAGAAAACCTGTCTCCTAAGTTTTGGGCAGCTGATTTAAAAAGGGATTTGTGGAGAATAGGAATGGGGTCAGTTGGCAAAGAGCTTAAACAAATGACAAAAACATATGAAAGGTGTCAAAAGAAGATTAAGAGACATCAGCCAACAGGAAATAGAATCTAATTGCAACATTAAACCTTCTCTAAGTCTAGCAAATTAAATAAAATTTAACTGGGGTAAAGAGGCATATACATTTAATTTAGGAAGAAAGGAAACATCAGGAATGGCATGGGTTAGACTGGGGGACTGGAGGGCAAGAATTTGCCCATTCTGCGATTTGGACGAGGACTGGGAACATATTTTGGCGGAATGTGCAGAGTGGGAGAACCAGCGAACGATTTAACTCAAAGAAAAACTCTTAAGTCTCTCAAGAAAGAGATTGGCATGTTGGGAGCTACTGGCTGACCATAGAAACTGGCAAAACATGGGCAATTTTTCGGCTAAGGTGCGCGAAACTAGGTCAATTTTTTTCAGTTAGACAAAGGTAATTAATCTCTATTTTCCTTTTTCTTGTCTGTTTTGTTTTCTTTTTATGTTGTTTATTTTGTCACCATACTTGTATCGTAAATATGCATGTACGGTCAATGACCCATACACTAAATACTTGTGTAATAACTTCAATGATTTGAAACCAATAAAGATGCCTTATCTATCTATCTATCTTGTAACGGTCACTCGCTCTCACGTACCAGACATGCTGTGCAGTCGAAAACTTTCCAACGGACAATTGTGTAATCATAATAACAGCACTCTAAATATTTACCACCACAATTATTACTATTGCTAGTATTATAATAATCTAACGTCCCGCAGGCTTTGTCAGGATAGGAACTGCGAGTTTTAAGGATTAAGTGTGTTTAAGAGAAGCAAACGAAATTTATAAGGCACATCATAAACTTTTTTTTGGGGGGAGACCCTCAACTAGCAGGTCTCCTTTTTCATTAGTACAGAAATAAATATGTAATACTGGTAAACTTGGTGAACAATAATGATTTCATTTACTTTCGTTATAGGAATAAAATATATTGAGAAGCAATACATTTCGTGTCATGTATCATCTCTTTCAGTCTTGTAATTAAATCTTAGAAACACTTCAACGCCCGTAATGCAAAAGATATGTCACCTTAAAATTGCCTTTCCATTGGGTACTACGTAGAAAATGTTTGCTAGAATATATGAATGAATAAATGTTTCGTAGATATGTACACCAACTTAACGCTAAACCAGATATCTTTGTTTGCTTCCTCTCTCTCAGAAACTGCAACCTCGTTTCAAATTTAATAAAATCTGCACCCCTTGGTTAGTGCAAAGAGCTTAATTAGAACATTTTTCCTCTTACACATATTCCGGCTAACAATGAAAAGTGGTTTTTGAATACGCCAGTCAGTTAAATGTCATCATTTTCTAAAAGATAAAAGGGAGCTTTCTTCGATGTTTTTCCTCGAGTATCCCTAGCAAAGAACAGCAAATTTATTTTTATTCCTTCGTATCCATCGTTTTTCATACAAGTATCGCGTGCATTCAAATTATTACGGCATTCTTATAAACATACATGCACTATTAATATGCATATCGCATATGTCCAGTGTACTGATTCAAATCATTAGCATGTTGTATTTCATAATCTACAAGAGGCAGTTATAAAACCACTTCTCATATTATATGAATTTCTCTGTACAAAGAAAATAATCTATTGGTCCGGCCCTAAAAGTAATAAGAGCTTTCTAGAAGTGAAACAATAGGAGTACAAACTGACATTTTGAATCTTTTATGTGACACGATCAGTGATGGGAAGAACGTAAAAATAATGCATTATTTCATAAACTCCTTAAACGTAACAGAATCATTTCACTGCGAGAATGAAGATGTTTAATTCTGTAATTTTATTGTTTGAAGAGAATGATATAAGAAAAATATAAGTCGCCCGGGAGCAGCTAATCAGGTGATTGTTGTATCTTCTGATGTCAGCCATCTGTAGCGCCGCGTTAGGCGTTTATATTGCCCTCTGTATGATTGTGCCTAAGAACTGCTAGCAGGTAAGGTGGATACTGCAATGTTGGTGGTATCGATGTCGGCTCAGGCGGAATGATACAATATGTCCACAGCCGGCAATGCAGTAGGTATGGCCCGGTGGTAAAGCTGGTAGGTGCTGCCAAAATACTTTGGTGAAGGGAGCCGACTGGCTCAAAAGTCCAATACAAATCCCTAAAGTCAAAGGTAGATATTATAATGTTTTTGACGCTTAATTTTTAAATATACCTCATATGTTTTGCATACATTGTTTAGATTTTCTTTCCTGTAAAATTTTAGTTTTATATTGTGACGCAGGGCTAAGGCTAGGTTATTGGGAGGTTGGCGCCAGGCAGTCGGAGGTAAAAACGATAAGTAGCGCTCGCCATTGTAAACACCGGGAGCGCTATAGCAGATAACTAGAATCTTCTGCAAGTTTCTTCCCCCCCCCTGCAGAACGTGTGTCAAATAGTTCTAGAATGCTCTGTGGAGGATTCCATTGTCTATGTATTATTGCCATTGCCTTTATTCTTATGTTATAAAGGAGTGTTCTCGCGAGAGGAATCAGCCAGTCAGTCAGCGAGTGAGTTGGGGATAGGTTTCTGGTACGACGAGGATTGTCGTTCTCCGAGCGAGTCTCAGCGGAGCTGCTGTGGCGTGCAGCGGGTGCTGTTGCGTTCAACTTCCCAGGGAGCCAACCGCCTAGAAGAAGAGGCTATCACGAAGGAAGTGAAGTGACGGGGAATTGAAGTAGTTGACGTTAGTGAAGTGATAGCATGAACTAAGTGAAGTTTCAGTGGAGTTGAACCGGATAAAAACAGTGACAGTGGGAATTCAGAGGAGAGGCAGTTAAAAAACTGAACAGTCACAATACGCGTTGCCTCTCTTAAAAACTGATATTATTGACATAACCAAAGAACATTTAGTTTTAGCTTCTATTGGGTAAAACGTATTCAGACAATAAAAAAATGCTCGACAGCGCAATTCTGGAGAATGTAGTTAATACAAAGTTACACCAATTAAAAGAGGTATACCTTCATTTGTAATTTCTTTGAGAATAAGTATTGAACAGTTTTCGCTTTCTCACTGAATTTAGTCTAATACGAAGTATACATTTTTGCTCTCCATTTTATAATATATTCACATTTGTATTTTATTTTGCCGGAATAAAACAAATTATATCTTACAAACTTAAAGGGACCGTTATGGTATATCACATGTCCTTCAAGTCACTTTCGTAAATTATTGTATGGGATACTCCTAACTATCTCTTGTTTTCCAAACACTGGAGAAATTAGGGTAAAGGTTAACTCCGGAAAATGTGACCATAGTTACTTAATCCTGTTGTAAACTAAACATGAGTTTAAGGATGCATGCATAAGCTGGTAAAACGATTCCTTTGAGATTTATATTTAAAAAAGCAGTTTTTACGATCAAAATTCATTTAGGTTGATATTAGGTTTTAAAAATTTAGGTATAGATTTGACATCTCTCCCTATTAGCACAAGGGAGATGAACGTGGGTTACAGGGCTGGAGGAAAGGGTGTTCCTGTCAACACAAGTAAAACTTTAAATGTTCTTGTTACAATTTTTCCGCAAGATAAACATTAATGAATTAAATGGAGGTTTCTTGGATCCTCTCAACTACACTCGGTAACTTGTCACAGTGTTCACTGCAAGTATTTCATCCGTACAGAACAGATATCATATACAGAATGGACCATTTAAGTTGAGACTGTACAGTATCTCTAAAACTAAGCGTTGTAGAAAGAAATGTCTTGAATAAAAGTTGCTTGATATTATGGGGGGAAGTATATATCATTAGTCGTGTTTTATTTGGAGTACGCTGTGATGGTCGTTTTAGGTTCAATTTAATATTTTAAATGCAAACATTCATTATGGTGAATTTTAAAAAATGACCATCATAACGTCCTGCAAACAAAACACATCTAATGGCATTTATTTTCCTCCATAATATCAAGCAACTTTTATTCAAGGCATTTCTTTCTACAACGCTTAGTTTTGGAGATATTGTACAGTCTCAACTTAAATGGCCCACCCTATATAGTACAGACATTTGCACAAAACAGTAAATCTCTTTAAAATACGCCATTTATGTCAAATAAGGTTTTAGTGGTATCAGACACTTCCAAGATACCCATTATTAATGCTTGAAAGTGCTCAATACTTTGTCATTCCTTTCGAATACTGTCGATTTTCAGTTTCTCGCGATTGCATGGAACGAGTATGGAATTTTAAGCCCAGCGTATACCATCCAGTTCTGAAATACTTGAATTTCGCCATTCCATTTATATTTATAACAAAATGTGTGATGTAGCCATTTTTGCAATGGTTTGTCTCCATCAAAATGAAACAGAGAAATACTTTCGTAAGAATAATTTTTATACCCATTAATAAACCATATAGGATAGAGAAAGTCGGGTGAATGTCACATATCAGATTTTTGTTTGCTTGTTTCTTTTTCATGTTAATGCAAAGACAACTGAGTTGCAATGCTATCACATAGCGACGCTTTGAGAAGTTTCGACTATCGCTTTAGTTTACTGCATTTTTGTTATACCGACAAGGTAATGTGTAGATGAGTAATGAAGGGATATCTGTATTAACAAGAAGTAGATGAAGAATAGGCTTTTGTAAGAATAATTTGTAGAAGAGTGAGTAGAGAAGGTCATTGAATTCAACACATCAGGATTGTTTAATTTTTCTTATTAAATATTACACTGCAAAAGCCACTAAAAGGTTTTGACAGTTCCATTAAAATAACCCTACACAAATACAATAACAGAACTCTTAGTGCATACCATCTTTTAGAAAAGTATCTTTTTTGTTCATCATTTACTTTACTCTTTATGGTAGCTCACAAATGCGGAAAATTGTTGAATTTATTCAATAATTAGTAAGAAATATAACTATTGTTTATAGCAATTAAAATAAATGGAATTTGGTGATATTTAGGCAACCTGTGCACACCTTATTAAACTTAGCGTTGCTTTGGTTTTGTCTAGACGTTATGATACTCTGTTTTTAAAACGTTAATCCTGTATCTGGCAGAACTCCGCTGAAAGTATCACGTGCATATCGCAACACTTAATCGCCCAAGGCAGTTAGCAAACTGCCAGCTTGTCCTAAAGTATCGAAGTTGAGAGGCTGAACATTTATATCGGATATTGAAAATCGAATTCCGATTCTCTAAGAGACAAAGCTGTCATCTCTTCTCTCTCCGTTTTACTACGATCTGACTACTGCTATCCATTTGCATCGAAATGGGTAGGCATGTAGAGCAACTATAGTTATATATTTAAACCTAACCACAAAGGAGAATAGCATAGTCTCTGAGAATAGAGCTAAAGGTCTTTTAGGAACACTTTATGAAACAGTAAGTGCAGGATTTTAAATATCTCAAAAAGGAGTTCGCGGTTTCGATTGTGGCAAAGCAACACAAATCAAACGTCTCTCAAATGAAGCCATGGAATCACAGCCAAAGAAAGACTGTCACAATACTTGCAATCAAAGAAAGGTACGGAGAGAACATGCATTGCAACATAATTAGAAGAATTTAGGTTCGGAAATACTAATTAAAAATATTCTGACTGTTAAAGGAGAAAAAATATAAAAATTGTATACAAATAATTGGGTAAAGTTAGAGAAATAACCGAGCGGGATGGCTCAGTCAGTAACGTTTGTGGGTCGCATTTAGGAGATCGTGAGTTCGATTCCCACGGTCGACCTTCCTGACTCATGGGCTTTTTGGGAGTATCCCGGAGTCGCTAGGCAAATATTGGGAATGTTAATTACATCCTCCGAATTCCCTGTCCCTCCATTTCACCTCCATTCTTATTTCATTTCACATTTCATCTGTTTGGTCTGTTTCAGGGTTGAAAATGTCGCCGAGAGTCTCGGCGTTGCATGGCAAGGGAAAAGGATGCTCTATGTAACTCTTCGTCCGCCGGAACGGGAGCGTTCTCCGAGTCCCGGACCCCTCAGTGGGATGTACAAGTCTGAAGGGGGAGGGAGTCGTTTGCACCAGCTGCCATCAGGGAGGTTGCAATGTGTAAATGAAAGGGACCCTACCCCCTACCGCCGTCTGTCTCCTCTCACCTCCCAGGACACCTCGTCAGGGGCTTAGGCACAATAGATCTGTTAGGTCGAGATGCTAAGCTCCCCTCCACACCTAGTCCTACTTCTTTACTCCCTAGAGAGAAATAGGTAAAAATGAACAAGAGGAAGCTTTAAATAAAGGCAGTAAGAAATGATAGGCTTGAGCATCGTAAATGAAGATAAGATGAAACATTATACATCAAAAATTATAAGGGCCACCAATACACCAATAACCTGGATTTGCGCGTATTGGGACTAATAAAATGTAGGTAAGAACCTCAGAAAAAGAATATTTGGGGAAGACAAATAAGGTCTAAGTCATCGTATTTTCTACTAGAGTATAAGCAATATAAAAGTATGTAACGAATGCACCTATGATGAGAAATAAATATCTAAATATCTACTGTCACAGGTTAGATTAAGGAATCCAATCAAATGAAAACCTCATTTTAGGTTTGAAAATCTAACAAGGACGGTTATTGCAGCATGGTGACCCACTGCTACAATGACATGTTTTTGCTAGGTTTGTATCCGAACACAGAGAGCTAGAAGTACCACACATCTGTGTTGCTATCATTGCAGGCGGAAATGCACAACTTCCATGGCAACAGATGATTAGCCAAGTAGCCAGTGCTTATTTTAACTAAGATATAGGCTAAGGGGAGATAGGAAGGGAGCGGATTTGAATAGGTGTCCTCTTTGTGGAGAGGCAGATGATGATTTGTATTATATAATTGAATGTGAAGAAACTAAGTTGTGGAGAGATCAGTTTTTACCTAAAGAATGGGAGAATGTTAACAAAGAAGTATTAAAAGTTAGGATAATGAAAATACAAAAGGAAAGGGATATAAAAAATAGGAGAATATTTGGGGAGAGTAAGAGAAAAATGGTTTAGAAAAATAAAACAATATGAATTTGTTATGACCCACCATGCATAAATAACCACGGTGTTAAAATGCATGATGGACCAAAGAAAGAAAAAATAGCAACTCAAAGTAATGTATTAAAAATTGAAAGAATTTTGTATTGCATTATGAAATAAATATACATACATATATGCATACAACTAAGATTTTTCGGCTCTCAGTCTATTGTGATTGACACTATTGGAGGGTTATCTCAGACATGTTCTTAGTTCCGTCTTCACAAGCTAAGATGGAGTGGGTGTCCTGGATTAGAATAAGATTTCATACAAAGAAAACGAGTAGCGGGTAGCCTACCGCCGTGCAGGGTGATGTTAAAATAAGTTTCATTAAACTATATAATGTAAGTTAACATTAAATTTAAGGTTATTTTACGATAGGCAGTAGAATAATATTCGGTCATGCTGAACACTTAGGGACACAACACCAATAAAATAGTTCACGCATCTTCATTGCACAAGGACTATGCTATACGCGAAAGTAATTTAACATGTAGTAGTAGTAGTAGTAGTAGTAGTAGTAGTAGTAGTAGTAGTAGTAGTAGAGGTGCTAGTGTAGAGAAGGTAGTAGTAGTGGTGGTGATAGTGGTTCTAGTGCAGTGGTGGTAGTAGTAATGGTAATTATTAGCACTTAATTTCATGTTACTTAATACAGGATGAACTGAATACACACAAACTCATACCAACTTTTGCCTTTATCTCTCTCTCTCTCTCTCTCTCTCTCTCACCTACACACACACACATACATGCAAATTTATAATTTTTACTCATTCATAAACTTTCCCTCTGAATACTTTAAAATATAAACCCACCTAATATGGAGCCGGTACAGAATAACAATAGTCTAACCCGTGATCGTGAAAAAAATGATGATAAATTTTCCGTATAAACAATCTTAGTCCTTATGCCAGTATTTCCGGTAAATATGTAGGTACCCAGGCTTCTGTATTTCTGCTATTTAAATTCAAGTTCAGCATGCTGGGCCTCAGGGAAGTTGTAGCCACAATACTAATGGTAATAACTTCTTAATATCTTCTTTCTGTGTGCTTTGGCCAAAATATGTACCTAGTTTTCTGGTTTTACACACAATTGGCCAATGCTTCTTCCAGCCTTCAATATCTCTATCCCTCCGTCTCGGAGTTTAAACAACGCTATTCTTGGCCTTGCATCATACCCAAACCTAAAATATAAGTGTCCTTACCTACATCTAATTTCTATTTAATTTTTCATCTCCAGTGATGAATTAAATTATACGATGTTAAGTTTGTTTTTGTTACCTCTACCGGATATCAGTAATCCAAGTTTGTTTTATTATTTATAATCCACACTGTGGCTCCGCCATTTACATTTTGAGTACTCTACATTATTTAATTTGTGGTGATAACACATTGCCCTCAGGGTTCTTCAGTCACCTTTAATTAGTCTTACCAACCACAAATTACATTGAGCTTAGCATACACCGTATCTTTGTGGCCTCACGCGCAGCTTCAGAGTTGGGTGTGCCCTCATGGGGTGTGCAAGATACCCCTTCACAGTATTCATGTTGTATTGTATTTATGATATATAATTTATCCCATCGCCATATCTCACTTACGCATAATAACGATGTTCTAACCATTGCCTCAGTGTTTTACCTCACGTATGTGAAATTCATGACAATAGATGCAGTACTTCAGCAATTAGTGTATTCCTGTATAAAATCTGTGTTCCTGTTCTATTTCCATCCATTCCAAACCTTATTCCAAGATGCAGTGTTTAACTTTTTGAATTTCTTCCTCCCCGTTAAGTATGTCTTTAACGGGCCGCAAAAATTGTCATTTTTAAAGTCAAGGATTTTTTGCTGTAAACAGGATCTATTTTATCTATCATAAATTAATAGCACTGGTTGCAATTTAGCAATATTGCATGGATAGTTTTAAATATTGCATGAAATTTTGTAATACCCCATAAGACATTTCATTAATGTCCTTCACTGCAATTATACTATTTTGCTTTGCCGTAAATGAAAGCTAGTGTAAATATGAAGTCATACTTGATCAAGGAATCTGTTACTACAATATTATGTACAAATTAAATGTTTTTTACTAATTAAAAATGCAATAGCTGTAAAAAATAAAGTGATCTAATTATATGGCAAGAAATGAATACTAGTAGCGGACAAATCTAATGAATTTGGTGTTCCCTCAGTGAAGTCAACAATAGTAGGTTCTATCTAAGTGCAAGAAAAAAATATTTTTCCACACCCAGCTACATGCCTTAACTAAAGTACCCAAGGATAAGAATTAGCTGCAATTATACTACAGTGTACATCATATTTTAATTCCCCAAATATTGCATTATCCTCAGAAAATTAGACTTTTGTTTAATAGATCGTATTTGAAGTTTGCCACGTTGCTTTGTTTGAAACTCGCGCCAACATAACATCTCATTGCCCATTAAAGTAGTATTCATGTCTTTTTGCTTCTCCTGGTTTTAGTACCTCGGTTTTGAGGAAGCTATTAAGTCAGAAAGAAGATACAGTAACATATTTTAAATTAAGGAGAAAAAGAAGAGAAAAGTCATATTGAGTAAGACAAGAAACGCTTTTATAATGTGAAACAACTGACTGCCTAATGGATAAATAACCGCAACGAATAGGCAATTGAAAAGAAAAATCGTTAAATTAATAATTAGATTTTATGAACCTTTTGGATTGCATCTGAGAGCATAAAGTGTCTCGTTCCTTTCTCTTTTTCTTTGTCTTTTTTCTTCTTTCTTCCATCTTGCAGTTTTGCAATTACCGCTTAGAAAGTTCACAGTGCCGTTAGAAAGTAAAATTAACCAGAGTTTTTAAATTCAAAGTTTCACCCTGCCTTAGGAGTATCCATTATGACTTTTAAATTAGAGGGGTCATTAAATTAGTGTATCCATATACTGCGGTTTTTCCATGTATGTTTCAGCCTGTACATATGAAACACTTCAAATGTGGTTCAAAATGGGGAGTGTTAAATGCTACAGCTGGAAGAAACTTTTCCTTAATCAAAGCTAGCCTTGGGTCGCCATTGGATAGTCATGAAGCAATGGCCAATTTAAGGCTAACACAACAAAATCAAAACAATTGTATAAGGATTAGAATCTGCGAAGGTCTAAGTGTTCATTCCTTCCTGATACTGAAAATAAATAAGAGAAGGAGCAAAATAACATTTCGAGAAGGAAGCCATGAAAATTAAAGATTTGGCACATTTACTTTTAAGGCAAAATACATTTAACATTTCAAAAACGGTTAAGACTACCAGAAGATTTATTTTACTCCAAGTGTTTATTTTAATGAGCTAGAAATTGTACCTAAAGTATTTGTTTATCACTTATGGTGTCATAGTTATGCAAAATTAAACAAATTACAGTCAGAATACGAGACTTCATTGGCTACTGTGGCAATCTTTTGTCGAATTCAGTGTTATATATCCTTCTACCTTCTTCATTAATCGTGAAGTGTATTGTTTCGAAATATATGAAATTTATATAATCTGTGGATCAAGGATTGAAAAAGCTACAATCTCATAATGAAGAAAATATTCTCGGTAGCTATTTCTAGATTAAAATATTTAATGGCAACGTTAATCCTTTAAACAACATTTCAGTGGGAGCTATCGTAGTAAGCTAATTAAATTTATAAAAATGTATATCATTTGTGCATTTGAACCTTTGTTCCATTTGAACATTACCGTATGTCCCAATTAATTCTACTTATTCACAAATATACATCACATATAACAAACTATTTCTTAAGTCAGTGCTACATCTTCAAACGGATATTTAGAATCTTTAGGTTGCTTTTCCAAACGGAAAGACTCACCAGAACGGTGAAGTATACATCGGCATATAGCTAGTTTCACCAAAGAGTGGAAAAGTCAGGCTCGGAGGCGACTCCTTTAGCTTTGAAGTGAAACCTAGCTCAAGGAGATCGAAGAGGGGAGAGCTGTGTGCTCATAGGGTGTCGACTTGCCGCCAACTCCGTATAGCGTGGCGTACTAAATGTCAGTATGTCAACCTTGGGATTTTAAATAATCATCAGAGCTGTTTTTGATAAAATTAAAACTAAAACGAATATGTTTCCATGTAATGTCTAGCCTGGACTGGGGGATTTCCTAAAAATCATTGTGTTGCATCTTTACAAGATGCTGGACTTAAATACCAAGTTTGATATTCATCCGTGTGTTATTTTCTAATTTGTGTTATTTGTAGGGACACAAGCGCATACACAGAGAGAGAGAATGTGGAAGGAAAAAGGTTCGTTTAAAGATGCCTTTTCTACGGATCAGAGCTATCCAAGTGCTTATTTCCGTTAAATCTGGATACCCAATCACTTGGTGGAATACAATGATTCCTCTACCTACCACAAGTAAGCGGTAGAGAAAGTAAAAAGGACAGCAAAGGTAAAGCTCTATATAACGAGTTCTCAATCCGGTATTTAATTTATTTTAGTTAAATTATTCTAATACATCTTAATACATATATTTACCTTCTTCCCTCAACCATTGAGCGTTTCCAACAATCAAATTGTATTTAATATCACCATCCCGATAATTAATATCTATCATTTAAACATAATTAAAATCTCGTAATCTTAGTGATTTTGAGGAGTATTTTGTATCACAAAACTGTGAATGCCAGAGTGATTGTGGTGTAAATTAACATTATTGTATGACAATGATTTGAGATGTTTGTAAATTATAAGCATTGTTAGGAAATAACTTTTCACGGCCTCACTGAAACTGACAATAAGAGCGGATAACAATGAGCGAGGGGGTGAGTTGTTTATCAATTATAAGAGACAAACAAATGACGTCAGAGTAGCGCGCTTTTCTTTAGAAATGGAGGGAATATCTTCCCTAGAGCATATGTGTTCGTAATTTTGATTGGGTATAAAAATAGACGCTAATGTTGGCGCCCTTTATTCCAATAGCAGCTCTGTTATAATGTTTAGGCATATCGGGGTGTGGGAGTATAAATTATGAAGCCAGAGACAGGTAACGCATAGTTCAACAGGATCATTCACGCGTTACACGTCGCGCAGTTTAAGAGAATCATTCACGCGTTACACGTCGTACAGTTCAACAGAATCATCCACGGGTTACACGTCGCGCAATTCTACAGAATCATCCACGGGTTACACGTCGCACAGTTCAACAGAATCATTCACGCGTTACACGTTGCACAGTTCAACAGAATCAGTCACGGGTTACACGTCGCGCAGTTCTACAGAATCGCTTGCGTCGTAAAGCTAGTTATAAAATGTGAAATACGCGAATTAATAATGTGTGGCAAATAAGTGATTATAGTTACATTCGAAAATATAACAGTTTCAGTCGGGCGTGTATCAAGAATAAATATGTGAAATTAATGAAGTGTGACGGCAATAAAAGTGTAAAAAAAAATTCTTTTATCAGTGTTATCTTTTAGTAACAACTCCTTTCCGTTTACACACCCTATTCAAGAGATTTGCTCGACTGAGTAATAATAGCTAGCCGGAGAACAAAGAACCCAAAAATTCAAAAATAGTAAAACAATAAAGGCGCTCAGCAAATAAGATAACACGAAAGTTACCGCGACAATTTCTCACATGTATAACCTCAGGATTGACAAGAATCCCCACTTAGTATCTGTAGAACAGCCTTATTCGTGTAGTTTTCAGGCAACTTGTCCGGTTACTGCCCCGGGACACAAATATCACTCCGTTGGAGAGGAAGCAATATGTTATGAACCAGCTGAACCAAAAAGTTAAGCCTCGGGGATATAATGAGGACAACGGTAGTAATGGCGTGATGATTGCGATCGCCTAAAGTCCATTTTCCTCTACTAATTACCCTGCATCAATTAACAATACAGCAATGATGAAGTATCCACTGCAAAGCCACTGACGGACGCCCCATCCTGCGTTTTTGAACACACTCGATTTGACGGTATGATATCCCTTTATCAAGAGAGTAGTGAAGTGCATGTGGCGACCTCTCTAACGGAACGCTTGTATTTCACTCTCCATCACACACAACAGCGGATTTGCTCTATTAACACAAAAGCCTCATTCATGTTTCCCTTTCCGCTCGACCACTTTATTTAAATTTGACAATACAATTAATTACAAGCCGCAAAATGTGTTTGCTTATATTCTTCCATCTTTTATCAGTTGCTTTGAGTATCATGCTAGTAAATAATAACTGCTCTACAAGCATTTATGTTTAATGTGTGCTTAAACAACTGAAAAACCACGTTAAAATTCCTATATCGCCCCTAAACATAACTAGTAACACAAACTTGAAGCAGTGTTTTTAGCACTTAAATGATTTCAGTCAAATTATATAATATGTAAATTTAATAACAGCCCGCCTTGAAGCAATATGTGTATGTAATAATTTGTAAAATGTATGTAACAGTCATTGCATATGCTTATATTATTGTAAACATGTTCAATAATGTTATGTGAATGCATTACATAATTTAATAATGTAGGAGCTGTGAGAAATAGGTCAAAAGTTGCTAACAAAGAGATAACAATGAGGTAACCTTGAGTCAATAATGAGTAAGAAAGTTTAACAGTATTACTTGTGATTCTTGGAGTAACAATAATGTAATTTTAGTGACAGTTTATAAAGATAGCCAATCAACAACTAGAAAAAGCTTTAGTTAAATGCAGATATTCTATTGGAGTAGAATTGGCCAATCAGAGACTTGAAATACAGAAATTTACAAGTTCAGACGGTTGAAATCTATGCATTGCCTGCGGACAGTGTTTGTAACTGGATGCGTCCGTGCGTCAAGATGGCAGGTTGAGGGCAACCCGATGGTGTGGTGATGCGTCCTCGAGAAATATAATACGTATTCGTGTGAGACGAAAATAGTTTACGTATTAAAAAGTGCAAGTATTAAATAAAAGAATCTCACAGCTCTCGATATCAGTGAAGTGCTATTTAATTTGTGTCAAGGATTAATAAGAAGGAGTGAATTAAAACTTAAAATCTGTGTAAGCCTACATTCTTGTCGCATCACGCTCTGCCAAGATATCCATGTCTCTAAAATAATACTGCCGCAGCCGAGGCAAACATAAATATATAATATTTAAATAAACATTTAAATTACAAAGCTATTTTTTTTAAACTTAGGGCAAAGGCCACCTGAAAATACATTTGGGGCGAAGGCTACCGGAAACTGTTTACCATACGTGTGGTTACAACTACTTCAAGTGTTCGGCTCCCCAACAGTTGAAATACGATACAACTCCTCTAAAAAAAACCTTTCTCAAATTGGCGTCCTTTAAATTTGACAATACAATTAATTACAAGCCGCAAAATGTGTTTGCTTATATTCTTCCATCTTTTATCAGTCGCTTTGAGTATCATGTTAGTAAATAACTACTCTACAAGCATTTATGTTAAATGTGTGATTAAACAACTGAAAAACCACGTTAAAATTCATATATCGCCCCTAAACATAACTAGTAAGACAAACTGAATTATTGCAGTAAAATATAACCAAAGTGGTATTATTCTGCAGAGCTGAACAGGCTGACTCTACAGTCTACAGTTTAATAAATCTAGAGGGATTAGTTTCATTTCTTGTTTTTAATTGAACTCACAAAATGTATTAATTCCTAAAAATAAATTCCGATGTGTTAAACTCACATGACTTTCTCTACTCTTGTACAAGCTATTTTCCCAAACACTTATTCTCCATCTTCATGTTAATGGAGATAAATATTTCCAGAAACTACCTTATTGATAATTTTCTTGTAGGTGCAAGGATAATAGGTAGGCTTTAAGCGACAATCAAATCTTTTAAGAGCTGGCTGTTATGTGGAGCATTCCATTCTCTTTACATATGCAGAACAAAAAAACTAAAACAATAACGAATTCCCATTTGAGAAAAAGTATAAGTATTGGAAAATTCAAACAAATGACAAAGAATATCTCGGAATTGGTTCACTGGGCAAAGCCAATGTATATTAAATAAATTGTACGTTTTAACAAGATCTACAATTTTTGTATAGTAAAATTTTGTCTATATCTTACGGTTTACCAGTTATGCCAAATTCATTTAGAATGAAGATATTGAGGCCATTCCCAGAAAATTCAAGATATTCATTTCATTTTCCATGAAATATCTTAAACATATAATGTTTTAATAAACATCATTACAGCCATTTTTGAGAACATAAAAATTTTCGAAAAATGTTCCATTTGGTATTTATCCAACTTTTCGTTTCTGAATTGTGCTGTACACAGCCACACATCCACACAGACAGACAATCAGGGACATTTTTCTAAAAATGCTTTTTTTTTGATTCAGGGGGACTCAAAATACATACTTCCGGTGTAATCTCGGTATCTAATTTTTTAGTGGAATACAATACTTCCCCCACTTACTATACGTGATATAGAAAGTAAAACCGCAATATGGAGATAAGCTTGGTTTGCGAATTACGCTAAGTTTGCTGTTGTCTG
Organism: Deroplatys truncata; assembly: GCA_030765065.1. Lineage (NCBI taxonomy): Eukaryota > Metazoa > Arthropoda > Insecta > Mantodea > Mantidae > Deroplatys > Deroplatys truncata. Next base: position 109,708,515 of record CM060979.1, read on the forward strand.
TAAACTACCTAGTACATTTAAGCGAAGAATGTTGCATTCGTAAATCGGTTAAATCAACGACTGAAACCACCCTTAACTTCTGCCATTTTTACTTTGAGGCGATAATTCTGATGGCCAGAAAATAAATGTTAAATATCACTCATTAATATATTATCAGACATTAACTGAAATCAAAATTGACCAAATTCCACAGTTTTGGCATTATAGAATTGAAATTAGCACCATTAGAAAGCCCGTAGAAAACTACCACTATGTTATAAACCTTGTATATATTGAGTAATAAATGAGCCCGTAATCATGCAGTGTTACTTGCAAGATTTTCCGCAGAAAATAAAGTTTAGAGACCGTTCCTGTCATTGTTATATTTCAAACGCGGTGGTGTGGGTAACGCATTGCCAGTTAGGAGTTTCAGCGAGCCGTTGGGGATACACAACGTCTTTTAAAAGGCAGTTAAAAATACAAAATATTTGAAGTAACCAATGAGAAATCACAATAAAATAGCAGAAAGGAAACTAACCAATGGGAAGATGATAAAGATTGGCAACGTGCAGATATCACAAAGGTTTGCTGCTAACAATATAAAGATTAGTGGGGGAATGAAAAAGTCAGTCAGTCCAGGTTTCTCAGTTGAGTTCGACGTCTAAATCTGTACGTAACAAGTCGAGTCCCGTGGCGCTCAGAAATCATGTAACAGTTACGTTTCGCGAGTCGAGATTTTAATTCCTCGCAGTCTATATCAATGGTAGAAAATAATAAGACATAGGAAAGTATTGTAATCTATAAGCAGTTAAACAAGTGAAGTACTAAGTATATGATTATTTCTGGCGTTGAAAAGAAGTCAAGTGATAGATCAAAAATCGGCGCGCGAGAACCTAGTTAAGAACACGAGTATGTCGGGGAAATAAAAAACAAAAGAATGGCAGATTAGCAAAGGGAATGTTTATTAGTGCGGCATAATAGACTTGCAAGTGGCATAGTGATTCTGACAGCATCATTGAAAGTGAATTACCGTGTTTTTCCTTAAGTGCACCGTATACCTGCATCCCGTATCCTTGGACATTACCCACAATTACTTTTCATAGCCGAGAAGAGAAGGGTCGACCATGAGATTCAACCTGGACCCTGCAACTGTGACGACTCTGCTGGACCGGGCACAACAACATGATATTATCACAGGTAATAAACCCACTTCACCATCGACGAAGAGAAAAACGCTACAACTTCCATTTAAAAGTGGCTATGAACCGAATTGGTACATCATCAGCCCATCGCCATTATTGCCATTATCTCGCCAATAAGTAACATATTATGTATTACCATTGATATGTCTTTATGGAAAATGCATAAGAAAGAAATTTGGAAAAAGGAAAGGCTGATAAGCACTTATGGAATCTAAATACAATAAGTTTAAAATCTACTTGTCAGAGTGGAGGAAGAAGCATTCGAAAGCTTCAAAATTGAGACTAGTGATACCAAGGAAAACAGACCAGAGTGCCGCCTATACTTCTGAGACCTGCTTGTTAGCATATAGTCACCGTTTAAATTGTCGGACCCTGTTTGTATTACATGCCGCCTGTACTCTGTCGCATGGTCGTGAAAGTATGACAATATTTCTGGTATGACTTGCGGAAGGATATATTACAACTGTGCACTAGTCACCTGGGTTCTGTTTTGGTGCGGATCAACCTAAGAGTGAATACAGTTTAGGCTCACAACGAGCCTACCGAACAGCGGTCAGTTAATAGGGGCATGAATACTACAAAAATAACTGTAGATCACATAAAACGTCCTCCGGAAATAAACCAAGATTTTAGAGTTCAAATCAGCAGCATAATACAATTTTGTACATTCAGAGCTTTCAATTTTTCCAACATTCTGTATAAGTAAAAGCAATTTTTCAGAAAATTTAATTATTCTGAATTTTATGCCTTCAACATATCCGGATTATCGAGGAGAAATATTAAATTGATACATTAATGATTATAGATGATCCCACGAGAGGTTAAAAATTTATCTCTTGAAACTGGTAACCTCAAAGGGAATTATTGAGACTGTTCCATTAATATTTCTAACAGACTATTTAATAGTAATAACTTTATTATATTGTTTCAAATCAAATCTCAATTGTATCAAGCCTACTAAGTGGGAAATCTAATGTGTTACGGAATTCTAGACAATGTTACAAACACTGGGAATGAGAAAACAGTTAAACTCAAAAATAAGATATGCCAACATCAGTACACAATAAAGACACTTTAAAAAAGCATAATTTATTTGGACATTTCCGCTATTTGAAGGTGCATTGGTTAAAATCTATTTCCAGAGTTGAAAGTTGAAGGAAACTGCTGGTAGGCGAACTGAAATAGATTGGACCGAGCTAAAGTTGAGGTAGTAGGATTTCGTAATTTCTCGAGAACTGATGATGGTGCTGTTGATTTATCTTCAGACCTGATTTCAGGGTAGATGCGTTGCCGTGACGTATTATGTTTATTAATTGTTTCTCCTGCATTCTAATCTGATTCATGTTTATTCTGCTGTCGAGATGGATAACGTGGAATATTAATCACTATATACCGATACTATAATACTATTACGGTTCAGCAACGGGCTGATATTTTATCCGATAAAGTCGCATACTTACAAGCATATTATAAGATACATGACTGTGATTGCTCCATATCCAAGGCACTGCTAGACGCTATTAGTCGATATCAAATATGTGGCTTATGAATTGAATAGTCACTGTAATATTAACAATTAATATAAGTAATTTCAAAACATTGCATCTTTAATTCATTGTTGTAATAACCGACCAAGATGTGTGAACAAAATTATTTAATAACTTTCTATAAAGAAAACAGCATATAGTAAAAGGAGCTAATTCATTAGATGCTAGATATGTTTACAGTACTATAAATGCATACTTTTGTTTTCTAACTCTTCTAGCATATCTGTAGTATGTTTCCTTAATAGTTATTTACGTGACTGTATAGGGAAGTTTTTTTTTCTTTTTTAGGCTGAGTAAGATATTGAGATATCGAAACGAGTCCTGAAAAGAAACAGTTTCCTGCAGTTACGTATAATATTCTGTTTCATGCTATGTCAAAATACAATGCGATCGTTTTATCGTGAGGCCGTATGCGTGCTCCACATATTATCTATTACACTGTAGTAGTTTTTCGTTCCGTAACTCCCGTGTTACTTACCCACGAGTGATATTAATATGCACTATGAGTACTAACCTTGTTATAAGTGGTGTTGCGCTAAACGTATTAGTCAGACGTCTAACAGTTTCTCCACGTGGAACAGGAATACCAGGAAATTTCTCCTGAAATTCTCTACACATCTGTGTACATGATTTGCTTTTTACGTATGTATCGTACATAAAAATGCGTTGTTGAAGCGTGAATTTATCGGCAGGCATCGCAGTGAACTAATAACAAGACATTAATACTCTTAAGCAAATCACACACAAAACAGATCTTTCACCTTTGAGATGCACAATGTCAACTCTCTTTCCAGCACGAACACACCAGCCATTGAAATACAATTGAAAGAGATAACCTCATGAGCCGCCATTTGCCCCTCGGAAAAGAGCCGAGGTCACTTCTATGTATATCCCGGTCTGTGGCCTCACCTTAAAACGCCTGCACCGTACTTTATGTATTGGTTAAATATTGTACTGCGTATTATGTTGGATATGGACGCAGTCATATGCTTCATATGCTATTTGCAGGGCCAATGTATTCATATGTTAGTGTTGGAGTACGAAAGTAAATGAAGTGGTTTAGAAACGGAGAAACGTGGAATTTCAGATAGTATGAAACAAAAGAATGTGCATATTTTTCTTTATTTGGATTCAGATTAAATCTTTGTACAGCAAGAACGTTTCTTTTGCTTTGTTTTGATCCACATGAATAAAAATGACTGAATTAGTATCATTTCCTTCCCTCTCTAGAATATGAACAATACTTTTAAGGTGCTTTGAAGCTCTAGAATTATATATTTAATATTATACAAAATCGTGGCGAGGAATTGTTACTGAAGGGAAACTTATATGACAAGAATGGCTACTATTAATTTTAAATTATTTCGTTTACTCTGCTGCGGCGCACAATATAAAAAAAAGAAATAACCTTTATTTAGTGTTTTCTACTAGCTTTCTATATTACTTTCTCCAACGCTTAGATATGCTAATAAACAAACGTCAATGAGCCTGTACCTGTGACTGAGTGAGTGTTCTGTGTGAGTGTGTACACTGGCTTCCATTTAGTAAAGCTATTGCTGAAAGTTGTATATTCATATGTGAATAATCTAGAATTGTGCACGTAAAACAGGACGCCACTGCACGCGCGAGAAAGTAAACAGATTCACACACCTCCTCCTTACTATACACACTCACCCGTAAAGGCCAGTAGAATGCCCCACAATGCTGTGGGGATGGCATAAATGGAAGCCAATGTACATGCGCGCGCGGTATGTCTAAGAGCAATCTAACTCCAAACTGTATACGTAGATAAATATCGCATTTGCTACATAGGTACATTTTAAGTATACAAGGTGAACATTCTTAGGAAATCTCTCCTTCCCAGACAACTGCTACTAAAGAAACATTTTCATTTTTATTTTGTTAAATATAACCTGAAACGATTTTGATTAGCATATTGTATGTTTGAGACTTTAGAATTATGAATAAAACTGAAACATTGAATTTATTGATAAATTAACTTTAATGGATAAAGTTAACTTTCTCAATTCATTTTTATTATTTCTGCTATAGATATTTCAAAATATGCACTTTTGTTAGTTCGAATTTTCCCAGAGTTTATGCAGCACACATTCTAATGTCAATCGGCCTTTCTGTGTTTACCATGAGCTCATACAGGGAGTATGTAATATCATGGACATTCTATTATTTTCGGCCGGTTTCTCGACGGCTGATCGTTGGCTCAGCCTACCAGGAGTTTGGTAAGTAAGTTTCACAGAATAAAAAAAAAGGTTTGAAAAAACAAGTGGAGAGAAAATGAGTTAAGCACTTCGCTATAGGTATGGTACAATATTCTTTTGTACAGTCGTACGCTCTGAATACATAAAATATGTAAAACCCAAAACTAACCAGGCTTAATGAGAACGGTCATATCGTATGAAGAATAAATAAATGTAATGATGCTCAAAATGAACCCGAAATCCAAGGAGCTTTTAGTTACCCAAATGTTGTCCTCTAATAAGGGAAGATCTCGGGTAAAATCTGATCTAGGCAACTCGTCCCAACCGAAGTTCGAACTTTGTCCTCCCCAAAATAGGACTAACACGCTACCCCATCCTATATATGTGGGTTTTTGACATACATTTATCTTTATTTAGACAATTAATCTCCAAAAACAGGATTAATGAAAGGCTGGTTTAAAATATGACCCCACATGAGGTTGAATGGGTAGAACAAAGGTAAAAGTACTGGCAACAGAAATTAGTTTCCGAAGAAGTAGGAAATCCAGAATGGACGTGGTTCCCCATTCAAGAATAAGTGAAATAATGATGAGGAACAAAAGAAATGGCTGATTTGGCTAAATGGATGAGAAGAGAGTTTCTCCGCTGGTTGGCACCAGGACGAAGGAAAGGAGGAAGCCCCCATCGGACTGCGAAGATAACCTAAACGAGGACATGGACGAAAGAGGCCTGGAGGAAACGGAAGAAATGAATAGTGGGTGCGGATAAGCAACGAAAGCCGTAGAAATTCAGAGAGTGAAAAAGAAAGCAGGCATAGAAAAATAAGCTTTTACATGAATAATCTGTAGAAATGGTATGAAATTAAATAAAGTGTACAGAATTGCATTGAACATTACACGTCACAGTTTCTTCTCATATACTTCACCTAGAAGAAGAATAGGAAGTATTTTAATGAATGTCTTTACAATTTAGTCCGTTACTTCATGCCACAAATGTTATAGATTAAGCTTTCGGTGATAAAATTAGCTGTGACTTGTTCTAATCTTAGTTGATTGCTGTTCGTCATAAGGTCCCAATGTGAAACATGATTAAATTCTAGGCTACACAGTCTGTTTTCTTTGGGACCAGATTTTGAACACTTGTATCCGTTTGCTAGGTTCTGATTTTAAATGCATGCCACTATATACTTAAACACTGATGGAAATTAACAAAAACGTTTCGTTCTTTGTGTCATGGACGTTACATTTATTCTGTAACGCAAACAGCTATATAGAAGAGATAAAGAAAAGCGCTGCCAAAACTTTTTCTTTATTGAAGCTTTATCTTGGAGAATAAATCGAAAAAGCCGTAAACAGTAAGTTCTGTAGAAAAAAGAAATGATTCTTCATCCTTTAGTATCGGTATAGTGCCAGAAAAGTTTCTACAAAGAAATGCTTTATATCTTCTTTTGATTTGTTCTTCTTCTTTATTTTTCTCCCCAGCTGCTATGTTCGGAATTCCTGTTCTTGTTTCTATTTCGCACATTACTTTTTTCCATCAGCCTTGGTGTAGTGACTTCTGAGTCACTCTCCAAGATCCATTGAGCTAGAGTGGCTTAAAACCCTTTTGTTTCGATTTCATGAGTACTATATATATTCACATAGATAAAACCACCAGCGATCTTTAAAATGGCATTTGATACTGTAGAACACAGTGCTCTCTGGGAGAAACTAACACGTAAAGGACTTTCGGGGAAAATGATTAGAGCACTTAGGGAAATGTATAAAGAAGTTAAGTTTGTTATCAAGACCGATCAGCACAATACATCAGCATGTAACATAGCGCAGAGGGGGTTAAACAGGGCCGTATACTATCTCCGTTACTTTTTAATTTGTTTATTGATGATGTTGTTAGCGTGACGTAGGAAGACATAGATGCACCGACAATCGCAGACCAAAAATTACCAATTCTTTTGTACGCGGATGACATTGTAATTCTTTCTAAAACGATAAAAGGTTTGCAGTCTGGTTTAAACGCTCTTCGACAATATTGTAGGCAATGGGGTATGGAGGTAAATATTCTTAAAACTAAAACAGTCACCTTTAAAAATGGATATGTGCACGGCCAACATGAAAATTGGACCTACTGGGAGGAAGAAATTCAAAATGTTAAACACTTCAATTACTTAGGAGTAAGGTTTGATATGGGCGGAAAATAAACAAGAACATGGAGTTTATAAAACACAAAGGGATTGGACAGCTTTCTGAAGTATTAAGGATATTGACCCGGGTACGACATATGCCAGTAAAAACATTACAGACATGTATGAAACAATGGTTAGGTCCTCATTACTATACGGCAGTGAAGTGTGGGGATGGGAGAGGGTGGATAATGTAAATAAAATACAATACAATTTCTGGAAGCGCATTCTAGGGTTGGGGAGGGGTACTTCAAACTACGGAGTTCTTCGTGAGGTAGGATGCTGGGAAGATGCTGTATTTGCTAAACTAAACGTAGTTAGGTACTGGCTGCGAATAATTAAAGGTAATCAAACAACTCTGAGAGCAATATGTTATCGTCATCAAATGAACAACATAGAGCATCCAAAATTCTGGGCGGCGGGGTTGCAACGCGAATTATCAAAAATTGGCTTAAATGATATCTGGCAAAGGGGTAATGAAAATACACACAGTGCCGTGAGAAAAGTCAAAAGACGACTATACGATATAAACAGGCAGAAAATAGAATCTGGATGTAGACAAAGATCAACATTGGAGCTACAAAATGTGATAAAAACTAGGTGGGGTAAGGAAACATATATTTTGGAATTGAGTATAAAACAGAGGACGGGAATAGCATGTCTTAGGTTGGGAGGGTGGAAAGCTCGCAAGATTGTTGATGACGATGGCAGGAGGATTTGCCCATTATGCGGGGAACAAGAAGACTGGACACATATTTTGGTAGCATGCGTGCAGACGGAGGGTATTAGGAAAAAACTATTACCGGAAGTATTTTTGGCTTCCAACAGACGGAGGACAGCATGCTGGGACTTGATTCTAAACAGCCAAAACTGGCCAAGCTTGGGCACATACTTAATGGAAGTACGTGTACTAAGAGTTAAGGCGTTTATGTAATTTTTCTTTATACATATGTGGTGCTTGAGTACTTGTGCGCGACTGTGTGTGTGTGTGTGTGTGAGTGTGTGATTCACAGTGTTTTTTCAATTTTATATGTATGTATATAGTGCGGTGATTATAAAAAAATAGTTGTTTTCTGGTCGATACTGCAAGTCACGTATACAGACCAGGTGTTTTTCTAGAAAGCATGTACGGTCTTATGACCCATGTGACTGTGTTATGCAATTAATGTAATACTAAATACTTAATAAATACCACCACTACTACTACTTGTTAAGGTTATTTCAAAAGATAATATAATATAAAATAATAACGCCTATTTTATGTTATTGTTCAGTTTAATGGACTTAATTATCTAATTTCATAAACTGAAGTGACCTTTCCTTCAGTATAGTATGTACGCCTACTATGAACAACGGAAAATCAAACGCATGAATATAAAACAATGATCGTATCAGACACAATCATTTCATAAACAGTTAAGCTTTAGGTATGATAATCTCATTTCGACAATTTCACTGCAACAGACGGCCATAATTTGTTGAAATTTAAGAGTCTTATGGTTAATTTCAAATACCTTATATATGACCTGATTGTCTTCTATAATAATAAGTGCATTTCCAGAAAATTTTCCCAGGGGTATACAAGAGGCTCGTGACATTCAGTAATTTTGACACATTTGCATCCGATTCAGTTAAAATAATACATAACACTAGACTACACAATGGCAGAATAGTAGTAAAAGGAGAGTGGTATTTATTAAGTACCTAGTATTACATTAATTGCATAACATAGTCGCATGGGTCGTAAGACCGTACATGCTCTCTAGAAAAATACCGGGACTGTATACATTACTTGCAGAATCGACCAGAAAACAACTATTTTTATAATCACCACACTATATACATACATATACAATTGTAAAAACACGCTGAAGCACACACACAAACACACACACAAGCACACACACACACACACTCACGCACACAAGTGCTCAAGCACTACATATATTTAAAGAACATTTAAATCAACACCTTATCTCGTAGTACACGTACTTACTCTCATTAAGTATTTGCCCAAGCTTGGCCAGTTTTGGCTATTTAGAATCAACTCCCAGCATGCTGTCCTCCGTCTTTTGGAAGCCAAAAATACTTCCGGTAATAACTTTTTCCTCATACCCTCCGTCTGCACGCATGCTGCTAAAATATGTGTCCAGTCTTCTTGTTCCCCGCATATTGGGCAAATCCTCCTGCCTTCATCAACAATCTTGCGAGCTTTCCACCATCCCAACATAAGCCATGCTATTCCAGTCCTCTGTTTTATACCGAATTCCAAAATATGTTTCCTTACCTCACCTAATTTTTATTTCATTTTGTAGCTCCAATGTTGATCTTTGTCTACATTCAGATTCTATTTTCTGCCTGTTTATATCACATGGTCGTCTTTTGACTTTTTTCACGGCACTGTGTGTATTTTCATTACCCCTTTGCCAGTTATCGTTTAAGCCAATTTTTTATAATTCCCGTTGCAACTCCGCCGCCCACCATTTTGGATGCTCTATATTGTTCATTTGATGACGATAACATATTTCTCTCAGAGTTGTTTGATCACCTTTAATTATTAGCAGCCAGTACCTAACTACGTTTAGTTTAGCAAATACAGCATCTTCCCAGCATCCTACCTCACGAAGAACTCCGTAGTTTGAAGCACCCCTCCCCAACTCTAGAATGCGCTTCCAGAAATTGCGTTGTATTTTATTTACATTATCCACCCTCTCCCATCCCCACACTTTACTGCCGTATAGTAATGAGGACCTAACCATTGTTTCATACATGGTCTGTAATGTTTTTACTGGCATATCTGGTACCCGGGTCAATATCCTTAATACTTCAGAAAGTTGTCCAATCCCTTTGTGTTTTATAAACTCATGTTCTTGTTCCATTTTCCACCCATATCAAACCTTACTCCTAGGTAATTGAAATGTTTAACATTTTGAATTTCTTGCTCCCCATGCTTTTCATGTTGGCCGTACACATATCCTTTTTAAAGGCGACTGTTTTAGTTTTAAGAATATTTACCTCCATACCCCATTACCTACAATATTGTCGAAGAGCGTTTAAACCAGACTGCAAACCTTTTATCGTTTTAGAAAGAATTACAATGTCATCCGCGTACAAAAGAATTGGTATTTTTTGGTCTGCGTTTGTCGGTGCATCTATGTCTTCCTCCGCCATCACGCTGACATCAGTAAACAAATTAAAAAGTAACGGAGATAGTATACAACCCTGTTTAACCCCCCCCCTGCGCTATGCTACACGACCCTTCCACCTGATACCGTAATTATTGACGGGCAGATATAAATAATTAAATAAAGAAGTGATAGTAAGAGAGAAATAATTGCAATAAATAATTTGCGTATATTAAATCAGTGTATACTGTAACAAGTTTGAGTTGAAATGTTTATCCGGAAAGATGAAGAAAATTAGGAAGTCAGGTTAGCGAAAGTCATTAGTATCAACTGAAGTAGCGAACGCATTAGCTTAAGCATTTCTGGGAACACAGTTCGGTTATAAATTCAGTGCGCTTACACAGTCACGTAGGCAAAAGAAATTCTGAGAAAAGTGAAAGGCTCAGTTAGCAACAAAGTAAGAGATGTGCATGAAGAGGACGTGGGGGTAATTCTAATGTAGGCGTGGTTTAAGTCTTATAGAGACGGCCATCTAAATCAGAGAGTTACTCTCTCTCTCTCTCTCTCTCTCTCTCTCTCTCTGGTACCATAAGCGGTACTTGCTCGTGTGATAGTTTAAGCGCCCAGTAACGCGCTTGTGTGAGTAGGGTCTATCGCGAGGGATCCTGCCAGTAAACATTTTAGCGACACACGACAGTTACGCTTCTAGTTTCATTTATTGCGGAAACAGTTATTTCCAACCGTAACTTTGATGCTGCAGAAGTGAGCAGGTTTAATAATTCAGTTGTTACAATTTTAAGTGCTACGATTCATAATCAGTCTTAATGGCCGGCAACTCACCTCAGTAACTCAAATATTAGTTCAAAATAAATTTCTTAGTAAATTCAACCTAACCTGAAAAGAGTTAAAAGGATGCTCCTGATATGACCATATCAGTTAAAGGAGACTACAGAAACGAACCAAAGGTTACATATTTTTACATGTATGTAACGCTTCAATTGGTGGATTCTCCAGTAGGATGGCTAGTTTAGCCGTTCCATATTGCTATTTTCCTTTAAATATTCTGTACTCTTGAATCACGAATTTACTGCACCTACATTCTCTTCTTGTTCAACGAATTATCCTCCTGTGTGTAGGACTTAAGTCACTGCATTGGGTCAGTAACTTCGAGGAGCAAACAAACTCTGAATCACAGCATATCAGGATGGATGATCAGTCCAATGCCTAATATGGCGGTGAAGAATAAGGAAATGGAATGTAGTGATGAAAAGGAAGATAGAAAAATTCGCGGGACAAGTTTCAAACCCAGCATTCGCCTAAAAACCGAAGAAAACCTTGAAAAAAACCTTTAGTCAGATTGGCCGAACCCGGGGGATTAAACCCGGGACCTCCGAAGTGCGAGTCGCACATGTTAGCATGGCGCCACCTCGCTCGGTCACCTATATTCTCAACTAAGTAAAATATTTTGCACTAAATGTTTCGCTATGTGCGATATCCTGTAACAAGGCTCTGACTAAGGCACCAGTAATGCTAAGAAAATCTCGCTGCATCTGGAGTAACTCTGCGTTTGTGATTAATCGCCAGAAATATGCGTTTGGGATTTCTTTATGGGGTTTTATTTCCCAGCATGGCGATCCTTTCTTTGCAGTACCGAAAACCCAGAGAGAAAATTAGTGGCTTATCCCGAATAATTCACTGACATTAGCAAGCGGTCACTTTCGTTTTTGTTAGTGTTTATCTTTAGGGATAGATGTGACAGAAAGCGTGTCTGCTTGTAATTCAGTAATAAGAAGGTTCTGCTCGAATGCGCTGTAGATTAACTGCATTTATAACAAATATTATTTTGAAATGAATTGTTTCTTCACACAATCCGTGTGTTGGATAAGGTTGGAAAGGTAGAATCAGACGACTGAAATCCGTGGTTCAAATCCCGGTAATGGCATTGAATTTTTCACGTCTGATTCAACCTTTCCAACTACTATTTTCTTTACTATGTGGACCAAATGTATACTAGTGGTTATCATTTAAACACCCGTCTCGGCTAAAAGGTTGCGAATAGTTTATAAAATCGCTTTATAATATACCATCTATGCATACATTGCGTTTTGAAACAAAAATTTATACAAATTCCTGAAAGCGATGACAGACTGATAAATGGAAGAAACTGAACTCAAATACGGAGTTTGATATTTATCTGACTTTTCGTTTTTGAGTTATACTGTTCACAGACACACTCATACACACAGACGGACGGACCTTTGATACAAGTTATGTTGAACCGAGCAGGGTGGCTCAGGTGGTAAAGTCTGTGGTCCGCATTTATGAGGACCCGGGTTCAAATCTCGTGGGGGGCCAATCTGACTGAGGTTTTTTCGTGGTTTCCCCTCAGCCGCCAGGGCAAATACCGGATTTGATATTTAATACCACGACCCAAAGTTCAATTTTAAGTCTAAAACAATAGTAAAAACGAAACAATTACTAACAATAGTAATAGCGAATGCTGTGCATCTCTCCACAGACAATGAAAGCAGGTAGACTGGATAGTACCCTAAGGCCATTTGCACGGCACGAAACAACAATATCCGGTTGCTATGCGCTAGGGTCTCTGTGGACACGACGAAGCGGGTGGTTGCAGGGATGAGACATAGAAGGCTAACTGTCCGCCACACTTCGATCTAAGAGTTATCCACTAACAGATCCGTCGCGTTATGACTCTGTAGTTAAAGCGACGTAAAATAAATAGGGTAATAAAAAAAAGATATGTTGAATAAAATACTTCTAAAAAGTTAAAGTCCAGTAAACAAGAAAAATAAACACAGATGTCAGCAAAAAAACTGAAATACAGAAAATATCTGTATGAGAGTTTTGAGTATCGGAGGTACAAAGTTCATCTCCTAGTTCTTGGGATATTTATACTTTTACCTCTTTTGAAACACTTATCAAGGATATCATACAGAAGAACTAATAACAGGTTTATGATGAATAGTTCTATTTATTGTTGCAGAAGTTTTTTTCAAGAGGAGTTTTAACAAGAAAGAATAGTAGGATTTTCTTACATGCTGCTTTAAAAATTTTATAAAACTACTGCTGAACTAGTAATTATTAAGCAACAATACCGTAATGATGGCGATGATTTTTAGGTTCTTCACACCTAATTAAAACAGGTAGGGGAGGCATTGCATTACAATTAAAAATTCGATATCAGGATTCCGACTCAAAAACGAAAAGTCGGATAGATACCAACTTGATATTTAAATTCGGATCTTCTAATAATGCATTACGAATATTCTCGAGGAACTGCCTATCCGAATCTATCCTTTATATGGAAAATTGTTCTTTATATTTTATTTTCTCAAAATCCGCTCTAACGATTGATTTAAGATATTTACACATGTTAAGATATTTATATGACAAATAGAACAAAAGCCTTTTAATTTTCTGTGAATAGACAGTGAAGTTTTCTTCATTTGTAATGGTTTTATAATGTTATATAACTAGGAGGCCATAACAGACAAAGTACCAACTATACGAAAAATGTAGATCTCGTTAAAGTAGGCAGTAGGCTTTTTGTCAAACTTGTAACATTAATCATTTCCCAAATATTCTTTCTTATTACTTTCGATTACTTTTTGATACTTAATATACAATTTGTTTCTCAGGATGTCATGGTAAGAGCATGGAATTTCAAAGCCAGTGTACGGCGACCCGCTTTATAAAGATTTGTTTATCGTTTATTCGCCTTGCATCTACAATGAACTCTGCCATAAAAACATTTCTCCAAGCATTTATCTCGATTAACATGAAATAGTAAAGTAAGCTGCTTTAAGAGCAGATTATGGACGAGAGATATACGAGAGTGGTTAGAGAATGTCATCAGGTTTCTTTTTAATATATAGCGTCTTTCAGGAGTCGTTTTAAACTTTAAACCATTTCAAACATTATTATAATTGAGTAGGTAGGAACAAAAATGAAAACACCACTGTGTTAGGCCGACAGCAGGGTTTTATTTTCATTTGCTACATTCTACATCCCATAGTTATTATAGTTATCATTACGGTGAATAAAACAATTATTTATAAACCGCAAGTCATGTCCCCATTACTAAATGTTGGAATAGCTGGTGCAAGTTAAAAGCAATAGTTCGGAGTGCTTCTCAAGATCTGAGAAAATGTACAACTTATTAGTTTAAGAGCAGATAACATTCAGTTTATAATTCAGATAATTTAACCAGGAAGTTTGTGATTCAGATCTTTGGTATCGTGCCACAAGTAGACAAGTTTCAACAGTAAGGCCTTTACAATCTGCAGATCTCGATTGGCCGACTTTGTTTATGGGGTTTACTTAAATAACGAGTTTTTCTGGCAGATCCAACAACCCTTGTGGAATTTGAAAGGTGCTATCTCGCAAGAAATTTCCAGCACTTCGAGATGTTATGGGCAGAGTACTGTGCATGGTGTCCAGAAAGAAACGTTGTTGAACAAGAGAAGGCGTCATATCGCCAAAGTTTTTAAAAACCGAACCCGTATGGTTTTCTCAATACAACCATTTTCTTTTAAAATCGTAAATACTATTATATTTATGGATGCCGGCGTAGTGCAGTGGTTTCGTTTTCCGGCTCTCGTACTGAGGTTCCCGGCTTCGATTCTCGGCTATAAGGTGGGGATTTTAAGTCGGCCCTATCCACGTCTTCACCTCTGATTTGCTCATATGAAGTATCCCCAAGGCCCAAAGTGATTTGGAGTCCTCCGTGGACTAGTGGTACCGTGCTAACCTCTAGTTCCCAAGGTCGCGGGTTCAAACCCGGCGGAGGGCGATGGATTTTTTCGGGCGTAAATATCCTTAGCATGGCTTCCTTCGGAAGGGAAGTAAAGCCGGTGGTCCCGTGTCGTAGATTTACGGCACGTAAAAGAACCTCAAGCCTGATAAAGAGGCCTCTGAGCAAAATTACCGATCTTTCACGCCCAATATAGAATGGGACGCTAAGGACCATAGTAGTTAAAGAGCGTCCATAAATAAAACTCAATTTCTTTTCCACGTTCTATCGCCATCTTCATCAACACCCTACCATCGGAGGCAACGGATTCCACCCGCTGGGTCCCTCCACTTCAGAAATGGGTCCAATCATCGCTTTTTGGAATGAGGTATCCCCCGAAGGTCATAGGCCTGTAGCGAGCGTTAGAAACGACTACTACATTTATAATGCCTAATTTTGAAACTAAATTTAAAAGGTACTAAATTCTTTATTGACCGCCTGTATCTGAGATTTTTATCACTGCTTGCTCTGCTATTTATCACACTATTGTTGTTTCCCTCTTTATTCATTTTCTGTGTTCTTTCATTCTCTTTCTTTTGCATTGTTTCCAATGTTGATGTCCACAGACACACAAAACAAACACCTGTGCGCAGTCATCCGTACCACGGAACAGCACAAAAAGCTAAGCGTTTAGCGATCGCCGCCAAGAAATTTCCAATGCGATGATAATGATAATAATTGAAGTCTTCCGCATATGAATACCCTTCTCTTAGCTTACCCTCATTAACAGGATTCCCTGATGGTCTATGGTCTAACCACATAAATATAAAAAGCTAGAATCTGAGTAACAGAAATGAAAATAAAAGTTTTGAAGAACTATATACAGGATGGGCGAGAAGTTCCAGTGCCCCCTAGTACGAATGCTAATTGATTTATTTTAGCACGAGTACTTGCGGATTAGGTACCCAATATATCTATATCTTCCCCCTATGGTGTAAACACAGTTCCATACGTCACCGTGTTCTTCTTGATATATTCCTGAGCATGTCCGGTGTTATAGAGCAAAATGCATTATCAACAGCATTGAGCAGTTCTTCGTTTGTAGCATAACTACGTGCAGATACATGCGACTTAATGACTCCCCATAACGAATCGTCAGGTGCGATGAGGTCAGGTCTAATTGGTGGCCATTTCAAGGGAACTGGTGTTGCTGATTAACCACGACCTATCCACCGTCCTGGAAAGTGTTCATTTAGGTACTCGCGCACTCCAAGAGCGTAGTAAGGATATCCTCCATTGAGGCAGAGTGATTGTAATGTAAATTAACATTATTGTATGACAATGATTTTAGATGTTTGTTAGCCATAAGCATTGTTAGGAAATAAGTTTACACGGCATCACTGAAACTGACAATAGGAGTGGGTAACAATGAACCGATGGGGTGAGTTGTTTATCACTAAGAAGAGCCAAACAAATGACGTCAGGGTAGCGTGCCTTTCTTTAGAAATGGAGGGAATATCTTTCCTTGAGCATATGTGTTAGTAATTGTGATTGGCTAACAAAACAGACGCTAATGTTGGCGCGATTTGGTAACCAATAGTAGCTCTATTATAATGTTTAGGCATTTCGAGGTGAAGGAGTATATATTCTCGAGCTATAAGCATGTTTCACGCAGTTCTAAAGAATCATTCGCGAGGTACACATCATGCAGTTCTATGGAATAATTCACGAGGTACACGTCGCGCAGTCTTTAAGAATCTATCGTGAAGTGCACATCATACAGTTTGGAAGAATCTCTCGCGTCGTAAAGTTGGTTACAAAATGTGAAGTACGCGGCAACTAATACGACAGTAATTACCTTCGGAAATATAACAGTTTCAGTCAGGCGTGTATAAAGATTAACGATGTGAACTATTAATTAAGTATGACGGCAATAAAAGTGTGAAAATAAATTCTTCTATCAGTGTTATTCTTTAGTAACAACTCCTTTCCGTTTACACGCCCTGCTCAGAGATATTTGCTCGACTGAGTAATAATAGCTAGCCAGAGGACAAAGTACCCAAATCTTAAAATAATAAAATAACAGGCGCCCAGCAAATAAGAAAACACGAGCCGATTACCGCGACACCATCTTGCTGCAAACATATGTACTCTGTGAGGCGCATTTCCTCAAGCTGAGGTATTAACCATGTTTGTAACATACGTAAATAATTTGCGCCATTCCCAGTCTCTTCAAAAAAGTACGGTCCAAGCAGATGGTGTGATGTCATCGCTGCCCATATTACGTGATACGGCTTCCTTTCTAACTCGACTGTGTAATGAGGATTCTCTTTAGCCCAAAAGACAATATTTCTGGTAAGTGAGCTGCGATAAATCTTACATTCATCTGAAAACATAACCTTGGCACGTTTCACTGCATTTGGAAATTGAGTTAACCAAACACGGCATGCTAAAACGCGCTCATTCCAGTCTCCAACCGATAACTCGTTTATGAACGTCGGTCAAAGAGGTCTGAGCTTAAGGTGTTTTTTCATGTAATCTCGCATTGTTGTCCTCGGTATAACGAGTTCCGAAGTACGTTTAGAGATTGTTCAATCGAAGCGAGACTCCGGCACATGTTTCTTCTCATGTCTTCTTCCTTCCACTCCGCGGCCTGTTTTAACACTGCCAAAAGCAAAAGTACCTCTTGCCCAATCCAGAAGTGTTGCTTTTTGCAGTGAGCCTTATTAAATCGTTCCTGCAATGCTCCCATAATCTGTCTCATTGTCTGCCTTGTGTGTTGTCGTTCGTGCAGCCACACCTTGTCACAAAGCGTCCCTCAATAGTGTAACTATGACCGTCACATCTGCCATGGCTACAAATTAAAACTCGACTGCGAAAACATGTAACCACGAATTCCAACAATTGATAAGAAGTAATTTAACCACACAGCATAATAACATTTGATACTCACAGGGCACGGGGTACAGCGACTTCTCGCCCAACCTGTACATGTTTGCCCTAATCTCCTATAGCAACCAACTGGAAGTAATCACAAAAGAGATTATCCATCCCGGTTTAAGAAAGAAGCCTGATGTTTTCATGAAAAGCAAAATGTTTCAGTGAATCCTGGCTTTGACTCGTAAATACCTAATCATGTCTTACATATAATGTTGCATATTGTACAACATAATAATATTCGATAAGTTTCTCATTTGTCAATTGTCTATTGCTAGGAGTATATAAATGGCTGAGCAATAACTAAAAGTACTACCTATTCACTATCTGAATTCAGTACGTATATGAGGAGGGGGAATACATGGATATGCACTACACATCAGGGTTACAACTTGAGTTCGCAAGTCTTTGTTGGGGAAGGTTGCAAAGAGATGATCTCTGTTACAAAACGCTGTTGTCCAACATTAAGCCGATTGTGGAATTTGTGCATGAAACAGCCTGTAGGAAGGAATGTGTTTACAATGGGTGCTGGCTGATACAGAGGGGTAAAAGGGGGAAGGTGAACGGTAGTTGAAATGGGAAGCATGGGAGGAAATTAGAGAAAAACACAACACAGAGGTTGGTTCGCCGTGCCCGGCAACACCCCTCAATCTCATTTATCAGCTCACTCTGCCTCAGATTTAACATCGAGGACTCATGTTTCTGTCACTAGCCCTCTGCAAAACGTTAAGAAATTGTTTCAAAAGAAGACGAGTAATTGCTGCTTTTTACATGCTAACTCCTGCCACGATAATAATGCTTGACGCTCTGATTTCTACAGTAATAATATAACATCTGAGTGTAGGCACTGAGGATCCTATTCCAAAAATGTTCATGTTATTCCTTACAAGCCAAACAATAAACGTTCCGAAATATTTGTTGTTTTATGCTATATGGGCTAATGGAACATGCTTCAGAATGTGATGGTCTCTTTTTTGTTCTTTCTTTGCTTCCAATGTATTTTAAGTTGCGATGTTCTTTTGCATATGCATGTAACTAAGGCCATAGGCTTATTTTCATGTATTCCCCATCTTTAACTACAGAGGGGCGGTCTTTTACCTTTGGAACATCTTGCCTTATCGGCAATGGTGCTGGATGTCTACATTTCTTTGGGTTTTGTACATTAAATCACTCACACATTCACACTCTCTATTATATTTCCGTACTCTGCGGGAGGATAGAGAATAATCTTGGTTAGAGAAAAATACACACTCTCATCCGGGAATGGAGCCCGAGATCCCCCGCACAGCAGGCAGGTACTCTACCGACTAAGCTACGGGGCCAGCCCCAAGATCATGTTGACCAACTTGAAAGCATACCTAGTAAAACAATTATTATAATTAACACAAATTAACAAGTGTCTGTTTCAGTAGTAGAATATATAAGGCAAACTTGTGATTGTAATGGATTGCAAAAGTCTCGTGAGTGTGGCACATCAAAATTTTATCCTCAATAGGCTTATTTAAATGCAACTCTTGGTATTCGGCCCCATCCTCTTCACGTACAATATCCTCTTTTCTCGTTACTAATTGAATATTCCCCATTTGACGATTTGAAGCCTGTTTTAGTGTTTGCTGTTCTGTGGCTATTAGGTAGGCAATCTCATAGCTTGAGTTACAAGATATACCTTCCCATCCACACACCCGCATACGTCGTACACACACACACATACATACATACATACATACATACATACATACATACATACATACATACATACATAACATCAGAAATCGCTGCCAGACAGATTTTTTGTTACAGATTAGTTATAATTAGACAGACACTAGGGAGTGCTGATGTCAATAATATTAATTTACCCATTACTCCAATTCGAACGCTTCATTAAAAGCGCCTTGAAGCAATGTAATAGCAATCGTAGAAAGCTGATTGGCAGATTTCCCATTAACTCTGCTTAACGCCTCGCCTCCCCTTATTATTTACGGCTATCTGAAGTGTACAACACGTGTGATTGGCTTATAGAGATATATTGCAGAGTAACCGAATAGGCATTCGAATTAGAAATTGGAATGGTGCTGATGGCAACTGTATATTATGAATATTATTACAAAAGTTTTATATGATACACCAATAAATGCAACCTTCTGAAAAACAGCGAGAAACTACCAGTAACATTATCATCAAGACATCCTGGAGCACCTACATTCAGAAAACATGAGCATTCTGAATGATAACGCACGCCTCCACATTACAATAGCAGTAACCATTAACCTTTCAAGGGAAGAGCACTGCATATCCGCCATAAAGACCAGACTTATCTCTTGCGACTTCCATGTTTTCAAAGGCCACAAAGAGCACTTACAAGTTCTAGATTTCACTCGGTCGTTAAAGTGAAAGTCATTCTTTGGGAATAGCTAGGGAAGTAAGCTACAGATTTTTTTTCAGGTCACTTAATCTCGATTCGGAAGGGATCCTCTGGCGTTAGTATTGACAGGCTGGGTAACCACTTCTTAAAAAGTGAAGTAAGGAGACCTGAAAGTGTTGTATTCCTTTGCAAATTGTGCGTGCACTTTTGCTAAGATTTAAAGTACTCAAAGAAGTATTGTGTTGCAACTTTAATCACATAACAATTTTATCTTAAAAAAATTAATATATAAATAAAAAAACAACAATTATCAGCATTTTGGCTGTTTTAAGGGTATGAAGGAAGCTGATTACTTATATTACTACTCAGAATATAAATCTGGCTTAAATCATGTTTCCTATATGCATAACTATGTTTAGGCGCATTAAATGAAATCAGTTTTTAAATCATGGATTTAAAGCTTCCAATGTACAGGATATTGGTTTATGTGCTACAAACATTACTGACAGAGTTGTAGCTGGTATTATCTGTAGAAAAAAGTGTCTGTGGTTATTTGTAAGACCCATTCTAATGTACAGTGTATAAAATTAGCGTAATCCCCGCAAACTGAGTGGAAAGTAATAATATATATTATTCAATATTCTTCATTACAGCCAACTATGTATTTCAAGTTCGCCATTATCACTTGCTCCTTTAAATTTTAACGAAAGGACACCATTACAGTTATACAAAATCATGAAGTGGCAGAAGAATTTGGTGTTCGAATGCAACTGATACACATATCGTTTCTGTTTCAGATTTTACTGGCCACATTCCTATATTTTACAAATACGAAAAACCTAAAAATAAGTTGGTGAAAATCTTAATACAATACGGCTAAAAGCTAACTCTTAAATTGCAGTTTAATTAGCACCAAACATGGTGTAACATTCAGGACCAAATTATGCTTTTAAACATAAATTTATAAAATTTTGAAGCAACTTTAGTAAATAAACAGCATCCAACTTGCGGAAATCTGATAATAAATACTGCAGAATACATATTCAGAAAAATTTTTCAACCTAAAGTGTTGTGGTAATAAACTGCTGTGTCCATCCAAATACGTTGCCGGATTGGAATCGTTTCTAAGTGACATGAAAAGGAATGAAACGTTCAACAATTTAATATCGCGCTCATCTTTCAGGTATCACTACGTTAAGAATTAAAGAAGGAAATCCAAGAAGTAACTACTTACAGGGCTGTTCCAGAAGTACCCGTTCTAATAAAGAAAACAACAATTTTGGGAAAAAACCTCTTCATTTCTCTACATAGTCTCCTTTCAGGTCGATACATCTTTCCCAGCGATGTTCAATAGCTTCAATACCCTGTTTATAGTAAGAACCGTCGAGTTCTGCAAAATAGCCATCAACTGCAAACTCTACCTCTTCGTTGTTGGCAAATCTTTTACCGCCAAGTCATTTCTTCAACTTTGGAAACAGAAAATAATCAGAGGGAGCTAAGTCTGTCGAATAGGGTGCATGAGGAAGCAATTCGAACTTTAACTCATTGATTTTGGCCATGGCGACAATGGATGTGTGAACTGGTGCATTGTTGTGATGAAACAGAACCTTCTTTTTCGCTAAGTGCGGTCGTTTTTGCTTCATTTCATTTGCTTCATTGCATTCAAACGATGCAATAAATTTGATTGCCATCGATTGCTTTTCTTTTTTGAAGATAGTCAATGAAAATTATCCCACGCGCATCCCAAAAAACTGACGCCATGACCTTGACTGCAGATGGAACTGTCTTCGTCTTCTTTGGAGCCGATTCTCCCCTTTCAATCCACTGTTTTGACTGTTCCTTCATCTCAGGTGTGAAGTGATGGACCCATGTTTCATCTATGGTTATGAATCGATGCAAAAGCTCGGCTTTGTTGCAGCGAAACATCGCCAAACACTCGACTGAAACATCCTCACGACGATGCCTTTGTTCCAATGAGAATCAACGTGGCAACCATATTGCACACAGCTTTCTCATGTCTAAATTTTCAGTTAGTGTGGTAAGTACAGCATTTTTTGAAATGCCTACGATGTCTGCTAGCTTGCGTACTCTGTTTTATCCATGTTTACAAATTCGCTGAGAGAGTTCACTATTAATGCCTGCCAAATGATTACTAAATAACGTAGTATCGTCAAACTTCAAACTTAAGCTTTATAAGGGTGGTAATTTCTACCATAGTCATTTGTTTGAAACAACAACCGCTATATATACGTCAGGTCGTATACGTCTGGGACAGCCCTCGTACAAGACTGAACAAAATGTCTAAGACTCGCTTTTCCCAGACCATTTAGTTCCAGGATTAATTACAGGCTGTAGAGGAACATACACCCGACAAAATAAATCTTGTAAATAACAGGAATGCAATAATCACGATAGGAATACAATTAATAATATGATGAAATACTGTAAAATAAGTTATATAATGTTATACGTAGGTAAGGTGCTCTGTAATTACTTAAGAAGGGAACTAGCAGCAAGGCAAAAGTCCATCAACGAAGCACATTGATGAGCACGAAAATTGGCAAAGTTGCGATGAGTAGAGAAAGAGAGGTCCGAGGTGAGACAAGGATAGAGATAGAGGGAAAATTTCAAGAAGAGTCACGGCTTTGGATATAAGTCAAGTTTTGCCCAGATTTCGACATTTTCTCACCTAACTCTGTAGCACCTAACTGGCTGCAAGTTGCCGTGATTTATGCCTGTAGGGACAGCGTGTGACATACTTATCCACTGCAATATTCTAAGTAGTGGGAAGGTGGGAACTTCAATTCATAGATAATCTTATTACTTCTCAAAGGGGAACAGATTGCTACCCGCATTGATAATATTGTTTATTGGGAATAAAAATCCAGTCGTTAAAGAAACTCATCGTATTAATTTGCCTTCACCCAAATATCGATATTCAACAAACCTAGGTAGCTAGGAATAGGATTTATTCACAGCTCTACCCACGACAGCCAGGGAAAGAACTTCAGCAAGTTGCCATCTCGAGTTCATCATCCAGATGAGATATCGGTGTAGAAGTAAGAAGCCCTACAATCTCCACGCCCGCTACAAAGTAGAGGATTGCCATATCGCATTAAAGAGGTTAATAGCTATTATAATAAAAATGCTTAAACATTAACAACAATAAATTCATAATTATACATTTTCAAAGGGAAAACACGCTTAAGAAAATTGAAAAGTGTAATATAGAGGGAAAAGCTATAGAAGTGGTTAATAAAATAATATATTGAAGCATGATATTGTCTAGTAATAGATGTTGGCTAGAACAGAAGAAAACTGCATTAGCCAAAGAAAGATTGAGTATAAATTGTCTTAAGTAATATCTTAGGGAACAACCCAAAATGGTTAAAAGAGCCTTAGATGTAATATTTAAGTAAGAATTGTGAATGGTGTAAAAGCATGGTATGAAAAATTAATATGGACAAGAATCAAGAAATTTCTGCAAATTTTCCAAGAGCCTCACCAAATGCTGTGACCTTTCCGGAAATGGAAAGAATGAAGAATACATTAATTGAAAGGATATAGGGTATAATGCTATGTCTCTATAAAGTACTAATATTGTTAAATAGTGTTTATCAATCGAAAAAATGTAGTTGGAGATGAAGTTGGTTTTATAAGATTCAAAGTATTTTATAAACATTGCAGTGGATATTTATTTACTGGAGGACGGGGGATCCAGAACTTTTTCTGGAATAATTCAAAAATAAGAACTGAATAGAAGACGAAGCAAGATCTCTTTGGTAGTTTAAGCGGGAAATCGCCATTTGAGATCTGATGACAGGTTGAGACATGTGTGAGCCAAAAGACTCCGAACCGCCTGCGCGGTGGTTTTCCTGTCCGCGTCCTCGGCGCTTGTTGCCGTCTGCCGCTATCATAGAAAGGCACGAATGAAACCATTCAACAATTTTAAAACTACTTTTAAAGGCTTTACTAACCAACTTTATGAAATGAAATGCTGAAACTGGCCACCGTCGTTGTCCATACATTTTTGGCACCTGTTTAGGAAAGCAACCCTCGTGGAATTTTTGAATTTTCCAAACGATGAACGATATCCTCTAATGTTTCTTCGGTAAGAACCAAACCCTCTCTTAGATTTCTTAGCCTGAACACTTCCTGTGACCTCAAATTTATTGTGAAGTTCATGGATTCTTGTACGGCCTGGAACTTTTACACCTGGAAATCTTTATGCAAATCATACTTTCACTTGGCGCGCTGACCGAGTTAACACATACGAATCATAAGTAAATACACGCTATGCAGTAGAAAACATATACTGAGCCATAATATACTTTGTGACTAGGTACAGGACAAAATAAAAATAAGTCGTAATAACTGAAGTACATCACATCCCCGTCAACACAAAACTGCACTTCACACTGCACAGCAAAACCACAACAGCGTGACTTTGTTTATAGCAGCAGTGCGTTATGTTTTTATGATATTTCTACACGCTCAGTGGAAAAATACGCGTAGCCGGTAATGTTCATAAAATAGCCCTCCGGGGTAACTTAAAACATAAACTGTACAAGACAAACCCACACACCCTGGAAGAATTAAAACAAAATATCCGCCAGGAAATTTCTCAACGTGAATTACGGCGAGTGATGGATAGTTTCCTAAAGAGGTGCCAAAATTGGACAACGACGGTGGCCAGTTTCAGCATCTCCTTTCGTAAGGTTGGTAAGTAAAGCCTTTAAAAGCAGTTTTAAAAATGTTGTATGGTTTCATTCGCGCCTTTCTATGATAGCGACGGAGGCAACGAGAGCCGAGGTCACGGACAGTAAAAACACCGCGCAGGCGGTTCGGCGTCTTTTGGCTCACTTTGTATATACCCATTAGATTTCTTCTTATGGGGTTACCTTAAAGATATCGTGTACCAGGAGCGGCCAATGACTCCTCAACAGCTCAGGGAAGGCATCATCTTAGCCTGCCGTGACATCACAGCGGTCATGTTGTGGCTGGTTAGGCTGGCGATGATGGTTAGACTGAGATCTTGCATCCGCCGGCATGGTAGCCAGTTCGAACGCCTATTACAACCACATGGAGGAAACGGGTAAATTGTAAAGGTTTATCCGTGTGATGGTCCGGCATAATGTCATAGTCACTGTTAAATGCACTACTTTGGGAAACAGAGAGGTTCATAACGATCATAATATGGGCTTACAAACGTTATCTGGTTTGTATGTACGAGTACTAGAATATTATTTAATGATGCCTTATGTTTGTAACCTATAATTACAATGTTATATGCATTTATTTATGATTTTCATTTAAACATATTCTTACAAGTAACAATTTGTGTTTTAATGAAATTCACATATTTAAACTAATTGAGTGAAACGGCACTTCCATGCCAAACTATCAGTTCTCGTTAAATTTACTAAACATTTTGAAAAGTTCTTATACACTGATATTTACAGATCTTTCGATTTTAACACCAATGCTACAGTAAGGTTTGTAATGAGGTTAGAAATATCTGCTCAATCTCAGAGTTTACTAGTGCTGATGCTTCCTATAACATTTGTGTATTACCTTACACTGATTATATAGACAAACAATGATATTATGCTTCAGAAGCAACAAGTAAAGGTCATTTCATTATGCGTATTTTCGTTCTTTTCTTTGAAAATTTATTCTAATAAAACTATTAACTATATGTATAACTTCTTGTTATTATACCAAGCATTCACGTAAGGGATTCGTTTATAACGCTTATAATCGAAATAATGTGCAAGGACGCTAGAGCTTTGGACAGTTTTTGTATAAAGTAAAAAATAAATGGCTTTGGACAGTGGATAGAGAAAAGTAAGACGTAGTGTATCTTACCTTGAATGGAAAACTATGGTGAATGTGTGATGATAAAGTAATCAATAAGTGACAAGTGAAAAATAAATGGAAATGGGACATGAAAAACTGAAGCAAGATAATTTATTGACGGGAAATTGTAAAATGTGAAATGTAAAAAAAAAAAATGTAGTGATTGTCTACAGAATGAGTGGCCAGGGTCAAAGTTCAGTAGACAATCAAATTGTAAATCTCTTAGCACAATAAAACAATACACAAAAATTATGATTAAGAAAAGGGTCATAGAATGACATTTTGGTGTTATAACTTTGGACCAGAAATAGGTCCTAGATTTCCGCAAACAATATCATTTACGCGTGAACCATTGATAAATATTTAGCATATCCCTGAATAACTTCTGTAGTACATTAATTGTGTGTTTATGATCAATATTGTCAATACGTTTTAGATAAATAAACATCACAAACATAACTTTCAGCTTTATAAGTTTTTTTTTTATTTGGTTCGTTTCTATAGCCTCCTTTAACTGTTATGGCCATATCGGGGGCTTTGACTGAAGCATTTATGGTGTTTTACGCTATGAACTTTTAGATAGGTTATGCTAGGTTTTTGTCCTTCGCACATTCAACCTTACATCCACACTTCTAGAATCAATTAAAGAAAGTTTTTCACCCTCTGGCTGGGAATCGAACCCAGGACCTCCGAGTGAAAGGTCAGCTCGCTTACCACTTGACTATGGAGGCAGTTCTCCTTTATAAGTATTGTTTAGTAAAAAGAAAATTTTAAGCTAAAGGATATGCCTTTTTCATAAACCTACAAAACTTGCTCAAGTAGTAATCACAGCAGTGTAGAGCATAATATGCAATTATTATAGCTCAGCAATCTCCTAATTATTTAATTTATCTCATGTTTTACATAAAAGTTTACAATAATTCTAGAAACGTTAGGTCGGCGGACTCAATTCAATAAAAATTCCTTAAATAAGTTTTACAATTGGCTGAGTAATCAATCATGAGAAATATTATTTTGAACATAACGAACCCTGCTTCTTAAAGGAAAAAGAGTTGTTTTATAAAGAGATTTCCAAAACTTCCAGACTTCATCTCAGTAGTCCAACGCAGTCAAGGTGTCATGCAGATTTGCTGCTGTAAAGGTTATTCCTGGAGAGTGACAATATTCCACTCATTATCAGCACCCAGGATTGCCGAAAGCTTTTGGCCATTTTCTCGGCCTTTGTCCGAAACGCAAGTGTTACGAAGTACACGACACCACAGATCAGAACATACGCTTTAAATGGATGATCATGAGGAAGTACTTCTAAACAGAAACATAGCAGGAAAATAGATATTGTTTCCATTAATAAACATGATCCTACCATAAGTTTCGAGCAAACTGTCAAGCTAGAATGGAGTGAAGGGAGAGAAGTCCGTTTAACAAACATTCAAACTTTTCTCCGATTGCGTGTATCACAGATATTAAATCTCAGTTATAGCTAGTTAACCCTTGAATGGCTTGATCATAATTATTTTCTAATAATCTGTGATGGCTTCATGTAACAGTAATTCCTGGATTCTACACTGCAAATTAGCCTCTTTCATTTTCCCCATTTTCTATTTTTCTCCTTGTCACATATGGATAATTTATCTTAACGGTGTCCATCATCTTGCACCTTCTTCTGCCCAAAACCCAGTAACCCATCTCCCACAGTTTATTTTTGTTTTCCTCTTCCTGTGAGCTGTCATTTTCAAAATTCGTTATTCACCCAAAATCTTAGTTCAGTCTGTGATGCTGTAGGATTTTCTTTTTTGGGACCGTTCAAAAACTGCTTCCTGCATGTAAAAATAAAACGTTGGAATTTTGCTAGATTTTCGGAATATCCTCAACTACAAACAATTTTTATAACTTATAGACTCCAGTGTTTTGTTGTTTCTGAAAATCCTAGGAAATGAGTCACGGTATTTTACCTGAGAAATAAACATAAAGTGCTTTCTCCTTTTGTTTTCTTTTCCCTCCATTGTCTTGTTATAAAAATGGCGTGTTTGCGTACTTGGACCAGTGTAACGCAGTGTTACAAATTAAGAGTACATGCTATCTCATTTCAAGTCCTGCACAGACATTTAATTAAGCGGAATATTGCATTTTATAAAACTAAGATGTTGAAGCTGACTAGAGAGCTTTCTGGACACTTAATCTTCGGAAAGCTGTATGGAGAAGCAACAATTGCACAAGTTATACGATTAACAGCTTTCAGATATGCAGGATTTGGCCTCTTGCTAAGAATGTTTCTGCGAATTTTATGGTGCACTCTTTAAACAATGTTGTAATAAAAGGATATCACAGAGCTACGACATCTCTTATCCTCGTGAAAATCCAAGTCAAATTCTAGAAAAGCGGCGGGTACAAAACGTTAATGCATACAAAAGTGTTCAGTTCAATAAAACGGGTTCAAGATTTTGCAAAATAGGCAAACGGAAACTGTATTTGAAAATTATATGTTACATGGACTGCAACTTGGGGATCAATCTGGATGTTGCCAAAATGCTTCCGATAGCAAAAAAGAATATTCTGAAGAACTATTCTTGGATAGCAAACCAAGAAAGTGAAATGTTCGTTTTCGTTTCATATTGGCCAATTAAAGTATCCCGCTGGTTATGTAATGGTAATACACGCTGGGTAATTAATTGTATATTATGTGATTCTTATTTTAACACTAAGGATATTTTGTTTCATTAAGACTATTGTTGTGCGGTACTGTGGCCGAGAGGTTAGGCCACTCGTCTCTCAAGAAGACGGACCGTGTTCGATCCCAGGGAATCGCATGTGGGATTTGTAGTGGACAAAGCAACGACTGGGCAGGTTTTCTCCGGTTTCCCTTCCCTTCATTCCACCAGCTGTGCCATCATCACCTTTCCTTTTATCCATTTCATCATCATTTCATATCACCTACTTCCTCGCTCTCATACCAGGGATGATCACCCATCCTAGACACTCTACCTGATACAAAGTGTCTGCTCCTCGACAGGTCTCCGATCCCAGGCACCCGCTTGTAAGTCCTGGGAGGTGTAAGTCTTCATACGAGGAGGGTAAACAGAGAAAGAAAACAGGTTCTATTGTTAGAACAATTGCCTATATTTTTACTTTCCCTGATATTCTTCTTCTCTCTTCCACACCGAGGTTACCTTGTTACGTACAAAGACTTGTGTATTTTTCAGTTTGGTTCAGAAGTCTCCTTTTGTTGCCCAGTGTTTCGGGGAATGCACCGGGCATTTATATTTTAAGGACTTTTCGGCAGTTAGGTGCTGGGAGAGGTACGTAAAATACATCGCGGCTATGGTTATTCGAATGTTGCTTTATTCAGGCCATGTTTTAATGCAAGCATTATGTAATTCTTGTATTACAAGTATTACAGCTGAAATTAGCATTTTGGTATTATATTTGAATCAATTAAAGAGACTTGGGTTTTACAAAAGCAAGGTTTCATAATATTTTATATTCAGATGTTGGAGGGGATTCACAGTTAATTATAACAAGAGAACGAAATAACGTAAAGTAACTGAAAAATATTGCCCTTGTAAGTTATACATAACGTTCTATTCTAATCTTGTTTTAACGCACAATTACATAATTTCCTGTGTTATTCAAGCTTTACGTCGTAATGTGCTCTTTTTCCCCTAAAACAATTCACTATTGTTCTCAATGAGCGTATGCAGTACCTTTATAATATAACTTGTAACCTAGGGCAATTGAGAAAAGAATTTAATTGCTTAATAATTATGTACAAGCACAAAGTTACAGTAGGAAGCATATTTTCCCTAGACACAAATCATTTATTGGTTCAAGAAAATTAGATACCCCATCTTAGGTGTGCAATATAGGCAAGATAAGATAGTCCCTCAGCACGAAGTAATGCATGCTTACATAAATCTAAACCCATCGGCTTAGTACCGCCTGCAAGTATGGTGAAGCGTTCTTGTGTTCCTTGCAAAATCTATCTTTCCAACTGAGCATTTACAGTTTCCATCCTGTCATCAGCGTTTTCAAACTCGTTTCTCGCAAGTGATGTGTCATACACGGGTGTATGTAACGGGCCAGCGAAGATCCGATTGGGTGGTCCAGCAAATCCAATCAACATCAGAAATGGCAGTCGGGGCAGCAGCGGTTTCTTGTTGGAACAGCACTTTTCTCAAATAAAGGAATTTCAACTTTGAGATTAAAATATACCTAGAACTGCATACAATGAGATTATCCCACTAAAGCAAGTACATATTTTAGTGATATAAATGCACTATATATACCGGATGTTTCAGAAATACTTTTACAAACTTCGGGCATGGGTTCCTCACACCAAAAGAAGGAAAAACGTTCATATGAACATATGTCCCATAATCCTTGGTTTTCGCGTTATTCCTGTCACAATAAAAGTGTGAGTTCAACGGCCTTCGGGGTCCAATCTCAAACCTTCATTTCTCTATGCATTCATAGAAGGCGTTGACCCATTGTACTACATACGGTAGATGGCGAAGTCTTGCCATGGAAATTTGTTTACGTTTGCCATTAGTCTGCCTTCAACGTTTCAATTGTGTACATGTAGTGAGTTAACTGCACGTGTTTCGTTCCACCATGGCTGGATATTCATTTCGTGAACACGAATCTACCATGATCGATGGATAGGCAGAGGAGGACCAGTTCCATGGCCTGCACGTTCTCCCGACCTCAATCCTGTGGATGTTTACCTTTGGGGGCATCTTAAATCATTGGTTTATGGAGCAGCCATCCCGGATGCAGAAACGCTTCATCGACGTGTCATGGAAGCCTGCGAAACCATTCTACACCATCCCGGAGTTTTTTTTACAAGGTGCGATATTCCATGATTCGACGAGTACAGGCATGCATAGAAGCAAGAGGAGGATATTTCGAGCATTTATGATTTTTGTGTGTTATAAGTGTACCACTGTGTTGAACACCTCCTAACGAGGAAACAAAGGATTATGGGACATATGTTCATATGAACGTTTTTCCTTCTTGTGGTGTAAGGAACCCAAACCCGAAGTTTGTAAAAGTATTTATGAAACACTCTGTATATATATTTATTTATTTATTTAATTACACACATTTCAGAAGCTTCCACAAGCGTAATTGGGAAACTCAGAATTCCGTTTATTCAAGAAAATAATAGTAAAATACAACATCTATAATAAGTTAATCAAAATTACTTTTCTTTGTACAGAGATTCTTAGGATTATAGCATTTTACCTTAAGGAATCCTTAAAACGGCATAATAAAACAGAATTGCCAAATCTTGCCCTCCTGAACGAGGGATGGTTTCATTTTACCGCATGCTTATATTAGCTCACATTCGCCCTTGACAGTTTTTCTACCATGTTATGCGTGAACATGAAGATTACGAGTAACCCCCTCATTCGCATCATTACATATACTGAATATAGAATAATAGTGGTATGTTCTCACTGGTAGAGCCAGGTGTTCTGCTTCTGCTGGAGAAAAAAAAAATCAGCTGTGTTTTCATGTTGCCTGGAGTAAAATTATCCTGATTATGATGTATATCAGTTAAGTGGATATGTAAGTTTGAAACAAAAACGCCCACATTATTATATATGAATAAAGTTCGTCGATGTGTGGAATTTAGTTTCTCTGACGTCATGTTGAATCGAACATTCTACTTTTATAAGTTATAAGCCGTTATTCTGTTTTAACGGCGGTATATTTTCAACTTCTAACAACATTCCAAATCCCTTGTAATTTGCTGAAGTTCGCATTCTTCACTATTATTAGTCTGTTTAAACATTGTATTATTACGGAATATAGATTACGTAAACTGTACGCCACTCCTTCAAGTCTTTGATCATGTAAAACCTCCCTATCTAAGCTTCGCTACCGCTCACTACAGTACCTCGTTCCGCCTTCCTAAATGGCCTGTACGTTAAATACCAAATAAATAAATAAATAAATGTGAAATAAGGTCCAGTTGACTTTACACCATGCATAAACCAGCATGATTATTGCCTATGTACAGAGCGGTCGTTTTATGGTTCGGCCTGATTCACGTGTATGCGTGCTCTGCGCGCTGTTTGCTACACCGGGGGGTTTTCCATTCTATAATACCCGCGTTACATTCTCAAGGGTAATAATGACATGTAGGTACTGTAATGAGTAATAACCTTGTTATAAGTTGTGTTGAAGGTGATGTCCATCTGCATTGAGACATTCCTGCCATTCCCATCCGAAGAAGTTGTAATTCTGAGGTTGTCACTCTGTAGAGTTTCAATTTTAAAGGTTTAGCAGCTGTATGAGCAGAGGTTTTTAAACCACCCACTTGCTGTGCAACACTCTTAGAGATTTCTTTGGAGAGCGTTCGAATGATGCATCAATTTCGTTCATTTTTTCCTCCGTTAGAACACGTATTTTTGATTCTTAGGTTTAACGTTTAGCAATCCTGTTGGCATAAAAGCATTAGCCAAACATCTGATAGTATCTCCATTTGAATTGCTTGTTGCAGAAAGCCATCATGTCCAAACCTTGTAATTTTTCCAGGAGAAGGAAAAAACTGAATGACTCTGCATGCAGATTTACAATCCACTTAAATCTATGTAAATTGAATGGAAGTGAATGTGTTCTGTAAGTTTTCAGGCTTCCAATAATACTTAACTGTGATATATTAAAAATTAAAAATGGTGTACATGGTGGGTTTCTGTTCCAAATAGATATAAATTCTATAGAAAGGTACATTTAATATCAAAAACCATTACACATATACCGTTGTGTTCAAGTGGGTTTGGAATACAAATGTGCATGGGTTAAATACGGCCTGAATTCCTTCAAATCAGCATCCTCTCTTCTCTAATCATTGCCACTTCAAAGGGGAGCGCTGGATTTGATGGAAAGTCTGGAATTAGGTTTCGTTCTGCAAGTCTGAATGTATGTTCTTTCAGGCCATCAATGAATTTTGGAACTTTGACCACATCGGAAGTTTGCAATAGAAAAAACTCCATAAGCTCTGAAACTGAAAAAGGTTGTTTTATCTCTCTATGGACTTTCCTTCCTTGTGACTCCCAAGGGAGTACATATTTTTATAATGTACTGGCCACTAAGATTTTAAATGAAGAACTTCTTCTTTATGGACCATGTGCACCGTAAAAGCGCTGTTGGCGCTAGAAGATGCAATTAACTCTATATTCCATGATCTTTTCTTACACTTCTCTTCACAAAACTGAAATTTCTGTCACAAGGGAGGTAGCCGTGACACCTGATGGGAAAATAGTGATCTAGCGAATGAAATTTGCCTTTTGCTACCAATGCCAACATGAGTCGGATGTCACAATGACTTTTGTTCTGGCAAACACAGCTATCTGAGAAAAGAAAGAATTGTCTAATGCTTTAGCTAACATATTCTATGTAGCTGAGGATGAATGAACAAACTTCATTGCGACTCTTTCTTGCTATTGTTTCATCATATGCATAGTATACGGCCTTATCAGATTTTAAATTATGGATATTGTAAACATTGTAAATAAGCTGGCGCAAATTGACTGTGTCCTGCATGGGAATAATTGGAAGCATAGGATTCTCCATGTAGCCAATACAAATTCAAGCAACATCTTCGAGTTCTTGTCACATCTTTTTTACATGGCCCAATTTCTTCTGAAAATTGTCGGCCCTCCTTCTACGCATGTCTTTATGTGATTTACCGCAACATAGTAGGTCTCTTAGTCTTCGTAATCTCTCATCAGAAATACCTAAGAGAGTTAAAAATGCCGACTTACATACTTGAACTCCACTATCAGAGTTAGGCAACTAATGCTTGCACGTATGCTCTTTGGATTTTCTCTTGTAATGTACGTTGTCTTCCGGCAACCCGGACGTTTCCTTGCAATGCAGCACCCTTCTATAAGGCTCTACAAATAACCGTCTTGCTCATTTTTTGTTCCTAAAGTGAACAACTTATAATACAATTCCATTATGACATCTGGGCTAACTTTGCTTTTCCTACATTTCCAGATGCATCTGTAACAGAGCAATTCCATTAATAACACGAAAACACATAATATTTCATAAATTAAAATCGATATGGACTCATGTCATCAGCACATCATCATGTCATCCCTCTCTTTATGTTCTGCGCACTCGGAGGTGCAGGGTGTCCATATAATAATATTCAATTCTGTTTTGTTTATTTTGTTTCCTCTCTCTCTCTCTCTCTCTCTCTGATGGGAGAAAATGAGGAGAATTTCCTGAATACATACATCTGGTTATCTTTACGGAATCAGGATAAAAGAGATTTGGAAAACCATGTGGTAATCAGAACGGGGAGACGAAAGCACAAACGCAGGAGAATTCCCCGTTTCCAGAGAGTATCCCAAAGCACTTTGAGCCTAATCCTAAGGCATTCTCATTAAAAGGGCATTCAGTAAGGGTGACTCACTCCAGATGTCCCCGACTAGTTTCCCCTCACTTTGCTATAGGTGAGACACAAGGCGATAGCATTGCAACGTAGTCATTTGTGCGAGAGAGAGCTCAGCGTCTTCGGGGGTGAGAATGTCTCGAGTTTCCTTTGGTAATACTTGTTTTTTTAATAAAGTTTTAAATCTGTTTCCGTTTACCAATTCTCAAAATTTCATTTTACTTGTGTATTTTAGTAATTACTGCATATGTGTGTATGTATGTGTGCGTGTGTGTACAGAGAGAGAGAGTAAGAGGAGGGAAAGAGAGAATTCCGCGTTTATAAAATAATATCTAATGTTAATATGGACTTTTGTGGTAGCATTCTTGCGCCATTTTTTCAACTCCAATCGCAATATAAAGGAAACCTACTACATGTTTGTTTTTTCCTTAAACACAAAAGCAATGTTTTATGCAGATAATAATCATTATATTGATACACTTATATCTATGGTAAACGATTATTGTTTTCCATCTTATCATGTTGTTGGGTAACCCTCACTTTCCATAATGTTCACGTATGCTTTAGTCAATCATTAGCTAAAACAGTGAGGGAGCGAGTTGACTAGTATTTTTTTATGTACAGTCGTGAAAAATAAATTGCAATATAAGACATTGTAACGGAGTATCCATCGTTATGTATATTTATCGGCGGCGCCGTGGCCGAGTGGTTAGACCGCTCGTCTCCCACCGAGGCCGCCCGGGTTCAATCCCACGGACCTGCATGTGGGATTTGTGGTGGACGAAGCTGCGTCTGGGTGGGTTTTCTCCGGGTTCTCCGGTTTCCCCCGCCATTCATTCCACCAACTGCTCCATCATCACCTTTCCTTTCATCCATTTCACCAGCATTTCGTTTCATCTACTTCCTTCAGCCCATACCAGGCATCGGGCTGATCACCCATCCTGGATGCTCTGTCTGATCCATGAGTGTCTGCTCCTCGACGGGCCTCTGACCCCAGGGACCCGCTTGTAAGTCCTGGGGTGTAAGTCCTACATAAGAGGAGGGTAAACAGATAATGAATGAATGTATATTTATCTATCTCTACGTCTATTAGCAAGCCTAACTTCTTCCCTGCTCGCACAGGAAGTTTGGGTTCGTCACGTTGGCCCAGCAAGTCACGCCACTCCATCGGCTTAACGCTGATTGGCGCTTTTACTCATCCTTAACGTGGCAGGCCAGGACTTGGTCGTGTCTGCTGATACACAGGGACTAATAATAGAACTTAGAGCTGACATCATTGTTTGGCTCTTCCGTGGGCATCGGCTTGTTGCCAATGAGAGGTTAAACAGAATTCAGGACAGTTGTATTTGGTTTTGGTCGTGAATCAACACTTTTGGTAATGTATGGATTAAATTACTGGTCATTCTGCTTTAAGTTGTATTCTTATTAGGTACATATATCGTTGTGGAAAGCATATCAACATTTAAAACTATGTGCGGTTAACCAAAGTTTCCTTATTCTTACTCTCTCGAGCGTGCGATTATTCTTTCCAAACAAATGGACTTTAATTAAGGAATGCTGAATGCATTTTGTAATATTGTGTGAACTGAACCAATTCTTTTAGTCGTATGAGCGATTGCATTCAATTTATCGTATAACTC
Organism: Deroplatys truncata; assembly: GCA_030765065.1. Classification (NCBI taxonomy): domain Eukaryota; kingdom Metazoa; phylum Arthropoda; class Insecta; order Mantodea; family Mantidae; genus Deroplatys; species Deroplatys truncata. Next base: position 109,744,724 of record CM060979.1, read on the forward strand.
CAAGTTAGAAAACTTGTTACCTTGTAATTTCAATTGTAATAATTATTGTTTATATAATTGCTCCATTAATGCTTACGTGCTTTGTACTACTTGTTAATACGATTGGAGATTAATGCTGAAGAATACACTTTGCAAGAATATTTAATATCATTACTCTTGAACCATCCGTGCCAACCTAATCATCTCCTTATATAATCACCTCATTATATATTAGTTTATTTAATTTGAGAACTATTTTAATCACATTGTATTCACGATTGGAATAACAGGCCTGCATGCAAGTAAGGAAAGCTCATCACTTATGGACGCGTCACCAAACTAATTTACATCTCCTATAATGTAATATATTGTTATTAAATCTTTTATAAGCTGATATGTTATGATTATTATTGCATCCAATAAAGTAATGCATGGTTATATTGATTTGTTCTTTCGCAACCATAGCAATCTGGTAACAGATTTAGTTCCTGCGCGTGCTGGTAGTTTAACCTTAGCTCAACACATTTCCTCTGGGATATCAAATACAAAAAACGTGCAGGTTGAAAAAAAAAGAAACAAAGAAAGAAAGAAAGAAAAAGAGCTGCACGTAGCAGCATGGGAGTGGTAAAATCAAGCAGGCTCAGGCTGTGCGAAGTAAGCACAAACAAACTGTTTTAAAGGTTTACAACTACTTTTACCCCCAAAAAATGACTTGGAAAAAGTGGAGTGGTGTCCGAAGCTAAAGAATTAGGATTAGTCAGGCTGGAGCTCAACATCGTGAACTATTGTAGGCCCTTTGTGGAGGAAGGGGAGACTCGAAGGGCGACTAAATCCAGATACGATGCTAGCAAGCCCGTCCCTAACGATATCAGAATGACACCAAACCTGATGACGGCGCGAGCATTCTATACCACTCTAAACCCGGGGGTCCCTGGAGGAATGAGCCCGCCAGGAAGGGGCATAGTCGGCCTTCCAAATGCTAGGGGAAAAATCTTTAGACAGCGCAAATTCCACAGTCCCGCCGCAAAGCACCAATCACAGTCGCCTGACCCTAAAGCCCTGAAATATATGAAAGGAAATTATGGGTACAGGAAATCATGAACAGAAAATTCATAGTAGAAAAGAAACCACCCCAGCATTCACCTATCGAGCTGGAAAAATCCACAAAAACCAGGGTGAGAATGGCCGGCCCGAAGGAAATCGAACGCGGGATCTCCGATTGCGATGATCACACGTTAAAATGAAGCCATCTAGCTCGGCCAAAGCTATGGGATTGTCACATCCGCTATCACACCCATTTACACACACAAACTCAGCAAGCCAGAGAGTCAGTTTATGGAGTATCTTATATTGTTAACTCCTGACACAACTTTACTCTGTTAGAAAAAAATATTTAATTAGCTGGACCAAACATTATGTCCCCCTCTCTCTCCCTCGCACCTTCCCACCATTTTTGGAGGTGTTCTAAAGTCAAAAAATTTAGAAAAGATTTATGTGTATGTACGTCTGCGTGTACGTGTGCCTGAGAACAGCATAACTGAAAGCGAGGTTTCAGATGAAATTAAACTTGGTATTTAATATCAGAATCTTCCAAAGATGCGACGGGAAGATTTCCAAGATAGGCTCCCCAGACCAAACCACTCTTTAGCTGAAATTTTTTGAAAAAATATATTTGCTCAAAATGAAACCATTTTGATTAACATACCATATATATATATTAATATATTCACATATGAAATATATTTCTTGAATTCTCTGGGAATATCCGTTTATACAAAACAGGAAGGAGTTTTGTATAATTCTGTTTACCTTTAAACCTTAAGAGAAGGATACACCCTCACGTACTACAAAAAAGTTAGAATTCTCTATTAAAACGCACAATTTATTTCAAATAACTCTTTTGTAGTATCAGGCATTTTCAAAATATCCATCTTATTGGTTTTAATTTTTCAATACATACTTTATAATTTTTTAAACTTCTGTTGATATTCAGTTGTTTCTTGGAAAGAGTGTGAAATTTTATGGCCAGCATTTAGCGGCCCACTTTTAAACTTTCTATCGATTTGGTTTCTCCTACCCCCTTGTACCTACAACGAAAAGGGGACCGACTGCCTACATGCGGTGCTCTGCCCGGTTTCGGCGGCCCCCCCACTCTGTTCTTCGTGCCTTTACCTTTTACTTACAACGAAGGGCGTAGTGTATATATAGTGTATATATTACCTCGATTAACATGAAGTAGATAGAAAAACAAGCTTTCATAATAATAGTGTGTATAAGCTATACAAAAATTTGCAATAGAGGGTAGAGAAAGTGAGGTGAATGTAACACAACAGAATTGTTTTCTATTCACATTACTTTTTCACCTTTAATGTTTTACAAGAAATAATCTTAAATTAAGCAATAAGAGGTTGGCTCCAAGCACGATGCGGAAAACAAAATACACCTGTTCTTAAATCTGTTATTGTGTCCATTGAATACATGCGGGGAAAGTTATAGATAGCGCATGAAAAGTCAACCTGGGAAAACAAAGGATTCCCAAAACCGCCAACGCTGCCGAAAATGTATTTGATATAAATTTTATTTTCAGTGAGTTATACAGTTATCGACCAACTTCATGTCTTCCTCTTATGCGTTGCCAGTTAGTACAAAATATTCAGAATTAATTCCCAATGGTGAGGTCTTTACCGCTATTTTATACCTAAACGTTCTTAGCTACTTTTGTTCACTACTAAACTATTATATGGCTTAAGCCACGTTCTAAGAATTTGTAAAAATAAATCCAACGTTTCAATACGTTTTAGCCTTCCTCTTCCTTCATGAATCTGTCAATCCGGCCGAAAAAATAATAATAATAATAATAATAATAATAATAATAATAATAATAATAATAATAATAATAATAATACACTTTAATAATAGGAAAGGGGTAGTTTCCTCACAAGTGTAAGTACGTGGAAATGTCAGCAGTAAGTAGCCAGGCAACCATACAGTAGAGTAACAGCGACGACAACACCATAACAATTCCTGAAAGGTGAGCTAAGTTTCCTCGAGTTGCCCACGATTGTGAGAATAATAACTTTAGTATATGTTCAAGTAAAGCAACGCTAGTACGGTAAACTTGGATCTATTTGTATGTGATACTTTTGAAGTTTTTTGGTTCTATTGCTTATAACGTTGTGTGTTAGATACCGCTGCATAACAGTGGAACTATGTGCATGAAGAATAAAGGTTCTGAAGCCATTGATAGTGGATGATACAAGAGTGGTATTACCGAACACTATATTAGATTTTGAGGCAGTATTTTTAACACTTAAATGATTTCAGTCAAATTATATAATATAAAATATTATAACAGCCCGCCTTAAAGCAAAAATGTATGTAACAATATATAAAAAGTGCATATAACAGTCATTGTATTAATGTTTATATTATTGTATACATGTTTAATAAAGTTATGTGAATGTATTACGTAATTTAATAATGTAGGAGCTGTGAGAATAATAGGTTAAAAGTTGCTAACAATGAGGTAACCTTGAGGCAATAATGAATTAGAAAGTTTAATTATGCTACTGGTAATTCTTGGAAACAATAATTTTGAGACAGTTTATAAGATAGCCAATCAACAACCAGAAAAAAACTTAAGTTAAATAAAAGTATTCTATTGGAGTAGGATTAGCCAATCAGAAACTGAAATGGGGCAAAATTTACAAATTCAGAAGTCAGTTGCTTGTAGACAGCGTTCCTAACCGGACGCGAGACGCGCTCTCGAGAAGTTTAATACGTATTCAGTGTGAGATGAAAATAATTTACGTGTTTAAAATGTGCAAGTAATTAATAAATAATCTCACAGCTCTCTATATAAGTGAAGTGTTATTTAATCGTTAAAAGAATAAATAAAAGGAGTGAAATAAAAAAAGTATAATCTGTATAAGTCTATATTCTTCAGTCGCACCATGCCTTGTTAAGAAATTCATGCCTCTATAAATTAATACTGACGCAGCCGAGGCAAACATAAATATAATCTTTAAAGAAACAGTCAAATTACAAAGTTAATATTTTTAAACTTGGGGCAAAGGCAACCGGTAAGTAAATTTGGGGCGAAGGCTACCGGAAACTTTTTACCTCACGTGCGGTTGCAACTACTTCAAGTTCGGCTCCCCAACAGTTGAAATACAATACAACGCCACCATAAAATAAACGTTCCTCAAAATGGATTGGTTTTAAACTCAAGAAACAGTCATGTGGGTGACTATGTAAATCCATATGCTGTTATGGAGGAGTCACCAGATGTTTTTTGTGAATACAATGGGTTTGGAATTATTTCAGGCCGTGTCGTTGCCCCACAGGTGCTTCCCCCTCGGTTAAATTGGCACGTTCATCCTATTTGCTGTACAACATTTTACCTGTATTTCTGAAGATGTGCCTCTGCATATTGAACGTCGAATGGAGTTCCTCCTCATTTCTCCCTGACTATGCGGAAAGATCTGAACCAAGCTCTTCGTACCCGATGGATCGGAAGGGGAGTATCAGGAATTTGAATATATCGAAATCAGCTGTGATGTTTGAGACCAACAGAACAAATTGTATCGTTTTTCTTGAGCACTTTCACCATCGAACGACAAAACATTTAAGGCTTTAACCAGAGTTTGTATCTAGTAAGACACTGGAAATTCACGTACATTTTACTTTACGACTTTTAAACCTCGAAGCAAATTTATATAAGAATTGATGCTATGTTATTCGCCAGCTCCAAGCAGCTCATTTAGTTTAGGATTTCAAGACATTTAAGATTGCGCTTCTCTTCATATCAATTTCTCATTCTTTATTTCTAACGCTAGAGCTTAAGCCTGTTATTAAACCCTTGTCTCGTTTATTTAATTTCCTTTTCTTAAATACACCTCGTGAAATTTCTAGGGAATTCTGTAGCATTTCCTAATTACCTGCTACGGACTTGAATCACCTACCGCAAAACAAACAAAAGCCAGCAGCTACAAAAGGAAACATGACCAACGGTTAATATAATAGCGTAGAGCGTTTAAACATGCAGTAGCAGAGTTTCGGTCACCTAACGCTATGGTCAATTAATCCAGCAGGTTGAACTCTTAACCTTACCTGCACCAACTACACGAAAAACATAATTAGGCCTCTACGGGAGAGTTAATACCTGTGAAAACCCTAATGGATACGCGTGGGTGGAGGAAGATTTTCTCCGCTCCATTAGCTACGGTTGGCACCCCTGCATTAGTTAATGCATCGCTTTAGTACATGGCGTCAAATTTCATCGTGAGTTTCTGAGGGGAAACACGTACAGGAAGCGGAAGTAGAAAGTATCTTTATAGTGGATAATTAAATTAGGAAATGGAGGCTTCACTAAAATATGTGCTCGCCTTCGATTATGTAATCGTCCTCATTTGCATGCCGCTGAAAGGGAATTTGTTCAAAAAATGTCTTTATCAGGCATAGAAAAAGCCAAGTTTAGGTGCTTGATACTCCCACGTGAGTATATACGCATATATTTTTGTATAATCGTATATATTTTGTTTTTAACTCTGAAGTTTAGTGCAGATTATAAAACTTGATATTACTGAGACACTGAATTAAATTAATGACTAATGAGTGCTCAAATAGGACCATGGTCCAAAGACCATGAGCTAAGTTGCTCCATTTTCTCTTTTCTGATTGACTGGTCAAAGTTTATTCAACTAAATCACGCCAACTGAGCTACGAAATCGAGTCTTCCATGTTACAAGGCCTCTGCCCATATCATGAAAATCTACACGGATAGCCGAGATCGTTGAGGCACGGAATCCTGAGCGGGAGGTCTGCCATTCAACTCCCGCCTCGACCTTCCCAATCGAGGTTTTTTCCAGGTTTTCCTCACTCCTCACAAGTAGCAAATGCCAGGACGGTACCCTTAACTTAGGCCTCGAACGTTTCCTTCCCAAACTTCCTTTCGCAGTTATAATTTCATTTCATGTATCAAGTGTTACCGCCTATAGCGCCGTATGAAGTATGAGTATATGAAAACGGGAGAGGCTTATTATAGAAACATAACTCAAATGAGACCTGCCTTTCAGGACTGAGGGTAAAAATACAGAAAACCCTTATCGAGGCAAAGCACTACATTTCAGAGCAGATGTTTAATTTGTTTAAACAACAACTTGATTCTCTTGCGCCATGATTTTTCACCTTCACCTTCATGCTAAATACTAGGAATATCGTGTTACGTTATTGTAGTTTTCGCCCCTGGAAAACCAAGCATACGCAGAAACCGGTGACGTGGATTTAGCGTTTCTGTAACTCAGAGAAGGATGTGCAAAATCTCTCCATTGGTATATTACGTTACAACTTTCTCCTGAACGTTCTCCGTCGACCATAAACTTCAAACAACTTGTTATTTCACAAGAATAGGTATATCTGTAGTGTACCGGACAGCAAACTAATCCAAAACTTTTCGTGTTCGACCCCTTGGAAGGACTAACTTGAATCGTTCCCTATGCAAACTATTGAAGCTTTGAAACTGCAAAATGAATGTATGATGTTTCGAAGTAAAAATGTATAAATCCAGCATTCGTGTTATGTTTAAAATGTTAACAGAGTATTGTTCCCAGAATCAAATCTGCCGATATAGCTATACATAGGTGTTAAATGGACTAAAAAATTTAGAGTATAAAACATCTGATATGCTGCAATCATATATCTTTCTCAACATGTTCTCAACGTGTTACAATATATTCATTCATACAATAGCTTGTTTTTGTATTCCTTCCTGCTAGTCATGATAAAGGTTGCAGAAATACTTTTGTTACAAATTTGTTGCAGCTATACAGGAGTATGCAGAGACCAGTATGACAGTGAAGTGCTTAAAAAGCAGATCGCTATATACTGGATTTGAAGTTGCACCTTCTTTGCACTATCTTACTAAAAACAAAATAATAGTGGCAGCACTTCAAGATTGTTTGCGATGGCATCCTTTAAAAATGTCTAGCTTATCACGCCATTGTTAAATCTGATAAATCTAAGATCCATTATCTCGGAAACCATTTAATAAATATATTGAATCTTTATAGCATGTGGATATATGCCTTCTTAGTACACTAACCTGATTTTATACCATTTATTTATCTGTTAAAAAAGATATGTGCGCTTAAGAAATTTTTTATCATCCTAAAATTTAAATTAGATATCTTCAATGGTTTCTGGGAAATCCAGTCAATTATACCAGAAAATGTCACCCAGAATAAGCTGCACAACGCAAAAATGGAGAACAAAACTCGCATAAATTTGCAAAAAAAAAAAAAGAAACTATGTCTTGAGAATACAGAAGGTGCCATTCTTAACAGCAGAACCAACTTAGGAAATTTTCCCCTAAATGATGGACTAAAGTTTACCCCAAAGCATGTAGAAGTTGCGATATTTTTCTGTACATGGGTGCAAAATTGACAGTAAATCATGGGAGAATCAGTACTAGCTATAACATTTTACTTCAAAAATAAGTTTTATGCCTTCGTTGATAAAATATATATCAAATTAAAGAGGAACTTCCAATAAATAAGACTGCTCAAAAACTAAACGTGCCTTTTGGGGGCAATGTTTGCTATTTTTGTCTTTCCTTACGAAGCGGAGCTGCAGCAACCGTAATATGAGGCAGTAATAGTAAAATAAACAGAACTTTAAAATTATCTATGTTGCAAGAGTGTAACGAATGTGCAGCAGTAACTGTTGGAGTACCAATAAAATTGTGATGAAGAAAGCAAAGCAAAGAACCCATTTCCATAACAACTTAATGGAATTCATTTCACGATGTTTTTATCGTTATAGATACATACAAAGTTTTAATATACACTAAACCAGTTAATAGCTCTACAATGAAAAAGGAACAACAATAAATTAAGCTTTAGCAGTGATGAGGAATAGCAAGTATTTGGAAGAATTAATTGCACTGATTACAACCTGTTAATCTCATTGCAAGCTTTGTAGAATTGTCTTGCTAGCTACATAAGAGAAGTTAAATGCGGCGATAACTCAACACAAAACAAACAGTACCACAAATTACCAATTATTGTGGTAAGAAGTAATAAAATTAACAGTAATTTCTAAATTACATTTACCTAAATCGTAAATATTAATGTAATTCTCTATATGTGTAAGTCACCGATTTTTGGAAGCAGCTAACGTAAATTCTGATGGCTGAAGTAATAAACCATTGTTACTATTGACGGCAAAGTAGGAAAGTTCCCTTTCTCTCACTCTAAACACGAAGCTGCTATCTTGCGAAAGAGATGGGCTACCGAAACAAATTTATCATAATTTTAAACGCAGCTTGTCAAATTAGATCCTGCTGAGAATGAAAATAAAATTAATATGCTTTCTCTGCTTTATTGTGCCTGGAATTTCATATTATGGATTTAAGCAATGTACTCTTAGCATTGTAGTAAAAGTTATGACTCCATTAAATTCTACTCAGAATGCCTTGACTTCTTAATATTAGAATGTTTTACTGCCACTTTGTGACCTTATAAAAACTCCCATCTGTAGAAACAATACGGTAGATAAAGGTAAAAGAGTCTTAGGACCTTCCAAATTAATTTCCACAAATGTGGTTGTGGTTGCGGTATGCGTTTCGGTTTATGCTTTTGAAGTAAATAGTGATTTTTAGGTTAAATGAATAGTAAAATGTAGTTAATGTTCTCTTGGTTTTACTCCTACCTTTGCACTCTTAATAACGAAAAACAATTTTTCACATTTGATTCCTGTAACACAATGCAGTGTTGCAATCCAAACAGCTACAATAACATTTAAATTTGTTGTGGAGGATCTGTAATTCCTGATGGAAGTTAAAATGATATTCCGTTCCCAATGAAAAAGCAAATTCTGTTACATGCAACAAGAAATACTCTCTTAGAAAGGCAAAAAAGTTGAGTCATTGCTATATCACGGAATCAATTGCTTTCTGATCAGGTATTTACTTGAAGCTTTAATATATTTCAGCCTACTGCTCATTATATTCTCACACATTCTGAGCTTTAGGGAGGGAATTGCAAAGCGGCATCGTAAGTCAGCATGATTAATGAGAACTTCAAGGACCGCTATAATTATTTGACGTTCCCAGAAATGATTATTTTATTTTGCCACTACAGCCGCACGTGATGCACACTCAGTTGGAAGGATGAGCAACTGAATTGGAAGAACCGACAGAGCATTTAGTTCTAAAAAACCGCCTATAGATGGCTGCGGGATACAGCTACAACACAAATGGTAATATGTACGCCAAAACAAGCAAGCATGAATAAGCTTGTAAACTACAATTAAGGAAAATTTCAAGTTAGTGCGGACGACACGGATAAAGTTTTATTTTACTCTTTACTTTTTCACACTGAAAAAATGGGCGTTCTTTAACAAACGCATAAGAGCGTACACAGTTGTAGTATTCGCACAGCAGGTAGCGCAGAGATCGCCGTTGGACGGTCGCTTCTTGTTAATAAGTAATACGGCTACCTGGTCACCATCACAGAACAATAAAACTGAAGTGTGAGATTATGTTTCATTAGTTTTCATGACAGTCCCGATAGCGATCATAGATGTCTCACCTGGGCGGCTTTCATTACTTTTCTCTTCTCTTTAGCACTGATGCTTATTACTTTCTCTACTACGTGCAGTAAGTAGGGTAAGTATTGTATTCCACCCAAAAACTCGATACCGAGATTTCACCGCAAATACATGTTTTGAGACCCCCTGAATCCAAAACAAAGCATTTTTGGAAATTGTCGTATACCTCACTTTGTATTATGTTTCAACTTCAGAGGAGAGCTACTCGCTTGTGAGAGGGATCGTTAAATCAAACAAAGAACTTTAATTTACGAGGCAACGACGAAGGGCGCAGCTAAGTTAACTCACAGAATATTTACTACACCAACACACTGCCTGGCTTAAGGGAGAGGAAAGGATTCTATTCTACCATAATTAAAAGTTAAAAAGCGTGGATGGCACACAATTTATTGGATGAAGTTAGTTACATACCTTTGCCCATTGCCGGCCGACGAGGACATCGTGTGTTAGCAGTTTCCCCGTCTGTCTCGCCCGAAGCCTACTCACTGAATCCCACAAGAAACCCCACGCCAATTTGGCGTCAGTAACGCTATCCCCTCCTAGACAGTTTCCCCTGATTCGCCCCTACTCACAGACAAACTGCCGTGCTTCGGAGTCCAGAGAGCGTCTTAACATTATATCATCTGTGCACATGCCACATCTCCCCCTGGCCATCGAAGTCGACGCCCTCGTCGACACAAGGAAAATAAAGATAATAAACATGAAAAGAAAAAAAAAATGACATACAAAAATGACATACACATGTGTGATGAACCAAAATATAACAATAATATACATGTGTGATAAGCACCCAGACGACGACACAATATTGCTGGGCGATGTGGAGACACGAGAAACTAAAGTGCTGTAGACTAATATTGTTAATGCACTAATCTTGAGCACCCCGCACACGCACACACCACGCTGCCTCAGTTCACAGGCACACTACACTGCGCAAAATATCGATGGCCTGCTGTAACTGTTTGTGGGTGATTTTATACAGTGCCCACAACGACGATTTGTCCTGGTGTAGAATTATCACTGCAGGTCTCTGGTGATGACAACAGGGTGGGTAGTCGCTGGCTTGGACTGCCCCCCGACATAGTGGCTCCTTATGCCAGGCAGTGTAGTGGCTGCCCGACAGCTTCCCTGTGGTGTTTCTTGACTTCTGGTGTGCTCCGGGGATGCTCTTGGATGTTCTCGAGCTCCGCCACAGCAAAAGACTAGAACAAAACCACCAAACAATAAAAAAGGTGCTCCCACAAACAATCACACATAAAAAGAACGGTATGTCATGTACAATTAAAGATTTTAAAGGTTGAAAAGTTTACACTAAAAATTCTTTTGACATGGGCAAAGAAAGAGAAAAAAAAATAAGTACAAATTGGCATAAGAACTAAAATTTATAGAGAGTTGCCATCCAAAATTTAACTCACAATGCTTCACAAACCAAATAAAACAGTAAAACAGACTCAGAATACATTAACATGACAGAAAAAAACATAACCTTATTTGGGATCCCAATATTAAATCTGAATGACCAGCTGGTATCACTAACAAAAGAAAATAAGTGCACTTACAAAACAATCACACATGACAATGAAATGAACTGATTCACACTGACCATGGCCCAAATTACACACAACACTCACTTAACTATCTACTCAAACTAGTGTATGCATCACTACAAACTACATTCACAATACATCTCCAAACTACGCCACGTGACATGCTTTCAACTACTATTGTCCTACTCTTGTCACTAATACAGTTTCTCGTCCACAGTACTATCTTCCTCATCTCATTATGATCATCAACTCAATCATAATCATCATCAGCATCATCAGCAGTATTGCAATCATCATCATTACTTCAGTCATTAACATTTTTATCGCAGCTTTCAATTTTCTCTTCAAAACAAAACATCTTCACTTACGTGTCTCATTTACCATGCTGTAAATTCAAAACATCTAACAGAGGCATAACCTTCAAGAAATCACATTAAAATTTCAGGAATTACACAAATAACATGACATTATACTGTTGCATCCACATCCTCCAAATCAAGAATTAAGCTGGAAAACAGGTGGTATTAAAATTTGCTACCTAAGATGGTAATAAACTTGTTGCATAAACAGAAAAAAAAATTATTCACATTACAATCACTTCCATCCATTTAATCTCTCGTGTGAATTCATCACACACGCTATACTGGGCACGTTACAGCAACACCAATAAGCAAAAATCTCTGAAAACATACAACTGTCGGGGTTACACTGTGGCACTTCCACCGAAGCTGACATCATCTCGTCTCTTTTCATCTCATTAACACCGTCGGGGTTACTCTTACGCACTCCCACCGAGGCAAATCTCAACTCTTATTTCTCACATCACATCACACTACGCCATCGGGGTTACTCTTTGGCACTCCCACCGAGGCAAATATCACATAACCTCAAATACACACATACATACACACACTATTCATGCAACAATTTTCTGCAAATAAATATCACAGCATCATTATGAAACCCAACATCAAATCGAGTCAAATCAAATCAAATCATATCAAATCATATCGAATGCAACAAAACAACATCACATCATTACTCAAAACAATATTGTCACATAACATTCCTGAAAATGAAAGCTCAATTAAGCACATAGTACACATGAAACACATTCCTGCAGCATAACACAACAAAACAAATGATTTGCAGTTCCCAAAACATAATTCAAAATTTAAGTTACACCCACAATAATAATACACTTTTAATTTAGCAGAGACATTCATATCACACATTCCTAAATGCAAAGCTTAATTAAGCATCAGTCAGTGAAACAATAAATTTAGCATATCTGTGTGAGTCGTAAAACTGTTTCATTCGTCCAAACTTTAGCACTCACAATGTTTACATACTTACAGGTGATTTTTCTTTCTTTTCTCTTACTCGTTTACCACAAAATTCCCGTGCAAATTTTCCAAAATCTGGTAACACACGTACAGCTGGTTCATCAACGTCCACATCGTACTGGCCCATATTAGAAGCACATCAAACCTAATTAGGTGCAGATACTGACAAGGTTGGTAGCTCCTGAAACTTTTACTTACATGAGTAACTGCGAAAGATTTTCCCCTAAAAATATGCATTGCGTAATTAAATAAACCAAACTGGGCAACGGTGAAGCAAAATTATCATCATTATCATTTTCTCAGAGCGGCCATTAGCAGTAGTAGCGAACATTTCAAAATTCTAAAGTAACTCATACGCCGACAACTTGCTGGAATTCTCCACGTGAGAGGGGTCAATGACCGGGCGGCAGACAGCTGATTGCGTTGCACGGGCCACGACAGGCGGATTAGACATCACTGATAACTGCGTAACAACAGGCGTACTAACACTGGACATGGATTCTACTTCACTGTGCTCGCTAACTGGAGCAATTGCTATATCAGATTTCTGTGCAGTACGTCGCTTAGGCATGATTGCAGCACAAAAGTTTACGCAATCAGTAAAGAAACAGTATGACAAAGCAATACACATTACACCAAACTAAACACTTATAGCATCACATGAATGAAAGTAGCAAGATCAGAACATAGCCAAATAAAACAGTTCCAGAAAGAAGACAATTAAGTGCCCGCGGCGAAATATCAGAAAATTATACTAACACACGTCTACACAAGCCACTCGGACACAATACCAAGATTTTTAATCAGAATGAACACATGGAAGAAAAGCAAAATGTCTTCAGTGAGAAACCTCGAACTGGAAGTTAAAAAAAACCACGTCACACCTACTGTGACCACCGCTAACATTATCTCAAAAGGAGCAGAATACAGACTTGTAATTTATACGTAGCACACAAAAATTCCTTCTCCCTTTTTTTTCTTAAAACAAATGTATCTGACCTCATATACACACGCAAATAAACGCGCCAAAACACGTGCTGAGGAAGACTAGTTTCACAAGCTAAAATTATTGCTGAAATGCATGACCACGCGGGAATTACATAACACACGTGCGTACATAAAAGTTACACGAAAAATGTCCCAGAAAAGTATAGTAAACAGCTATAAATCACAATCACTGGAATATAAAGTTATTCGTTTCCAAACCACTGCTAATAAGCACAGAAAACAAGATTTTCAACTAGATGGCCAACACGTGACGAGCACATTTTCAAAGCTACAACTATCTCGCTCGTTATCTCACTCGTTTCACAACTCAACTTTCACAAAAACATTTTTTGAAAATAACCAGCACGAACCACTTAGCACAGCAATACAATTTAAAGGAAATGAAGCCAAAACAAGGGGGAAATGAAGTCAGAACTTTTAGCGTCACGCCGGCAGACAATGGAAAAATGCAAAAATGAGCTCAAAATTAAAATTTCGTAACCAGACTTTCAGATATGATAGTAACAAAATTTAGAATAAGAGAATCACAAATTAGAGCATAAAAATCCTTACTCTTAAGCCAGAAATAAATTTAGATTTTTCGCGACCACGTGGAGGACCACAACCGTTACATTTTAGAGGGAAAAAGAAAAAAAAATTTTGCACTTGAAAATCTCACAACAAATTCAATTATACCAGCCAAACTACTCGGTGCCTCACACCAATTGTCGTATACCTCACTTTGTATTATGTTTCAACTTCAGAGGAGAGCTACTCGCTTGTGAGAGGGATCGTTAAATCAAACAAAGAACTTTAATTTACGAGGCAACGACGAAGGGCGCAGCTAAGTTAACTCACAGAATATTTACTACACCAACACACTGCCTGGCTTAAGGGAGAGGAAAGGATTCTATTCTACCATAATTAAAAGTTAAAAAGCGTGGATGGCACACAATTTATTGGATGAAGTTAGTTACATACCTTTGCCCATTGCCTGCCGACGAGGACATCGTGTGTTAGAAGTTTCCCCGTCTGTCTCACCCGAAGCCTACTCACTGAATCCCACAAGAAACCCCACGCCAATTTGGCGTCAGTAACGCTATCCCCTCCTAGACAGTTTCCCCTGATTCGCCCCTACTCACAGACAAACTGCCGTGCTTCGGAGTCCAGAGAGCGTCTTAACATTATATCATCTGTGCACATGCCACAGTATTGTATTCCATCCAAAAACTCGATACCGAGATTTCACCGGAAATACATGTTTTGAGACCCCCTGAATCCAAAAAAAAGCATTTTTGGAAACATGTCCGTGTGTGTGTGTGTGAACAGCAGAACTCAGAAACGAACAGTCGGATAATCACCAAATTTGGTATTTAGGTTCAGCATCTTCAAGGGATGCAACACAAAGGTTTTCAAGAAAATTCCCCCACCCCAGATTACCATTTACATGGAAGATTTTTCGAAAATTTTAATTTTCTCAGAAATGGCTCTAACGATTTTGATGAAAATATCATATGTTTAAGATACTTTCATGACAAACAAAATGTTTATCTTTAATTTTCTGGGAATGTCTCCAAAAGTATTCTTCGTTGTGAACGATTTTTGCATAACTGGTAAACCATAAGAGATAGACAAAATTTTACTACACACAAAATGTAGATCGCGTTAAAATACACAATTTATGTCATATACATTTCTTTTGTTGAGTGAACCGGTTTTGAGATATTGCTTGTTATTCCCTTAAATTTTCCAATACTTATACTTTTTCTCAAATTCGTTATTCATTTTTACCCTCTCTACTACGTATAGTAAGTTGGGGAAGTATTGTATTCCACCCAAAAATTCGATACCGAGATTACACCGGAAATATATGTTTTCAGACCCCCTGAATCCAAAAAAAGCATTTTTGGAAACATGTCCGTGTGTGTGTCTGTGTGAACAGCATAACTCAGAAACGAACAGTCGGATAATCACCAAATTTGGTATTTAGGTTCAGCATCTTCCAGGGATGCAACACGAAGGTTTTCAAGAAAATCCCCCCACCCCAGATTACCCTTCACATGGAAGATTTTTCGAAAATTTTAATTTTCTCAGAAATGGCTCTAACGATTTTGATGAAAATATCATATGTTTAAGATATTTTCATGACAAACAAAATTTATATCTTTAATTTTCTGGGAATGTCTCCAAAAGTATTCTTCATTGTGAACGATTTTTGCATAACTGGTAAACCATAAGAGGTAGACAAAATTTTACTACACAAAAAATGTAGATCGCGTTAAAATACACAATTTATATCATATACATTTTTTTTGTTGAGTGAACCATTTTCGAAATCTTGCTTGTTATTCCCTTAAATTTTTACTTTCTCTACTACGTATAGTAAGTAGGGGAAGTATTGTATGCCACCCAAAAATTCGATACCAAGATTTCACCGGAAATACATGTTTTTAGACCCCCTGAAACCAAAAAAAGCATTTTTGGAAACATGTCCGTGTGTGTGTCTGTGTGTCTGTCTGTCTGTCTGTGTGTGTGTGTCTGTGAACAGCATAACTCAGAAACGAACAGTCGGATAAACACCAAACTTGATATTTAGGTTCAGTATCTTCCAGAGATGCGACACGAAGGTTTTCAACAAAATCCCCCCACCCCAGAGTACCCTTTACATGGAAGCTTTAATTTTTTCAAAAATGGCTCTAACGATTTTGATTCAAATATCATATGTTTAAGATATTTTTATGACAAATAAAATGTATATCATGAATTTCGTGGGAATGTCTCCAAAATATTCTTTATTGTTAACGACTTTTGCATAACTCGTAAACCATAAGAGATAGGCAAACTTTTACTACACAAAAAATGTAGAGCGCGTTAAAATACACAATTTATGTCATATAAATTTTTTTTGTTGAGTGAACCATTTTCGAGATATTACTTGTTATTCCCTTAAATTTTTCAATACTTATTTTCTCAAATGGAATTAGTTATACATTTTTTTGTTTTGGATATGCAAAGAGTATTAATCTGTGGGAAAGGGAATGGTGCTGCACCTAGCAACCGGCTATTAAGAGATATGTATGTGCTTAAAGGCTACTGTATTTCCAAATTGCCCTTGTAAATATACATTCCCCTTACATCTACAAGAAAATTAGCAATAAGATAGAGTATGCAAATGTTTATTTCGATTAACATGAAGTAGATGGAGAATAAGCGTTTGTAAAAATAGTTTGTACAAGAGTAGAGAAAGTCATGTGAGTGTAACACATCAGATTTTTTAATACTTATTTTCTCAAATGTGAATTCGTTATTCATTTTTTTGTCTTGTATATGCAAAGAGTATTAATCTGTGGCAAAGGGAATGGTGCTGCACCTAGCAACCAGCTATTAAGAGATATGTATGTGCTTAAGGCTACTGTATTTCTATATTGCCCTTGTAAATATATATTCCCCTTACATCTACAAGAAAATTAGCAATAAGATAGAGTTTGCAAATGTTTATCTTGATTAACATGAAGTAGATGGAGAATAAGCGTTTGGAAAAACAGTTTGTACAAGAGTAGAGAAAGTCATGTGAGTGTAACACATCAGATTTATTTTATGTCCTGGGCATGCAAAGAGAATGGAATGCGCCACATAGCAACCAGTGCTTAAAATATTTGACTATCGCTTAAAATCTACCATATTCCCCTTGCATCTACAAGAAAATTAGCAATAAGAATGACATCTTGGTATCTCGATTAACATGAAGCATATGGAGAATAAGCGTTTGTAAAAATAGTTTGTACAAGAGTAGAGAAAGTCATGTGAGTGTAACATCAGATTTTTTTACTATCGTATATCAAAGTTTGTATTCATTTAATAATTTGTTTCCGGATTAACTGGAAGCTTGTTAATCGATTACCTCCGGTTCCGCCTATTCCGAATAATGAGGTTCTGATGCGCAAGGCTAAATTGGCAATTTATCTCACAAGGTGTAATTATTTAGGTTTTTTTGGAGATTAATATCGTAAGTACTGCTTTTTAGTTGTTAAAGAGAATATAACTATAAACACGTTATTCTAATATCCGGGGGTGTTGCCGTTTACACTAAGCATGATATAACTTTTCAGCAGATAAACATTAAGGTATTTGGAACATTATGTGTATGCTGTAAATTAAGTGAACTTGAGTTATGTATTATTGTAGTATATCCACAACCAGCAGCATCCCGATATACCAACCCCATCTTATTTTTTAATTTCGCCGACATGATTGTAGAAATTCAGGAAATACACTCAAAAGCAGACTTCATCATGATGGGACATTTTAATGCCAGAATTGGAAGTGGAAATATTACTGTAGAAAGGGGGGAAGCAGATTGAAGGAGAGAAGTGCGGCGAAGTAAGGATACAGTGCTAAATTCAGATGGAAAAGAATTGCTAGCCTTTTGTGATGCGTTTAAATTGGAAATCCTAAACGGAAAATATGGCCAGATAAGGTAGGGAAATTAACTTTTATCAGTAGTAATGGAGAAAGTGTTATAGATTATGTAATTTGTTCACAGTAATTAATAACATTAATAGAGGACTTCCAAATTTTAAATAGAATCGAATCACACCACTCGCCCAACTTACTCACTCTAAAAAGATACTCAAACAACGTAGGGGAAATAAATGAAAAAATTGCTGTGTCATCTATGGAGAGATATCCATGGCCAGAGGGAAGCGAGGAATTTCTTGCCGTTTTATGTGATCCGACATGTAAACGGAAGTGGAGGAAAGAAGCGGGGAACATGTTACTAAAACAATAACAAACAATTTACAAATAGCTGGTAGAAGTACGAGAATACGAAATAACAAAAGAATCTCGAAAACTTCAGGCTGCTACAACGCTAAATGTAAAGAAGCGAAGAAAAAAGTTGAAATAACGCTTAAGGTGTATAGACGAGAAGGTACTGAGGAAAAGCGTCTTTTGTATACCCAAATTAGAAAGCAGTATAAAGATATATTTGTAAGTTTAAAGGCGGAAAGGCAAAACAAAATGACGGCGGATTTAAGAATAGCGACAGAACGGAGAGATTCGATATACATGTGGAAGGTAGTTAAGAAAATTAAAGTGCGAGGACGGGATCACGTAAACATCAAACCAGAAACATGGTTAGCGTATTTTAATAGTGTGTATGCTGAAGCTGGTGGGGAAGAGTGGCAAAGACCTCGGATGTCTTTCGCTGAACTATGCTTAAATCGTACAGTACCAATTCTAGATGGGAAAATAACTGACGGGGAAATTGTTCGGGCAATAAAAAGCCTAAAGAATCACAAAGCACCGGGAATAGAAGGAATTCCGAGATAATTAGTTTAATGCTCCATAGAAGTGCCTGAAATATTAGACCTCCTGGGTGGCCTTTAACAAATTATTTAATGGAGAGAAGTACCCTGAAGCTTGGACAACAGCAATTATTCAGCCAATATTCAAGGGTAAGGGTACCAATCAGCAACCAGAAAATTATAGAGGAATTGCACTGTTATCTATACTGGGTAAGGTATATTGCAGAATTATCTATGACCGGTTAAGGGGTTGGGTAAAAGAGTTCGATATAATTTCTAAATTTCAGGCGGGTTTCAGGGAAGGGTTCTCTATTGCAGACTATTTTCGTATTAAACATTGATTCAAATTTGAATAGAAACAGGGGGAAACTTTATTGTGCTTTTTTTTATTTCAAAATGGCTTTTGATAGCGTGCAGAAGAATGCCCTTTGAGCGAAACTTCACCACAAAGGACTCTCTGGTAAAATGATGAAAGCTCTGATGCAAATATACAACAATGTGAATTTCGGCAGCAATATAGGCCAAAATACAATAACTGAATCTAAATCGCCCAGTAGAGGAGTTCAAGGATGTATTTTATCGCCCCTGTCGTTCAATTTATTCATAGACGATATAACAGACGTGTTAATAGCAGAGGAAATGAATGGCCCAGAAGTAGACGATGTCTGCATTCCTGTGCTTTTACATGCGGATTACATTACAATTTTGTCAGTGACAATAGAAGGCTTACAGAAAGATATTAACAGGTTGGAGGAATATTGTAAACAAAATTGGTGGTAAACATTAATAAAACAAAAACAATGGCTTTAAAAATTGGTTATGTATATGGCAGGGATGAAAAATGGTATTACAAGGGGCTACAACTACAAAACGTTAAACATTTCTCCTATTTAGGAGTAATGTTTAATATGATAGAAAAATGGAACAAATATGCATCAATAACTAACCATAAAGCACGAGGGCAGTTAAATTAATTATTACGTACCCTCTCGCGGATACCGGATGTACCTGTAGATACATTTGAAAAGATGTATAACTATGATAACGCCGATTTTGATATACGGAAGTGAAATCTGGGGATGGGAAAGAGCAGAGCATGTAATAAAACACAGATGGCATTTTGGAAAATATTTCTTGGAGTTTCACAAGGTACATCAAATTCGGGGGTATTTAGGGAGTTGGGATGTTATGAAGACACAATACACTGCAAAATAAGAGTAGTGAAGTACTGCCTGAGGCTGATGCAGGGGGATAACTCCACACTACGATCCAAATGTTAAACCCGACTCCTAAGTTTTGGGAAGTTGATTTGGAAAGAGGTTTGAGGAGAATAGGAATGGGGTCAGTACGGCAAAGAGCTGAAACATATGACAAAAACACATGTAAAGGTGTCAAAAGAAGACTAAGAGGCATCAACCAACAGGAAATAGAATCGGATTGTAAAATTAAACCTTCTCTAACTCTAGCAAATGAAATAAAATTGAATTGGGGTAAAGGGGCGACCCTCCCGTGGAAATCTGGAACTGTTAGGGAACTATACGCGACTCAGTCGGCTTGAGCCGGCCACGCTCTGCAATCCATACGTCTCCTGCGGTTCCTTCACCTCATCCGTTCCTCCCGGGGGTGTACGCGCAAAAGATCCATTGTGGGTCAAGGTGCCAGGTGTCCCCTCGGTTAACTAAACCTATCCTATCCTAAGGACTGACAATGAAGCTAGGTTTAATACAAGGACCATCCACCGAATGCTAGGTGTCCCCTCGGTTAACTATTCCTATCCTATCCTAAGGACTAACGATGAAGCTAGGTTTAATACAAGGACCATCCACCGAATGCTAGGTGTCCCCTCGGTTAACTATTCCTATCCTATCCTAAGGACTGACAATGAAGCTAGGTTTAATACAAGGACCATCCACCGAATGCTAGGTGTCCCCTCGGTTAACTATTCCTATCCTATCCTAAGGACTGACAATGAAGCTAGGTTTAATACAAGGACCATCCACCGAATGCTAGGTGTCCCCTCGGTTAACTATTCCTATCCTATCCTAAGGACTAACGATGAAGCTAGGTTTAATACAAGGACCATCCACCGAATGCTAGGTGTCCCCTCGGTTAACTATTCCTATCCTATCCTAAGGACTAACGATGAAGCTAGGTTTAATACAAGGACCATCCACCGAATGCTAGGTGTCCCCTCGGTTAACTATTCCTATCCTATCCTAAGGACTAACGATGAAGCTAGGTTTAATACAAGGACCATCCACCGAATGTTGTGCGTGCACAGCGAAGTTGCTCACTTCCTCAGGCGCGTTTTTGAAGCAGAATGTAGGCCGAAGGTAACGAGGAAGAAATCACGAAACAGTAGTGCACTGCTGCACGGACAAATTATCGGTCTTAATCCATACACGACAGATTTTATTTAAAGAGAAAGAATTTAAGGAATTTGCGATGGTCAGGGTGGCTTCACCAGGCAATTCTGCATGGGGAAAACATCGTGATCAACGCAACCGTTTACGATAATTTTGTCAGGCGCTAGGATCTCCGACAAGACGAAAAGGACGGACCTAACGACTGCGGTAGGGGACATTGAAGAAAGCGAACCACGGAGTTGTAATAACCTATTCAAAACAAAAACAAAAAACAAAACTGGACCAAGGGAAAATCTAAGCATAAAAACAGAAACAAATCTGGCTATTGACTAGCTGGTTCAACTCTGCCCCATTAACATAACCACTCACAGATAAACAGCTCACAATCTATTACACCAAGCTCAAGAATAATGCACTAAACCACAAAGCTTTAAAGAAAACAAACAAAACAGTAAGTGAATAACTAGCACATTAAATGAAATATATAGCTCATTAATGATTTACATAGGAAGGCCAATATTTAGTTTTGAAATCACAGCATAATGTAAGAAACAACATTAAAGTGAATTTGTAATAAAGGTTACGATCTCAAACAAATGATTTAATAGCAAATAAAACACAAAACCATAAGATTTAATAGTGGTTTCAGAGCCACATTTAAACTTCCTTACATATATTGTAAAAGTGAACAACCTTGTAGACTGAAAAAGCACGATATTACACAGCAAAGATTCTTTAAGGTTTATAAAAGCTAAATCACCTATTATAGAGCCACAATTATAATTAACTATAGGAAGGAGGATAATAGATCAAAACTAGCAATAAATGAAAGATTTACATAAACTCAGACCCTGAAACAACTCGATAAATAATATAGATAAGGGAAAAATATAAAATTAACGAGCAACAGGAAATAAAACACTTAAAGCCAGGCATCAATCATGACAAACACATGCACTGCGGAATTAAATCGCTTAATACCTGGTCACGAGTAAACGTCAGGCAAACTTTCCTCAGCAACAGCTACAAACCAGTCAAAAGGGCAATAGCTCAGGAAATCAAAAATGAGAAATGTTCAAAGACAACAATTCTAAGTGAATCGTGAAAATATTATGCACGCAACCAAGAGAAATTAGAAAAAGTATCTTTGTAAAATAGGTCTGCAAGAGTTGTCACTTCAAGATTATTCCCACTTTCAAATGGGGCAAAATTTACGAATTGCCTTATGAAATCTATTAATGTAATTTGATCCAAAATTTAACTAACAACAAATATAACACAGATTTTGGTTTACTAAGCTTCAAACCTTCTTTAAAGTGATTTCTAAGCCACAAACATGTCCTGGGGTTTTCTCACCAATGGAATTTTAAAGATTGACGGAATATTAGTAGAATAGAATCAAACACTTGGACAAACTAAAAACTTAACACATTACATTTAACTTTCAATAAAGTTAAAGACCTTTAATAAAATTTATATAAAAATATAATATATATATAGTTAATGCTTTGTCTTATAGCATTCAGACATTGTCCCAAGGTACCGTAAGTAACTGGTTCTCAGGTTTAATATGCGGAATAATTTTGGGTGCCTATCTCGTTTTGTGTTTGGTTTTCAAATGTTATATATATAATATATATATAATATATATTAAACCTGAGTACCAGTTACTTACGGTAGCCTTGGGACAATGTCTGAATACTACTGTAGCTCCCATTCTCTTTAAGAAACAAAAAAAGAAAATGAGCTGATCATGGATCTTACCTTCACATACGCTGGAGTAGAAAATATTATGCCAGGGACCAAAATTTTGAAAGGTAGTAAACACTTTAGCTAATTTCCATAAACCATAACGGTATATAGAACAAAACTTCTCAAAAATTACAAACACGAGCAAAAACTTGAATATAGCAACCTTCTCACTCCCACCGAGAAACCATACAACCTCCCGTCTCGCTCGTTCTACTGCCGTACCAGGTCTGCCACGAGAGAGGGGCCGACCCACCACACCATTCCAAGAGGTGAACCACCCCTCAATCCAAAGACGACGAAATGCGAGAGGGGACGGAAGTGAATGGACATAGAGATCGAAAAACAAAGGCACGACGCAAGTGACTGGCAGTAAAAATATCACCGTTACGTAGTTACAAAAAATCACAATCAGCACAAAGTGGAAAGTTAAATCAGACTTGAAAAATGTAATATCATTGGCTTTTTTCTCTCATACCAATACCAGTATGGAATTGCGTTCGTTTAAAATTTGGTCATGTATTTTGGTTTCTCATTACGTACAGATGGTGAACGTTCTCTTCTGGACAGTATGCTTTCTGTACAGCGTTGTCAAAATTCTTAATTAATGGAACGCAAACGTTTCCCAGATGTGCTTGCACTGATACATATAGGCCCTAAAGGTTAAATAGGGCATTTCTGTTGCACAATTTAGCTTTCAGTGTTGCATTAGCTTTTCATTGGTTTATTGTTGTCTGAGTTAGAGACATAATTTAGGAAATCAGGAGTTATAATGAATTAAATTGTGAAAGGCCCAATTTATATATATACTTTCACATTCCTAAACATCTTATTAAACCTGTATCGTTATTTTTGAATAACAGTTTTATATTAGTTGATGATGAATATGATTTGCAGTTAAGGGTACTCAATTGCAAGATGATTAGCACCCGGTATAAAAGTGGATCATGGCACAGGCCAGAGATAACTGCAACATAAAAATCATGGGTCAGAGATAAAGAACCATAAAAGGCTGAGAAAAGACCAGAAACAGAGATAAACCAACAAAACGAAACAGACAGGTACAAGAAATAAAGGCAATAAGGTAAAATCCACATTGGAAACTTTACCTTTGATAAAAGCTTAGAAATCCTGGCAATCACTTGGCGGTCGTTATAAATCCCTGCAAGGCTAACCGGCAGTTGCAGAGAGGTTCGGAGGTACCAGAGCAATACACTCTAGCAGCACATAACGTACCGACTCAGCGGACAAACATGAGCAGGGTCCCCCGTAAAAAGATAACGGTGCCTACAACTTCAGTGGCTAATATCTAATGGAACTAAATTCATTTCCTTATGTCGAGATACACGAGAGGACGTTACACATTATAGCGGAAGTCCTTCATTACCCTAAGCTTATTTCCACGGAGAGCTAACCACTCCTCTCCAGCATGATGGTACCGCACGCCGCGCAACAACCCTAAACTCTTCCGATGTCACTCGAAATATTACAACAATGGGTTCTAAGGTTGCCGCCTTAGCTGCCAAATCCGCCAGTTCATTCCTCGGCAAGCCAAAGTGACCAGGTAGCCAAGCACTCTCCAGTAGCGCCAGAAAGGTATAAAACATGGAGGCCATCCTGGACTCGCTGAACAATGGGATGGTAGGCGTACGACTCACGAAGGCTCTGAAGTGCGCTAAGGGAATCGCTCAAAATGAGACAGTCTCCGAATTTCCGACGTGCACATACAAAATGGCTCGGTAAATGGCATACAGCTCAGCACTATAAATGTAGTGTTATCAAAACCGAAGGTATGGGATTCGGTTCCATGAACATAAGCAATCCAATACCGTTGGAGCACTTAGATCCGTTGCTGTAAATTAAAATCCGGTCTTTGTAACCGGACAGCAATTAAAAAAGGTTGGGTGCTGGACGTAGACATTGTAGACTTCTGGTATGCCGTCATTCCAAGATCGACATGAGATGTCGCACGTAAAGAAGGAGGAAACACCCTCTCCCCCTTAGGAAAAGTGCGAGGCATGTCAATACCGCACTGTCTACGAAGCTCCCGGAAGCAAACACCGGCAGGCCTTGGATAAATGGAGCGGTTCTTATAACGTTCGTCCAGCGTGGTGTCGTAAAAGGAAACGAACGTTGGATATAAGGGCAGACATTTAAGGGCACAGCCATAATTGACTAACAGGACATCACGCCGATATCGCAGAGGAGCTTCTGCCGATTCGGCGTAAAGACTCATAACTGCGCTAGTTGGAAAAGCACCAATAGTTACTCGCACAAATAGCTACATAATTGCCCCAATCGTGGACTTCGTCTGGTTTTCTCAGCACAGGAGGAAATGAACAATATGAGGAATATGCAATAAAATATAAAAATAAGGAATAAACAACACACCCATAGTCCAGCTTGGATCGCACCAGCGTGCGATACAGTCTCGGCAAAACCATCCGATCCGCTCCCCAATATGTGCCATTTAATTCCGCAAGATATTTGGAGAATGATCACATCTCACTTTCAATCATCTAAGCTCCCTATCAAACTTTAACCTCAGGAATTACGCCTCATCTGCGAATGACAGTAAATCTGGATCGAATCGGCGGAAAGGTGGCAATTGTCTCCCACGGCCAGAAGTTAAAGCAAATGGACTTCTCAGTGGAGAAACGAAAGTCGTTTTTATAACTCCAATGCTGAAGCTTGTGTAAACATTGCTGTAAACGCGTTCTAAAAATGGCGTACACTGAGTGGTAGAATAGACGGCGTCATCTAGGAATAAACAGGACGACACCTCTAGGGAAACGCATTCTGAGATAGAATTAATGACTATAGCAAACAGTGTAACGCATAGTGCCGATTCCTGAGGCACGCCGTTCTCTTGAATAAAAGGGTTTAAAAAAACCGGGTCGACCCTTGCTCAGAAAACGCGGTCCTTTATATACTCCTGCATGAATGCTGGTAAAGGTCCACGGATGTTCCAGGTGTTGTATAGGGAACGTAGTATCTCTGCTCGCCAACACATGTGTTAACCTTCTCAAGATCAAAAAATAAAGCAGCGGTTTGACGACTCTTGAGAAAGCTGTTCATGATCTACGTAAATAGTGAAACAAGGTGGTCCATGGTTGAACGGCGTCTTCGAAAACGGCACTGGGTGTTGGTCAGAAGGTTGTGAGTTTCCAACCACTATGCCAAACGTGTATTTATCATGTGTTCTATCACCGTACCAACGCAACTGGTGAGGGAAATATGGCGATAACCGGACGGTGCTTTCCAGGTTTCAAAATGGGTATAACGGTGGCCTCATGCTTCTTATCTGGGAAAGTGGTATCAACCCAAACACAATTATAGACGTCGAACAGGAAAGCCATACCTTTAGGAGGGAGCTGTTGCAACATTTGGACACGGACAACACCTGCTCATGGCGCAGATATTTGCGAAGTTGAAAGGGGATGTTCTAACTCCGTTGTTATATGGTAAATGGCTATTATAAACTTCAAGGTTACAGAACGAAACGACGAAACCTTGAGATTCTACCCGATACTCAACCAGAAGGAACTCTAGCGAATAGTAATTGAGCGAGACACTTGAGCGAAAGCACTACCAACTGTGTTAGCCACGTCAGATGTACCAACAACTGCTCCGAGAGATGTGTGAAGACCAGCAATGCGCATGTGGGTCGATTTGCCGGCCACAAGCCTTACCTAATCCCATACGACAGAGGAAGGTGTATCGATTAAATGGAGCTACAAACTTGCTCCATGAGGTATTTTCCTATCCTTAATACTTGTCTAGACTTGGCGCACATTTTCTTGTATTCAATCGGTTACACAGAATATGCTAAGCTAGAAATCCCTAAGAGCACGCCCGCGAGCACGAATGGCATTGCGGCATTCAGCCGTCCACCAAGAGACCGGGAATTGACGAGGGTGGGCAGTCGACAAAGGAATAAATTGTTCTGCTGAAGAAAGTATCGTCTCTATGATACGTTGGACTAAAACATTCACAGAATGGTGCTCATTGTAATTAAACACAGCCAACTGGAAGTAAAGGTTCCAGTTGGCTTTGCCCAAGCGCCATCTAGACAAACATGTAGAAGATATATCTGGTGTTGAGAAACTAATAAGACAGGGAAAGTGGTTATTGGATTATAAGTTAGAGATAAACTTTCACTGAAAGGAAACTGCCAACTGTAGTGATCAAACTGCAATACCAAGATTCGTAAAAGTGTTGAAGAAGTCACAAAGAAATTTAGGCTCCCCGGTGTTCAGAGGAACGAGGTAATAACTATAAAAAATCGACGATTAAATGGCCTCTCATACAAGCCCGATGTGAGCCCCAAAGTGGCTGATGGGCATTGCCGTCTCCCACTAACAGAAAAGGTGTTGGTAACTGGGAAACTAGATCGTCTAAATCAGTGCGCAACAACTCGGCAAATGGAGGCAGATAAATAGTACAAATAGTAAAGCGGAGGATGGCAGTTTAACTCTTAGAGCAACTGACTTGATGTCAGACTGTATATCATCTCTGATGAAGAGCATAGTGCGCCGTGCGCAGGAGTACCCTTTTCCGGCGTAATGTCACACAGTGTTGGGAGATATCGTCTAATTGGAAAGCCGTCTTGCGGACGGAGTTTAGTCTCTTGTAAATATAGGACCAAAGGCTCATAATAGTGCAGCAAAAGCCCATGTTCTGGTCAATGTGATCAAATTTCACGAATGTTCCAGTGTAGTATAGCCATAGGAATAGAATAGGATAAGTGGACACCGGAGGCAAATGGTATAAGCTATTGCAAAGTTCACTTAACCGGCGGCTGTCGCCTCAACTTGCTCTTGTGATTGCGGGTAAGACTAGGGCTTTTAGGAGTAGTGGCTTCTTGCTCGATAGGTTCCTCGGAGGGAACAGCCTCAGGTTCACTGGAAATGGAGGAAAGTGCCTATAGACACTGTAGGAGGAGAACCCCGCTGAATGCGACTGCACCCTCTGGCATCCTGAGAGCGTGATCTCCGAGGAAGCGAAGGATAACTGGCTTTGAAGACGCACTGTTCACTGGTAGAGGCCTGTTTGTAACTGTTAATGGTAACATTACGTCACTTTGGTAACTGTTGATGGGTTACTTTGTATTCGTTACCTTTAACCGTCAATGGGTAACTAGTTACTATCTGTCTTCATTACTTCAGTAACCGTCAAATTAAGGTAACCGTTACAGTGTAACCATTACGTCATTTTCTGCCCATCCCTGAGTGCCCTTAAGAAAATCGGTGCGTTCCGGAGAGACTGTAAATTTCCGGGTGTCTGGATAACATGAATCGTCTTGGAGCTGGCTGAGGTAGGAGGTGGGTGCTGTAACGCTAGGAGGAGCGACTGCGATGGAGTCTACTGGGCAAGCTTGGGTACCCGTATCCCGCTTAGGCACCTGGTGTGAAACTACCGAGCTGAAGGTACCAAATTTCAGAATAGAAGGCTGTCGAGCATTGGTAATTATTATCGCCAGCTACCTCTTTTATCCAAACATACTATGCAATTCCAATAATTTATAGGCTAGCAGAAACGGTGATTCCTTGTCCACATCACTATCACCTGTTGTGGTGGTAAACAAGTTGTATTCCTTAAGATTCTGTGTTGATTGTAGGTAACTAAATGTTGCCACCGTGATTTTTTCCTTTTCATTACAATTGAATAATGACTTGTTCAGCTAACTTAATGGAGCTAAGTGGTTTCCTTCCCTTGATTTGCGTCTGCGCTATTTAAGGTGCTCATTTCAGAAGAAAGAAATACACTTCTTTTATGAACTATCCGATTCAAAGGTTGTCATTTGGCCTCGTAAATGCTCTAATTTTGTTGTCATTGCGGAAAATCTTTTTTGAGAGCTCAAGTTAACTAAATCACTTACATGTTTGGAGGACATTATGATTATGGCCTGATGTTATCGACTGCTATACAGCTTGAAGGGTGTACTCTAAAGTTTAGGACAGCGTAATTTTAAGCTCAAACATAAAAAGTGTTTTCGTAGCGAACATTTGGATTTGGAAATCCCTAAGATGGTAATTCCCCAGATACGAATACAGTCTTGGCCATCAAACTGCTGCCCCATCCTGAGAATGTTAGAGATGTCCGCAAAGTACTGGGGCTGTTCAATTTGAATCCCAAGTTCATGTAGGTTACGGGCATATTATTCAATAATTAATACGACTAACTGGGAAGAATCATGATTTTGTTTTATGGTCCTGAACCACAGAAGGAATTACAAAAATTGAAAGATTTGTTATCTTCGGCTCCAATTTTAAATCATTATATACCAGGAGCTTATATGGAACTTTACACTGAGGCCAGTGGTTTTGGCATACGTTTTATTCTCTTTCAGAGGTAAAATAGAATACTCAGTCAGATGTTTTTCCTTCCAGATCTCCCTCAAAGACTGAGTTAACCACAATGATCTTGAATAGGAACCCCTCGCAATTATTCTCGAATTAACTCACCCTCGTGATTTTATTTATAGATGTAAGGAATGTATTGTCTCCGATTTTTATTCACTCAGCTATCTTAAAAATTTAAACCTGTATGCCTGTAAGGTGATGTTTAAAACTAAAAAATGTTGAATACTTGATTGATTATTAAACAAAAAACGGATGTATTGTCTTATTTTCTTGAGACACTGTCTCAAACAGAGCAGGCTGAACTAATGGACGAATTGGTTACATGTCTACTTTCGTTTATTTTATTTTTTAAGCCGGCGACAAAAAAGACAAATCCGAGCCTACTGCTAATTATTGATACTATCAAGGATCCAGCTTCTGTATACCCTAAGCTACGCGTTAGGCGTCCAACGTGCACTTAAATCGGATGTACAGCATAAGATAAATGTTAGGAATTCAGGTTCTTTTCTTAATTATTTTTTCCGAAATATTAAAAGGATACTATGTTATCATGGTAGGGTTATCATGACAGGATACGTGTCATGATAACCCTTTGTCTAGCCATTGGACTTTTTACTAAAAATGTTAATAAAATAGTTCTAGATATCACTAGGTAAGACTGTAGAGAAATGTCGAACATTATGTGAAAACATGTCCCAGCTGCCAGATCAGAAAAGGACCTGGGAAATGGAAGTCTGCGGGATTACCGCAGCGTATTCCAGAAAACAATTTTTTGAGAAATAGGTCATTTATCTATTGAGCCCATTACTAAATCATCAATGTTAATAAGTATGTGAATGTCACGACGACCGAATGTGCGTCTTGATCGGTAGAGTGCACCCCGTCACCCAATGGAAACAATATCTCAATTTGCAAAATGTATGTTACAGAGCATTACATACGGACATAGTGCACCAGCGATTCTTCCCTCAGATAAGGGAGAAGTATTTCTCAGCAAAGACACACAGAACATGAATATCACCGAATTTTACGAGTGCACATCATCCAGTATGCAACGGCTTCAACCAAAAATTGGTAAAGAGTAACTTTGTATATAATGATCTAAAAGAAATAGAACCATGTTTACCTCGTGTCATGGCTTTTTAAAATCTACGAAGCAAACTCCGTTCTTCCTTATTTGCGGCACAGAGACAATCCTCGCTTACCAGCTTCAGCTCCAGCTCACTCCAACGATCTATTCCTCTAATAAACTTTGTAGGGCAACCATAAGCCCTGGGAGTAGGTAGTCCAGAAAATGACCTCGTTGCAGGCCAGAAGACCAGGTATAACCCAGGCAGTACAGAGCTGTCACCTACCAGCAGGGACAGCTAGTCAAAATATCTACGCCCATCCGGAATGTAGCTAATACACCAAGCTCCTGAATCACCACGGTGAATCATTTTAAATCCTCAGGAAGGTGACGACAGTAACGTATTTGATACACCGTTATAAAACGTTACCAGGAATTATATAACAAACTACTCATGTGTTATGATTTGTCTTTACTTCAATCCTACAGGTTCCTAGCGCCTCTTACGTGCCTTTCCTTTCCAGTTGTATCTATGATATGTGTAGGTTAAGCAAATGCTAATACTCCTATGTATATGTTGCAGCAACTATGGTCTAAGGTTTATAGGAGGTCGGGCCAGGCAGTCGAAGATAAACAAAGATAAGTCACGTTCTCGCCCGGCATAAACATCAGATGCGCCATTTCACACCCTCATCCCCTCCCTCCCCCACTTCCAGAATGTGTCTCTAAAAAGTTATATAACGTTCTGTGAAGATTCCACTGCGAGTGTTCTCATGAACTACACTCAGTCAGTGAGCGAGTTAGCGAATGCGTTTCTGGTGTGACAATATGTGTGGTTCTACATGTGGCGGCGTATTGCATTATTAGTTCACATTAGTGAAGTGACAGTGAAGTTAAGGTAGATAAAAGTAGTGAGGTGACATTGACAACATTAGAGAAGGGACAGTTGAAAAACTGAACAGTCGCGATAATATAATGATTTTACATGGTTAAGTGTATTAGTTACATATGAACTCACGTGTTATGATACCGCTTATTTTTTTATTCTTTTTGATGAGCAACTGGTTTTATTTAATTCTTATTTGTTTCAATGTGTGCTTGCTGTATAATTGTGAAACCACTTATTTTTATTTATTTTGAGGAATAATTGTGATTTATTTTGTTTATATATATATATAACCATACTTGGCCTTCTACCGGAGTTGTAGCGATAAGTACAACTTAGTGAAACTTCTTTAGTGCATTCATTGTTGCAGGATATTGATGAGTCGCCTGTAGGAAGGACTGCCTCACACAGGTTTTCGGGAATGTTATTTCGGTGTGTTTGAGATCTGTTATGTTTCAGGTGTAAATGCAAGAGTCGTGACGTGTGTTTATGTGTGTGTATTTTGAGTGGAAGTATGGGAAATTGAAGTACTTTGTTGTTGTAAGCCTAACCACGTAGTAAACTATGAGTAGAGTATAAATATTTTGTTGTAGTTAGAGGGTTGTGTAGAGGTGTAGATATAACTGCAGAATGGAAAAGTAGTGGGGCAATTAATTCTTCTTTTTTCCTATCATTTTGATGAGTTTGAATGTGTGTGTGTGAGAGAGAGGGAGAGAGAAATTCTACGCTGCGCCTAACTTGGGGTTTTGTTTAGTTTAAGTTTTTAAAAATAATTCACTTTTATGTTCACTTAAGTTTAAGGTTGTGTTACTTTATTACAAAATAGCTTTATTAGTTTGTAGAGTGATACCAATTAGCTAGAGTTTATAATGATATTTGAGCACTCTTATCTTATTTTATGTTTTATCAAGAAGCATTGCTGAAATTTAATCCGTTGTTGCAGATGAGTTACCTACGCACTCAAAGTATTAATGTAACCAGATTTTTTTCTATTGGAGTTAGAACTTTGCATTCGTCCTTCATCTGAACGGACATGTTAAAATTTCGCATCGATTTATATTCACGAGTGAATACTTATAATGTTTATAAAATGGTAATACAATTACGACAAGAATGTTTATTCAGATTAATTAATACAAACATGTACTTAATTGACCAAATAATATTTGAATTTTAATTAAATCCTGAGAATTTGAATATTCGCCTTCAGAACAACTGATTATCGAAGTGACCATGCTACATCGATCAATTGCTAAGCGGGAGCACACTCATATTTCTTTCAATTAAAATACTTTCCAACTTGATTTTACATTTCGATTAACGTCTACTCTTACGATGATCATATTTTCCACTTCACAGTAGTGATGATTCCATTCAGACTATTACCGCTCATGTATCACTTATTACGGATGTACTTACGAAATCACTGAGCCCAGAAGCAATGGTCATACCACTGCCTTCCTGAAATGGCTACTGAGAGGGGCATTATTACAGTTTTTATTTCTCTCTCCCGCCAACTCCATGACATTAATATTCAAGGGTTGTGTCCTCTTACCGTTTCTGCTCCATCTTTAGGATCCCAAATGGAGTTAATATCAATGACGCCCCTGTATTCTATACACGCTCCCCTTACACACCTTTGGGTAGCCGAACAGAATTCGTGATCTGTGAACGTATGTAGGTTTTATAAAATATTCAGTCAGTCTTAAAGGGATCTACCATGCCATGAGAGCATGCTTCTCAATTAGGGTTGAATATTAATGATTTATTATTGCAAAACATTTGCAAATATGCACTTACCAAAAAGGAAGTAACGTACTCAAAAAACATCCAATATAATAAAATATCGTCATTATCTGTTTTCATTCCCTCTTCAAAAGTATGGGTAGTAAGGGTGTTGTAGTTTGAAAAAGCTCTTTCTCTCTAGCTCTAGTGACAACCTCCTATCTGTGTACTCGGCTTTATAAGCATACTGACTAACTTTCTTTGTAAACCTTAACCCGCCTTTTCGATAACCTTCATTTTGAGGAATCATTCAATATACGTCTGCCAGAATAAAGAATGTACCAAAAATGCATGGCAGAATATTGGGGAATCGTTGTCGTGTAGAGGATAGTGGTACCTAATCAACATCCTTTGTGAAGATCGGTTTGCAAATTCTCACTGTTATAAGCAAAATTGTATGCAAAATTTGATGTTATGAAACAAACATAAGCTATATACTGAATTATTGTACTAAAGAAAATCTTCAACCAGGATGTGCTGCTATAAATCTGAAGAGTGTCGTATGTCTCACAGACTTAATAACGGGCGCAAGAAGACTGTATTCATCTTTCACCGTGATTTCATACACATTTTAATATAAGCTAAATTATAATTTGTTTGTTTCGGTATGGATTTGTTGTTACACGACAGCAATGAAGTCATTCCACACAGAAAAGGAATAGCGTAGGTATCATACAATGTCAGTAGACTTTTAAAGAGGACTCCTAATGTAGAAGTACAGCATTTTCGTACCCATTTTCATATAACAAACATCCTTTCATCCTTCTATGAGAGAAATGTGACTTTAGATATTTATGTATGCTTTTATACAGCCTATGTATTTTACCTCAATTTTAGTGATACAAACAATACGAAGGACTCCTTATTTCCCTATTATATTAAGGTTGACAAACTGCGATCAAAAGCATCACCTTTCAGGCACTTAATATCCATGGACCTTCTAGAAGCACATCCTCATTTCAAGGTTATTCGTAGTATTATATAACTTGGTATACTATATTACGCATAAAAATTTAACACATTTCATTACATGTCCACTTTATGTTCACCCATACTTTCGGATAGCTCAGCGAAATAAAAATGGGACAATATCGTAGCCTTAGGTCTCGTTTTCTAAATATTAGAATCAAATAATGCTTGCAATAACACATATAATAGAATTAACTTTAATCCCTACCTTCTGAGTTAGCTCAGTCACATAGGCTTGGAAGTGAACAAATTTACAAATTCCTAATGACAGCTATTCACTGCCGGGAAAGGCATACCCAAAAGAATTTCCCTACTTCAAGAATACTTACTGAATACACGGGAAAAACTTTTCAAGTACACAAACGAAGTACTAATCAAATCTCACCAGCATGAACTAAAGTTATTGCTAACTGAAATAAACGGGTATCGGTACAATCTGTTTGTTGGGACCATGGAATGCTTAAAAATTAACTCGTTCTTCCAAAGTATAGGAGTTCAAACGCTTCCATAAATTCCAACTCTTCTTAAACCGTTTCTAGTCATGGTCATCATAAGTGTCGTCAGCCACGTAGTTAACAAACTTAACCACGGCGAAGGCTATTTAATTAAAAGCCTTATATGGTGGTGGCCAGAAAAATTCCAAAGGAAAATTTTTAAACTAGTAACATAAATTCGACATTTTAATTTTAAAACACCCACCAGAAAATCCAGAGATATGGCATTTCCAACAAAAACATAAATGAGTTCAAACCTTCTGTAGATACAGGGAGTATTGTAACCAACTGGACAGATAAAGTATACAGACGACCTCCTTCCTTTGTCTTTACTTTCCCTAAAAGCAGCTTAAATTATACTGAATTTTACGAACAACTGTCTTCTCCTTTTTTAATATAGATTAGGCCTTTAGACCAGTTTGGAGGCTAATCAAACTGATCTTTCCTACTCATACACGGTCGTCCGATGGCTCTTCGTCACAAAGGTTTATAAAATAGTACTTGCTATGCTACTCTCGAAGGTTCCATCCTTTGAACAAGGTCTTTCCACTTGCGCTGATTCGTTTTAATTTCTTCTACACGTTTTCTTCCTCGAATTCTCACCTTATGTCTTCATTCTGGAGTCAATCTTTTCTAGTTGTACCCTATCATTGAACCTTGTCAAATATGTTGGGTACCGAGGAAATAAAATACTCGGGCGGACGAAAAACATTGGGGCAGCTGCATCTCCTTAGCCTGTAAGGCAGCCAGATAGGAGAAGGAATTCTAAAGTTGCATCAGGCCAGTTCCCCGTTCACAATAAAACTACACTACTGATAAGGCTAAGACAGAAATTTACGGGACGGATGAATAATTGTAATAACTTATATATCTAATAAGACATACATTTAAATCTATTAGCATTTCTTACTGCTTTAAACTCCTCTCCACAGTCGATCAATTGTCTCTAATGCAACGGCCGGGCTCCAACCTCCAGTTTGACCTCTAGATGGACTTAACTGTTATGTTTACGAGATAAGACATGTTCAACAGCCGGAACAGCCATTATCTGGAATGATGTAAACTTATATGCGCTGGTAACTCGAGCCTTTCAATTCGTTGTGAATGGTATTGCAGCAGATTTTGTGATTGGTCTCATGTACTTCCCAAAAAGACAGGAGGAACTCTCTACAAAATGTTTCTTGAACGCGTCCTACCACAGTTCCTAGCCGACTTATCGTTGATAATTCGTAGACGGATGTGGCTTCAACATGACGGGCACCGGCATATTTTTCAGTCAGTGTTACAGTGTACCAATTTATACAATTTGGTCAAACATGGATTGGTCGCAGTGATTCTTTTCCATAGCCAGCTCGATCACCAGATATGACGCCGATTGACTTTTAAGGCCATGTGAAGGGCCTCCATTACGAGACCGAGACTCCGCAGGTCACTTATAGGACTCTCCTTATACGATTTCTATAGCTGCTCTTCCAAAATGAATTTCTGATGTTTTCACTATTTGTGAATGCTTTTCTTTCAATGCTCTTGTTCACTGCTTTAAAGGCATTCTTTTACTGTCATTGTCTTCAAAATTTAATTTTAGTGCCTTGTCCCACTTTCCTTCCTAGAATTATTTTGTGGATGATTTAATGGAACGATGGGCGTTCCATATTGATTTACGCTTTCGAGTTTCCTACCACCCATGGTCCGCCATTTGCCTTGTCTTTACAGCTGCAAATATGTTCAAGGTGGCACAATGAAACAGGAATGCAATCCCTGAAAACTACAGTGTATTTCTGCAACTGCTGTCATTTCATGAGTGGACTACATGGAAAGTCATAACAACGTGTAAATGGCGGCTGTTGGCGGCAGACATGGTGCAGCGTAATTCCTATCGTTTCAAGATTGAGCATCCCCGTACGCCCCTTCAATGGCCGCTTGTCTAGGTGAACGAATAGGTTCGGGCAGAAGGTTCCTTGCTGGGGAAACAACGGTTCTTTCCTTAAATCACATCCACACATGCGTAATACACCACCAACTATTATGAAATGGGCCTAGAAATTCGGAAACTCAATAACTGTATAAACATATCAATAAAGGAGTTTTCCAAAAGTTTATTTACCTTATTTTAGAACATACGGGTATTATAAACAAAGCGTCATATTTCTAAACATTTTATAGGAGGGATCGGATATCCTAGTACTGTCTATTGGCGATCGTGCTCTTGTGACTTGACACCTTAGGAGTTTTCTTTCAAAAGGATAATACGGCGATAAAATTGAGGACTGAAAACCTCTTAAGATTATTAATAGTGACTATTTCACTTGTGCTATATTTTGCTACATTCGACAAATAAAACGAAGAGAAAATTTTAATTTCAATTGATCATCGATATCAAACCAATCTTTCATTTAGAGATTATCACTTCACCAGCTTTCATCTCATAAAACGTTTCCAGGCATTTTATTAAAGAATAATATTTGGTTGTAACTCTGCTTATAGGTTAGATTGGCGTTTTCAGTCACTGTAAGTTTCCAAGCGATTGGTGTTTATTCCATCACCCATAATTAAAACCGAGTGTAAACATTCTGTTTTTGGAATTAATTGTTCTTCCACACAAGTGGTGTGTTGGACAGGGTTGGAAAGGTAGAATCAGACGTCTGATTCTACCTTTCCAATTTTGATTTTGTTTTTGCGTCACTTCGAAGTTCCTGTTAGCTTTTTACTTTCTTCACTACTTACCAAGTAGATAGAGGAACTGTTGAATTCATTCAAAACTTGATACTGAGATTCTCTCGCAAATACATGTCATTTTGCACTTGCGGTTCGACGTCATCTGGACCAACGATTTGGGCAACGGGGATTGGTGACCGGCGATTGCGTGCCGCGGCCAGTTTTGAGGCTCGCTAAATAAATAAACATTTTAGAAAAGCGTCCGTGCGCGCATGTATAACAGGAGCAGCATAACACAAAAATGACATTTCCAATAAATACCAAACTGGGAATTTAAGTTCAGAACGGTCTAGAGTTACGACACGAAGATTTCCAAGAAACTGTCCCCAGGACAAACCATTCTATTAATGAAGAATGTTTCCTTATTTTTTGTTTTTATAAAAAATGATTGTCACGGTGTTGATTAAAATGTCATATATTTAAGATATTTACTTGGAAAACAAACTGTATATCTTGAACTTCCTAGTATCCTGTAAAGTCCTCTTCATTGGAAGAGATAATTTTTTACAACTGGTAAACCACAAAAGATAAACAAAAGCTTACCACACAAAAGATGCAGCGTCTATTTGAAACACACCAATTATTTAAAACGCCTTTTTGTGAAGTCGTTATTTACGAGATATTCGCTGCTATTGGTTTATATTGTTCATTCTTGGTCATCATACTCACTTTTACTACCAAGGAGGTAAATGAAATGTATTCCGCCTAATAATTCCAAATCCAGATCACATCACAAAAATATGTTTTGAGGGCCCTGAGTCCAAGAAAACCTTTTTGGGGAAAACTTCTACGTATAGGTAGGTAGGTGTGCGGCTGGGTAGGGCGATAGGTAATGAAATGGTGACATATTCCAAATTTCAAATTTAAGTTTAGCAACTTCGAGAATTTTCAAAAAAAATACACCACTCCAAACCACCTTTTATATGGAAAATGTTCCGTTCTTTTTTATTTTCCCAAAAGGGATTTGACGATTTTTATTTAAACATTATCTAATTAAGATATTTACATGAAAAGTAAATACATCTTGAATCTTCCGCCGACAACCTGTGAAACGCTCTTCATTTAGAATTAATTTTATATTATTTTTGTGTAACTGGTAATCTACAAGAGAAAGACGAGAACATATTGTACAGGAAACGCAGATACATTTAAAAGAAACAATTTAGTGGCATCAGTCATTTCCGAGTTATACGTTGTTAAAGGTTTGAATGTTTCAACACCCTTATCATTTTTGGTTTCTTTATGAAGTACCCAGGATATGTAGACGTACATTGCACCCAAAATGCACATGTCGAGATTTCACTAGAAATACATGTTTTGAGGCCCCTGAATAAAAAAGGAATGTAATTTTTACTTTCAGCGGCACGTAACTGTAGGTAGAGGAAGTATTGCATTCCACTAAAAAATTCTATACGGAGATTTCCCCTAGAATACATGTTTTGAGTCCCACTGAATCCAAATAATATAATTTTTAGAAACATGTGTGTATATGTATGTGTGTGAACAAATAACTCAAAATCTAAACGTCGGATAAATACTAAACTCTGTATTTACGACGTTCAGTATTTTCCAAAGATGCGACACGAAGATGTTTAAGAAGATCCTCCAGCTCAAACTGCCGTTTATATGGAAAACCTTTCGTTATACATAGTTTACTTTCTCAGAAATTGCTCTACAGATTTTGATTAAAATATACTGATGTTTAATATAGTGACGTGAGAATTAAAATGTTTGCCTTAAAATTTCTGTGAATATCCTGTGAAGTTATCTTCGTTCTGAATTTTTTGTTATACGTTTGCATAACTACTAAGCTTAATGGATACACAAAAAATTATTACCTAAAAATATAGAACTTGTATAAACGTACATTTTATGTCTAACACCATTTTTGTGACATTAATCATTTCAGATATATCAGTTATATTCAAGCGCTTCATACCTTTTTTGAAGATTTGACTATGGCTTCAGCCTCCTGTATTCCACTTGCGCCTATATCGAAATGTGTAAAAAAACCAGCTATTTCTGTAAACGTTTATTCCCATTAATATGAAGTAAATAGAAAAATAAGGTTTTGCAATAATAGTTTTACAGCTACATAGAAA
Source organism: Deroplatys truncata (assembly GCA_030765065.1). Classification (NCBI taxonomy): domain Eukaryota; kingdom Metazoa; phylum Arthropoda; class Insecta; order Mantodea; family Mantidae; genus Deroplatys; species Deroplatys truncata. Next base: position 109,783,998 of record CM060979.1, read on the forward strand.
CAAACGATAGTGGCTAGAGAAAGGCAAGTGGATATATAATATGAGACTTCTTGAATTACTGTTCACCATTCAGTTTCTTCTCGATGTGTCAGAAAAATGGTATGGAATTTCAAGGCCAACATAGCGACCCGCTTTTAAATATTTGACTATCGCTTCGGTTTCCTATGCCCCTTTGTATCTGAAACGAAATGTGCAACGAAACTAATTTTACAAACATGGGAGTAGAAAAATAGACTTTTTAAGAATAGTTTGTAAAACCTGTACAAAAATAAACGATAGTGCCTAAAGATAACCATGTAAAGGTAGCACATATATGCTTTGCTTTCTTACCACCCACTGAAAGGGGTAATATACCACTCACACACACACACATATATATATATATATATATATTATATATATATATATTGCATAGACATACAGATCAACATTAAACAAAAATTGCAATAATAATAATCTAAGTCACTAAAAAATATGTTAAAATATTTAATAACCAAGAATTTTACAAAAGTAGATTGTAACTTAAATAAGTAAGGGACGGGCGAGCTAGGTAATTCCAGGTAAAAGATAATTCTAGGTGGAGCCCACTTTTCACCAAGCTAATGAGAAAGGAACTGCAAGCAATAAGGAGAAATAGAAAGAGACAGATATAGAAAGGAAAGAGAGATATTGAATCTGTTTCCGTACGCGTCACTCAGACGCGTATACGAAATGTTTTGGAGCAGAATATTCTCATACATAATAAGGTAACGCGGTCTGAGGGCCAATTAGAAATGTTACATTTTGAGGCGCAAAGGTAAGCGTCACTAGGCTTAGGTATAAAAAGGGAAGAAAGCTCCAGATTTTCTCTCTCTTATAGAATCTCGTCGACACACAGTGCTACTCTCTGGACGACGAATGCACGTATGTGCATTGGGATGGGAAGCGTGTGCAGTTAGTTTAGGCTCCTAATTAATTATTATGGTGGGAATTGTTACAATGGGAAAAGCTAGCCGCGCATAAGTATTTATTTAATAATAAACCACATTTTTTAGGGAAATGCAGTGTACTTTAATTTGTCTTACCTGCGAAAATCCTGAGACCCGTGAAATTAGTTAGATGGGTAATTGATTAGGAATGGAGAAAACAGCAGCCGACGAGTAACAATAGACGGAGATAAGAACACTGCAGCAGAGGGCATCAACCAGAGGAACAACGTTTTTCAGCTCCAAATGATGCACAACGCTTTCTCACTACACCATCTATAGTAGGTAATCCGAACTATTGAATTCCGCCCAAAAATTAAGTATCGAACTTTTACGGAAATAGATGTTTTGGGATTCCCTGAATCCCCAAAAAGTTTATTTAAAAAAGAGGCCCGTGGTATGTGTGTTTTTGTGTCTGTCTGTCTTCCGTATTTGTATCTTTCTGTCTGTCTGCCTGTCTATCTGTGAACAGCAAAATTCGGAAACGAAAAGTGGGTTATGGTATTTAAGCTCACCGACTTCCAAGGATGCGACAGGAAGCTTTAGAGAAAATCCCCCAATTCAAACTAATCTTTACATGAAAAACTTTCGTTACATGTTTATTTCTCAAAAACAGCTCTAAGGATCTTTATTAAAATTTTGAATTATCTGTGATGCCCTGTGAAGTTCCCTTTATCTGACTGACTTTTCCATAATTTTGTACGTATAACAAAGAAATCTTTAAAAAATATATACAAACTTTGCTAAATGTAAAAATGCACAGCTTTGAAAATACTATTCCTAAAAAGTAAATAACTATATATTTTCGTTCGTCAGCTTTTATCGAAATGCTCCAGGTGCAAGTTTAGACCTTTCTTAAGCGTCATATCAAAAATGCTTGAACGTTTACATATTTGCTTCCAGCCCCCACTCTTTTTTTTCTTTTTTTTCATTGCAAGAGCTTGTTACCACGAAGAAACATTTGAATGTTTCCTCATGTAGAAACCAGCTTGCTTAATTTGAAGTAGTTTCTATGTAGAGACCTCATGATTAATATAGCAAGGATAGAAGAATTCATTCTTTCACGAATGGTTTAATATATAAAGTATATGTATGATTTTGTCATTAGAAGAGAAGTTCTTGTAAATGTCCAACATCAGATTGTTTAATATTTGAAGTCAAGTATATTCTTATCACATTATTTTGCATTTCTTTATTTCGCGAAGATGATTTGACTTTTAACAGCAGAACCTGATTTTGAAAATGACTGTATCTATTTTATTATTTTATTCTATACTAGCTTCTGTGCTGCATGGATTGCCTTTTAAACTTTTAATGACAGTTTAATTAATCGGTTACCATATTCATTATAAAAATATCAGACAATGTTGTAGAAGATTTTTGGGCGAATCTTGCCCTTTACCAGTAATTTCTAAAGTCCTCTTAATAACCTAATAATGGACAAAAATTATCTGATTTTCTTTGAATGCAAATGAAATATCGGCGGTTGCTCTTCTGATTTACTCCCCCAGAGTCTTCCAAATTCTGTAATATTGTTTAATCGCCTTTAAGCTTCTTTTAATAGAGAAAGAATTGTCGGTTGGGTGCAGTAGGTTTAAATAAATCAGAGTAGATGAAATTTTAAACTTTTTTGCTGGTTATTAAATATCATAAAGCTTCATAGTTTTCATGTAATACAGATATTCCTGGTATTAATATTCAAGAAATAGGGACCGAACTGGTGAATGCGAAAACCCCACACCCAGACTAATAATATAAACATGTTGGAAACAGCACACAGTCTACAACAATGGAAAATAGTAACCTTTAAGAAGCTTCTGAATTTTACCTTGGACACAAATTCCTCTCTTAGTATAACTATGTGGCATACCTGGTCGACTGTAATATGTAAAGCCAATACAGAACACCATTTTTGCATAGGAGTAAAATGATGTTACCATACTGCAAATTTACTACAAAATCTGTTGATTCCAAATAACATTTACTCAGAGTTTTAATGTTAAATGCTGCACATATTATTTAAATAAACTCTCAAATAAAGAAAAAAGTACCGCCCACAAATAACAAACGATTATAACCAAGAACCGACTGTCTTTTATTTTACTTTACTTCTTTCTCGCTGCTACTAAATTGTGACCTTCGTGTAAACTGATTTAAGGAAATATCCGCGCCTTTCGTTTTATTTTACATCAATTTTCTATGGTGCAATTGTACGCGATGGTATCCTTCACATAAGTCAAAATCTTCTTTGGAAATATATTCCTTTGTGACTCCTTTTAAATTCTGTTTAGTCTTTTAATCATTTAGGAAGTGAAATTAGTCAATGTTCGTCGGAAGGAACACTGCTTTTCAAAGAGAAAAAGTTATCAAAATCGGTTTAAGTGGTATCCGGGATTACCGTATGCTCATACACAGGCGCGCTGGAGCACACAGACAATTTTTATCTGCCTATAATATTAGTATAGACAATAGTTATTGTGTAAATATCATTGTTTTATTCACGAAATGTTCCCTTTACATTATATCTCATTTATTATTGTATCTGCACAAATTTGGTTATGAATTCGTCACTCGTAAATTTATGGATAAAATCAAACCATCTGGTAAGAATACTTCTAGTAAACATTACCTATCTGGTACTTTTAAATATTCTATATGTTGTTATATTAAATGCACTTAAAATAATAACAGAGAGTTTGAATGTCTGTTGGGGAAAATGATTTATGGGACATTCATCATTGTGTGAAGAATCTAAAGTTATACATTACTCCATGGCGTGTTTTGGAGAGATTGGACATACTATTTTATTTCAAAATACATCAAAGAAACGTACGTGGGAATGTATTTTTGGTACATATAAGCATTGAGTAAGATGTGTATAAGAAACATAATTAAGCTTTTTGAGTAATTTCTGTGAGAATTATAACTTTGAGATGAGTTGCTATGGAAATGTTTTTGTAAGGGAATAAAGCATTGGAAAAACTATTGCTCTTGAAAATAAACGATTTTTATAGTTACAATCACTTCAAAATGTATTGAATTTTTTCACTGTTATGACGTTATAAGCCTATAATTGCAATCCTTATTTTAATGACTGAAGGGTAAATTGAAACCTATAAAACAGATTAGAAAGATACTTATTCTCCAGAGACACTTGAAACCCCAATCTTGTTCTTTAGGAGGCACATCAGAGGGTTTCTTTCCCAGATGTTACAGAAATCTTGTGCCGTATGATAGGTTTTTTTACACTGACAAAAGGATGTGATGTTATCTCATGAATCCAATGGAATTTAAAGTAGATGGGGTGGCTACGGAATGTGAATAAGCTTTACAAAGGCAAAAGCAGGTAAGGTATAATAGGATTTTCTTTGAAGTAACGTATAGCTTGTCTTACTGAAGACTACTGTATACACAATCTGCTAAGAATGTACATAAAATATGATGCGTTACATTCACATAACTTTCTCTATGCGTGTCCTTATTAGTGGGTATATGAGTTATTCTTAAGAAAGTTAATTTTTTATCCACTTCATTTTAATCGGGATAAACCTCTGCAAAAACGTTACACATTTCGTTACAGAACAAAGGGAGTAGCGATAGTCACATGTTTAAGAACTGGACTCTATATCCTGGCCTTAAAGTTTCATTCTCCTTCCTTGCAATTGCGAGAAAAACTGAAAATCGATGGGACTTGAAAAGAATGACGAAATATTGAACAAACCAAACCATTAATAATGAATATCTTGGAAACGGCTGATGCCATAAAAAAGTTATTTGAAATAAATTGTGTTTTTTAAATAAATCTACACTTTTTATGCATTACGCTTTCGTCTATCACTTAACGTTTACTAGTTGTATTGAATATTACACAAAATTGCTTCCGAATGAAGAGGACTTCACGGCTCTTCCCAGAAAATTCTGGCCATACATTTTATTTTTGATGTAAGTATATTTAATATATGGTATTTTAATCAAAATCATTAAAGCCAGTTTTTCCAAAGTCAAAAATTTCGAAAAATGGTCCATATAAAGGGTAGTTTGGGTGGGGGAGTTTTTAAAAATCTTTGTGTCGCATCTTTGGAAGGTGTTGAACCTAAACACCAAGTTTGGTATTAATCTGGCTTTTCGTTTTTTAATTATGCTGCTCACAGACACACACTCGCGGGCTTTTTCTAAAACTGTTCTTTTGGATTCAGGTGCTCTCAAAACATGTATATGAAATCTCGATATCGAATTTTTGGGTGGATTTGCAATATCTTCTCTACCTACTATGTACGTGGTAGAAAAAGTAATAAAAATGGATTTGGTGCAATATATATTCTGCTATCCTTAAACAGTTTTTAAACGTTAATATCTCTACCGAACTTAAAATAAATAATTTACACTAAAACAACTGTACTGCACCTACTAAGTTATTTATTTAAATAATATTTTAACTAATTTTAAAGCTCTTACCCTCATTTAAATTGTGCTTTACCTGTACACATTTTGGCCTTGGCGATAGTTTTCCGTGGCTGCAACACTTGTTCTATAACTTCCGGGGTACAGTATTATTTGTGGTGATATTGCGCCATAGAAATCTGCATAATCAGTCCTAATTTCAAGCAGCAAGTGTATTACTCAATTGATGCATTTTATATTTATTTTGCTTGTTTCCTTGGCCTGGAAATAATGACAATAAAAAAGCTAATTTGGATTACAAGGAAGAATTCTTTTTCTCGAGTATGCGAGCATGTGTACATAGTTTTATTATTTGAGTACATATTTTGGCGGAATGCCCACAGTGGGAGAAGCAGCGAATAATTAAACTCAAAGAAAAATTCTTAAGTCCTCCTAGAAGGAGATTGGCATGATGGGATCTACTGGCTGACCAGAAGAACTGGCAAAACGTGGGCAATTTCTTGGCTAAAGTGCGTGAAGCCAAGTCAGATTTGTTCAGCTAGTCAAAGGTATTTTTTCTCTATTTTCCTTTTTTCTTGCTTTTTATTGTGTTTCTTTTTCTGTTTTTTATTTTGTCACCATACTTGTATCTTAAATATGCATGTACGGTCAATGTCCCATGCACTAAATACTTCTGTAATAACTTCAATAATTTGAAATTAATAAAGATACCTTATCTATCTATCATATTTCGTATTATTGATAATATATGTAGAGTAGACGTGGTTAGAACACAGTCCTTTTAACAACATATGCAAATATTTTAGACAAATAAAAGTTACATTCCAAATTTTGTTATATCATTCAAGCTTTGGAGTCACTAATGTTCCTTTGTAATATCCAGTTACAACGTCGCTTTTTGGAAAGTTCGGCAAGAGAGAGCGGAGGCACGCCTAAACGCTGCGAGAACAGGATTTCATCTCATCACACCCAAAACACTGTTATTATATTCCTATGCAGCACGTCGGAATTAACTCCACGTTATAAAATTAATTTCTGGAGAAACAAGAATAGTAGAAGAAGATTTTATTAGAAAGAAATTGTTAATAACCAATTTGTTTCCAGTTTTTGATCCTTCATCAAACTTTATAGACTTATCTTGATTTGTATCACAAATTACTTAAATGTAAATAATGATTGTAATATGAATATGCATTTTTATGTGACATTGATTTCAGATGTTTATTGATTATAAATATTGTTGGGAAGTAAGTTTATACGACCTTACTGAAACTGTCAATAATAGCGTAATAATGCAGCGAGGGGGTGAGCTGTTTATCATTATTGGAAACGAGGAAGTTACGTAATATTGGCGCGTTTTTTCCGTTGAGAACCTTCTGGAATGTTTCCCTAGAGCATACGTATTCATAATTTTCATTGGATATTAAAATAGACGCTAATGTTGGCGCGTTTTATTAGCCAATAGTAACTCAGTTATAATCTTTAGGCATATCGGGGAGTGGGTGTATAAAAAGCCAAGTCAGAGGTAGATTGCGGGCAGTTCATCGAAAATCTCAATACATTACACGTCGCCTTCAGTCGTCCAGTTCGTCGAAAATCTGTGTACACTACACGTCGTCTTCAGTCAGTCAGTTCGTCGAAAGTATTTGTACGGCAAACGTCGGGTATCGATTCACAAGTTACGCGCAGCAGAATTATGAATAATCTAAAGTGTTGTAAGGTTAATTATACAAAAAGTTGAAGTACGTGGATTAAAAGTGATCAGTAAGAAGTTATTATAACAGTTTCAGTTTGGCGAGTGTTAAGTTCAATGTATAAATGTGATAGTTAACGTGTTTGACAATAAATGTGTAAAACAAATTTCTTCATCAGTGTTCTTTTTGGATAAAAGATTCCTTTCCGTTTACACACTCTGATTCAAGAGACATGTTCGACTGAGAAATAATAGCTAGCCGGAGGACAGTAAACAAAACTTATAATTCTTTCAAACACTAATACTACCACAAATTGCTAACACTAGATGGAGCTACAAACCGAACAAATGAATGACGTCACAAGATGGCTTCACATGAAATAAACACACATACACAAACATCACAAGCATCAACATTATAAGTAATACCGTCGCAATCTATAAATTGATTGAGAACTTTAATTGGATTACTATTAATTCCTGATTATTCCGTAATTTCCAAAAGCAATGTTTTTTCCTCTTTCATGAGGAATAACATGTGAAATTATACCAAACCCTGGTAGGATTAAAATGTAAACTTCAGGATGACCGAATTACTGTCACTATGGACTAATAACATGGTTGCAGTCATAGTCTGATTATTACGTGTTTTTCATTATGAATGGAAATATACCGAAACATTATTAGGCACTTTTGTTCATTTCATTGCGAAGAATTAACACTTTAAAAGAGCCTGCCCAGACCGCTTTCACCCTCTCCAAATAAGATATAGTTGGCGTCTGAATATGTGGAACCGCTTGACGTCTAAATGGACTCTAGGAAACCAGCGATATTCAACTCGAAGCTCCAAAAGTCCTAGCTTAAAATTTAGTATGCTTGAAATTCCCTTTCCTGCTATATTTTTCGTAAAATCCGAAAAAAATTATCCATTTCATGTAGCCCTGAAAAAATATTGCACACCCGCAAAACGTTCAGAGTTTAATTTTCGGATTTTAAATTGTTTACGAAACCTTTAAGTGCGTAAACACATACTTAACGTTGACTCTGAAACGGGTTTCAATTAGATATATGCCTTACTTTTTATAAAGAGAAAACTGTAGCTCAAACTTTAAAATTGAAAATTAGTTCTATGTACGTAACTGCACATTCATTAAGGTAATTCTATGTCTATGAAAATCTTATTTGGGGTAGTGGAGGACTAAGATACAGGTTGAAAACTAGAACATGTATTATCAAGTCTAAGCTAAGATATTGTGTAAATACCCCTACGTATTACCGTAAATGGAGAATACACTGTATTCCACCCCAAAATGCGAGATTTTCCCGGAAGTATACTTTTTGAGGCCCCCGAACAAAAGAAAATCCTTTTTAGAGAAAGGTCCGTGCATATGTATATGTGAACGGCATAACTCAAAAACGAAAACTCCGATAAACACCAAACTTGGTACTTAAGTATCTTCCAATATGCGACACGAAGATTTTCAAGAACATCCCCACCCCAAGCTATCCTTTACATGGAAAATTTTTCGAATTTTTGGATTTTCTCAAAAAATGACTCAAACGATTTTGTTTAAACTCCCAAATATATAATATATTTAGATGACAAATAAAATGTATATCTTGAAGTACTGTTTATTCTCAATCACTTTTGTGTAACTCGTAAACTGTAAGAGGGCGGTGCCGTGGCGGAGTGGTTAGACCGCTCGCCTCTCACCGAGGCGGCTCGGGTTCAATCCCAGGGACCCGCATGTGGGATTTGTGGTGGACAAAGCGGCGTCTGGGCGGGTTTTCTCCGGGTTCTCCGGTTTCCCCCGTCATTCATTCCACCAACTGCTCCATCACCACCTTTCCTTTCAACCATTTCACCGCCATTTCGTTTCATCTACTTCCTTCCTCCCATACCAGGCATCGGGCTGATCACCCATCCTGGGTATTCTGTCTGATCCATGAGTGTCTGCTCCTCGACGGGCCTCTGACCCCAGGCACCCGCCTGTAATTCCTGGGGGTGTAAGTCCTACATAAGGGGAGGTTAAACAGAGAAAGAAGAAGTAAACTGCAAGAGATAGACAAAATCTCACTACACAGAAAATGCAGGTCTCATTAAAGCACACAGTTTGTTGTGGAGTTAATCATTTCCGAGATACTCTTTATTATTGGTATGAATTTTCAAACACTTAAACTTTTCTCAAGAGGCGAATCGCAATTCATTTTTTTCTCGAGGTTACGCAAAAAGAACGTAGTTTCAAAGCCATCACATAGCGACACGTTTTTAAAAAGTTTGACTACCACTTAAGGCTACCGTATTCCCTTAATCACCTTATGCCTACAGAAAAATAATATCATTTCAACAAATGTTCATCTCGATTAACATGAAGTAGATAGGAGAATAAGCATTTGTAACAATATTTTGTTGAAGAATTGGTAGAGAAAATCATGTGAATGCAACGTATCATAATTTTTATGAAAGCTAATATTGGAAGACTTTTTAGTTGAAATGGTCGTTAAATATAATTGTTGATCAGAGTCTTTCTATGGACTTTGTTACCGAAACAGCATAACTTGTCGGGGACAATAAAAGTGATAAAAATAGTATTAGAGATATAGTTATATAATAAGATGCTAAAACGTTTAACTATTAGGCTGAGTCGAGTCGCACGTACGATCTTTCGAACCTGTGTGCATTATAGTATTATAAGTCAAGTGAGGAGCCGTATCTAGGTTTTGTCATTTTCTGTTAACCATGAAGTGTCCGAGATTTGAGAAATTTCTTAACAATTGGGACCGGTATTCATATTCGTATTTCAGATCCCAGTGCACATTTTATTTATTAGCGATATGCTTTACAAAGTATGGCTAAAGAAATTATTGAAATCAGAAACTCGCAACACAGTTTTTTTTTTTTTACATTTTACAAAACTTGCATGTTTTATGTATAAAGAAAATTAGTTTTAAAGAGATTTTGTTCACGCAAACATATAGGTATAAAGAGCCGAAGAAATAACAGTAAAATTTAACCACCCGAGACTTCCTTCATCTTATAAACAAGGTTTGTTGTTTGTTATTCTAGATTTTGTTACAGGCGAGGTGAGGCCATTTTAGACCATAGTCACAAGTAGCCATAAAAGTGTGTTACTATCACACGACTTTTTGTACTGATTGCTATGTCTGACATAACCCCATGTACATTATACTGTTCATTAAAAAGCTTTTCTTCTGTTCACGTTACGTCATCCACGATATATTTTTGGTTAGAAATAACCTCATATTAAGTCACATGGACTTGGTTACATGCACGGTACGGCGATACAGAGAGCAAACTGCAGGAATTCGTATAACTTAATCAGTTACTGGGTAATGAACCCATGTGTGGAAAAAAAGAACAATCACATAAGATACTTTATAACTGCCGTACTACGCTTCAATCCGGGAGGATTTATGCAATACAGAATGATTCGAAAACGGCTGATGCTAAACAAAAAGTTGTTAATATATTTCATGAACCCAAGGTTGATTTTGTTACTGAATTATACTGCTGACACATACTTACACATACTCAGGCATTTCTTATAATGTGTTTTTTTTCATAGGGTCTTAAAACGTGTTGTTTCAGTGAAATCACAGATGCAGAATCTTTGGATATATAAGTGAAGATGTATACGTGGTTCCTCTAACACAAATTAGCACTAAACGCTAAAATTTAGCGAGTAACGAGGGAATATTAATAGTGTTGATAAGGAAATACACCGTTAAGTTGAATTGTGCTGCTCACGTGTCGGACTGATATGATTTTTATTTACATAAGAACGTATAGTCTTGAAAGGAATAAAAAAGGTTTTATAACAGAAAATAATCGCTACATCATTGGTCAAATTCTTTCTAAGTGGAAGAACACTATCATAAAAAGCAACAATAATTTTCTCTATTCATAAACATTACCTTTAAACTGATTTTAATACATTCATGTTGTAAAACAGAGAGGCAATAACACTTTATCAGTGAGTATTTCTGATTCTAAAGCGAAGCACACACAGTAAGCCAAGCTAATAATTCGAGCAATTCTTGTCCAGACGCAATAAACCTCCTTTGCAGGAAATTACCTGGCAATAAAGCCACTGGAAATTGCAGGATAATGATCATAAAGGTTTCTTTAAAATGTCCGCGAACTTTTAGCCGATTATTAAAGTCTGGAATTAAACAATAAACCTGTGCTGAACCCAAGTTTTACAAGTTGTAGCAAAAGAATAATAATAAGACATTGCATTGCGGAGTATTGAATGGTAAAAAAGGTTTATTCCAAATGCTAAACGATGAACTCTCGCGACCACGAAAAAAAAAAAAAGGTCGGGCTAGCTAAATCTCCAACATAAAACATTGGCATACTCCTGGCTTTCTTCCTCTCTCTCCCCCCCTCTCTCTCTCTCTCTCATTCTCCCCTAAGTTTGCCATTTAAACTGGTGTAATATCAGACAATAAAAATTGCGAAATGCTGCTCAAATGAGTAAGATGTGGTTTAGAGATAACACACAGTCGTCTTCTGAGGATATGCGAAAATCTGAGATAAAGCAACTTCGCCAGTTAATTCACCTCAACTAAAATTCAAACTGCCGAGCTCCTGGATATGACGCAGAAATGCTACCCTCACACTCCGGTTGTGTAATATTTTATTATATAATTAATGAAAAAATGCTTCATGAAATTCAAAAGAAATATTGCTTTAGAGGCATTTCAGTGGTCATAGATGTGATTTTAAGCTTTACATGCTCCAAATCAATTACATTATTTAACATTAAAGTTGTTTTGTTGTATTGTTATTTGCCCCACGCTTTGGGAGCCAATTTGAAGAAGTTAATTTCTGCCTCACGTATGGAAAGCCAATTTGAAGTAGGAGTTGTATTGTAGTTCTTATGTTGAGGAGCCGAACTTGAAGTAGTTGCAACCGCACGTATGGTACCCGGTAGCCTTCGTCCCAAATTTAAAAATACTAACTTTGTAATTTGACTGTTTCTTTAAATATTATATATTTATGTTTGCCTCGGCTGCGTTACTATTTATTTTTAGAGACATGAATGACTTAGCAGGGAGGTGGTGCTAGGCTTACACATATTTTAACTTTTTATTAATTCTTGACACGATTTAAATAACACTTCACTGATATAGAGAGCTGTAAGATTCTTTTATTAAATACTTGCACTTTTTTAAACACGCAAACTATTTTCTCACACAAAAATAAGTATTAAATTTCTCGAGGACACATCTCGCGTCCACTTAGGAACACTGTCTGCAACCAACGCGTCCAGTTATGAGCGCTGTCTACAAGCAACTGACTTGATTTCTACCACCTAAATTTGTAAATTTCTGTATTTCAAGTCTCTGATTGGCTATTCATAATCCAATAGAATACTTTTATTTAACTTAAGCTATTGGCTATTTTATAAACTGTCACAAAAATTACATTATTGTTGCTCCAAGAATGGCTAGTAGCATTATTACACTTTCTTACTCATTATTGCATCATTGGTAGCAACTTTTAGCCTATTATTCTCACAGCTCCTACATTATTAAATTACTTAATACATTCACATAACATTATTGAATATGTATATAATAATATAAGCATATAAAGTAACTGTAATATACACTTTTTATATATTATTACATACACATATTGCTTTAAGGCGGGCTGTTATTGAATTTATATTATATAATTTGACTGAAATCATTTAAGTGTTAAATAACAGCCCGCCTTAAAGCAATATGTGTATGTAACAATATACATAAAAAGGCTATATTACAGTCATTGTATATGTTTATGTTATTGTATACATACACATATTGCTTTAAGATGGGCTGTTATTATATTTTTATTATATAATTTGACTAAAATCGTTTAAGTGTTAAAAATACTGCCTCAACATATCACTCCCAGGATAAACGTAGAGAATTTATTTTCTTCAGACAGGTAAGCGTTTTATGGAATGGAATTTAGCATCATTTCAGAAAACAAATAAAATGTGTGTACCTAATTCTAATATGGAGGCAATAGGATCTGGAACTTATTTCACACGTTGCTAATAGAAATGTGTGGTCCCACTTAAGACAACAAGAATTTGCCGAAATCTCCAACGAGTTGAACTCGTTGAACTTCGTAGTGATTCACTAAAACGTAATATCTATGACTTTTTAACCCTTTTATGTCTAATTATGAACGCCAAATCTTATATAATATAGATATTTCTCTCAAATTCAAAATATCACTGGGATTTCTAGGTTAAAATACTGACTTAAACTTTAAGATCCCTAATTATTAACCCAATTAAAATTTAATAAAGGGCTGATATATGCATTATAATCCAAATTAAGGTGTAATATAGTACCTAAAAGCAACGAAAAAAAAATATGCTACAAACTTCACGGAAATAAAATGGTATCCATTATCAGGCAATATCACTCGATTAAAAATCCCAAAAGCTTGCAATTTAAAAAAAATACAGACTAGAATATACACACTGGTGTTTATGTTGGTATACTGATAATAAACCAATAGGTATAATTTTTACGGGAATTGTAAGCTTTCCTAAAATAGCCACTCAATGCTCGTGTGCCTAGCAAGAAGTATTTTGGGAATGTTTTGTAGCATAAGTAGAGATAGAATTTTTGCCACGAATTACAAGGAAGATCCAAGTCTTGGTTTCGGTACTAGAATTGAAAAATTAATTATACATTCTGTGCTACAAAGAACTACAATAACCGCAGTCCTGGTATTGTTTGATTGGGCAAAAGATCACAAAAAACCTTACGTTGCACTCACATGGCTTTCTTTACTCCTGTAGAAACTATTTTTACAAACGGTTATTCTCCATCTACTTCAGGTTAATCGAGATAAATATTTATATAAAATATCTTATTGCTTATTTTCTTGTAGGTGCAAGGGGTGCAAGTGCTTTAATCGATACACAATTTTTTTAAGAACCGTTGCAATGTGGAGCATTCCATTATCTTTGCATGTACAGGACATAAAAAAGCCAATAACGAATTCCCATTTGAGGAAAAGTATTGGAAAATTCAGGCAAATATCAAAGAATATCTCGGAAATAGTTCACTCGACAAAAAAAATGTATAGGACATAAATTATGTGTTTTAACGGTATCTACATTTGTTTATGTAGTAAATGTTTGTGCATGTCTTAGGGTTTATTAGTTATGCAAAAACAATGAAGAGAAAATTCAAGATATACATTTCATTTGCCATGAAAATATCTTAAACATATGATATTTTAATCAAAATCGTTAGAGCCCTTTTTTAGAAAATCAAAATTTTATAAAAATGTTCCATGTAAAGGATAGTCTGGGATAGGGGAATTTTCTTGAAAATCTTCGTGTCGTATCCTTGGAAGATACTAAACTCAAATACCAAGTTTGGTACTTATTCAGCTTTTCGTATTTGAGTTATGTTATTCACAGACAGACACAGACACACACACGGACATGTTTCCAATAATTAACTACTTTGACTTCTCCTGGTTTCTTTCCCAGAGATGGCTTATGAGCCATCCAGTAGATCCCAATTGGCCGAACTACCGGTCCCAGATTTACTATCAGTTCCGTGGGCATATTCATCTTCGGTTTCATTAGTGTAAATATTGAGAGTGTTGTAAACGTAAACACGCCAAAATTCTGCGATGCATGCTGTTTATTATTTAACACATTTCTTCTGCCAGTTCTGTTTCTTTATTCGTAAAGGAAGCTTATACATTTCCTTTCGATTCAAACAACGTAACAGATACTTCTGCCACATGAAGCAAATTCATTTTTACTCACAGACATACTCCTTTCTCTCCCTCTCTCTTTTCTTCCCTTCTCTTTAACTGATTAACCTCCTCTGTGCAGCACCTACATAACCAAGGGCCTATAAACCAATGCTTTGGGCCAGCAGCCTGTCGAGGAGCAAGCATATTCTAGACCGTACATATTCAATCTGGGGTACACGAAGACCCCTTAGAGGGTACATATATGTTTCCTGAATGATGGTCTTCCGTGATGTAGTGGTTACCATGCTAGCCTCTAGTTCCCGAGGTCGTTGGTTCAAACCCGGTGGAGGGCAAGATTACCGGTCTTCCACGCCCAATATAGAATCGGGCGCTAAGGACCACAGCAATTAAAGAGCGTCCATAAATAAACCACAGAGCGGTCCTCATGTCATCTAGCCGGTAGTCGCGCTGCGTGTTCCGCGCGCTATATTCAGTGTATCTGTTTATTATTCTCATTATTGATACTGAAACCATATTATTACTGATTTTATGATGATTATTACGATATATTGATTACCTATTGAACAAACATAATTAATTTTTATTTTATCAGTACTAACCTTTTTCACAGTCGGTGTTGAAAGTGGTTTCCTTCGGCAGATAAACATTCTTGGCACCTTCTGATGAAATTAACATTCACACGCATAAGTTCTTGTTGCGTAATTTCCCTAATTTCTGGTCTTATGTTGTTTTTAAGATCGTCTATGTTGCGATGATTATTCCTATAGACTCTATTTTTGAGAGTTCCCCACAGATAAAAGTCACACACAGTAATTTCAACAGTTTCGTAGACCTATATACTGAGGTTTTTTAAACACTGACTTGTGATACACGTCGTAAAGATTTATTCGGAGACCGTTCAAATGCTTCGCCAATTTCATCAAGTTTTCCTTCCGTTAGAACCCTTCGTTTCTCTTTGCAACTTACAACATTAAATGATCCCGTGCTCTTCACTTTATTCATTAGATATCTAACTGTTTCTCTACTCGGAACTGGAACACCAGGAAATTTATCGTGAAATTGTCTACACACCTGTCTACATGAGTTGGTTTTCACATACGTGTCATACATAAAAAATCTTTGTTCAAGCGAAAATTTTAGTATAATTCAATCGCACACAAATACAAACGTGTCTCGCGTCTATACACAAGAAGCAATAACAGCTGACTGAAGCCCGCTGATACATGTCCGATAAGTGGAAGAGTCCGTGGCCTTGAGTTCATTCAGACGTGTCGCACAAGACTGCCGTGCAATTCCTGGCCAGAGCGCTGAGGGACCGCTCTGTACATTTTAATTTGAATGATCACAAATAAAAAACATTTCAGCCAGAGAGATTTGAATTGCTCTCTGTCCAAGAATTCATTTTGCTTACTCTACCGGTCTACCCAACAATGATATCTTACAGCTGTCTCGCTAATCATTTGTATTGTTTGTTTCGAAGTCGACAATAATAACAGTCTGCAAATGTACGTTACCGACGGTTCAGTGCTCAGTATATTTTCGTGACTATTATGTGGAGGTTCGCTTCCTTTACTCAAGGTGATGAATTGATTTTCAGATTATCACAGTTGAATTTCTTTTTATTATTGTGGTAGTGGACTACATATTTTAACTTTTGTTGTAAGAAGAGGAAAACGTAAAATCAATGAAATAAGTGATAGTGGCGATATTGAACTACCGCCAGTGAAAAGTGCAACAACGCGTGCTCCACCACGGGACATCGGTGAAAATAGTGTTGAAGTTGAACCATCTACGGGCAAGTCGAAAAACCCGAGAAATGTGAAATACAAATATTACTGTGAATTTTACATTACATATGGATTCATATCAAAATTTTTGATCCACCTCTGATCCCCTGCAACCAAAATCTGTCAAATAATTCTATGAAACCATTCACAGACACCTTGGTAACCAATTACGGCGATTATAAAAACGAGTCAGTTAGTGGAATTTTTCAGGCGCAAAACAGAAAATTTAGATAAAAGTTCAAAGTAATATACAATTTTACAGAATCAACAAAGGTGGCACTGGATACATGTATGAGTTAGGTTTCTAGTTGCAAAAATAAACATCAGCTTTCACCGTAGTTGAACCTCTTATTATTCCTGGTTCCTTGATTATAGCTGACAAAATGTTATACAAAGATTCCGCTAAATAATCGAAGCAATCCCGAATTCTGACACAAGTGTACGGCTTAGAATCCACAATATGGCACAAGATTGTTGACCAAAGAGTAGAAAAAATTAAAATAGACAATAGATTTGCCATTCAAATCATGAGTCGAAGGGTGAGTCTGAAGATAGCTGAGGGTCTCGGGTTCGAGTTCTGCCATGGGCATATGTGTTTGTGTGTGTTGTGTAATTGCGACAATAAGCGGTAACCAAAACGGTAAAAACACAGTATCATAAACTGGGTAAAACAAGGGAACTTTAAAGAAAAAAAATTATGCTGAGCTACTTATATATGTTCGGTATTTTGACGTTAAAAAAAGGATTATTGCTAATGAAACTCTAGGAAGTAAACAATTACCAGCGCATATAATGTGAGGGGTTATTTTTAAAATTCTTGATAATTTTATAGGAATAAAACTGAATTTGTCGTAGAACTGGTAAGTAAGTTTCTCCACAGATAGTGCTGCTTCATTAACAGGTAAAAAAGGTGTCTTTTTGTTCGTATTCGCAAAATTGACTGCAAAATAAATTGGTAACATTGCATTACACACGGAGAAAATTTGGTAGCAAAAAAAATATTTCTGAGTTACGCGAAACATTCAACATTGCTATAAAAGCAATCAATTTAATAATGTCACGTGCACTGAACTTCCGTCTTTTCGAAAAAAATGAGTGAGGAGGTCGGAGCTACACAACACTCAATTTTTTTCTACACCGAGGTGCGCTGGTTATCACGAGGACGCGTATTGACTCGTCTTTTGGAACTGAAAAATGAGATAAAATGTTTTCTTACAAAATTGAAATCCAATCTAGTCAAGAATTTAGAATATGAAGAGAGTATTTGCCAGTTAGCTTATTTCACGGATATATTCAACAAATTTAACTAGCTCTATCTTCAACTCCAAAGTTTTGACAGAAATATTTTTAAAGCTCGTGAGGGGTTTTATAAGAAATTTTTATTTTAGATTGATTGCGTTAATATAGGGGATATAGCAGTTTTTCGAACTCTGTTGGAACACAGTGGACAAAATGAAGTTAGTATTACTGATGGACTTTTGGAAATAATCAAATTCCACCTACAAAATCTTAGGTTACAGTTTTTAGAAGCTGCAGTTTATAGCTGCAAGGGGATAGAGGAACCGAATCGATATTTAAATGTTTAAAAGCCGCTCCTATATTAGGGAAAATAAAAAATAACGCACATTTCTCCATGTAAAAGAGGTGGGTGGATTTTCCTTAAAATCTTCGTGCGACATCCTTGTAAGATGCTGAACTTATATAGTAAGTTTGGTATTTAACCGGTTTTTCCTTCAGAAACACACACACGCACACACGGATATTTTTCTAAAAATGCTGTTTTTGAATTAAAGAGGGCTCAAAACGTGTATTCTATGAAATATCGGTATATAAGGTACGCAATAGAGAAAGTAAAAGGCATAAATATTTGAAAATTCATCCCAATAAGACAGAATATCTCAGAAATTGTCAAAGGCACAAAAAAGTTATATCCCATAAATTAATGCTTTAATGCGATCTACTTCTTTGTATAGTAAGGTTTTGTCTACCTATTACAGTTTACCAGTTGTGGAAAAGTCATTCAGAATGAAGAGGACTTCAAATGTTATTCACAGAAAATCAAGGCATATATTTTAATTTTCGTGGAAATCTCTTGAAACAAAATGTTTATTTTAATCAAAAACCTCATTGCCATTTTTGAAAAATTAAAAAATGGCGAAACGTTTTCCATATGAAGGATAGTTTGGGCGGTGGGGTTTACCTGAAAATCTTTGTGCCGCATTTTTGGAAGACGCTGCACTTAAAGTACCAAGTTTGGAGTTTAACCAAATTCTCATTCTTACTTTCTCTACTACGTATAGTAAGTAGGGGGAGTATTGTATTCCACCCAAAATTTCGATACCGAGATTTCACCGGAAATACATGTTTTAAAGCCCCCTGAATAAAAGCCCACTTTTAGAAAAAGGTCCGTGTATATGTCTGTGAACAGCATAGCTCAGAAACGAAAAGCCGGATAAATACCAAACTTGGTATTTAGGTTCAGTATCTTTCAAGGAGTCGACACAAAGATTTTCAAGAAAATCCCCCATCCCAGACTACCATTTACATGGAACATTTTCCAACGTTTTGATTTTTTCAAAAATGGTTCTAACGAATTTGATTAAAATACCATATATTTAAGACGTTTTTATGATAAATGAACTGTATATCTTGAATTTTCTAGGAGTGTCCCCAAAATACTTCTTCTTTCAGAATGGCTTTTGCATAACTGGTAAACTGTAAGAAATAGACAAAACCTTTCTACACAGAAAATGTAGAGCTCGTTAAAACATGCAATGTATGTCATATACATTTTTGTGGAGGAACCACATCTGAGAAATTCCTTGTTATTTGTTTAATTTTCCAATACTTAATGAGAATTCTTTATTCGCTTTTTTATGTCCTGGACATGCAAATAAAATGCAATGCTCCACATAGCAACAAAGATTTGACTATCACTTAAAGCCTTCCATATTCCCCTTGCATCTACAAGAAAATTAGTAATAAGATAGTTTCTGGAAATGTTTATCTAATTAACATGAAGTAGATCGAGAATAAGCGTTTGTAAAAATAGTTTGTAGAAGAGTAGGGAAAGTCATGCAAGTGTAACACGAATTTTTTAGTTATACTGTTCACGGATACATGGACAGAAAGAAAGAGATTCCTTAAAATCTGATGTGTTCAATCCACGTGACTTTCTCTACAAACTCTCCTACAAACAATGCATACAAAATCTTAGTGTTCTCTCTACTATCTATTCTTCTCTATCTATCTCGTATCTATTCCCGTTTCGTGGCGTATGGTGTGCTGGACAGATGGCGCGGTGCATGTCGTGGACATCAGAAGGTTGTTTGATTGGTGGGTCGTTCTTCGCCCTCTCGCGGTTGCTGCAGCGGTGGGACGGGTTTGCGAACTTGGAAATGTTAGAGAATTTCGCGCGTTTCTATGACCTATCTGCCTCCTGTGGTTCCTTCACCTCGTCCTTTCCTCCTGGGGGTGGTTAATCGCAGTATATCTGGTTCTATTGTCAACCTCTACCTCTATTGTCAATCGCGGTTCTAGCTCTGCTCAATAGTAACAGGCGTGTGAGCGAATTACCATTAAGTAAAGCGGAGATATTAGTGTTATCCACAAATCTAAACGACACAAGCACGTAAACAAATACACGCGTGCGATCTTAAATGGCTGGATCAGAAAGAACTTAACATAGATCAAGGTAATTTGGCGCGGCGATTGCTAGTTGCACTGACTATGTAGTAGCGATAAGGTCAATGCTTACTTATTAAAATAAATAACATGTGATAAAGTTCTGTTTTCTCCACTGTCAATCAGAGAGCTAAGTGCTCTCAGGGTTCGATTCCTGGAATGAGTTTTCTCCTGCTCACAGAGTCTGGAAAAGTATAAACGCGGAAGTGAATGAGAGTTCCCCATAAACGTTTAAAAATAATATATCAAACATTTCATAGTGCAAGACATCGAATAAAACTTCCAATAACTTGAGCGATAGCTACATTAGATGAAATGTTTCAGAAAATGCCAACAAATTTAAAATTCTTATTCAATTTTTCCGGTATGAGGTATCGGATAAACTGCTTGCATCGCCTTTTATTCCAATGATATCCAACGTAAAAAGGCAGTAATTTCGTTTCCTTTGATGCATATTTCCCTCATTATTTTCAAACTTAGATTTGAGCGTATTTAAATCAAACAAATCATTCTGGTGCCAAGGCTTTAACTTCGAAATTACTACTTCCCTAAAAAAGGGAATCTCTGGAACAAGGATTTCCTTTTGAGAAGAAGATGAAGAAGAAAAAGATTAGAGCGCCCGACGCCTCGGATTGAAAAGGATAGACACTGCGGCTCATAGCAGGCGAGTCTCGCATAAAAGAAGAAGGTAATTGAAAAATCAATGTGATATCGAGAATGTGATGAAAAGGAGAATGAGAGATAAGGCAAGATGCAATTCAGGAATAGACCTTGCGTAAATAAAAAGGAAGCCATTTCCTGAAGAAAATGATATGGTAGACGGTATGATTGGATGTCTTTCATGTATAACAAACTCAAAGATAATCCACCTCCAACCTACATTATCTGAATGATTCATTCAGTTAATAATACAGAGAGACTGGGACTTAAAAGTTCAAGCATATGCATCCACGACCAACTAGCGCATATACTGGCTGATTTAACTCCTCTTATGAAATAGTAATAAACCAAAAACCTTGTATTAGTTTCACCTAGACTCATATGTGGCACTCATGCTATATCAAAACTCAAACCGTTCAGCACCTACATATGCTGCCATACTTAATGATTTAGTACGGTAACATTCTCTCTCTCTCGACAGGGACCATTATCTTAACATCTTTCCTATGACTAGAATGGATATTTAAATTACACATTTCTCTGTTGGTAAATTGGATGTACCTACATTTCAAATTTTATTACCCCGATGTACATACAGTGGCGGATCGTCATTAAGGGCCCGGTCTACCAAGAATAACGTACAACTAGAGTTTGTGTTTGTTTTTGAATACGCTGAACCTAAATACCAAGTTTACATTTCGGTTTTTAGTTGTGTTGTTCACAGTCAAAACAGACCCACGCACATTTACACACCTGCGCGCGCGGACCTTTTTCTAAAATGTTTTTTTTTATTCTGGGGTCCTCAAAACATGTAGTTCTGGTGAAATTTTATATCAACATGTTGGGTAGAATGCAATACCCTTACTTATCGTGTACATGGTAGAGAAAATGAACGAAGAGATAAATGCAACATCCACAGAGGAAGCAGTTTGGTTACTGATCATATAATATACACAAACATAATTAGCAATCTTATAAAATTGTAACAGCAACCCTACTAAACGAGCCTCAAAACTCATATTTCCAGTGAATCCTGGTATCGCATTTCTTAGTGGAATGCAATACATTCCTACTAGTAAGTACTAGAGAAAGTAATGAGTATAGATTTAAAAATTCAAGCCGATAACAAAAAATATCTTAAAAATGCCTGATGCCACAAAAACTTTATTTGACATAAATTGCATGTTTTAAATGCCAGATCTACATTTCTGTGTATAAGCATTTCTCCATATCATACGGTTTACCCAATATACGTATGCGTTTTATTTGCCATGAAAGTATCTTAAACATGCAACATTTTAATCAAAATCTTATAATCGCTTTGAGGAAATAAGAAATAATAAAAAAATGTTCCTATAAGGGTTAGTTTGAAAACGGAGAAATTTCTTGAAAATCTTAGTGTCACATCCCTGAAAGATGCTGAACTTAAATACCAAGTTTGATACTTAGCCGACTTTTCGTTTTTTTGAGTTATGCCGTTCACACACAGACACAAGGACGGACATACACAAACACACATAAGAACCAGATTTTTTTTCAAAAATTCGTCTTTTCTGTTTTGATTCAGTGGACATCAAAACCTACATTTCCATGAAATCTCGGTATTAAATTTTTTAGTGAAAACAATATTTCTTTACTCACTATAGGTAATCAGTAGAGGAAATAAACAAATCTAACCGCTGGAATTAAGTCTAAAGGCAGTTTTAACCTTTTAGGCGTTTCAAAGCACCCAGACTGTCGTGGAAAACAACTTGCCTTAAAGAATAAATTCCGTTTCCTGCAAGTAATCAGCCCTTCAACTCTTTACCTCCAGCTTCTTTCCTACTGCGCCGCTTCATTGTTATCTCGACAATGCTGCCACTATCTCTCTTCCACTTGCTATTTATGCGAGTTAAACTGAATTACGCTGCAGGATAACAGCTGCCATCCTTTTTCTTGAAACTCTCTTCTGATTGAAACAAAATCCAAGTATTCTGACTTAGCTTAAAGAAACGTCATTGTGTGCTTATTTAATTTTCTTAGCTACATTAACCTCTTCTCATAAATGAACCTGATGATTTTTATTTATACAAACAATTATAATTTAACGCTTTCCATGCCAAAGGGACACACATGTCTCACAGAATGCGTCTCTTCCAATAGATGGCTACCCAAACCTTAAAGTCTACATATACCCATCTCAAAGATAATCAGAAATCATTTTAACTCTTAAAGTACTTATTATACTTATAAAAAGAAGAAAATGTTGATGTGTTAAATTCGCGTGACTTTCTCTATCTCTGTCGTTTATTAGTGCGTATATACATTATTCTTACGAAGGTTTATTTTCCTATCTACTTCATTTTAATCGAGATAAATCTTTTCGGAAATAGCTTCATTACACATTTCGTTAACGATACAAAGGGAAGAGCAATATCAAATGTTTTAGAACTATACGCTATATGCTAGCCTTAAAATGCTATGCTCTTTCCATGACATCACGAGAAACAATTGGAAATCGACAGGACTTTAAAATAATGGCTAAGTACTGAACAATTCCAACCATTAATAACATATACCTCGGAAATTGCTGATGCTATAAAAAGGTCACTCGAAATAAATCGCGTGTTTTAAAGAGGTCTTCATTTCGTCTATCGCGTAACGTTTATCAGTTATACAAGATTATACAATTTTTTTTCCGAGTGAAGAGGACTTCAAAGGCTATCCCCAGCAAATTCAAGATGTACGTTTTATTTTTCATGTAAATATCTTTAATATATGTATTTTAAGAAAAACCGTTAGTCATTTTTTATAAAACCAAAAAGTTCCAAAAATGTTCCATACACAGGGTAGTTTGAGATGGAGGATTCTCTTGGAAATCTTCAAGTTGCGTCTTTGGAAGGTACTGAGCTTAAATATTAAGTTTGTTGTTTATCGAATTTTCTTTCCTTGAGTTATGCTGTTCACAGATGCATACCTACACACACACACACGGACATTTTTCTAAAATACTTTTTTTATTCAGGGAGCCACGAAACACATATTTCGGGAGAAATCTTGGTATAGTATAATTGGGTGAAATGCAATACCTTCTCTACATGCTAGGTATGTGTTAGAGAATGTAAAACTCAGATAAATGTTACTACATACGAACATATCCTCCTGGGTCCCGAGATAAAATTAGGACGCTTGTATTTATATGTTTGTGCTTAATGGATTTCTATGGGTCGAAATATAACAAATTTGCCCAAAAAACGTTTTTAAAGCTTTTTTGGAAGCGTGGAGGTTTTGGGGGTCTTAATCTAAGTTTTTTTTACTGCGTTTTACTGTTTTTAGTTACCGCTTATTACCGCCACACACATACACACACAAACACCCATGCCCATGGCGGGGCTCGAACCCGCGACCCTCAGATTGGCGGAGCGCCGGAGCTATAAACTCCAGCGACCACGGCTATAAATTTTGTCGGTGGATTAATTATTAATGACCAAAAAAACACGGATATTCAAGAGATCAATTTTTAATTTTATTTTGAGCGGTTCTAGGGAACTTTAGCATATTTTTAGATATGAGAACATCTTTATATGATACCGTGGGTCTACATATAAGTTTTTTATGGTTATTTAGTTCAACCAACGATACACAGCAGACAAGATAGAAAATAATATGAGTACGCACTGCAGAATGTATCAAATATGATACCACCGTTCTCATTCATATGGTGAGATAAAAATCTAAAGCCTGAGATATCATATATGATATCCAGGGACGCAGGAGGATATATGGTATATGATTGGAACCTATCTTTGTCTATTAATTTTTTCTCATGACTTGGGTTGCTACGCACGTTCTCTTAAAATGTTAATCCTTTAAATTTCTCATTAGGCAAATGTGTTTAGATCAAATATCAGTTTCTGTGTCTATGCGCAGCTCCAAATTAGTCAAGATGTGAATAAGAATGCATTACTGATTTATTCCTTATATCTACAGTCTGTTCATGATCTCCCTTTCCGAAGATCAAACATAGGCAATGTCTTTACTCGAAAGGTAGAATCAGACCAAAGAATTCAATGCCATAGCGAGATTTGAATCATGGCATTGAATTTTTCAGTATGATTCTACCTTTCCAACCTTATCCTATACACGGCTTGCGTGAAGAACAATTAATTACATATGGTTTTTTTCTGTTAAATAAATTATAGAGCAGAGAAGACAGAAAATTTTGGAAACCAATCAGCTCAATAGGTCTGGTCAAAACATATTACCATGTAAATAATTACCATGTATTGGGAAATATTTACTACAATAAGAGCCTTTACAGTAATACATCTACATTACCAAGCAAGATGGCTCCACGGAAATGCGTGAGGCTCATATTCGGGAGACCCAGGTTTTCATTCTCGAGGGCCGGCCACTGACCATGGATTTTTTGTGGTTTCCCCGAGTCGGTAAGCGAATGCTGTGGTGGTTTCTCTTCTACCATGAATTTTATGCCCCCACCGTTTCCTGTGCGCATCATTTCCTATTATCTTCAGGGTTGTAGAACCAGGCGACGGCGTCCGGTTTGTTGCGGTATATATTCGCTTTGGAAAGATTTTTCCCTGGCGTTGAGTGTACTGATGTCAGACCCGTTTCTGGAGCCTTGTGACTAGGGCTGACTGGCGTCCGGATTCGTTCTATCTGGAATCGTTAGGGACTCCGTCGTTGCTTGCGCACATTGTCGCCGAGATATGTTCGCACTTCAGGTCTCCTCCTCATCCCTCGTTCCCAAGGGCTACGTTAGGAGCAAAAAGGGCCACTCTGGCCTATTTGCGATCCTCCGCTCCGGTTTCGTGAGCCCCTCCATGATCTGTACTCTATTCCTAATAACATTTCGACACCAATCGGAGTAGATCCAAAAATATTTAGCTAATATGAGTTTGAGATAACTCACCCACTGAGTTCACCCACTGTTTTAACACATATATTGATGATAATTTTTAAAAATGTGTTATATTTACATGACTTTCTCTACTCGCTCTTCTAGAAGCTATTCTTACAAAAGCGTATTACTTCGTCTTAATATAAACTTCCACTTTACATTTCGTTGTAAATCGAAGCGTATCGATTTGTGATAGCTTTGAAGCTCTATGCCTTTTGTATAACCACGAGAAAAGAAAAAAAGGAATGCTGAGTCTCTCGCGCGTTAGAAGTGAAAGTTCTTAGGTTCTAGCATTTGATACACTAATACACGATCACTTTAAAACTGTACTTTACTTACAACAGATAGCTCGCTAATACAATAATAATATTACGTGTTCAGCTAATGCACAGTATAATACGCAATGTCTACTGGTTTCCTATGCTACGTATTAACACAGTACACGCGGCGCATGCGCGTAGACTGTCTATGATATATGCGACGAGGATACTAGAAATGATTCTCCCTCTCTATCTTAACTGCCGGTTGGAGTTTCTCGTTCAGGCCAACTCATGCGTTTCACTTTTCGTCTGATTCAGGCCAATTTGCCTTATTGCCCCTAAAGAAGTTTTACTTCAAAAACAAATGACTTCCCATTTGAGAAAAGTGCAAGTGTTTGAAGATTCAAATCAATAAAAATTATTATCTTGGAAATGGTTATTTTTTTGAAAAATATTTGGCATAAATTGTGTGTTTTCACGAGATCTACATTTCTGTGTAGTAAGATTCTGTCTCTTGCTTTACTAATTATGCAGTCATTCAGAATGAACATGACTTCAGAAGATATTCCAGAAAATTCAAGATAATGTCACGAAAATATTTTAAATATAAGGTATTTTAACCAAAATCGTTAGAGCCATCTTTGAGAGAATAAAAATGTTCGAAAAATTGTCCATATGTTGAAGGAAATGTATGTGTGTGTATGTGTGTGTGTGTGTGTGTGTGTCTGCAAACAGCATACCTAAGAAAGGAAAACTAAGTTAAATACCAATTTTAGTATTTAAGTTCAACGTCCTCCAAGGATGCGAAACCAATATTTTCAATAAAATCCCCACACCCCGAACTATCTTTACAAGTACCATATGTTTAAGATCCTTGCGTGACAAATAAAATGCGCCTACACCTTGAATTTTCTGGGAATAGCCTGTGATGACCTCTTTATTCTGAATGACTTTTGAATAACTGGTAGACGGTAAGAGAGAGACAATAACTTACTGCGCAAAATTGTAGATCGAGATCTGCATATTCTGTGGACACATTTTATGTCAAATATAACATTTTATTGCTTTAACCGTTTCCAAAATATTCTTAGTTATTGGTTTGAATTTTTGAAAACGTATACTTTCTTTTCGTGGTCATGTAAGGAATAAGGAATTTCAAAGCTACCATTTTTTAAAAAATCTGACTATCGCTTTAGCCTACTGTATCCTTCTTATACCTACAACGAAATATGGAATGAAAGTTCATCTCGATTATCAAGAATTAGGTAGAACAATAATTCTTCTGTAAAAATAGTTTATAGAAGAGTGAGTACAGAAAGTCATGTGAATGCAACACATCAGATTTTTTAGTCCCATTTATACCCCGCCTTTAACTGCATTGGTCTTATCGGCGGCCTTTCCTTTGGAACTTATTGCCTATTGGCAATGGTGTTAACTCTCCTGCACTTTGGTTTTTAATTATTAGATCATGCACACACTCATTCATACTTCCAGACTCTGGGGAGGATAAGGAATAATCTTGGCTAACGAAAAATTCCCACACCCAGTCGGTAATCGAACCCGGGACCCCTTGCACAGCAGGCAGTTACTCTACCGACTGAGCTACGGGGTCAGCCAGACACGCGCATATCAGTTTTGTTCCGTAATACAGCTACAACAAATAGAAAATAATTTCCGATTCTTAAAGTGAAATACTGCGCCATTCCCTCCGTTTCTCGTGAACATTTGCTATAATGCATGCCCAATTAACCTCTGCATCACACAAATCTCCCTAAATCGCATAATCGTTTGCTCTTCATAATGTATCACCGAACGTATTTAACTTATCACGTGCTCCAGTCAACTATCATCTGTGCTTCAGCGTGAACAATTAAAAAATGAACTATATTTGCAGTGAAACTTGCGCTTGGAAATCTGGGACAATTAACATAAAGCTGGACATGGAACTGGGCCTTGTTCTATATAGAGACCAATGATAACATCAACATTTACCGACGTTGGTGATTACGAACCATAATGCGGTATCGAACTCAAGATCTGTAGCATTAACAATCCCTCTCATGCTCACCTAAGGTGGAGAGGACAGCGATTTTGTACTATTTTTACTACTATAGCTATAAATGTGAAATTAAATATTCCTTGAAATTCTATTGTCTAAGAGCATTTCACTTTAAAACCAAGCGAGATGGCTCTGCGGTGACGTCTGACCCTAGCATTCGGAACGTCCCTGGTTCGATTCCCGTCGGGCCGGCCACTCTGACCATCGGTTTCATGGTCAGTAGGCGAATGCTGGGATAGTTCCTCTTCTACCACGAATATCCTATCCCTTCACTTTCTATCACTTTCATTTTATACCATAATGTATGGGCGGAGATCTGGGGATGGGAACCCATGAACGCTAGACCAAGTAAGAACAGGTTTTCTAAAACGTATCTTGGGTGTGAGAAGGGGTACGGCAAACTGTGACATTTTTAGAGAATAAGGTACATACAGCGAAGCAATTGAATGCAAGGTATGGGCGATCAAATATTGGATTAGAATTATGAGAGAGGATCAATCACTTATGAGAACATATGCTATAAGGAACATCTTAGAATGGGAGGGGACAAGAGCGAAAATCAAGATAGGACTGGAAAGAATGGATGAGTAATATTTGGTATGAAGGACATGGAAACAGAGCGAATGTTTAGAGAAGAGTAAGAAGCGACTGAAAGATATAGATCGACAGGGCACTGTCGCAATGTAATGAGAAAGTATCATTAAGCTTACAGTCCAACTAAAAACAGAATGGGTATAGAATAGTATACGTATTTTATCCAGAAACAGAGTCAGCAAAAAGGGGCTTGCTTGGCTCAGACTGGGATCTTGTAAACGAAGAAGGATACGAATTTGTGCCTTGTGTAGAGAAGTAGAAACTTGGGTTCATATTCTGCATTGTACTAAGAACAGTTGGGGAGAAAGTAACAGCAAATCTCCTCTTAGTGTATCCCCGTTGAAAATGCTTACGAAAGCAAAAGGAAAGCGAATAAACTTCCTTAGAAGTGAGTTTAGAAGTGGATGTGATCTCTTCAATATCTGGTACCCACCTGCCCGACGCTTTTAGGTACTTTTATAGGTAAATCGCGTTATGAACACAACAAACGTAGCCATTGTTTTGCTAAATCACATGCAAAGTGGGAACTGCCAACCTAAATAAAAAGCGAAATCCGCTAAATATGCTATGTGCTGTTGTTTCTGCGAACGTGAATCATTCGAGTTTTAGACGCGCAGATCCCTCGGCTACGCCCTGTCGTCACAAACACTCCTCTCATAAAAAACATCCCTCGGCTACGCTTTGAGGCTGAGGGCCCTCAATCTCTCGGCTACGCCTTGAGGCTGAGTATCTTACCGGTTTTGGCGGTATTAGTTATTCATATGTTGCTAGCATTACGTTAGAGCAAACGTATGACATAGAGTGATATATGTGGACATATAACACATCATTTTCATCGCTGTGGAGGATACACTAAGAGGAGAATGTCGAAAGTATCTACCGGATTCCTTTGTTAACTCAAGGAGAAGGTTGCACGCTAGCCAGACCTTGGTGATTGGGGGGGGGCGATTGGTAAGTTTTTACAAAAGGTTGTGCAGCTCAGATCGGAGTGTAAAAAGTAGGGACAAGGGTGGGAGGGGGATTAGTTCCATAGGGGCGGGTATTGTGTTTGTTTTGTAAATATAGGATCATTATATTATTTTGTATCCTAATCGCAGCCTCTCTCCTTCGCCATTCCCTCGCCTTTTGTTGGGAACACCAACTGCCGATTTGCGCTCGAAAGTCCACTGGCACCATGTCTCACATATGTTGCTGAGTCAGGTCCAGTCAGTCAGTGCCTCTGGCGTTACAATAAGCATGATACGTCACTTTTCTGTGGAAGAACGCTGTTTATTTGCAAAATGTATTTTAAATATGAATCTGCTCACCGGGTGCGCAGATAACTTGTTTGAAAATGTTCAAACTATGTCACCTAAAAGAAAAACTATGCATGCAATCATCAATAAATTTGAAACTTCGGGCTTGATGTTAGATAAGAAACATTCTAGGAGAACATCAGTTTTAACTGAAAATAAACTAGATTTTCGTATCGGTTTAGAACGATCACCTCGAAAATCACTAAAAAAAAAGAAAAACGTTAGCTAAACGAACAGGTGTATCTCCATCTTCTGCAAGAAATGCTACATGTCTATTACAACGGAAACCCTATCGCTATACACGAGTGCAAGTGTTGAAACCAAATGATCCCGGTAAGCGAGTGAATTACTGCAGTTGGTTTTACGGTCTGTAGAACGTATTTATTGACACACAGCTTTTGTTTTTATCTAATGAATCTGTTTCACCTAATGGACGTGTGAACACCCACAACAGTCGATATTGTTTTTCAGAAAACTCTGTGCTATTGCATGAAATACCTTATTATAACCTCAGAATTGAAATGTGATGTGCAACAAGTACTAGAAGAATAATAGGTTCAATTTTCTGTTATGAAACAATTAATACAGAGCAAGATCAGAAACTAATTCTGAACCCATTTTTCGAGCGCTTGAAAGAAGAAGAAAAATTGTATGGTTGGTTCCAGCAAGATTGCAACATACATATGACTGCCGAATCATTAAATGCTGTCAGAGAAGCATTTAATGCCAGAATTATTAGTGTTGATTTTTTACCCCCCCCCCTCGCTCCTCCGATCTAGCGAGGTGTGATTTTTATTTATGGGGCTCTTTGAAAGAAAGAGTGTAATCCTTCAAATCCTCGCACACCACAGGAGATTAGAGATAACATCGTGGAAGAAATCACAAAAATTCTCACGAGAAATCACAAATGGTGAACTTAGGCGAGTGAGTGACAATATTTTTACGAGGTATGATACTTGTCTGAGGGCACAAGGTCAACATTTCTAGCACTCTACTGTAAAGTAAGGATATTTATAGCGCATTTACTGAAACCATTTCATCGGCAACTCCCCGCTCACTCGCGCAGTGAAGAGAGCCAGCGAGTGGGTTACCATATAATATAATGGCCGTATAATACGTGTGTTTGTGAATAACCTTATTTATCTTCTTCTTGTTTTTCTGCTTCTTTTGTGTGTTTTTGTTAGTTTCTCTGTATTCTTCTTCTTTCTAATTCCTATAAAATATAATTAACTTTAATGTACAGTGTGATGAATATAGACTGGAACATATGACTACAGTGTATCTGACCCCTGAGATGTATGAATTTGAACGTGTAGAATGTTTAAGACCAATAAATACACCTCTCTCTCTCTCTTATTTCATTCCCCCTTTCATGTTTCAGATGGGCTTTGAGGCTGTGCAGTACAATTGGTGTCGGACAGATGGCGCATATGCTTGCATTTTGAAAAGTTCTTCTCGGACCTGCCAGATGGTAGTCTTCTTTGAACCGCCTAAAGTGGGTTCTCCCGACTCCACCGCAGCCCGACGGCGTGATCTGGTCTTCAAGCTTGGAATCGTTAGGGATCTGTGCGTCTCTGTGACTTGTCTGAGCCTATAGCCTGCGGTTCCATCATTGTACCCGTTCCTCCTGGGTGGTGCTAGTCACAAAATATCCTCCTTGGGTCGAGGTGAGAGAGGTATCCGCCTCTTACCATGTCATTGTCATAGTTATAGTTATTTTGACATTCAATATTAATTCTAAAATTCACACTCAATATTCCTATTTTAGCTTACCGGTACGCCGCAATATTAAAGGTAACTGAGCCAGTTATACAGGCATACGTTGGTGGTGTAAGGTATAACTTATCTTCGAAACGGGATTCGTCCTAGTGTACCGATCCTTGCCGGTTTACTTTGGCAACGATTTGTTCTCCGAGCTGCAGCTATAAACAGTGTGATTTAACATTAAGTTTGTTTTACTTGTAGGCCATTGTCTAATCTGACTAGCAAAGATGACACAGATACGTCTTCAGTTCGGGTATTGTCCTAAGTTTACACACGGTATTTGTAGTTCTATTCGTTTAAAACATGAGATGTTCACCATTTACTCTTACTTTACGGTGAATTACTTCTTATGCTTAAATAGTGAGTTAAATGGTGCTTTACAATGTTTCAATTGTATGAGAACCTATGGTTGAAAGTAAACTAGTGTATACTTTGTAAAGGTATTCTTCTTTGTATTCAGTGCGATAAAAGAATGAACCCCTAGCATAAACGCAGGGCCAATCTGATGTCTCTGAGAAGTATTTTATTACTACATTTCCAATTTTAGATTCTTGCTTACTCAAGTAATATATTAATTTTATGTAATACTTTGCATATATTATTTCGTTTAACAATTTGTTGTTACACAAAGTGTCTGTGTTCACCTTTAAAACATCTATGTTTACCTTTTTGTCTTTGTAGAGTACCTTCCAACAAATTCCTTGGTAACCGCTGAGATAAATGAAGGAATAAATAAATGTGTAATAAATCAATGCCGAGCAAAGACTAGACGTCAAAACCGAAATTTTGCTTTAATATTAGGAATTTATCAGTTTTTATTAGTGTTCAAAACAGATAATATTTTATACAATCCACTGCCGACCAAATAAGAAAGAATGGAAAACGAGAAAATCAGTACTAAAACTTAGGCCTGCCTCGTGCTATCCCCAGCGACAGTTAGATCAAGACGGTGCAGAAATTATATCCCTAAAAAGCGTCAGTTTTCCTTTTCAGTTTTGTATTTGACCACAAACCTCCCAACTAATATGAATACAATAAACATATTGACAAGCAGTAAAATGCCTTTTATGAGTTGGGTTTAACCAGCGAGCCGAATTTGTGACAAAACCCGTAAGAAATAAGTCTGCTATTAGTGATAAAGCAAAGGAAACCACCTTGGTCCGTCGTCAGTAATAGTCTAAGGTTCATATGGTTTATATGACACATAAGCGGGTTCGGGGTAAACTTAAGTACTAGTCGGCTACGATATGACTGCGTGTCGTGGGAAGAGGGACTAAACGGTTACTAAACATGTGGACGGAGCATCGGAAGGAGAGGTAAAGAAAACATCCGCATTTTCGAGTTGCATTTACTAGCGAGGTTGAAGCCTGCAAATGTGCTACTGTTTTCATTGTGCGACTGTACATTTCCATATCGCCTTGCCCCTCTTTCCCCTCGGATCCCTAGCCGTGATTGTCAACAAAAAAAAAGTGGCGCCCTCCTCCAAGCTCATTCACATCCTGGCTGACTTGTAATTCACTCAAAATCTAAGTACTTCACCCTCTGTCTTCCCTTAGGTTCAGTGCAGTTCAGCCGTTATCAGTACTGTCGCTAAATGAGAAACGGCCTAAGTTTTATAGTGATGTTGTTGCCTTTAACCTTACTTTGTTATTTGTTCGATTGTACAGCAACGTGTTGTACAATACTGTTTAAATAACAAGCATGCTCATTTAGTAATACTTTCTAACTTGTCATTTTACAGAATATATAGACATAGAAGTTATATTAGAATTGGTAATCTATGATGAGAAGCCTAAAACAAATTATATAAGTAGAAAATAAATGGCGACTCCAGCGCAAAGGATTTGCCGCCATCTGATAAGGTTCTTTGATCTATGCCGCTAGCCCCGCCCCCTCCCTTTGTGCGCTACTATTTGCCGCCCGGTCGCGTGCCGCTAGCCACGCCCCCTTCCCTTTGTGCGCTGATCTAATGCCGACAGTGTCTGTGCCGGCAGGTCCTCCCCCCTCCCCCATGCGTTCTACTGTGGCGTCATGACTTGATGGAATTGTTTTCTCGAGTCCTGCCGCCCCTCGGCAAATTAATTAGGTAATGTTCGTCAAACATTTTTTTTATGATTACTAAGGTCTGCAGATTGCATCCTCGAGCAATTAAGTTTTTTGATTAATGAATTGTTGACTGGAGCTTGAGTATAAGTAGTCTGCTCACGGGAACAGTCTGTCATGTAATGAAACACTGCAGCCTTCTTCTTCTATCCGGGGAAGGCGCTTGTCCATTAGCTGAACATGTTAGACGCTTTCAACACATTAATAGGCTTTTAAGTTTACATTCTGGATCTGTTTACATACATTAGCGAACGACATACTTCCGCCCGGATGTAACGGTGACCTCTATTAGCTGAGACGCTTTCACCCCATTAGCGAACAATGTCAGTAATTGTTTTCCTAAGTGCTATGCCCAACACTCAACACTTTAGATTTTAGCGATGGAAATGATATAAAAAGCAGCAGCTTCTCCAACGAGTTCCAAGTTGACCAGGATGGCCGGGTTCGAATTACAAATTCAGCTTCTAATAACTCAGAGACTAATTACGATAAAGACATCAAATAAAGTTTATTACATTAATGTCATTAGATAGTTTCTTGTGAATGTATATTTGGGTACATGGTGTCCAGGGTTCGAATACCGATAAAATGTAATTTAATTATAAATTTAATAACTCCTAAACTAATTAAGATAAAGACGTCAAATAAACTTTATTGCCTTTATGTTATTAGGTAGTATCTTGTGGAGATGTAATTAGATACCTGACGTTCTGGGTTCGAGCCTGATGCTTAAATCGTCATTATCTCAGAAACTAAGAGAGGTAGAGGAATTGACCAAAGCATGATTGATAGCTCCTATGATGGGTAAATAATACTGTATATAATTTTTAATCAGTTGTCCTTATTTCGAATCCCGATCTTTCAATCACTTACTTATTTTTTCTCTATACTCTAGAATATGTCACTTAGATTGATGCTGTAACTGCATACACAACCTTTAAACATATCAAACTAATATTGTAAATAATTTTGTTTCTGGTGTCCAGGGTTCGAATACCGATAAAATGTAATTTAATTATAAATTTAATAACTTCTAAACTAATTAAGATAAAGACGCCAAATAAACTTTATTGTCTTTATGTTATTAGGTACTATCTTGTGGATGTGTAATTAGATACCTGTCGTTCTGGGTTCGATCCTAATTTTAAATCGTCATTATCTCAGAAACTAAGAGAGGTAGACGAGTGAACCAAAGCATGATTGATAGCTCCTATGAGGTGTAATTAATACTGTATATAATTTTCAATCAGTTGTCCTTACTTCGAATACCGATCCTTCAATCACTTACTTATTTTTCTCTATACTCTAGAATATATCACTTAGATTGATGCTGTAACTGTATACAGCACCTTTAAACATATCAAACTAATATTGTAAATAATTTTGTTTCTGGTGTCCAGGGTTCGAATACCGATAAAATGTAATTTAATTATAAATTTAATAACTTCTAAACTAATTAAGATAAAGATGCCAAATAAACTTTATTGCCTTTATGTTATTAGCTAGTATCTTGTGGAGGTGTAATTAGATACCAGACGTTCTGGGTTCGAGCCTAATTTTAAATCGTCATTATCTCAGAAACTAAGAGAGGTAGAGGAGTTGACCAAAGCATGATTGATAGCTCCTATGATGGGCAATTAATACTGTATATAATTTTCAATCAGTTGTCCTTACTTCGAAGCCCGATCTTTCAATCACTTACTTATTTTTTCTCTATACTCTAGAATATATCACTTAGATTGATGCTGTAAATGCATACAGCACCCTTAAACATATCAAACTAATATTGTAAATAATTTTGTTTCTGGTGTCCAGGGTTCGAATACCGATAAAATGTAATTTAATTATAAATTTAATAACTCCTAAACTAATTAAGATAAAGACACCAAATAAACTTTATTGCGTTTATGTTATTAGGTAGTATCTTGTGGATGTGTAATTAGATACCTGAAGTTCTGGGTTCGAGCCTAATTTTAAATCGTCATTATCTCAGAAACTAAGAGAGGTAGAGGAGTTGACCAAAGCATGATTGATAGCTCCTATGATGGGCAATTAATACTGTATATAATTTTCAATCAGTTATCCTTACTTCGAATCCCGATCTTTCAATCACTTACTTATTTTTTCTATACTCTAGAATATATCACTTAGATTGATGCTGTAAATGTATACAACACCTTTAAACATATCAAACTAACATTGTAAATAATTTTGTTTCTGGTGTCCAGGGTTCGAATACCGATAAAATGTAATTTAATTATAAATTTAATAACTCCTAAACTAATTAAGATAAAGACGCCAAATAAACTTTATTGCGTTTATGTTACTAGGTAGTATCTTGTGAATGTGTAATTAGATACCTGACGTTCCGGGTTCGAGCCTAATGTTTAAATCGTCATTATCTCAGAAACTAAGAGAGGTAGAGGAATTGACCAAAGCATGATTGATAGCTCCTATGAGGGGCAATTAATACTGTATATAATTTTCAATCAGCTGTCCTTACTTCGAATCCCGATCTTTCAATCACTTACTTATTTTTCTCTACACTCTAGAATATATCACTTAGATTGATGCTGTAAATGCATACAGCACCCTTAAACATATCAAACTAATATTGTAAATAATATTGGTTCTGGTGTCCAGGGTTCGAATACCGATAAAATGTAATTTAATTATAAATTTAATAACTCCTAAACTAATTAAGATAAAGACACCAAATAAACTGTTATAGGGGAAAGGATGCTCTCCTGAAACATTAGGTCTCTAGATAGAAGTATTTATAGTGGAGAGATAGGGAATACCAGGGCTGATGCTAGGCTAGTCAGATGCTAAAGGAGGGAGGGATATGCTTTATACGAGAGAGATAGGGAACACAAGGAAAGATGCTATACTAAACAGGACTTGAAGGGTAGAATATGAGCGATATAGAAAACCGAGGAGAGGTATTAGGATAGGAGTTTTGAATGATGGAGTAGGCGTTTATATGCGAGAGATAGGGAATACGAGGGTCGATGCTAGGCTAGACGGTGTTGAATGAGGGAATGTATCTTATATGAGAGAGGTAGGGCAATATGAGGAGAAGTGCTAGGCTAGTCGGGAAGGTCTGAATGAGAGAGTATACGTCTATATGGGAAAATATAGGGAAAACGAAGGTAGGTGCTAGGTTGAGAGAGTCTTCAAGAAGGAAAATGCATTTATATGAGAGCGGTAGGGTATACGAGGAGAGGTGCTAGTCTAGACATGGTTTGAGGATTAGAGTATACGTTTATATGGGAGAAATATGGAAAACGGGAGAGATACAAGGATAGACAGAGATTGAAGGAGGAGGAATGTAGGTTTATACTGTAATATAGAGAGTAATTCGATTATAAAACTTTTCTCATCCAGCCTTACAACACTTTTATATACTTAATTTCTAAACCTTACAAACTTTATATTTGTTAAACAGTAGTGCGCGAGACGGAGAGGGACAAACAGTATATCGGTTTACAGTGAAGTATACGTCCTAACCCATTCCCACCTTGTTTGTTCTGGATCTTCTCATTGTCTATCATCTAACGTAACCACGTAACAAGACGTAACACAGGAAATCATACATATGGCACATTAAAAAAAATAAAGGTATATATAATGAAAAATAAACAAGTAGACAGAGGGTCATCGATACATAGAAAACCAGGAGTTGTATGTACTGAGACCATAGATTAGTATAGGCAAACAACAAAGAAGTGAATTTATAGTGTAAATAGCCTAATATTTTCAAATATTATTATAGTCTAAAAGTATATAACTTAATTATGTATCGAGTATTGAGAAATAAACGTTATTCATTATTCACTAATCTCAGATCACTGCAATTGTATTGCATCAATTCACAATTGCTAATGCCATTCAACTTTCATTCGTCTCTGATACATAAAGAAATTGCAAAATGGAGAAGGACGAAAGTAATAAAAAGACTCAGGCAGCAAATTTTAAGAAAGAAGAGAAAGATATATGACCGACATTGTTTTGGAACACAAATTAGTGTTGAAAATAAAATGACTGATAGCTCTGCTAAGCGTAAGGAAGAGACATGGAAATAAATTGCAAATGAATACAATTCTAGGTTAGAAAAAAGAAGATAAACAACATTCATGTAAACCAATTTTTAAAAATCAGTTTAACTGAATACATGTAAAAAAACATATCACTTTACAAAAAGTAATGCAGACAACATTTATTTTTTATAAACATTATCCTATTACATTCCTTTACAAAAAACCATACATATTTCCTAAAGGCAAAGGTGATAGTCTAGACATTCTAAACACTCAGTTATATAATCATATACATCACGCAGAAAGAGACCTGCATTATCAGTAAAAAAACTAAACATCTCAACAATGTCTGAATGATGTATTTTATAAGTACAAGTTTTTTGATATTTCAAAGCTCCTGTTAACCATGGCAGTAATTGATTAACACAATTTCTCGATCCTGTCATGCTATAACTTTAGATGCTTTCAGCTTACTTATAATTTCCTCAATCTCTTGTGTGTGACTATTATTACCAACGTCCCTCGAAGCAATAAGTAACCTCAATATATTTACTAGTCTATTTGGATTTTCAAGCGTTGATATCACTGAATCATCATCATATGAAGATTTCATATTCTCGCAACTTCCGATGTATCCAGATTTTTCACCAACAGTAGTCTCCAGTGAAGGACAGAGGCTTGATCCGGTATAACATTCCCCTCTATACATCTTCGGATCTTCAAGTGCAGGTGAGAGAGTCGATTCAGTATAACATATTGCTCTATGAAACTTAAATCTTGACAAAGAACGATTCTTAAAAATCCGCCCGCATACACAGCATCTAATAACGCGTTTTCCTTCATGTGTAATGTATGAAAAATCGAGTTTCTCATTCGTCAGTTGCACAGATTTTCTCGGGCAGTAGCTCATGCTAAAACTAAAAGAAATTAAATGAATACGTGAATGCTAACGCTCGAAGGAATTAAAAGCGAATGAATGAATTCATAACACGCACCTATGTATATATCCAGGATGAGGATGACGGAGGGAATTGCGATCAATGCATAGCAGGGGGAAAGGATACTCTCTTGAAACATTAGTCATCTAGACAACTATTGTTCACGGAGACCGTAGACGTCAGGTTGAATGGGACAGACCTCAGGTTCAAATCTTTAAGGGTACGGACCCCCGCCTTTTGCCTGTCATGTATACTAAACCATCCTAACAGCGTAACATTACGTTACAACGACACGTAACCAGAACATGGCGAGTGCGAGCATGGAAAAAAAGGATGCTCTCTGGGAACATTCGTGAAAAGGGATGCTCTCTGGAAACAGTCGCCATCCACACAACGGATTGTCCCTAACATTTCCAGATTTCGAACCGTTCAACATCGTGACGCGCTCCTGTCATCTACATTTCAACGAAATTTTACCTCCTGAATTAAAGTATGGTGCTCTGTATAGAACTGCACAACTTTCATTACGCTGCGTGTCCCTAG
This sequence comes from Deroplatys truncata, assembly GCA_030765065.1. Lineage (NCBI taxonomy): Eukaryota > Metazoa > Arthropoda > Insecta > Mantodea > Mantidae > Deroplatys > Deroplatys truncata. Next base: position 109,823,452 of record CM060979.1, read on the forward strand.
CGTTTCCAGCTCCCGAATCGTTCCAGCTAGTGGAATGTCTCTACCATCTTCATGTCAACGATCTGTTACTCTGAATTAAAGTTTGGTGATCTGTATAGACCTGTACAACAAGCATTACGCTATGTAACAGCCTCATCACGCTATGTAACAACATGATCACGCTATGTAACAACATGTTCACGATATGTAACAACATGATCACGCTATGTAACAATACGATCAAGCTATGTAACAACATGATCACGCTATGTAACAACATGATCACGCTATGTAACAACATGATCACGCTATGTAACAACCTGAGCACGCTATGTAACAACACGATCACGCTATGTAACAACATGATCACGCTATGTAACAACCTGATCACGCTATGTAACAACATGATCACGCTATGTAACAACCTGAGTACGCTATGTAACAACATGATCACGCCATGTAACAACTGATCACGCTATGTAACAACTGATCACGCTATGTAACAACATGATCACGCTATGTAACAACATGAGCACGCTATGTAACAACCTGATCACGCTATGTAACAACATGTTCACGATATGTAACAACATGATCACGCTATGTAACAATACGATCAAGCTATGTAACAACATGATCACGCTATGTAACAACATGATCACGCTATGTAACAACATGAACACGCTATGTAACAACCTGAGCACGCTATGTAACAACACGATCACGCTATGTAACAACATGATCACGCTATGTAACAACCTGATCACGCTATGTAACAACATGATCACTCTATGTAATAACATGAACACGCTATGTAACAACATGTTCACGCTATGTAACATCTGATCACGCTATGTAACAACATGATCACGCTATGTAACAACATGAGCGCGCTATGTAACAACCTGATCACGCTATGTAACAACTGATCACGCTATGTAACAACATGAACACGCTATGTAACAACATGATCACGCTATGTAACAACACGATCACGCTATGTAACAACATGATCACGCTAAGTAACAACCTGATCACGCTATGTAACAACATGATCACGCTATGTAACAACCTGAGTACGCTATGTAACAACATGATCACGCCATGTAACAACTGATCACGCTATGTAACAACATGCTCAAGCTATGTAACAACTGATCACCCTACGTAACAACATGATCACGCTATGTAACAACCTGAGCACGCTATGTAACAACCTGATCACGCTATGTAACAACTGATCACGCTATGTAACAACCTGATTACGCTATGTAACAACATGATCACGCTATGTAACAACATGTTCACGCTATGTAACAACATGATCACGCTATGTAACAACATGATCAGGCTATGTAACAAAACGATCACCCTATGTAACAACCTGAGCACGCTCTGTAACAACACGATCACGCTATGTAACAACATGTTCACGCTATGTAACAACATGATCACGCTATGTAACAACTGATCACGCTATGTAACAACATGTTCACGCTATGTAACAACATGATCACGCTATGTCACAACCTGAGCGCGCTATGTAACAACGTGATCACGCTATGTAACAAGTGATCACGCTATGTAACAACCTGATTACGCTATGTAACAACTGATCACGCTATGTAACAACCTGAGCACGCTATGTAACAACATGAGCACGCTATGTAACAATACGATCACGCTATGTAACAACCTGATCACGCTATGTAACAACCTGATTACGCTATGTAACAACTGATCACGCTATGTAACAACATGATCACGCTATGTAACAACCTGAGCACGCTATGTAACAACATGATCACGCTATGTAACAACATGAACACGCTATGTAACAATACGATCACGCTATGTAACAATCTGAGCACGCTATGTAACAACATGATCACGCTATGTAACAACATGAACACGCTATGTAACAACCTGAGCACGCTATGTAACAACCTGATCACGCTATGTAACAACATGTTCACGCTATGTAACAACACGATCACGCTATGTAACAACACGATCACGCTATGTAACAACCTGATTACGCTATGTAACAACTGATCACGCTATGTAACAACATGATCACGCTATGTAACAACCTGAGCACGCTATGTAACAACATGATCACGCTATGTAACAACCTGATCACGCTATGTAACAACAGGTTCACGCTATGTAACAACCTGAGCACGCTATGTAACAACATGATCACGCTATGTAACAACCTGAGCACGCTGTGTAACAACATGATCACGCTATGTAGCAACATGTTCACGCTATGTAACAACACGATCACGCTATGTAACAACACGATCACGCTATGTAACAACATGGACACGCTATGTAACAACATGAACACGCTAAGTAACAATACGATCAAGCTATGTAACAACCTGAGCACGCTATGTAACAACATGATCACGCCATGTAACAACATGAACACGCTATGTAACAACCTGAGCACGCTATGTAACAACATGATCACTCTATGTAATAACATGAACACGCTATATAGCAACATGATCACGCTATGTAACAACCTGAGCACGCTATGTAACAACATGATCACGCTATGTAACAACATGATCACGCTATGTAACAACACGATCACGCTATGTAACAACACGATCACGCTATGTAACAACCTGATCACGCCATGTAACAACATGTTCACGCTATGTAACAACATGATCACGCTATGTAACAACCTGATCACGCTATGTAACAACCTGATCACGCTATGTAACAACGCGATCACGCTATGTAACAACATGATCACGCTATGTAACAATCTGATCACACTATGTAACAACATGATCACGCTATGTAAATAGGGTGGACCATTTATGTTGAGGCTATACAATATATCCAAAACTAAGCGTTGTAGAAAGAAATGTCTTTAATAAAACTTGTTTGATATTATTGCGAAAGTAAATGCCGCTAGTCGTATTTCGTTTGGAGGACGTTGTGATGGTCATTTCAGGGTCTTTTTAAATGGGACCCTAATTGTAGGTTCCCATTTAAAAAAATAAATTGACCCAAAATGACCCTCATAACGGCCTCCAAACGAAACACGACTAGCGGCATTTACTTTAGTCATAATATCAATCAAGTTTTATTAAAGACATTTCTTTCTACAACGCTTAGTTTTGGATATATTGTATAGCCTCAACTTAAATGGTCCACCCTATTTACATAGCGTGATCATGTTGTTACATAGTGTGATCAGATTGTTACATAGCGTGATCATGTTGTTACATAGCGTGATCGCGTTGTTACATAGCGTGATCAGGTTGTTACATAGCGTGATCAGGTTGTTACATAGCGTGATCATGTTGTTACATAGCGTGAACATGTTGTTACATGGCGTGATCAGGTTGTTACATAGCGTGATCGTGTTGTTACATAGCGTGATCGTGTTGTTACATAGCGTGATCATGTTGTTACATAGCGTGATCATGTTGTTACATAGCGTGCTCAGGTTGTTACATAGCGTGATCATGTTGCTATATAGCGTGTTCATGTTATTACATAGAGTGATCATGTTGTTACATAGCGTGCTCAGGTTGTTACATAGCGTGTTCATGTTGTTACATGGCGTGATCATGTTGTTACATAGCGTGCTCAGGTTGTTACATAGCTTGATCGTATTGTTACATAGCGTGTTCATGTTGTTACATAGCGTGTCCATGTTGTTACATAGCGTGATCGTGTTGTTACATAGCGTGATCGTGTTGTTACATAGCGTGAACATGTTGCTACATAGCGTGATCATGTTGTTACACAGCGTGCTCAGGTTGTTACATAGCGTGATCATGTTGTTACATAGCGTGCTCAGGTTGTTACATAGCGTGCTCAGGTTGTTACATAGCGTGATCAGGTTGTTACATAGCGTGATCATGTTGTTAAATAGCGTGCTCAGGTTGTTACATAGCGTGATCATGTTGTTACATAGCGTGATCAGTTGTTACATAGCGTAATCAGGTTGTTACATAGCGTGATCGTGTTGTTACATAGCGTGATCGTGTTGTTACATAGCGTGAACATGTTGTTACATAGCGTGATCAGGTTGTTACATAGCGTGCTCAGGTTGTTACATAGCGTGTTCATGTTGTTACATAGCGTGATCATGTTGTTACATAGCGTGCTCAGATTGTTACATAGCGTGATCGTATTGTTACATAGCATGTTCATGTTGTTACATAGAGTGATCATGTTGTTACATAGCGTGAACATGTTGTTACATAGCGTGAACATGTTGTTACATAGCGTGATCGTGTTGTTACAGAGCGTGCTCAGGTTGTTACATAGCGTGATCGTTTTGTTACATAGCTTGATCATGTTGTTACATAGCGTGATCATGTTGTTACATAGCGCGAACATGTTGTTACATAGCGTGGTCATGTTGTTACATAGCGTAATCAAGTTGTTACATAGCGTGATCAGTTGTTACATAGCGTGATCAGGTTGTTACATAGCGTGCTCATGTTGTTACATAGCGTGATCATGTTGTTACATAGCGTGCTCAGGTTGTTACATAGCGTGTTCATGTTGTTACATAGCGTGATCATGTTGTTACATAGCGTGATCATGTTGTTACATAGCTTGATCGTATTGTTACATAGCGTGATCATGTTGTTACATATCGTGAACATGTTGTTACATAGCGTGATCATGTTGTTACATAGCGTGATGAGGCTGTTACATAGCGTAATGCTTGTTGTACAGGTCTATACAGATCACCAAACTTTAATTCAGAGTAACAGATCGTTGACATGAAGATGGTAGAGACATTCCACTAGCTGGAACGATTCGGGAGCTGGAAACGCTAGGGACACGCAGCGTAATGAAAGTTGTGCAGTTCTATACAGAGCACCATACTTTAATTCAGGAGGTAAAATTTCGTTGAAATGTAGATGACAGGAGCGCGTCACGATGTTGAACGGTTCGAAATCTGGAAATGTTAGGGACAATCCGTTGTGTGGATGGCGACTGTTTCCAGAGAGCATCCCTTTTCACGAATGTTCCCAGAGAGCATCCTTTTTTTCCATGCTCGCACTCGCCATGTTCTGGTTACGTGTCGTTGTAACGTAATGTTACGCTGTTAGGATGGTTTAGTATACATGACAGGCAAAAGGCGGGGGTCCGTACCCTTAAAGATTTGAACCTGAGGTCTGTCCCATTCAACCTGACGTCTACGGTCTCCGTGAACAATAGTTGTCTAGATGACTAATGTTTCAAGAGAGTATCCTTTCCCCCTGCTATGCATTGATCGCAATTCCCTCCGTCATCCTCATCCTGGATATATACATAGGTGCGTGTTATGAATTCATTCATTCGCTTTTAATTCCTTCGAGCGTTAGCATTCACGTATTCATTTAATTTCTTTTAGTTTTAGCATGAGCTACTGCCCGAGAAAATCTGTGCAACTGACGAATGAGAAACTCGATTTTTCATACATTACACATGAAGGAAAACGCGTTATTAGATGCTGTGTATGCGGGCGGATTTTTAAGAATCGTTCTTTGTCAAGATTTAAGTTTCATAGAGCAATATGTTATACTGAATCGACTCTCTCACCTGCACTTGAAGATCCGAAGATGTATAGAGGGGAATGTTATACCGGATCAAGCCTCTGTCCTTCACTGGAGACTACTGTTGGTGAAAAATCTGGATACATCGGAAGTTGCGAGAATATGAAATCTTCATATGATGATGATTCAGTGATATCAACGCTTGAAAATCCAAATAGACTAGTAAATATATTGAGGTTACTTATTGCTTCGAGGGACGTTGGTAATAATAGTCACACACAAGAGATTGAGGAAATTATAAGTAAGCTGAAAGCATCTAAAGTTATAGCATGACAGGATCGAGAAATTGTGTTAATCAATTACTGCCATGGTTAACAGGAGCTTTGAAATATCAAAAAACTTGTACTTATAAAATACATCATTCAGACATTGTTGAGATGTTTAGTTTTTTTACTGATAATGCAGGTCTCTTTCTGCGTGATGTATATGATTATATAACTGAGTGTTTAGAATGTCTAGACTATCACCTTTGCCTTTAGGAAATATGTATGGTTTTTTGTAAAGGAATGTAATAGGATAATGTTTATAAAAAATAAATGTTGTCTGCATTACTTTTTGTAAAGTGATATGTTTTTTTACATGTATTCAGTTAAACTGATTTTTAAAAATTGGTTTACATGAATGTTGTTTATCTTCTTTTTTCTAACCTAGAATTGTATTCATTTGCAATTTATTTCCATGTCTCTTCCTTACGCTTAGCAGAGCTATCAGTCATTTTATTTTCAACACTAATTTGTGTTCCAAAACAATGTCGGTCATATATCTTTCTCTTCTTTCTTAAAATTTGCTGCCTGAGTCTTTTTATTACTTTCGTCCTTCTCCATTTTGCAATTTCTTTATGTATCAGAGACGAATGAAAGTTGAATGGCATTAGCAATTGTGAATTGATGCAATACAATTGCAGTGATCTGAGATTAGTGAATAATGAATAACGTTTATTTCTCAATACTCGATACATAATTAAGTTATATACTTTTAGACTATAATAATATTTGAAAATATTAGGCTATTTACACTATAAATTCACTTCTTTGTTGTTTGCCTATACTAATCTATGGTCCCAGTACATACAACTCCTGGTTTTCTATGTATCGATGACCCTCTGTCTACTTGTTTATGTTTCATTATATATACCTTTATTTTTTTTTAATGTGCCATATGTATGATTTCCTGTGTTACGTCTTGTTACGTGGTTACGTTAGATGATAGACAATGAGAAGATCCAGAACAAACAAGGTGGGAATGGGTTAGGACGTATACTTCACTGTAAACCGATATACTGTTTGTCCCTCTCCGTCTCGCGCACTACTGTTTAACAAATATAAAGTTTGTAAGGTTTAGAAATTAAGTATATAAAAGTGTTGTAAGGCTGGATGAGAAAAGTTTTATAATCGAATTACTCTCTATATTACAGTATAAACCTACATTCCTCCTCCTTCAATCTCTGTCTATCCTTGTATCTCTCCCGTTTTCCATATTTCTCCCATATAAACGTATACTCTAATCCTCAAACCATGTCTAGACTAGCACCTCTCCTCGTATACCCTACCGCTCTCATATAAATGCATTTTCCTTCTTGAAGACTCTCTCAACCTAGCACCTACCTTCGTTTTCCCTATATTTTCCCATATAGACGTATACTCTCTCATTCAGACCTTCCCGACTAGCCTAGCACTTCTCCTCATATTGCCCTACCTCTCTCATATAAGATACATTCCCTCATTCAACACCGTCTAGCCTAGCATCGACCCTCGTATTCCCTATCTCTCGCATATAAACGCCTACTCCATCATTCAAAACTCCTATCCTAATACCTCTCCTCGGTTTTCTATATCGCTCATATTCTACCCTTCAAGTCCTGTTTAGTATAGCATCTTTCCTTGTGTTCCCTATCTCTCTCGTATAAAGCATATCCCTCCCTCCTTTAGCATCTGACTAGCCTAGCATCAGCCCTGGTATTCCCTATCTCTCCACTATAAATACTTCTATCTAGAGACCTAATGTTTCAGGAGAGCATCCTTTCCCCTATAAAAGTTTATTTGGTGTCTTTATCTTAATTAGTTTAGGAGTTATTAAATTTATAATTAAATTACATTTTATCGGTATTCGAACCCTGGACACCAGAACCAATATTATTTACAATATTAGTTTGATATGTTTAAGGGTGCTGTATGCATTTACAGCATCAATCTAAGTGATATATTCTAGAGTGTAGAGAAAAATAAGTAAGTGATTGAAAGATCGGGATTCGAAGTAAGGACAGCTGATTGAAAATTATATACAGTATTAATTGCCCCTCATAGGAGCTATCAATCATGCTTTGGTCAATTCCTCTACCTCTCTTAGTTTCTGAGATAATGACGATTTAAACATTAGGCTCGAACCCGGAACGTCAGGTATCTAATTACACATTCACAAGATACTACCTAGTAACATAAACGCAATAAAGTTTATTTGGCGTCTTTATCTTAATTAGTTTAGGAGTTATTAAATTTATAATTAAATTACATTTTATCGGTATTCGAACCCTGGACACCAGAAACAAAATTATTTACAATGTTAGTTTGATATGTTTAAAGGTGTTGTATACATTTACAGCATCAATCTAAGTGATATATTCTAGAGTATAGAAAAAATAAGTAAGTGATTGAAAGATCGGGATTCGAAGTAAGGATAACTGATTGAAAATTATATACAGTATTAATTGCCCATCATAGGAGCTATCAATCATGCTTTGGTCAACTCCTCTACCTCTCTTAGTTTCTGAGATAATGACGATTTAAAATTAGGCTCGAACCCAGAACTTCAGGTATCTAATTACACATCCACAAGATACTACCTAATAACATAAACGCAATAAAGTTTATTTGGTGTCTTTATCTTAATTAGTTTAGGAGTTATTAAATTTATAATTAAATTACATTTTATCGGTATTCGAACCCTGGACACCAGAAACAAAATTATTTACAATATTAGTTTGATATGTTTAAGGGTGCTGTATGCATTTACAGCATCAATCTAAGTGATATATTCTAGAGTATAGAGAAAAAATAAGTAAGTGATTGAAAGATCGGGCTTCGAAGTAAGGACAACTGATTGAAAATTATATACAGTATTAATTGCCCATCATAGGAGCTATCAATCATGCTTTGGTCAACTCCTCTACCTCTCTTAGTTTCTGAGATAATGACGATTTAAAATTAGGCTCGAACCCAGAACGTCTGGTATCTAATTACACCTCCACAAGATACTAGCTAATAACATAAAGGCAATAAAGTTTATTTGGCATCTTTATCTTAATTAGTTTAGAAGTTATTAAATTTATAATTAAATTACATTTTATCGGTATTCGAACCCTGGACACCAGAAACAAAATTATTTACAATATTAGTTTGATATGTTTAAAGGTGCTGTATACAGTTACAGCATCAATCTAAGTGATATATTCTAGAGTATAGAGAAAAATAAGTAAGTGATTGAAGGATCGGTATTCGAAGTAAGGACAACTGATTGAAAATTATATACAGTATTAATTACACCTCATAGGAGCTATCAATCATGCTTTGGTTCACTCGTCTACCTCTCTTAGTTTCTGAGATAATGACGATTTAAAATTAGGATCGAACCCAGAACGACAGGTATCTAATTACACATCCACAAGATAGTACCTAATAACATAAAGACAATAAAGTTTATTTGGCGTCTTTATCTTAATTAGTTTAGAAGTTATTAAATTTATAATTAAATTACATTTTATCGGTATTCGAACCCTGGACACCAGAAACAAAATTATTTACAATATTAGTTTGATATGTTTAAAGGTTGTGTATGCAGTTACAGCATCAATCTAAGTGACATATTCTAGAGTATAGAGAAAAAATAAGTAAGTGATTGAAAGATCGGGATTCGAAATAAGGACAACTGATTAAAAATTATATACAGTATTATTTACCCATCATAGGAGCTATCAATCATGCTTTGGTCAATTCCTCTACCTCTCTTAGTTTCTGAGATAATGACGATTTAAGCATCAGGCTCGAACCCAGAACGTCAGGTATCTAATTACATCTCCACAAGATACTACCTAATAACATAAAGGCAATAAAGTTTATTTGACGTCTTTATCTTAATTAGTTTAGGAGTTATTAAATTTATAATTAAATTACATTTTATCGGTATTCGAACCCTGGACACCAGAAACAAAATTATTTACAATATTAGTTTGATATGTTTAAAGGTTGTGTATGCAGTTACAGCATCAATCTAAGTGACATATTCTAGAGTATAGAGAAAAAATAAGTAAGTGATTGAAAGATCGGGATTCGAAATAAGGACAACTGATTAAAAATTATATACAGTATTATTTACCCATCATAGGAGCTATCAATCATGCTTTGGTCAATTCCTCTACCTCTCTTAGTTTCTGAGATAATGACGATTTAAGCATCAGGCTCGAACCCAGAACGTCAGGTATCTAATTACATCTCCACTAGATACTACCTAATAACATAAAGGCAATAAAGTTTATTTGACGTCTTTATCTTAATTAGTTTAGGAGTTATTAAATTTATAATTAAATTACATTTTATCGGTATTCGAACCCTGGACACCATGTACCCAAATATACATTCACAAGAAACTATCTAATGACATTAATGTAATAAACTTTATTTGATGTCTTTATCGTAATTAGTCTCTGAGTTATTAGAAGCTGAATTTGTAATTCGAACCCGGCCATCCTGGTCAACTTGGAACTCGTTGGAGAAGCTGCTGCTTTTTATATCATTTCCATCGCTAAAATCTAAAGTGTTGAGTGTTGGGCATAGCACTTAGGAAAACAATTACTGACATTGTTCGCTAATGGGGTGAAAGCGTCTCAGCTAATAGAGGTCACCGTTACATCCGGGCGGAAGTATGTCGTTCGCTAATGTATGTAAACAGATCCAGAATGTAAACTTAAAAGCCTATTAATGTGTTGAAAGCGTCTAACATGTTCAGCTAATGGACAAGCGCCTTCCCCGGATAGAAGAAGAAGGCTGCAGTGTTTCATTACATGACAGACTGTTCCCGTGAGCAGACTACTTATACTCAAGCTCCAGTCAACAATTCATTAATCAAAAAACTTAATTGCTCGAGGATGCAATCTGCAGACCTTAGTAATCATAAAAAAAATGTTTGACGAACATTACCTAATTAATTTGCCGAGGGGCGGCAGGACTCGAGAAAACAATTCCATCAAGTCATGACGCCACAGTAGAACGCATGGGGGAGGGGGGAGGACCTGCCGGCACAGACACTGTCGGCATTAGATCAGCGCACAAAGGGAAGGGGGCGTGGCTAGCGGCACGCGACCGGGCGGCAAATAGTAGCGCACAAAGGGAGGGGGCGGGGCTAGCGGCATAGATCAAAGAACCTTATCAGATGGCGGCAAATCCTTTGCGCTGGAGTCGCCATTTATTTTCTACTTATATACATTGCGGCAATTATTTTAATTGTATAAATAAAGAATTTTTGGTTTGTTTTCATATTTTTCTGTTTTGATGCTATAATACTGTTATACAAAACATATATTACCTTCAGCAAGTAACGCTTACGATAGTCAGATTTCTGATAATCTGATTTGAATAAACATTCAAGCTTTTAAACAAGCTCTGCTGAACATTCTAAAACTGTACATATATTATGGCTTTTCACTTTTCAACAATATAACAGTCCCTGAGTTCTCTTCTGTGTACCCTTTCTAGGTTGGACAATTATTATTCAAAAACATTGAGACATGCAACATAAATTATTTTTCGAAATGCTTGTATCCTTTTATATACTTTAAATCACAACTCTGTTTGCTTTGGCTTTACATGAATACTCAGAGAACAGTCTTTACAACGAATGCACCAGATGACATGCAGCATCAACCAGTTTAGATGCATACAAAAACATCTCGCTGCTCTACTACGTGCGAGATAGCAATATAAACTGTATAAGCTGCAGCTACCCCGCGGGACTATGCCCAGACTTCTCTATTTGTGAAACATGCCCTACTCTGTTACAATATCATATGTTACAATATTAATGCGTGCCCCGGAACTACCGGCTTTATGCGACATACGCTTAGACTAACTTCCGAGCTCAACCAAAGTTACACAGGCTAGAATAATGGACAAGCATTTCAATGCGTTAAAAGTTCAGAATGCGTGGCCCCTGGAGTCCTTTTGAGTAAAATAATTGGCCTCTCCAGCGAAGTAGTGCGTATACATGCCTGACAGTACATTGCCCATTAAATGCCCTAATATCAAGCTTTAGGGACATTTAAATTTCCATGCATAACAAACATTATTGCTCTAAAATAGGGCAATGACTCCATATTTCGTCCCCCCCTTCCTAATTACTCCCTTCTCTCTTTCTTCTGACAAAACGTTTTGATAGGGACAAGCCTTGCTACTACCCTTAGAAGAGACGCCAATTAACAATCGCCAAGGATCCCGGCCTAGGACAACAGCCTTTAATTAAGCATGCAACAGACTCAGGTCAGTAGATTTACTTACATGTAAGACTATCGAGAGGGATGGCTGAGAGGGCAATGTATGTGCCCCACATTCGGGAGGTCTCGAGATCAATCCCCTCTGACCGCCCCTCTGACACATGTTTTTTTCGGGGATTCTTGGGACGTCAGGCGAATGCTGGGGTGGTATGTTTCAGCCCCCAAATTTCCTGTCCTTCCACTGCGTATCATTCTTCACTTCATTTCACCTTCCATCCCGTTGGTCTCTTTACAGGGTCGGTAGTGTCGGTGTTCCCCTGCAGCGTGGCAGGGGAAAATGATAAGCTTGTAACCCTCTCCCTCCCTCAGCTTTCGACTGGCTGCGGGTATTCGAACCCCCTTTGAGGGACTTTAACCGCCTCTATTTGGGGTGGGGTCTCCAGTCTGCCTGCCCGTCTACCGAGGTGTTTATCTCGGTAAACTTAGGAACCCTGTCATTGCTGTGCCATCACTCCTGAATTCGGCCGCTCAGTGTCACCTTTCCCCTCATTCTTCCTCCCAGTGACGCCCCATTGGAGCTTAGATACAATATCCACTCTGGATCGGTGCCGAATCCCCTCCGTAGCAGAAGATAAGATACATGTAAGACTTATAAGGCCTACTTCATGGAAAGGTGTGTCTACCGTTTAGCCTGGGGGCTCAAATTCGAATCTCAGTTGAGATGATTGACTGAACTAGATGATTACCTGTTGAGACAATTGTCGAATAACTTTTTCGCTCGGTTGGTTCCAAGCTAATTTTATATAATTCTGCCAATTTGATTCATTCACCGTGTCTGGCCTGCGCTAATAAAAGATGCTCAAATGCTTCGAAAGAAGAATGAATTCGATTATAAGACGCTGCTCTAGAGTCCTTAAATAAATTCTACAAATATTAAACACTTGGACGCATGTCCAAAAAAGGAGAGTGTGTGAATTGTAGTGTACAGTAACAATGAAAGGCAACTAAGTATTATTATTTACAATTTTTAAACAAGGACATTTGCATAGCGTTTAAACTTAGTGATTCGCAACACATACAAATAATTCACAGACAAATAACTGAGTATTCAACTTTAGATTAACGCAGTCACAAAGCTAGTGTACAATATAATAGAATATCACTTCGTTTATTTCCTCATTCTGCATTTATAAGGACAATCTTCAGCCACAGTGCACGATATTTTGGAGTTCTTCTGTCACATAATCCAGTTCACCAGAAAAAAAAGTGAGTGGGTTGGGGAGTGCATAATAATGCATGTCGAAAGACAACGGCAATGTCATGAGAACTAAATAATGTAACTAAAGAAGAAAGTGTTGCAAAGCGACTGCATTCGCTGGCTGCTAATTCATTGTTGATTGCTCAAACACACATCTAAATTGTTTCCTTGAAACAGTGCATAGATTGTATATAAAAATGCAGTCTATATATCTTATATAAAAATGTGACACTTATTTTTCTCCAGTGACATTTCTTGTACAGTGAATTAGGATAAGTTTTATCCTACAAACACCCGATTGCAGTGGAATAAATCCACCGTTAGAAAGGATCCACAATAATTGGTTAATACAGTTATAAGGATGCCTCATGACTAGGCTAAGGATCCGGGACAAGTTATCAACCAATGTATGTGTAAACTTAATATGGAGTTCCGTAAGCACAGTATTATTAAGGAAAACAAAGACGCCAATCGCTACCTTTCTTTCTACTGTAAACAGTACAATCTAGTGATGGCGGAAAATGAACTAGAACACATACATTGGAATGAGAGACAAGTGTAATGTACCTCTAGTCACGATGCGGACTGTATAGTACACGGCCTCACAGGTAAACAACACCCCAATGCGCCATTTCACTCCACCTTACTCGATACACAGTAAATTACACATTTTACCCTTAAGTTGTCCCGGATCCTTAGCCTGTTCATGACCGTCGCTGTACCAAGCAGTAGTTTATTCACCTAAGGTAAGAAGAGATGTGGGACGCCAAAGAAAAGTTGGGTACAGCAGTTTTATTAAAATCTTTCACTACCGGAACGGGTTAAAGAAGCCCACTCCCTGAATTTGGAATAAGAAATTATTCATCAATTATATGTGGCTCCAGCTCTCGACCCCTATCCATATCTGTGTTTATAGACCACGTTATCGCCTTAAATTACAGAAGTATGATATGATATTTCTCTGGAACATAGAGCCTTGTGTTACAGATCTACTATAATGAAAAGTGCTAACTGCACAAAGGTATAGGGAAGCTAGTTCCAAAACACTATGAACATTCGATTAAATGCATCTGCAATTAGAGGACTACTGATCTACGTCAAGCAATATACATACACATAAAACACTAGGATTTAAATGTCATTCAGCACATGTGGTGCTAAACTTCATTTATTTTCAGGAAGAGATGGTGTTGTTTGGCATTAAATTCTTCTACCAATTAGGTAGGAACTAATTAATATACAGCAAAAAATGTAAAGCCATAATCCTTAAGTTAACCATATATCGTAATCTTCAGGAAGGAGACGCCGTAAACATCGCAGTCCAGCAGTAACACTACTCGCACTGGCGATAAAAGAAATAGCCCAAACTGGTACACTTGTGAGTAGAATAAATGGCCCATTCTCCCAGATCGCAATAGGGTTTTTCTCTTCCATAGGTTTTCCAATTTATCTAACTAACGTTATCACGTAACTCTATGACTGGCTTGAAAGAATCCCTAGAAACATGCATGAACCAACTAGTGACGTCATACTCGGAATAGAAAGAACGAAATATCAGAAATGGCATACTTTAATAAATTCAACTCTTATTCACCTAAGCAAGTAGGTGGCTAGCCCATAGTACTCGACATTGTAGAGAGAGGGGAGAGGGCATTACTTGCAGGACTGACTATCAAACGTTTCTTCTGAAGTAAATATGAGATCCAAAATTATTTTCACCATCGAATAATTGTCGCAAAAAGAGTATTATTTCGGTGTGCTTTTCAATTTCAGAAATTACTTTGCTCTAAAGTATTTAGATACTAGTACAAATATTAACAATAGCAGAGCAGCAGTAGGGTTGTGGTTGTGGTAGTAGTAGTGGTAGATGTAGCAGCAGCCGTAGTGGGGGTAGTAATAGTAATAATCGTATAATGACATTAATGAGGCGCTGGTACCAATAAATCGTCGTGAAACAAATAGACTAATACCACCAGCCTTATTAATATTATCATGATTATTATTAAACCTACGTTAATCAAACTGCAAGAGCATAGCTCATTGGCAGCGTTACACTCCGCTCATCTTTTAGAAAGACATAAGCAACTTGCCAATCAACTGTCTGGAGTTATGCAAGAGGGGAAGTGGAAAGGTGACGTTTTGAGAGGGCGCAGCTATTACATGTTAGTACCAACATGAAACCCATTGTCCCTGTATGGGTCACATTTTCTGCTCCTATGTGTAGTGTCATTTATAAACCTAGCAATTACGAAACTGACTTGGACGATTGTGGAAATATGAAATAATTAAAGTAATACACTGTAAATAACACTGATGGAACTGAAATACTAATTTAATTCGAATCCATAGATGTATGAAGAAGTAAGTCTAGTTTCATGTTCATACTGAACGAACGTGTTTATGTGCTGCTCTTCTTCGAGTGCAATTTTGCTTCTTATGTTCGTTTTCCTTACTTTGACTGTTTTTCCATTTTTTCCTTTGTTCTTCTATGTTACTTTCTTAGTATTGTGTTTTGCATGTGTCATGGAACCCCCGCATGGTGCAATGTACCCAAGAAAGGTATTGCCGCACAACATCTATCAACTACAGGTTCAAATATATTCACGATACAAGCTTGTGACCTATTCGGTCAACGCCGAAACATTACAATGGCTACAGCTGATGTTGAAGTTGGCCATAAGCAAACTACCACGGCTAACCATTCTGTAAATTACTTCAGATCACGTTCTGTGGATGAGGATACTTACGGTGAATAACAAAAACCTGGACAGTCTGCTGTACCACTCAACTTTCACTTTATCAGCACACAACCAGTACTCCAGCCTTCCGATGGACGAGCCATTATCTGTTTGCTTTTACGGTTGCTCAAGTCCCCCACCCGGCTATTTTTGTGGTTTCCTGCCACGAAAACATATGTTTTACCTTATGTCAGCAATTGATTCTACATTGAAGTGTGCTCTTTGTGCAGCTTATTCAAGAAATGGCTTCGAAATCCTTCTGAACATTTTTTTTCATATTTTACAACTATCGTAAATTGTCTTCATACGAATACCTTCCGTATTACACTTTCACACCGGACACAAAACCCTTTGGTTCCACTTTCTCTCAAAGGCCTTCTTCCTAGAACTCCGTCAGAGGTGCAAGAAAGTAACTGTGGATGTGGACGAAGGTGAAATTGTGTCTCCTACTACGCATCCGGATACTTACGTTAAAACTTTCCGATAATAACATGAGAATCAAATCTCTTAAATACTTGCTTCACCTGAAAAATAGCGTTGAAGATTATATCCGGCTTACAGATCTAATGAACTGTTATCGATATTAACGTATTGGTCATATCACATCATTGCGATCTCCAGTCATGCGGGCCAAATGCGGTGACCACTGTGTTTTAGCAGATTGTCGCAAAGATCTTAACCCTCCTGGTATCTGTGAAAACTTTCAGGCACTTATACAGCTGACTATAAAGGTGCCCTCGACTTCTTTCCTGCGTTCAAGAGTTTCCACCCCTTCCCAAGTAAGTTTCTCCTTCTTTCCCCCCTTAAGTCCTCTTTTACTACTTATGCGTTTGCTCTTCTGCTTTCGGATGCGTATCCTCTGTAGTTCAGGTCTCTTCTGGACTTCGTTGCTCTGATGAAAACCACGTTCTTGTTACATTGCGGAAGACCTACGTCAAAATCCAGCAGGCACCAATCATTATCAGTAGAGATTCCTACTACTTGAAGTAGGAATTCTCTATATTCAGCATACGCAAATGGCGAGCAACGTTCATCCTCGGCTGTTGCATTTTCTTTCTTGGAACAAAGACAGACAAACCAATTACAAAACTTTAAAATGCCTTCAGCATAAACTATAGACATTGTAGTGATGCAAAACACACATTTACGCTGGATTTGGAGCATGCAATATTAAACTTCGTATTATAATTTTTATTGCATTCCGTATATAGGCGCCACGTGACTAATTAATTCCCGCGTTCCTTATGTAGTGTACCTACTCCATCCCCGCTAAAGTTGTATATTATACCACAGTAAAGCTACTGATCTGGGGTACGGAAATCACAAATGGGTCAATTTATCTATCTCCTACTACCAAATATGTAAATTTTCGTCATACTCTTGAAATTCTGACTCTTCGGAGACATTTCCGCTCGGTGGTGAGTTTAGTACCAAGGGGGTATGGCTTGCTCAAACGCACAATCCAGCTAGGACAATCTTATTCCATCACTCAGAACGATTCCGCTATGATATTATTTCTCCCATTATTCCTACACACATGCATTGCAATGGTTCAGTGGGCATACTTGATACTTTTATTTTGGATCTGCAGTCGGTATTTTCTTCTATCTACGCAATCCCTGACATGTCATCTGATCACCTTCCTGTCCTTATGATTATAAACGTCATGTACTGGTGTGCATCCGCCAATATTTCCTATTGTTACAATTGAATGAACTACACAAAAATATTATTTTGGTGCTTTACTTCCCTCTCCCTCCGACATCACCCACCTTTCATCGCATGAACTTAATACTGTTGTATCCAAGTTTACAAACATCTTGAAGCAGGCTCACCACTGCTGCAGTATCGTATTATGGTGCAGCGAGCTACTCCACTCTGCAAATTTCCAGGACCACATCAGACTTGTGCGAGCCAAATGACGTTGTCGACTTATCTGCTAGCGTAGTTGGAGCCACACGCACAATATTCTTATACAAGAGATGGCCCTTTCGAAGCGCTATATTCGAATATGTCAGGAAAGAGTTTTTCTCCCGAAAATTCAGGACGCAGCAGTGAATCAAAATGCATGGATCCTTTGCTCATTACATGTGAACCGTAGATTCAGACTGTCACTACTGCAAACGGTACCGTGAACACTCGAATGATATATGTAACACTCTGGCTACATTTTACTCTGAGCGGTGTCAGCCGCATCCTTCCAAACGTTCAGTAACATATACAACGATTGGTGCTCATAATTTTCTTTCTTGATTTCCTTTTCAGCCGTTTTTCTTAGCAAGTTGCATTGAACTGTCTCAAATACTACATGACATGTCCATCATAAAATCTGGGTCTGAACGTATTCTTATTCAGCAACTTAAATCTCTGTCATCAAAAAAATCCGCATGTCTGCTGTATCTCTTAAATTTCTGTCTTTATGTGCTTGCTTTCCACACCAATGGAAAAGTACTCCGATTATCCCTATTCACAGATCTATCTCATGTTAGCTTTCTTACTCTGGGAAAACCATATGTGAAACTCGTCCGGCAGCGACTGTGTTCACATCTGAATCCCTATATTCCACATCACAAGTTTGCATATACAAAGTAGAAATAAGCAGAGTTTTAAGTCGCTAGAGCCACGAGTTATGTCCGAAAAGTTGTAGGGGACAATAAAAAGGTAATGGTTTTCTTCTTAGACGTCTCTAGAGCTTTTGATTCCGTTTGGCATGGCGCCCTTCTCTGCAAGCTACTAATGCGCTACGTTGCTGATTCGCTTATACATCAAATCGTATCTCTACTCACGTCCAGATTTCCTGTTTGCACCTTGGGTCACTTTTATTCCCTTAGGATAAAGCTTGTGGTCTACATTGTTGTAGTTCCGAATAGACGTTATATGCAGCTCCTATGTGGGGGAATGTTTCCTATATATGCCTACAAGCGCTAGCAAGTAAACACATGCACTTCCTTGGAAGAATAATGCAGGCCTATCAACAGGTTACAACTCACCAACATGAAACCACTTCCTGCCATACTTGAGCAACTTGTTGATCGCTGGAAATATCTCTTAACTCACTATGGAAGTTATCTTAGTTGTAGGATAAATCAGCCGAAGAGGCGACGGTATCGTTAATTTAACTTCCAACAACCTTTCTTTGATTCCAGATCTAAAATTTTCCTTGTTTCTTGTTCATACATTGTTCCGCATAAAGTTCGTTAAGGATCCTGGAAATGGATGTCTGTCATCCTATTTCAGTATGTCGTCGTCTTCCTAACCTGTAGGCAACTATTGGCTGGTTATCCACAGCAGGAGAAGTTGAAAACGAAATAATCCTCAAAGGAAATAAATTGATTCATCATGATACGGTTATATCCCCACCTTGTCCACTGTATCAACAGCCGTTTCCACCCAGCATCGTATAAAGGAATGTGCAAAACAGAAATCTGAACCAGCGATGCTTGGAAACTGACACAATTTAGTCTAAAACTTGGGCAGGGTGAAATTTGGTTATGGTTATTCCTTCATGTCTACAATAAAATCACGTGACTCTAAAGGATAAAACTTGGAGAATTTTGAACGATAATTTCATACTCAAAGGTGGTGTATGATCTAAAACATTTAAAGCCATGTAAACTATTGTTCTACAAATTCTATGAATTACTGCACTAATACTTCACGCTTGCACCACCATCTGTACAATAATTACCCTGTTTCCGGAATCATTTTGGTGTAAAGTATGTTTAAACATACAAGGTCAGTCCCCTTCAATGTATTCTAAATATAGAATATCTGAACAGAAGCGTTCCACCATAATATGTTATTAATAAGCGCGTCTTTACGCAGTTTAACATTCGAAAGAGCTGCCTTTATGTTCGCGCCATAACTATGTTTGGTGAAACAAAGAAAAATTATTATATGAATCTTGAATTAATTTATGGAGGGGACAGAGCTGTAATGAAGGTCGCTGAAACCGGTCATTAGTCAACTAGCTGCTTTACATATTAAGGTTCTCATTAAACCCTTTTGTTCGCGATGTCGCTACAGCCACTGCTTCAGCCGTGGAGGAGGTTTCTTTTCTTCCTCCAGAAAACGTGGATGTTTAGAGGGGCTAAAGACCTGCGTTTTCTCAGAATGTACAAATTAAACTTGTGTTTTCTTGATACAGAATATGCTATATTTCCTAATTTTTGTCACGATGCAATGAAAAAGTTAAGATCAGTCATAATAGTAGTTTTCCCATCCAAAGCAATATAATTTAACTATATTTTATGTTTAATTTTGCCTGCATTAAATTTGGGAAATTTTTCAACTCTATACCTTTGACAGAATCTATCGGTTACTGTATTACACATCACCACTTCAAAGCGCTTTTGCAATACCTCTTAATGTTATGGATTACTTTCGCAGATAATTTATAGACCCAGCGGGATGGCTCAAGCGGTAACATTCCTGTGACTTGCATTCAAGGGGTCCCGGGTTCAAAACCCCGACCTGACCAATCTGACCCAAAGCTTCGGTCAGATTGGTTTCGGTCGCTAGGCGAATGATGGGTTGGATAATTTGATTCGCGAATTTTCCTATCATCCCTTTCATCACTACATCTCATTTCATTCTTCTTCACCGCCACACCAGGCATTGAATTGATCACCGAACTTGGATATGCTACGACTAAGAGTTCGCTTGCTCCTCGACAGGCTATTGACCCAAGGCATTGGCTTGTAAGTTCTTGGGGTGTAAGTGCTACAACGAGGAGGGTAAAGGTAAAAGATGAACGGAGAGACCCCCGCAGTAGGGGTAGAGCACCGCAGGTAGGCTGCAACGACCCTGCTTGTTTCTACTCTGACCCTTGGGAGGGAGAGAGGGATGAGGGGAGAGACCCGACGGGCGACCAGATCTGACGACGGTCGCAAGTATGGACGGAGTCCCTAACGTTTTCAGATCGAAGCCATCCAACTCCGCCTGGGCCCACCCACAAGCCACCAAATCCCCGGCGGTCCCCTTGGGTAGGGCCCATTTAGAGTCGAGACGTAACTGAGCAGTCCCGCAATGACGCCAGAGAAGAAACCTCCATAGAGTGTACAGTCGTCGCCTAGCCACATCTCGCCGAACACAGTCGCCTGGTTCTACAACTGATATAGATGACAAGGAAGATGATGGGTACAGGAAATGTGGCAGTGAAGCCATGGAAGAATATGAAACACCCCAGCATTCGCCTGCCGACCCGGGGAAGCCAATAAAAAAACCAATGAGTCAGAATGGGCGTTCGCTGGAGATTCAACCCGGGGCCTCCCAAATGACACGTTACCGCGGCGCCATTTCACTTGTTCAACTAGCAGGGTAATCCGTTAAAGAAGAAAGCAGAAGTAATTATAGTGAAAATCATCAGTGCGCTATAGTAACTGCCAATGAAAAGTTTAATGTGTATTTACAACATTTATAAACGAGTATTATGACTGTGAGCTTACGCCTAGCGCTTAAAATGTCCTGCAGTGTACTTGTTTCAGTATTTAATTGAAGTTTCTAGTATGTTATTCTTGAAACTTCAGATTGCAGTTTTATCGCAGTAGCAGTTCACTTTGTGTTGCATTGGTACCTACAGCACTTGAAACGCCCAGATATGTTGTGTAGTCTAGGAGCAGGAGTAGGAACTTAGCATCTCAACCTAGAAGATCTTTTGTGCCTAAGCTCCTCACTGGGTGCCCTCTGGAGGGAGGGTGAGGTAAGAGGGGACAGATGGCGGCCGGGCCAGGAGGCACGACAGAGTAGAGAGCAGGGTCCCTACCTTTTTGTTGTAATCTAACTCTGAAAATACCTATTACTAATTGCAATACTGTGTTGAAATATGCGATGCCTTTTATGGTTTTGTTTCCTGATATGTAAATAATGAGTTCATATAAAAGCAGAATGTTTGCTTTAAAAGTTTTGATTTTGCCAAAGGCATGGTTGAGCCATATGGTTTTGCCGATAGCGCTTGTGACTCGCATTTAGATAATTTACGTGAATCTAGGCTTCTTCGTATATCTTCCTAGCTGCAGGGCCAGGTTCACAGATACAAGAAGGATCGCAACTATCACCTTCTCATAAGGCATCCATCGTACAGTCCTGATTTAGCATCTTCTGACTTCCATCTCTTTGGGCATATGAAAGATGCACTACCTGGCCAACATCTTCCAGACTCAGATGCTGTTGTCTCAGCTGCAAGACTCAGCTGGTTCAGATTTTTACGAGTGTGGCATGCAGCTCTTGTTCATAGTTGACAAAAGTGCATAACGAATGGCGGTATTATGCGGAAAAATAACAGTATGTAGCTGAAATATTGCTCTATTTAACTGTTATTATGTTTTCTGTATCTTGTAGTTTCCATGAAAATAAATGGGAGGCATTATTTTCGGAATTATGTAATAGAAAACAATAGATGTGAGTGTAGCAGCGCAACATGCCAATATTAAAAGCAATTCGCAAAGATACCTAATTTACCCCAAGCATGTGTTTCCTGTCGTCAGAATATTTGAACAGTGGCACCAGAATAAGGAAAACGTCTAAGTCCCAAAAGTCCCAACATCATTCGTTTTGTTTTTTTCGAAAACGTGTGACTACATCTAGTAAATTGCTGGAAAAACTTGAAAGTCAGTCTATGACATATCAGTTACTTAAAGTGAAACACTCTTTTTTTATTCAGGAGCCAATTCTCTCAGGATACTTTGGTAAAATATGTACTGAAGAGAAGAAGCTACTTGATGATTTGTTAACTCGAGCAGTATTTGCAAGCGGAGTCCCGTTCATTTTGTGAAAAATACATAACGGTATGCACGCTATGAACAACTATGCGCATCTCATTATTTTTATGATTTTATTTTAAAGTCAATTGATTTAGTTATTGGTAAACACATTTTGATTTTTCGTAAAAAGCTTTAACAAAATTTTCAAAAATCTTCCGTTTCAGTTCCTTACGAAAATTTTTCATTGCAATTGCAATTGAAAAATGGTTTTGTACGTCGTACTGGAGGTAGTTTTTTTGCTACATACAGAATGAGAGGACCTTGTTCACCCAAACATAAAATCAGGAATTCGAACTAATAGCGTTCCATTTTCATAGCACAAATAAGTGGTAATTTTAAGACAAGTTACGTAAAGAAATTGCTAACCTAGACCAGTGTAACATACAGGTCGTATGGAAAGTATCTTTTGTATATGCAAAAGATTTTGCCTTGTGTTATTACTTAGGCTAGCAAGGCAATGTTCAATTGTCTTCCATACAAACAAAGAAAAGGGGATAATTAGAAGTAGAGCTAACCATTCAATGTTTCTTTGATCTAACTTCAAAATCCATATACGAAGTGAGCGGCTGACATTTGTTATTACGGACGGCACTTTGTCCCAGTTCGCCGTGAGGTTCACTGGTACTGTACTAAAGTATAGAGTTCTGTTTACTACTAGATAAGAGCAGTCCATCGGCAGATCGTTATACGACGCAACACGAACAGGTTGCCCTTTCCTTTCATAGCTCACCTTTGGAACCATGGCCTCCTTGACCCCAATATAGGCAAGTAACAAGCAACCCAGAGTAAAATCCGTCCACCCTTGGATAAAATATCATCCTTGGTTGTCATCCAGAAAAAGTTGGAACTTTAAAAATAATGCTATTCCATTTCAAGCTTCCTTAAATAACAAACGCATAAGTGGAAAGTGTGATTGTGTAACTCTCACTCTATTGTGTATCCATTATATTCCATATTACATGGATAGAGACAATAGTTCTGCAAATTATTCATGTAAAAGCTTATGTTTGCTAATTGTGACAAACACTCGCCGTGACAGAACACCCACCGGTTTAAAACTAAGGCGATTCTATCTATCTAAGATATTACACTCGTGGGAAATAAAATAACGGTCACTTAATATTTTAAAGTGGAGCTTAAAATGTGAAAAAAATTTAAATGAATAACAATAAGTTTTTCAGAAATGATTACTCTTACAAATCTTTAATTTATATATATATATATATATATATATATATATATATATTGTACAGTGCATAGTTTTCTTGCGGGTTTCTATAATTTCGTGGTTGTATACAATTCAATGAGAACGAAGAGAAGTTGAACGGTTATTTAGAGAACATTTGCGATGTATTATGTACAGTTTATTCATAGCCCTAGAATCTCACTTAAACGGAATTTAAACCGAATAATTAGAGTCGTTTAGGAAAAAGAAACGATTTTAAATGCATTTAGTGTTTGTAGAAGCTTTGTGTAAAAATTTCGTCTTGCTTCCTTAAAATCATGAAAACTGGTACGTATTCCATCTTTCCTTTTGAATTATGCTCTTAATAAACACGCAGAGTGACTTACAGACTAGCGGACACATAGGCACGCACATGCCCACACATGCAAGCGGATATTTCTGTAATTTCTTTGTGGATTCAGAGACCTCAAGGTATCTCCGGTGAAACCTTGATATTAAATGTTTGGATTGAGTGCAAATGTTCCCCTGCATTAGATGCTAACATATAGAAAGTAAAAGAGAAAAATAAATAAAAAATTTTAAAAATAGAAAAAGAACAAAACATTGTAAACATTATAAACATTAGATACATTACCATCACGAATTGTTTTTCCCTCTCAGGATGCGAGCCAGATTCGAAACCCACTTGTGTCAAGTGATTTGTGCAAGCGTTTATCTGAGTTTTGCCATAGTCTTTCATATGAACATCATGTAGCTGTGGCTTGTAGCGCTTTACTTAGGAATGAGAAGGAGACACGCTCTTAGGAAACCCTTGCTGAATGCGTGATACCTAACCGATATCAAAATGCAACCTACGACAACGGTTGGGTGTAGTAGTGTGTAATTTATGTTCCGTGCTCATACTTGTTTTTCTATCTTTTTTCTAAATTTTAATGTAAATTGAGTTATTACATTCACACAGCATATGAACTACATATCAGTTTCATTGTAATTCGTAGATAGGAAACAGGATTGCAAGTAACAATTGCTTCCATCAAAAGCGTACTAAGAGATAATTTATGTGGCAAAGAAAGTCCATGTGATTGGCGCAAAGAAACAGACAGTGCCTATGTACTGCAATTTTATCCAGATATTCATGACTATAACTTTACATTTAAAAATAAAATGCCCTATAAAATATTAATTTCAGTTATATTTCACACATTTTATTAGATACATTTTTACATAAAATGCGTAAGGATCCATCTTCCTTACTGTTTTTGGTTTGGAAACGATTAAATTTATACTTATTTTTAAAAAAGTACACCACTCGTAATAAAAAAGTGTCAATATTTTAATCGTTGTAAAATTTCAAGTAAGATTTTCTGTAAACAGACTAAAGGTAAGTATTGTGGAGAAGTGTTTTCAAGAAATGAGACGTTGCACATGCACAAATTTAAATTAAATAACAAACAATAAACTTTTTGAATATTTCAACTACTCCAGAAATCCTATTTTGTTCTTATGAATTAAACTGTTAACTTGCGTAGGTGCTATAGCAGGAACGACATACGCTATCTCCTTTGAGCACCCATTACAGCGGAGATCTATGTACTTACGTGTTTTCACTTGCTTGCTACTTTTTTGTCTCGGTTCCCGATTCTAGCTCACTTGCTAGTTAATTTCATAACTTAAAGTATTATCTCATATAACTTGCCTGATTACAGGACGTTACAATTGTAAAAACGAATACATGAGCAAATATGTATATAACTTGACAGATTCTGAAGGTTTTTTTTTCCAAAGAACTTGTGTTGCTCGCTTCGTTGTTGGCTGATATTAGAGAATATCCAGGATGAAAGACATTAAAAATGTATTCAATATAACATAATGTTTCCTTCCATTAATTTGCTAAGTTGAGCACAGCTCGCGTTCTGCACTTCCCTGGCCGAGTGATATTTGCTGATCTCCCAACCAACTTTGCTAGTTGAAAATGAATATAATTAGATTAGAGATTACCATTCCTGTTATTATCAATGGTAAAGATGAAGGTACGGACGAACGGAGGGACAGAGCACCACAAGTAGGCTTCTACCGTGACCCTTGGGAGGGAGGGAGGGAGGGAGGGAGTGAGGGAGGGATGAGAGGAGAGACCCGAAAGGCGATCATAACGGGCGCAAAATGGACGGAGCCCCTAACGTTTCCATACCGAAAGCATCTGCCACCGCCCGGACCTATCCAAAAGCCCCTAACTCCCGGTAGTTGTCCGTAGAGGCACCAGACGAGAGCATACAGAGGTGGGTCCTACTTGAGCAATTCCGCAAGGAATCGCAACCCGCCGAACACCGTTGCCTGGTCCTACCACCCTGAAACAGATGGCAATCAGTACAGGAAATGAGGGGCAGGAAAGTCTGGTAGAGAATGAACCACCCCAGCATTCGCCTGTCGACCAGAGGAAACCCATGGGTCAGAGTGAGTGGTCCCTGGGAATCGAACCCAGTACCTCCAAACCGCGGCGCCACCTCGCTCGGTTATTCTCAGTTCTACTTCCTTCTTATTTTTTTCCTTTTTTTGGCTTTGCTTAATTTATAAGTCATTTCCGTTTTT
Organism: Deroplatys truncata; assembly: GCA_030765065.1. NCBI lineage: Eukaryota > Metazoa > Arthropoda > Insecta > Mantodea > Mantidae > Deroplatys > Deroplatys truncata. The sequence continues at coordinate 109,850,026 of CM060979.1, forward strand.
GTGTCTTAGATTCTGTTATAAATATATTTTTATATGAAGAAAATAAAATGCAACCGCCGTAATTACACAAGCCGTCTGTGTACTGCGTTATCTAGAATATAATCATTAGTTTCAGACATAAAGAAACTGTTCTAAATTAAAAGGACCACATTAATCTGAATTATGTGTTTTTCTTGGTTTTTTGGCCCGTTTCGCAGCAACTGGCGCTTTCATCAGAGGCAGCACATCCCTCACCGCACATGCATAAACCTTTGGATAAGTTGGTGACATTCTTATCACTTCAACTGCTAACCAGTTCATTTGAACCGTCGTTTTCTGCTTATAAATCACTATGTCTGTTATTAATATCTACTTTACTATGGTAACGCGTCAATATGTATACATATGTTGTTAACATTAGGAGTTTTATGTACGACTCCTCTGTTTAGTCTGGTCTTACAAGTAAATAAGAAAGCGATTTTAACATAATTTTTAGGTCTGCCTGCCACACACATAGATATTGTGCGAAAATGTGCCAGCAAGTTTAGAGCTGTAGTATATGAGTGTTTACTGAGGAAACAATTTATTGAAAAATTCTGCTTCCTCCAACTGAAGGCTGTAATAGATAAGCTTACCACAGTGCAAAGTATTAAAGCAACACACACAGACAAACAAGTGATTTATACTAAAGAGAGTTCATATCAAAATAGCATATATATGGTATTTTATGTTATTATATATATGCCATATAAGATTGTTAGATAATTTCTTAGTTACATAAATGAATTCAGAAATAACATATCTAAAATCACAACAGTAATCCCTAGAAATTGGCATAAAATTGTTTAAACCTTTGAGAGATTAAATACCGTATGAATTATATTTAATATGAAGTGACCCTTTAATCACTCTAAGAGTCACTTTTTAATAAATGCATTTTAACATTCCTAAAAGATAAGGTAATGTTGGAAACAAACCTCCACGCATTGGAAGTGAAAGAAAATATTAGGCAGTAAATCGACTCCATTTCTGAAAATTAACTGATAAGTGAATAACATTTTTAAACAGACGACAGAAATTTTCGAATGCAGCAGATGAACGCTTCCTGCCATAAGGTACCTATTTAATTGTAATTGAAATGGCCAAAATTTTATTTGTATACATATTGCTCGGAGTTGTAGCCCTGACCGTCGGCTGCAATGAAACGGACGACACCAAGGGAGACCTTGTACTTAATAAAATTCTGAGCTCTGATAAATAGTATAAAACAAGTTTATTTCAACAGACATGGAAATGAATATAACAAATTCTATGCAGCTGTCGGCTGGCTCACGACCCATGGCGACCAAGTGTAGTTGAACTTGGCAGGATCAGCATTTACGACGTCATAAGGCTCGTGCAACTGCTGCACTAAAGTGCTCTCATACTTCTTCAGTAACGTTTTGAGATATGCAGCCTGTTCCGGATACACATAGGCGAGGTCCTCCCATTCACAAGGATCAGACTTGAGGTTGAACAGGCAGGGATGATCTGGGTTGGCTACCGTATCACACTTTGTGGCATAGGTCCCAAGCTTTTTGCAAGTGACAGTCCCAGCAGAGCGCAGGGCCAGTATTTCATCTTCTTCTAGACTGGAATAACTTGCCAGGGCTTCACCAGCGTCGCTGTGAACAACTGCAGAAACATTGTAGGCAGGATAGGTTGGTGACGATCCAGGATCTCCCTCATGATTGTCTAGGGTTCCGTTCAGGTTGTTTCCTGAAACAGTATGAGGAGTCATTATTAATATTATTATTATTATTATTATTATTATTATTACTATTATTATTACAATACTACAAATTTAGCTTGGTCCTCATTCTACCAAAGACTGCGTCCCAGGTAGCAGTTGTACGTGGCTGTATTCCTGATTCGCAAAAAAGAGTTAAAGATTGCAGTAAACTAAACAGCATCAAATTTATTTTTAATTGAATGTTTTGCTTTGGAATACAAGGTTACTACCAGTGAGATTACCTATTTTAAAAAGTAATCGGAATTAAATGAAATTCGATTATATAAATTTTGAATTATTCCAGCGAGGACCCTGAGAAGCTCTTATTTCTGTACATTCAACCAGCATCTTTCTTCCTTGACAAGTATCTAGCAAGTTCTGACGAAACTTCTTTCGCTTTTAGAGTCACGGAACGTGAAAAATGCGTAACACCACCTAGTAGGATATAAAATATTAGTGGAGATTAGTCCACAGACAGCAAGGAGGAGCGTAAGTGTAATCGTGAGTCACCTTGTTGCCAAACCAAATCATTTTTAAGCTTTAAGGTTGAATATTTAATTAAATACCCGTTTTGCGGGTATTATTACAAAATGATATTAAATAGCTTAATATACAATACGTACGGCATATACTAAATACCTTATTGTTATTTATAAACAAATTAATTTCTTCACGTAGGTAATCCGTGTGAAGCGTATGATAAAAATATAAATTTGACATCTCTATTGGGTGTGGATGTCTTTGTCAGTACCTACCGCACAAGTTAGGAAAGTTGATTAGGTGACAACAAAGCACACAAACATAATAAGGCAAATTGTAATCTCGTGTCATTACTGTATTAATAAACGTCTACAACATGTTGCGGTATTTTCTCATTGCCATAACACCTTCTGATAGGTTATCTTAAGAAACTCAACACAAATCTCACTTTATAGACTTGTGAGAATTTTTAAACATACTACAAAACATATTTTACTTTGTGGCTGAAGATGAGAAATCAGAATTCCTCCTGGATAGGTTTTTATTCAGGGGGTATCTTCTGTCTTTAAGACCAGCATGTATAAATTCAAAAAGTACAATCCTTAATAGCACCAAACAACATCGCATGGCATATCAGGAAACTAATAAGTGTTTAGTAAGTTTTCATGTTATTTTGGAAGGGCCCTAATTTTTTTAACGTTTAGAATTTCTTTGTTTCTTTCTCTCTTCACAACAGAATCGGTTCGTGACAATGTTTTGTATTCTATCTCAATATCTGAGTGACTCCTTGATTTTCTGTCCTTTCTTTTACCGAGTTCAGGTTTGCGTGCACTGGTTCACATAAACATACACATTGAATACAAACACCAACTTCCAACGTGGGAGTCAGGAGCAGTCAGACGGAGGGTCCTGCAGTAACTGGAGCACAGCATCGCAGTAAGCCCCATAGTGCGCCCTTTGTGCTTCCAAGTGACCCTTGGGAGGAAAGGAAGAAAGGGGGCAATGTGCGCCTTGCAAGGACAGATACCTAACAATCCCAACACGACACCAATCCTGATGCCTGTTAGCTCTGCCTTAGTCACCCGCAACCTAGGGGTCGTGCGAAAGACGAGACACTCCCAGGAAGGAACAGGAGCCTAGCAGTCGCGCCAAGCGCTAAGGTTTCCAGAGTGGAACTCAAACCTGCAACCTTTGCAGTACAGAACACTAGAACTAAGTACCTACCTCAGCCAGAGTGGCAAGAGTAGCGGCGCTGAGAGCATGGGAAGAGGGAATTTCAAACTGGACAGGAAAAGCAGCGTTAGAGCTCTCAGTCTGTACTTAGAAGCTACCTGAATCTGAAGTCATAATGTGCATATCTCAGTTTATCTTGGGTGTTACAAAATGCCTATAGACATGGATGTACCCAGTAGAAACATATTCTTAACGGAAATATATTAATAACTAAATACAGGACACATAAAGCTGCATAAAGAGGGCTTAATGTTCTTATTTGAAACTGAAAGTAGTATAACAATTCAGGAACGGATTCTAAAATCGAAAGGGATATTTATCACAACTGTATTGTTCAAAATCGAAGAAAGCGTGCATCCTAATTGTGTTTCCTAAGATGTCAGTTAAGACAAAGATACAGGGGGATAATCTTGACCAGAGAATGTTTGCTTATGATTCTATTTCATAAGTGTGGCTTGTAAATCCTAGGAAAGCTGTTGCTATCATCAGCGTTGTACCTGCATGACTGTAAGATCCCTATCGTAAAATGGATCCTCCTTAAAGCACCATTCAATGATATTTCACACTACCAATTAAGAACGGCTCAAATTTGGGTTTATTGCTGTTATTCAAATTCACAAATGATGAACGATACAGAAAAAGAACGCAATAGTCGCTTATTGTTATTAAAACGTCCTTTGGTGCAAAAGGTTTCAACCCACAATTAAGTTGTTGAAACATGGTGGAAATTTTGTAAAAGCATGATCCAATTGGAATGTTGCAACATGTAAACCATGTTTCGTGTATGTATTTCATTGTACTGACGCAATGAGGTTGGTTTCAGCATAACCATACTACGCACGCGTCCATTATCTACCACCTATATCAGTCCGTGCTCCGACCAGCCAGCTATGTGCTTTGGAAGCCTCAGTTGCCGGTACGCGCGAGCTTCAGCAGCAGACCCCAACGCAGACATAACTACACGCCTTCGTCAGCTACAGGACAGTCACCATAAGCTGGAGGAAGGCTACACACTAATACGAAACTTTATAGAGTAACATGTCCTAATGCCACCAGCTCAAACAACATACGCCGAAAAAAGTAAACCCCACATCATGGCTGCTACCACCACCACTTCTTCACAGCACCTAAAAGAATCAGTTGAGACATCCTGCAGTACATCACCACAGTACAAAGGTTTATGTCAGTGCCTCGGTCATGACCGTTTTCCCTTTACGCCACTGCGGAGAACTCCGTCACCCCCTTACAGTTACTCACAAATATTCGGTTTGCTACGGCGGTACTGGACACCATGACGCCAATTATTCCCCAATAAATTGTGCTACCACAGTATATTAAGATTCCTTCTCTCCCTCGTTCTTTTTCCTTCTCAGATACCTATATATCTACTCTGTTTTTTCTTATACCTTCATTCCTGTTTTCCTTCGAAAAAAACAAAATAAAAAAGCACAAGGAAGCAACATCGGGGAGGGACATATCATCCGAATAGAAAATCACGGTCAGAGCGGAGACACAAATGATGCAGAACAGGCAGAAATTGGCCAAGCACCAATCAATAATTCATTCGTGAGTCCCCTATTGACAAACTAGATAAGGAATGATCGCGTGGAGATCAAACTTAGGTGGACAATAATGGGTCAGAAAATGCAAGTAGAAACTTCTCTGGTGGTGACTCTCGGTTTAAACACTTTGGACTCAGAAGATTTATGTGTTCTATAAACAATAGGGATCAGACATCCATTGAAGTAAAAGCGAAATAAAATTTGGAGGAAGAAACTCTAGAATGTTTTGAGCAAACTGTAAAAGTCAACAATAAAGGGGTGCATCTACCGTTCAAAGAAGACCATGCCCAGGTAAATGGGACTGAAGGGACGACAATAAAGTAATGAGCTGTAACTATGAAGAGACTAAAAGCTACCCGGAATTATAAACTTTATGACAAGGTAATTCAGAGCTGATTACTTGACGGCATAGAACCTGTCCCTCCTAAATGCAAGGAAAACGCTTATTTCCTACGTCATCCAGCAGTGCTCGACCCTTTAGTGAGGGATAAAAGAGAAAACTCCCTGAACAACTGTCTGGAAATGGTTCTGAATCTAGCTGACGAATACCTAAAACGTTTATATAATTCAGAAAATATCAAATAGGTATTACTCAAAATATTGAAACGGTATTTTTGCAAATAAGAAGGATAGAAATCATTTGAAGTTCTTCTGGTGGAAGATGGACAACTAACGGCCTGTGAATATTGCAGAGTTGCGTTTCGAGTATCGTCAAGTCCATTTCTTCTTGGTACGACAGTAACACATCTCTTAGATAAAGCTCCAGAATGCTTAAAAGAAATATATATAAAACTGAAGGATCCCTTTCTTTGAAAACAGTGTCACCAGTATAGTCGATAATACAGCATAGTTTTATAGATTTGTAACAGAGGAAGGTGTCAGATTGACTTTAAGAAAAGTGAGGATGCGAGGATAAATCAGTAGTCCTTTTAGCTCTTCGCAAGATAACGTCAATAATGTAGATAATGTCCACAGTGAAAATGTCAGTGTGTTAGGTTTGATTTGGAACACCAATGTAGATGAGCTGTACTGTGACGACAATGTACTTTCGTTAACGCATCCTTTAACAAACAGAGATTTACTCCCAGCCACTCAAAACATATTTGACCCAATCTGATTTATGTGTCTAACAACCCTGATATACAAAATTCTACTGCGAAGGATCTGAAAAGATAAATATAAATGGAATGATAAGTTGCCAGAACGTCTGATATTTGGATATACAGCTTGGGCAAAAACATTCGCTGGCTGAAGAGATGTGGCAAGCCTACACGACCCGTGATTTTTTTAACATTGGAACAGGAAAGGTTGCAACAGTAAGTCTTGTGGACGCCAAAGTCAGCATTGCTCCTACCAATCTTGTGGCTATTCCTTACCTCGAAGTTCTAGCAGCTGCTATAGGAGTTCGCATGCATATTCAATTAAAATACTCGACATTGGGAAGTTGTAAAGTGAATGTTTGGACTGATTCAACTATTGTTCTAACTGTAACTCAAAGAAAGGAAGTTTGGAACATATTTGCAGAAAACCGGTGTAAAGAAATCTGCAATACAATGATCCAAAATTTTGGCACCGTGTACGCGATGTCATGAACCCTGAAGATCTATATTTTAGAGGGCACAATCCAAAAAAACTTCTAGCATCATATGGCAATAGGACGTATTTATAATGGCATAAGAATAACCCGGAAGAGTGGCCCCATGAGAATTACGCTGTATCTGAAGTTAAGCAAGAAAAAACGGAGGTTGTGCTTATCCTCGCAAGCACAGTCAGCGCAGGTATGAGAGAGAGAGAGATGGGGAAGAAAGAGAACTTATCAATCCATTATTATATTTTTCGCAATATAATAAGAGTGTTCTTATGCTAGCTACTTTCTTTGCATTTCTGCTAAAGGAGACAAAAAAGGAAGGGAAAGCTGGCTAATGTAAAATTCAAGATGCCTTCTAAGCTGACATAAACTCAAAAAGAAAAGCAGTTGTTCGTGAATTAATTTGGAATCGACAGTGCCAATGAATCGTGGTGTCCTTTGAAAAGACAAAACTAGTCTTATGTGAAGACATTCAGTCTTTCATAACTGCTATACTGTTAGTTTCCCAAAACGTTATAGTAACCACACTGATAATGGAACACCGTGATCAACCATTGCAGGCTGGGTTGTAGATATTACTTTCTAGCCTGAATAAATGCTAGATAATTGTCATGAGAAGAGTATTAAAGAAAATTCTGAAGCGCTCTGTTATATGTAAAAGGTACTCGTAGAAGGCTAGTTCTCTACAAGTACCCTAATCACCATTGCCTTCAAAGTCGACCATTTGAAGTTACGGAAGGAGACTCTGCGGGATCTCTAATTTTAAAAGGAAAAGGGAAAGGCCGGGATGTTTTGTTTCCTGTGCAGTTTATTGCGCTATGCATCTTGAACTGTAGAGTCTTTCTTCAGGAGCATTCATGCAAGCTCTTAGAAGATGCATAGTTCGTCGTGAAACGAAGACAATTATTTATTCTGACAAGAGCACCAGCTTCCGAGGAACCCAAAACGGTCTGAGGAAGTTTGACTGAAATGAAATACGAGATTAATTACTCTATTGTCAATAAAATCACTTAGAAGGTCATTCCACCTACTGCAGCGTGGTGCGGCGGTTGGTGGAAGAGAATGATGCAGGTGGGAGAAGGTGACCAGCCTAGACAAGTCCTAATTGTGCTACAATGAACCATACATTGGTGTATGTGATTGTGTGGAAATGGTAACTTTACGACCGCTGTCTTATATTACTGAGGGTTCACATAAGCGTATCCCGCTTAGACGGAGTAAACAGACATGTACTATTTCAACGGTGAAAATACTTACACATACTACGGAAGGATCTTAGGAAGAGTTTCAGAACTGAGCACTTCTAGTCCACCATGGTAAATAAAAGGCAAATGAACGGTAGTGGTGGACGTGGTACTGGCTGGACATGATTCTATGAAACGTATAAATTGTCCTATAGTTGGAGTGAAGGAAATATACCTAGGATGTGATGAAGCTGTAAGAGAGGTAAGAGTGAAGGTGTCGAAGAGAGAGAGCTCGACGGTTATAAGGAATGTATCCCTTAGAAGCGTCGATTACTGAAAGGGACACTTTGTGTTGTCAATGAAAATGAATATTTGAATTTGCAAGGTGTGAGAATGTACCGAGTTGACCTTTTTTCCAATGATTTTAGTTGTTTTACTTTCTTAATATCGGTAGCTACGTTTGAGGCAGTATTTTTAGCACTTAAATGATTTCAGTCTAATTATATAATATACAAATTCAATAACAGCCCGCCTTAAAGCAATATGTGTATAAAATAACATATAAATGTATGTAACAGATTGTATTAATGTTTATATTATTATGTACATGTTTAATAAAGTTATGTGAATATATTATGTAATTTAATAAAGTAGTAGCTGTAATAATAGAAGCCGAAAATTGCTAACAATGAGGTAACCTTGAGTCAATAATGAATTGGAAAGTTTAAAAATGCTACTAGTAATTCTTTGAGCAACAACAATGTAATTTTTGAGACAGTTTATTAATAGTCAATCAACAATCAGAAAAGGCTTAAGTTAAATAAAAGTGTTCTATTGGAGTAGGATTAGCCAATCAGAAACTGAAATAGAGCAAATTGTACAAATTCAGGCGCCAGTTGCTAGTAGACTGCGTACGTATCCAGTGTGAGACAAAAATTCAATACGGCGAGAATATTATAAAGCTTACGTGTTTAAAAGTGCAATTAATAAATAATCTCACAGCTCTCTATATAAGTGAAGTGTTATTTAATCGTGTGAAGGATTAATAAATGGAATGGAGGAAAAATTATAATTTGTGTAAGCCTACATTCTTTAGCCGTATCACATCCTGTTAACAGAAATATGTTTCTACAAAATTAATACTGACGCAGCCGAGGCAAACATAAATATATATAATATTTAAAGAAACATTAAAATAAAAAGTTGATTCTTCCTAAACGTTGGGGCGAAGGCCACCGAAAAGTAAAGTTGGGGCGAAGGCCACCGGAAACTTTGTACTATACGTGGGGCATTATACTTCTTCGCGTTCCCAGTTCTGTGTTATGAAAAGACATAGTACTAAAATTGAGGGTATTTTTTCCTAGTTTCAATCCTTTTTATGTAACAAGGCAGCGCGAGGAAGTTCAAATAAACGTCGGTTCGTAAATAGATAAGATTACCATTATGTATTTCAATCTTACCACTATAATAGAACAATTATAAAAGGAACAAGGGAAATTAATGAAACTGAAGTGGTGATTGCTGTTAGATTTTAAGTATCATGTGCAAGAGCATAAAAATAGAGAAGAATGTTTTAAAATTAACGGAACGAGTTTGCATTTTATTTTGTTAAATAACCATAAAATTATTGGGAGAGTGTTCTATAGTATTTTAAAAATCTCTTTGTATAAAAGTGGCTCTCTTGGGAAATAAGTTTGAAAGTTTGTTGTTTATTTCACTAAGGTGTGTGAAATATCGGCATGTTATTCTGTATAATTGCCGCAGTATTGCAAGATGCAGTCTGAAGTAAGTATTCCACGTTGCTAAAACTGGACTTTCTTATTCCTTACACTAGAAATTGATGAAACATAACACTACTGTCTCACAAGGAAAAGGGTCTGTAACTACCTCTCTTTTTCTAGCGTAGAGTAGCATTCAGACAGGGGAAACTAAACCTGGAAAAAATTATTTCGATCAGTATGTATTTAGGCTCCTTCACGTACCAATAGCTATTTTCCAATTGCCGCTACGGACACTAGCAACTCCGCGCATGTCATCGATGTAGAGAAGTACTTCCTTGCGTTTGGACGGTTCATTGTTGTCCAGAGCCGTCCATTGATCAACACCATCCAAAGGCACATCAGCGAGATCTTGAGGATTACCCCCGGCGGCGTGATATAGCGTAGGCAACCAATCAGTAATGTGTATTAGTTGATTAGATACTCGCTTTTTCCTCTTCAGTAGTGGACTCCAAACAAACGCTCCACTGCGCACGCCGCCCTCCCACTGAGTCAGTTTCATCTGCAGAGCCAACAAAAAGAAGTAAACTCTTGTGAAACGTTATCAACCTTTAAAAAAGCTTATAAACTCTGAACGCAAATTATAAATCAATTATTTATACATGGTCCCATTATCAACACATTCCCTCTAGATATATAAAAGAATAACATAAATATTAAATTGATTATACCCTTTAAAGGTATAATTTACCATCTGTACAGAGATTAATTAATAACTATCGGTGTTTGGATTTTATAAATATTTGCATTACTTTTAACACTTTCAATAATAAATATATACTTTATGCAAAATGGTTTGCCTTTTTGGAGGGATCTAGTTTTCACTATGTTATTTAATTTTCCGTTTTAACATACATAATTATTAAAATAAATATTCCAAACTAATTTCTTTCATGTCTTCAGCCGTCATAAACAATCAATCAAGAAGATCTGGCGCTTTTTTAGAAATAAGGACATTTCACATCACCAGATCTAATACTTTGAATGAATCCATCTCCCACCCTAATATTAGTCATGGCTGGAAATCCATGATGAAATAAATAAATTATCATTACTGAACTTAACAGCCTACTGTACACTTTATCTGCAAAACTAGTATTGCCCAACTTGCCTCATTCCGTTAAAAATGCCCATTATTCTATAAAACAGATCAATATTGCTTCTGGAGAATTCAAATAGAACACCAGGACCTACTAGTCCTGTTGCTCAAACCAGTTCTCAGAATTTATTAGCATAAGTGTAATGAAACTTCCATGTCGGCTTGAGTCACAAAGCATTTAACAGCCACGTTATTATAATTAGAATAGAATGGCAAGAGATAACCATGCTTTTATTTTCCGGCACACCTGGAGGAGGATGCTGCGTTACTGGCGCGTAGTAATCGGTAATAAATCCTAGGCGAAAAGCAAAATGAGAGTGAAGAAAGAATGCTTCTCTATGTGCTGCTTCTTTTTAGATTTTATTTCAGCGTCATCTTTGAATATTAACAATATTAAGGCCACTATAATAGAGTATGATACAAGTGTTAAAAGTGGGGTTTTATTTTGCGAGTCGAATCCTAATCGACTTACGAGCAAAAGTTATCGAATCCTACGAGCAAAATAAAACACGAGTGGCATACACTATTTTTAGACAGCGCTCGAATTTGTAAAATATCAATAAAATAATATTACATTGATTCCTGAAACTATGAGAAATCACGTTTACTACGAGATCAACTCACGTGTACAGCAAGATTCTTGAAACAGAAGAAATGAAGTTAAAAACGAGATCAACTCGTGTACAATGAGATGTCAGATGTTTCTTTTTTGTTTTATTGATTCGCTAGCAGTCATTCGCAGTAAAATTATTTCAACAAATTGTGCGTTACACCAGGCAACGAAGTGATTAAATGCTATATCATATTGCTTTCTGAATTTTTGCTAAGTAGTACTAGTGTTATTCTTTCTACTTCTGTAATTTCACCTGGCTCTTTCATTTCAGTTTTTCTGACATCATAAGTTCCGCCCCATTGCCATGAGAAATTAATCATGTAGAAAGACATAATGAAAAGTAAAACCTAATCAAACCAAGTCGAAAATATTAAATATGTGCAAATATAAAGGGTGATTGTCATGTGATTTGACTTGAAACCAAAGTTGGTCACAATGGAGTGGTATCAAAATTGTATCATCCTAGTGAAGTAATGTAAAGCTTCTAGTTCATGTGCGCTGTGTTGAAGGTTCTACTTATAGGCCATACTGTATAAAAAATATTTTTTACATTCTAAATGTAAATTCGAATACCACACGAATGAAAGAGCTCAGTAGCTGCTGCAAATACGGAATTGGATTTTAGAAATTTTATCCAAACTGTCTTCATATTTCAAAACTTTTTGAAATCGGAAAAAACTTAAGGGTAGTTTAACCAATTAGTCCATAAATACTTTGAATTTGCAAGCGAGCCCCTGCTTATATAAAATTGAAATGTTGTATACCAGAATTTGACGAAAATTTGTTGATACATATAAAATGTGGTTGAAATGGTTAAGAATATAGAGAACCTCTCAAAAAGTACGATTTTAGATTTGTTTCCCAAAATATATACTAGTACCAGAATAAAACAATATTTTGCAAAAACAGCTGAAATGTAACGCTATGCTTAGACCTAGAACGTTTCCTTCGAAATTCTCTTTCTCAATTCCAATTTCAGTTCATTTATATCAGCGCTCAATGCCTGTGGTTCGTATGTTGTAAAAATGGGCATGAACACTATTAAAATACTTTATGCACATTCACAAGATTTTCTCTATACACTGTCGTATACTTCAAGTTAATGAGATAAACGATTCCATAAATAAGTTTTATTACACATTTCGTTATATAAAAAGGAAATATATACAATGAAATGTTTAAACACCGATACTGCATTAAACTTCCATACTATTTCTATCAAAGCACGAGAAACAGTGAAACGGGAGGGGGCAGGTACTCTAAACTTACGCCTGGAAATGTCCTTCCCAAATCCCCTTTCCCTATTATCATTTCATTTTATGTATGCCAATGTCACTGCCTGTGGTGCAGTATTAAGTAAGAGCGTGCGTTAAACACTTTTTAAAATTCATAATCGTTAGAGCCATTTTAGCAAATCGATAAAAACTAACTTTTCTTTAAAGGGTAGCTTAGGGCCCAGGATGGTGTTACTTTCTTGAAATTGTTTCTATCATTTATACATTTCATATGTGTGTATGTTTCTTTGTTCTGCAGTTTTCTCTAATTTGTGTTTCTTAAAATAACTGATTATAATCAACCAAATAGATAATAAATAAAATGTGTATTTCCGGTGAAGCCTCGGGTTTTTAGGGTGAAATGCAATAGTTCCTCTACCCTCTTCAGATGCGCGTGTCATATAGGACACAAGAATTTTTGTCAGTTTTGCTTGCTTAGGGAGCTGATGTGTAACGGACGACACATTTTGCAATAGTCGGTATGCATTCCGATAGAGTTCAGCAAAGACCAGGGGAAGTTTCAAGCTTACGCATGTGCAAACCGTTATTTTGTGTCTGCACCAGGACAAGAGCGAATCAATGCCTAAGTATTGTAAGCATTTATTTTACACATGCATTTATTGCTTTGAACAATAAAATACATGTTATGTAACTTTTAATGCCATGTACAATAGACAGAAATTGTTTTTAACTATCATTGTAACTTTGGATATTTTTGAAAGGGAATTTACTCACCTCCTCGAAAGAACTAACTGCGGATGGTGATTTATTTGATGAAGAAATATTACAATGGCAGGATATCTAACCCTGAACTTGCGGTACAAGTTCGAATCTCACTGGACAAGTTTTGATAGTGTTAATTTTTCCTGTATGTCCTCTCACCATAAAAATATAAAATTTTAATTACCTTAAACTATATGTTAGCTTTTGCTCTTTAGCTTCTTTTTAGTGACAGAAGCAGAAGTTCTGGAAGAAATTTTCCAATCCGTTTGAAATCGATGGCAATATCTCAGATCTATAGGGGATGTCAAACGACGATGAAGGAGAAAAGATCTCTGTTCCTCCACTAAAGGCATCAAATGAAAGTGAGTCTTCGGATGGTGAACTGTGATCTAACAGGAGCAAGAAGTTACACAGCTGCCTAGAAATCATCCGCCTTGGTGCCATAATCATGTTTTTGAGCCTTTACCACCTGCACCAGCTATTAAAGAAGATCCTTGACAAGGCAAATATTGGGCAGCATATGAATAGTTCCCAAAATAATTCTTTGTGATACTTTTGAGCTTTTGTCCTCCTGTATAAATAGATCTTCCCTTGCACGCACAGGTAAATCACTAAATACTACTGGTAAATAAATAAGAACATTTTTGGAATATCAATAAAAGTGTCTTATCTCGGTTATCCTAGATCGAGTATATACGGTTTTTGGAACAGGGTGGCTGAAATAGCAGGCAAAATGTCACGAAAGTATTTCGTTTCCATAAAAATCCCTCTAAAAGTAGTGTTAGATGATGAAGTATCTGGTGAAGTGCTGGTGAAGGATAAATTTTGGAAAATTCTCCCCTTATTGTTAACTGTAAGAATCGGCTGTCTTCAGAATTCAAGGTCAAAAAATGTCCATTGATGAGCATATTATTCCCTTCTGGGCCATACAACCATGAGGTAGTATGTTCATGGAAAGCCTTTTGGTTTAAAAACCTTTGTCTGCACTTCACCTGACGGCCTGCCGCTGGATTTCCTCGTGTATGAGGGAAAAGAGGACACCGTTATAGTGGACAACTATGAGCATTTAAATATTGGTGAAAAAAGGTAATGCGATTGAAGCAGAAAGTTTACACCACGATGAGGCGCCAATTTAATACAGCAACGAATGGTCGATGGTGCGACAATTTGAAGCAGTGTGGTTGGTCGTCACTTTTGAAGCCGTTTGCTTTACCTGCTTCGTTGTTGATTCTGCTACCGTGATCTCGTAGCTGGTTCTGTTGTCTCGTGCGCCAGCTGCACCAGTGATAGGCTATGAGATCTTTCTGTCAGGCTATGCATGGATGTATTGTTAAAGGACAACAACAGTTTAAATTAACTGAAGTTTATTGTAAGCTAATATTTGAGTTATTGAAGTGAGTTGCCGACCGAAGAAATAGACTGGCTCTGAAATGTAGAGCTCGAAATTGTGATAACTGAATTATTATATCTCTAACTTCTACAGCATTAATTTTACGATTTGAAGTAACTGTTTCCGCAATAAAACAAACTATAATCTATCTAGCCTTATAATCAGACCTGATGTAAGCAAAACAGTTTGTGTCCCTCCGCGTTAGCCTCATGTTCAGCACTTGTAAAAGCAGCCATGTTTATCCCCTTACAGACTGCTCATCATTATCGTATGAATGCATAAGAGGGATGAACGACACCACCCAGTATGAAACGAAACAATCTTCTTTTCGAACCACGTTTGATTAAAATATTACTTAAAAATCTATAGATAATATCTTACATTTAAGGTAATATATATATATGATGTGTTTTGGTTTCCGCCGTATCTCAGATTATTTCATGACGTCATGTGTTTACATTAAGTCGGGTTCTAAGAGGAGCGATTATAGTAGCATAATTTGCCGTGATTCGCTAAAAACCTCTCGCAACAGCCGCGAAATCTTACTCACACAAGCGAATCACTTAGCACTTAAAGTATCACAAGAGCAGTACGTACCTCTGACGGTACCAGAATGATTTCGATTGCACATTTATTAATTTTAGTTCCGCCTACATACTATTATTCCCCTTCTGACTTTACATCCTTTGCGGGCCAATATTTAACCCTTCTTCATGCAGATCTCTTAATTTGATGCTAACTGAGCCTTTCTCTTTTCTCAGAATTTCTTTTACCGCTCTAATTTACAGAATTGATCTACGTGTCTGCGAACGTACTGAGCTTAACTGATTCCCAGAATCTTTAAGCTAATGCATTCGCTACTTTGGCTGTCGCAAATGACTTTCGCTAACCTGCCTTCCTAATTACCCGTTTCTCGGACAAATCTTTCAATTCAAGCTTATTATATTATACATTGATTTAGTATACGGGAATTAACTCACTATTATTTATTTATTAACTTATTTACTTATTTATATCTCCCGTCAATAATTACGGTATCACGATTAGTGCAATCTCTACCTCAGGTTGCACCATCTACATGGATAGGTATTTCACATTAATAGAGCTATTAGATTGCCTTCATG
Source organism: Deroplatys truncata (assembly GCA_030765065.1). Lineage (NCBI taxonomy): Eukaryota > Metazoa > Arthropoda > Insecta > Mantodea > Mantidae > Deroplatys > Deroplatys truncata. The sequence goes on from CM060979.1 coordinate 109,865,824, forward strand.
CAGATGCAACTTGCCAAGGAACAGATATCATATAAACGGGTCGAGTTTCAAATGACTGAGATTTTTTCTGAAGTAGAATTAAAGATAAAATGTGGAGGAGCATCGGATCAATCTGTACGGGGAATGGCCAAATTGCCGTTGAAAAATGGTTCAACAATAAGCCAGTAATATTTGCCTCCTCTGCGGAAAGGAAACTGCCAATGGGACCGTATATGCATTGGCTTAAACAGAATAGAGTATATGTAACTGTCACTAGACCTCGTATTATTGAAAGCTACAATTCAAATATAGGAGAGATTTTAATGCTGTACAGAATTATAGCTACTTGTAAAGTGCAAAGACAAGAAAATGGACTGTTCGTCTAATACTTTATGGGTATTTTTTTCTCCTGCGCAGCTGCATGGGTTGAATACAGGAGGGACAAACTTGCTCTAAAACTGAAACTCAAAGAAATTATGGATTATCTACAATTCAAAATTATTATTTCAGAATGGCTTATGTATTTACAAAGTGATGTAGATGATCTAGAGCATTCTTAATAAGAGCAAATAGTTCCACATCGTATAACAAAGAAGCGACAATCTGCAACAGCACATACAAGTGAACCCAAAAGGAAAAATGGAGCATCTTATACACCAGAGATTGCAGATCACACCCTTGTAGAACTATTGGTTGTAAAAATATACGAGAAAGAGTATTTTTCTCAGTCTGTAAAATACATTTGTGCCTGGTGAAAGGTAGTAATTTCAAAATAAGTGTTAAACTTTTTAAAGAGAATTTTTTGGGGAGCCATGAACCATACAGGCTGAACGATACAGGATGAACAAACAGCATGCAATATTGCCACCCCTTTATTGATCCATTTAAAAGTATGGTCAACAGAGCAAGTTTTGATGAAATAAGACTTTGCTGTTCGTATAAAGAATTATTTGGGATCGAGGTTATATGCAAACCGCATAAAGATGCTGAACTTAAATATTTACTTTGGTATTCATCCGAGTTCTCGCTTTTGTGTTAAATTGTTTACACAGACGCACATAACGGGCAGCTGTTTCTAAAAAATGATTTTTTATTCAGGGGATCTCCAAATGTGTACTGGCGTTGAAATCGGATTTCTACGTGGTATTTCTTATTTCCTCTACTTAATACGTCTAAGCAATAGGGAAAGTAATTAGACCTACAGCTGTTTTCTTCCTAGACCTAATTTCTAAAGATAGATTGGTATTGAATGTAATAAAGGGAAGTGAGTTAATTGTAAATAATATGAAATGGTATTTTGTTTCCTTAATGTTTTAATTTCATTTATATATTTTGAGGAAGCCCCTGTTTGGCGAGAAAAACTAAAATTGTTTAGTGTTAGTAAGTTTAGTGAACAGGGCTATTTTAGGGGTGGGGCTTTAAGTTAAACCTGCAGCTTCATTACATTAATCTTTGTGGTGCCGCTGTGAAGTAAGGAGTAACTGGGTGGCAATTGGATATATTTAGACTTGATGACAACAAATTTTAACTGGTATATTGACGAAATATGAAATAATCTTTACATACCAATACCTTTAAACAGATTAAAACAATAGATTCAAGAATGGCAATAAGAATGTTCAAAAGATGCGTTGAATTCCTCTGCCATAATCAGCGCATCACAGATATGATTTCAGATTTGTTGTCGGGTTGCGTTAGAAGAGAGACAAACAAAGATGACTGCGCTGCTCAGAAACAAGGACTAGCAGATGAATTGATAAACCCTAAAACTATAATGTTCTATTAAAACTAGCCCTAACGAATGAGAGCGATACTCTGGATGATGACTATTATTTACCTTTCAATATATTTATCATCAGGTTCCTAACATGCTGGGTATGTTCCAACATAAAATTAGCAAAGTGATATTTTAACTTACCCCTCTTAATGGATAATTAGAACCAAAATTTTGCCAGACACTAACGGCTCCTGTAGGTGCTCCATTGTCACTGCTGAATAAGATAATTGAATTATCCAGCATTCCATTTTGCTTCAGAGCTTTCACTACTTTTCCTACTGATTCGTCCAGTTTCCATAACATCGCTGCAATGCAAATTTATTTTCATTATAAATTATTGGATTTAATAGGTGAGCAAAACTATCAAAGATACTTATTCAATCGCTTAATAAAAGTCTTAACCTATTAAAAACATTTTGTTGGGGAGAGTACTTAGGGCAAGTGTCAGCAAATGTCTGCCAAATGGATGAAACATCAAAAAAATCATTGATGGTAGCTTTGCTTCTTTATAAACGAAAATAAACTAGAAACAATTACGTTATGGACTATTTTGCGCTTTTGACGATAGTTGCTGAACTTTGGTTGGAAAGACAGCGTTCGTCAGGGACAAAAATGTTTTTAATTTATGTCAAGGGTCATTCAATAATTAGTGGCAACATTTGAATTAACAAGAAGTAAAACATTTTTGGAACAGTCACATTGTTGCTGTGCTCAGAAGTAATCTCCTCCAACATGAATAACCCGTCTCCACACTTTGGGAGATGACGGATGCTACCCACAGCGTCTTGTACTAATCTTCGAACAGACTGCTCTACTGCTGCTGTAATTGCCTGTTTGGTTCTAAAGCGAACTCCACTAAGTGGTAATTTCATTTTCGCGGAAACTTAAAAATCACATGGGCTCATATCTGAGGAGTACGGGGGATGCTCCAGAATTTCCCAGTTCCATCTGCGAAATAAATTAACCACAGAAGCAGCTATGTGAGAGCGAGCACCATCGTGTAGCACAATAGGGTCAGAATTCAGGAGATTTGGACGTTTACGACACACAGCTGTTGGTAAATGGTGTTCCAGAAAACTGCAATACGCACCATTCACACGATTTCCCGCAGGAACTGAATGAGTGATAAGGACACCATCAAAATCATAAGAAACTATGAGCATGACTTTAAGTGGATCCTGCTCTTGCCGATATTTTTGGCCGTAGGGAATCATTCTACCGCCACTCATTTGATTGTGTCTTCAATTTTGGTTGATAGCATCGTACCCAGGTTTCATCTAAAGTTATAATACGTCGAGGATAACGCTCGTCTTCACGTCCATAGCGTTCTAAGTGCAATCTCGCTGTTTCCAGTCTCTGCCAAATGTTTTCCTCTTCAAGATTGTGTGGAACCCATCGAGCGAAGACTTCCCTCAAGTTTAGCTTCTTAAGTATGTGAAGAATCGTAACAAGAGTAATTCCAGCATCCCTTGCTAGTTCAAAACAAGTCCAAAAACGTTCACTTGCTGATTGCGTTCTGCAAGCTCCAAGGTTGCTGTTTTTTTGTTTTTTTTAACATCTTCCCTACCTCTGCGAAATGCTGGCACCCGACTAGCCACGGTCACTCTACCACAAGCTTCCAGTAATGTTGCGTGGCACTGTCGAGCATTCTTGCCTCTTGCAATCTGAATTTTAGAGAAGCATCTTTGTTCGTATTTACTAAATATTTTAAAGCACTACAGATAACATCGGCAAATTAAACTCACTACAATTATCTTATAAAGATAAGATAATTTATCCCTTCAAACTCGCAGATAATACACAACAGATGCTCTTCTTTCTCATTGTTATCAGCTTGTATCATTTACCGCTGACAGCGCCATATACAAACATTGTTGCCACTAATTATTGAATTGCCCGTGTACAACAATTTCTGCTTCATACTATGTGTAGGCTAAGACTTAAAAGTTAAATTAGGTTTTAAATGATTAATTTCTATGGGCAGGAGTCCAAAGTATGTATCTACGTCCTTATTATGCCGTGATATCCGAAAGTGCTTTAGATTTCTCTCATCTGCTTAATGCAGGTATCTCCAAGGCCATATCATATACTTTGACGACTACGGCGTTGAAGTTTACAAATGTAATTCAATTCCCCTATATTTTAAATGGCTTGTAGAATAAAAGCACTAAGGTTTTACTGCTTTGAATCCCAAAAAGGAACAAATCTGATATCGTTCTCTTCTAGTTTTGGAGAAGCATTCATTCATATATATTTTGAAGGTGGCAGTCAAAAGCGGGCAAGTTCAGTTCTGATCAACACTAAAGTTATATGTGTTTTCTGTGCTCCTACTCATAGTTGTGCATTTATGTCAATCAATCTGAACTATTAATCTAAGAAATTATTTCGTTCCAAATTGATAATTCCTACCCTGGCTACCATCTTGATTTACTTTCTCACTGCAAATTGCTTTAATGTAGTCAAATCCATATTATTCCATAATGATTTTGATGCCGTAATTATTGATGGGAAGATATAAATAATTACATAAGGAAATGATAGATAAAGAAATAATTACAAGAAATAATTTCCGTGTATTAAATCAATGCATAATCTAATAAGCTTGAGTTGAAAGATTTGTACGGAAAGAAAAATGTCATTAGCGAGTCAGTTTGCTCAAAGCCATTATCAACAGTCGAAGTAGCGAACGCGTTAGTATAAAGATTCCTGGAAAACAGGTTATAAGTTCAGTACGTTTGAACACTCAGGTTCAAAAGTGAGAAATTCTGGAAAAATAGGTAGAAAATCTGAAAGAGAAATGTAATGTAATTCTCAAAAATGAGGGGAGTACCGCATAGCAATTAGGTAACAGACGCACATGTTATGAGCTTTTAGTATTGGAGCGCATTTGAAGGGGGAATAATATATAGGCAGAACTTGAGTTAATATAAGGGTGTGTAATTCTAATCGGAGACCCATTCGTTCGTGCGCACAGTCTTATCGTGCAATTCGTGCATACATTCGTCTCTCTGGATACTTGTGACAATTCGTGTGTTATTTAAGTGCTCAGTGGCGCGCTTGTGCGAGTAAGGTTCAGCGGCCATCGCGAGGGGTTTTGCCGGTCACCATCTTAGGATCCACACCAACTTACGCTGCTAATCTGTTTTATTGCGGAAACAGTTATTTCAAATCGTAAAATTGATACTGCAGAAGTTAAAAAATATAGTTTCAAGTGCCACAATTTATAACACTAGTCTGCATTTTCAAACATTTTGTCACATGATTTCTTAAAAGTAGGTGTCCTTGAATCGCATTTTTATGCTAATTCCAGAAATAACTTCCGTTTTTTCTATCACGTCAGGTTTTTACACAAAATTAGAAGAAATGTTTTGACAATTTTACTAATGAGCGTAGAAAAGTATTCAAATACCATTTCACACAAGATAAGTTTCTATTCAAGAAACATTTTAAGTATACTCTCAATAACTCCCCTAATTTATTTCATGACTATATTTTAACAAAACAAGCCAAAATGTTTCATTTAATCTTTTTCAAACTGTCTCTTCTTTGACTTCCTTGCAGATCCTTGAAGATGACTGTTCCTTCTCAACATCCAACAATAGTCGGCCATCATAGTTTCATTCCATCTCCCCTGGTACCTCCTCTCCATTTCCTTAATATCTTGGTGAAAACGTTCACCCTGCTCTTCAGTATAATGTCCAGGATTTTCTGGAAAGTAGTCAATATGTGAATGCAGAAAATGCACATTTACACTCATGTTACAACCCATGTTCTTGAAATTTTCCAACATTGTTTCGACAATGGCCTTTTAATTAGTATCTTTGTTATTGCCTAAGAAGTTTCAGTAACTGATCGGAAGGCGGTGCATGCTTCTATTTCTCTCTCATTCATTGTCTTCTCAAAATCTACATCCTTCATCAACTTATTTATTTGAGGACTAACAAAAACTCCAGTTTTTAATTTGTTTTATGTAATGAAGGAAAATTTGTTGAAAAGATACTTGAAGCAGGGTCCATCCTGTGGTAGACCCCTTACAAATTGCTTCATCAAGCCCAATTTTATGTGTAGTGGCGGAAGCAATATATTTTGTCTCTCTACAAACGGTTCGTGCAGGATGTTTTTAGTTCCAGGCAACAAGTTTCTCCGCTGTGGCCATACTTTCACACTCCAATGTCTTTGCTTTGCCCGACTGTCCCATTCGCACAGAAAACAAGGCATTTTTGTGAACCCAGCTTGTTGTCCTAATAGTATTCCAATAACTTTGAAATCACCTCATATACGCCTTTAGTGTTCCTCGCATTGGATACTTGTTAAAAGCATCTTCATGTTTTCAACTGTCTCTTTCATTTGAACTGAATGTGCGACAGGAATGGACCCATACACATTCCCATTATGCAGTAACACGCCTTTCAGGCTCCTCTTTGATGAATCTATAAAAAGTCTCCACTGAGTAGGAACATGTTCAATGCCATAAAAGTGCATTAACTCGTTTATGTTATTGCAGTAAACCAAGGACTCGATCTGTGAGAAAAAAGGAACTAGCTCTTGTTCTCTGTGTCTGTACCAAGAGTTCCTGGTTCCAGAAGATTCTTATTTTTAAGACGGGAGCCTAATAACTCTGCAGATTCCTTAGACAAATTCAAATCACGTACTAGATCATTTAGTTCACTCTGAGAGAACAGTTGTGGAGTCACGTCATATTCAGGGAGGTAGACATCACCAGAATCGTCTTTGGTGATTGCATGAGGTTCACTTTCAACACCATCTTCTTGCAAGTTCCCTAAAACAGCTGGAGGAAGAGGAGCAGGCAGATCTTCTCCGTGTGGAACTGGCCTGATGGCTGAAGGAATACTTGGATACACAATGTGTTTCTTATTTTTCGAATTGCATCCCTGAACAATAATCAAACAGAAATAACAGTCTTTAAGGTTGTCTTTAGGCTCCCTCCACACCATAGGAATTTCAATGGCATGCATGATTTCTTTCCTTTTATCCACAATCTTAACCTCTCGACACAAGAGCGGCAAACTGTCTTTGGAGCCCAGGCCTTGTCTTGGTCACAAAGTTTCATTTAAAATAAGCATGGTACACTTTTTTCACAAAATCTGTTATATCGGTTCTCTGCTGAAGCACTGCGTAATTTCCACAAATGTAGCAGAAAACATTTTGATTGTTCACACACTTGCGTGTAGACATAATGTATTTATAACTTCAATCACGATATAGTACTGATAATCCAAGCCTCTGATATTAACAATGCCTAAATTACAAATAGCAATCAGCATCTACAGGTGTAACAACCTAAAGATTACAAGTCTGTATTGAGAAACTTCCCTCCAAGGTGTGATAAATTTCCCTCCGAGAAGTGATAAATTTCCCTTTTACAATACTCATCATCTACTGCCTCAACTCTATATTTTTGAAGTGAAATTGTGAAAAAACTGTACGTGATAGAAAAAAATTAAAAGCAGTTCTGAAATCAGCATAAAAAGTGAGTCAGAATCACTTATTAGTTTTCAGTCATCCGATATCATGCAGACTAGTTTAATCAGTTTCATTCTCTATTTTTAAACGGTCGGCAACTCGCTTCAATACCTCAAGTATCAGATCACATTTAATTTCTCAGTCAATTTAAACTGAGGTTATCCTTTCACACCCAGCCACGCATACCCTGGGAGAAAGATCTGGTAACCAACCATTGTAGCAGCCGACAGCAGAATCAACGGCAGATTCTGAAACAAAGGATACTGCTTCAAATCTTGGCGCCTCGTCGTGGTGCAATAGATCGTCATTTTTAAGTATAGAATTTACTTGGAGCTCTAAATGCTGATTTGATTCCATTGTCATGCAGCTTTGAATTAATTTTAAAGTGAAATCTAACAAATGGTAGTCTTTTTCTATCAAAACCAGACTTTGGTATTGAAAGCAAAACGTCAAAATAATGTTGGTAATTTACTTCAGCATAGTTCATCTCAAACATCTGAACAAAAGCGTTTCTGAGTCAGACTTTACGCTATAACTGCTATGAAAGATAAGGTAACCCCGATTAATAAAATAGTTAAGGGAATTTATAAACTTTGCTTCTGTCTTAAAAGTATAAACGCCTGGACTCCCCATTTACACTGAAAAGTGAATATCTATATAGCTGCATGTAAATACAAAATGTTTTTTCTTTAAATTTTAGCAGAAAGGCGGAACATTAAAAAATATATATATATATCTGAATATACAAGAATCGAAATTACGTGTTACCATCATTATCTTATGCAATCAGAGGTATACCTTTTATTTTATACGTCCATCCTAAAACAATAAACTGGCGTATCTCAAAACATGAGGGTTAACTAAAAGCCAAATGCCTTAACTTGTCCTGAAATCATAAGCAGTAAGTATCTGGTGTAGTTTCCCGGATACAAGATGTAAAAATGGCACGTAGCCATATAAGATTCGCATTTCAGTTGTTAACAGGAATAGGAATACAACTGTGCGCTTCTACTACAACTGATTATTTGAACCTCGCATTGACTACACTGCGATCTAGCGGCCAGCTTGAGATGCAATTAGTACCTATCGTTCACAGAATATGGAAGATATGATCGCAAGACAGAATGCTGGTGTGCTTCGTTGTTTAGAAAAGAGTAAACTCTATGTTTAATTTAATGAACCTAATTAAACAATAAAACTCAAAGCCGCAAAGTTGTCATGCATGATGACAGTTATTTAAATGAAATAAATAGAAAAAGAACGAGAAAATTGCTGTTCTTGCATTTCTTCGTGGATATCAACTTACAGTCAACCATTTGCTTCAAAGATCTCAAATTACTTTTGAATGTACATCAAATCAGATTCATTTAGGACAAGCTTTTTATATAGTACTGTAGGTAGTGAACCCTGCTGGAAGTAGCCTGCCATTTGCAGCTGGCACTTAAAAGAAGCGTTTTACCTTGCTGTCATTCATGCTGTTGTGGTCGGATGGCCTCGGTTACTGATATAACTGAATATTATAATACATATAATACCGATGTATAAATTGGTACAAAGATGTGAGAGAGTAATCTCAGAATCTGCATGCAAGTCTGCATGGGAAATTTAAGTATAGGACAGGACGATCTGGAGAGAAATTATTAGTGTAGTTTTAGCAAGGCGGCTGTTGCGTCAAAAAAAACAGAACAGATGGAAAATGTATTAAGTTGTGTTGATTACCAAAAACTAATACCAAATTTTCTTTAAGCCATCATAGCGCCTTACATATTTGCATTACATTATAGTTCAGTTACTTAAACTTCTAACCGTACTAAGGGACAAGCTTTGTCTATTCAAAAGGTATTATCAACTAATATTTCAGAGCTATAACTTCAAAATATAGAGATAATATCCTGTAAAAATATTGAACCTTATGCTGTACTATACTTAATCAGTAAGCTGGCTCGCTTAAATTCAAGTTCATTGATAAACGCAATATAATAATCCAGAGATTTTAGTGTGTGGGTTATGACAGCGGCGTTTTGGATATTTTATAGTTAGGAAATAAATTTCTCCAAATGTTTCTTTAGGGATGTTTTCCTACCCTTCTATATGTTTCTAATGCAATACGCACCATTTGATGAATCTTAAAAATATAGATGATTCTTCTGTAAAAGGTTTTGTCGAACATTTGCTCTTTAGCTTTACGTTTATGAAAAAGACTTAACATAATCCTTTGCGGTGAAAAAAAAAACTCCAAGCTTATTCCGAACAATTTTGATGGATATTATGTCGCAGATAGCAAAACAGTAACCAAACTTTGGCAACTATAGTTCAGAGGGGTAGACGTCTCTATGCTGCATAGGTTCCATTTACCATAAGATAGCATAAGCTATTGTTTGTGTAAACCATCCCACTAAATCCTATATTCTACATCCAATCTCTTCTACTTAAATTAGTTATATGTTGGACAGAATGTTTTACGATTTGGTTTTTGCTCTTACCGTACAAAGTGCACTGCTTAATCTACAGTGAAAATACATTTGTGATCTAAACGAAAGCAGAGCTTACCAGCATAAGTCCTTCTATCAGGATCGGTAATGTAGCTGAATTTGTCAATAATCTCTTGTGGCGCCTCCAGAAGTTTTCCTCTGTTGCCCGAGTGACACGCAAGATGCGCCAAGTACAGAAACAGGGGTTTGGAGCTATTGTGGTTTTCAATGACCCTCACGGATTCTTCAGTCAAAACATCAGTGGCATACTTTCCAGTGTAGTCCCAAGTGGTCTGTAAGTTTCTTCTAAAGTCCATTCCATTCAACACTCCCATGTATCGCTGAAAATGTTATACAAACAATTAAAAGCATACATCAACGACTGGGATTTCTTTGCATGCGCAACTTCTAATCGATAACAAGTTACTAACTTGAACTGAAAATATAATTCGTAAGTGAAAGCAAGTAAATTAAAAGGTGTACATTCATTTGCATCCCACCCCATTTATGTTTATGAAGCATTGTAAAATTCTGATAATTACGAACGTCATCTGATTTTATGAAATATTCGGCTGTAAAGCATTAACACTTCTTAAACTAATCAGAAGCTTCAATGAAATAATGAACATAAGTATCCTTACTGAACTTACTAAACTAAGCAGCACGTTATTATCAACTAATATACTAGAGAACTTTGTTGAATTTTATCCTCACTTTCAAAAGTTTCAGATTTCTGTTGCTGCTACTGTTAATGCCTTCTGTAGAAAATTGCAAACGTGGAGCAGTTCCCTTCGAGGATAAACGCAACCCTATACATTATACGATGTATGTTATACATTTTTACGTAAAATAGAAGTTAATTACCAAAGTATCTGCAGAGGGGCCAACATAAAGAAAAGACTAAGTATTAAACCACAGCGCTGCCAGAGAACCATACACCCCTTCGCTCTGACATTCATTAGGAAGCACGGTTACTGCGCAGTTAAGTACAGGAAACTGTTATCCTACAAATTACCCTGAATATCTAGCTTTAACGCCACTATGGGAACATACTATAAAGAATATACAAATAAATAAGTGACAGATTGTTTTGTTCTGTACACATTTCAATGTTTGCATTGGCAATATACCCCAATTGTTCCACTTATCGAACCCTGGTGTCCTGTTCTGATATGAGAGATACAAAGTAAATGCAAGCTGTTCATAAGAAAACAAGACAGGCTAATGAATATTCTACATTAGTATTACATTTCCAGCATTAGAGACTGATGTCAGTACAAATAAAATCAAATAATACCAAGAATCTTTTCTTGATTTTGGGCGCATTTTGAAACCCATGCATGAAAAATACCTTTACTTACTTCGCCAATCCGAGTGTACCTTCCAGTATCCTTAAGGTACTGCTCACTTTCTGGTCTTGCTCCAGGTATTGGAATCTGAAAAATAAATGTTTCTGTTATAAAAATATAAATATCATTTACGTATTTCAAACAATCTCCCCTGTAAACAATTTATACAGTGATTGTATTATCTTACATCTCTCTGTAGCTTTTCAGATTATCTCTGACCTCAAAGGACACATCGCCTTATTAGGTTCCAGAATGTTTCATGTAACTTTACTTATATATCCAGCCACGTCTTTAAAATAAGTATGGTGCAAAACTGAAGACAAAATGGCTTTCGGGTGAATGGAAGAGAAACATATTCCCCGTGTCATCTACCTCCTGAATTCAAATCTTTTTGTTACCTGGATAAAGTTATTACTGGAGTTTGCCTTATACTGTGAGGCTGAATGTCGAGTAACGATAAGCTCTATGGACCCCAGGCTAATCTGAGTATCATTCATCCGCCTTACTATATGACCTATCTGCTAAAGGTCTTTAAAGCTTATAAAAAGAGACAAACCTAAGGTATAAATTTAATCGAACTGGTGACTAATTGTTTAGTATGGTATTACAGTTCAACGCAAGAACTAAAACTCACTTAATTCATCACAAAAGGTGAAAATGTACTTGATTACTTGATTGCTTGAAATTGCCTTTGCTGTGATGTTCTCCAAACAATTCTAAAATTTGCTCTTTTTCATTCGGTTTTGATATTGCGACGCAGCTGCTATGGCCCAAGGTCATCGTGAGGTCGGCGACAGGCAATCGGAGATAAACAAAGTTAAATCGCGTTCGTTCCCGCGTTAACACCGGAAACGCTTTCGGCAGATAACCAGAATTTTCCTGAAGTTTCTTTCCCCCCCGTCTCCAGAACATGTATCCAGATAGTTTTGGAATGATCTGTAGGAGATAATATTCATGATTTACATAAGTACATTCACAAGATAATTTGAAAACTTTAACTTGCCTAGATACCGATTAGAAAAGACAGGAAAGTATGTATACGTGATCTTCAAAATTGGCAAGAAGTTTCCATTTGATATATTTCAATTCGACATGTCCCAAAAACATATTATTTCCGGTTGGTTATTGGACAGATCATTTTACAACTTACTAAATTCCTTTCAGAGCAATTTTAAACATGAGCTGAATTTTATTTGTAATTTTATGTTATATGCTATCTGCAATTGACAAATACAAGTATACTTTTTATAACTATGGTTTGTAGCATTCTATAATCTCAATGAGGTGTATATGAATTAAATTAAATTAATCAAAAAAACAAAACAAAAACTGGTTGGTTGCTGTCACTTACAAAATAAATAAACCTATATAACAAGATGTCCTACTTACATTCTTTGTTCCCGTTACCATGTGTAATGCTGGACAACAATTGTTTAGCCTGGCAAGGAATTCTAATCTGTTTGACGTTATACGGCTACGATATTACGGTCGGTTTGTGTTAAGCTGGGATCGATGAACCTAACGTGACAGCGTAACGGGGCGTAACGTGAAGTTAAGGAATGCTGTTAAACTAAAGATCTAATCAGGATTCACTTAACCAAACGTAACGGGAATGACTGATTGTAGTCGTTTTTATTACTTCATACAATGGCTTTACGCCGATTGGTTCTAATTATCACGTGGTATCAAACTTAACATAACGGGAAGAGAAAGTTTCGCATTCACAACCAGTTACGTCGCGTTTAGTCACGTTATGTCAACCCTAAATAGCTCCATTTGATGCAGTGTGTTAAGACTTTCATGTTACGTCGCGTTTAGTCACGTTATGTCAACCCTAAATAGCTCCATTTGATGCAGTGTGTTAAGACTTTCATGTTACGTTGCGTTAAGTCACGTTATGTCAACCCTAAATAGCTCCATTTGATGCAGTGTGTTAAGACTTTCCTGTTACGTTGCGTTAAGTCACGCTATGTCAACCCTAAATAGCTCCATTTGATGCAGTGTGTTAAGACTTTCATGTTACGTTGCGTTAAGTCACGCTATGTCAACCCTAAATAGCTCCATTTGATGCAGTGTGTTAAGACTTTCCTGTTACGTTGCGTTAAGTCACGCTATGTCAACCCTAAATAGCTCCATTTGATGCAGTGTGTTAAGACTTTCATGTTACGTTGCGTTAAGTCACGTTATGTCAACCCTAAATAGCTCCATTTGATGCAGTGTGTTAAGACTTTCCTGTTACGTTGCGTTAAGTCACGCTATGTTAAGTTCATCTTAATCACGACTGTATTCCTGTGTTTATAAGTAATTCGCATTTAACATTATTCAATGTATATTGGTACTAAAATATCAGATAGTACATTTTCCAGACTATAAATTATAAAACTGTGAAATAAATTAAATTATCCTAATCCATTTCTTAACCCTAAAAACAATAAAAATAGAATAAAATAAGGTAAAATAAGATAAAATAAACATGAAAACAAAACCAAATTTAAGGGAATAATTGATTATACGTTATTCATGAGCATTCTTTTGTGTGAAAGGCATGTGATGCATACGAACGTGCAAGTGTGCATGTGAGTGCTCGCTCCTGTTTAGTTTATTAATTTATTTTCTTTTATATAACCTATTTGGTAATTAATTGTCTTTTTATTCCTGATTAATTTAAAAAGTTTACAATAGGAATTTTGTTTTAATACATTGAACAATTCTTACAATGCTTAATTCTTTTCTACAAGTTTACCTTACCAGTGACATGTTGTCATTTCGGTGTGTTCTTAGTCACAGGTTCTCGTACTGTTCCTCATAAACGTATTTGCTTCCATTTCATCCTCATCAACGTCAAAAACACCATTTAAATTCTTTACTTATTATTTTAGGCAGCATAGCAGATCACCAATTTTATGACATTTTCAAGCAATACTCTTAACACAGTTGCCAGGATCGGAAAACCTTTTCTTCATTTCTTTAAATGCCGTTTCACCACAAGCCTTTTCTTGGAATGAGTAAAATTAAAATACCTCTGATTTTCGTTTCTTGGTAGTTTGAACGCTGTAATGGACCAAGAATATATTCCATAACCCGAGTCACCTAATAAGCAGGTGGGGCGATCGGACTGTGATAATCCTCCATGGGCAGCCCCTCCAACCTCACGTCTTGAGCACTTCAGACCGTTCAGCAGATACACTTGTAACTTTCTCAGCTGCATCGCAAGTAACTTGCACAACATTTAAGCTGGAGTATAAATGTTTATGATTCATCACCATACAAGACAATAAATTTCTTAACTTCTGTATATGTACAGTCGAGTGCTCCGACTACTATAAGGATTCTAAATCGTGTATGACATTGGGCCTCATTCATTTCATTCTTCGGTGAAGAAAGCTTTAAGCAGCTGCTACGTTTATCACAAGTATATCCATGACCAAACGTAGCGTTGTTAACAGTCCTACGATGAATGCTGAAATCATTGTCTACCCTACTCCGCTAACCCGAATTTATAAAAGAAAATCATAGTTAATAAATTTCATTTAAAAGAAATGCATAGTTCATCATACAATAAAATTCTCTCGTTTTTACGACTTAATCATGTAACAAAGCAGTGTAGAAATTTGCCCAGATAGCGAAGTAATACAACAATATTTCCATCCACAGAAACGCTCACCACCCCTAGTTGTCGTGCTCTGCCAAAAATTCAGTCGTTAAAAAATCTATACTGTGTTCTTCAAATCATAACAATTGTTTAATCATCAATTCTCCTGCATTCATAGCATGCCTAGCTTATACAAACCGGCATGGACATCACCATTGCTTATACCAAGCAAAACTCTAGCATGCATGATTGAAGCTTGACGAAAATCTAGCATTTACTTCCGGTAAATAGTGTCACCTAACATACTTAACTCTTCTAAAATAATCTTAGGTTTTTAGCAGGCTCAGTACACACTTACGTTTTGTATTCTCACAAAACTTTTATTATGTTTGACTTTCTCGATACTTGTTCGATTTATATATGTATGTGGTAATATAGATTCTTTAAAATCTTGATATTTATTCTAAACCTGATTTCAAAAATAAAAGGGAAAAAACATTGCGCAAACTCAAAAATCCAAACATTTCCTTCAGCCCAAACCCTCGTCTGTCACTATTGTCAAAATTCGCATGGATATTTTAATAACAGTCTTCATTAGGTTTATCTAGAAAGCTTGAAAAAGCTTTCAGGATCAACCTCTACGGGTTGTAGGCGTTGGTCAAGAAAGATCTTGTATTTCTCATGAACTGTTGAGCGCTGTCCGCTCGAGGGTTAGTTGTAAATGAGGTTTATATATTTACTTATTCTCCAAATATATTATATTTTAAAAGAAATCACATGAAAGCTAAATTTTTCTGCTTTTGAGGATATTTTATAAGGAAATCGTGAGAAGATAGTATGCTAACCTTAAAATCCATTTAAAAAATCTTAGAATAAACACGGTGTACATTTTTATCAAAAGCGTGGTTAAATTGTTTTAGATTTATCAAATGAAAACAGAAAATTAAATTTTTTCCTAACAAACAGACAAGTAATAATACAAGTAAAATGCACTAAAAATCTTAAGATACAATTTTAAAACTCTATGGAAGGAGATCACAATGTATCATTGAAAAGTGACATGAGTACTAGACAACGTCCTAAAAGTCTGCGGGTAAGAATATGATGGCTTTGCCTGATAATTTCAGAACAGTACTGCTAATCACTAAGCGCAGTACTCCATAAATAACAAGCTCTCTTTAACAGTCTTATTGCAGTTTCATCTCCGGGTATATCAGCAAGTGAAGACACCAATCAGAGATGAACTAAAATTTTGGTCTATTTCTGCTATTTCTATTAGCATTGGCAGAAGTTCCTTCCTCACATGTACACAATTGTTCCAGCTTGCGCCACCCCTCTACCTACGCCAGCTTTCAAAGAAACAACAGCCTTTTAAGAAATTCGTATCAGCATAGGTTAAAATGAATAAATCAATCCTTAAGTAGCCCTAACTGGCTAACTTCAAAAACTTTAAAAAAAAAAAAAAGTTGACACTTACCAGGTCCTGAGTGATGTGATCATAATAATTGACGACACCATTATAGAAACCTAAGTGAGAATCGAAGCCCCTGTACGTGGGGGTGAGCTCGGGCTTGTAGAAGCCCAAGTGCCATTTACCCACCATGCGTGTCGTGTACCCCAGATCCTTGAAATAATGTGGCATCAGCTTTCCAGGGGGCAACCCAGCTGGTTCCGATGCACCTATCGGAATTCCTTGCATACCTGTAACACCACATCGCAATACTCGTAAAACCGAACATTTGGTAATAAATGGCAAACATTCGGTTCAGATTGTCACTGTTATAACGAACAGTTATAGTTACATTCCTAGTTACAAATAGTTGCAGCCTAGTTGCATTCTGCAAAAGCCATGTTCTGTAAGTACACTTGTCTACCGCTGTTCTGAGTCTGATACAATACACATATTAACATTTACACATTTTTGAATATATGATCCGAAAGGCTTTTAAGAATGCTGTATTTCATTAGTTAATTATGTAATTTCGGCATTTTAATAGGTTTTTAAGAGTTTTTGTAGTTTTTCTGTTAAAACAGTATATAAAGCGAAATAAATGCTGTTCTTGCTAGAGGGAGCATTTGGGAAGCCTAAAGACAGATGTTCACCGCACATTTACCTGTAGATGCAGGGAGCACGTGATCTCCTGGACCGGTTTTTTAACACGAAGACAATCAAAGGCATAGCCGCAGTGTTGTTAACTCGTAATCGAAAACGATACCCGTTCGCTCGCTCTAGTTACTTCTACTAATACAACGTGGAGAATATAACTCACTAAAAATGCACTCACTACATTCGCAACGTGCTTTATTTCTGGGTAACTTGGGTGTTTTTTGTGATGAAGAGGATGAACACAATCTAACATATGCTTAATATGGATGGTACTTATCAAGGACACTGGGTTTTTTCTATGATTGAGGGAGAGGGTTTACTGCTTGTATCTAACTAGGAAGACCGTGATTTCCGTAGGGGATTATTTATTCTGGACGTGTTTATTATTACTTCTGTTCGTATATCATTTCCTGTTCGTTGATGTGTCTTTGTACATTGCACATATTCCGTGCTACTTGATTGTTCATTTATAAATATGTGTGGTTTGTATAATCCTCAGACGACCATAGGAATTTCATCTCCGCTTCATATATTCGACTTATACTGGTCCGGTGGGTAGTGTGATAAGGGCTCCATCCACAGGGTACGTGGGAGGAGGGGTAGGTGAGACTCCATAGACGCAAGTGAAGGCGCTCACCTACAGAAAGAAAACCCAAAATCAAACCTCACATGCAAGGGGCTGGTAACCCCTCCATGAAATTTTTGCTCTACTCAAAAGTCTCACAGAAAACAGCCGGACGGATATCGACATCAACATGGACTCACGACTTAGTAAGAAAGATATGCTGAATATTGGTACCTGGAATGCCAGAGGATTATCTACTAAAGAAGAAAAGTTAACACGGGAAATGCATAGGAAACATGAAACATATACTTGTTGCGACAGAAATAAAAAGAAGTTAACGGGTATTTGAGATAAATGATTAGACAGTTATATAGCCTGAAGTAGAACTGAAAGGAAGAACAGCAAAGGTGTTGCAATATGGGTAGATATGAGTAGACAAAAAATTAACTAAACATGGCTAGAGGTAAAATGTTAATTATCGGAGTTTATGCACCAGAAGAAGGCAAAAGGGAAGAAGATGAAACATCTGTGAAGAGCTTTAAAAACACTTGATAAGTGCAACAAGACACATAATATTATTATATTAGGTGATTTGAATGCCAGATTTGGTAAGTTACTTTGTGGAAAAGTTAGTGGAACTCTTGGAGAATGTTGCATCCATGAAATAAGGAAAAAATTAGGAGACTTATACATATATAATTCTTTAAGAATAGCTAACTCCTTTTTCCAGAAAAAAGATATCCAGTACAGAAAATACGCTGCAGTGCCCACGGAATTTTAATAACTTCGTTACAAGGTATTTTGACAGTAAGAAAGTAACAAGCGTGAGATGTAACTCCACGGAATTTATTCTAAAACTATCTAATTATCTATTTCGCGATTATCTCATAATATTTCACGTGAAAATCATTAGTTATTACTCAAGAACTGCTGAGGTAAGCTTTACATATTGCTGTTTTATAGGCAATAGAGTGTACAGCGGAAAGCAACCTCGCGCACTGCAACCTACGTAAGATCTCTTGCAACCTACCATGCCCTAAGAGGAGGGGATGCAGTGAAGGAACCACAGGAGGTTACAGGTCGTAGGTAGATAGGCCACAGAGGTGCGCGGAAGTCCCTAACAGTTCCTGACTCGACCCACTGCTACAGCTGCCCAGAGGGCGACGAGTGACCCGTCCAACCTGGCACGGGGAACACTGTTTCCTTGAAGCAAGCATCACGCCATCTTTCTGACACCGACACACACCCCGAAACCTATAAACACACCTGAAGCATAAGCAGGAAACGTAACGAAAGGGAAATGAGGGAAAGGATATCATGGTAGATGAGAAACGACCCCAGCATTCGACTAACGACCAGGGAAAACCACGAAAAACCCAAGGACACAGCGGGCGGCCAACGTGAATCGAATCCGTGACCTACTGAATGCGAGCCTCGCGTATCACCGCGGAGCCAACACGCCCCTAAATTCTTTATTTAGCTTAGTGGGAAAAAATTAGGTAAGAATAGCCTCTACCTCCAGGTTTTGAAATAGAGGTAGCCAATCTGACAGAAAAACTAATAAGAAATTGGAAATACTGCTGAAAGGGTAGGCATTACTGTCCAAGTGCTTAAAAAACAAATTTTACATGTTTAAACAGAACATTGTATTATAAAGCCATTGTTCTCGTTGCAATAAAGATTTCTCCTACAAGCCGCAACACAAGATGGAAAATACACCCTGGATGATCTGGTATATTAAGTGATAATCTTGTGTTCTGAACAAAATAAGTTATTTCACAATGCTGAGCAACGACGCAGCAGCTTCAGTTACTACAGTCACATCTCATAAACTTAATTTTCTACCTAGAGAATACAAAATCCAGTTCATAACAAACGTTGTAAAAAAATTTAAAAAAGCAATGTGTACATAGATGTTTTATAAATCCACTTTGTCGCGTAATGCTTGCCAAGGTTATACAACCAGAAGATAGAATAGGAGAAACCTGTGAAAACTGGAATTTCTACTTTCTATGCGCCAAAAACAAACGCGATAATAAAACCTACCACTGCATATCGATTTCCCTGAACAGGGTTTCCGCATTTTAAACAAATGTATCCGCTAGACAGATAAAAAGTACTGCTTTCTGAATATCACCAATGATTATAAAAACAATGATTTAAAAGCGATTCCATGAATACACCTGCTAACAAAATGTACACTTTCAAAGTTCTTGATTAGATTGCAGGGTCAAAATCAGAAACTAAACTGGTTATAAAAATTGGGACATTTAATTAAATAATAGATGCTGCATTTACGTTCTGGCATTTGTAGGTACTAATAAAATATGATGATTAATGACTCATGGTTCCACAAATACCCGGAACAGACATCGCGCTGTTGTTGATGGTGATCTAAAATGGCGATATCTAAAATGTAAACCTTATTTCGAATGTTACTTCACAAACTGCAAAACGAAACCTTAAAATCTGGGGGAAATGTGTGTTTGAAAATTCATTCAGAAATCATACCACGGAGTCTAAAAATTCTGAGGAGTCCAGATTTTATACAGAGACGGAGTCATATGAAATAGTTTGAAAAAGGCATTAATTTAAATTAGTTAATTCCCTACATAATTTTCTCGTGTGACTCTATGATAAACATTAGCTTGTCATCCACAAATTTGTTTAATTAATACTTTTATGGAAACATCAAACTCGCAGGTATTTTTCTAGCTTGTATTTTCTTTCTTTATAACTTATCTGTAGCGGGTAGAGGAAGCATTGTATTCCACCCAAAAATTCGATATTAAAAACCACGGCTTGTCTTGCCCTGTACCCAAAAAGGACATTCTCAGAAAAAGGATTCATGTCTGCCTGGTGTGTGTGTGTGTGTGTGTGTGCGCGCGCGCATATCTGTCCATAACATAACTGAATATTCGTAAGTTTACATCGGTGGCCCCTTAGATCAGTCGATAGAGTACCTGCCTGGTATGCGAGGGATCCCGGGTTCGATTCCCGGCTGGGGTGGAATTGTTCTCTAGCCAAGGTTATTCCCTATCCTCCCCAGAATCTGGAAGTATGAATGAGAGTGTGAATGTGTGTGTGTGTGTGTGTGTGTGTGTGTGTGTGTGTGTGTGTGTGGTCTGATGATTAAAAAACCCAAAGACAAGCGAATAGGAGTAACGCCATTGCCTTAAGCAACAAGTTCCAAAGGAAAAGGACGCCGTTACAAGTAACGGTGGGATATAAATGGAACTAACAAAAAGAAAAAAAAGTTCACCATCTTCCATGGACGCGACACGCAGATTTTCAAGAAATCTCCTCAGCCCACCTATTATATAGGATCTTTCAACAAGAGTGCCCTATCTTTAACGTGTGATAGCTGCCGTTGTTATTGAGTTACATCAGTCATTTTTTTCACGTGGTTACAGTTGTTATTGACAAATAGCCATGGAACGTTACAGCAGTTAGCAACGCGTAGAAATTGTGAAAAATTATTATCAAAATGGATCATGTGTTCGCCAAACCTTCCGTGTATTGCGTGAAGTTTAAAGTGCGCATAATCGTCCCTGCGAGAGATCGGTTCGGCGTTTGATCGATACATTTGAAAGAAGTTGTTCTGTCAGCGATCAAAGAACGCCTGTACGTAATCGACGTAAGCGCTCCAACGAAAACATAGGCGCCGTTCGTGAGAGTGTACGCGAGAACAGAAACAAATCAATTGCTCGTCGAGCGCAAGAATTGGTGCTTTCGCCGACCACAACTTGGCGAATTCTGCATCTGGACTTGAAGTTTCACGCTTACAAAATGGTGCTAACTCAAGAACTAAAGCCCAACGACCATAGGTTGCGCCGTGTATTCGCTGACTGGGCTATGGAGCAATTGGAAGCTACCCGGATTTTTGTCATAAAACCACCTTCAAGCGACGAAGCCCACTTTTGGATGGATGGTTGCATTAACAAACAAATTTCCGCCATTGGAGCAATTACAATCCAATGCAGATTCAAGAACGACCGCTCCATCCCCAAAAGGTTACTCTGTGGTGTGGATTTTGGTATGGTGGAATCATTGGTCCATATTTTTTACAAGATGAAGATGGAGAAGCTCTAACTGTCAATGGAGAAAGACATCGGGCTCTTATAAGGGACTATTTTGGCCTCAATTTGTTGGTATGGATCTCAGAAACATCTGGTTCCAGCAAGATGGTGCCACATGTCATACTGCTCTCGAAAAAATCGATCTTTTGAAGGAGAAGTTCAGAGGTTTCATCACTTCCCGTGGTGGTGATGTTAACTGGCCCCCGAGGTCATGTGATTTAACGCCGTTGGATTACTCCTTGTGGGGTTATGATAAATCTTGAGTTTATGTCAACAAACCAGAAACCGTAAATGATCTTATGAATAACATTACGCGTGTTGTTCGTGAAGGTGGACCTAATTTGCGTTCTTCTGTCATTGAAAATTGGGTCAACCGTATACGCGCAACCCAACGAAGTCGCGGCGGTCACTTAACTGATGTTCTCTTCCACACGTAATGATATTAATTATGTTCCAAAATAAAAAAGAAATAAACCTCTATCATTTATAGAACGTGTTTCATTTAAGTTCAAAGATAAGACACTCTTGTTGAAAGGCCCTATAGAAGTTATTTCCTAATTGTATTACTTTCTCAAAAACGGCTATAACTAATTCGATTAAAATGTTATGACTGACATATTCATACGAGGAATAAAATAACTCACATCATGAGTTTTTGTGAATGACCTGTGAAAATGCTTACATTATAAGTGAATTTTGTGTAACTATGAAAGCATTGACATAGACTTACTTTAGAAAAAGGTAGTGCTTCATTAAGGTATGTAACATGTATTAAATCACATGTTGTAGCTTTAGCCTTTTTACGACGTACCAGTACTTCCAGTCACATGTTTTTAAAATATTATATCCGCGTTTTTTATGTTTTCTTTTATTTCTCTTCTGTTCCCTTTATTTATTATTGATTTATTTTTTCCTGTAAGGCCATGCATAGGGCATTCAAAATGTTAAGCCCAACATACCTATATGACTGAGCTTTTTTATATTAACTGTTGTACTGGCATCTTGAATGGTTCTATTTAACTAGAATAAAATGTTGTTGAACATGTACAAGAAAATATTTACCATGTTATCACGATGCTAAAAGCAAGCATTTTATTAATTATTTGCAGAATATATATGAAAATAAGTTATATAGGTAAAAAATGTCTCAGAACTGTAACACAGATTTCTACTAAAAGGCTAAAGATTTAGAACTGCGAAACACGTACAGTACCAGAAGAGGAAGAACAAGAAGAGTTCTTCCTCTTCTTTTTCTTCTTCACTGCAAGTCATTGTTTCGGTTTCATATCTGTCCAACGTTTCCTGGACATTATCCGACCTCTTTTTCTTTCTCTACCGCTAGAAGGCAGAGGAAGTATTGCCTTTCATCGGAAAATTCTGGAGATTTCTTTGGAAATACGCGTTTTGAGAGTTTCTAGATCAAAAAGGAGAAAGGTCCGTGTTGTGTGTATTATGTGTGTGTGTGTATATATGCCTTATGTGTGCGCACGCCTTGGTATCGAATTCTCAGAAAATCCCTCCACTCCAAAATACCCTTTATATGAAGGGTGTTTTTTATTTTCTCAACCATTTCTCTAAAATTTTTATTAAAATACCATTTGTTTAAGATACATACATCACTAACAAAATGCACATGCTCAATTTTCTGACCTTTGATGAGCTCTTCACTTTTAATGATTTTTGCATAACTTGGTATAACCCTAAATCATAAGATATAGAAAAGACGTTACTATAGAAAAAGTAAACCTTCGCTTATATTATTATTATTGCCACTATACGCATAGTGGAGTAAATC
Source organism: Deroplatys truncata (assembly GCA_030765065.1). Taxonomy (NCBI): domain Eukaryota; kingdom Metazoa; phylum Arthropoda; class Insecta; order Mantodea; family Mantidae; genus Deroplatys; species Deroplatys truncata. Next base: position 109,889,022 of record CM060979.1, read on the forward strand.
AAAGCATTAAAGCGATATACAATAACCATGCTAACACGAGAGCACATAATGTGTATCACTGGCATTTGTTCCACTATTAGTGGTAGTAGTAGTAGTAGTAGTAGTAGTAGTAGTAGTAGTAGTAGTAGTAGTAGTGGTAGTAGTAGTAGTAGTAGTAATAGTAGTATAATCGGCGCAACAGTTCTAGACACGTGAAAATCTTAATGAGAGCTATGATGCGAGTTGCTTACCAGATCAGGTGGTGACCGGTCGTCTGCATGCTTCAGGAGTACGTGGGACAGTCATCGTCAAATATCCACACCGGTTATGCACTGCGTTGCGCTGATAAACTTGGTTATATACAGTATATTAAAATCCACGCTGTAAAAAGCGCTTAATATAAAAAACGCTGTCAATCATTGCCTCCAATTCTTCCACATCTAACAACCCTTCCTCTTCTGCGGAATCGCTCACATTATTGCCGTCAACACTGCTGTCACTACTTTCTGCACCATTATCCGGATGAGAATTATTTCTATTTGATTTTCTGCAATTCCGTATTTTTCGGAATAATGATTCTTAATTTATTCAGCATGTCGCCATACATTTTCCCATTCTGGCCTTCCAATTTCAGCAAATTGCTGGCGTTATAACTGCTCCACATATTTTAATTTAAAAGTGATATTTCTGCATGCCCCCCATTTTTTGATGTCAGCCTAGATTAATTCGATTGGGTTTAGATCTGGGCGATACGATGACAGTCTAAGTACATTATGACGATGTTGTATTACTATCTGGTCAAGTATGTATGACTTCTGAAGCTGTTTGTTGGCTTTAATTAAGTTATATAGCTTTGTTTTACTCATGCTTTCATCTAAAGCTTTATTATGTCTAAGTAACCAAGCTCTCATTTCTTCTTTCAGGGAAGTTGAGGTAGGTGGTTTGTGAATTTGAGTGTTGACGCATTGTGAAGCATTGTCGATGACCAGAACAGACCCAGCAGGCATATTAGGTATCAACATGGCGTTGATTCACTTCATGTAATTTTCTGTATTCATTTCTTGATGAAAATCTCCTGTTGTTTGTTGCGACTTGTAAAAGAAGGGCATTTGGAACGAAGCCGATCTTTCCAACAGCACGAACGATAAGTATTTGCCCTTTGGCAACAGGTGCCTGCAAACCTAATTCGCTATCGTCACTCCAACTTTTAGATGCTGTATGACTGCTGTGTATGTATGACTCATCTTCATACATTATAGTATTTTTCTGAAATTTGTAGCACCACCTTAAAAATTGATGCTGATATAAGTACATATAAAATTAGTCATTTGGAAAGGTAGAATCAGACTGAAAAATTAAATGCCATAGCCGGGATTTGAACCACAGATCTCAGGCTTTCCGTGCCGTTGCTCTAACCGACTAAGCTATCATGGCAACATTTACTTTTTATTTTTATTTTTTTATTTTATTATTATTATTTCATTTTATTTATTTATTTATTTATTTATTTTGCTTTTCTGTTAGAACTCCTCTATTTGATTTCGGTTTCTTCCACTTGAACCCTAAATCTTTAATAATTTTTCTGAGATTTGTAGCACCACCTTGAAAGTTTCTGCTGTGTTTCAGCTGGATGAGCAATCTGCTTATTATTAGCACAGTTTTTTCTTCCACATAGGAATTGTGAATCGTGCGCCGAATGACGCATTCGAAATCGTCTATTTCTGTAATACGTTTAGGGACCTTATGTTTCTTCCCAGGCGTGTCAAATGGCATTCTTTCATCCATATGTTTTTTTCTTATCTTTGAGAACTCTGGAAACGGAACTCGGGGAAACACCAGTTGCTTGACTACTCTTTCTTTCACTCTCTTAAGGCTTTTGTGGAACTCGGACGAACATATATTTTCTTCCTTCATCTCTGCTTCTTACTTCATGAAGTCGAGGACATTTGCAATTATTTCACTACTTTGACTACGTAACACCTTACCACTTAACTTTGAAAACATAGGAGCCATGGTTATAAATATAACAAATATAAAGTAAGTACTATTTAAATACTGCTCTCTTTAAAATTACAACCAGATGCAGACACTTTCTATGCGGACTGTATGTGTTACGCACTGTGAGTAAGCAAAGGTGTTATATCGCTTTCGTTGATTAAGCTAAACATAAACCATTCCTAGGCTCGGCAGCTGGGGTAGCACTCAAGGTCACGATTCCAGAAGTTTTGCGCGAGTAATAGTAGTAGTAGTAGTAGTAGTAGTAGTAGTAGTAGTAGTAGTAGTAGTAGTAGTAGTAGTAGTAGTAGTAGTAGTAGTAGTAGTAGTAAAGCGATATAACGAAAACAATGCAAGCACTAGAACACGTAATGGGAACACGTAATGCCGATAGGGAACCGGCATTTGTTCCCTATCAACACCAGCATCAACATCATCATCATCATCATCATCATCATCATTATTATGATTATTATTATTATTATTATTATTATTATTATTATTATTATTATTATTATTCACGATACGCATTCTGCAGTAAATCAAAACATAAACACCACGTAACGTATTTATTAACTCTACAGCACAGACCTCAAGCCTGATAAAGAGGCCTCTGAGCAAAATTTCGGGCCTTTCACGCCCAATATAGAATGGGACGCTAAGAACCAGAAACAAGAAATCTGAACATAAAAGCCAAGTAACGTTTTTATTAACTCTACTATGTGTATAGTGCACAATAATAACTTCCTACAGCACAGGCGCATTGTGAGTGAGTACACCTGCGTTAGCCCATGTTAGCCGCTTATTCCCAAGGTCGCGGGTTAAACCCGGCGGAGGGCGATGGATTTTTTCGGGTATAAAAATCCTTAACATGGCTTCCTTTGGAAGGGAAGTAAAGCCGGTGGTCCCGTGTCGTAGATTTACGGCACGTAAAAGAACCTTAAGCCTGATAAAGAAGCCTCTGAGCAAAATTTCCGGCCTTTCACGTCCAATATAGAATGGGACGCTAAGAACCATAGCAGTTAAAGAGCGTCCATAAATAAAATTCAAGTTTTCGTTGTATTAGTTTTGTTTATGTTACACCTGTAGTCCCAGTTGACCATGGGGTACAGCGAGTCTCAAGTTCCGAGCCTTAGTAATAAGGGAACTTGCCAATGATATACATTATGTACTCCCATGTCTGCATGATTTTGTTACGTCGCTTTAATGCTTTGATTTGCTTGACTATGCGTATAGTGGTAATACTGTTACATGCTGGGGTGAGGGCCAAAAAGGTTTCTAGCAATTATTAAATTTTAATCACACCAACATACACATGGGGGAAGTGTAGCTATAGATACTGCGAGAGGACCAGGTCCTTGATGTTCACATTCCGGTGCAGGCGTGGGGGGTTTTATAGCAAATTACACAAATTTCACATCATTCACATTACCTGTGGTTTATTAATAAAATAAATGGTGTCCCTACATCACACACAAGGGAATAAAGAATTGAGGGGACATACTTCACACACGACTTACATCTATACTCTTTCACACAAACTCACAGACTCGACTGACGCTCGCACACACAAAGAAAGTAACGCTAAATTCTTCCCCCTCTCTCTCCACCTCTGGCTAGGCTCGCCAGCTAGGGATGGCAAGTTGTCACGCCAGACGGAACTTCAAACATAATGCCGAAAGAAATACTGAATTACCACAACAATGCTGTCGCCAATGCGACGCAATAATTGTCTAGCATGATAATAGCTACTAATACCTATTATTACGCCACAACAATACTACTACTATTACTACTACTACTACTACTACTACTACTAATAATAATAATAATAATAATAATAATAATAATAATAATAATAGGGGCACAAATGCCAGTGATACACATTACCTTCTCTCATGTCTGCATGGTTTTCGTTACTTCGTTTCAATGATTTGATTCACTCTACTATACGTATAGTACGTAATAATAATAATAATAATAATAATAATAATAATAATAATAATAATAATAATAATAATAGGCGAACAAATGCCAATGATACACATTACGTTCTCCCTGTCTGCGTAGTTTTTGTTATGCTCGCTTTATGTTTTGATTTACTCTACTAATTGCATGGTGTACAATAATAATAATAATAATAATAATAATAATAATAATATGCCAGTGATATAAATTAAATGGTCCGATGTCTGTGCGGTTTTGTTACATCGCTTTAATGTATTGATTTACTCTAGTATGCGTATAGTGCGTAACAATTTCAATAATAATAATAATAATAATAATAATAATAATAATAATAACAGAGGTACAAATGGCAGTGATACATATTGCGTGCTCTCTTGTCTACATGATTTGCGTTACGTGGATTTGATATTTTGATTATTTACTGTTTGTATAGTGAATAATAATAATAATAATAATAATAATAATAATAATAATAATAATAATAATAATAGCTGCAAGAAGCGAACAAATGCCAGTATACACATTACGTGCTCTCGGGTTTGCAGTTTTCATTATGTCACTTTTATATTTTGATGTCTACTAAACATATTGTTCATAATAATAAAAATAATAATAATAATAATAATAGTAGTAGTAGTAGTAGTAATAGTAGTAGTAGAAGTAGTAGTAGGGTATGAGATACCAGTGATACGGATTATGTGCTCTCATCTTTGCATGGTTTTGACTTAACTCTAAAATGCCTATAAATCACAATGTTAGACAAGAACAGGGTAAGGACAATTTTCAAAGTAGGCATGGGTGGATACTGATAGGTTAAATAAAGACATTTTAATTATTTGTCAATCTAAAAAGTGAATTTATTCCCTCAAAAATAAGTTGTATGTAACTGAAGTGGAAAACGTTTTAAGAACTTTTCGGTTTATTTACATTGTTTTACTATCATCACCAGGGTTAGGATATTTAGGTGCGCACCTTTTTTCTTAGGGTAAGTTAAATCTGTGCGGAAAGATATCACGTGTGAAATTTTGTTTCTAGTTGCGAAAAGAGGCATTTTTTCTCGCACCTTTTTTCCTTTTTTGGGACCTTTACCCCTTTCTGGCACCTTTATCACATTTTCCCCCAACAAGCCCATAATCCCCTTTTCCTCCTTTTTTCTTTTAAGTTTCATTCCAATTTATTCTTTAGCGTTCAATTAACGTCTCCTCGGCTTGCTTGGTAGTGCGAATAGTAAGCCTACCTCTTTCAGTAAACGCCTCGCGGGAATTGAAAGCACAACCGCAACAATGTAAAATAATTGTGTGTTCGACGAAAACCTCTTTCTCTCGTTTTACCGCTATAAAGTAACCCGCAATAATTCAATTGACAATGAGTGATTCTATCCCACCACAATCAGTACCTGCTGTTCGTGAATGTGAGTTTGTTACTGTAAGAGACGTCATCTGTTTGCATGGAGGCGAAGGCTGGGCACGCAGAGACGGTAGTAACCTCACCCGTGCAGTTCCGAGAATTATTAAGATTGGGTTTTGCTCGAAACTACTAGAAATCGCTGAGACTGAAGTTCCAGCATGAATGAGAACATTCTGGTAATAGTCGCGGTGTTATAAGAGAATGTGACAGCGAATGGGTGCAAGAGAGTTGTGTGACAGTCGCGTTGTGTTAGCAAGTGAACTAGTGTTAGCTCTATGTTACATTACCAAACGAGTGTACTAGTACTATATTTTACCACGCCAAAGGTGTCCAGTGCTCGATTTATTGTTCTGGCTGAGGAATTCAAACAAGATTTCATAGACACTGATGGAACTGTTATGCGATGTACTGTTTGTGATTCAGGAATTTTGTTAGATGAAAAACACCAGCGAGATCGCATCAAACAATACATTTCCAGCTCTAAGCATCAAATGAACAAGACTCTTCAAGCAAACAAATCACGCAAACTCTATTACGAAATGCGTTTCAACAGAGTTCTTCAAAAAGCCAAAATTTGAAGGAATTAAACATTGATTTGTGTGCAGCTCTTACACAAGTAGGAATTCCACTCAATAAGGTGAACCATCCAGCCTTCAAGGGGTTTCTGAAAAATACACAAAGATGTCAATGCCCGATGAGAGTACTTTAAGAAAAAGCTTCATGGAGCCAAGAAACCATAGAAAAATCAAGGAGAAAGTGTCTGATTGCGATGTGGGAATCATTGTGGATGAAACCATAGACTCAATGGAACCATATGTTTTTAACATTTTAGTTTTTCCCTTAGCAGGGGAGAAAGTTAAGCCCGATGTGTTAAAAATGTACGAGCTGCAGAAAGTCAATGCCAGTACAGTAATGCAATTCATTATGGACTTCTGCCAAAAACTCCGGCCTACTGGTATCGCGTTTGAACAACTTCTTGTGGTTAAGGACCAGGCTCCATACATTGTTTCAATTGTTAACCAATTGGAACCTTTATTTCCCAACTTGAAGCATGTGGCATGCTTGGCTCATGCCCTTCACAGGGTTTTTGAATTCATAAGGAACGAATACGACATCGCAAATGAATTCATCTCTGCCCTGAAGAAGATTCTATTGAAAGCTCCGAGCCGTGTTGTTTACTACAGGGAAATCATTGGTCTGCCCCTTCCAAATTTCCCGGTCATTACTCGCTGGGGATCTTGGATTGAGTGTGCTGCTATGTTGTGTGAGAATTTTTGACAAAATTAAAGAGTTTGTACTTTCTTTAGATCCATCCGACGCAGGTGCAATCTGCTAGGCACAGCAACTTCTGTTACCGGAGAAAATACATAAGTTGCAGACAGAACTATATTGTGTCCATAGTTACAAGTACCTGCCTGCAGCTATTAAACGATTGGAAGAACAAGATCTGGAAAAGGAAAAGCTTCCGTGAGGGAGCACTTAGATGGCTTTGCAAAAGACAAACTTGAATCTAATCTTCAGAAGAATCCAGACATTGAGGAATTCGCCACATCTGTAGAGTTGCCATTCCGAGTGAATACAAGGTTTGCCTCACTGGTTTCTGTGGATCTTGAAAGAAGCTTTAGCATCTACAAAGACTTTCTATCTCCTAATAGAAATAGACTTACTTTTAAAAATGTGGAGATGCTTAATGTCTTGAAGTACAACAGCTTCATGTTTTTTTCCTTCTTTTGATGAGGGATAATTTGATGTACTTGTTTGTAGTTCAATAAATTAGAATAGAGGAAAGAGAAATCGTTGGATCAATTAAGGGAATGCACAACTGAAATTAACCCAAAATCTAAAAAAATCTAAATAAAAAAATAATAATATTCCCAAAAAAATTCCCATTGCTTGTAGTTTTAGAATCCATTTTTATTTTTGACCTAGGGAACGCTTCAGGATCGTTACGAGACTTGCACATTTGGTTGCTAGCTGTTTATATTTTGAAAACTTGATTTTAAGGCGTTTCTTATTTTCAGCATTTCTGCATATTCAAAATGTTCCACACGATGTAGTTTTCATCCACTCATATTGACATTTTTATGCTTATTTCAAAAACTCAAATAAATAAAACTGTCATATAATTTTTCTGGGTAATAAATAGTTTTTGCGCTACTAATTTTTTAAGATAACAATGTATACAAAAATACGGGAAAAAATGCAAATACAAAACTGCAAAACTTTTTAAAAATGATATGACAGATTTTTAGTTCCTTGACATAGAAGCAAAATAAGATTTTTTTAAAAAATGCATCATGTGTTGCATTTTGCATATGCCCATAATGTTATATTTTGAAAATTAATAACTTGAAAGTAATTAAGATTTTGGATTGAACTTCATAAAATTATATCTAAAGAAGACTGACATGTGGTTAAAAGTTCAGCCCAATTGAATGGATAGTTTAGAAAATAGCAATTTCAGTTGTGCATCCCCTTAAATAAACCAGCAGCTTATTGTCCCTTTTTCACCTTATTTGAGCACATTTTCCCTTCCTTTTTTCATCTGAAATTTGCACCAAAAAACCTAACCCTGATCATCACTGATGTACACTCTAGTGCAAGCCTGGTACCAGCCTGTAAATGATCGAGATCCGCTAACCATCTTCGCTGATATGCAAGAGGAGTAGAACGATGACCCCTCACGTTATTGCGCTAGTTCACCACTGACTTGCGTTTGTTTAGATCTGACCCATTGAATTCTGTAACTCCTTTAACGCACGAAGGGCTATCTACATGCGTGAAGTAACACGTGGTTGGGCCACCTGGTATAAAGCATCGAGAAAAAAAGATAGACTGCTCACTTCGTCAGTTGGTAGAACACCTGCCGGCTTTTACAAGAGTAACGGATTCAGATCCCAACGGGATCGATACATTGTTCTACGATAAAAAGAGGTTTCTCAATATTTCCAGTGTCTGGCGCGCGAATTTATGTTTCAATTATTAATAACCAATTAGCCTATATCAAGACCGTTGCTGGTCAGATGCCTGAATATCGTGTTCCACAGTCATTCTATTTGACACATTTTCATAATGAGCGCAAGTATATGTACCAAGATGTGTGCCCAAAAGTTAACTGAAATTAAAATTTTAAAAAATATGCTACCCTTAAAGCGGATTCATTGACAACAAAACTTGACACGATTTGGAAGAAGCTGTGTTTGTTTCCGTATTTGAGCTAGGTCCACAATGAAAATATTTCTGGTAAAAGATGTATCATAATGTAACGTGATTAGAAGGTTTGGTTTTTATATGAATTCAATAATTCTTATGGGTTTATGTGAAGTTGTAATGGCTATGTGATACCTTTACTTGTAATTTGTAGTGCTATGCTACTTTCGATAACCCGTATTTCTTCATTCTTAATAAATGAGATTTCTAGTTGTTTAGGAGCTTGTTAATGTTTCTAATAAATTCCAAACTGATTTCATCTAAATTTGTAGACTTTCACTATTAGATGGTGTTATTTCTGTATCTTGTATTCTACCATTATCTCTATCCTTCTGTAAGTATCCAGGATTCACAGCCAGAAAACAAATTAGGAATTCTTGTGACATTTTATTTTGGTTTCCTTCCTAGTCATAGCTTTAATGCCCCATTTGCTGTTCTGCATATGGTTTGAAATATGTTTAGCTTATTGTCTAAGCCTGAATCTTTATTGTAACATACTGAATATAAATATTTGTTTTCTATTATTATGTCTAACTTTGATTTTGTATTACCATTTTATATCTATCTTTACTTGATATTCTCATTATATTTTTCTTATTCTCTTGATATAAAGATTCTGTAATTCCATTTCTGACCTTTGATATGTTTTCATCCTCAGAATAATAGAAATGCTGACAGTGATGTTTCCATGAGATCATATTGAATGACGTACATTTAAATATTAAACAAAGTGGACGAGAGGCTGTACTCTCGTGTTAAATTTGGGTTATTTTGGCTCTAATTATCTTTGTGTTAAACTTTATACATTTAAATGAAGTGTGGTAGATAGTCTTATTTCCATTATTTCCAATAGTTTGTTCCTTATAGCTCTAAATAGCTCTAATAAAGTTTTTTTCAAAATAAATAAAGATTATTAAAGGAAATATCTTATGTTTTATATTCATAATGCTTTCTCTACTTACTATCATGTACTTTTAAATAACTTCCACAAATTGTTCCTACAAAAGTTTATTTTTCAATTTACTTCATGCTTATCTAGATAAATCTTTGTGGAAATGGTTTCACGTTGAAGGTATAAGTGGGAGATAGAGGAAACCGAATCGATTGTCAAATGTTTAAAATATAGTCTCTATATTCTGGCCTGGAAATTGTATACTCTTTCCATCACATTTCGAGAAACAGCTGAATAGCGACTGAACTTTAAAATGTATGTATTTATTCACTACAATGGGTATTACCCGGTGGCAGAGTTAAATATACAAAATAATATTACAAAAATAAGTGCACAAAGAATTATAATACAATAATCAACAATGTGAATAACTTTCTATCAACAATCATATTATTGTAGCTACCAATGTAATATAAGAGCTAAAAGTTTTGAAATCATTAATTGCTTTACCCTTTATATTCATTAATTACCTATTCAGTCAGTAAAGCCAATATTTTACATTGGTATTCACAAGTTTATAAAATTTCAAATATATATCTAAGTAACGTTTATAATTAACTATCCAAAATTTATTGTATTCAGATTTTTCCTAAATTTCCTCATGGACAGAGGAGAGCCCTGAAAGGCTACTACAGGCAATTCTTCCATTCTTTAATGGCCTTACTAACAAAGGAGAATTTTCCTACGTCACTTCTGTGCCTTCTTCCCTTAATTTTAACAAATGATCGTTTCTTCCGTAATAAGTCGGGTTCTCCAATCTTTCATTAACGCCCACCTATGTATTTAAACCAGCGTAAGGTTTAAATAATGTGCACAACCGATGCTTCTTACGCCAAACTTTTAAAGGCTCTCATTGAATATCTTCCTCTTTAGTGGGTCCAAAATATTTACCTCTTTTTATGAATTTCATAGCCCTTTCCTGTATCCTTTCTAACGAATCAATTTGATTAATTCTAAACGGGTCCCAACATGATGCTCCATATTCCATAACCGGACATACTAAAGACTTATAGGCAATTCCTATGGACTTTGAGCTCCCCTTTTTCAGTATCCTCATTATGAAATGTAATGTTTTCCACGCTTTCCTAGATACAGAATTTCCTGGTCGTCCCATTCAGCGTTACTCGCCAAGTACACACCCAAATATTTTCAGCTGTCCACCTGCGAAATTGTTTCCCGCCCACGTGATAGTCATGTAGGATTTCCTCCTCAGATCTGCTAAATTCAAGAACTTACTTTTCTTAGCATTAGTTTTCCTCTTATTTGCAGCAGCCCAATTACTTATTTCATTTAAATAACCCTGAAGCGCGGAATCATCTACAATATTCCGAATGTTATTGTAAATAATACAATTATTCGCAAACAATCTTATCTCGCATTTAATATTTATAGTTATATCATTAACAAAAATAAGAAAGAGTAGTGGACCCAGTACTGAGCCTTGGGGTACACCCGAGCTCACGGTGCCCCTTCCGGACAGTTATTTACCTAATTTTACCCTTTATGTTCTCCCTTCCAAAAACATTTTAACCCATAAAGCTACGCGTTTATCAATTCCTAACTTCCGAATAAGTAAATTATGCGGCACTAATTAAAAGCTTTAAAAAATCTATCACCACTGCATCAGTTCTTTCTCCTGCAACCATCTCATCTGCTAAGTATGAAATTATTAAGTTATTTGGCTTTCGCACGAGTACCCCGGTCTAAAACTACGTTGCATCTCCTGCAACCACTTTTTGTTTTCTAACTCCTCCGTATAATATATTCTGCAATTAAATTCTCCATCAATTTACACACCTCTTAAGTTAAACTAACTGATCGATAATCATTCATTTCTGTTTTATTGCCCCCTTTATGAATCGGAACTCAACAGTAGTTTTCCAATCTTCTGGCAATCTGTAGTTAATTGATACGTTGAACAAAAGCATTAGGTAGGGAATTACGGCTTCTCACCCAATCTTCAGTATTTCGGTAGGCATGTTATCGTATCCCCTTTGCAACGTCTTGACCCTTTACGCATTTGGAAACCATTATTTGAAAAACAGATACAAAATGTGAATTTAATAAGCTCTCTTTGCCCTTATCACCCAATACAGTAATCCCATTAACGTTAAGATCTGGTAGGGCCTCTTCACTGTCCCTGCGTCTACTTACATAATTGAAGAAACATCTCCAACAATCATTCTCCCCACTAAGGATTTATTTTAAGAACCGTTCTTGACTTGCAACCTTGTAGTTGTTTAAATAATTCCTTAAATCTATTAAAATACCCTTCAAATTTCTTTGTTTCTTTTATGAAACGTCTGTGAAGTCTTTCTTTCAAGTATCCTAATAGATTTTGTATAAAATTCTGGAACAGCGTTACGGTTTTATATGGAACATGTTTTTAATTGTCTCCGAAATAAGTGTCTTGAAACTAACCTATGCCGTATATACACTACTGGCAGATTTAACAAGCAGCCTATAGTGTTCGCGGAGAAATATTTGAATACCATTCATGTCAGCCCCGCGGAAATTCCAAATAATTACTTCTTCCCTTTCAGACCGGTGTTTTCACCTCTTCCAGGTTACATTTAATTGCGCACATCTGTGGTCACTTATACCTGGTAAAACTGAACATGCAGAAACAACGACTAAGGCCTGTATAAAAATACATCCAGTATAGCTGCTTGCCGAGTACCGTTTTAACGACTTGTAATAATCCCTGATCCCAGACAACAAGGCTAATGAGGTTTGGAGCTTCGCCTCCTATTAACTGACCATCCCAGTTTACATTTGGCAGATTTAAATCCCCTGCTTGAATAATACTATTTCGCGTTTTCGAAGCCATTTTTCCCACTAATTTATGAAGAGTTGTAAAATGGCTTCGCCAGGTGGTCTGTAGCAAGCTATTACTGTTATACTATTTCCTTCGATTGTTTGGTCCATAATTTCTATTGCGGTCATTTCTATATCATCTTCAACCCACAAAACTTTACTGCTTAACTCTGATTTAGTGTAAATAAAAATTCCCCCTCCCCTTTCGTCCCTGTCCCTTCTAAAAACCTATAATCTCATCTAAATATTTCCGCGTCATTAACATCAACGTTCAGCCAGGACTCCGTGCCTCTGGTCGCGTTTGGATTACATATTTCCATTGAATTCCAAAATTCTACTATTTCATTTACAATACTACGGACGCTTACCTGTAACAGCCTTAAGGAATCATTTCCCACATGTGAACCGTCGTTTCACCGAAGCTGGTGTCACTGCTGCTCCTGCCGCTCGATGCCGTCGCTCTCGCGAGCAACCCAACCAACTTTGACGATCCTCTTCGATTAAGGTGAACACCATGCCGTCCATAATCCCAGTCATCAGTCCATTAATTAGGGTCCAAAAACTGCACATCCAGTCGCTCCGATACCCATAAAAATGCGCCATTTAACTGCATTAGTTTCCTCCAGTTGACATTGCGTCGCCTCCAAACTCCACTAACGGTAATTTTCGCTAAGGAAACAGCTGTTTTGTCTTGGTAACTAAGTGGTACATGTTTCCATCACAGAGTTAATACCTCTCCACAGGTAATTACTCTGAATATGTAACACAATCGCCCGATAGTCAATTTCCATCTCCTCTTGCTTCTCGAATTCCCTCAACACACCATCACACCTTATGCCAGACCTCAGAATTTGGATTTTTCGCATGTCAAACAATTGAGTCACCGATTATTAGGCATGATTTCTCATTTTCTTTTCCACTATCTTCGCGTACCTCCTTTAGTTGACGGTTTTATTCTTGGAACTTACGAATTTTATCTTCCGTGTTTTGCAGCTTCTCGCGCAATTTCCGCGTTCCTCCTGGAGCTGCTTCAGTTTTTTCTGATTCGTGATGACGGTCTTATCCCCCCCTACAGTCCTCGCATGCCCAATTTTCTTCTTAATTTTTTGGCAGCTCAAATGGTACTATCTCCCGCAGGTACTACACAGGAACCCTGCACTCAGTGCTTTGTTGCAGCTCCCACATCTTTCATCAGCTGTTGTGATTTCCACCGGTCCCGATTTAACTGAATTGTTCCTATCACAAGCAAAGTTACCAATACGAATCCATTAAAATAGCTATTCGAAGTTTCAGACGTTCTGACCGATCACTACCTGCTTTTCCCGAATACCTGCCCGTCCACATTCCTAACCTCGCTCGGTAAAGTACCAAATCCACGCCCATTGTTCTGCAGCTACTTGGTTCTTCCTGGTACGTTCGCACTGCTCGAGGATCTCACGATAACTGATGACAAATGACAAAGAGGGTCGGGACGGATCTTCATTTCGAGATGGGACGCAAGAAACATCGCCATGTCGCCGACTCTGCACGAGAAAGAATCTCCGAGGCTCCCCCGGCAATTGCCCAGGTGGATGCCTGCCGCATGCCGACACCGCACCCAGCCACTGCTGACTTGCCGGCCGCTACCGCGGCATTTGCCGGGAGCCCGGCACTTCCGCCGCCGCAGCAAAGGACTAGAAATCCCGCTTTAGCCGCTGCTTCTCCGCGACAGCAGGGGCAGCTGCAGTCGCAACAGTGTGCCAAGACAGGGAGCTCTTCCACCACACCATCCAAAACAGTGACGAGCTATGCCTCGATCACTGTTAGGCCGCAACTACACCCAGAAACAGCACGAACAGTCAGCATCTCACCACACTCTGAGCCGCAGGCAACTACTTCTCCACCGACAAGAGCTCCGCCAGCAGTACTGGCTCCGTAAGTGGAGTCAGCACCACTCATCACCTCCAGTCGCCGACACCGCTAGGGACGTCCACAGCACCACCGCAGCACTCAGCACCTCCGGCAAGATGCAGTGTGGTCATCTGCGGAGTACCCCGGGACCTAGCAATACGATTTGTCCTTTCCGCCGCACAACACCAGTGGCCTTCGGCATGCACTTCTGAGGAGCGACTACGGGAGACCGTCCAGGGCCTACATTCTGAGGTCCTGACGATAGGCGGCCGTCTCGGAAACGTCGCTGAAGACGTGAAGCACATCACCTCTTTCATCACAAAAGAGCATTCAGAAGCACATCTCCGCCGCCTCAATAACATCGAAACCACTCGAAGGGAGCGTGCACGACCCAACCCTCATTTCTTCGACGCCTACATCAACCAAGCCCCAGACGAATACTACTCGAGAGATCGAGCTAGAATCACCAGCAATCACCGCTAAGGACTCCACCCAGACCACCAATAACCACAGTAAAGCTCCGGCCAAAACAAATGATGACCTAATTAAAACTCAATAAAATAAACAAAAAATACACCACGCCACAGTTCCTTCCAATTCCTCTCCACGCAAATCCCCCACGTGTGGCGGCCAGGGCCCTCGATCATGGTCGTCACCCGGTCATTCCTCACTCCACTGCCAGGGCAATAAGCTGGCAGTTACCTTCCGTACTAATGGGGGTGCAAAAGCGGAACCCCAATACCTCTCCTAACTTCTCCCTTCTAACCCACTCTTAGACATAATCTATTCCCGAAAACCCAATCCAAAAAATGACAAAAAATAAATCATGTATTTTAGAAGCTCTGCATTTTTGTAGTACGATTTTGTTTCTTTTATGTTTTACTAGTTATACAAAATTATATAACATTCCTTCCGAATGAAGAGGACTTTAGAGGCTATCCCCTGCCAAAAAATATTCAACACATACATTTTATTTGACATGCAAATGTCATAGACATTAAGTGTTTTAACCAAAATCGTTAGCACCGTTTTTGAGAATATTGAAACTTTCGAAAAAATCTTCCATATAAACGGTTATTTGGAGTGGGGGGTTCCTTGAAAATCTGTGTCACATCTTTGGAAGACATTGAACCTGAATACCAAGTTTGGTATTTATCGAATATTGGCTTTTGTGTTATGCTTTCATAGTTATAACGCGCGCGCACGGACCTTTTTATAATTTTTGGGGGTTTAGGAGTCCTCAAAATATGTATTTCTGTTTAAATCTCGTCATCGAAATTTTAGGTGGAATACAATACTTTATTTACTGTAAGTATGTATTAGAGAAAGTATATACAAGATGTATATAAAGGCATATACAGTAATTCATGATTTGTTTATGTACCTTCGGAAATGTTCTTGAAACTAAGGCACCTTCACGTGACATCTGCAGTACATTCCACAAGTCGTCAAAATCGTCTGACGGATTTGTATTGAGTGCAATACTGTTTATATTACACATAGTATTACTTGTAAATATAACCTACAGAGTTACCTATATTTGAAGGATATCTTCCAGTAAGCAGAGCTGCACGAGTCGGTGTACAAATAGGCTGAACATAGTGCTGGTTCAACATGATCCCATGATATGCCATGGCGTCCAAATTTGGGGTTGGTATCTGATTGGCGCCGTGAAAGCTGAAGTCATTCCAACCCTGAAAAATAACATTGGAAATAAAGTGTGGATGCCGCGATAGTATCAGGGTAGGTATAGTCACGGCGAGGTGGCGGTTGTTGAACTTGATACCACTGATAGTTCCAGTAACTATAGTGACGCCACTGATGATGGGTTTGTTGCGTTGTAGTGGTACATAGACTGTAATAGCGCTGCGATTATAGCTTTACTAATACCTTCGGCCAAAAAGTCGCTGATTTTACACGCACAATTTATCGAAATGAAGCGACAATTTTCACCTTAATGGATATTGATTTACCAAGGCTATTACATAAGTTATTAAGCTGTATCCTTAGGGCTTGTAAATTTTCCGAGGGACAAATTCATTAATAATTCCGTGGGCGCATACAATCTTTGTTTTACATATTGATTAGTAATACAAGTAAAATTAAAATGTGGGATTTAATGAAAGGTAGTTTTTGCAATGAAGTTTACTTTACAACAGTACCTAGGGACTTTGTTATTGATAAATATATACGGTATGAATTAATCTATAGGTATCTTTGTAGAAATTACGGAGTTGTCTATGAATCGTGGAACAACAATGACAAAGGTATAGAGTATGTGTACTGTATGAATCGTATGAATATGTACTGCAAGGAAATTATGCATCCTGCGTTGGACAGAAAGTAATAATATGAATATTGTGAGTGAAGTTCTGCTGATGTATAGGATGACAGAGGTAGATTTCAGCACTGCGGCCAAATCTATGCCTATTGAACCTACTTAATCTCCAGGAAGCATACATAAGTTTTGAGGAAGTATCAAGGGTGTCAATATCTGATGACGGTAGGTACAACACAGCGGGGCCCTTAACGATTCCAATTGTGCGTCCCGGCAGAGCCTCTCACATACCATGAATATCCACGACATGTGCACGTGGGAGATATCGGTGTAACAGTAGAAACAGTTCTCTTCTCCAAGCATATCCACCGCGCCTGGCCCTGTTACCCAAAAGTTAAATTAAATTAAATTGAGTTTTATTTATGGACGCTCTTTAACTACTATGGTCCTTAGCGTCCCATTCTATATTGGGATTGAAATACCGGTAATTTTACTCAGAGGCCTCTTTATGAGGCTTGAGGTTCTTTTACGTGCCGTAAATCTACGACACGGGACCACCGGCTTTACTTCCCTTCGGAAGGAAGCCATGCTAAAAAAATTTTACGCCCGAAAAAATCCATCGCTCTCGCCGGGTTTAACACGCGACCACGAGAATTAGAGGCTAGCATGCTAACCACTACACCACGAACGACACCCTAAACATTAAAGAGGGAAAATAAGTGAGAAGGAATGAGAAACAGGAAAAATCAACAATCGTAACAGTACGTAACAATCAATCTCAGTATTCGCTTAGCGAACAAGGAAACGCACAAAAAAAATACTTTAATAAGCTTGGTCGGTCACCTTGGACTTTGAATTAGAGATGTACATTTCTGCGATTTTTCCTGCCTGCACCTGCCTGCCCCGACAAGCAGGTTTGCCACGAGCCAAACTACGCATACGCAGGTGGTTTTCCTCAATGCTGGGCCAGAGGAAAACTATCTCAGCGAAGGTTTACAGACGGAGTTGTGGAACCTGCTCTCATAAGTAAATAGGCTAAGCGTTATTTCATGCATGGCCTTGCGATACGACAACATCCTAATGCATTACTGTTATATTGAAGTTATTTTCCTTAATCATATGCCCCAAACTGCTAATGCAATAATTATAATTAAACGTCAACACTTGGGAACTGTTTGGAAAGTTTTCATTGGAATTATTTCAAACATTACGTTCAACAACCTTTATCGACGTTTTTTAAAATAATTTGAGGTATTTGCAAATGTTTTCAGTTTGCAAGGTGAATATGTTTGAATTCGTGCTATTATCGTTGTTGTTAACAGTGTTATATCCATGTCCTTACAACTGTTCAAAATGCACGCTTTTAACAAAGCGCACAAATGAGTTGAAGTATTTTTTTATTATTTCATAACTCTTTACTCACCCATTTTTCCGCCTTTAATTGCCGCTTTGAAGACGTCATGCTGCCAGTTTAATAATGCGCATTCGCTTAGAAGGTAATCTACCTTTTGATCTCCGTCACCACAAAGACAGCCTTTTAAACTGGATGAAGTCTAATAAAAGTGGAGAACGTGTAGGAATGTAAAAATTGTAAAAGATGGAAACGTTTATTTTAAGGTTAAAACATCTAAATATTCGAAAACGTAACAATGCACAATAGCGACAATGGACAGGGACAAAATTTGGTAAAGTATAACAGATTAAACCTTGATTAAATCACAGATAGGTTGATAACTGCACACCTCTAGTTTGAAACCGGGACCTACCGAATAGCAGGCACAACAATCTGGGCTACTCCGCTCGGTGTTCTGCTGGTTTATTTCGGGAACTTGACGAATTTGTAAATAAAATTGACGATGACAATGTTTAAATCCGTGTTCAATTCCTGTAATGTGACTTTCAGGGGTAATTTTAACAATTGTATTTTATATTTCAATTCTGTTCAAAGAGTAAATCCGGCTTAATGTTATTGTGAATATATTTTTTTGAGTTACAGTCGTCTGTGGTAAGAATTACTGAAATAATTAAATGTTTCTTGTTTCAATTAAATGTGATAATTGAAACAAGATGATGTCCGAGCATCGTTAATAAAAGTTCTTAATGCCCATAGGGGTACAGTGTACCTTATAATTTATCTCGTACCCCAACAGTAAAGTAAACCATAAAGTATTATTGTTGACTAAAATGTATTAAATATCCTTATTCCTTGTGAAAAACAAGAGGATAACACTAAAATATTCATAGCACATAAGAGTAATAATGAATGTAACAAATCTTGAAAAAGCATATTTATGTCTATGTCTAGACATGATTAAAGTTCAATAGAAAATAAAAGAAATTATTAAAAGCATTTTTGTCTAAAATAAACGAGAGTAAAACCATAACTACTGGTCAAATCCAGCATAAAACATTTATACAGCTAACTGAACGTTACTGCGTTAGCACAGTTATATAGTTAGTAAATGAAACAAATATAAAAAGTCACTTTCTTTCCAATACACCCTACTCTAAGTTAATAATATACATAATTGCATATACAATATACCTAGGGAAATATCGTAATTATAATTTACATAAAAATTATTGATAAATACTTTTTTCTGGATACATCATTTGTGAATGTCTACAGTGTAGGAAAGGTCATCAGAAAATGATTTGCATGTTGATGTATTTTGTATATCGAAAGCACAAAAGTACTGACATTGAATTTGATAAATTTTACAAATAAATTCATCGGATATACCGGCATGGTTCGCTACGGTTGGTACTAAGGGAGTAAGACTAGGGGACTAGATGCGCAGGGGGATTTAGCACCTCGAACTACAAGACAAATTGTGCCTAAGACCCTGACGGGGTGCTCTCAGGAGGGAGGGGTGAGGCGAGAATAAACAGAGGGCGGCCGTACCAGGAGGCACGACAGGGCAGAGAGCAGTGTCCCTACCTTTTACAGATTGAAACTCCCCTGATGGCACCTGGTGCAAACGGTTCCCCTCCCCTCCTGCAGGTTTGCACATCCCACTGGGAGGCCGGGACTCGGAGACCTCCCGTATTCCCGGGGGTGAAAGGTTACATAGAGCATCCTTTTCCCTTGCCATGCAACGCCGAGACTCCCGCCGACACTTTCAACCCTGAAACAGAACAAGCAGATGAAAGCTGAAGTGAAATGAGAAAGGAAGTGAACTGGAAGGATATGAAATTTGGGGGATGCAGTGAACCTTCCAAGCATTCAAGCCAGCCAGGGAAACCCTCGAAAAGCCATGATTCAGGAAGGTCGTCCGCGGCAATAAAACCCACAACCTCCCGAATGCAGGCCACAGATGTTACCGCCTGAGCCATCCCGCTTGGTTTGATACTAAGATATTTCCCTCCCTGTTTTCGAAATGACAAGGATATATAAAATTTACAGGCAGTTAGTTATCTGTCACATGGTTGTAATGTTGTGTTGCTACCGTCAGATCAACAAGCTTAGTCGTTAGAGTAGCGTGTCAGTAATTTTTCACTTCTCTATCTCTAGGTAGAGGATGTATGTTCCAATCAATAATTTTATATCAAATTTCACCAGAAATACACATTTTGTGGTTCCCGAATCCAAAAGAAGCATGTTTAAAAAAAAAGTCAGTTTGTGTGTGTGAGCGTGGGTGTGCTTGCCTGTAAACAGGGTAACTCACAAATGAAATATAGGATAAATATCAAACTTTGTATTTAAGCTTTCAAGAAAATCCCTCACCCCAACCTGCCCGTTATATGGAAAATGTTATACAATATTTTATTTTCTCAAAAACTATTCTAATGATTTTACTAAAACAGCATATTTGTTGTATATTGACATGAGAAATAAAATGTATACTTGAATTTTTCTTTGAATTGCCCACCACACGCCTTTATTTGACGGAATGGTTTATAATTTTGTATCAGAAATACAAAAACCTACAGAGAAGTGTAGAGCTCTTTAAAATGCACAATTTGTGTCAAATAAATGTTTCCTTAGTGTCAGTCGTTTTCCAAATATTTTATGATGCAAGTGTGTAGCACTTCAAGTCCTTTTTTTAATAGTCGCTAAAATACCTTAGATCTCATACCGACTTTACAAATTAATACACAATGTAGCAAGCAGGTTCGTATATTTCTCATTTATTTTTGGAACATGTTAAGAATAATATTTAGTGAAATAAATAGCGGTAGTGATATTTTGAGTGATAATTCAATGATCGGTGTGCTTAGCTGGGAGACAGTGAAAGGTAAAGGGACGAACGAAGGAGGGGACCCCCGAAACCTGGGCAAAGCACAGCACGCAGGCCCCCTATCTTGTACCTGTGACGCCCGGGATAGAGTGATGAGAGGAGAGATCCGAAGGGCGACCAGATGTGGATGACAATGGGCGCAAGCACAGAAGCGGTTCATAATGTTTCCGGATTGAATGCATCCGACGCCGCCCGGTCCTGCTCATAAACCCCGGACCTCGG
The DNA here is from genome assembly GCA_030765065.1 of Deroplatys truncata. NCBI lineage: Eukaryota > Metazoa > Arthropoda > Insecta > Mantodea > Mantidae > Deroplatys > Deroplatys truncata. The sequence continues at coordinate 109,909,981 of CM060979.1, forward strand.
CAGTTCCCTCAGGGTGGAGCCCACTTGGAGGAGAGACCTAACTGAGAGTCCCCGCAGCGACGCTAGGGAAAAACCTCTGCCGAACGCGCAGTCACCATCCAGCCGCAACCCGCCGAACACCGTCACCTGCTTCTACAATCCTGAAATAGATGACAAGGAAGATGAGGGGTATAGGAAATGAGAGGGAGGAGAGCCTGGTAGAAGAAGAACCACCCCAGCATTTGTTCGTCGATCCGGGGAAACGACGAAAATCCCAAGGGCCAGAGCGGGCGGCCACCGGGGATCGGACCCGGGACCTCCAGAATGTAAGCCACGGATTCGCCGCCTGAGCCATCACGCTCGGTTGTGAGACAATAGCTATGTAAAGTAATATTTGGCAGCTATTTGCAATATAGTACCTGTACAATGATAAAAGTGCTTACAGTTTATTAAGTAGACCAGCATCATTGAGAAAGATCTTCAACTTGAAATAAGCTGAGGGGTTTTCTATTGATCTTTCGGCAAGGATTCCATATGTTGTCCTCATGAGCTCAATTTGATGGCATCTTGTCACTACGTGTTCTATTGTCAGTTTACCAGAACAGAATGAATATTTAGGTGTTTCAGCTTAAGTAATGAGATATTAGTAAGTCTTGAGTAGCGTAAGCGAATCCTTGTTGCTATGACTTGATGTTGGCCTTACGTCTTATTGTAAGGAAAATGTTTAATTAGTTGCTGAAGGTTGTTGTCGGGAGAAGTAAGGCAATAAAGTTTCCACTATTCACGTAGTTCTCTAGAGGTAGGATTTAATCTAGGTGAGGAATATTAATGTATTTATTACGTTTATTACACTTCTTAACGGAGGGGACTATGCATCGATCCAGGGAGGTTATTGTACCTATGCCCCACAAGGAGATGACTCCCGGAGGGAAGAGAAAGTGAGGACACTGGGCGGCCGGAACCAGGAGTAGCGACACAGCAATGACAGGCTCCCTACAGTTTCCAGATTGGGTCGGATAGGCAGACCACGCCCCTTTCTGAAGGGGCGATCCATAAACCCCGCAACCAGCCGAAGGCCGACAGAGGATAAAGTTCCACAAAGAGCATCCTTTTCCCTTCCACGCTGCACCGAAACACTAACACTGACACTTCCAACCCTGAAACGACGTAACGGAGTGAAGGATGAATGGCCTGGTGAATGGAACGAAATGGAAAGACAGGAAATTCGGGGACTGAAAGCAACCACTCCGATATTCGCTGGACGATCCGGGAAAATCCCGAAAAAACCCATGGTTCAGAGTGGGCGGTCGGGAATCGAATCCTTAACTCCCGAAAGCGAGTCGCACGCGTTACCGCGGAGCCACTCGCTTGGTTTTTAACATACTAATCAACGGAGTTTTGAGGAGCAACTCTTCTAACCATCAAATGCGTTACTTCGTTACCGGTGATGCCAACATGATAGGATCCAGACAAAAATTACATGTAACCTCTTTCTGAAAACAGACTGAAACTGACGGTGTATATAATGAACCAAAGGGTGGAGTGTGAGTCGATCTTTCTGTTTGGAGGAACTTTTGGATTCAGTAAACAGTAGGGTGTATTTGGTACGAGATGTTACAATATGACAATACTTATCTAAGAGCCAGTAGTTCGCAGGAGAAGATGAAAACCTGTCAATTGTGCGATGGGAAACAATGCAGTTGGTTTCCGTGATCACTGCATATCCAAATCCGTGATTCGTTTTTGAGCCATATGTGAATAAGTGCTTACATTGTGTGTATTGAGATATCAACACTCGGGAAAATTGAATATGAACATTTTCACCAGTGCCGTATTTTTCTTTTCTGACGATTCCCATGTTTTAAAGCTGCTTTTGGGGATCTTTTCCAATCTTGGGAAATGCTCAGTCCACTTTTGCCTAATGTTTGTTACTTTATTACTTATTATTTAGCTCTTATGCCAAGTTCAGCTCTTACCTTACAGCGTCATTTCTTATTCTATCCATTCTTGTACATAATTCCTCTCCTAAGAAATATCATTTCTGTTGCTTGAATGTTGCTTATTTCCTTTTAGAGTTGGTATCTAGGCTTCACTGCCATAAAGCAACGTGGTTAAAGCGTTACCTTAAAATTGTATTTGGTCTCCCTTTTAAGTTTATTTTTAAAAGTTCTTGAAGTTGTCTCACATATTACTTCAAATTTACTAACTTCGCGTTCAATATCATCATCCTTAAAACTTAGTTCACAGCCAAGATATTTAAAATCAGATACCTATTCCAGAATGCTAATGTTACTTCAAATTTACTAACTTCGCGTTCAATATCATCATCCTTAAAACTTAGTTCACAGCCAAGATATTTAAAATCAGATACCTATTCCAGAATACTATTCGCTACGGCCATCTTTGAGCTTATTGGATATGTACCTTTAAATGCCATTACTTTTTCTCTTTTCTTAATTGAAATGTTAAAATTGTGGAATTCAGATAGGTTATTTAAAGGTACGTTGAGTTTTGTTATTTTGCACCTCAGTTGCTTGAACTATGATTCGTTCAGCCGTAAATACTAGAGCACACACACATACACCTATTGTGTAGACAGGTTGAAATTGTTTCTAACGACTTTAGAAGCAAACATTATGGTGCAAGAAGTAATTATGAGTCAGTGCAAGTCTCCAAATGTCGGGAACCAAATTCAGAATATGCACCTACGTCTTCGATTTAAGAAGACGTTCCGTCGTTGCCACACCGTTAAGGTATAGTACTTGGGTATCATCTTCTGTTTACATCTGCTTGTCATTCGTAGATTCTGACACAAATGGTTTGTTTACATTTCAGTACTGCATCGAGTGTTACACTACGGCATTTGTAGATAACTTTTGTGTTTGTGATATTCTTGAAATGGAACACCATTTACACTTTCAGAACTACGATACAGGCATCTTATGTGTGGCAGAGCCACTGGTAATGCATACGAATGGTTTTGATTAATGCAGACGTTCCATCTGTTGTATACCGTTAAGGTACATTAAGTACATTGTATCATTCTCTATTTATATCTGCTTGTCTACTCTCAGACAAATGGGTTGCGACAATGCACGTTTTCAAAGCCTCGGGACATGCATTTCGTGTATGTCAAAACCGCTGGTGATGCACACGAGGTTCAACGCATGTACAGCACCCAATATCCAAACAGACGTCTACCACAGCCTCGAACGTTCCAAAACGTTCACAGTTGGCTCCAGGAGAAATGTTGCTTACATAGTGGATCATGTATACTGGTCACGTGGGTCTCGAACAGTCACTAAGGAAGTCATCACTTGCGCAGGTGTAAAAACAAACAACTAGCAGCGCACGCACAATTGTTCATACCATAGGATCTTCCCAAAGTAATGTGTGGTATATTTTAAGACAGCCAGCTGAACCCCTATCACCCAAGGGTCTCGGTGTGAGTGATTTCGCATGACGAGTTCAATTTTGTAAATAGACTGTGGACCGTTGTGAGAATGAACCAATTCTGTAAGCAAAATTTTGTTAAAAGATGACGTAATTTACCATTGAATGCTTTAATTGTTTTAACAGCCATGTCTTGGCGCTGCACAATCCCTAAGCTGTAATCAAACACCACGAACACACGTTATCGGCGAATGTGTGGGCCAGTGTTATCCATGATTGGGCCCTATGGACCACTGGTGTATAATAAGGTGTCACGAGATCCCACCTCTACAATTCTGAACAGAATAAACAGAATGATCATGTATTCCCTTCCATTCCACAGGATACAACAAAAGTTTATTACACTCAGCCACCTCACCTAGATTATACGTATTACCAAACACACACAAAGGGAATGTAACATTACATCTCGTATTGAGTGCGATTGGATCACCCACATGCACGATTGTTCTCTGCCTGACTCCACTGTTACAATAGCATATAGGTAGCTCTGAGAGTTACGTTAAGAACTCATATAATTTTACGCAGAAATTACGCAATTTGACTTGTGACCCGACAGATACTCCTTGTGAGTTTTGACATCACATAGTTATTCACTATGGTAATTGTCAAGGACGTCTTAGAACACATTCATGAGAATTTTGCATGTTTTTAAACATTCTCACTATGACGTATTTCCGATGTAATCATGCACACCATGAACAAAAACGTTGGATTTGCTATAGGCAATCATCTCGAACCGTGGTGGCTAATTTTTATGTGGAATGTTCTGGAAAACACGCACTACCAACTGCGATAAAAAAATCTACTTTTTGGGTACGTTTCCTTGACGATGTTTCCGCTATTTGGCCACAGGGCCAAATGGAACTTCAGTATTTCTTAGAACATCCGAATAGCCTAAATTCAAAAATGCAATGTACAACAGAACTAGAATCGGTTGGTCATATTGCCTTTCTAGACGTCTGGTAACTATGCAACAACGAGATATTTACATGTGCAATGTACATAAAGCCAACACATGCAGCCGTTACATCAGTAAACCTCTAATCATCATCCTAAACAAGAACATGTGATCCGAATATCTTCATCAAGAACTAAAACATTTACACCAGACGCTGAAGTATATGGTCACAGGAAGAAGGATATGGATCGGGCATTATGTCCTAAAAGAAACAAAAAACGAGCAAAGAACGACTCTGTTAAAAAACGCTTACTGGGCCTTGAGTATAAATTTTGGATGCATGCATTTATTCGAAAAAGAAGCAACGTGATGGCAATAACCCTGAAGATGTCTCTCACAGATAGAGAGAAAGTCAAGTAAAACTATTTTGACCTACAGACCACGGTAAAACAGACCGGAAGTTTAAGACGATAAAGATATGGACATCGACCGTAACAGCTTACGCATATACCCCACGATGCTTGTACATTTTAAAGCCAATTATAAAAACTCAGAACATGACAGCCAGCTAATGTTTCATTTACATAACATTCACTTGATAGTCTATCACTTTGTCATTCACGGACTACCTGGCTTCATCATTAGTAATATCCTATCACTGGTATCAGTTGAATCAGAGACGAATAGCGCTTCAAAAGTAATAACCAAATCGTTAAAACTGTAGAGGGGATATACCTCGCGATTAAAAATTTTTATCTATATAAAACAAGGTGTTTTAACCTTTTTTTGGTTGGTTTACGTAACCAAGGTGAACCATGCCACCATATTTTCCTGCTATGTAGCGTTCTGAAATGACTTTTCTTGATGCCATGTATGCTAGGTTGTCCTGTTTGGGAATGCGTCTCCATTTTGCCTTGTGCGTGTGATCTCGGATTAACAAAAATTGGTAAGACACAAATGTCTTCCAGCAGTTAACAGAAGCAGCAATCCAAGAAAGAACTATGTTGAATCAGTCCAAATGTACACTCTTTTGGAGTGGTAGCACTGAACTAATTTTATGCACTATTTGTGCCACAGTAATGCTCCCCCACAACTCGAATCGAGGTAGCGTCAATCTCTTCACCGGGGCTTCGACATAAAGCATAATAACTTAACACAAACAGGCCCTTCCCTGTCAACAAAGGGTGCTATATACACGCACCACAGGCTTGTTCTGAAACCTCTGAAAGTCCATGGATCTGAATACCCTTGCAGAATTTTTATTGCTAAATCTAGAAAATGCGATAACGAGCAATATTACTTTTTTTTTCATTTATATGTCAATAGCTTCCTAATTTCTCCTTCTCTATTTTATTTATTAACATGGCCACTCCACATCGAGCTCTGTTTTCCTGTCCTACTACACTAAATATATTTCTGTATATGCACAGTGATTCATAGCTTTCGCTCCTTTAGTTTTCTTTTCGTTTTGCTTATACGGAGTTGTAATGTTTATTACTTTTTTAATTTCTCTTCCAGCATTTGTTCTTTCATCCTTATATATTTTTCGTTTAAAGCACCTAATTTTACAATTTACGGGTCGTTTTCCAGTATATCCATCCGGCTGTATTCCGTGAAGCGACGGAGTAAACTTATTTTTAACATGCCATGTGATAAACTCCCAACTTGAGCACCAGGACTGTCATCAGGGTTTACTCGCATAGTCAAAGTTACCGACTTCACTCCCTACAGTCCGGATTTGGCACCAAGCAATTTTCATCCGTTTCTTCAGCTGAAGTAATTCCTTGGTGGAAAACATTTCAACGAATTGGATGTTGTGAAACAAGAAGTGCAGGTTTGGCTTTCATCATGGTGGCATCATTCTTTGACGAAGTCATACAAAAACTGGTTTTCCGTTACAATAAATGACTGAATAACGGCGATGTCTATGTGGAAAATTAGCTAAAGTCTAAGGTAATAAATGATAATAAAGTATTTGCTAAATAATGTTCTATTATTTTTTAAAAAATTATCGGTACTTCCTTTAAAAACATGCCTCGTATCAATCCTGTTGTACAGGTGGGAATCATGACCTTAAATTAATATGGTAAAACTGGGCTAAACCTGTACAGTTGGTTCCTTTGTTCTTTATTGACAATGGTTAGGAATGGAGTTTTGTCCGATTTAATTAAAAACTACCTAAGTTTCAATGGCATTGCTACAAACAGCAATGGAAGAAAGCTGGTGGAAATAATAGATTATCTAAAATAACAGAGGCCTAGTGGTTACAGAGATGTAGAAAAATCATTAAGAGACGGCAAGAGGCTTGAGACGTGGAAGAAGTCCTAACTTTTGTGCGTCAGATATCAAAGTTTTATTTTTTTATTTTTTTTCTTATATAAACGCTTCTGCTACCACTTAAATATTGTAATTACCTATACTTATTATATATTTCAACACTTTTCCTATTTTTGTTACTATGCACATTTTGTATTTTCTCTTTTATATATTTATATATTTTTAATTTTTTTCAATATACTTACTTGTATACGCTACCATAACTGAAGCGATATTCGGTAACAGCAAATGAAAAATAAATAAATAAAAGCCTGAGCAGATAATTGCACTTAAATATTCAGACAGTTTATGTAGACCAAGGGTGGCGAAAGCGACTTACTTCCGCGAATCACCAAATATGCAACACGCATTGCATCACTCAGCAGCATGTGAAAAACAAAGGGACGGTTGCAGAGAGGGAACGGCGCCTACGAGTCAAAATGACTCGCGAGTCCCGTTTTCGCCACCTGTGTTATGGACTATAGGTTACACAAAGAAGGGGTACACCTCCAACACTTAGACCTACACAGGGGCTACCACATCCCAGGAGGAAGGGATGAAGTGAAAGAACCACAGGATGCTACAGGCAGACAGCCACAGGGACGCGCGGAAGTTCCTATAATTCCGGGCTCGAAGAGCCGTCCCACTGCTGGAATTGCCTAGAGAGGGCGATAAGCGACCTTTTGACCAAGTGGCCCTCTAGTGTCTACGAGGTGTACTCCTTGAGCAGGCATCCACGCCATTTGTTCGGCACCGCAATGCGCCGCGAAACCTAGCACACCTAAAAGATAGGGATAGAATGAAAAGGAAATTATGGAAAGGAAATCGTTGTAGATTGGAAATCAACTCAACATTCGCCTACCTACCAGGGAAACCGACCAAAAACTCAAGGCAAGGGTGGGCGGTCTACGGGAATTGAACACGGGACTAGATAACAATAAGTCTGATTAGAAACGCAATCTTAAGTGCAAACATTATGCTACCACAATGGCTGTCTCAAAGCAACGATAAAAAATAGCGGTTTATTGAATTTTTCCTTAATTCAAGCTGTAGATGGCCATACTTACCACATCATCCGCAAGAATGACTATTATGTGTGGTTTAGGTTTCGCATGACATCCGCTGCACAACGAAAATATCAGAAATGACATCCATCCCAGTATTCTGTGCAGTACCATCTTTACTGAAAGTAATTAAAAGCATCATATTAGTTAGAGCATTACTGGTGAATACATCCGCATTTTCAGAGGCTTAAATTTAAGACATTATCTTTCATCCCAAGAGCTATTATAAGCGAAGCTATAGGTATTCTTACTGAGGTATTAAATAGATACAGGAGGCTGAAGCGATAATCAAATCTTTAAACCGCAGGTCATTATGTGCTACTTTTGAAATTCCACTCTGTGCATCTCCACAAGACACTAATGAATACTGACGTACTTCAAAAATTATTTCAAGGGCAGCATGTAGCGATCTGGATTTAAACATCTGACTATCGGTTTGGTTTCTTGTATCCCTCTTGTACTTAAAACTAAATGTATAAAGAAATTATTTTTGCAAACGTTTATCTCGTTTAGTATATAGAAATAAACTTTTGTAAGAAAACAAAGAACATAACGTAAATGACAGTGGATAGATTAAGTCTGGAATGTAAGACATCAGATTTTTATCAAGCTTTCTGACATCTTCCTGAAGTTATTGTTTAAAGCGCAATTTCAGGAATAGTAATTTTTTAAAAAAAATATCAGTTTTTGCAGGACTTTGTACGATGGAACCTTCGACATTTTTTTTTATTTATGACACCTTGTGAATAACCTGGATCTACACTGTTTGAAATAAGTATCATATTAATTTCGTTAATAATTCTAATTTGAGCAAAAATGTAAAACTAAATAGCACCTATGAAAGTAGGTCATGCCCTCATCAGTGCACCTATAAATTACAAAACATTTTATTAGTAAAATCTTAATACGTGACAGTGTAACCATGCGTTTATTGTCCGATGCCTTTTAAGTCTTCAAAATACCTTTTTCTCAGCTTTAAATTATATCTTTAGCTTCTTTCCAAGTGATTTACGCTAAGAGTTCTTTTTTAATTTTTATATACTCACATTGAGGAAAGGATATATACAGACACAAGGGGATTCTAATTTTCCTTTTTATTTCTCTTATCGAAACCGACACTGTTCTGAGTTACAAAGATCAGCTCCAACTGACATATAGTTTTCCTACGTACATATTTCCATCGATGATGTTTCAGGATTTATTTTTTCTTTTTTGGTATCTTAACCTAAAACGTGTATTTCCGATGAAATTTCCATATCGAATTTTGGGTTACAGTAGCTCACTATAGTTAAGCAATACAGAAAATAAAAATAAGTAGTATAAAGACGGATGAGGAAGAACAGGATTTCCTGGATAGCTATACTTCATTACCTTGCTTCCAGATTTATTGCTGAGAGGGATTAAATAGTCAAGGTGCGGTGTCTAAAGAAAGTTTGTCTAAATAGCCTGGATCCAAGAAAAGATTGTCGAATTGCTCAGAAATTCTTCTCAGACTTAAACAATGAACATAAATAAACGAAGTGAAAAAATAGCCTATGTTATAATAAACAAAACGTTAACAGACATTGGACAGTAACTAAAATACCCTACCAATGCTATGCTCTGCATCGAGAGTAGGTTTAGTCTCCAGAAATGTGACAAAACAAGTCCCAAAATCTTTGCTGTGTAATACTGAATTTACATACCATCTTATGAACAGCGATTTCATATCTAAACACAACGGAATTTTAATTTTAAAATTGTACCATTTTCTACTCCCCGTGCCGTTGTCGGCGCATAGAAGATATTATATCCTTTCAACAAGTTCGAGAGCACCCTCTAAGAGGGGCGGATCAGCCCGCTTGTGTGGTGCGCCTAGGATCAACTGCGCCGATAACGTCAGACGACAACAGCAAGGTATCACGTATCACGAGGACGGCTGGCACCTCCCGGCCAGGCGATACTGAGCCCGGCCGACACACACCGACAGCCGGCAAGAAAATAAATTAGCTTTTATTTATGGACGCTCTTTATCTGCCATGGTCCTTAGCGTCCCATTCTACATTGGACGTGAAAGACCGGTAATTTTGCTCAGAGGCCGCTTTTATCAGGCTTGAGGTCCTTTTACGTGCCGTAAATCTACGGCACGGGACCACGCTTTACTTCCCTCCCGAAGGAAGCCATGCTAAGGATTTTACGCCCGAAAAAACAGCCGGCGAGAGAAGCACTGATTTGAACTTTAGAGGCACGTAGCACATGATGTAGTGAGGGTAGGAAATTCTATACCTTGACTATTCAAAATTATTACACATTCTTTTCGTAACTATTTGCAAAATTACTTTTCTCGCGTTTTCCCTGTACGCGTTAGATAAGTAGGAAATCATAAATTCAAATCACGCCACCAGTATTCAAAAGTTTAAAATTAAATTATGGAGTTGTACGAAAGCAAAGATCTTTTAAATTGTAATTCATTTAAAATTGTTACATCGTTATATGCAGTAAAGTAAAGCTTATAACTTATAGGGTCAAATCAAAGTTTATAATAGTAGGTGAGTTATACCTAAAACAAATTAAATGCAATTGTATCAGAAATATTTAACTGTTACGATAAAACACGACATATGATTTCTCGCAGGCATTTCACCTTAGTTTTCCCTCACGGTAAACCTTTAAGCTAGCATTACGATTCCAACCTTCTGGACAGACAAATTAAATGTCAAGATTCAGCTTCCTTTCACCAGTGTCTGCATTATATAGATACATATGCGTAGTTAATTCTAAGCCATATTGCAAATGGTAGGAGGCATTTAATATAACATTACGTAATGGCATATAAATATAAACTAGAAAATTACTATTCTCCTCAACTATTACAAAACAGGAAAATGAATAGTCCTAATAGAATATTTTAATTTCTTCTGCAATTTGGGCACGAGGCTAAAGGTATCTTTCTTTAGCTAGCAAACTTAACTTTAAAGAAAGCTGCGCTGATTGATGCATGCATACTCTTCTAAATAGTAAACCAAAGAAACACTAACAGGGCAGTCTACCGTTACTATTATAAGATTGTAGAAAATACAATATTCTCGACAACACAGCGCAGTACCATGCCAGAGTTTATCGAGAAACCATTGAAATCTGCAACCATACATAATTTTAACATGAAAGAGGAAGTAGCACTGGTGCACAACGCTTGGATCCCGGTGTTCCAGCAATCCAGCAATCGAGAACAGGTCGCCCAGGTTCACCTGGGCGGAATGTGATCGCCACAGTACCTAGCCGCGTATGCGGCTTTACCTGTGCGATAAAGAAGGTTAAAAATGAATGTACACAAGCTTTTGATGTCTTGGGCGGGGTTTAGCTTTCTGCGCTACCATAGGCTGGGTCTGGGTGTTCCCTCATGGGCGGACTAGCGACCATGTGGTGACCAAGCCCAATGCTGCTTAACTTGAGCGACCGCTTGTGGGGTCGTCAAGTTAAGCAGGCCGGGATGGCAGCAAAGCAAGATGGGAATGTTAGGTATTGGGATGGGGGTACTCAAGTTGGCGGCAGGGCGGGTCGCTGCTAGATGGTCACTCATCCAGCTAGCGACCGGGCCCAATGCTGCTTAACTTGGGGAAGTTTGTGGAATGAGGGATTGGCAGACCTCAGCCTCGGGGGTCCAAGCCGTCCTTCGGCAACCGGTAGCTCTTTCTCCGCCTTGGCGCCTTGTGGTCGTAGCGGCCCAAAGAATTGACCAGCTGGTTGGTGTGGTTGGTGAGTGTCGTGTACATGGTGCGGGTTCTCTCCCGCACTACGTCCACGATGTATGGGAGACCGGAATTGGTGTGCAGGATGTGTGACGGGAATCTACGCCCGGTATCATAGATCATCCGAGCGCCCTGTTCTGAACGGTTTGCAGCCTGCGGATGGTGGTCGCTGCCGCCGATCCCCAGACCTCGCAGCCGTACAGAATCAGGGGCGGGATAATCGCCTGATATAGGCGTAGTTTGAGGCGTATGGGCATTGTGGAGCGGAATACAGGGTACAGCTGCCTGAGCGCGGAGTGACCTTTGCCCTGACATGTGGCGCGAAAGTGAGGCCGCGGTCGAGCGTGACTCCGAGGTATTTGGCTGAGGTAACACAGGGGATTCTCCTCCGCCGCAACCTCAGAGGCCGCTCGGGCCGCCACCGACGGACCTTCGCCAGGAGAAGCGCAGAGCTCTTCCCCGGGCTGTGGTCATCCTCCACTTTTCGCTCCACCTGCCAATGGCTCGGAGCTGTTGCTGTAGAGGAGGGAAACAGAATCGGGCATTCTTGCTCTGTGCATTATGAGGACATCGTCGGCATATTGGCACGTAACAGTCCTGGGTTCCGTGGGGAAGTCCGACATGTAGGCCGCGAAGAGAAGCGGGGACAGTACACTGCCTTCCGGGACTCCAGCGGCTATGGGACGGACTGAGGAAACCTTCCCCTCCACTCTCACCCTGAATGTGCGATCCCGAAGGAAACTGCTTATCAGGGCAAGATAGGCGGGAGGGATGTCTGACTCCTTGAGTTTGTACAAAAGGCCTTGATGCCACGTTGTGGCAAAGGCCTTCTCTAGGTCCAGCAGCACTGCTATGGTCTTGAAGTTCTCCTGGAAGCCCAGGGAGGCCTTCTCGGCCAGTCGTAGTAACTACAGGGTTGTGGAGTGCCCATGGCGAAAACCAAACTGATGGTCCGGGAGGAGCTGCCTTTCCTCAAAGAGAGGTGTAAGGCGGGCAAGGAGCAACCGCTCAAAGACTTTTGAGACGGTTGGGAGCAAGCTGATGGAGCGGTAACTGCATGGAAAGACCGGATCCTTGCCGGGCTTTAAAATGCATAACACCCGCGCCTCCTTCCAACTAGTTGGAAAGTAACGGAGGTGAAGGCATGCATTGAAAATCCGCGTCAAATGGACGACGGCCTTCTTGGAAAGGTGCTGGAGCATGGGCGCCGTGACGCCGCCATGCCCAGGGGATTTGTTCGGTTGTGTTTTCGAATCTCGGAAGCCACCTGTTTAGGGGTGACTATGGGAAGATGGACCTCCTCGTGGCGCGGTTGTGGTTCCTCGTAGAGGTAATCCACAGTCGCTTCCACGAGTTCAGTAAAGTCTTCGTCCTGGGGGTCCTCCCGCGGTTCGAATTGGAGTTCTAGGTGGTCTGCAAACACCGTGGCTTTTTCGCGGGGCTCGAAAGCGAGTCTCCCGCAAGTGCCGTGCAGAGGGTGCTGGTACTGGGTCTTATCCTTCCTCAAGGATTTGATTATCCGCCATGGTTTCTTTTCCTGCAGGTTTACGGTCTCCATTGTTCTTTCCCAGGCCACCTTCCTGTGCACACCGAGCAGTCGCCTTGCCAGGGTTTTGAACAGCTGGTATACTGCCCCTATCCTGGGATGGCGGAAACACTGCCATAGCTTCCGTACAGTTGCCTTGGTTTTTAGCAGCTGCCGGAGTTCGTTAGGAATGGTTCTCGGGTTGGGGATGTCAGACGGGATGCGGTGGGTGTGTGCACGTACCGCATTCAGGATCTGTTGGGAGAAGTCTGCCGCCGCCGCTTCCAGCGCATCGATGGAATCGATACGTGGCCGCGGGTCGACAGACCTGTTCATTTCTTGGACGGCTGCATACCAGTCGACCTCGTTTACCCAGTCTGGGCTGACCAGTGCTGGCATTGAAACGTTGGAATCCACCACGACAGGGTCATGGTCGGAATCCAGCTCGTTTACCGCCGAGAGCTCTAGATGGAATGGAATGTTTTTGGTGTTCATGATGTCGAGAATATCCGGCCTGCCGCGGGCCGGATAAAACGTAGGCCCTCTCGGTCCGTGCGCGATTAGGCTTGGGTATCCGCTGATGAGGCGGTAGAGTCCGCGGCCTTTCTGGTTAACCGTGCGGCTGTACCAGAGCCCGTGCTTCGGGTTGAGGTCTCCTGCAATGCAAACCACTGGTGTAGCTTAAGTAGGGTTCGGTAATCTGCTTCATAGAAGCGATGGTCTGGAGGGTCATAAACCGCTATCAGCAATGTGTCTAGCCCGCCAATGGCAAGCCGAATGGCACAGGCTTCCACATGCTGTAGTGGAGGGAGAGGGAAGGGGGTATGCGTGATATGATTTTTGTGGAATATAGCTGTACCGCCCCCCGGTCGGCCGACCCGATCTTGCCGATGGGTGACGTAACTTGGCAGCGAAAAGTTAGTACCAGCAATCATGTGTGTTTCACAGACCATTAGAATATCAATTCCGTAGGAGGTAACAAACTCAAGTACGCTGGGGTAATGCCCCCTTACTCCGTTAGCGCTCCAGAACGCAGCACGTAATGGCCTCCGGAGGAGTCTGGCAGCCATTACGAAGCGGAGTTAGGGAACAGATGCTCCAGCGTTTCGAGCATGACTTGGTGCTTTTGAATGGGGCTTAACTGCAGGTTAGCGAGTTGCAGCTTGCAGTTTCGTAGCGCAGGTAGGGCCTTTTTTGATGAGGTCACCAAACCACAGGGATAGGCCCCGGAATTCTTCTAGATCGGTTTGGGAGATGGTGTCCCCAAAGCCTGCCATGGACGCCGGTGATGTTGCCGGGAGCGACGGTGTATCTGGCACGGAAGTGGCCGGTGTTGTGGGCACTGCCGCGGTCGCTGGTGGTTTAGGTGCCGCCACTGTGGGCGGGGCTTGGGGCTGTTGAGTAGCCGAAGCCTGTGATTGGCCCGGCATAGTTGTAGATGCAGGACCTTTGTTGTGTTTCTTCTTCTTGTTCTTCTTCTGTCGTTTTGTTCGTTGTTGCTGTTCTGTAGGTTGTCCCGGCTGTGGCACTTCCTCGGGCGATGTTGTCGCCGCAGTGGTACTCGGCGTTTCTGCTGGTCTCTCCCTAGAAGCCGAAGCTCCTCCTGCTCCTTGGATCGTCGTCTCGGCCTTCTTGAGAGCGGCCGCAAAGGAGACTCCCGGCCGGACTGTAGCCGGGGCCGGTGCTCCTTGTCGGCGGCTCTCAATGATCCGCTGTCTCGCCACGCAGCCCTTGTAGACACTGACGTGGTCCTGGCGGCAGTTAGCACATGTCTTCTCCTGGGATGCCTTTTCGCAATCCCGCAGAAGATGGGGTCCAGCACAGTGCAGGCATGCAAGCTTGCGCTCACACGCCAGGCTGGAGTGATGGAAGTACATGCATCTGTGGCATTGCACAGGTCCACCTTGGCCGTAAAAGCGTTCAACCTTTACGACCGTGTGGAACAGCACCCGAACAGCGTCAATGGGCTGATTCTCCTCGCCAGGGACCTTGTCCACAACGACAAGGTAGAGGGGCATCGGAACTTTGACCGGACCTTCCTCGGTAACAATGGTCTTCCTGAGCTGTGCCAAAGCCGAAACAGCAATGTTATGTTCTTCTAAGAGCGCAGCCCTGACGTCGTCCGGCTGGCACTCTGATTCCAGGCCCCTAATCACCCGGCGCTCCACATGTGGACGTTGCGGTGAGTATGAGTAAAATGGTATGTGCAGGTCTCTCAGTACCTGCTTGGCTGCCTCGAAATCTTCAGGCGTGAAGGTCTGTATATGGACCTTGAAGGGCTTGCGTTTGGCTTCAAAGCCGCCCGTTATCTTCGCCGCCAGCCGCCGCATGACTCCTATGTGATCCCTGAAGGAGTCCGCTATGATTGGCGGTAGCTTGGCCCCCTTTTGGATGGGGGTTGTACTGAAACCTGTGGTGGTGTGTGCATACTCACGCCCGAGTTAGGTTTGGAGCCCGAGGGTGCCCATTTCCTTCCCTCGACGACAGTGAAGCCGTCGAGATCGGACTCCTCCCCCTCCGATTCAGGCAGAGGGGTGAGGAAGGGGTGAGGGAGGGGTGAGGGAGGGGTGAGAGGGGATAGCTGGTGTTACACCGGTGGCGATCTTTTGAGGGGCCGAAGCCTTCCTCTTAGATCCCTTAGACCTACCTTTAACTGAAGCTCCCAGTATGGGAGAGGAAAAGGAGCTGGGTCCTGGTACTTGCCCGTCGTTGTGGTCAAGGGTCGGCGCGGTTGCCCTTTGGCTGTCCGCAGAGGACCGGACCTCCGCGAGGGAGGCGCCTGTTCGAGCCATATCGGCCCTGGGTGCCGGACCAGAGGTCCTGACCCATGGCTGTGGTCTTGCGAACCCGCTGTCTCGTGGTCCGTCAGTCAACACTAGGATTAAACCTCATGTACCAGCCGGACAAGTCACAGGATCGTAGCTGCACCCGCACTATGATTGGCGGACAGCTGCCAATAGGAGTAAAGTGGGTGGTTCCTCGCCTGCCTATATATATATATATATATATATATATATATATGTGACGGGCGCTATGTCTAGCGTCACTGGTGTAACTTTAATTCGCGCGCTCCTGTGGAATGCCGGTGGCATCTACTGGCAGCAGCACGAATTTGAAAACTACCTGCGGTGAAACAAAATTGATGGCATTTATTTGCGAAAAAATTAAAACAGGAGCACACTTTTAAGCTCAGTGGTTACCAAATTTCTCGGACTAGCAGATTTGGACGGCAGGGGGGATGGCATCACCATTTTCTCAAAAACACTGTTGCTCATGGTCTGTTACGCTGACAACTTTGGCGGCGCTGGAGTTTACGGCTCTCAAAACACGTATAAATCACAGAAAAGTGTTGTTGGTAGCGCGATATTGACCCCCTGACTCCCATTATTTTTGAGAGACCACGAACAGATCCTTGCTTTAGAGGAGCACGTTATAGTGGCAGGAGATTTCAACACTCGGCACCCGTGGTGGCATTCTGGGCAAGTAAACACGGCCGGAAATTTTCTCGTAGAACTTATAACGCAAAATGACGATATTGAGGCTCACTTTCCCCCAGAACCCAATGTTTGGCAAAAAATAGGTTACTTTGGTCCTGAGATTATGGACCTCGTGCTCACAAAAAATGCGACTCTCTCACAGAACGTCACGGTGTATCACAGCTTAGACTCTGACCAACTACCTGTGTACTTTGACATCTGCGGCACAGTCACAACCGGCTTGATCGGTCCTCAATGCAGAGCTACGACGAATTGGAGCCATTTTACTTTCGACATGCACAGGATAACTTACCTAAGCTGTCATACTACAGCGAGGCAGACGTCGATGCCGCCATTGAAAATTTCACTGTCTCGCTTCGCACTGTCTCGTACGCTACCACGTACGCCACAAGTCCACCCAATTTTTGCACCTACTCGGAGGTGGAGCAGCTCATTGCCAGGAGGCAGCGCCTGATGAGACTGTAGCGGCTCACCCACCAACCCTAATACAAAGTGCTAGCGAAATAGCTATGCAACGTCATTCGGCAAGAGATTCAGCTTAACAAAATTGAACAGTGGGAAAATAAGATGCTGAGTACCGCCTAGTCGGACAATTCTTTATGGAAATTATTAAGGGTATTCGAGGTCTCCTCTAGCGTCCACTCTGACACTGAAGGCGCTTCACACTTCCCTCGGCCTGCAACTTCTCCGGTGAGGAGAAAGGCGAGGTGTTCGCCGACTGCAAAACAAATTCAGTGTAAAACCAACGACGAACCCCGGTCAAGAACGGGAGGTACTGACATGGGTACAAAATTAGGTGGCGCAGAAGCAACAGCAATAACTGCGCCTCATAATGCCGCAGGAAGTCTACAAGCTCATTAGGCAACTGCTTAATAGGAAAGCCGCAGGCCCGGACAGAGTGACAAATGATGTTTCATTACAGATTTTTTTTCAGGAACAAGGCGAAATAGTGGAAGCTAAAGCGATAATCAAATATTTAAAAAGGGGCCGCTATATGCTGATTTTTAAATTCCACTCTTTGTATGACCACAAAAGACCTCAGGCATCTCCCGAGCAAAGCTCTTGTGGAACTCACCAATATTTTCAACGCCTGTTTGAGGCATAACTGTTTCCCCGCTACTTGGAAACTAGCCAAGATAATTATGCTACCGAAGCAAGGGAAAAGTACCAGGCAATCTCAAAATTATTACTCCATTAGTGTCCTGTCTACTATTGGAAAATTGCTCGAGAAAATCATACTTTGTCGGCTTCAAAAACAGGTTTCGGAAAGTCTGCATTTCTCAAAATCTGTTTGGTCTTAGAAAAGGTCATTCCACAGAATTACAATTGCTGATGGCATAACCGAGCAATTTAACAATGGGGCTTCAATGCTGGCGTTATTTTTGACGGAGAAGCCGCATTTGACAGGTACTGGCACAGTGGCCTGCTCTACAAACTGCACCATGACTCTCCCGGCCTCCAGAATTACATGTTAGTGCTTCAAAATGTCTTGGAAAATCACCGCTTCGTCCAAGTGGGCCACTTCTCCACTCGGGAGCGAGTTATGCAACTGGCGTCCCTCAAGGGGCAATCATGTCTCCTTTTTGTACATATTATTCGCAAATGACTTCCCTGTGGACGCCAGATGCAAAGTCGCCATGTATGCTGACGACACTGCCATCTAGAAACACCACAAAAAATCTTCGTTTCGGACTAGCAGAAATGCAGCGGTATATTGACCTCCTCCTCTCTGTCTCCATGATTGGAAAATAGAAATCAATGCAAACAAGTGCCAGCTGATTTATTTTTCCAAGCGGCTGCGCCCTCCGGCTATAGACCTAACGGCCGGTGGTCAAATATTACACAGTGGTCAGCATGTCAAGCACCTCGGCGTCACTATGGGCCGTAGGTGTTCTGCCCACTTAAAAATATCGCCAACAAAGGGCGGCAGTGATTAAAGTTATGCGCCCCATCTTCCTCAGCAAATAGCTACAGTTAAAATACAAACTAATTTTTTACAAATCCTTCACACTGTTGGTGGTTCTGTACGTCTGTGTGCCCGGGCCAATGCATCCAAAACTGCTCAGAAGCAAATCCAAACCCTCCAAAACCTGTCAATACGCAAAATCCTCAGAGCATCCATCCTCACATCCAACCAGACGCTTCACTGCGAGGCGAATGTACCCACCATAGCAGACGCCATAACCAAACTGCAACCTCTGTATGGGCGCGTATTAGAGGGCACTGAAATTCCCTCATCTCTGTAGGGAGGGTAGTCGAATTGTTCCCAACCAAATGATGCGATCAGATCTTGAGTTTGTTTGGCTGTGTGTAACCGGGCTTTGACATGAAGCAAAAGGATTCCACGCGAAAGCATTCCACGTCTTTTGTTCTGTATTGCACGACGGAGATTTTGTAGTGCCTCACAATAAACGTCGTTGTTCATTGTCGCATTTCTGGGCAAGAATTCACTCAGAGAAACACCTTGTCACTTCAGAAAATCTTGCAAATGATCTTGCAAGTGGATATCGTCTGTTTGAATTTTTCTTCAAGAGGGATGCTGTGTGCCTCCACTCCATGGATTGTTGCTTTGATTCAGGAGCCTTCTTTAGCATATCGCGGCAGCGTCAGGTCAATTACTCTTGAGCACCCATCTTGAGCATAATTTTCGAAATCCTAAGCGTCCTGTTACAAGTTGTAGATGACTCGAAATTTGTGTAAAGTGCTTAGACAGCACAGATATGATGAAACGTATGTTCTTGCGAATGTTTTCTTCCACAGCTTGTACCAAATCATCCGGGAATACAGGCGGTCGGCCACTCCGAGGCTCATCATGCGCATTTTCACAACCTTCGTTAAACTGTCTAACCCACTTCCTACAATTCCATCACTCATTATTTCACTATAAACCTCACACCATTGGCAACGAATGTTTTCTGGCGTAACAGTTCTCGCATTCAAAAAACGAATCATTGATCCGACTTCACAGTCGGCGGGTCGTTCGATTGTTTTGAAAATTTCGAAACGCTCTAACAACAGGAAAACACAAAATGACGATCGCCGGCAGCTGCGTCTGGCTTCCTAATGAATGGTGAAAGTGATCGCGCATGCGGCAAAATATTAAAACGGTACTTACTTTAAAAATACTTCTGATATCTGCATTTCTCAAATTACTTTACTTTATGTTTACTTAATTTACAAAAAAAATATTATTGTTGAAGTAACAAGCCGTTGTACTGAATAAAAATCACCGTAGTGCTTCTTATTCTCATAAATGTTCCAATAAATTATGAAAAGAATACCCCAGGGGAAAAGGGAGGTAAGTCATGTTTTCAACATTTTACACAATATCAAATATAAAGTTTGAAGCCTAATAACGTTTATTCACAGCTAAATAATTTATGTCATTTATATTATAAAATAAGCACAGATTCCTTTTTTTATATTGAAACATGAAAAATCTAATGTTAAGGTTAACACAAAATTTACAATCAAACATAATGACAATTTTTACTGCAGAAAAAGGAGGTAAGTCATTAAATTGAATCATTAACTTTTAACTTGTAGGTATGAGCATCACATTAATTTACAGTCAACATTCTTTTCTTCTGCCTAGATGCATGTGGTAAGTTTGTATAATAGATTTAAGCCTCTCTGGAGCAAAACACTTTCAAAACTTGAAGATCTTAGAAATTTTCCTTCGATATGGGTAGAAGTCCTTAATGACGCATAGGAGGATGCAGGAATTCCTGATGGTCCAGATGTGGTACAAGACTTCTGTCTGATCGGTTCTTATGCACAACCGTAGAAATCCATGCTGCATTATAGTGTTCCTGATGAATGATGAGGCGAGTTTGGCCTGCTTCAACTTTTAACTCCCTTACTGACCTAGTTGGAAAGAGGTATTTATTAAAGTTATACTAAAGGAAGCTTCTCCAATCTCTCACCATTCCATCATCTACTTATGACTCTGAAGGGTTCAGGTTTGACTAGCACTTTGGAACACTCTGATCCAGTCTGTAGGAACCTGTCACAGTTTTTATACTAATGCCATATCCTTGTCACATTCCAGATATGAATTCTCTGTTATTGGGAATGTGACAGAAACTGACTGCAAACGTTTCCTTTAATGAACAATCTAATGCAAATATTGGAAGAGGGTGTAACTTTTATTTATTCACCAGCTGAGTCACAGAAAATGTTTAAATGCTGGACTTTGGGATAAGTGCATTTGTAATGCATTCATTAACGAACCACATTACCTCATTTGCTTCTTTTCCGCCACATATTTCAGGATAAACATAGGAAATGGCCTTGTTGTTAGACAACTGGTGAGCATTAAAGGAAAAGAAGCTTAATTATCGCTTATAGTAAACAACATTTGCAGTAATGTTTGGACAGAGGAGATTTTCCTGAAAATACATGGAAATAGATTCAGTTAGATGATCCTTCCTACTTCTTTTTCTTCCTTCTCTCTTTCGGTTAAAAATGTTTCAGCTCTCAGAATATGCTGTTTATTTTGGGTTTCTAGTTTTGTGATCTTCTCTAGCTCTACTTTCTCCTCTTCATTTGCATTGTATATTTGGGACATGAGTGATTTTTTATTTGTAGCAAATTCATCACAGGTACGACAGAAATCACTTCAGGGATACCAAAGTAAATGTTAAACTATGTGTTATATGGGTTTCACATGACACTACGTTTTCAGGATACTTTTCTTTTTACATATTATGCATTTTAGTAATGTTTAGTTCCTTGGACAAGTATATCTTTTCTGTTTTCTTTCTACTATAATGGCTTCTGCGGCCTTGAAATGATGAGATGTGACCTGCAACAAGCTGTTCAGCTTCTGGGGGCAATTTTTTATGCCTATTGGTGTGTTCGTCTTGCATGTCTATTGGTGTATTTTCCTTGGAAATGTCTGGATATTTTCAAGACTCTTTTCAGAAGTAGCATGTAAAAAGCTAAAAGCTCTTTTGCATTTTTTATTTCATTAAGCTTTCGCTGGTCTTCTCTGTAACTCTTACCATGTATTTAAAGCATTTTTCACGTAGGACTGCATCTTCATCTTTTCTTGGTTTCCTCTGTTTGATTCGTGGAATGTAATTAGAGAAGATAATTGTAAAGTTTTTTTTCTTCCAGCTTTGCAAAGTATTGAAGTCACTTTGCTGTTGTACATTAATAATGTTAAAATTACAAGGATCTCCAGTTCCATATGTTTGGGCTGTGTGTTTTTTGTTAGTAGTTATACAAAGAGAATTAATATCTAATAGCGCTTTTTCATAGATTTTAAGAAATAAAACAATTTATTTTATTATCTAGGAGCCATAGTGCATAAAATGTTATGAAATCTCTATTCATCTTGAAAACTACTGAATTATGCTGATTTCACGTTACTACGAATAAATGCAGTGGTAAATGCCTCTTTTGTGAAGAATTCACACTAGGACGAAATATCCCATGTGACAAACAGAGCATGGTCGCATTTGCGGAGTTTTCCTGGCGAGTTTTCCTAGAATCATGATCATCATAAAATATCTCTAAAGGTAATCTTATTAAAATTACCAGAGTGATATACAACACTATTATTGTTTTGATAGCATAGCTCTTATCACTTGTGGGCCCAACAATATTAGTAAATAGCTTTGTTTCTTATCTAAATCCAGTTGCAAAAGATAGTAGTATGTTACAAAAGATAAAATGAATGGATTGTCATAGCTATCCTTCACATTAACCTAAAAGCACAATTTCCCTGCTTTGGGGAATGAAGAAGAAAATAGTCTCACCATAACCAAAGCCTCTGAAAATCATTTTGGCCACAGCTGGATAGCCTTAGTTGGGAGTTCTTGAAGCACAATAAGGACAGGCCACATTGTGTCTTGTGCGTGCTTTTTGAATCTGATATACTCTGAGGAGTGTGAATTTAATTAGCTTAAGCAGCTAATTTTAGGTTATATTACATTGGATTGCATTCTGTGAGTTAACTAGCAACCATAAAGGCTTGTGAACACAGAACATATCAAGGGCATGTATAAAAATTACATATAAACATAAATATTATACAGAATATAGAACAATTAAAATAAATAAAGACATAATATATGCGTGTAAAGGAAATGTACAATATAGTTACATGTATACATAAATATTACGTAGAATACAGAACATTTAAAATAAAAAAATATTATGTACAAAATGAAACAAAGCAGGTGCAATTTTGTGCAAAATCGAATACCTCCTTGCCGTTATAAGGCTAACATTATATTTATAGATAAGAACAGTTACGTTAACTTTCACTAGGCTTGTACCTTTTGTTCGTCTCATCATTTTGTTCTATTTGATTTGTAATGCATATATTTATTGTCAGTTCTTAATATACATACATTTAAATAGCTTCATTAATTCTAGAGCAGGCATCAAATGCAATTGGCAATTGTCATTAATATTTACTAATTCTACTTACAGAGCTATATATGTATTATCATCAGGATAATTTGTCATTCAGATAATCTTGCATAGAATAATATGCTTTTGAGCATGGTACACTTTAACAGTAGCTTTAAAGACGTTGAAGTTGTCAAATTTTCCCTTAAGATCATTAGGGAGAGCATTAAATACCTTTATGGTCTCATAATATACACCTTTCTGGAAGCAAGAAAACTTTGCACTGGGATGATGGATGTTACCTTTTTGTCTAGTGTATCTCATTAATTTCCATGTTTGTTATAAATGCGGTTCGATTGCATACAAAGAATTTTAAGATTGAAAATATGTACATGCAAGGTAGGGTTAATATCTTTGGTCTTCTAAAAAGATGTTTGCAAGAGTGTCTGCTATGGGTGCTGGAAATTATTCTTATAACCTTCCTTTGCATGAGGAATATTCGTTTACTTACTACTGAGTTTCCCCAAAAGAATATTCCATATTCCATTATAGAGTTAAAATATGCGTAGCATACTAATTTAAGTGTATCTATAGTTTGGTAAGATATACGTAATGTGAGCTTTCCAATCTAAATATCTGTCAACTTGGAGGCCCAGATATTTAATGTTGTTTATTTGTTCTAGTAACATGACATTAATCCCAAATTCTATTGGAGGGTGTGATGATCGATGGGTTATAAATTTAACAAATTTTTGTTTTGTCTATATTTTCAGATACTTTGTTAGTTTTAAACCAGTATGGCATAAGTTCAAAACACAATTCAATTTAATTACACACTAATTCAAGTTTTTACTAGTCACGCTCGTGTCATCAGCAAACAGAATGATACTTGCAATAACCTTTATATAAAACGATAGGTCATTTATCTATATAAATAGTAATGGTCCTAGGACTGAACTCCATATGTTACTGTTTTCCATTTTGGTGCATGTTTTCCAAATCCAATATCATTAGCTACTTCAACACTTTTATTTTCTTTCATTTAGATATGATACGAACCAACTTAGAGTTTCATTTTTTAGTCCATAGAATTTCAATTTTGCTATCACAATATCATGATTAGCACAATCAAATGCCTTTGTTAAGTCACAGAAAATACCAGCTACATACATTTTTTTCAAGAACTTTTGAAAAATTGGCAAGAGAGATATTGGTCTATAATTTGAAACATTATTGCGTTCGTCTTTTTTGAAAAGTGGTTTAACAATGGAAAATTTCATTCTGTCAGGGAAAATTCCTGCCCTTAGTGACTCGCACAAATAACTAAAGGGAGTAGAAATTTGAGATGAGCACGATTTTAAGATTTTTATTGTTATTTCACCAAAACCAGAAGAATTTTTTGTTTTGAAGGACTTAATAAATTTGTTTATTTCAGAAGGCTTTGTCAGATTAGCTTTAATTTCAGGCACTTCATTAGTGAGATTTGATCTTAGAAATTCCAAAGCTGCCTCTTTACTTCCAAAATTAATACTTTTTTGTTAGATCCAAAAACAATTTGTTAAACATTTCTGCAATTTCATGAGGTTTACTAATTTCTTGATTATCAATGTTTAGTGTCATTAAGTCATTTTGTAATAAGTATTTATCCGCTTCTCTTTTTATTATATTCCAAGTAGTTTTTATTTTATTGTTAGAGAGTTGAATCTGTTTATTATAATGCTATATTCTAGCTGCTTTTATTACCTTCTTTGGAAACTTAGAATATTTTTTATGTAGTCTTTTAAATCTATATTATTACTAATTCTTACTTGCTGATATAATTGCCTTTTACATCTGCATGACGTCCTAATTCCTGAAGTGATCTAGGCATTCTCTCTTTTGAAGTTAGATATTTTGTTTAACTTGACTGGGAAGCAAGCGTCAAAGTGGGTTTTGAAACATTGAAGAAAGCTTTTGTATTTATTGTTAGTTCTATTCGTTTGGTAAGTTTGATTCCATGATTCAAGTTTAAGTTCTTTATTAAACTCACTCAGAGTATTTTCATTTATTTCCCTAGATTTCTGATAAGTATATTTAGGTTTGGATTTTAAATTTAGCTTTTTAATGTGCAAAGTTTGTGCATCATGATCCGACAGGCCATTAGTGTTTTATGAGACATTGCAAAATGTAATACTATCTTAACTTACAAATATATTATCTATAGCTATAGAAGAGCTGTTTTGGATTCTTGTTGGAAAGTTTACTGTATGTGCCATGTGGTATGTTGTAAGTAAAGAGTGGAGTTTTTCCAAATAATCAACATTTATATCACCACGTATGATTAATTCTCTTTTTGTTTTGAATAAAAATTTTGGATGCTCAAGTTGCTTTCTGAATATTTCAGAATTCCTAAGGAAGATCGATAAAGGGCTACTATAGTTAAAGTCAATTTACTGTCATTTATCTGAACTACACGGAGTTCAAGGTTTTGTTCACTGCAAAACTTGGATAAATCCAAAACTTTATACGTCACATCATTTGTAACATATATACAAACTCCACCTTTATGTAAGTTTTTTCTTGAAAACTCTGCACCCATGCAATAAAATTGGCTGAAATTCCTGTTGTGCCAAGTAGTGTTCGGATATGCATAAAATGTGTGGCAGTGTGTTTTCAGTATTAAGACTTATAGTACGTTGGTCTATTTTGTTTCTTAAGCCTCTTAAATTTTGATGAAATACAGACAGGTAGTTTTTTTATTATTATCATTATCACTTTTGTTGATGTCAGAGGCAATTATTTCTATAGCTACTTGTGGATACAGAGGTATTTGGGATGATTATCTCAATTTGCTTTAAGTGTCGATGATATTGACTATGGGGCATAGGTAACTTAAAAAAAGACCTCCTACTAGTGACAACAGGAATTTTACCCTTAATTCTGTCAGCAATAAGAAGAGAAAGCTTCTCTTTGCCTCTAGAATTTAGGTGTAGACCATGAGATGTATAACCATGGCTGCCTATACCGTCGACATCTGTCTACACATGTGAGAGGCAGCAGGACTTAACAAGGCATGCTTAAGTCTCAGATTCATACCCCTCACCCTCCAATGAAGCTGAGGCTAGCCTTGCCTATGAAAAAGTCTCACTACCTTCACACTAGTATGACTGCTGGTCTCACTGATGTCACACAGATCCTTTTCAATAACATAACTACTATTTCTAACCAGGCTATTCCCTGGCCCACCCACTATCACTAAATGATCCCTCTTGGTAAAACCTGTAGTTAGCTTTACCAGGTCTTCAGTGGCATCAGGGAGCGCAGCACTGGGTTTAACTATGCCTACTACATCATAATCACACCCCAAGTCCCGTTTGAGCAGGGATGTTCCTCCCATGACTACTCCCAAGTAACAAAGACTTGCTTTTTGTGTGATTTACAGATTCATCTAAGGCCTGCTCTTGGGGATTTGTGGCTTGATCAACATTCAGCGTTTCAATAACACTTAATCTGTTGCTCAGTTGGACAGGATGTTGATCATCTGCAGAAAAACGCCTTTTCCTTCTGAGATTATTCTTTGACACCATCCTGAAGTCCTTAAAGTTATTGGCCAACATCTTTAAAGCCGAAACAGTCCTTCTAGTTTTCTTTTTTGAAAAATTCTAGTTCTTTTCTCAAGTTGGAAATGGTTTCCTCGTGCTTCCTGATCAGTGCCTTATACTTACAAAGTTCACAAAACCACTTCGCACAATCTCTCGCATTCTCACAACCAATGTTTGCACACGCCCAATGAAACCAAAACTTGCATCCTGTACAGAAAACACCCTGGATAACCCTCCGGCGACAAGCACCGCGATTACCACTAAGATCACAGATTTACCACACATTATTAGCACTCTACACTGACAGAGACAATAAAGGTGAACTAACACCGTAAGAAGATTAGTACACTCTGCAAGCACTTATATTACGACTACCACGTTTTTCCAAAATACACCAGCAGTTAGGTTTGTTTACATTTAACGCAAGAGCGACGGGTCATATTAAAACATCACTATTATGTCGCAGTTACCCGAAGAAATTACTACACTTATACCAATTTATAATACACCTACAGTTTTATATCTTAATAAGTTAGTCTACAACACACACGCACAGAAATTGCGTACAGTTACAAAGGGATAATCTAATACACGTCTACCTAACTTAAACCAATAGTAAAGCAACAAAACACTTATTTCACTTCTTAATATACTAGTAATACACAAAGCACTTATTTCACCTTTTAAACCGCTAGTAATACACTAAGTAACTTCCTAGTTAGGTATAAACACAAGTTATTAAGGTTCTAAAAACAGAAACACGAAAAATAGATTATACAAACACAAACAAATCAATTCAATATGGCGGACGTAAACAGCTGATATTAATGTACGGTATTAGTTCTTTTTACACTAAAATATATAGCAGGGAAAATATTCTTATTGTAAAGCGACTGCACTTTATACTCGACTACGCTTCTGAAAGCTTTAACTGCTAGAGAGATGATAGTTTTAGAAAAATATAAGTAAAACTACGGGAGCTCACAAATCCAGTGTCTACACTCAGCAGCCACCTAGCGGCGGATTATAAATTTCGCGTTAAACCTGTGCCAGACCTTTCTCAGCATCTAAGGTAATATATATATATATATAGGTTTCTGTCTAAATTTTTATATGACTTAAAAAAGTATCTGGTTAATGCCTCAAAGAGAATAAATACTTCATCAAAGTTGTACAATTAGTTTATTGTTTACTGTTATTTTGAACCAAATCCTTCCCACCTTCCGGCTGACAGCTGGAAGGTAAAAAACGTGAGAACAGGTGAAAAATCATAAATAGCAAAAGAAAAACGATGTAAATTTTATCATCACTAGTTACTCGACAACCAAACCAATAATTAGCTTAACCTTAGGAAGATAGAAGTGAATCGAAGGAACATTACGAGGGCCTTGTAACCAGGAGTTCTTGACAGGTCCCTAATATTCCAGCGTCTTCCCTTTCACTTACTGCTCACACAAGTCTCGTTACAGACAAGGCGATGACCCACACAGAAAGCACCAGTCCATTAGAATGGAAAGGATGAAACTACAGGAAGATTAGTAGAAAATCACCTAAAATCCTCGACCATTTTGGCCGGCAATGAAAATTGACCCCGGGCCCCTTGAATGCTAGCCGCAGACGTTACATCCTCAGCCATTCGTTCGATTTCATATATTGTAAAGCCAGAGGAAAAGTCATATTTCAATTTATTCCAAATTATTTCAAATGATCTGTGCTTGTAATTAATAGCACTAATGTCTAAACATGTTATCGCCTATATTGTTGAACTTAAGGCTATGAGCTCCATTCAGTGCGCAATATAACTCGGGGTAGTATTTCACCGTAGTGTTTGCTATAATAAGGATTTTAAATGGAGACTAATTAATTTGATTATTCTCCCTCCATCCTTTACTTCGAACTGCAACTGGAAAAGTGGTCCAGAACCCTGCTTTAATTGCAGGAAAGATTAAATAAGAGTTATCCAAAAAGACCGAAGTGGTCATTGAAAACCGGATTTCTTTACTGAAAGCGCAGCGGTAGAATAATTACGTCACGTAACCTCTCCGATCAGAAGTGCCATGAATACTAAGAGTTCTATTAAATCACATGCACGCTTATGCATGATGTAAAAACTTAAATTCGGACCAGCTGAAAGCTGTAGATTTCAGTGGCACTCTTGTGAATATGCATCACAATGGAGCTGTTAAAACTCCTCTGGAACAGTCATTAGGTTTAACCCTCCAGTGACTAATTTATCAGATATACGGCGACTGAACTTTCCCAGTCGCTCTCTAAGCTATCCGCTTACTGCTAACTGCAAAATCAGAGACTTTGGATTCCAGTTATACTTAGATCTTGCTAACGTCGTGTAGGTGTCGGCTACCTTAAGGTAATAGGTAATTCCGTATCATTGTCTCCAAAATGTCCTACAAGAACTAGGCATGGTTAAGAACGAAAGTTCTCATTCAGTCAGGCCAGGTACTCAGGCTTCATCAAGAACTATGGTTTAATGAAAAGCTAAACTGCATACTCCGTTGGTATTTGTCAACTAGAATGGAAAATCTGGCATATCTTAGGGATACGTGTACATACAAAATCCTTCTTATGTTAGAACATTCTATTCCGTAAATAATGGTTCATCCCTTCGTCCATTGACACATAGGCACGCATGCATTGCTTTCTGCCACAATGGTTCAAGATTCTTGTTGAATTTTATGCTTAAAGAAAAGCTGTGGTGATAATCGCGAATTCCTAAACCAACTCAACTGCCCTAAGCCCTTGACGACTCTGCATGGCAGTTAATAACATGCAAGGGAGAGGAATGCGCAAAACATCATAGCCAAGCTTCTTAAGAAAGATAAATTCTTCACCAAAGATCAGAAGAATTTAATGAAGCTCACAGACACTTCTTGAATTTCAACCATCTAAACCGGATTTGTTTGTTGTGACTGGAAATGGGCCATTGAAGTCATATTTGGATGCCAAGGGCAAGCGCTTATAAATATATCCTACTTTCTGAGGGAACAGGATCACAAACTCCCTTAACGCTGGCAGTGTACTCCTGTGTCGAGAAAATATGCAGAAAATTAATATATTTCTTTTTGTTTGCGCCTTGACCCGATAATTTACAAAATATCGCACTCGTATTAGTGCTTCTATTTGATTTCTTGCGTCATAAATACAAACAATGGAACAACCAAGAATTGTTTCTCCAGAGCTCCCTTTTATGTGAACTAGATATACTACTTAATACCGACAAACCACGCATGCACAAAATAGAAATATCTCGGAAATAATTATTGCTAACCATTTTTGCCTGCATAAATAGAAGTACGCAGAACTAAAACAGATAATAGTAACACGAATAGTTTGATTTGCAAACATTTTCAAATCTCATTCTTTTTGCTTTCTCTAGCATGTACACAGTAATAGAGAAGGTGTAGCATTCCAATAAAAATTTTGATACCGAGATTTCACCGGAAATAAATTATTGAGGTAATTTTGGAAAAATGTCACGCGCGCGCGTGAGTCTGTGAGTGTGTGTGGGTGTGTGTGTGTGTGTGTGTGTGTCTGTGAACAGCGTAACTCAAAAACCAAAAGTCAGATCAATACCAAACTTGGTATTTAGGTTTAGCAAGAAAGCCCTCCCTCAAGCTACCCTTTTCAAATGTTTCGATTTTCTCAAAAATGGCTGTAACAATTTTGATTAAAATACCATATGTTAAATATAATACTTGACAAATAAATACTATATCTTGAATTTTCTGCTCGTATAATTAGTAAACGTTACGCGATAGAGGAAAACGTACTACACAAAAAATATAGATCTAATCAAAACACATAGTTTATTGAAGTAACTTTTGTGGCATCAGCCATTTCTGAGATATCCGTTATTAATGGTTCAAATTGCTCAATGCTTAGTCTTCTTTAAAGTCTTGTCGACATTCAGCTGTTTATCGCGATGCCATGGAAAGAGTATGGAATTTAAGGCCAGTGTATAGCGTCCACTTTAAAACATTTGCCTATTGCTATTCTCTATATATCTATAACGAAATGCGTAACGCAAGTATTTCCGGAAAGGCTTATCTCGATTAGAATGAAGTAGACAAGAAAATAAATTTTCGTAAGAATAGTTTGTATACCTACTAATAAGTGATAGAGGGTAGAGAAAGTCATATGAATGTAAAACATCAAATATATTATTATTAATCCATTTATTTTACGTCACGTTAACTACATGGTCATATCGCGACGGATCTGTTAGTAGATAACTCGTGGATCGATGTTTGGCGGACAGTTAGTCTTCTAGGTCTCATCCCTGTAACCACACCATTTTGCTTCGTCAGGTGTCCACAGAAACCATAGTGCATAGCAACTTATCTTCTGCTTCGTGCCGTGCAGATGGCAATGGGGTGTCGTCCTGTCTATCTGTTTTAATTGTCTGGGAATAGAAAGGCGGACAGTTAGCCCTGTAACCATACCATCTTGCTTCGTCACGTGTCCACAGAGACCTTAGTGCACAGCAGCTGTATCTTCTGCTTCGTGCCGTGCAGGTGGCATTAGGGTGCCATCCAGTCTACCTGTTTCCATTGTTTGTGTATATATGGCACAGCATTCTCTATTACCACCTATTTTTTATTTTTACTATTGCTTCAGACTTCAAGTGAAAACTTTGGGTCGTGGTATTAAATATCCAATTGGATATTTACCTTGGCGCCTGAAAAAACTCAGATTGGTCGGCACACGGGATTTAAATCCGGGACCTCCCGAATGTGGGCCACAAACTTTACCGCCAGAGCCATCCCGCTCGGTACATCAGATTTGAAGAAGAAGAAGAAGAAGAAGAAGAAGAAGAAGAAGAAGAAAATTGGTGGTGATGGTGGTGGTGTGGCGGTAGTGGTGATGGTGGCGGTGGTGCTGGTGGCGGCGGCGATGATGGCGGTGAAAATAAACATTTTCTAAGAAGTTTAAATTAGGAAATGGACTTCATAAATCATTTTATCGAGTTAACTACAGCTTTAAACCTAAGCTGTTTGGAAGTGCATTTAGTAAGCTACAAATTGCCTCTTTTTAACAGAAGTCTAATATTGTTAATCCGCTGTCCAGTCATGGACAGTGAAAAAACATTCTACCTTTAAAACAGAATGAATTATATTCATTCATTCATTATCTGTTTACCCTCCTCTTATGTAGGACTTACACCCCCCAGGACTTACAAGCGGTGCCTGGGGTCAGAGGCCCGTCGAGGAGCAGACACTCGTGGATCAGACAGAGCATCCAGGATGGGTGATCAGCCCGATGCCTGGTATGGGATGAAGGAAGTAGATGAAACGAAATGTTGGTGAAATGGATGAAAGGAAAGGTGATGATGGAGCAGTTGGTGGAATGAATGGCGGGGGAAACCGGAGAACCCGGAGAAAACCCGCCCAGACGCCGCTTCGTCCACCACAAATCCCACATGCAGGTCCCTGGGATTGAGCCCGGGCCGCCTCGGTGGGAGGCGAGCGGTCTAACCGCTCGGCCACGGCGCCGCCCAGAATGAATTATAATGCTTTCATAAATCCTGCATAAAATTAAGTCTGTTAATTAACTTCCATTTCATGGGCTAAAACGGAAGCGCTTGTTTTTCAGAGACATGTATGAAAATGGAAAGCTAATAAACTTATAGGAAACAGTCAAGTAGTCGCCGAACACTCTAAGTCCTTCCATTTTGTTTTAACATGCCTCATGAAAGACACTCGTGCAAAACGGCAAAACACTGAATGAGATTGAGAAGATAAAGAGTAAAAGAATAACTATGTCTGGTTGTTGATCTATCTCTATCTCTTTTCCTCCTCCACTCTCTCTCTCCCACTCTTCCCCCTCCCTTTCTCTCCTCAATGCTTCCTCGCAATAAAATAATCATTTTGAAAGGTTAAATATTTTAACTATCCTATCGTCCACTTCACCGAAAATAGCGTTTTTGTATGTTCATAGCTTTCGACGGAAGTTACTAACATGTTAATGAATTTGCAATACATAGTAATGTAGTTCTAATACTGAAAATGTTGAGGTAGTGGTCCTCTAAACTTACACAATATTTTACACGGGTTATCTACCATTTTGTTGCGGCGGGAATTGTTAGATTAAATAATAACAATAATAAGTTGATATGGAATAAATATTTGGAGTTTTATTCCACAAGAATGTGGTTTTTTCACAACACGAAAATTAACATAAAATATTACTGAACGTGTTAATTAATAAAACATTTAAATTGTTAAACATGAGACTCTTTTACATAATACAAATGACACTGGTATATATTATGAATTGTTTTCTCAGGACCATTTCCGCCAACATTTTTCTCTCCCTAGCTGCTTACACACCTAAGTATTTTTCTTAGTATGTTACTTTACGACACTCCTATACCAACTGAGGTAAGAATACATGAATTTCTGCACTTGATATAAGGATCACTATTTCTTCTCTACGGGATTCACGGAGTATAAACATTTGCTAACTCGTTCCTATGATGGTTGTAGCTAATATCCGTGTTCTTGGTACTAATTCCATATTAACTAGCCTATGCAAGCGGTATAACCCTTCTTTTTAAATTAAAATACACTTGTTCAGTTAGTTTCGTGAAGACCCACCCGCGTCTTTACCCAACGCGAGCTTCTTGGCGTCTCTTCACTTCCTTGACGTTGATTCTTCTTAATTACCTCTAATTTTCATTATCTTACTTTTATTTTCGCAGCGTTTAGTACTTTTTGTCGTTGGTTATTCCTATCTAAATCACTTTCTTAACTATACTATCCACTCTTCCAGCTCATTAAATATTGTGATGGTTGTATTTATTTTACAAGAATGTGTTAAAGATAATATTACACATTTCGAGATATTCACGACAAAATTGCTTTATGTAAATCCATGAAATTGGCTTTAGAATTCTTGCGAGTCATTTCCCGGATGCTTACGCAAGCAGGGGTTTGTGGCATGATTTTTATGGGAATGGTCACCTCATGTTCTACACGTGGGTGGATTATGTAAATCATGCTGACACCCGCATATGCCAGGGCTGGCGTATTTATATCCTCGGATATTCAAACTTACTCTTTTGACGGTTGGGGCTCTGCATATTACTTTCCTAGCAGGACTCTTGACGGTCAGCTATTTAAATTTATTTTGTGCTAGCTTGCAACTTCGATAAAGTCTCTGGGCACGACGACGACGGAACGCCGGATTTCTTCCGTCAACCAGGTACACCCAAAAGCTGTCTAACTCTCTGCCTTTTGCAATGTGGTGTAGAATAGTAATCAGAAACACTAAAATCTCTCTTGGAATAAGAATTACACGTCTAATAGTGTCACCTTATCACCATCCTTCCAGCTACGCGCAACCTATAACCCTCTTGACGACATCCCTGAGCAACGTCCTCGTCACACTATTTGCACTTTCTTTCCTATCTCACTACAATTCACATTAATAATAAATAAAACTTAATTTCTTTACAATTATTCTTCTTTGTTTTTCTTGAAGTGATATTATATAAAGGTTTCTTTAATTCTGTTCTTCTTCTCCCTTGCTTTTTTTTTATTTAATTTTATTTCCCGTTGCTTTTGCTCTAAATTTAATATTATGCACAAAATAAGGAATTTTGATTATTTCTCACTATTTGCATTGCTTCCGGGTATTCTTTGTTTGAATTTCGTCATAGGATTAAGAGGTATAGAGCGCATTACTCAAATAATTTTAAATTAAAAGACGCCAAATACAACC
Source organism: Deroplatys truncata (assembly GCA_030765065.1). Taxonomy (NCBI): domain Eukaryota; kingdom Metazoa; phylum Arthropoda; class Insecta; order Mantodea; family Mantidae; genus Deroplatys; species Deroplatys truncata. Next base: position 109,944,128 of record CM060979.1, read on the forward strand.
GTAAATACAAATAATTCCTTATTATTTGACAGTTTAAAAGATCTCGTCATAATAACTAAGGTAGATTCTCGTTAACTCGTGAATGACATAAATGATACCTCCAATTATCGAAAGCTGAGGTTATACATACGACAAGCCAAACATTTTAATTTCAAAGGTTTTCTACAAGCACGGTGTAATATAAATAAAGTTCATTCTAAGAAATTTCCGATGGTGTCAGGCTTAATAGGACAACAAATATCTAACTGTTATATATAAGTTTGATTGAAAGGAAACTGTAACTATCTCCAGATTTTAGCGTGTATATTTTAATTTCCTTTAATAATAGTAAAAATGAGTCATTATTTGTTATTATTATCATTATTAAACTACGTCAACAAATATCAGGATTATATCAACGTAGTCAATGTGGCAGAACTTGGTCTCACAGGTGCGCATATAAGCACACTTAAATCAATGTATTGGGTCAGGATCATACTCGTAACCTAGTGCAAAGAAAGTTGGCGTTCAACAATCCTCGCCACCCGGAACGACTTTTTTCTCTCGTTCTTTTCGTTTCATTCCTTTCATGTTTCTGCCTTCCCGACCAATGGGGCATGTTTCTGCTTTCCCTTAATTTTCCCCTGTTTCCTATTACCCGTACATTATTATTATTATTATTATTATTATTATTATTATTATTATTATCATCATCATCATCATCTTAAATTTTCAGTGGATAGCTTGTGAAGTCCTTTTCATTAGGAAGGAATTTTGTATAATCTTGTATAACAGGTAAACGTTACAGAGAAAGACAAGAACGTACTACACGTACTGTAGCATTAGTCACTTCCGAGATATCCCTTAATATTGGTTTGAATACTTTTTGTCATTTTAAATACTGTCGCTATTCATTTGTTTCTGGTGTTGCTATAGAAAAAGTATGCAATTTCAAGGCCGGCATATACCGACTCGCTTTTAAACATCCGACAATCCATTCTGTTTCTATGCCCTTTCTCCACCATGTACCTAGTAAGTAGATATGGCATTGCATTCCACCCAAAAATTCGGTACCATGATTTCACCAGAAATATATGTTTTGAGGCCCACTGAATACAAAAGAGTCTGATGTGACACATTCACATGACTTTCTTTAGCTCTATCTTTATTAGTGAGTATACAAAACCTTCTTCTGTTTACGCTCCTCGTATGTAGGACTTACACCCCCCCGGCACATACTAGCGGGTTCCTGGGGTCAGAGGCTTGTCAAGAGCACACACTTTGGATCAAATAGAATATCTAGGATGGGTGATCAGTCCGATGCCTGGTATGAGAGCGAGAAAGTTGATGATATGAAATAGATGAAAGCAAAGGTGATGATGGAGCAGTTGATGGAATGTGAAAAAGGTTTATTTTAGGAGGAGTTGTATTGTAGTTCGACTGTTGGGGAGCCAAACTTGAAGTAACTGCCCTACGTATGGTACAAAGTTTCCGGTGGCCTTCGCGCCAACGTTCACTTTCCGGTGGCCTTCGCCCCAAGTTTGCTTTCCGGTGGCCTTCGCCCCTCTTTTAGAACCTTAACTTTGTAGTTTTATGTTTCTATAAATATTATATTTTTGTTTGCCTCGGCTGCGTCAGTAGTAATTTGTAGAAACTTGTTATCTCTTTGCAGGGGGTGATGCGGCTAAAGAATGTAGGCTTACACAAATTATAATTTTTACTTCACTCCTTTTACTAATCCTTCACGCGATTAAATAAAACTTCACTGATATAGACAGCTGTGAGATTATTTATTAGTTACTTGCACTTTTTAACACATGGACTTTAAAATATTTTCGCCGTAATGAATTTTTGTCTCACACTGGATACGTGCCGAGCGAATGAACTGCTCAGGTACGTTGCCTTCTAGCGACTGCCGTTTCCCGCTTAAATTTGTAAATTTTTCTATTTCAAGTCTCAGATTGGCTAATCCTACTCCAATAGAATGCTTTTATTTAACTTAAGATTTTTCTAGTTGTTGATTGGTTATTTATAAACTGTTTTAAATATTACATTATTATTGCTCCAAGAATTACTAGTAGCATTATTAAACTTTCCAATTCATCATTGCCTCAAGGTTACCTCAGTTAGTTCATTGTTAGCAACTTTCGGCCTCTATTCTCACAGCTTCTACATTAGTAAATTACCTAATACATTCACATAACATTATTATACATATACATAATAAAAATAAACATAATACTATGACTGTTACATACATTTTATATATTATATTATACACATATTGCTTTAAGGCGGGCTGTTATTGAATTTATATAGTATATAATTAGACTGAAATAATTTGTGTTAAAAATACTGCCTCAAATGAATGGTGGGGAAACCGGAGAACCCAGAGAGAGGCTGCCCATAAGCCGCTTTCTCCACTACAAATCCCACTTGCGGGTCCCTGAGTTCAAACCCTGGTTGCCTTGGTGAGAGGTGAGGGGTTTAACAATTCGGCCAGCGCCGCCATACAGACTATTCTTACATTCTATCTGATACATTTAATCCAAATAAACTCTGGCAAAAATAGCTATATTACACATTTCATTATAAATACAAAGAGAACAGCGACAGGCAAATGTTTAAGAACTGGATGCTGATCTTAAAATTCCATACTGTTTCCATGCAATCGAGAGAAACAACTGAAAATCTATGGGACTTCAAAAGAATGACAAGTACTGAGCAATTCGAACCTTTAATAACGGATATCTCAGAAACGGCTCATGCTGCTGCAAAAAAGCTTATTTTAAGTAAATTGTGTGTTTTGAATAGATTTACATTTTTGCATGGTACGTTTTCGTCTACCGCTTAACGTTTACAAGATATACAAGATTATACAAAATTCTTTACGAATGAAGAGTACTTCCTAAGCTATTCCCAGAAAATTCAAGGCATACATTTTGTTTGTGATGTAAATAGCTTTCGTATACGGTATTTTAATAAAAATCGCTAGAGCCCTTTTTTTAGAAAATGAAAATTTGAGAAAAATGTTCCATGTAAAGAATAGTTGGGGTGAGGAATTTTCTTGAAAATATTCGTGTCGCATCCTTGGAGGATACTAAGCTCAAATACCAACTTTTCGTTTTTGAGTTATGCAGTTCAAAGGCAGATACACAAACGGACATGCTTCCAAAAATGATCTATTTGGATTCAGGGTACCTCGAAACATGTATTTCCGGTAAAATCTCGCTATCGAAATTTTGGGTGGAGTGCAACGCTTCCCCTACTTACTATACGTAGTAGAGAAAGTAAAAATAATTTTTAGAAAAGTTGTCGAGTGTATGTATGTGTCTGTGTCTGTCTATCCGGCCGTCCGTCTGTTGTAAACAGCATAATTTAAAAGCGAAAAATCGGATCAACATCAAATTTGCTCTTTAAGTTCAGTACCTTCCGAAAATGAGTCACGAAATTTACAAGAAAATTTCTCTACCGCAAACCGCCCTTTACACGGACATTTTTCGAAATATTTTATTTTCTAAAAAATAGTTCTAACGACTTTCATTAAAATAACATATATTAAAGAAATTTACATTACAAGCACATATAATGTATATCTTGAAATTTCTGGGAATAGCCTTTGAAGACCTCTTCACTGGAAAGAATGTTGTATAATCTTGTATAACTGGTAAGCGTTAAACGATAAACGAAAACGTACTACAAAAGACATACTCTTTAAAACACACAAAGCTTTTTCTGTGGCATCAGCCATTTCCGAGATATCCGTTATTAATGGTTCGAGTTGTTCAATGCTTAGCCATTCCTTTAAAGTCCTTTCAACATTCAGTTCTTTCACACGATTCCTTTGAAACAGTTTAGAATCTTAAAGCAGTTTATAGCGTCCAGTTCTTTAACATTTGACTATCGCTGTTCCCCTTGTATCTATAACAAAATGTGTAATGTAGCTATTTCTGCAAAAGTTTATTTGGATTAAAACGTAGTAGATATAAAAAAGCTGATGTGATACATTTACATGATTTTCTCTACCCTCTATCTTTATTACTGGGTATAAAAGCTATCCTTAATAAAGTTTATCTTTCTATTTACTACATTTTAGTCCAAATAAACCTTTGCAGTAGCTACATCACACATTTGGTTATAGATACAAAGAGAACGATAGTCAAATGTTTAAGAAGTAGATCTTGCTAGTCTTAAAACGCCATACTGTTTCCACGCAATCGCGAGAAACAACTGAAATTGACAGACTTTAAGAGAATTACCAAAAATAATAAATTAGAACTTTTAATAACGGATACATCAGTAAAGTTTATGCCACAAAACAACCTTATTTGAAATAAGTTGTGTGCTTTAAACAGATCTGCAATTTTTGTGTAATATGTTTTCGTCTATCGCTTAACATTTATCAATTGTACAAGATTATACATAATTTCTTCTGAATGAAGAGGACTTCACAGGCTGTTCCCAGAAAGCTCAAGATATACATTTATTTTTGTTATGTAAACATCTTTAATATATAGTATTTTAATCAAAATCCTTAGAGTCATTGTTTAGGAAATAAAAAAATTTCGAAAAATATTCCGTGTAAATGGTAGCTTGGGGTAAGGGGATTTTCTTGAACATCTTCATGTCGCATTTTTGGAAGATGCTGAACCTAACTACTAAGTTTGGTATGTATCCGACTTTTCTTTCTGAGTTATGCTGTTTACATGTATCAGGTTCTTTTTCTACCTATTTCATGTTTATCGAGATACACCTTTGCAGATAAACCGAATCGATAGTCAGATGTTTAACAGCTGGTCGCTATATTTTGGCCTTAAAATTCTGTATATGACATCGCAAGAAACAACTGTATAGCGATCACTTTTAAAAAAATGACATACGTATTGAATATTTGAAACCAATAATAATGGACTTCTCTGAAATGGCTAATATCACAAAACATTTATTTGAAATAAATGGCGCGCTTTAAAGAGATCTGCACTTTTTATGCAGAACGTTTGTGTCTGTCTCTTAAGGGTTATACGTCATACAAAAGTATAGAAAATTCCTTCCTCATGAAGAGGACTACACCCTCAAGATACCATATTATTTTTCATATAAATATCTTATATATGGTAATTCAATGAAAATTGTTAGTGCTATCTTCGAGAAAATAAAAAATAGTAAACTTTTTTCATGCAAAGGGTAATTTGAGATGGGGAGATTTTCTTGAAGCTTCAATTCTAAGTTCGGTGCTTATGCGAGTTTTCGTTTTTTATTTATGCTGTTTACAAGTACACACACACGCGCGCGCGCGCGAGCGGACCTTTTTCTAAGATGCATTTTTCAGATTCAGCGTACCTTAAAATATGTATTTTCGGTGAAATCTCATCATTGAATTTTTGGTACGTGGTAAAGAAGGTACAAATAAACTTAGCAGGGTTTAGCAACAGGCTATAGAAGTACTGGGTTATTTTAAAAAAAGGCAGTGAAACGTAGTGCTCTATTTGTCAGAGTTATGGCTTATATCTTAAAGAATACCTCTATTCTTTACAGTCTATTATCAAAGAAAAGGACTCATGCGTGACTTACCTAGTAGCTGTTCACACATGAAATAGTTCAACGCCCGACATAAGGTTCCTTTATATACAGCACCTGTAAACGTGTCAGCGTTATCATCGGATAAAATAACAGGAACATATGACATGCTAACTTCCAGTCAACTTTTATCTCAACAAAAATGTTCGCGGAGGTAGACTTCCTTATATTTAAACTCAAATGCTGCTTCTTAGTAATATCCCCCTTAAAACTGAAATCTAACATAATATACCAAAGCGCATACTTATCAGGGATTTTTTTCCGCAAAATGTATTTGACTTAAAACAACAGTATATTTATATTTTATTATTGGTGAGTACAAAGGTTAAATGGCAGGCGTACAATCCTTTTATCCTTAAGAGACCAATTTAATTGATTAATTACCTGATTCAAGCACCTGGAGAACATCAGTTCTGAAACAAGGGAACCCTGCTAATTGTAACATGCCTCTCTTTAAAAGTTTTTTTTGGGAGGGGGGACTTTGAAAAATAAGGTAGGTGGAGCATTTGCAGTTCGCATAAAAGTTCTTCAATACTGAGTCTTTATCTTGGCCGCTGATCTCACACACACACACACACATATATATATATATATATATATATATATATATATATATATATATATATATATATATATACAGTGCCTTCGTTTTATGCCAAGGCCGCGGATCGCCGAATGCGTGCTCTGCACACAGTCTACTACACTGCAGGGTTTTCCGCTCGTAACTCCCGCGTTACTTACTGACGAGGCTTAGTAACAAATATGTAATGAGTTGTTATAAGAGTTGTTGAAAGTGGTGTCCATCTGCGCGAAGACATTCTTGACATCGTCGGATGAAATTACCATTCACACGCATACGTTCTTCTTGCGTAATGTTCCTCATCTCTACTTTTATATTGTCCTTAAGTTCGTCTATAGTGAGGGGATTGTTCCTATAAACTTTATTTTCTAGCGTTTAGCGATCCCGTTGTTTTAAATTTATTGACCAAACATCTCCTAATGTCTCTACCCGGAATTGCTGCTGAAATTGTCCACACACCTGCCTATATGATTCAGTTTTCATGTACGCATCGTATATAAAAATACGCTATTCAAAGTGAATTTATTGGCAGGCATTTCTGTGGACTAATAAGAGAATAACATTGTAAGGAAATCACACACGTATTGTCGAAACACTTCAGAACACGAAGAGAAAGCAACGACTGAGACAGCTGATAAACGCACCCTTGACTCGTCCTGCGCCGCTTCTGCGCTGTTGCATACTACAGGTCGCTGCCTTCTAGGCTGATACGCATAAGAGGCGGTTGTAACCTTGGCATAAAACGAAGGCTGTGTGTGTGTGTGTGTGTGTGTGTGTGTGTGTGTGTGTGTGTGTGTGTGTGTGTGTGTGTGTGTGTGTGTGTGTGTGTACGTATTCCATGTACGAGTATACATAAGGGAAATACAGTAACCTTAAGCGATACTGAAAATGTTTGTCGCTATGTGATGGCTTTGAAATTCCGTTCTCCTTGCACGACCAGGTGAAAAAAAATCTGACGTGTTACCTTCACGTGTTACCTCTACCCTCTAGCTCTTACTATGGGCATCACCTTATTCATACGAAAGTTTATTTTCCTAATCGAGATAAAAGTCTACGAAAATACGAGCTGCATTATACCCTTCGTTATATAGATATAAAGGGAATAGCGATAGTCAAATGTTAAGAGCTGGACGCTATATACTGGCCTTAAAATTCTATTCTCTTTTCGTGCAATCGCGAGAAAGAATTGAATAACGAAAGGGCTTGAAAAGAATGACAAAGTGTTGAACAATTCGAATCACTAATAACGGATATTTCGGAAATAGCTAATAATACAAAAAAAATTTATTTCAAATATACTGTACGTTTTAAATAGATCTACATGTTTTGTGCAGTATGTATTGTTTCTCTTTTTCTTACAGTTTACAAGTTATACAAAATTAGTTCAGAATGAAGAGGACTTCACAGGCTATTCCCAAAGCTTATGTAATTCTATTTATCATGCAAATATCTTAAACAAGTAGTGTTATAATAAAAATCGTTACAGATATTTTTGAGAAAATCAGAAATAATGTAAATTTATCCATGCAAACAGTATCTTGTGATGGGGAGATTTTCTGGTACATCTTCGTGTCGCACACTTGAATGCTGAAGTTAAATACTAAGTTTGGTATTTAAACGAGTTTTCGTTTTTGAATCATACTGTCCACAGATAGAAACGCCCGCGCGAGCACACACATTTCTTTATCTAAGAATTCCTTTCCTTCGTTTTTGAATTCAGGGAATCTCAAAGCATGAATTTTCACTGAAACCTGTTATCGATTTTTTCGTGGAATACGAGATCTACTGTACTTACTGTAGGTAAGTAGTAGAGAAAGTAAAAATTTATGCTGATATTACAATAACAGAAAAATCGTGGGATTGCGAGCGCGCGCATGTGTGTGTGAGAGTGTGTAGGACAGTCTCAAAAACCACTCTACCCATTAGAGTATTATTATTTCACAATTAAAAAGTCCCTTTCTGATAGGCATAGGCTATAAAAACCTTCTAATCTAAACTTCAAATTCGCAACTCTAAATCACAAATTACAAGGCCTGGATATTAGAGCACGTACATTTTGGATTCATGTTGGAAGATGTTATTAGATTCGCTTTGATTTTAAGCTGTTGTTACTCCACAGGGAATTCATGAAAAGACAAAAACTGGTTATATTTTACTGCAAACAATATGCCTAAATAGCCGTGATGTAACACGTGAGCCGTTTGGATGCTCCTCCTCCTAATTACGCCAGTTACGACAATAGCTTTGCTACATGCAGAGATTTTGGACCCGCAGTAGCGGTGACGTCATGTGAACCTAGTAACATCCCGCTATAATGAATACTGGTTGGTCGAGTTGAGGGCCAATCACACGGCGGCTGCTCTAGCAGACGATGGAGAAAACACCAGAGAAGACTTTCCCAGCAGGTCGAGAAAAGGCGCAGCTAGTCGCCGTAAGATAGGCCTTGCTACGTACACGTCTGGGCAACATGTGCGGGGTAATTGAGAGGCATCAGACGTTTTTCTTTGTTTTGGACTTGTCAAAATGTTTGTAATCTACAGGTTTCGTCGAGTAAAGTTTCAAAATGATTGCCAAAGGTTTGTGATGGTAGACCAACGGTGCATAGCGGGTGAACGAAAGTTATTCACATGTAAAAGTAAAGAAACAGAATAAGGCATGTGAATAGAACCATTCGTGAGCTAGTTTCAAGCAAACATTAAAGGTACATAGTTTAAAATAAAAACAATATTTGAATTTCTTAACCGTTTTCGGGAGGAGTCAAATTTTATATACACTGGTGTGCAAAACCTAAGGACGAAAGTAATATTCGCATGCTGTGACACTGCCAAGTAATGTAGTTCGATGAAACTTAAATCACACATAGAGTGAACTGCTACAGTAGGCAACTAAACCAAATATGCAATGAGACGAACAGAAATGCCACTTTTATTCATAGACCGTAAGCTACACTAAGGTCAATACACATATGATGGCTCTCTAGATTTACAGAAACAGACACATTGTGCTTAAAAGGGTGTATGATCACCACGGACAGCAATGCACGCTCTGCATCGTGCTCCCATGCTGGCCACAAGGTTGGTAAGCAGTTCTTGTGGTAGGGCGTTCCATTCCTCCACCAGCGCTGTTGACAACCATTGGATAGTCATTGGTGCAATGCGTCTCCCCAAAGCATCCTACACGTGTTCGATGGGATTTAAATCGGGGGGAACGGAGGCCAGTCCATTCGCCGAATATCCTCTCGTTTCAAGAGATCCTCCACCGGCGTTGTTCGACGGTCGCGCATTGTCATCCATAAAAATACAGTAAGGGCCGACTGCACCCCTGAAAAGACGCACATGGGGAAGGAGAACAATATCACAATAACGCTGACCAGAGAGTTTACTTTCAGAGTGTTCTAATTTTCTATTTGTTCTGCTTGTTCTGCTAATTTGTTATTTATCTATTCTCCTAACCCGTTCTCTGTCTGCATTAGAATTATTACTAGCATTGTTTCTAGAGATGGTGCTGCTTGGTTTGTTTCTAAACTAGCTACTGTGCTTTTCTCTTCCCTAGTTTGACTTTCTGGAGCTACATCTAACCTCGTTTCTGTTGTACTTTCTTGTTTATCTACTTCTCTTACATTATTGACACTTATAATTTATATATTGTTTATCATTTGTCTTGATACACCTCTGCTGTTTTCTACCCTATCATCTGCTTGATTTTCTACAACATTTTCTGTTTCTGTATTGTAGCACATAACTATATAATTACTGTCTGCCATCTTTACTGAATTGCTGCTATTCTGTGCTAACTGAATTGTTATTCTCCTACCACTTCTTAATAACATTTGTTGTTACAGCATACATGTATCATTAAAGACCTTATTGTTGATATTCTGTTGCTGTTGTGATGAAATGATCCATTCGCTGATTTTCGTGGTGTTGGTTGTCCCTCTCTCCTTTTTTATAAATATGTCTGCTTCGTAATCTTCTCTGCTTTGCCCAACGTTGACGCGCCACTATGTAACGGTTTCTACGTGGTATCTCCCCCATGATGACGTGCAACTATGCGCCGAGAACTCCAATAAGTTGTTGATGATGGACCCGTAGAAAGATGCTGGATCCTGTGTTACGTACCTGTAGGTCGTCTTGATGCCGGTACTCTTGTGATGTATCATGAAGTTCTCGTAGACTGGAATCTGATCGCATATCTATATTATTGTGTGTGTGTTACTATGTTTTAATTGTTATTTTATAATTACACCACGACTGCTGTATTTTTTAGTCGGAGATCACTTGTGTCTTCTCGAGGTTAGGTATGGTTAGGTATGTTAAAATAATTTGCACTTGTATTTTAGATAAACCACATGTAGATATTCACAAATCACTATTAATTTGTCATGTGAGATATGTATATCTGGCAGACTTTAAATACTGGTCTATTTAGAGACCAGCTTATACACGGCCTTCAAGCTCGAAGTCCGGCAAGCTTCTGTTAGCGTTCCCTTCAACCGTTTTCTTAACGTACGTATTTGAATTATACGTATGTATCAATGTACCTGAGTGGTGCTACTATCCATTAAGAGTTTATGTTTTATATATAGTATAATGTTAAAAGAACAGACTGTTACGAATTGTTGTTGAATTCATATATATATATATATATATATATATATATAGTGGATAGTGAGCAAAATAGTAAGCGCGTGAAAGGATTTTGTAGTTAAATATATGTCTCTTTATTTCTTTGGTGTATTCTTAGAAATTATATGACATTTCGGCGCTTTTAGTCGTGTTATATCTCTCACACAGGATTTCGTTAAATATGATTTTTGGGGTGCAGTGTCTTTTTTCCGGGCACGTATTAATCTAGCTTTCAGGTTTTTTGTGCTCATTATAGAGTAATAGTGTCTTGGGTAATTGTCTTTTCTTTGGCCACTTTCCCATTTTACGTAGTTTTGGTTCCCTTTCGTGTGCGTTCACTGGTAAAATGTCGTTACAACTGAAAGTGTTTCAGGTATTGGTTGCTGAGTAATAAGAGGAGTTTACGCCAGCTTCTTTACGTCAGTTAAAAGCCAGTATACTATACTATGTTGACAGACTTAAAATTATAGTTACATCTCCAAATATCGTAGATGTAAAGTTAAAAGTGCACACTTTAAGACCAAAATTTCAGGAATTACTTACTTCTTTATCAGACTTGCAACATCCTATTGGGGAAACAAAACAGTCAGTTCGACCACATATTCTGGGGTCACGGCAACAAAAGTACCCATTGTACCGACGATTCCACTACAGTCTGGGGGTTTCGATTTTCTGTTTAAATCTCTTTGAATAAACACACAGTGCAGAATTTAATAGATCATTCATTTTTGTTGTAAATGATCCTCTCAAGCTTTAGCTTTTTTGAATTTTTTTTATTAAGTTACGTTACCTAAGTGCTCCGGCGGTTTACCAACCTACGGAACTTTACACGCTATTGCTTACAATTACGGAAGGTAAAATAAAATTTCTACTGCAGTCAGTGTTAGAACAGCGTTGCGAACTTCAGGAATTTCATTCGCGGGTCTTAGATTTCTTCTTTCCCCTTAGCGTTCGTACTCGCTTTCTTTTATTTTTTATTATTATTATTATTATTATTATTATTATTATTATTATTATTATTATTATTATTATTATTATTCGCAAAAAGATTCCGAGACTGATTGATTTTGTTGAGCGCGTTAAATTATTTTCACGATTTGTTTTGCCTTCGGATTCCGAACAAATTTCTCAACTATTATTTTCGGGACTGAATCATCAGACACGCGTATTGTATACATCTGTGGATCCTCTTATCTCATTTCACGATTGGGATTTTTTTATTACATCGGTACAGCTACACGTACATACAACACGTTTTTCTCAGGGGCTAAAGCCATTGCCTCCGTCGACTTCAGTTGTACAAACATCGTCACATATGTTGCCAAGAGCATTGTCATCTGAAACACATGCAGAATGCCCTATTCCCATACAATTAAGTTCGAAATATTCGGTTTCGCCCGTACATCGGAAGTTGTGCCAGAAGAACTACAGCATACAGCCCTTTATGGCTTGGTACCTTTTGTGGTAAACAGGGTCATACCTTTGATTACTATTTTAAACGTCCTTGTCGGTTTAATTCTGGAGATGGTCACCGATCTTGACGGTCCAACCGGTGAAGTACAGTTGCCGCGCCTACTCTGGTTTTTTGGAATTGCGTTCATCGTGTTACCTTCGGTTCAGTTCGAGTGTTTTACAGTAGTTTTTTGTGCATTATTGGATTTTGGCTCTTCAGTTAATCTTTTAATAAGATGATGTTGGCAATTGCTACCCGCGAGAAAACGTGGTACATTACAGCCTACAGTGTTAAGTGGTACCACAGTTTCTGGCACCCACTTAGCATTTTTGGGTAGCACTGTCTTACATTAAACTAGCGAGTTTTTCGTGGGATGTTCCCTTTTAGCTTGCCGATGATTAGCAGTTGATATGTTTCTTGGATCACTCTCCTTTTCCAAGACTAAGGGGTCGTTGGACTATGACAAATTTGCCATGCGTTTTCCGTTTGCTCCTACGCAAATAGTTCCATTTTCATTAGATTCGCCGGATGTAAGTTATACATTTCGCTGGCTACTTGTATTAGTAAGGATAATATCGATTTTTTAATTTATCACAATCGGAAAAACACACCATTGTAGAACTTATTAGGCAATTTCCCGATGTTTTGACGGATTCGTTAGGTGTTGTTCGTGATGCAGAATATGAAATACAATTATCTGATCCAACTCCAGTAGTATCTTCTCGCTACCGGTTAACACCACCAAAGTTAGATATACTTCGTGCTAAGAATGAGAATGTATTGTCTAAGGGAATTATTGAAACGCCCCGCAGTTTTTTTTACCCAAACGATTTTGTTGTAGATTATCGAAAATTAAACAAGCAGGTCCTTGTCGATGCAATGCTATTACCAGAAATCCATACGGCAGGGCATTACCTCCGAGGTGCTATGGTGTTCATAGTTCTGGATTTAAACCAGGCATATTATTAAATCCACCTTGCTGATTCGTCTAAAGCATTAACAGAATTTGTCATCCTCCGTGGTGTAGTGGTTACCATGCTAGCCTCTAGTTCCCGAGGTCGCGGGTTCAAACCCGGCGGAGGGCGATGGATTTTTTCGGGAGTAAAAATCCTTAGCATGACTATCTTCGGAAGGGAAGTAAAGCCGGTGGTCCCGTGTCGTAGATTTACGGCACGTAAAAGACCCTCAAAAGAGGCCTCTGAGCAAAATTACCGGTCTTTCACGCCCAACATAGAATGGGACGCTAAGAACCACATCAGTTAAACAGCGTCCATAAATAAAATTTCATTTCATTCTTCATTAACAGAAATTTCCACTCCGTGGAATCTTTATCAAATTACTCGCATTTATTTGGTTTATCCACAGGTCCTCAAGTGCCATCACGGCTATTCAGTGATATTCCTCGTGATTACAAATTTAAATTTGATTTAACTACTTTGATGACCTAGGAATTTATTCGCCGATTTTGAGTCGCATGTTAAACACCAACGCCTAGTTTTCTAACGCCTACAAATGGCAGGCCTGACAGTGAGTCCGTCTAAAGTTAAATTTGCAGTCTCCCAGATTTCTTTTTAGCTCATATTATTTTACCACGGGGCGTTTCCATAGATCCGACCTTTACCCTGACTTTACGAGCTTTTCCTCTACCACGCACTCCGAAACAGTTGGCTTCATTTCTCGGTATAGTTACTTATTGTTTTCAAAGTTTATTCCACGTTTTGCCATATGGCATAACCAATGCATGCGCTTAGGCGCAAAGGCGTGAAATCTGTGTGGGAAGTGGATCGTCAAACCTCCTTTGGCGTCTTGAGGCCAGCAATAATGAACCCGCCAGTGTTAGCAATGCCGGACTTTAGTCAGCCTTTTGTTGTACAGACTGGCGCCTCCCGCTTTGCAGCAGCAGTTCTCTTAGAAGGTACTAAAGAGGCACACGGACCTATTTATTATATTTCGTGTCTTTTGTCTTCAGCCGAGCGGCGATGATCCGGGTATGAGCTAGAGACTTTGCCCTTTCTTAATGCCTTTGAGATATTTCGCCCTTTTCTGGAACACCGCCAATTTTTCCTCGAGTGTGACATCAAGCTATTGCGTGGGTATTGTCGCATGCCCGACATACAGGTAAACTCGCACGTTGTGGCAGTTAAACTCAGCGCATTTAAATTCCGGGTTTCCCATATTAAAATCTCAGAGGATTCTGTGACTCACGCTCTTTCGTGGAAGTTTTAGGAACCAACACAATCTTTACCGGTACAGATATCCGTATTGTCCACCTCGTATCTGTTTCCCAAAACCTTTCCGGAAGTTTTTACTTCAATTTTCCGCTATCAGCAGGATGACCTCGAACTTTTTCCTTTCTGGCAACAAGCGAGAAATGGAAACCCACCAGCGGATTATGCTTTTCGAGATCATATTTTGTTTGTTCGTTAACCCCGTTTACAGCTTCATCGCATAGTCCTACAAGGTGTTGATTCCGGTCGTTTTAGGTTATTTTCGTATTTCTCCTTTTGGAGCACATCTCGAGGTGTTTAAGACAAAGTTAAACATCCGTCAATATTTTGTTTGGCACCACATTATTGGGAACATTGCTGGTTTTTTTCAACTGTGTGGGGTCTGTCTACGTTCTAAACCGATACCATACGGAGAGACTTTCTGGATTTTATAGATCCTCTACCGCGCACTGCTCGTGGATATGCGTATTTCCGTGTTGTTATCGACGCTTTCACAAACTTTGTCTGGCTTCAGTCGGTTAGGGCTCCTACGACTATTGCATCAGTGTCGGTGTGTCAGAAATTTGTTTTCTCTTTTGGTACGCCAGATACGTTGGTTTCGGATGCTTCTTATTTTCGTGCACAAATAGTTTGTACCTTTATTTTTCGATAGGGGCATTCACGTTGTGCACACCTCACCATATTATTTAAGCCTTTACTAGCAGAACGTGTAAATCGCACGCTTAAGAGCGTGCTAATTTCCTTTCACTCGAAAGGTCATTCTTCTTGGAACAGTTTCTTCGCCGAGATTCAATTCACATTGAACACCTCAGTTCATGAGGCACGTCAGCAGACACATTTTAAGTTGTTTACTTTTGCACCTCGTTGCCCATAGTGACGTGTGGTACATTTCACAATTATTCTGGGATTCCTCGGACCCCGCTAATTTACCCGAGCGTTGGGGCAATGTTTTGCCATCTTTACAACGTGATTATCGTCGCCGTGCTAAGCTGTATAATCACAATCCATTCTGGCGTCCTTTCCTGTCGGTGAGCTCGTGTTGTTGCGCACTCATCTTCAGAGTGATGCTACACGAGGTTGGCGCAACGTTTTGACGTCCTTATAAGATTATTAAACTTGTTAATTAATTGGGTTTCATTTTTGTTGCAGAACTGTGTAACAGAAACACCATCTCCGCCCATGCCTCGCAAATGAACCGATTCCTACAGTTTAATGTTTTTTTTTACAGCTCGGCCTCTTACTGCAGTCCGCAGGGGAATTTTTATACTAAGCTCGTGTTTGATGCTCGGTTTCTCACCCACGAGCTTGGCTTCTTTTCAATTGCGTGTTCCTGCGTACCGCGAATTTTTCTTTTCCTTTTATCCTTTTATTCTCTTTTTTCTACGAATTTCCTTGTTCTGTGTTCCATGTTTACGTTTTGAGTTTGTGGTGCCTTCGAGACGCATTTCTTGTAGGATCATTCTTTTTCCTTAGTTGATTTCATGTAACTTTTCTTATATAGGTAAGGGGCCGCCTAGAATTACTTGATGCATAATTATTATTATTATTATTTCCTGGCCAGGACGTGCATTATTGTGTACAAATGTGCATTGTGAAGCGCTTGTATTATATATTTTAGGTGTTAATACTGTGTTTTTTGTTCTAATTATTAGTTATTTATACGTTTTAGTACGTAATAGAGATAGCCTGGGGGATGTATTTTATATGGTATCTATTGATTTCTCTTTTGTATATTTTATTTTCAGTTTATACCATGCTTCCTTTCCTATATTGTGAATTATTGTTACAGCATTTCGATTGGCTGTAAATGTCTTCAACTTTATGGAAGCAAATCCTGCAAAGTGGATCCTTCATCTTAGAGATGAGATTGAAGTCACAAGGACTAAGTCCTGCATTATTGTGCAAATCTCTAAAGGAACATGTGGGGTTATTGTTCAATTTTGGTCCTCAATTTGGCCTTTGTGTTTGTTTTATGTCTCCATTTTATGCTGGTGTTATGTTGTTTTACCTGTTACTTCCGTTATATTTTATCCACATTATCCCGCACCTTTTGATGTCACCTTTTGACGTTCGTACACATGTCTCCCCTATCTCCGGTGTCCTACCGTCTCAACTTGTATACTTGCCTCTGGATTACAGTCGTGTATTGCTTGGCTCTTACACACTCTGTATTTTTCATGTTTGCCTGCTGTGAGAAGGAAGTGTGAGGTGTTGCCGCAGCTGCCGCCAGTGTTCCTGTTGGGGAGAGTGTTGAGCCCTTTGGATGCTACTCCTCCCCATTTCGCCAGTTACGCCAGTAGTTTTGCTACATGCAGAGATTTTGGACCCGCAGTGGCGGTGACGTCGTGTGAACCTAGTAACATCCCGGTATAATGAACACTGGTTGGTCGAGTTGAGGGTCAATCACACGGCGGCAGCCCTAGCGGACGATGGAGGAAACAAAAGAGAAGAGGACTTTCCCAGCAGGTCGAGAAAAGAGGGCTGTTGGTCGCCGTAAGAGAAGCTTTGCTACCTACACGCCTGGGCGTCTTACGCGGGGTAATCGAGAGGCATCAGACGTTTTACTTTGTTTCGGACTTGTCAAAATGTTCGTAATCTACAGGTTTCGGTGAGTAAAGTTTCAAAATTATTGCCAAAGATTCGTAATGGTAGGCCACGGTGCATAGTGGGTGAACGAAAGTTATTCACATGTAAAAGTAAAGAAATAGAATAAGGCATGTGAAGAGAACCATTCGTGAGCTAGCTTCAAGCAAGCATTAAAGGCACAGTTTAGAATAAATAGAATATTTTAATTTCTTAAAGGTTTTTGGGAGGAGTCAAATTTTATATATAATGTTAAAGGAACAGTATTACGAATTGTTGTTGAATATATCCAGAGCATCGAGAGAAGCCGTTACACGACGGGCACAATGAGCTGACGCCCCATCATGTTGATACCACATAGTCGGTTCTGCAACGGCACTTCATTCAGTACAGTAGGCAGCTGGAGTTGTAGGAAGTGGATATACCGATTCCTAGTGAGTTGGCCATCATAAAAATACGGCCCTATTAGATGATCACGGGATATACCAGACCAAACGTTGAAACCCCGTCGGACTTGTAAGGCCGCCTCCAGCATCCAATGTGGGTTTACAGTGCTCCAGTAATGCATGTTGTGGCGATTTACATCGCCTGTATTATGGAACTCTGCTTCGTCTGTAAATAACACAGTTGCCAAAAAATGTGGATCTTGTTCAGTTTGTCTTATGATCCACCTAGCGAACGCCACTCTCCGCCCATGGTCCGGCTGCAGTAACTCCTAGTGTAGTTGAAGATGATAAAGGGTGAAACTTTGCATCGTGTAGTATTCCCCATGCGTACGATTGGCTAATATTGAAATGCTGTGAATGCCCCTCGTACTACAAATCGGATGCTCAATGACATAGTCACGCGATCCGTCGTTGCTTGCTCACAGACAGGGTGATCTCTTCCTGGATGTGGTGTCTTGTGCACTGTTCCTGATTCAGAACGTGGTTCGCAACTCGCAACGTGTGATCTGTAGGAAGTGTTCTTTGCGGAATCCTCTGTTGCTATACCGTTGCATTCTGCTGCGCTTCCCCGTAAACTAACAGTATGTCCAGTACTCTCTATTCGAAAACATTGTTCCACACTGAACACGAACGGCTGGAACTTCGTATTTACAAGCAAATACACTTTCTAGTGCATTCGGAAAGAAATCAGTATTTGCTAGAATGTTCTCGAAACATGAACAGAAAGTAATAAAAAAACTTATTTATTCGAAGACGTGATTTGAACTTCCAACCTACACCACGACTTTCCAGCATGTTAACCGTTGGGCTACTAGAACACGTTAACAACAAACACCACCATAGCTCTAATCAGCGCACTGGTGAATGCGGTGTCAGCACCTGCATTTCCCATCGTCTGTAAAATGATGGGCTGCTAGTTATCAACCCGCAGGAACAGAAGGCTCACGCGCTATATATGTAATGCAAAACATATATATAGTTAAAATTGTGAAAACTCTTTGATTGAATTTCTAAAGTTTCTTTGTTTGTCTAATTGGTATATCGTACAAAGTTAAATCGGAAAAGAGGAAGTTTGTGTGACAGAAATCGACACTAGTATTCAGAGCTTTTGAAGTGAGCAAAATATACTCGCAAACTCAAGTCTTAATTGTCAACTTAACTTTTTTTAAAATAAGGGAGACATATGTGCTAGAACAGCGTATAATGTAAATATACCTTTTCCTTTACATATGCCAAGGTAGGGTCCGATCCACGTGCTCTAGGGAAATCTGTTCATTTAACTGACGTGTGGATAATCCTTAGTGGCATGTACCTATAACTGTACGTCAAAGCATACTTACAAAGGTTATTTAATACATAAACAGATTGTAACTATTGCCACACACGAAAAGAAACATTGTGATGTAATTTATTAGTCCATCTACTAAGAGAGGGAAACAAACTGTATTCAACTCCCTTATAACGGTAGAATCTTCGATATTTATTTCTTTGACAAGTATGAGATACTGCATGTGTGTGATGAAGCGGCATCAAAACCTTTGAGAAGCCTTTGTTTTCATTCTATAGATGTATGCAATTATTCTTCCTCTTGTAACCACACGATTGTCAATCTATACTAAATATACAAAGAGGAAAAATTGCGTGCAGCGTAACATCCCAAAATACTATACCATACGAGTATATTGTGAAGGTTATATTTCAATGTTATAAGATTGTGATAAATATAGTTTTATAAGGCTAGTATATTCAGAACAGAATTTGCTTAAGAGGAATGATGAAATTTGCTTTAGAAATTTAGACAAGTCCTGCTAATGTAAGCAGGGATTAATAGCATAATTTTAAGGGGTACTTTTCCGAATATTCGTTGATGTATTGACACGTGGATGGATTATGCTGACACCCCTTACGTCATTGTTGTACGAAACATAATCAGCGTGTTTTCGGGTAATTAAAGTTAGAGCTTTTTGATGGCTCACGCTCTGCCTAACACCCCTAGCAGTACTCTGTGACGCTCGGCTCTTTAAATTATGCTTTGCCAGTTTTCAACTTTGACATAGGCTGTAAGCACGACAAGGATGGAACACTGGACCTCCGTCGTTAACCATGTAATTATTTAGCTGTCTGAAATATTCCCTTCATTCTGTGACCAGTAACATAATATGGCATAGTGCATCAAGAAATTAAACTAAATCTTAGGACCAGAACTATAAGTCAATAATATGTAACTATTTATCACTGCTCCTCCCCGCCACACCTCTGATAAGCTTCGCGCCTCACATCAAAACCTGAGCGCCTTCCTCGTTCCATCCACCGAGGGCGCCGATGATGTCATATCTAGTGGCCTCGTCGTGTCAAGTAAACGTGACATTACATATGACATAGGCCCGTCACATCTAGCGGAGTCGCAGGGTTCACCACAATATTTTATAATTAGCAACTAAGAAGATTATTTTTCTCGATTACGTACCAAGACAAAATATCTCCAGTGCTTTCTTTGGGGAAGGAACAGGAGAGTATAGAATCTTCACAGTAGTTTTTGCTTCGTATAGTAAATTTCTTTATATTATATATTTTAATTACGCGTAAAGTACGTAAAGGTAATTAGCCCGCCTAACCATGCATATAACACACTTTAGTAGAGTGTTCTGTTATTACTACGAAGTCAAGACTATTTCTAATTTAACCCCAGGACACTAATTATACGCAATATGTACATAGAATAGCATATTGCAAATTTAGTTCCATAACCATGCTCCGTTGTGTCACATAAGTGCTTCAAGCATTCAGTAAGGAATTGGAATCCGGAATGTTTTAGAAGTGGAGGAGAAAAACAGTTACGTGCTAACCTCAGCCCCGATGATAGTCGGAGACTGAGAATGTGGAACTCGCTATCCAAAGACGGCCATGCCCACTAAAAAAACTCCTCCACGGAATTAGCAAAAGAGAAAGTTTACTGTGGTACCGGCTTAACCACCCGCGCAATCCGAGTTGATGGTGTATACTGGGCCGTAGTGCGGTCGCCAGAGAAGTAACGATTAGGTGCTGGGAGACAGGCTTGAAAAAGGCTCAGCCTTCCCCCCAGCGGCCTTTAGGTGAGTAAGAAGGAATTCCTGTGTGGTAGTGGTAGGGATTAGTTGCGAAAGGATTTTCTAGGGTTGGATTATAGTGGTGTTCTGGAAATGGATTGTGATGAGTGAGGCATCACATGGGATTCCATAAAGTTACGAATGACTGTATAGCCTTGTTGGAGACGGATGAAGTGTGTCCACAGTTGCTGGAAGTTCTGGGTGATGGTGTTGTTGGTCTGTGCTTGGAGATCTCGAGTCCCCACGACTGATGCCTCAGGGCGCCTAGCCACGTGGGTCGATCGTCGCTGCCGTCTGTAAATTCGTCCGGTTTGACGAGATGGCACTCGATGCGTTCCAGCTTGCGCTGGACTGATGCGAGTATCCCGTCGTCGTCCTGGATATTGGAGATCTGTCTAAAGAGGACGCTGATAACCCTGGCTGAAGTTCGCTGCTTGGCCTCCACTGCCATAAAGCGTGCGTTGGTTGCACAGAGTAACCCAACCAGCTGATAGGCTGCCTGTATTGTACACATCGTGTCGTGTAGTCCTTGGAATGTAGCTTTGGTGATGTCAGCAGCCGTCTTTAGAAGCTTAGCCCTTCCACAGGGTGGCGTCGGTTTTATAGGTGGCTGCTGAGTGGCACCTGGTGGTGGCGTTGGTCCGTGTGGTTGTCTGCTTCTGGAATACACGGTGCATTGCGCCTTCCCTGTGAAATGAGTATGCCCGGAGTAGGTGGCACAAAAGCGGCGATGTCTGCGGAGGCTGCCGTGGGGCAGCTCGCGCCACAGTAGTGGTATCTGGGTGCCGCTGAGTGCCCCAAAGCACAGCAGCGGTGGCAGGGCACCGGCCGTTCACTCCTGTTGGCCTCAATGCGCAAGCTCTGCCCAAGCAGTGGCAGGCTTGACATAAAGACCATTCTCTCGTCACATGTGACGCCCAGGTGTAAGCGAACCAGTGATGTTGGTCCTCGGGCAGAAGTAGTCCTTGAGACCCGTATCGCTAAGTACCAGTGGTGTCATGCATCTTCCAGCACTATGTGGGCGGTGGCGTCCAGAGAACCCTTCCGAAGTAACAGGGTTAGCGGCAAGTGACGACGCTTAAAAGTGCAGCTTCCGCTGTAAAGAAGGCTTATTGACCTTCTGTGGTGATTAAGTGTCTTGTTCCGGCTTGGAAATAGGGCTAGCGGCCGGCGACGGCGCTGGGTGGTCTGACTCGGGGAAGTGGGGGGGGGGACCAGCAGCAGCTGGCTGCTCAGGCAGAGGTAATGGTTCGCCAAGATCCAGCTAATGCAGCATAGGAAGCGCAGCTCTGCCCACAGATACACAACACAAAAGATTGTGTAAATTTCAAAACCAATTTTATCGCACAGGTAAAGCCGCTTTAGCGGCTAGTCACTGTGGTTATTTTACTTTCTGCCTAGGTGAACCTGGGCGACATGCTCTCGATTGCTGGATTGCTGGGCGGCGGAGGCGAGGCACTAGTCAGTATGTTGGTGGTGACTTTCGTCCAGTTCCTCTTCTTTCCTCGTCCCATTTCAATGTTTGTGATGGTGTTGAAGAAGCCGAGGTGAAATCCGCGTCAAGTTCGGCACAGTGAGCTGTAGTACGTCGGTGCTGACTTAATACATCCCCCGAAGAGGGAACGGGCGTGGCTAATTGTTGGAACGGCAAAAGCAAGTGTAAAAGATAAGTTCAATGTGCCAATTTTACGTACGGTTAACGTTTGAGGAAAATCTGTCTACGTCAAGAATAGTGTCATTAGAGTTAATAGGTATTAGGTTATATGTATTGCTTGGGCGTTTTATCATTTATCTTGCACAAAATAAACTTGTCACACAGAATTTCGAGTTAAGTGTTTACGCTGCGAATGCGGCATAAATATTCGCATTCTTTACGCAAGAGCGAACGTGTTACGGCATTTTCAGAGTAGAGAGGTTGTCAATCGTTGATGAAGAAAGAATTCTTAAGATTTTTAATTAATGGGGTCGTAGGATTGGAGGAAGAAAAGCAGAAGAATAAGATAAGAATAGTGTTGAACAGTTTTGGGAATCTGCTGATAGTAACGAGAATCCTGATTTTTCTGCAAATGAGGAAGATAAAGAGTCCATTCCATAAAATTCAAGAATTCGAAAGTGAGAACAAGAAAACTGAGATATATTCGTCTAACGATGCCCACAAATGAAGAAGCATGAGTAGATTGAGTGCCTTTACTGCGTCTTCTGTTGAAGAAAAGTAATATCTACTTGTGTTTTAGTTGCTGAGAATAACACATTCATTGGGAAAACCGGATGTAATTGGAAGACACAACCACTTAAACAGGGTGACAAAATACCAAATACAAATGTGTATACTATATTTACATAACACATATAAGACCTGGAGCTATGAAAAGCATCGATCCTAATCCACTGAATTTTTTCCTACTATTTTGTACCGAAAGTGTCATACATGGTGTGTATTGCACATTATGCCTTGTTATTAAAGTCGTAAAAGCAGTATGTATTTACTATAGTTATAATATCTACTAGGTAAATTAACGTAGCCTAGTATTTAGCATAAGTATAAGGACGTTAGTATTCTAAGGTTAAGGATGTAGGAGTCTTGTTTATTTCTATGTGATGATAGGAACTATTACCGAGAACGTCACTGCTGGAGGAATGTTCGACAACAATAATTTATTAGTAAACAAACTTAACAAACCAGTTATTGAATGCTTTACTATTCATCTGTTCGTAAACGTCTATAGTAGATTTTTATTTAAAACTCAGCAGGGCATTGGGAATAAAAACTGCTGAAATCCTGCATGTAAAAGTATAAAATGTTGAAGATTCGAAGAGGGAAATTAGGTTCGTCTCCTTGGCAAATCCAAACTTTACTTTTAGTATGGTTAACATTGATCCATGTTTCATCCAGGTAAGTAATTGGACTAGTGGACTCAAATGCTTCATTGTCCTTAATAATGTATATCGTTTATATGCAACGCAGCTTTGCCCCCTCCTATCAAAAATTTTCTTCCGTTTGCGTTTTTCACAAATCTGAAATTTCTTTTCCTCAAAACGTTTCTTGGGGCACATAAGCTTTCATCGTATAGATTGTTTACTTTTAAAGTCTTATCTATAGTAGAAGTAAACAAAACCTAATGTACCACTCCGCCAAGCACAAGGCAGCCAGCACCACGTGGAACATGACGAGGACTAAGTATCCGCGAGAGGAAATAGCTTCATGTTGAACATCTTATGTCTTATTCCTACATTTTGCCTTATATCATAAACTTCCAACACATAATACTAAGAGTAGACAAATAAAAGTGATACCTTAACAGTTCGGCATCTGTGACTACAGGCACTGAGTTAAACTGCTCTTAACTTCAGGTTTTAGAAATCATTCACTTAATGACTACTTATCAGTATACCACTTTGCCTTAACCTCTTATGAGTCAGCAAGTTAAGAAAATGGTGAGCATTATAGGTTAGAAAACACAACAGAAAACGAACGCGACCCAAGCAATCCCAGCAATAGTTCTGCATCACTAACAAAGAAGTTCAATTACTGCTAAACAACGGTCAACCTATTCATTATTGATTAAAGGTGTTTCACAGTAGGTAATTTTAAAAACATTTCACCAATTGTGTTCTTTCCATTTTCTGCGTTTATGCTTTCCACAATGGCAGAGGGTTTTTAGCCATGACAGTGAGTAATATTTTCTCAACATGTGACGAAAGTACACTGGCGGCTTATCCGTAAACCGGAAACGAACTCCAGCGACTGCGCGTAGCCTCTTAAACCCTCTGCCATAACGGTTCATTTAGTTATAGGTGAAGCTGAGAAAACACATTTTGTTTCATAAATTGAGCTGTTATAATAATTTTTTTCTCTGTACAAGAATTGTGTAGAGGAAGAGACGACATGCTAAGCGGGAAAAGTTGTAGTTTGCCCACCAGGTGCTCTCTTGTCACATGGTTTTGTTTACAACTCCTTTGAACTTAAAGTGAAATCACTTTAGGTAGAAAATCCTGTACAATGAATAACTAATCGCCGTGGCAAAAAATGAATCGATCATTGTCTTTTTTGGACGACTCACTCACCACAATAGAGATATTTTCCTACCATAACGTCATTTCATCCATTTCGTCACTATAATGTCTATGCTTTGCTCAGTGGCGTGCTACGAGGCATAATCCAATCATTTGTAGGCTCCGTAATATTTCCACTAATTTCAATTTAGTTTCGTTCTGTGCAGTGTTTCGCAGATGACACCAGTGTATACAACTCGGAGACGAGTTAAAAGTCTTCCCCTCTCTCACGCTCACCCATGTACACTGTCTCTCAAACGCATATGGGGGCCGTAACGAGTACTGCCACGTACTTTGTTCACCTTCGCGACGGCAGTATGGGAGAGGGGAAACGGAGTGCAAAAGACAATCAAATGCAAAACTAAGTACAACCCTAGAACTTCCGCTTTGGTGTACTGGGGAGCGTTATGGCGTGGCATTGCAGAGATCGCATATTCAAATCCGGGGAGAGGATTTGTATTTGGGGAGTAAATAAGCTGCCTCTGTGCTTTTTAGAAGCATATATTTGTTCTTTTTTCAGCTTGTGTTACGTAAGTAATTTTACATAACAATGTATTATTATTATTATTATTATTATTATTATTATTATTACTGTATACAGCAGCCAAATGGAAATTCTATCCGTTCACAATGATTAGATCAACTTGCTTTAACATTCGTTTAAAAAATTACTATGCTCAAATACAATGTGATATTTTCTTTCGCTTTGTACACTTAAAGTTGCCATACAAGTTTAAAGCTTTTGTAACAAAGTGACGAATACAATAAAGTTACATGAAATGTAAATGTCAATACTTCTCCCGTATAAGAATTTAGAAAGGCGCCAAGAGTTAAAGGTTAAATTTCAAAGCCTACCGAATAAAGTGTAAATGATAATTTAGAAACGGTTAAAACAACTCTTGGTGAATTATGCCGAAAACCTCACTGCCACAATGGCTAGTTGTTCCGACTCGGTCCCTGGCGAAAAGGCGACTGCTTGTCTCTGCCTCCTCAGGAACCGTCGGAGAACGTGAGGGCGCTAGCGTCAGTGGCGTATCGCAAACCAGCCAATGACGAATGTCCATGATGCATTACGTGGTGAGGTGATGTCTTACGTCACTTATGGCGATATGTTGTTCGAAGCTTTGGATGTTGCTATCTCTTGTTATGAATGACGTCATCACTACGAAGCATTGTGACGAGCTGGTTGCATGAGCCATGACCATGTTATTATAATAATAATAATAATAATAATAATTCCCTTTTTACGAAAAACACAATTTGACTTCCATTGAGGTTCTTTGGCTGATGGTGGGAATGAGAGGTATAATACCAAACTTCTTTGTAAAATTCTGCAAACGTTAAAGCAAAATACTGATTTCATTTATAGCAAAGTAGTTGCTACTTTCGGAGTTTCAATTGTCATTTTCAACTATTTGTATATCCTATATAGTAATAAGTAATAGTGGTGATGTTTTTATTTGGTATACTTCGATGTTTCACTCTTATCATTTCCTTTTATTTTCGCCACTTTCACTTTACCGTTTTATCACAACTCATAATATTTTCTCGTTTACATTGTGTGTTAGACTTAAACACAATTTTTTTAGTAAGTTTTTTTTTAAATTGGCAGTCCTTTCTCGGAAAAGTGAAAAGAATTTATTGATGTGTAGACAAGCGTTAGAGGTAGAATCAAATACATTCGAAGGTTTTGCACATGGATTCGATTGTGCTGGCGGCAGGTGACACGAGAGCTCAGTGGCAAAGCGTCGGCATAGAAAAACTGCCTCTTTCTCTAGTTCGAATCCCAGCATTGATCTCAAATGTTTTCCATAATAATATAATAAACGTATTATTATTATTATTATTATTATTATTACCAGTATCATAACTATGAATTAAATAAAAATTAAACATGTTCTATTTATTTATAGCGTTTAACGTTCCCTTTCACTGAACCAGCTTACAGAGACGGTAAACTGTGTCAAATACAAAGATTAACATTATAGACATTGCTTTAATAGCACTAGTTGCACAAAAATAAAATTGTACATATTTATAGCATTAAACATGTTTTCCGTAACACAAATCCACCAAACGTGAAATGCAAGAGCAATGTGCTCACAATAAGTGCAATAATAATAATAATAATAATAATAATAATAATAATAATACAAAATATTTTTATGACTTCGTTTATTTCTTTAGTATAAAGACCAACTTTGATTTTCAATGACCTCATTTAGTCTCCGGAGGCACTGAGGAAACTAAAGAGCCACAGATTTGAGAACGTCTCCTTATACTCTCCGAGACTTCCCAGGCATGTTCTCTTAGTGCCTCCTTAGTGCATTCTTGACGTTGTTCCCAGTGCCGAACTATTAATGCCAGACGTTCTCAATTGAATTAAGGTCCGGAGACTTCCCGGGCCATTCCAAAGCAAATTGCCTGGGTGCTGCTGAAGCCAAGTCTATGTGGTCCGGAATGTGTGCACATTGTTGTAGTCGTGCATGAAATGTATCACAGGCATTTCCTCCTCCGAGAAGATAGATCGCACCGTTGGGAGCAGACGTTCTTCTAGGACTGCAACATATTCCTGGGAGTCCATGACAGAGAAGACTTCAACAAGTTCCCCAACTCCACCGGCGCTCATCCAGCCCCATACAGCTACAGCTACACTCATTCTAAGCTGATCCTGCCACTCCATGCAGTGGCAACAACGTGTTTAGGGTCGAAGCGAATGCTGCCGGGTCGCCACAAAGACAGTCTCCCATCCTCGTCTGATGAAAACAGTTTTTCGTCAGACTATTTCATCATCGCCCAGATGTCTTGACTTGCTGGCGGATGCTGGAGACAATAGGACACGTGAGTTTCGCTATGTTCTAGCTCAGGGGAGAAGGTGCCTTCTATCTCTGCCATGTTAAATTTCTCAATTTCAATGTACCTTTTGTCAGTAGCTGTAAATAGTAGACAAATTAAATTTTCCCACTTATATTTACTCTCCTCAGCAGCAAAATAACATTCTTAGAGAAACATCTTTAAAAATATAGTGTCTAAATTTTTTAATAATTACCTTTCAAATTTTCAAAATGAAAAATCTTATTGTTAGTTTTAATATTGGTACCAGAAATTTTAAAGCATGTCAAATTCTACTAATATAACATATAAATAGACTGTAAAAATTTCAATTCTCTGGGATGAATAGTTTCAAACGGAAGGTACGTAAGGTTTGAAAAAACAAAAATTACGGGAAAATGGTTTTAAAGTTGTACGTTACTTATTGACCTCTCAAAACATTTCCGTAGTTCTAGCACCATTATCATCATCTTCTCTTTTTCTTCTCGTTTCTTACTCTCTGTCTAGGTTTCTTGTATTAGTCCTGTGCCTCCAACTATATTTCTGGAACTTTGTTAAGGGTTTTGGAAGATCATGAGTTCACATGATACTTCACTGTTTATTGATCCATCACTCGCCAAAGGGTTTTCATTATCTAAACTAAAATTTACACTACTACCACTTACTATTGTACTTACATTGCTTTCAGATTGAGTTGCACTTACAATATTCACACACTTTACCCTTCTTTCTAGGCCATCCATGCCTTTTCCTTTTTAACACTTTCATAAAATATACAGGTATTTTTATTTGTTAAACGAAGCAGTAAGCTTTCGGCGTCATAATACAAATGAATGAACGGCACAAATAGGTTAACCAATGATGAAAGCATAAAGTAACTAATTATAGGCAAGAAAATCCCTAGAACTAAAACATTAAAGTCTATGAAAATTATCAGACGTCAGAAAGTGAAAAACGGGCGTACCCAGCGTGCACACTGACATCTAGGATATTTAAATAGGCTTACGATTAAAAATACACTTATATTTTTTATAAAACACACCTCAAACGATGAAATAAGCAATAAAACAAAAGTTGATATTTTGAACCATTTCAAGGTATCTTCTCCCGTTAAGGGCATCCTTTCTCGCACGCCTGCGATGTCGGATGCCAGCAGCATGGAGTCGTCGAAGGACCGTCTCAGCACCCACTGGGAGATTTAGACTTCTTGTTATTCTTGTCGCTGGAAGGAAGGGAGTGTCATTGCGGACGTCTGGAATGGTTCTGTCATCCTCTGCCGTAGACTTCCTTGGCCTTTCTTGCTTTTGTTTTGTCTTAAGACCCTCTTCACCCTCCTCCTGAAACCTTTTCACCCATAACCGAACAGTCTCTTATGCATGGCCAACTGCTTGGCATATTTGGGCCACTCTGCAGCCACATTCCTACAATGAGCCCCCTGATTAGCTCAGTTGTGTATGGCATGGTGTAAGGAGTTTTGGTAGAATGTGGGCTTCCAATTTTGTCCTATTTCTCACTTGGTGATTGCTAGCTCATAGGCCAATACAAGTGATGACAATGTCATATGATGTCAAGGTCATCTGATTTCACGCTGCCAGTTTAAAACATATTATAAGGCATTTAGAATAGTTAGCGTAGTTACTTCTTTAGAGTAACGATTAGAGTGTTGGCTTATGAAATTGGGATTCCGGGCTCAGTTCGTGGCTAGAGGACAGCTCTTTATGACATTTAATTATATTTATTTCATATTTACCGAAGAGTAAGGACGAATTAAAGCCAAACATAAATCGTTTCTGGTTTACCAAAAGGCTAAAGTATGTTCCTTCCTTAATTTGACTGAAAACAAGTACTTTTGAGGTAATTTGGTGATATTGATTTTAAACTCTTACTGCACAAGAAGTAAAGTAGAGGGAAATTTGGGAAGATCTCAAATGTTCGTTCAATGCGTCCCTGGCCTTCCTTGTAGATGGATTTAGTTCTAGAAAGGAGACACCCGGATATTTCTAGCGCTCCTTATAAATTTCAAACACCTGAGATAGCCTAAAACTAAGTCTCCCAAGCGTCAAATGTATTAATGTAAAAGTATAGAGCTCGGCACCATAGTAGCTCTCTCGAAGAACACCGGTTTCTAAAAGTAACATTCGGAGGTTCAAATACCGACAGATGCTCCGTTCTCTCTCTCTCTCTCCCTCCCTCCCTCTCTCTCTCTTTCAGAATTCTAACTAAATGAAGACGCTTGTTTCAGTTCTTCAGTGCTTTACAATATTCGAAAGGTAATCGATAGAATTGTTTAGTTAACTGAAGCTCCCTCATTTTGCAAACATAAACCAAATATTCATTTGTAATTGAATAGCTTATTATAACAGGCAGAAGTGTTTTAGTAAGTAAACCATCAAGTTAGGAGCGCACCAAGGGATAGTGGCGAGGGGAGGCCTGGTAGTGTTCTCTGTAAACAAACATGATGAACAGTTGAACGCATGTGCGCCCTACTTCGAAAAGACCACGATTAAGGAGCATGAGAAGAAAAAAGCAAGGTATGTTTAGCTATTATTAGTGTGCAATAAAGTTGCTTCATTTTTTTAGTTAAGACATTAATGAACAGAAATCATTGTTTTTTCATTTACATCGAAAGTTGCACAGTTTTAAAGCAATATACCGTAGGCTCTTACTAACGTAGACACAGATGTTCGAAAAATTATGGTGATCCATAGTTTCAAGCTGAGGAGGTTGAAGGTCTACTTTCCTTATCATTCCTTTCTAATAATGTTACATGTTCCTTGTGTTTCATTGAATCACAGCGATGTGAGCTGTATATTAAAATCTGACAGTCTCGCTATTTGTGCTGGTGTTCCCTGCCACATTCCGCCACAAACAATACTAATTTTGATGACGACTTTGATGATGAACTCTTCTTTACTTTAGTCATATTGTCACAATGCAGCGAACAGTAAAATCGTCTGTTGGGGAGGGGAAGAGAGAGTCCATCAAAACCTGACGTCACTTATACTCCGTGTGGTAACATGATTGCTTTGTTTATTTACTAAACCCCTCTGCCTGGTTATAACTAAATGTAAGCAAAGCATTGCCTTTGCGCCTGTCGTGTACTTCATATAATTTCCACTGATGCAAGCTTAGGCAGTAAGAAATGTTATTAACCTATTAGAGTGCTATTAAACGTTGGAGTAGTGTGCTCTTAAACTACTTCCATTACTATCGCCATCACAAGCTTTATTGATAACACTTTTGTCAAGAGCGAAAAGTCAATATGATCATTGTGTAATTTAATTTAGTTGTAACAATTGCTGACAAAAAGAACATCCTAGCAGCAATTATTATCCTTAATTAAATTAGCAAACGTATCGTCTGACATATTCAATTGCATAAATACCCTGTGTTAAAAGTGCACAGTTCTTTCTTCCTTGATTCCCCTTCAAATTACAAAAGCAATTAAGGATTATTTATAGAAAAACATCGTTTGTTAAATTAAGCTTCTATCAGTGCAGACTACTAACTATACAGCAATGGCGTTAAAATAGCAATGTAGAACGTAGAAGTCAAAAACTGGTCGGTTGCCCGTTTGTAGATAAGCGCCCTGCCCCCGCAGCACGCTCCGTCTTCCACTGGTTAGGGATGAACGCACGTACGTAACTCATTCTTTCGATTGGAGGCCCAGATTCTTTCAATAGGGATTGTGCTTGCGGAATCCTTGTTAATTAAATGCACATTTTATCTACGAGTTCTGCACATTAACTAAAACATTTTGACATAGGCACCTATCTAAAGAACTGTCTTCCTAAAATATCAAAAGATAAATAAAATGCTTGTTCTGGCAATGTTACAATGTGCAGTTTTGTAAAAGTAATGGGAGAGTTTTTAAAAGTAATTATAATTAAATACAAATACTTTTACCGTGACTGCTTATGATAAGTTTGATGCATTGACCCTGCATAAGCAAATGTGGCAACAACCGCGAAACTGTAGACATAAGCGAAGCGAGGACTGTAGCACATTACAATTCTGTAAACGTGTGCGCAATTCTCTTAGAATTAACTATGCTAAGATGAGTACCAAACCTGGTTATTATACCCTGTTTAACATTTATTGTTGGAAGAATGCATTCATACTGTCTGCTATAAGTCTCTGAATGCACTAATCTCCTCGCTTTTATTCTGAGGCGGTTGTGGTCAAGCACCGAGAATATTTTCGAAAGAGATAAATCTCGGGAAAGAGGAGTTGCCGCTTGAACTTCACTCCTCCCCAGGAGACGACTGGCAAAAACCGCATTAAATAATTTATAAGAGTTTAATAACGCGAATTAATTACTGACACAGTAATTTTCAAGATATCACTAAACATTATCTGATAAAGTTAATTAGTACCAATCACTCTAAATGAGACGGCTTATAGCCAAGATACAGTGTAATAACACACAAATAATGTATTGTTTCAGGATGACGCCAGACAGCGTCCAACTCCTAGAATAGAAAGGCGCCCCCCATATGAGGGGAGGACAGAATTACATGTTAATCTAAATGCTGCCTGAGGTATAAGTAACTAAGTATTTTGTATTTACAATGTTACAGTAATGACTATGTCCATTTATGTTTCAGGTCAGCAAAATAAATACCAATGAAATTCGTCACCATCCGAAGACGAATCATATCATTTCCTACAATTCCTCGCCCCGAATTCCAGAGGGCGTAAGCAGGGCCATGCTTGCGTCCTAGCTTTACCTGACCCCTTTGGATTGGTTGGCTATGGAGGGAGCTCGGCACTGATCCACATGGTAGATATTATGCCTACACCCCACAAGGGGGCGTTTCCGGGAGGAAGGATGAGGCGAGAGGAGACACCGTGCGGCCGGAACCAGGAGTGACGGTATAGGAATGGTAGGGTCCCTAAGTTTTCAGATAGAGATTCCCCGTAAGCTGGACAGGGAGACTGGGAAACCCACTCCGCACAAAGGGGGTCCAACGCCCCTCAAGGAGGTTAGAATACCCCGACAGCCAGCCGTAAGCCGAGAGACGGAGACAGTCACAAAGAGCAGCCACTTCCAACCCTGAAAGAAACCAACGGATGAAAGATGAAGGGAAATGAGAATAGAGATGAAATGGAGGGACAGGAAATTCGGGGATGTGAGAATCCTTCCCAGCATTCGCCTGGCGACCCGGGAAAAAAACCGAAAAAACGGGGAAAAAACCCGGCCACAGGAATCGAACCCACGACCTCTCGAATGTGAGCCACAGACGTGATAGCTTTGAAATTCTATTCTCTTTGTATGAACACGGGAAAGAAATAAAGAAGGAAAGAAAGAAACAAAAACAATAGCTATTTGCAGTTAAGAAAAGTATAAAGTATTTGAAAATTCAAATTAATAACAAAGAATAGTAGAGTATATAGGTATATTCTGGCGCAGTTTTTTGCGTTTATATGGGAAAGGATAGGGAAAACGAGGGTATATGCGGAGGTTCACGGAGGAAAATGCGTTTATATGGGGAAGATAGGGACTACGAGGATCGATGCTAGGCTAGATAGAGGTTGAAGGAATGAGGATGTGCTTTATATGAGAGATTCGTGGAATACGAGGAGAAGTGTTGGACTAGATAGGGGTTGAGATATGGAATATGCATTTATATGGGAAAGATAGGGAAAACGTGAACAGAGCCTAGGATAGACAGATGCTGAAGCAGGGGAATATGAACATATTTACAGGAGAGATAGGGGATACGTGGAGAGGTACTAGACTATTCAGGGTTTGAAGGGTAGAGTATGACTTTTTATATGAAGAGACGAGGAAAACGAGGGTATATGCTAGGTTGAGAGAACCTTCAAGGAGGAAAAAATGCGTTTATATGGGAGAGATAGGGAAAACGAGGAGAGTTCTGAGGTAGAGCAGTGACTGAAGGAGGGAGAGATATGCTTTATACGACAGAGATAGGGCATACGAGGGGAGGTGCTAGTGCAGACAGAGGTTAAGGAGTACGGTATACGTTTATATGAGGAATATATGGAAAACGGGGACAGGCGGTATGATAGACAGAAGCTGGGCCACTTTTACGTTTATATGGGAAAGGATAGGGAAAACGAGGGTAGATGCGACAGTTCAAGGAGGAAAATGCGTTTATAGGGTAGAGATAGGGAATACGAGGGCTGATGCTAGGCTAGTCAGATGCTAAAGGAGGGAGGGATACGCTTTATACGAGAGAGATAGGGAATACAAGGAAAGATGTTATACTAAACAGGACTTGAAGGGTAGAATATGGCGTTTTATATGAGCGAGATAGTGAACCGAGGAGAGGTATTAGGCTAGGAGTTTTGAATGATAGAGAAGGCGTTTATATGCGAGAGATAGGGAATACGAGGGTCGATGCTAGGCTAGACAGGGTTGAAGTAGGGAATGCGTCTTATATGAGAGAGGTGGGGGAATATGAGGAGAAGTGTTAGGCTAGACAGGAAGGTCTGAATGACAGAGTATGCGTTTATATGGGAAAAGATAGGGAAAACGAAGGTAGGTGCTAGGTTGAGAGAGTCTTCAAGGAGGAAAATGCATTTATATGAGAGCGGTAGGGCATACGAGGAGAGGTGCTAGTCTAGACATGGTTTGAGGAGTAGAGTATACGTTTATATGGGAGAAATATGGAAAACGGGAGAGATACAAGGATAGACAGAGGTTGAAGGAGGAGGAATGTAGGTTTTTACGGCAATATAGAGAGTAATTAGATTATAAAACTTTTCTCATCCAACGTTACAACACTTTTATATACTTTTTCTAAACCTTACAAACTTTTTATATGTTAAACAGTAGCGCGCGAGGCGGCGAGGGACAAACTGTATATCGGTTTACAGTGAAGTATACGTCCTAACCTATGCCCACCTTGTATGTTCTGCATCTTCTCATTGTCTATTCATCCCTAACATAATCACGTAACAAGACGTAACAAGACGTAACATAACAGCATGACAAGACGTCACACTAAGTAACATAAGCACGTATCCTCATAACATCACGTAACCAGAAACGTCACACGACGTAACAACACGTAGCAACTATGCAACCATGTAACAAAACGTAAGAACAACACGTAACCAGCCCATTGCTAAAGCGATCTAAACTAATTCATCCTTCATAACTTAGACAATAAGTACGAGAACCTAGCCTAGATTAACCCGACCAATCATAAACGTTCCTCTCATCATCTATTCTACTCGGTCATCGACTAACCTAATCTGGCTAACCAAAGATAACCTCAACTTTCTTTTAGTGAAATTGCAATGTTTTATTCAGGTTTTATTATTCGAGAGTTTTAATTGAAAAGTTTACGTCAACATACCTTTATTTTAGTTTGTTGTAGGCGTCTCTCCCCTTTTTATCTAGGCTTGAGACTAGCACTAGGATTGCTCCTAATGGCAGGGTTACCACCTTCCCTTCCATCTTCTTCTTTCTTCATCGGTCGTCAGCTAGCTGCATATACAGCACACGGATAACCTTCATTTTTTTAAGATTGTAGACTCACGAGAAAATCTTCATATTCAACTTAAATTCTCTTATACACTACTTGTAATGCTGTAATGTCCATAGGCGTATGTCGTTATACCGTCCTCAGCAATAATTCTTTTATCGTCGTATGGTGTCAATGTAATTTTATTCACTTGTACTGTGGCAAGAGCATGCTGTCGCGACAGGATCAGATTCATGGGTATTCTGATAATTTCTCTGGTTTTAAGGCAGTCAGTATAGCTCTCGAACGTGACGTACTGCTTAATAGCACTACGTTTTATACCTTTAATCTTTTTTATCATTGAACCGTCGATATCTAGGGCATACATTTTAGGTCGTAGCCCTACAAAGCGTTGAATGATTTTACCATTAGCCTCATCTTTAAATTTCCCAAGTACCTTCTTGTTTAGAGGTGAATAGCATATATGGCTTATAGGATAATCAGCTGTATCTAGGTGCTCAAGAAAACGTAGCTTATCCTGGTACACATCTTCAGTTGTAACACGATGAATGAACGAATCGGTGTCCATATACATAAGCTTCAGGTTTTCAGCTCCATAATAGTGATACCGGTACATTAATGTCTTGGAGATATCCAACACACTCATACCGATGTATATAGGCTTGTTGAACACGATCTGTCGGGAGGCCATATGTACAGCAGCTAGATTAGAAGCATATATAGTCCTGTCGATAAACGTTGGCTTTGCAATTAACTTTTCCAGAGTGTTCTCATTTGTCACCAGCCGTATATCCATACGATTACGCAGGTTCTCCATAGTTTTTCCGAACATAGCATTGTTGAACAATTTGTAGAGATCCTTCTCAAAATCATTTGAGGCCTGTTGTCGTAGTCTGTTGTTAAATTCCACATACGGTTTTAACCATCGAGACTGTTGGAATTGTAGCACACGATGGATTTTTGTTAACCGTAGTCCATGATCAAGAGCTTGCTTCAACGCCATGTAATGCACTACATACTTATTTCGAGGTCCTAGATGAGGTATCAGTTTCTTTGTAGGAGAGTCCTTAGGCGTCATACACTCAGGCAGGAAAGGTAGATCGTTGTGTAGATCGTGAAGTTCTGCAGGATACTCGACGTCGACTTCTAATATGTAGCCGTAAGGATCATCTTCTTGTAGTCTTTCTAAGTCAATGTTTTCAGGTGATACCCACTCAAATCTACCATAAGGGAGAGCGTGACTCATTGCCCACCCATATTGGTTGTTGGCGTCCTCATAGGTAATAAATTGGGTTGGTCTCGACGGATCGTTATTAGCCTCTGCATAGCGGTGGGAAACTTGACATAAACCTCCTCTTATACCAGACTCCACCATGAGTAATTGATCATAATCCTGTAACAATTCCAGCTGAATTCCAGTGTATAGTAACATGGCATCCCATGTAAGTCCTGGAGAGGTGAAATAATGTGCAGGGTCGACTTTGTGTGTTTTGAGTGTTTGCTCCCTAAATGTCTCAAAGACATCAGCTAGGAGAAGCACATCAGAGATTAAGTAGAGGTCGCTGTACTCGCCCAGGTTTCTGACATTAAACAGCTCCCATACATTTTTAGCATGATCGTAGTCAGCTTCACTAATTTCCTCTTCATTTAATTTATTGTAGAAGGAGTCCTTAGGAGGTAAGCAGGTTTCGTTCAAGACGTCCCATGAAGTGATGTAATCATAGGGAAATACACCCTTACGGGTCATCAACTTCAACTTGTCTTCTCCGAAATACTTCAATGTCTCAGGATACGATGTTAGATTTTTTACCAGCTTATCCAAGCTTGTACTCAGGAACCGAAAACTATCCACAAACCGTAGCTTTATATCTCCGACATACTTGGAGAATGATATATAGCTTTCTTCAGAGCTAGGAATTACTTCCACCCGCTCACTTGTACATCCCAGCTCCTTAACAATGAAGTGTGAGTCATATCCACTGAGGTTGTCCATGAAGACAGGGATATATTTAGGTGTTTTGCAGGCTAAATTACATTCATTATGCAGACTCCCCCGATATTCACCACTGATGTGATCATAGTCGCGTACTTTATAGTTCTCTTCAGTAAAGGTTTTTCCACACAAGTAGCATACTGTAGAGGCGTTAAAATCCATCTGCTGTTGATCTGTAAGTTTCAGGGGCATGACAGATTTGTATATATTGTTAATCTCCTTTGCAAGGAATGACAGGTATTCCATAAACTTCTGAGCAGCTTCAACACCACGATATACATAGGGATGCTTAGGAAGACCAGTTTCCAGATGTTCAACGTTGGTTGATGGTTTAACGTAAACACAGAAGCTCATTGCTGTGTGCTCTTGATAAGGGGTTGTATAGGAAGTTTCAGGACTGGGAATACACGTATGACATGGAGTGAGAATACTCTCAAAATCCGCATAGATGACATAAGGTAGTTTCAGCATCCTCTCCACATTTTTAAACTGTACAATTGATTTCTCCTTTGTAGGCATAACTACCCTTGCAACACCATGCTGATTACAGATGGCTGCATGTTCTTCCAGTTTTTCCAGCCCACTTTATCCATATCGATTGTCAAAGTGTGTAAAGCACCGCTTACAGGTATATATCACTCTACAATGCTTAGTTCTTTGACGTCGAACGAGCTTCTCAAAATTCTTGATATATACATAGTGATGTTTTCCACTACTGTCACTCAATAGCAGGAGGTCGCGGTGATCAGGTAGTTCAGTGTCAACAACCTTTATCGGATGCACTTCATGCTTCTCATCCAGACCGAAAACGTTGATAGACATCCTATTAAGCTTCTCAAATTTAGGTATTTGAGAAAGAGGAGTAGGATAGGAAACACAGCTGAAGTCGTACTTATCTTGAAGTTTCTTATATTTGCTCACCCGTTGTGCATCCTTCTCAACGAATTTAGCTAATACAGAGTACATAAAGCATAGCTCATCAGTAAATTCTGGATGTTAATGCAGGCTTTTCTTGCTTCAACAGATGGAGGTAGGGGTATGTAGCTACTTCCTCGTAGCGGATTGTACTTGTTGATACGAAGGCGCACCCCTTCCACAGCAAGCAGAGCCCAATTGCTTCCCTTTAGTTGTGATTCCTCCATTTCAGTAACCAATTTCTTCATTTTGGTTTCCAGCATAGAGTCCAGATCCGTTTCTAGGAAAACAGCTTGATTTCTGGTTTTAAATGTCTTGTCACAGGTTTCTCCGATACTGTTAACAAATCTACACTCAGCTAACAGATTAATTTTCAAACTCTTGTGAATACCAAGCTCTTTATGCACAGCTTGGATTATCCGCTGTTTTGCTTCATGCAGGTATATATTCAGATCCTTAGTTGATTCACATCGTATAAAATACGATTTCAAGCGTCCATGGAATGAAGTTTCATATTCTTTCATGTCACACTCCTCCATCGTAGATAACAACTCATGCTTTGACGGTTCTAATCTACGTTTCTTCTCAGGTCTGTTTATTTCACACGCATCTTCGTGTCGACGACCCTTATAACTGTCCTTGAAGGCTACATTACAATATTTACACTTGAATAGTTTTTTACAACGTAGCTCATGTCGTCTTTTATCATATCCACGGAGGAACTTCTTACAGCATTTACCACAAGAATATCCTGAGACACTAGGAATGATATCCTTATACG
The DNA here is from genome assembly GCA_030765065.1 of Deroplatys truncata. Classification (NCBI taxonomy): domain Eukaryota; kingdom Metazoa; phylum Arthropoda; class Insecta; order Mantodea; family Mantidae; genus Deroplatys; species Deroplatys truncata. The sequence continues at coordinate 109,982,716 of CM060979.1, forward strand.
AGAACTTATTCATTTTTCTTCTTGATATAATAAGGTATTTACCTTTCTTCAAGGAAATGTACGCCTTGATATCACTTAGAAAGCTGATTATGTTCTGAGAGAACAGCGATGTTAACACCTCAGAGATGATCAACAGAATGAATTTCAATGCTAGAGGATGCTCTATTTATAGAGGAAGCACGAACCTTTATGCATCAATTATATAACGAATTAACCCTTCTTCAAGGAAATGTACTCTTCTTCACATTGATAACACTTTAGATTATTTTCTGAGAGAACAGCGATGTTAACACCTCAGAGATGATCAACAGAATGAATTTCAATACTCAAGTTCGCTCTATTTATAGAGAAAGCACGAACCTTTTTTAATCAATTATATCCTGATTATTAATACTAAAAACGGTGATGAAGCGTGTAAGCTCTTATATATTTCAATTCGTGTTACACTGATGTTCGAGCGTCTCCGTATAGCTTCGTATGTTTAGAGAGAAAGTGTAAAGTATTGTGAAGATGTTATGTATTGTTCGGCTATAATCGTACAGATTCGGAGAGCTTGACTGGTGAAGGTGATGAACGATCCGTCGACCAAGCAGGAGGCAAGCATTCCCTTCGCGCAACGAAACCTAGATGCAAAAAGAAAGAAAATCGTGTTAGATGAGAAACCACCCAGACATTCGCCTGCAGACCATGGAAAACCATGAAAAAATATGTCAGAGTGAGCGTCCAACGGAACTCGAACCAGAGACTCTAAAAGCACACGTGAAAGATACAAATTATATAGAATGAAAGGAAATCGGTGACGATGAGAAACCACTCCAGCATTCGCCTGCAGACCAGGGAAAACCCTAAAAAATATGATGTCAGAGTGATCAACCAACAAGAATCAAACAACAGACCTTAGAAACATATAGGTTAAGTTGTAAATCAAATAAAAATGCAATAAAATCGTGCTAGATGAGAAACCACCCAGACATTCGCCTACAGACCAGGCAAAACCATGAAAAATATGTCAGAGTAAACAACCATCGACAATCGAACGAGGGAAACCATCAGATTACTCTAGAAGCATAAAGTTGCAAATGAAAGAAAATCGTGGATAGATGAGAACCCACTCAGGCATTCGCCTGCAGACCAGGGGAAACCATGAAAAAAAATCAAAGGGCTGAGCGACTGGCGGATAGAGTGTGCCACCGACAGGGAAATCAAACAAAAGGTCTCTAGAAGCATAAAGTTGCAAATGAAAGAAAATCGTGATAGATGAGAACCCACTCAGGCATTCGTCTGCAGGCCAGGGGAAACCATGAAAAAAATCAAAGGGCTGAGCGACTGACGGATAGAGTGTGCGACCGACAGGGAAATCAAGCAAAAGGTCTCTAGAGACAAAAAAGATGCAATTGAAATGGAATCATGATAGCAAATGCCACTACAGCATTAGGCAGCAGACCAGCGAAAATCGTGAGAAACGTAAGGTCAGAGTAAACAATCGATGGAAATCTAACCCCTGAACCCTAGAAATTCACGTGAAAAAATACAAATAAAATGGTTTGAAAGGGAATCGTGATAGCAAATACCACTACTGCAGTAGGCGGTAGACCAGCGAGAATCGCGAGAAACGTAAGGTCAGAGTGCTCGTCCCTACGGGAATCGAATCCGAGACATCTCGAATGCAAAGTGCTGCATTGCCTGGCAAGTGTTATTGCCTGAACAAAACAGTAAAAACAGACCTCATTAGCAGTCGTCATGCTTAAGCACGTTAACTTTCACCATATGACGTCACAGTCGGGGACAGTTTGACTGTCGCCACCATGTCGGGACATGCATATTTTAGACATCCCATATTTTAGAGTCATATACAGAAGTTTCATACCAACGTACTCACTACGCTCGCAAAGATAATCTAAAATTTCATCGTTGAAATACTTTGGAAATAGTGTAGAAGTTTTTCCGCCCTTATTTAATTAAATTCATGTATATACCCTATTATTTAGTGATTTTTTCAATAATTTCTTCCTCTCATTCGTCAAAAATCAGTGTACAATACGCATTTTTATACGTTTTAATGTTCGTTTATTTTTAAAACCGCTGCATTTGTCCGTAATTACGAGCAATAATTTTTTTTCAGATTTACTCAGATGTGTAGCTTGTAGAATCGAATTAGGAAATGTTTTAATAAATGTATTGTATTTTTTAGGTTAAAGTATCTACATTTTTTAAAGCTGCCAGGACCGTTATTTGTATTTAGTATAAAGATTGTTATATTTTCATTTTTAAGACTTCCTTTGTTTAAGATAATGTCTTGCAATCTATTTTTAAATTTCTTTTAAAACCAAAGCGAACGTTAACAACTATAATGGCTGTCTTCATGTATCGGAAAGCTAACATGGCCGCTTCAGCCGTCTTTTAGAAGCGTACCTTACATGTCGGCAGGAAGGGAGCATCAGCTGGCGGAGAGGAGAAGGCTTGCGAAAGGCGGCTGAGGGGTGGCACCTGGAGAGAGTAAGGTAGGAATGAAAGGCCGGCTTCATGAGACGCTGAGAGCTACACGAGACCCTCAGTACGGCACAGCACGCCGTAAGGGTCGGACCTAATGCAGTGTAGGGCTTATACAGCTGCAGCGCGCGTCAACGTCTTACGTAATCTAGTTATTTACGCTCACTATACCATTTAAATATACATTCATCTAAGAGATATAATATTCGTGAGGATGACAGATGTCCAAATATACATAACAAAGAAATTAGTTACTGATATAAATGTAATATCGTACGTTCACCATTTTATTTTTAATTACTTTTTTATTTTATTCGAGGATGAATTTGTATTCACGTCACTGGATTCAATCCTAGTCCTCCAGCCCGACTTGGAACAACAATCAATAACGAGCTACAATCCAAGGATATAATCGATAATAATAAAAAAAAAAATTTTTTGATAAAGACCGTCAAATAAAAAGCTCTGTAAACGTATGTATTTTCCCTCACTTCCCCTCTTCCCCCACCCCACAGTAGAAATAAAAGGCCGACTCCAGCGCACAAAGGATATGCCGCCATCTGATAAGGTTCTTTGTTCTATGCCGACAAGTCCCGCCCCCTCCCTTTGAGGCCTCACATGCCGCCCTGGTCTCGTGCCGCTAGCCACGCCCCCTCCCCCGCTGTGGTCTGGTCACGTGCTGGCGGCCACCCCTCCCCCTCCCCTTCCCTCGTGTCCTCGCCCTTAAAAGCTACTGGACACCCGATCCCCCTACCCCATCCTTTCTAATCCTATCCCGTACACTGGGCACGCCCTCTCTTTGTGCTCTACTCCAACGCTGGCCTCGGTATTGGAGAACAATGGGCTATTGTTCAAATCGCCTAAGCCAGCGTTGGAGTAGAGCAGAGAGGAGGGGGCATCGTGGTCCAGTAGATATTAAGTGTGAAACCAAAAAGGTTAAGTGTTTTCACGTGTGCTATTCTTTCACCGCAAATCAGAGACACAGGACAATGCATTATTGTTCTCATCGTAAATGGCGGTGTCGGAATAGCAAAAAGCGGGGGTGGGAGTCGACGGCATAGAAGAAAGGAACTTATCAGTGGTCGACATCGGCTTTGAAGCGGCGTACCGGCCTTTTGTTTCAACTGTGGGGTGGGGGAAGAGGGGAAGTGAGGGGAAATACATACGTTTACAGAGCTTTTTATTTGACGGTCTTTATCAAAAAAATTTTTTTTATTATTATCGATTATATCCTTGGATTGTAGCTCGTTATTGATTGTTGTTCCAAGTCGGGCTGGAGGACTAGGATTGAATCCAGTGACGTGAATACAAATTCATCCTCGAATAAAATAAAAAAGTAATTAAAAATAAAATGGTGAACGTACGATATTACATTTATATCAGTAACTAATTTCTTTGTTATGTATATTTGGACATCTGTCATCCTCACGAATATTATATCTCTTAGATGAATGTATATTTAAATGGTATAGTGAGCGTAAATAACTAGATTACGTAAGACGTTGACGCGCGCTGCAGCTGTATAAGCCCTACACTGCATTAGGTCCGACCCTTACGGCGTGCTGTGCCGTACTGAGGGTCTCGTGTAGCTCTCAGCGTCTCATGAAGCCGGCCTTTCATTCCTACCTTACTCTCTCCAGGTGCCACCCCTCAGCCGCCTTTCGCAAGCCTTCTCCTCTCCGCCAGCTGATGCTCCCTTCCTTGCCGACATGTAAGGTACGCTTCTAAAAGACGGCTGAAGCGGCCATGTTAGCTTTCCGATACATGAAGACAACCATTATAGTTGTTAACGTTCGCTTTGGTTTTAAAAGAAATTTAAAAATAGATTGCAAGACATTATCTTAAACAAAGGAAGTCTTAAAAATGAAAATATAACAATCTTTATACTAAATACAAATAACGGTCCTGGCAGCTTTAAAAAATGTAGATACTTTAACCTAAAAAATACAATACATTTATTAAAACATTTCCTAATTCGATTCTACAAGCTACACATCTGAGTAAATCTGAAAAAAAATTATTGCTCGTAATTACGGACAAATGCAGCGGTTTTAAAAATAAACGAACATTAAAACGTATAAAAATGCGTATTGTACACTGATTTTTGACGAATGAGAGGAAGAAATTATTGAAAAAATCACTAAATAATAGGGTATATACATGAATTTAATTAAATAAGGGCGGAAAAACTTCTACACTATTTCCAAAGTATTTCAACGATGAAATTTTAGATTATCTTTGCGAGCGTAGTGAGTACGTTGGTATGAAACTTCTGTATATGACTCTAAAATATGGGATGTCTAAAATATGCATGTCCCGACATGGTGGCGACAGTCAAACTGTCCCCGACTGTGACGTCATATGGTGAAAGTTAACGTGCTTAAGCATGACGACTGCTAATGAGGTCTGTTTTTACTGTTTTGTTCAGGCAATAACACTTGCCAGGCAATGCAGCACTTTGCATTCGAGATGTCTCGGATTCGATTCCCGTAGGGACGAGCACTCTGACCTTACGTTTCTCGCGATTCTCGCTGGTCTACCGCCTACTGCAGTAGTGGTATTTGCTATCACGATTCCCTTTCAAACCATTTTATTTGTATTTTTTCACGTGAATTTCTAGGGTTCAGGGGTTAGATTTCCATTGATTGTTTACTCTGACCTTACGTTTCTCACGATTTTCGCTGGTCTGCTGCCTAATGCTGTAGTGGCATTTGCTATCATGGTTCCATTTCAATTGCATCTTTTTTGTCTCTAGAGACCTTTTGCTTGATTTCCCTGTCGGTCGCACACTCTATCCGTCAGTCGCTCAGCCCTTTGATTTTTTTCATGGTTTCCCCTGGCCTGCAGACGAATGCCTGAGTGGGTTCTCATCTATCACGATTTTCTTTCATTTGCAACTTTATGCTTCTAGAGACCTTTTGTTTGATTTCCCTGTCGGTGGCACACTCTATCCGCCAGTCGCTCAGCCCTTTGATTTTTTTTCATGGTTTCCCCTGGTCTGCAGGCGAATGCCTGAGTGGGTTCTCATCTATCACGATTTTCTTTCATCTGCAACTTTATGCTTCTAGAGTAATCTGATGGTTTCCCTCGTTCGATTGTCGATGGTTGTTTACTCTGACATATTTTTCATGGTTTTGCCTGGTCTGTAGGCGAATATCTGGGTGGTTTCTCATCTAGCACGATTTTATTGCATTTTTATTTGATTTACAACTTAACCTATATGTTTCTAAGGTCTTTTGTTTGATTCTTGTTGGTTGATCACTCTGACATCATAATTTTTAGGGTTTTCCCTGGTCTGCAGGCGAATGCTGGAGTGGTTTCTCATCGTCACCGATTTCCTTTCATTCTATATAATTTGTATCTTTCACGTGTGCTTTTAGAGTCTCTGGTTCGAGTTCCGTTGGGCGCTCACTCTGACATATTTTTTCATGGTTTTCCATGGTCTGCAGGCGAATGTCTGGGTGGTTTCTCATCTAACACGATTTTCTTTCTTTTTGCATCTAGGTTTCGTTGCGCGAAGGGAATGCTTGCCTCCTGCTTGGTCGACGGATCGTTCATCACCTTCACCAGTCAAGCTCTCCGAATCTGTACGATTATAGCCGAACAATACATAACATCTTCACAATACTTTACACTTTCTCTCTAAACATACGAAGCTATACGGAGACGCTCGAACATCAGTGTAACACGAATTGAAATATATAAGAGCTCACACGCTTCATCACCGTTTTTAGTATTAATAATCAGGAATAATTGATTAAAAAAGGTTCGTGCTTTCTCTATAAATAGAGCGAACTTGAGTATTGAAATTCATTCTGTTGATCATCTCTGAGGTGTTAACATCGCTGTTCTCTCAGAAAATAATCTAAAGTGTTATCAATGTGAAGAAGAGTACATTTCCTTGAAGAAGGGTTAATTCGTTATATAATTGATGCATAAAGGTTCGTGCTTCCTCTATAAATAGAGCATCCTCTAGCATTGAAATTCATTCTGTTGATCATCTCTGAGGTGTTAACATCGCTGTTCTCTCAGAACATAATCAGCTTTCTAAGTGATATCAAGGCGTACATTTCCTTGAAGAAAGGTAAATACCTTATTATATCAAGAAGAAAAATGAATAAGTCCTCGTATAAGGATATCATTCCTAGTGTCTCAGGATATTCTTGTGGTAAATGCTGTAAGAAGTTCCTACGTGGATATGATAAAAGACGACATGAGCTACGTTGTAAAAAACTCTTCAAGTGTAAATATTGTAATGTAGCCTTCAAGGACAGTTATAAGGGTCGTCGACACGAAGATGCGTGTGAAATAAACAGACCTGAGAAGAAACGTAGATTAGAACCGTCAAAGCATGAGTTGTTATCTACGATGGAGGAGTGTGACATGAAAGAATATGAAACTTCATTCCATGGACGCTTGAAATCGTATTTTATACGATGTGAATCAACTAAGGATCTGAATATATACCTGCATGAAGCAAAACAGCGGATAATCCAAGCTGTGCATAAAGAGCTTGGTATTCACAAGAGTTTGAAAATTAATCTGTTAGCTGAGTGTAGATTTGTTAACAGTATCGGAGAAACCTGTGACAAGACATTTAAAACCAGAAATCAAGCTGTTTTCCTAGAAACGGATCTGGACTCTATGCTGGAAATCAAAATGAAGAAATTGGTTACTGAAATGGAGGAATCACAACTAAAGGGAAGCAATTGGGCTCTGCTTGCTGTGGAAGGGGTGCGCCTTCGTATCCACAAGTACAATCCGCTATGAGGAAGTAGCTACATACCCCTACCTCCATCTGTTGAAGCAAGAAAAGCCTGCATTAACATCCAGAATTTACTGATGAGCTATGCTTTATGTACTCTGTATTAGCTAAATTCGTTGAGAAGGATACACAACGGGTGAGCAAATATAAGAAACTTCAAGATAAGTACGACTTCAGCTGTGTTTCCTATCCTACTCCTCTTTCTCAAATACCTAAATTTGAGAAGCTTAGTAGGATGTCTATCAACGTTTTCGGTCTGGATGAGAAGCATGAAGTGCATCCGATAAAGGTTGTTGACACTGAACTACCTGATCACCGCGACCTCCTGCTATTGAGTGACAGTAGTGGAAAACATCACTATGTATATATCAAGAATTTTGAGAAGCTCGTTCGACGTCAAAGAACTAAGCATTGTAGAGTGATATATACCTGTAAGCGGTGCTTTACACACTTTGACAATCGATGGATAAAGTGGGCTGGAAAAACTGGAAGAACATGCAGCCATCTGTAATCAGCATGGTGTTGCAAGGGTAGTTATGCCTACAAAGGAGAAATCAATTGTACAGTTTAAAAATGTGGAGAGGATGCTGAAACTACCTTATGTCATCTATGCGGATTTTGAGAGTATTCTCACTCCATGTCATACGTGTATTCCCAGTCCTGAAACTTCCTATACAACCCCTTATCAAGAGCACACAGCAATGAGCTTCTGTGTTTACGTTAAACCATCAACCAACGTTGAACATCTGGAAACTGGTCTTCCTAAGCATCCCTATGTATATCGTGGTGTTGATGCTGCTCAGAAGTTTATGGAATACCTGTCATTCCTTGCAAAGGAGATTAACAATATATACAAATCTGTCATGCCCCTGAAACTTACAGATCAACAGCAGATGGATTTTAACGCCTCTACAGTATGCTACTTGTGTGGAAAAACCTTTACTGAAGAGAACTATAAAGTACGCGACTATGATCACATCAGTGGTGAATATCGGGGGAGTCTGCATAATGAATGTAATTTAGCCTGCAAAACACCTAAATATATCCCTGTCTTCATGCACAACCTCAGTGGATATGACTCACACTTCATTGTTAAGGAGCTGGGATGTACAAGTGAGCGGGTGGAAGTAATTCCTAGCTCTGAAGAAAGCTATATATCATTCTCCAAGTATGTCGGAGATATAAAGCTACGGTTTGTGGATAGTTTTCGGTTCCTGAGTACAAGCTTGGATAAGCTGGTAAAAAATCTAACATCGTATCCTGAGACATTGAAGTATTTCGGAGAAGACAAGTTGAAGTTGATGACCCGTAAGGGTGTATTTCCCTATGATTACATCACTTCATGGGACGTCTTGAACGAAACTTGCTTACCTCCTAAGGACTCCTTCTACAATAAATTAAATGAAGAGGAAATTAGTGAAGCTGACTACGATCATGCTAAAAATGTATGGGAGCTGTTTAATGTCAGAAACCTGGGCGAGTACAGCGACCTCTACTTAATCTCTGATGTGCTTCTCCTAGCTGATGTCTTTGAGACATTTAGGGAGCAAACACTCAAAACACACAAAGTCGACCCTGCACATTATTTCACCTCTCCAGGACTTACATGGGATGCCATGTTACTATACACTGGAATTCAGCTGGAATTGTTACAGGATTATGATCAATTACTCATGGTGGAGTCTGGTATAAGAAGAGGTTTATGTCAAGTTTCCCACCGCTATGCAGAGGCTAATAACGATCCGTCGAGACCAACCCAATTTATTACCTATGAGGACGCCAACAACCAATATGGGTGGGCAATGAGTCACGCTCTCCCTTATGGTAGATTTGAGTGGGTATCACCTGAAAAAATTGACTTAGAAAGACTACAAGAAGATGATCCTTACGGCTACATATTAGAAGTCGACGTCGAGTATCCTGCAGAACTTCACGATCTACACAACGATCTACCTTTCCTGCCTGAGTGTATGACGCCTAAGGACTCTCCTACAAAGAAACTGATACCTCATCTAGGACCTCGAAATAAGTATGTAGTGCATTACATGACGTTGAAGCAAGCTCTTGATCATGGACTACGGTTAACAAAAATCCATCGTGTGCTACAATTCCAACAGTCTCGATGGTTAAAACCGTATGTGGAATTTAACAACAGACTACGACAACAGGCCTCAAATGATTTTGAGAAGGATCTCTACAAATTGTTCAACAATGCTATGTTCGGAAAACTATGGAGAACCTGCGTAATCGTATGGATATACGGCTGGTGACAAATGAGAACACTCTGGAAAAGTTAATTGCAAAGCCAACGTTTATCGACAGGACCATATATACTTCTAATCTAGCTGCTATACATATGGCCTCCCGACAGATCGTGTTCAACAAGCCTATATACATCGGTATGAGTGTGTTGGATATCTCCAAGACATTAATGTACCGGTATCACTATGATGTGTTGTTACCGTATTATGGAGCTGAAAACCTGAAGCTTATGTATATGGACACCGATTCGTTCATTCATCGTGTTACAACTGAAGATGTGTACCAGGATAAGCTACGTTTTCTTGAGCACCTAGATACAGCTGATTATCCTATAAGCCATATATGCTATTCACCTCTAAACAAGAAGGTACTTGGGAAATTTAAAGATGAGGCTAATGGTAAAATCATTCAACGCTTTGTAGGGCTACGACCTAAAATGTATGCCCTAGATATCGACGGTTCAATGATAAAAAAGATTAAAGGTATAAAACGTAGTGCTATTAAGCAGTACGTCACGTTCGAGAGCTATACTGACTGCCTTAAAACCAGAGAAATTATCAGAATACCCATGAATCTGATCCTGTCGCGACAGCATGCTCTTGCCACAGTACAAGTGAATAAAATTACATTGACACCATACGACGATAAAAGAATTATTGCTGAGGACGGTATAACGACATACGCCTATGGACATTACAGCATTACAAGTAGTGTATAAGAGAATTTAAGTTGAATATGAAGATTTTCTCGTGAGTCTACAATCTTAAAAAAATGAAGGTTATCCGTGTGCTGTATATGCAGCTAGCTGACGACCGATGAAGAAAGAAGAAGATGGAAGGGAAGGTGGTAACCCTGCCATTAGGAGCAATCCTAGTGCTAGTCTCAAGCCTAGATAAAAAGGGGAGAGACGCCTACAACAAACTAAAATAAAGGTATGTTGACGTAAACTTTTCAATTAAAACTCTCGAATAATAAAACCTGAATAAAACATTGCAATTTCACTAAAAGAAAGTTGAGGTTATCTTTGGTTAGCCAGATTAGGTTAGTCGATGACCGAGTAGAATAGATGATGAGAGGAACGTTTATGATTGGTCGGGTTAATCTAGGCTAGGTTCTCGTACTTATTGTCTAAGTTATGAAGGATGAATTAGTTTAGATCGCTTTAGCAATGGGCTGGTTACGTGTTGTTCTTACGTTTTGTTACATGGTTGCATAGTTGCTACGTGTTGTTACGTCGTGTGACGTTTCTGGTTACGTGATGTTATGAGGATACGTGCTTATGTTACTTAGTGTGACGTCTTGTCATGCTGTTATGTTACGTCTTGTTACGTCTTGTTACGTGATTATGTTAGGGATGAATAGACAATGAGAAGATGCAGAACATACAAGGTGGGCATAGGTTAGGACGTATACTTCACTGTAAACCGATATACAGTTTGTCCCTCGCCGCCTCGCGCGCTACTGTTTAACATATAAAAAGTTTGTAAGGTTTAGAAAAAGTATATAAAAGTGTTGTAACGTTGGATGAGAAAAGTTTTATAATCTAATTACTCTCTATATTGCCGTATAAACCTACATTCCTCCTCCTTCAACCTCTGTCTATCCTTGTATCTCTCCCGTTTTCCATATTTCTCCCATATAAACGTATACTCTACTCCTCAAACCATGTCTAGACTAGCACCTCTCCTCGTATGCCCTACCGCTCTCATATAAATGCATTTTCCTCCTTGAAGACTCTCTCAACCTAGCACCTACCTTCGTTTTCCCTATCTTTTCCCATATAAACGCATACTCTGTCATTCAGACCTTCCTGTCTAGCCTAACACTTCTCCTCATATTCCCCCACCTCTCTCATATAAGACGCATTCCCTACTTCAACCCTGTCTAGCCTAGCATCGACCCTCGTATTCCCTATCTCTCGCATATAAACGCCTTCTCTATCATTCAAAACTCCTAGCCTAATACCTCTCCTCGGTTCACTATCTCGCTCATATAAAACGCCATATTCTACCCTTCAAGTCCTGTTTAGTATAACATCTTTCCTTGTATTCCCTATCTCTCTCGTATAAAGCGTATCCCTCCCTCCTTTAGCATCTGACTAGCCTAGCATCAGCCCTCGTATTCCCTATCTCTACCCTATAAACGCATTTTCCTCCTTGAACTGTCGCATCTACCCTCGTTTTCCCTATCCTTTCCCATATAAACGTAAAAGTGGCCCAGCTTCTGTCTATCATACCGCCTGTCCCCGTTTTCCATATATTCCTCATATAAACGTATACCGTACTCCTTAACCTCTGTCTGCACTAGCACCTCCCCTCGTATGCCCTATCTCTGTCGTATAAAGCATATCTCTCCCTCCTTCAGTCCCTGCTCTACCTCAGAACTCTCCTCGTTTTCCCTATCTCTCCCATATAAACGCATTTTTTCCTCCTTGAAGGTTCTCTCAACCTAGCATATACCCTCGTTTTCCTCGTCTCTTCATATAAAAAGTCATACTCTACCCTTCTAACCCTGAATAGTCTAGTACCTCTCCACGTATCCCCTATCTCTCCTGTAAATATGTTCATATTCCCCTGCTTCAGCATCTGTCTATCCTAGCCTCTGTTCACGTTTTCCCTATCTTTCCCATATAAATGCATATTCAATATCTCAACCCCTATCTAGTCCAACACTTCTCCTCGTATTCCACGTATCTCTCATATAAAGCACATCCTCATTCCTTCAACCTCTATCTAGCCTAGCATCGATCCTCGTAGTCCCTATCTTCCCCATATAAACGCATTTTCCTCCGTGAACCTCCGCATATACCCTCGTTTTCCCTATCCTTTCCCATATAACCGCAAAAAACTGCGCCAGAATATACCTATATATTCTACTAAGAATATTTCAGGATAGGTAAAATATAAACATGTTATTTGATAAAAATTTGTTGAGCAGTAACATTTTGTCTCTCACGATTTACTAATTATCAAAGGTCATTCGCAATAAAGACGAATTTACGGACTATTCCTAGAACATTTAAGATACACATTTTATTTATCATGAAAATAGCTTAAACATATGTATTTTAATCAAAATCTTAAGAGCCATTTTTCAAAGAATAAAAATGTTTGAAAGTTTTCAAATGTTAAAGGCAGTTTGGAGTGGGGATTCTCTTTAAAATATCCGTGTCGCATTCTTGGAAAAAGTTGAACTTAAACACCAAGTTTGGTTTCAACCAACTTTTTGTTTTTGAGTTATGCTGTTCGCGCGTGCGCGCGCGCGCACACACACACACACACACACACACACACAGTTGGATTTTTTACTAAAAATAAATTAATTGGATTCAGGGAGTAACAACGACATTCAATTTTTAGGTGGAACACACAAGTTTCTATACTTACTGTATCTACATAGTAGAGAAAGTAAAAATGCTTTCTTTGGTTTCAGGGAGTCTCAAAACGTGTATTTCCAGTGAATCTCTTTATTGAATTTTTGGGTGAAATGTAACACTTTCTCTATCTCCTGTAGCTACGTAGTAGAGAAAGTAAAAACGTTTTCTTTAGTTTCAGGGAGTCTCAAAACGAAATTTCCGGTGAATCTCTATTGAATTTTTGGGTGAAATACAATATTTTCTCTACTTCCTGTAACTACGTAGTAGAGAAAGTAAAAATGCTTTCTTTGGATTCAAGGAGTCTCAAAACGTGTATTTCTGGTGAATCTCCTTATTCAATTTTTGTGCGGAATTCAATACTTTCTTTACGTCCTGTAGCTATGTAGTAGAGAAATTAAAAATGCTTCTTCGTATTCAGAGGGTCTCAGAATGTGCATTTCCAATGAATCTCGTTATTGAATTTTTGGGTGGAATACCATACTTTTCCTACTTATTATAGTAAGTAGTAGAGAGAGAGATAGAGAGAGTAAAACGAAGAGTTGTGGTATAGATAAACGCCTGTTTGTCGTTACGCCATTTGCATACAACCAAATAGGGAAAAGTGTAGCTTAGACTGTAACTTGAAATAATTTCTGGCCTAAATTGTTGTTCGGAGTAAGGTAAACTGCACGGAAACCCCATAGTTTTAAGGGCATTATGATATATAAAGAACATATATTAGTTGATAATGGGTAGAGAAAACATTGGATATCGAAAGCCAAACCAAACTCTTGCTTATTATACGAAAATATGATGCCTCTAATTCCTAAAAATTAGTTTGTATACTGCTAACGTCGCTGTGCTGTAACGTTATTACTGCTTTCTTTTCACAGTTATTACATTCTTACAGCTAAGTCTAAGGGAAATGTGTTGGAGTGATATTTTCTTTATCAATATTACATTCCCTAACCTTGTAGAGCAGGTATGAGCTAAGGCACCTGGTATAACCTCTCGATAAGACACCCCGCTTATCCCCCTACAGGTGGAACGGAAAACATTTGGAGCCGTCCGTACGTGCATATTTTGCAAGAGCTACCAGGTTAAAGGACGTTAAACTCGCAAAAAACGCATGACCTAAATCAAAATTTATTTTGCTGCGATTTTTATATGTAGATACCCCAGTGCTTCCTGAACCCATTATCTTATACAAAAGGTTTATTAGTAGTCAGCACATGGCGATGGAAAATCTGATGGAAGATGGCAAGTGATGACGTGATGAGAATCGCTCTGTGATTGACCAGTATCTTCCTAAAATTCATCGCTGGTTTTGGAATTTTTCAATTGCAGGCCATGGAAAAGGACCAGCTGACGGTGATCGGGCAGTTTTGAAGAAATCTGCAGATACTTTTGTTGCACATGGTTGTGATATTACTTCACCAGAGAAGCTTCTTAATGTCTTCGAGACAGCGGACAAAGACATTTGTTTGTCTGTTGTCCCAGCATCATCCATGAGAATCATAAAGAGGAGCTGAATAGAATCTGTGGAACAAAGCTATTGCGAAATACATTTGTTGACATTGTGCATAAACATCAACTACTATGGTACAGAGGGAAGTTCCAGACAAGGGCCTTGTCTTGGTACAGCTGTTGATGTATCCTTTTGTTTACAAAACACCACAAGTTATTTATTTTTTGCAGTGGACTATAATACCATGTAATTTGTTATTGATAAGGACTATTCATCTTATTGTTTTGTATTTTCCTTAACTTAAACATTCCATTAAACATCGAATACTGTTTTCCGATATTGATGATGATGAAGTTGGTACTGGTGGTGCTGGAACAAAAGATGAGTTGGAGATTATGTGATTGTAACTTATGATGGCAAACTATCTTGGTCATGTTTTAAAGAAAGAGGGTGATTGCATCATAGTGAAGTGCGTGGAAAAGTGTATAAAAACTGCACTATGGAAGTGGTCCAAAAAACAAGATGAACTTTCCTATGAAAAAGATTGTATTATAATGAAAATAATAGAACCGGTAGCAAGTAAAGGTGACTTCTGGAGGGTTACAGAGCTAGGCAGTTACTATTAGAAGTTTTGGTTTATGCATTCTTCCTTTGCTATACATAGTTCTTGTTTTTGTTTTCATTGAAATGTCATCATTTACCAGGCTTTTCTCATTCAGAGAATAGCAACTAAGCGGGTTATTTATGTTCTTTTAAAGAAAAATGTCACACGATGATGTATAATGTAACTACAGTCCCCCATCTTAGTAACAACTTACCTTTCTTTTAAATTAGAAGATCAACACATAATTTTTTTAAGCTTAACTGACACCAGGGCATTCAATAATAAGAGCAAATGAAATAAATATTAGAAAAAATACACCATTTAGACTTAATGTTTTTCTTCCAGTTTTGTTATCGGTATTTCCCCATTTCAGAATATTCACCCATATATGTTTTTAGTTTTGTCAATACTATTTATAGGGGCAATGGTTACTGTGCCGCATTGTTAACATGTTGGCAGCCAGCAGTTGGAAATACAAGATTTTAAAATGGAGGCAACGAAGTCTGAGGTTAGAGTCCTTCTAAAGCATTACTGGAAACAAGATTATAAAGCTGCTGTTGCAGCTCGAAGAATATGTGAAGTCGAAGATGAAGATATCAGTGAGCGATGGTTCCAGCGTTTTAACAATGGAGACGAAAACGAAACATTTACAACGTTCTGGAAGATCCAAGTTATGGAACATTGAGAATACACGCAGAGTTTTGGAAAAAATCCACAAACAAGCATTCGGAGGTTGTCAAAAGAACTTGATGCTTCAAAAGATACCATACATCGCCAAATTAAGACACTTCAGATGCTGTAAATTTGTACCACATGAATTGACATCCGATCAAGCTCAACGCAGAATGGATATCTGTCGTCAGCTTATCGCTAATCCCTGGGATTGTAGATTTATCAGGAGAATGATGATGGGTGATGAAAATTGGGTGTATTACCTCAACCCAGATACCTCGAAACAGTGGCTCGATACCTGTCAGCCTATAAACATTGTGGTTAAAAAAATTGGTTAGGCCCCAAAATAATGATATATGTCTGTGGTATTTTAAAGTTGTGATTCATTGGGAATTTCTTCCAAATGGACGTGCAGCCTATAAACATTGTGGTTAAAAAAATTGGTTAGGCCCCAAAATAATGATATATGTCTGTGGTATTTTAAAGTTGTGATTCATTGGGAATTTCTTCCAAATGGACGTGCAGTCTATGCGGATCTTTATTCTCAATCGTGGATCGAGTTCATCAAGTTTTGAGGCAGAGGTATCCGGCATTAGTTAATAGAAACAGAGTTTTCTTGCAGCAGGACAATGCAAGACCCCACACAGCTCAAAGAACAATGAACAAAATTCATAAATTGGAAGGAATCGAACTGCTACCACATCTAAAATATAGCCCTGATCTTGCGCCATCAGATTGCTATATGTTTAGATTCATTTCCCGCTGGAAGAAATTTTTAAAAAATTGAAGCAGTTGAAAAACGGTTATCAAGGAATTCTTCGCGTCAAAAACCAGAAACTGGTACCATTGTGGAATAGCAAACCTCGCTGAAAGGTAGCTCGGGACTCTAGAATCTAATGGTCTTTACTTTGAAGATTAGAATCACTTCTTGTAACAACACACTACTGTTTGTAATCACAAAGGTTCCGTTTTACTTTTTGGTTCGTCATTTTACAATAAACATTCTACGCTTAAAACAGAAAATTCACTCTAATCCCTCAGATACGTTGGTTGTTGTCTTCTACTGCGTTTCTCTTGGTGTGTTTTCTAATTTTCTTCTTCACTTAATTCTTCGTATGCTTGCTTTCCATATCCTTCTCAGAGTCCAATTCTTATTCTTTTAAATTTTATAGCAATTCTTGTAAATGTTGTAGTGTATTATGACCTGTTCTCTTCATTAAATGTCACATCTCTTGCCCGAACTACTTTTCTTTCTTCTATTCCCCAAGGCGTATAGTCATTTTCACAGTATCCTTTAGTTTATATTTTCTTGTTTTTCTCGGAAAGCTTGCCCTTCTTCCTTATTTATAGGTATGTGTATATGTCTCTGATCCGAATACCTTCAGCTCACTGTAGTTAGGTTTTTTTTCATTCCATATTTCAGCTGATATTTTATTGTGTAAAGTATGCAGTCTATTATGAATGCGGACTATAAACGGTTTCTCCCCAATATCTTTCCCGAAAAGACTATCTGCAAGTGGCCTCTAGTTCCCGAGGTTGGCAATGGATGTTTACGGGCGTAAAAATCCTTAGCATGGCTTCCCTCGGAACGGAAGTAAAGCCGGCGTTCTCATGTCGTAGATTTACGGCCCGTAAAAGAACCTCAAGCCTGATAAAGAGGCCTCTGTGCAAAATTCCCGGTTTTTCACGCCCAATATGGAATGGTACACTAAGATCCAAAGTAGTTAAAGAGTGTCCATAAATAAAACTCAGTTTAATTTAATTTTGTAAGTAGCATTTTGGCCTTTTCAATTATCGTGCGATTCATTCGCCCGTTCCTTCCATTCATTTACGGCGAATACGGAACTGTCTCATTGTACCCCATTCTCAAATCGGATTTGCCTTAAAGCTACGCCTTTTCAGGGCCTTGATTATGAGACCTCTACCACTATATGCCTGCGATATCTGGGGCATGGCCGTAGACTCCAATCTGTTGAGCCCACAAAATAGGGGTCTCCGGGTCATCTATTCTGTATGCTTTACCTTTCCCTGAAATTACTTCACGAAGGTTTAGAATTAAATTTTGCTTCCACCGTCTCGACATATTCCTTGAGACATTGGAGATTTCTGTCTTATTTTCTAATAGATAAACCATACAAAATGACTATAACCATCAAGGAAGGTAAACATGTATCTCTTATTGTGCATAACAGGTCTTAGAGGATCACATAAGTTTGAATGGATCAATTCTAAAGCTGTTCTGGATTTAGAATAATCTGTATTATTAAAGGATACTCTGATCCAATGGCCAGATGTCTCACATAATGAGAGTTGAGAATTCCAGCACTGATGTATAATAAGATTTTTTCTCTTCAATTCCTTCATTTTCTCTTATGATGCATGACCTAGTTGTCGGTGTCATATTTCATCTTGTGGAGTTCACAGTAAGCCTTTTGCGTCTCCACTGTCTTTACTTTAATCCTGAAAGTTATCCTATATGAGTCGTTTTTCCTAAAAGCTTAATAGTTTTGTCATTGTTTCTGTAAGTGGTTACTTTTTTTCGAGCTTAACACAAAGTCCAAGTTTCTCTATTCTTCTTACAGAAAACAAATTATTTGCTAAATCAAGAACTTAAAGCATATTCTTTATAGTAGCCTTTCCAGCACTAATTAACTCCTAATTTTTTTTCACTGTCCACTCATTATTTGAAACTATGTATTCTAATTGGTTTCTTAAAATGTGTACAATTTAGAAAATACTTTTCTGTGTTTACCAGATGATCCGACGCCCCGAAATCAATATAAAATCGTACATCATTACCTGTCTCGGCTCCTAACCTTTAATTTGCTAGGAAACATATTCCATCTTCATCTGGATATTTCCTTGGCCCTTCCTTTTCCAAATCTCCACCTGGTTCGCTTCCTTCTTCTTCCTTAGAAATTTGAATTTACAGTCCGACTTCCTATGTTCTTTTCCCCCGCTGTGTTAACAGTTATACATAAATGTCCTTTTTGGAGGCTTGTTCTTTTGTTAACAAATGATTTTTAAGCTTTCTTCTTAACTCTTGAAACCAAGTCGATTCTTGATAAATTCTAATGTCAATTCTGAGCCCATTATCTCGATTGCTGTTACTATGATTAGTAGTGACGGCATAGCATAAGTAACAGATGATTTCATTGTCACTCGGTTTTGCTTCCGAAGATTGCAAACTTCTGATCAGCTTGTCAAATGTTAAAGAGAATTCTTCGAGTCTGTTATTCTCATTGTACTTACGTGTTAGCAATGTCTTTCTCAATAGAGGTTGCGACGCAATTCCTGCATGCTGAAATACAGATGTAAGATTCTGTGTAATCTCATATGTTGTGTCGCAACCCTGGATTATTTTTAGTGCGAGTCGTTTATGAATTGCACAACAATTATGTTCTTGGCTTTCATGTTTTGAGTTTTGTCTTCCAATTTTACGACGGCAAATTCTTTTTCTAATATTGTGGCATGTGAGGTGTTAATGCTGTAATTCAGTTAGTAACAGTGTATGGGTATATGTTAGAACTGCCAACACACACCGGTAATGACGTAATAAGAGTGGGGGTAAAATCGGTTATCAGTAGTAAGCATCTGACACTCTCTCTATTCTTGTAACCATCGAGGAGTGCAGACATGGAATTGTTAGGCTAGGAGACGCCCGTCAGCAGAAGATAAAATGTATCTGACTTAATTCAATACATATACCTACCATCTAAACTTTTACTATGTAGATTCTTAATGTAGTTAGATTCTTCCTTCCACACAATGATTTAGATATATTTTAGGAAATTTACAGGTGTTTTAGGAACTTTGTTGAGCTCGCCCCGTCGGATCTCGTGTAGTTTGTGATGTTTTAAACTCCGGTACCATGCTCTACCCCCCCGTGAGTTTTGAAAATGTAGGAGGTAACGACAAATTGGAGTGAGTCGCCGGGTATTTTGAGATTTTGAAGTGCAATTTTTTTCTCTCTCTCTCTCTTAGCCTGAAATGTAGTTTACGTAATTTGGTACTCCACGTGTTCGCTGGAACATGTAACTCCTTAGTTTCGGCTTAATTGTAAGGGTTTCTATTTGAAAATTGTTGTTTTATGTTCTAAATTCATCTAAAAGTATTTTCTTAAAAGTCCCGTCTTTGTATCTTTATTTTGAGCTCACTTTAAAAATTTTACATTGTCTTCATGTTGGCGGAGCGTCGTTAATTTTTGGCTTTATTTCTCCCTTACCATTGTTAAATTCTGTTTGTATGAAAAATTGTTTGCACTGTCCTTTCTAAATTTCTTGTTTTTGTGAATTGTGGAAAATTTAGTGATATTTGGAACTTTAATAATGAGGTTGCCACGTGTTAGCTGGTGTTTCTGGGGATGCTATTTTCAGTGCTAATTGGTAATGGTTTTGGAGCTTTCATTCTATGTTGCACTGAACCTGATTTTCTACGCATTACTATATTGTTGGGTGCATTTTCTTGCAACTTTCATGTACGCAGTGTGTTGCGTATTGTTGCGTATTCTTTGTGAGGTCTTGCAATTCATTAACAATTCTAGAATGTGAAGCAAATCTTTTACGGTTCACGTGTTTTTTGTTTCAAATTGCGTGTGTGTATAAAAGTGAGATGCATCTATTTAAAAAGTCATATTTGTGCATCGTACTCAGGTACGTATAAACTACGTGGTGTATAGCATTTTCTGTTTTTCGTGGAATAATTTGAGCGCTAGTCACAGTAGGTGTGACTTAATTGTTTTTAGCTTCCAGTTTGAGTTTCCTCGCTGAAGACATCAGTTTTGCTAATTTTTTTCCTCTGCTCATGTGTTTTTTCTGTTCTGAACCCTTGGACTTGTATCCAAGTGGCTTGTGTGTCAAGTCTTTGTAAACAATATGCTGGTGTAGTTCCCTAATATTTCGCCGTGGGCGCTTAATTATAATATTACTGATATTGGTTTTTAGCTGGCCACGTGGTGGTATTCCTAGTTACACTCATGTGGTGATATAAGTGCTTAATTTGTTGTAATCTGTAAAGTTGATCTTTCATACTTTTCTCATTTACTGGTTGAGGATATCCTTGTTCTGTGCTGTCACAATGCCTAAGCGACGTACTACGCAAAAGTCTGGTGTGATCATTGCACCAGTCAGTGAGCATAGTGAAGAAGAATCTATTTCTAGCACTAGTACACCTGCTGTTACTCAATTGTTACCAGTAATGTCTAATCGGCCTGTTTCGTTGAGCACAACGCAGTCAGCTGTGTGTAGACCAGTCATTGAACCCTCTTGTTTTGATAATTCCAGTAAGTTATCGGCATACGAGTTCCTTCAAAATTTTGAAATGGTCGCTGCTGCTAATGATTGGTCTGATGCGATGAAATTGAAATGCTTTCCATGTTATTTGAAAGATACTGCTGCATTGTGGTTTCAAACTTTTCGCCACCGGCATCCTCGCCATGATTGGCTTTGCCTGACTTTGCAGTTCCTAAATGCTTTTCAGATGACTAACCAGAGTGATATCTTAGAAATTAAACTTAGACAGCGTGTGTAGTTAGATGATGAGCCTGTCATTAATTATATCTATGATGTACTATCTGTGTGTGATCAAGTAAATCCAGATATGTCTCAGTTGGAACAAATTAAACACCTGCTTAAATGTCTTAAACCTCTCTATGTACAGGCATTGCTACCATTAAATCCTCAAACTGTGGACGAGGTGATGCAAATAATTCGACGAGTTGACAAAGCACAATTTTATATGCAGAACCGACAACATCTAATGTCTGTCCAATCTCAGGCTGCAGTGTTTACACCATCTACTTCTTGACTAATACAACATCTGTTCTTGTTCTTACTTTTCCGGTTACTGGTCAATTACCAAATGCTCCTTCTCTTGGGGATCGATCCCATGAAACAGCTGATTGATCGTGTGGAACATTTATGTAACCAAGTTAATCAGTTTCAGTTACCACCTGCTGTACCATCTTCGCAGAGACCTTCACAGCTTCCACGATCATCTGACATGGACCAGCGGGACGCATCTATCACCTGCTATAGATGTAACAGGCAGGGTCACCTGGCTCGTTTTTGTCGCAGCCGCCTTCCTCACTCAAAAAACGACTGGCGCCGAGCCTCATTAGACGAGACTTAACGGCACCACCAGCGCAGCTGCACTCCAACAGGATGTGGCTGCATTATCAGGTCAGATCTTACAAGTTTTGGTCGTATTGTTCAGACAGAAGTTTCCATCTTACTCGACACAGGAAGCGCAGTTAGTATTGTAAATGCTGCCCATATTCTTGATCTCTCTACATTGAAACCCATAGAGATGTTGCTTCGAACTGCAGGTAATAAGTTATTTGATGCACCTAACCTCACTATTTTGAAATTTCATATTAATGATGTTCTGTTTCAGGAAGATGTGTTAGTTGTAAAAGATCTTTCTCATGATTTAATTTTAGGCAATGACTTTTTACATGCTCATGGTGTTGTAATTGATTATGTACAAAATTTTATAACTTTGGATTCTTCCGAGGATGATTCTTTTAGTATACCAATTCACCAGGTACAAGTTCCTTTTGTTGATATGGCAGTGAACCCTTTGCAAGATAAAGAATGTAATTACTCTGGTATTAAAGTGGCAATTGTGAATGATGTGAAAATTCCACCATTATCTATGTGCTATGTAACAGTTCAACCCTCGTCAGACGTTAGTAATGAGGTTATGTTTGAACCTGTTGTCAGCATTATGCAGAAGAAAAATCTTTCAATTCCACCAATGTTGTGTCATTCTACATCTGAATTAACTATATCAGTGCATAATAATACTGCAGTTCCACAAACACTGTTTGCTAATACAGTTTTAGCTAAAGCTTATGATGTTTCACTAGTTCAGAGTAATTCTGTTTTATCATCAGATGTTACCCTATGCCAGCTTCAAATTTTAATTTTAATGTAAATGGTAAATTACTAGACACTGAAAAAGTGAACGGCATTCATTGTTATTGAAATATAGTCATCTTTTTGCCACCACATTGCAAGAACTTGGTACCACTGATGTTGCAGAGTTTGATATTAAAGTAACTGACTCCAAACCAATCAAAGACCTTATGGAGTTCCCCATAAACAAAAAGAAATAATTGCTGAACAAGTTAAAGAAATGCAAGATGCTGGAATTATTAAGGAATCACAGTCCTCTTGGGCTTCTCCTGTGGTGTTAGTTAAAAAGAAAGATGGTTCCATGAGGTTTTGTGTCGATTATAGGAAATTGAATGCTGTTACAGAAACTACCTCTTTCCCTTTGCAATTGATAGATGATTTGTTGAGTTATCTGGGGGAGGCTAAATGGTTGTCTCATTGGACTTTTTGTCAGCATATTTTCAAGTACCTATTGCAGAGGATAGTCAGAAATTTACTTCTTTTGTTACTTTTCAAGGTCAATATCAATTCACTAGCTTAAGTTTTGAACTGGCGAATGCTCCTAGATTCTTCAGTTACATAGTAGACAAGTTGTTAGGTGATCTAAATGTTAAAAAGGCAATTGCATATTTGGATGATGATGTTGTTTTTGCTAAAACTTTTGAAGAGTTACAAAATCTTGAAGCTGTTTTTCAACGCCTTGATAACCATAAATTCAAGCTTAAACCAGAAAAGTGTTTCTTCGCTATGTAAACGATCAAGCTCTTAGGCTTTGAAGTTTCCAAAGATGGTATTTCTCCTGATTCTGATAAAGTAATTTCCATTCTAAATTTGCCTCGTCCTAAAAATGTCAGAGATGTAAGGAAAGTTTTGGGATTATTTAATTTTTACAGGAAATTCATCAGATTATGCAAATATTGCTCAACCACTTGTTCAATTGACTCAGAAAGATCAAAGTTTTATTTGGGAACTGATCAGCAAGCTGCATTTCAAAAGTTGAAAGGCTCATTAGTCTCTGCCCCTGTCTTAGCTCACTATACTCCTGGTGAATATACTGAATTACATTCTGATGCCAGTGGACTAGGGGTTGCTTCTGTTTTATATCAAAAGATTGATGATGTGTTGAAACAAGTGGGCTATGCTTCGAGGACATTATCTAAATGTGAACGTAACTATAGTGTTCCTGAGTTGGAATTGTTGGCCATCTTGTTTGGACTTAGTCACTTTCGCAGTTTTGTATATGGCTATAAGGTCAATATTATATCTTATCACCACTCCCTTTGCTATCTGAATAATTTGAAACATTTGACTGGACGTCTGGCACGATGGAGTTTGAAATTGCAACAATTTGTTTATACTATTTCCTACAAATCTGGTAAGAAACACCATGATGCTGATGCTTTATCAGATTTCCTGTGTTGCAACCCAAAGAAAGTGAACTTGAGCAGCTCGAGGAACTTTCCACATGTCTATTGTCTTCAGTTGAAGTTGCTGACAAACAGAAACAAGATCCTGTGTTACTTGAACTTATTAATGCTCTTCATGATCCTCAGTCAGCTCCTGCTAAAATTCAGACAAATTTCTACATATACTCTTAAATCGGGTGTTCTTTACCGTAAAAATGCTGGCTCCACTGGCCCTCTCCATCTGTTGGTTATTCCAGAGGCACCGAAACATGAAATTCCATCTTCGCGTCATGATGATCCTCTTTCAGGCCATTTAGGCTTTTCTAAAACATTTGCTAAAATTCACTCCAGATACTATTGGATTGGGATGAAAAAAGATATTGAACACTTTGTGCGTACCTGTCCCAGTTGTCAAACCAGAAACGGACCTAAAAATCAAAAGCCAGCGGGTTTGTTACAACCAATTCCTGTTACTTCTGTAGGCGAGCGCTGGGGGTATTGATTTGCTTGGGCCTCTCCCACGCTCTAATTCTGGACACAAGTACATCATCGTCGCAACCGAGTATGCTTCTCGGTGGGTTGAATCTGCGTCGCTCTCTTCAGCAACAATTCCACAAGTTGCTAAGTTTATACTCCATAATATCATCTATAGGCATGCAGCTCCTGCTACCTTGTTGTGCGATCGAGACTCCATTATGTCTGTATTAGCTTCACACACATGTAAACAGGTATTTAAATATTCAACTTCTTCCTTGAGAGACATTTCTGCTCCATCTTACCTTTGTAAATATTCAGATATTGTTCTTTTTAATAATTTTGTGAAGTATCTCATTTATTTTCTTTTCTGTAATTTTGTGTAAAAAACAAGATCCTTCTTGCTTCGACGAGGACGTCAATTTGGGTAGCCAGGGGGAGATGTGGCATTTGAGGTGTTAATATTGTAATTCAGTTAGTAACAGTGTATGACTATATGTTAGAACTGGCAACACAGACCGGTAGACGTAATAAGGGTGGGGTAAACACCGGTTATGAGTAGTACGCGTCTGACGCTCTCTCTCTCTCTTTCTCTTCTTGTAACCATCGAGGAGTACAGACATGGAATTGTTAGGCTAGGAGACGCCCGTCAGGCAGAAGATAAAATGTATCTGACTTAATTCAATATATATATACCTACCATCTAAACTTTTACTAAGTAAATTCTTAGTGTAGTTAGATCGCTCCTTCCTTCCATACAATGATTTAGATATATTTTAGGAATTTTCAGGTGTTTTAGGAACTTTGTTGAGCTCGCCCCGTCGGACCTCGTGTAGTTTGTGATGTTTTAAACTCCGGTACCATGTTCTACCCCCCCTCCCGTGAGTTTTGAAAATGTAGGTGTTTACGACAATATTTCCAACAAGGAGTATTCTTCCAAGACAAACCTGATTCTGAATACCCACTTATTAATAGTCACTTCG
Organism: Deroplatys truncata; assembly: GCA_030765065.1. Lineage (NCBI taxonomy): Eukaryota > Metazoa > Arthropoda > Insecta > Mantodea > Mantidae > Deroplatys > Deroplatys truncata. The sequence goes on from CM060979.1 coordinate 110,008,091, forward strand.
CGCGAATGGCCTAATACCATATTTGTTAAACTTGCATTCCATGGTAATTCACGTGCCTGGGCCCATAACCTGTTATTCTAGCGTTCGGTCTTATTACTCTTGGCCCCGTGGATGTTCATTTATACAGTTTAGAAAAATAAACACTAGGTTCTTTCATTGCAGCTATTTCTTTCCTTCTTAGCGACAAGACAGCAACAAAAGGACTATCTCTGTGGTCTGTGGTTAGCATGCTTATCTTCAAATCCAGAGTTCCGGTGCAGCGTTGCATTCTTTGTAATGCAATTTATTACATAACAACTGTAGAATCTTAAAAGCGCTATAATGTATAAAGGAGGAAAGCTTAGGTACTGGAATTATCAGAAGCTTGTGGAGGAAGTTTGCCAATATAATGTGCAAGTAACCGATAAGAAGTATTATTGAAAATGATCTTTAGTAGTAAGATGTTTAAGAATGTAAAGGTTTCTCTCTCTCGCTCTCTCTATCACACGCACACACACACACGTGCGCGCGCGCACATATTGAAATGTGAAGATCGCAACAATAAATTTGAATGTAGAATTCAAGTCTGAAAATGGTTTCTGCTTGTATTCTTTAAGTAACATTTTATATCTTCCCACGATCTTGATCCCGGCTATTTCAGGTGCATCCGTCGAGAATTTATTTATTCTGCAGTAAGGTCCTCGGTAATACATCATCAATCTCTGTTTCTCGTTCCGTATCTTGTTCGATACTGCTTTATTTATCAATAACACGAAATCTCCAATTTTAATATTTCAGTCCCTCCCCCCTTTTGCTTGGCGGTGTGACGATACTTACGCCTTTTTGCCATCCTTTCTATCTTTTCGGAGGCCATTTTAAATGTTTCCTCAGCTTCCAATTGTACTTTATCAATGGGAATCGTGGCTGGTATGCTGCTCTTAATTATTTCGATTTGTTGGCCCCGCGGTAATTCTAAAGCTTTAAATCCCGTTGGTGGTTTCATTCATAAGTTGCCGTACAGGTTTCAGATAGTTAAACCATTTTGTGTTTGATTATGCGCCAAAATACTCAGAAAAATGACGATAACTTTTATGGCGCGTTCGCTCGGGCTTCCACAAGGATTATACCTCAAACAAACGTTTTGGGTAATCCCTGCAACTTTGATTGGCTCTGTCAATCTTTTTCCTGTAAGCAGTCACATTATACGTTAATATGACCTTGACCTGACCTTCCTACGGCACATATTTTTGAAGAAACAGTTTTACGCATGATTGGCTATTTGCTTTCTTCAAAGGAAACATTCTCACGTATTTGCTAAATACATCATAGCAAACTAAAACGTATTTATACACAAATGATGAGGTAGATAATTCTCCATGAATATCTAAACAATTGAGATCCCTCGGAGTTTTTCTAATTATTGAATTGGTGTCAAATTTATAGCCTGCATTTCTTTGTTTAAAACATTGGCAAATGCCACAACATGCAATTATTTTCCTCACCTTCTCTCGAGCTTTCGATAGATACATGTTCTCTAAGATGGTATCCGTCCCAGAATTGAGTAAATTATGATGAAATTCGGTGATCAACTCTGTCTCTAATTATTTAGAAATAATTACCTTCCATTTCTTCGTTAGCCTTCGGTGTCTCTTGTATACCAAGAACAATATTTTCTTCCTTTACTTCGCTTATCTACGGTGCATTATTAGTAAATGTTCTGAACTTCTTATCGCTGCGATACAATTCTACCAGTCCCTTTATCCTTCGCTCTGTTTCTTTATTCATTTTAATACTTATTTTCAACACGGTTACTTCGTTTTGGCTTCTGCAAAGTTTCCGGTACTCCTTTAACAAAATTGAGTCTTGATAACAGATCACTAAACGGGTTTTGTTTTCCTGGGATGTGTATGATCTCGATGTCATAATTACTGCGTGAACGTACCTCGAGATTTTGGTAGAAGTGAGCTTACATTTTTGTATAAAATCTAACATGTTAAGCTAACATGATCAAAGTAGACTTTTACTTTTTGAAGGTACACAAAATCGACTTAAAGCAAAGGGAAGTGCTGCCACTTCTAATTCTGTGACGGAGGAATTTCTCTCCAGAGTTAAGTCCTCGTGATGTGGTGCTTATAGCATGGAAATTGCCTTCTGGATCCCTCTGACTTAAATACAACCATAACCATCTGTAGATGTGTCAACATAAATTTCATATGGCTACCCATCTTGTGGTGGTTCTAAAGGTATGGCTGAAGCAAATAATTTCTGAACTCGATCATAACAATTTTGAAGTTTGTCATTCGAGCTCCACTATGTAGCACTACTGCTTGAGAATACGTTGAGAGCAATTTACTAACATTCTACAGAAATCTCTTGCAGGTCCCAAATATTCTTCTGATTTATGTAACATTTTTAGATGCTGGAATTTTACCTATAGCTTCATTCTTTTTGGATCAGATCTCATTACATTTTCATCGATGATAAATCGTAAGAAGCTAACCTCTTTACACAAAAGCTGGATTTATTTAAGTTCATTGTAAATCCGTATTCCCTTAGTTTGGATAGCACAAAATTGAGATTCTCCATATGTTGCTCAAAATGTTCGGAGATTATAAGAAAATTATATATATATAGCTTAAAAGAAAATCTTCCTCTGAAATTTTAAAAGCTTTGTTGAGAGCTCGAAGAAATCCGCTACATGAATTGTTCAGAGTTTTTGCTCGTGGCACTTCTGAAACCCCTAAACATTATGTCACGGATTAATTTTAAGTATCAAAATTTCTCTCATTTTGATGGCGGTTCACCCTGACAGGTGCTACCGTAATCTTATGTAGTCTCCACTTTGTGTTTGATACTGGTCATTATGGTTCACGTTACTTTGTCCGCTTGACCTAGTTGACACTTCATCATCTGACCTGTAGTTTAGCCTGTTTCCTCTTCCAAAGTGGCAACTCTGCCACGACCAAGCCCCCCTTCTGTCCCTCAATGGGCTTCTGTTGCTTACGCGAATAAACTTAATCCGTTCTTGTCTACCTCTGCGACGTTCATGGAGATTTTCTCGAAAAAAAAGTCGGTATGGGTTGTTGGTATTTATTTCGAACCCCATTTTCTTGACCTTCATATCCCCTGTGACTTTAACGATTATTATTTCCTCCTGAGATCTGTTCCCACGAATTGCTTCCCCGTGGCGAGAAAGATTCAAGCTCCCGATTTTCTAAAGCTGAAATGCGGTCCACTATCTCCGTAACTGTTTGGGGTTTAGCAATGAGATAATTTTGAATACGAAGTGGGAAGTGGTTTGTCATTATATTATAAAATCCGCTTCCGTGATTTGTGGTTGTCAAATGCTTTAACATTTTCGCTCTGATTCCTTGCTGTCGGCTTGAGTTCCAGAAACGATTTAAGAATAGTTGCCGAAAATATTTAAAATTATTTTCCGGGCCCATAAGTATCCGTACCCGTCTAATGCTCTAGTAATGGTCATCTTTAGAGGTTCTGGCACATTTTTCAACCGGAAATATTCCAGAAGCTGCTCGATAAAGTTTATAGGAGAGTCATCATTATCATCAGAAAAAGTCGGTAGTGTGAGGTCATTCAGAATTGCGTTATGATGCATGTACATATTAAATTTACCTGGCTGTCTCTGCATACTTGTATTTAAATTGAAAGTGTAAGCATTAGGCACTGAAAACCCTGCTGTTTCACTCATATTGAGAGGTGATTTGACATTTTCCTTACGCCATTGTTTTCATCTTGCACATTACTTGGTGAATTACCAGTAGAAACACCACTATTTACATTAATACTAGAAACCTTTGCATCAAAATATCAATACCCTTCTGGGTAGAGTGACAACTTGCATCCTGCTTGCGTATTTCATCAGAAATTTTGACATTTATATTTTCTACTTTTTTCGGAACTTCCTCGTTCGCATTTCTTACTTTTTCCAACATTCCCTCGCGAACGTAATGCAATTTGTCATCCTACGTTATCTCATGATCTTTATTTTGTTTCTGTGCTTGAGCAAACTTGTCATACCGCCGCTTATACTAACATGTAGTGGTTGAATCTCATTTCTAGGTGTTTCTATTATTTCTTTTAGTTCATCATTCTACTTAGAGATAGCAATTTCTAATTCCTGACCGTTATTAATTACTTGATATTCTACCTGCTGGAGAATTTTAGTTTCCTTGTTGGCTATTTCTTTTCTTATCTGGCTCATCTCTCCTTTGAATTTGCTGTGCAAGCTCATTATTTGTCCTTGCAGTTCCTGTTTAAAGTTTCCAAGTTCTTTGCTTATTCCCTTACTTATTTTTCCCCTCAAACTTAATCATTTCCTCGTCCTTCCTGTCAAATCTTTGATTAATTTCTCCACTTTGATCTCAACAATTTCATTTTTCTGCTGTTCTAACTTTTCATCTAGTTTCATAATATCCGAGAGGAGTTGTTCCAAAGTAGTTGGTGTTACAACTGCCTGTCTTTTCTTGCAAAGCCACCGTAGGATTTTGCACCTGCTCTGAATATGGGACAACGTTTATATTAGAATGTGAGTCAACAAATTCCCCAGCTGTATCTTCTCCCGTTTCCAAACCTGACTCAGACAAACCATGACTAAGTTCAATTTCCGTAGGAAAACTATGTGCGTAGACACAATCAATAACGCTGTCTCCTACATCTATTTCCTCGTCACCTTGATTATTCTCTGCCTTGCTATTTTGATCTGACCTCTTTCTACTAGTTACTTTTTGATTTCTAAGTAACATAAATAATAATAATAATAATAATACATGCATACATACAAATTTGATTTACAATGGAATTGTTGCACTCTGACCTGTTTGTTAATTGTCCTTTCGTCTCTCCTGTGGTACCTTGGGCGATGACGGGTGTTCCTCCTCTTGAATCCACATTTGTCTCGTGCCCCTCCTTCCTAAGACACTTAATGCACTAGCACTATTACTATATTTCGTTGCTCTTGGATCCTACTCTGCTCTTCAGGTAGCTGACGTTGTCCTCTTCCATCTCTCATCGTCAGCAATTCTCCGCCGTCCTCGGCTTCCTAGCGCGTTCTCCGTCGATTGATTGTTGTTTTTTTAATATTGAATTCTCCGCGAGCCTTTACTCCTTCGTGCCCTACAGTTAGAAGCCATCTTATTATGTGTCGCCCTTTCCCTTTATTTATATTTACCTGGAGAATGCAGTCCATCGGTCACCTGATGACGTGTTGCTCATAGCTCAGCTACTCATTGAAGGTCCTGTTGTGTCTGGGTTCGAATACCTATTATAACTGTTTTTGTTGTAGAAACATGTTTTCATTGATCTCAAGGCGTAATACATAAAGGCTCAACTGACTAACAAAATAACTGTAGTCGACATAGCATATGAAATTCGATACACATTTTTCTTGTTATTGTTCCGAATTGTAACAGAAAACAAACAACAAACCTTTCATGTTGTATGTTGAACGAAGTACTACATGGCTACACTTTGGCTTCCGCCAGAGCATTGCTTAATCATTGAGTAGACTTCTACATGCTTATTTACTCTCTCCACAAACTTCTCGTCACGTTTAGCACATATTCCCGCGCGGCTACGTTAAAAAAAATTACATTACATTCTTAAATTAATTCCTGCACGAAAATCTTGTTGCGAGGAGCACAGGTTCCTCCTGCTTTTAAACCCAAAAACTGCTTGAAATTTTTACAACACCCCAAATCTATACAGTTCTGAGAGGCGCGAATGAGCTCACAAACTACACTCTGTGAGGTTTAACTTGGCAGATTTTCTACTGTCCTTGTAGCATACAGAGTGCTGTCCATGTCTAGCAGAGAGGGTTGGACATTAATCAGTTCTTTTTGCGAATTTGTGGAAATCTCAGACCCGTAGAAGCTCGCAACCCTCTCTCTTCTACTGTATGCTGACTGAAGGTTGCAGTGGCGTATGAGCTATGGAACTGTGAGTTTGTTGTTTTGTGCTTTTACACGATACGCAAGATGTTTTCAGTGTTACAACATATGGATGGATATAATGTTTAATTGTTTTCTAGTAGTTTTGGTTGTATTTGTATTGTTTCAAATTGGGTCTTGAGGGAAAGTTCTAAAATCAGATGGTAGGGAAATGGTAGTTAAAGTTGATAGTGTTTTCAGTGATGAATGTGACAGTGATTTGAAATGTGGAAAGCCGACTATTTCAGTGACAAATATAGTTGAGAGAACTTCTGCTACTACAGATATTTCTGCTCGTTCCGTCCAGCGAATTTTAAAAGAACACAAAAATGCTGAAGCTAGTGGTGGTAGGTTGCACACTCCAAGCAATAAGCGCCCGAATAGGAGATCGCAAAAAACAGAAATAGACTCATTCACGGTAGCTGCTATTAAGCGAACAATCTATTCGTTATATCGTACAGACTTTCTGCCTAGTTTGCAGGACATATATGAGGCTTTAAATGTTCAAGACTTACTGAAAGGAAGCGTGTGGTCGTTAAGAAAAATTTTAAAAAGCTTCATTTCAGTTATAGTAAAAATTCGCAAGGAAGACTTTTTAATGGAACGAATGGATATTGTTTCTAAACGATTTCAGTTTTTAAGATGAATGAAGGAACTGAGGGCTACTGGTAGGCCTATAGTGTACCTTGACGAAACGTGGGTAAATATAAACCACACGAGAAATAAGGTGTGGAAGTGACGGTGATAAAAATGATTTCCCTCTTAAAACACCAATAGGCAAAGGACCGATTTATAGTTGAACATGCTGAATGTTCAACAGGTTCATTCCTAATGCCTTGCTAACTTTTAAGTCAAAATCCAGTTGACTACCATGAAGAAATGGATAACAAGACTCTTCACTCAAATCCCATAAGCAGGAATGGCTCCGTAATAGAAATATTGAGTTTGATCCACGAGCGACAAAACCAGTGCTATACGAGTTAATTAAATTGAAAACACAATTTCAAAGCTTATGAAATTGATACACTCTCAGAAGTGCATGGACATACCATAGTGCGGTTGCCACCTTATCACTGTGATTTTAACGCTATAGAACTTATGGGCGCAAGACAAGAACGATGTTGCCAAACATAATATTTCATTTAAAAGTGATGTAAAAGCGTTGTTTGATAATGCGATTACAAAAATGACTCCAGACAACTGGAAAAGAGCGTGTGCGCATGTACAAAACACTGAACAGTTTTACTGGGAGAAAGACGGTCTGGTAGATGAAATCACGGACAGATTAGTCATAAATTTAGAAGAATTGGAATCGGAAGACGAGTACGAAGATTCGTTTGGAGTTTCTGACGGTGAATCGGAGAATGAAGAACAACTGGTCGGAGAGGAGGAGGGGCAACCCGCCACTGATGCGTGTTTGGCTGGTGTATCTGCTTTGCCTGTGTCACCATAGAGCGAGAGCGAGATGGTGAGTATTCCTTTCTCTGTCTAAAAGGAACACGGCTAATTAAATCTCACGGACTATAATTCTATTGATACACGAGCTGGCGACCTTACTTTGCGTTTAAAAACTAACAAATTTCTGCTAACCTGAAGGGCCAATTCGGGGTCACATGGTAGAATGCTGAAAAATCCCGTTTCTGGTCTATTCCGAAATTTCCCTAGCATCAGTTACTTATTATTTGCACGTCAACTAACAAAGCCTTATACGAACATGTAACAGAGTGCAATAACTTTTATTTGTTTGCTACACTTCTGCTGGTGAATCGGCGGAGGACGATGTAATTTTTGGGGCATAAAAATTCTTTGCGTTGCTTCCTTCGGAAGGGAAATAAAGACGGTGGTCCCTTGTCGTAGATATACGGCACGTAAACGAACCCCAAGCCTAATAAAGAGGCATCTGAGCAAAATGACCAGTGTTTTACGCCCAATATAGAATGGTACACTAAGGACCGCAGTAGTTAAAGTGCGTCCATAAATACAAAATTGAATTTTATTTTATTTTTTCTGCTTGTGCGGAATTCTAAAGTTGCCTAAAATATAGGTACAGGCATATTTCTTTACAATCCACATGTGAATGAACTCTGCTATTTAATAAAATGATGCCAACTGAGACAATAAACATACGAACATAATTAAATAGTAGCAGAAGTGTAAATACTGTCTCAAATAATTATTTGAAACAATTCCCAACTCCCCTTTATGTTTAAACATTGCGAGCAAATGAAGCGCCGGTCCTGCAAGAAGAAACAACGGTCCCGAAATTATGAGACCGGCGTTAAAGGAACTGTTGTTACAAATTATTAAATTTTCCGTGCTAGTTCAAGCAAAATAAACGGTTATTATCAGCATTATGGAGGTTGTGTTTCAAGTTGCAATTCGTGTAATGTTTTGCATATCTGCGAAAGGATTTTAATAGAAATTATACTGTTGCCGCCTAGGACTGTTGTTTCCAAAAATAATAAATTCAGTTATAAGCGCTATTTTTGGTTTGTTTGTTTGTTTATTTGGTTTTTTTAATCTTTCAATAACAAACGTTAAGAAAATGGACAAAAACTTATCTGTTTGCACTATGTTGACATTTCACTATTGCAAAAGTGCTAAAATTTACCACACGAAGCTAAACTGTTTTTTTTTCAATTGTTCTTTTGTTTTGTGGGGCCGGTGTTACGAAATTTTAGGGACAAACTTTACATTAAAGTGTGTCCTTTTCGGATGAAATAATCCAAAAATTCATGCCTATAAGTATGTTAATTCTTTATTTTTAAAAACTTGATCGTGAAAATAAAACCCAATCGAAATACTTCAAGCAAAGCTTAGACATGAAGAGTAAAATGTAAATGAAGACATAGGAACTTGTTACATTTAAGTGTTTGGGGCTTTTTTTTAAGTATACATTTTAAAACTGTTCATTTAAATGCTTCGTTTCGGAAAAACACGCGAGAGTTCGTTAATTAAACACAAAATTAATTAAGCTTTCAAGAAACACCTTAAGTCACCTTAGACATACATTTACCAAATCAGGAGATTCACCCATATACGTACGACATAAACTCAATTTAAAAACCGACATTACTTATGAAACAATCTAAACTTTACAGGAAGTCTTATCAAAGGCACCTTGTCTATCGAGAAATGTTCGAATGACAATCTCTTTGGACGCCAGCGACTTGTCTATAGTATACGCTACATGATGAAGCGCTGTTTCCGTCGATTTTCCAGACTCATGATACCGTGTAGTGGGGCATTCCCCAGTACACTATCCCTTATTGTCTATTAACTAATTTCTCTAACCCTTTGCGAAAAAATGAAGGTTTTATTGGACGATGTGCCTTCGCCTCGGCGTAGCTACGACGGCTAGGTTTGAATATAAACGTCACTCAAGATTGCCTCCTTGGCAGCAGAGCATAGTAGAAGGCTATGCAAGCTCTGTAAATCACGCAGAGGCTGAATGGAATCGATTCTTTATTGTAGCAGTGCAGCAAAGATTAAATTAGGTCCTGCTGATTTAAATGGTTCAAATGAACTGACAGCCCATCTGACTTTGGTTATGGTGATTATCCCTTTGATCAAGTTCCAGTCCTCTCCGTGACGACACGCCCGACGCACATTCGTTTGAAGCCGATCTAATCTAGAACCTTTGAATCTAGAAAATTGATGGTAAGCTAAATGCAATAGCGTTTACATTCCGGACTGAATGTAATTGCAGTTTTTAAAGTGTTAATGATCTTATTAACATTTTTAGTCCTGATTTTCATGACTTTTGAGCTAGTAGGAATATCTTCTTTCCCCTGGCAGTACAACCTCCATGAATGCATTTTGGCTTTAAGGATGGCTTTGTTGTAACTGGTTAGCGCTTCCCGGTAAAGAGTCCCACATTCCAGTTCTTGTAAGTTTGGTATGTCTCCTTGCTTTCTTCCTAAGTTCACTTTGCTCTCTAGGTCGCCAAGGATGCGAGCAACGACCTTAACGTGACAATTGTGGAACTAGGATTCGAGAATGGATTGCTGCAGCTAGTCAGCGGCCAACTCTACAACCAGTACCGAATTGCTACTCTTGGGCATTCGTGATACTAATGCTAATAGGCCCTTTTTATACCCGCCCTAATTAGAAGTCATCAGGTTCCTATATGACACAGGATTAATAACCTGTGATCCGGTGTCAAAACATGAAGAAACATGAGTTAGAAACAGGATCTTCAATAAGTGTAATCCCTAATGTTATATCAATGTTTCCCTTCTTTGGGAAGTAACAATCATAGATTCATTGCCTTTATTCAGAATATTTTAACTTTGTACTTACCAAATATTCTGTCAGTTGCTCTCCTCTTAGATTTATGTTAGTGCTGGCCCATACAACATGATGAGCATTGGCATCAGTCCCTATGATGAGTTTGTTATCCATTTGGTTGCAGTGAATCGCCAAGCTCCACTTCTCTGGTGGCAAATTAGGTACATCATAAGGTAGGTATGCTGATAAGAACATTACAGCTCTCTTCCTGCCCCTACCATCAAGGGTGTTTCAACAACATCACATCCCTAGAACAGTACTCTACATGTAGCAAAGCATTTAACCAATTCCCAGCGTAGATACAAGTCTTGGATTATCAGTGTTGGACATCAACAATGTATCCCCAGTACAGCTTACTCCCCTTACTGTGCCCTTGTACAGCCAAGGTTCCTGTATGAGCGCTATATCAAGTTTTGCTCTGCCATAGGAGAAATATGTGTGTAAACTGAATATATCATTGTATGGACTTAAACAAAGCCCTAGGTGTTGGAATGATACATTTCACAAGTTAATGATATTCAGTGATTTAATTAATTTTCTTTACACAGCACTTGCTTGTATACCAAATGTTAAGAAGGTAATTCAATATTATACGTTTTATATCAACATTTGTTGATGATATTCATATACACAAAGCAAAACTGTAATCAGAAAATTCCAAGGGTGAATTAATGTCACAATTTGATATGAAATGTCTAGGAGTGTCAAAACATTCTTAGGACTAGAAATTGATCGATATTGAAAGAACACCATTATTAGAGCCCATCAAAACTCCTACATTGAACAATAATTACACAGATTTAAAATGCCTGATGTATTAGCTGTTTCATGTATTTAGTGATGGGCACTAGGTCTGGTTTATGTTTTGCTCTAAATGTGTTCAGTAGATTTAGAACTGTGCTTATAACACGCATTGGGCTTATCTTAAAAGGGTAATGCAATATTTAAAACATACTAAAACTATGGGATTAGTTACTTTACACAGTAAATGAGATTATGGATCCAGTTGGGTATGCAGACTTGGATTGGGCTGCAAACTATGCTGATAGAAAAAGTGTTTCGGGCTTTTACTTAATACTTTAAACAGAAAACTGTGTCCCTATCCACAGCCGAATGAGTTTAATAGCTTAGTTTCAGCCATATGGTACAAACATTTGTTGACTGATTTAAAACACCATTTTATTAGAGGTACTCTGCGTAATTAACTGTGTTCCTCTATCAGAACAAAAATCTGACATTGTTACAATCTTTAAGTAAGGAAGCCTTTTGTAAACTTAGAAATATTTTGAGCATTCATATCTGTTACAAAATTATTTTAATTGTATAAAGAAGTTCTAAAAATGTTATCCTAGTGTTAAAGCGTGTTGTAAAGACAACACTATCATAAAGCCCTATCACAAAAAAAGGCTCTGGCACATAGTTTTTGTACTTTCTCTTTCGTTTAAAAGATAGTGTTAAATAAAATGAATATCTAATTGTGTTTGTCTTGTCGCTAAGAAGGAAATAAACTGCTGCAATGCAGGAACCTGGAGTTTTATTATTTCTCAACTGTATAAATGAACATCGATGCGGCTAAAAATGATAAGTGCTAGTGCTAGAATAACACTTTCCAAAATCAGGTTATAAAAATGAATACAAAGCAGCAAATGTAACATTCACAAAATCGAAAAACATTTAATAAATGAATCTGATGACACTTTTAGTTTATTACTTACACTCTTACGGAAACAGGAATAGTCCCAAACCACCACTGTTACTTTCATCGCAAAACAGGTCAAAGGCAGCTGAATTTTGCAAGGTGGCATTGTGAGACGGTCATTTAAAACTATAAGTGTTATAGTATATAATGGGCTTTCCTCAACTCTCTTATGGACAAGGAGAGAAGAAAAAATGACAAGTTAAAGGAATGCCACTATTAGTTTTCCCTTTATTAATTGTATCCTCACCACCACCATTCTCACATAATTTTTTTGCATGTTTCATAACACTAACTTAATTTCTGTTTAGCTTTGAATGATATAAAATGGCGTTTCCTGTACATTTCCTCTTTAAAAATAAGTTTTTTCACTACTACACACATCACAAAACACAAATACCTCGCACAATAATAGCTGGTAATCGCATTAACAATTTCAAGCAGATGTATTTGGGGTAGAATCAAAGGGATCCTAGCTGCTGAAATTGCAAAAGCGTCCTAGTCACTTACTCTAACAAGAATCTGCCAGAGTGCCCAGGCTTAGAGGGTTAGAAGCAGGTTATCCTGTAAGAAAGGAGGGTTAAATGCTGGGAGATGATAAAGATATACTGAAAAAAGTCAGTTGAGTATTTTTAAAGATTCATTAAGTCAAGAAGAAAATGCATCAGACAGGAAATTGAAGAATTTGAGGATGAAGCTAGAAAATTAAACAGTGGAGGTAGATCACTCAATTTATTTCTATATGAAAATAATTCAGAATACTTAAAACAAAACAATAGAAGTAAACTGGTAGCTGAAGACAAAACTGTTACAGTGGATAGGAGACAGGTCATTCAACAAATTACAGACATTTTGTGCATAATATACTTTGTATATTTTTAAGTTTAATATCCTTTAACTGGGTAGGCCATATCAGACGATGAATGAAACGGGTGAAATAATGCTCAAATGATCCCAGTGTCCACACAGCTTCAAGTTCTCCGACATTCATCTTTTCAGGATAAGGAAACACCAAGGAGAAAACTTATTCAAGTAAATCACTCTAAATGAAATATTAAACTGTAACATCTTGAATGTGAGGCAGACATGCTACCCTCACACCCAGTAGTGAGCTTATTATTTATTTTTATTAAGTATGCATTTGAAGGGAAGTAAACGCTTTGGGGATATCTGCATTCCAGCCAAATATTATGAGATTAATTCCAATGACAATGGAGGGCATTTAAGAGTGAAAGTAAATAAATTGAGCCCACTTCACCGGCATAAGTAAAATAAGAAAAGACTATACACAACTCTGTAAACAGGGTTTAACTGTCCTTAAACCATAGATGAAGTAGATTCCAACTGGTAGGTCATATCGGATGATTAAATCAATAAGCCCAGGGTCCACAGAGGTTAAGTTACCTGACATTCACCTTCTCAGAATAAGGGAAAACCCCGGAAAAAACAATAAGCCCAGGGTCCACAGAGGTTAAGTTACCTGACATTCACCTTCTCAGAATAAGGGAAAACCCCGGAAAAAACCTTATTCAGGTAACTCACCCTATCCAAGATTCAAACTTAGGAATTCTTGAATGTGAGGCAGACATGCTACCCCCACACCACAAAGGTGAGCTGATCAGTATTGTTGCAAAAGATACAAATAGGGACACTAAAATTTTATCAACTGAGAAGAAAATCTAAAGAAATAAGTCTTGGAGTGAATGAACAAAACATAAATACATGAAAATACAACAGAGCCTATCAAAAACAAAAATTCAAGATCTTATAAGTGCAGGGAAAAAGTTTAAGGAGCCTCACAATTTAAACACTTCAAAGCTCTTGTGAACAATTACAACTTATATGAATGCATTAAAAATAAGAATTCATGAAATGCAGCATTTTATGCAACTTACAGCTCATTAAAAATACAAGTATTAGCAGAAGTTTGAATTTAAAATTAAATCGCTCAAGACTAGCAGTAACCTATGCTACAGAAACATGGACAAATAGAGCTATAAATGAAGAAATGCGTAGATGATTTGGAAGCAAAATTCTTAAAACGGATTTATGGACCTGTTAAAGATGGAAAAGGGTGGAGAATAAGATTTAATTAAGAATTACAAAAATCAATAGCTAAAAAAGAGATGTACAAAAAATAAGATGACTAAGCATGTATGTTCAGAAAATGGATGTAAATGTGATACCCAAAAGAGTTAAGTTAAAACCTTTAATTGGAATATCTACAATGACACACTTAAATATATTAGGCATGAGTAACATACCTACTTATAATCTGTTTTCATTGAACTTATTTCAAAGGCTATTACCCACATTCTAAACTACTTGTCAACTACCAGGCTTTTAGATGAATCATCTAAAAGGGAGAATTAAGTGAAAACTACAATTAATTTTTTTCTATTATTTTAATGTAGGGATAATGTTTGATTGCACATTATTTTTCTACATAGTGCCCATTCAGTTCAATTCAATTATGCCATCTGATAGCAACTCTGTAGCAACTCGTGCACCGCCAATTGGATTTCATCATACTTGAACTTCTGCCCTCCAAAGCAGCCCTTCAATGGACCAAGATGCGGGAATCAGATGGTGGCAAATCTGGCGAGTATGGGAGGAAGTTGAAGTAAGTTGGCAATGCTTTTCATTGTTGCATAAGTAGAATGAGGACGGGTGTTATCATGTGAAGCAAAACACCTGCACTCAGTACTCTGCTTCACTTTGTGTATAACGCTGACTTCAAATGATTAAGTCAGCATAGATGGTACTGGTCACTGTCGTACATGGAGGCATGTAGTGTTCCAGATTAGGCCCCTTCTTATCCCAGAATAAAGTCAATATGCCTTTCCCTGCAGACGAATGGCTATAAAACTTCTTTGGTTTCAGCAAAGACAAATATCGCCATTCTTTGCTTGCACCTTTTGTCTCCAAGTGAAAATAGTGCACCCAACTTTCATCCCTGATGACAATGCGAGATAGAAAATCCTCACCCTCCACTTCATAATACCTCAGCTGCTCTTGACATGCATCAAATCAACGATCTTTCAGCTCCTGCGTCAGCCGTCAAGGACACCAGGCGGACACTTTTCTGTAGTGGAGTACATCATGCCTTATGTGTTGTGCTGAACCAAAGCTCATATTCAGTAAGAAAGCCATTTCAGCCAGGGTGACATGCCAGTTTTCCTGAATAAGCTGATCTTCTGTGGCTATGGACTCCTCTGTCGCAACTCAATGAGCCTAACCCAGACAGGGAGCATAAGTCTTCATAAAATTCAAATACCTCCATGCTGTTCCTATTTGGTACAACTGTGTATTGGTGCTGCCATCTTGAATCAGCTGTTATTCACCTCCAATCCCACCTACCGGCACTGCTTCATACTACCAGCTCGGAAACACTCAAAGACTGTGTCTGCAAATTTCCAAACGCCTAGAAAAAAAAAAATTTAGTGGCACTGTTGCAGTTTTCATTTGATTCCCCCTCATAGATTGGTGACTCTTGTGAATATATTAACTTCTGCATCAACCTCTTTCAGTACTTCGAAATTCATTACTCTGTCTTTATATTTATGAAACCTTTTCCAAAACTACTGGCTCAATGCGACTTTTAATTTGTAATAACCTGATCTTATGTACATATAAGACAATTACATTACAGCAGATGGCTTTAACCTCTTATATATAACACAGTAAATAAATAGTTTGATTCACAGACTGGTAAGCATATGGATGAATGATAAAGTATGATTTCCTAGAAGTGAACTTACAGTAAGTACAGCAGTAAACAACATATACAACAGGGAGCTGATGGAACAGAGAAACTAAGAGATCAAGCTGAAAAATAATATCAAACAGATCACAACATTGCCTGCACCCCCAAAAAGATGACATCATCATCTGATGCATTAAATTTGCATGCCTTTCTCTACCCACTATGGTTTATTCCTATATTTTTTCTCCAAACCGGCTTACAAAAGTTTATTGTTTCTATCTACTCCATGTTAACTCAGATAAGCATTTGCAGAAATGGTTTCATTTACAGATTGTAGGTATGATGGGAATACAGGAGTGTGAAGCAATAGTTAAATCTTTAAAAAGTGGTTTGCTGTATGCTGGATCTGAAATTCCATACTAGGGCATATCACAAGAAAAAAATTGATGGTATCCTAGCACTTCAAAAAACACCATAGTACTAGAAAATTCAAGTAAACAGCATAAAAAATGTCAGAAACGATCAATGCCGCAAAGAAATTTACATCACAAATTGTATGTTTTAGCAATATCTACATTTATTGTGTTAAGTTGTTATAGTTTATCAGTAACAAAGTGTATATTTCCTGTGTGAATAAGGCTTCACGCAGGAAATATACACTTTATTAGTTATTCAAATATCTTAGAAGTAAATGTGTATTTTAAACAAAATCATTTCTGAGAAAATCAAATTAATTTACATTTTCCGTGTAAAGCATGATTTCGGGTGAGACGAACTTTAAAATCATTGTGTTGTATCTTTGGAATTGGCTGAACTTAAATATGAAGTCTGTACTTACCCGACATTTCATTTTTGAGTTATGCTGTTTGGCACAAAGAACTTTTCCCAGAATATTATTTTTTTTTATTCTGGGAGCCTCAAAACATGCATTTCTGATCAAATATTCCTATTGAATTTTTAGGTAGAATTTAAATACTACTCCTGCCTACTCATAGACATACAGTAAGGAATGAAAACTCTGATGACTTCCTCTGGACATCAACATTCATTTTCTCTCTCTTTTACAAATTACACTTACAAAAGCTTATTTTTCCATTTTTTTCATGTTAATTAATGCAAATGTTTGTAGAAATGGTTTCATTAAACATTTTGGTGTAGGTACAAACGAAATACAGGAGGTTCAAGCAATGGTAAAATCTTTATACGCCAGCATTGAAATTCCACTCTCCATGACGTCACAAGAAACAACCCAATGGTGACCACTTTAAAAAATAACAAAGCATTGGAAAATTCAAACCAATAATGAATATCTCAAATGGTTATGAAAAATAAGAAAAAAAATACTGTGGTTACATTCACATGACTACCCGCTATAATCTATTATGTTACTTCTACACACTCTTCTTACAAAAACTTATTTTTCTATCTCCTCCATGTTAATTGAAATAAATTGTTGCAGAAATTGTTATGTTATAAATTTCTTGTAGATACAGGGGGATAGAGGAAATCAAACTGACAGCGAGATATTAAAGTTGGCCGCTATATGTTGACCTTGAAATTTCATAGTCCTCCCACAATATTGCTAGAAACAACTGAATAGACATCACTTTAAAAAGTGACAACTGAATAATTCAAACCAATAATAATGGATATCTAAGAAATTATTTGAAATCTAACTATGTTTTAAAGAGATCTATGTTTGTTTACAGTATGTTTTTGTATATCTCTTAAGGTTTACCAGTTAAACAAAAAAAATCTGATGTGTTACACTCACATGACTTTCTCTACTCTTGTACAAACTATTTTTTACAAATGCTTATTCTCCATATGCTTCATGTTAATCGAGATATCGAGATGTCAATCTTATTGCTAATTTTCTTGTAGATGTAAGGGGAATATCGTAGGTTTTAAGCGATAGACAAATTTTTAAGCGCTGGTTGCTATGTGGTGCATTACATTCTCTTTGCATGTCCAGGACATAAAAAAAATGAATAACGAATTTGAGAAGAAGTATAATTATTGGAAAATTTAAGGGAATAACAAGCAATAACTCGCAAACGGTTCACTCAACAAAAGAAATGTATATGACATAAATTGTGTATTTTAACGCGATCTACATTTTTCGTGTAGTAAAAGTTTGTCTAACTCTTATAGTTTACCAGTTATGCAAAATTCATTCACAATAAAGAATACTTTTGGAGACATTCCCAGAAAATTCGAGATATACATTTCATTTCTCATGACATTATCTTAAACATATGATATTTTCATCAAAATCGTTAGAGCCATTTTTGAGAAAATTAAAATTTTCGAAAAATGTTCCATGTAAAGGGTAGTCTGGGGTGGGGGGATTTTATTGAAAACCTTCGTGTCGCATCTCTGGAAGATACTGAACCTAAATACCAAGTTTGGTGTTTATCCGACTGTTGGTTTTTGAGTTATGCTGTTCTCACACACACACACACACACACACACACACACACACACACACACACACACACACACACACACACACACACACACACACACACACACACACACACACACACACACACACACACACACACACACACACACACACACACACACACACACACACACACACACACACACACACACACACACACACACACACACACACACACACACACACACACACACACACACACACACACACACACACACACACACACACACACACACACACACACACACACACACACACACACACACACACACACACACACACACACACACACACACACACACACACACACACACACACACACACACACACACACACACACACACACACACACACACACACACACACACACACACACACACACACACACACACACACACACACACACACACACACACACACACACACACACACACACACACACACACACACACACACACACACACACACACACACACACACACACACACACACACACACACACACACACACACACACACACACACACACACACACACACACACACACACACACACACACACACACACACACACACACACACACACACACACACACACACACACACACACACACACACACACACACACACACACACACACACACACACACACACACACACACACACACACACACACACACACACACACACACACACACACACACACACACACACACACACACACACACACACACACACACACACACACACACACACACACACACACACACACACACACACACACACACACACACACACACACACACACACACACACACACACACACACACACACACACACACACACACACACACACACACACACACACACACACACACACACACACACACACACACACACACACACACACACACACACACACACACACACACACACACACACACACACACACACACACACACACACACACACACACACACACACACACACACACACACACACACACACACACACACACACACACACACACACACACACACACACACACACACACACACACACACACACACACACACACACACACACACACACACACACACACACACACACACACACACACACACACACACACACACACACACACACACACACACACACACACACACACACACACACACACACACACACACACACACACACACACACACACACACACACACACACACACACACACACACACACACACACACACACACACACACACACACACACACACACACACACACACACACACACACACACACACACACACACACACACACACACACACACACACACACACACACACACACACACACACACACACACACACACACACACACACACACACACACACACACACACACACACACACACACACACACACACACACACACACACACACACACACACACACACACACACACACACACACACACACACACACACACACACACACACACACACACACACACACACACACACACACACACACACACACACACACACACACACACACACACACACACACACACACACACACACACACACACACACACACACACACACACACACACACACACACACACACACACACACACACACACACACACACACACACACACACACACACACACACACACACACACACACACACACACACACACACACACACACACACACACACACACACACACACACACACACACACACACACACACACACACACACACACACACACACACACACACACACACACACACACACACACACACACACACACACACACACACACACACACACACACACACACACACACACACACACACACACACACACACACACACACACACACACACACACACACACACACACACACACACACACACACACACACACACACACACACACACACACACACACACACACACACACACACACACACACACACACACACACACACACACACACACACACACACACACACACACACACACACACACACACACACACACACACACACACACACACACACACACACACACACACACACACACACACACACACACACACACACACACACACACACACACACACACACACACACACACACACACACACACACACACACACACACACACACACACACACACACACACACACACACACACACACACACACACACACACACACACACACACACACACACACACACACACACACACACACACACACACACACACACACACACACACACACACACACACACACACACACACACACACACACACACACACACACACACACACACACACACACACACACACACACACACACACACACACACACACACACACACACACACACACACACACACACACACACACACACACACACACACACACACACACACACGGACATGTTTCCAAAAATGCTTTTTTTGGATTCAGGAGGTCTCAAAACATGTATTTCCGGTGAAATCTCAGTATCGAATTTTTGGGTGGAATACCATACTTCCCCTACTTACTATACGTAGTAGAGAAAGTAATATACGAAATTTCTTCTGGATGAAGAGGACTTTGCAGACTATTTGCAGAAAATTCAAGATACGGTAAAATCCTGATTATCCAACTGATTAACCATGGCCTGGTCGGATGATCAGGAAGGTTAGATGAAACGAAAATTAACAAATACAACATTTAAAACTGACAAAATACATTCATTATTTAAAAAATTACATATGTACTAGTATGTACTGTATTGTAAACCAAACACTGTTAGGCTGTTTCCTTTTTGTAACAATCAACTGATGGTCAGTAGCATCTAATAATGGCCTGGGGGCAGCAGTGCAGAATCATTCGTGTAGTCTCAGAAGCGTGAATGCTGCTTATGCATGTACACTCAACAATTTATGATTTTTACAGATTTTTTTCTGCCAACCAGGTTGGATTAAGCTGGACAGATTAGCAAAAGTCAGATGACCAGGACTGTACTGTATACATTTTACTTGTATAAATATCTTAAAATATGTATTTTAAACCTTAAGAGCCATTTTTGAGAAAATCAAAAATTTCAAAAAATGTTCCACGTAAAGCATAGTTTGCATTGAGAGAATTTTTGCAAAAATTGTATCCCTCTATGTAAAACCCTAAACTTAAAATATCAAATTTGGTATTTATCCAAAATTTTAATTTTGGGGTTAAACTGTTCAGACACAAGGATGTTTTTTCTAAAAATATCCTTTTTTGTTTAAAGGGGCCTCAAAACATGTATTTCTGGTGAACTTTGATATTACTTTTTTGGGTGCAATACAACACTTGATCTACTAGGTATATGACAGAAAACTTAAAAATTATTTGAAATAAATTGTTTTAAGGAGATCCACATTTTTTGTTTAGTAAGTCCTTGTCTACCTGTTATGGTTTACCAACTACAAAAATTCATTCAGAATGAAGAGGACTACATAAGTAATTTCCAGAAAATACAAGATAAATATTTTATTAGTCACATATCAATGCCATTTTATTAAAATCATTACAGGCATGTTTGAGAAAATAAAATATAACACAAAATGCTCCATGTAAAGAGTAGATTTGGGGGTGTGGATTTTTCTAAAAAGCTTTGTCACATCCTTGGAAGATGAGAACTTAAATACCAAGTTCAGTGTTTATCCAACTTTTATATTTGTTTAGTTATGCTGCACGCACACACGCGTGTATATAAAAAGGTGGTATCCAAAATACTCAGGGCTAATGCTGCCATTTGATCAAACACTTACTTTGGGCATAATGACTCCCATCACCTTCGAAGCAGTCCCTTTCCAAATGTACACACCAGTCCCAAAGGTTTTGCCATTTTCCAAGTCACCCTGGAAGTCAAGTTATTTGAAGATGTTCAGCATTGTGAGTGTTTCTTCTTGGATCTGCTCAATTGTGTTCAAAACCAACGGCATTTCAAATTGATTTTGAGTCAGGGAAACAGAGCAAAGTCGTAGAGTGCCAAATCAGGCACAAGAGATGGGGGGCAACAGTAAATTTGTTTTTGGTCAAAATGAGGAAGTGTGGCAGGGTGCATTATCTTGATGCAATAGCCAGTTCACTTGTCAGCAAAATCAAGCCCGTCTTCACACATTTTCATGGAGCCACCACACAACATCACACATTTGGTGGAACGAATTTTTTGTGCACAATCCCCTTAGTATCAAAGAAAACAAGGGACATACTCTTGACTTTGCTCATTTGTCTTATCTATTTTGGTCCTGGTAAAGATGGGCTCTTCCACTGGGAGGATTGTTGTTTTGTCTCAGGGTCGTATCCATAATTTCAGGTCATTGCCTGTGATGACCATGGACAAGAACTTTGGATCACTGGATACAACCTGATTAAACCCGCAAACTTCAACATGTTGCACTTTCTGATAAGCAGACATGATTCTTGGCACAAATTTTGCAGTAACACAGTGCTTTACAATTCATGTGTCAAAATTCATTGGCATCTTCCACAATCAATTCCCACTGCATCAGCAAAATCATGAATGTTTTGATGCTGATCCTCACAAATGAGCTGTTGAACTTGTAGTAACATTGCTGGCATGTGCAGCTGATGGGCCTTCTCATGTGGTTATCACCTTCAATGGAGGTAGAGCCGGTGCTGAATCTAGCATACCACTCAAATACACATGTAAGGCTCATGCTTTGTTCCCAAACACTTGCTTAATCATTGCCAGTATCTTCACAGCATTTTTCCTGAGATTTGTACAGAGTTTGATGGACACTTGTTCCATTCTTCGACACCTATCATGAAATCACCACACACACACCACATACAGGGTATCACAAAAACAATTAAAATCTCAACACATCCATTCAACTATATGAGACTCTGTGCACTGATTGTCAAATATACTAGTGCACTAGAACACTACTGCAACTGCTATCAAAATGGCAGTGGTTAGAGAAAATGTGAACTTACTGGAAATTTACCTATCCCCCTTCGCATATCACAATCTTTAGACTTCAGCATAATACTGGCTATTGAGCATATTTGACAGGGTAAAAGAAACAAACCAGCAATTTGCATAATTGAAAGAATATTGGAGAATTAACAGATTCAAGCAAAATATAAATTATGGAAAGAGTTAGCAGCATGCAAAAAGGTATTCACAAATGTGATGACAGGGTAATAAACTATGAAGAATCAGAGAACAAGTTGATACAGAATTTCAGCAAATATCCACCTGGGTCTCCATAAAAGACAATGCAACCAGGAGGTCAAGCAGTCCAAATTGTTCAAGATGATGCAGTCAATAGCCCATGAAGTTATGTTCCACAAAAACAAATGGAAACAAACTAGCAGTGTTTTAGTTGACACATGCCAAATGTACCCCAAAGAATGTTAAAAGGAAGATTATACTCCAGAAGGAAAAACCTGATATGTTAACATTCACATGTCTTTCTTTACCAACTCTTTCAAAAACTATTCTTACAAATGTTTGTTCTTCTATTTACTTGTTAATCCATATAAATTCTTGCAGAAATGCTTTTATTGCACATTTTGTTGTAGGTACAAGGGGAATATTGGGGGTCTAAAGTGTAAAAATCCTTATCATGCTTCCTTCTAAAGGGAAGGAAAGCCGGTGGTCCCGTGTCATACATTTACAGCATGTAAAAGAACCTCACTCCTTAAAGAGGCCTCTGAGCAAAATTTCCAGTCTTTCACACCCAATATGGAATGGGACGCTAAGAACCATAGCAGTTAAATTAATTAATTAATCAAAAAAAAGTCTAATGATAGTCACTATATGATGGTTTTAACATTCCACTCTTGGCATGACCATGGGGTAAAAACAAGAAAGAAAGAGGGAAAGAGAGAAAGAAAGAGAGAAAGAGAAAGAAAGAAAGAAAGAAAGAAAGAAAGAAAGAAAGAAAGAAAGAAAGAAAGAAAGAAAGAAAGAAAGAAAGAAAGAAAGAAAGAAAGAAAGAAAGAAAGAAAGAAAGAAAGAAAATAAACGAGTTACTTAGCACTTCAAAAAAAAAGTGCTATATAACAAAGAATATCCTCACAATAGTATGCGCCACAAAAAAAAAGCTTCAATACATTGTATGTTTTAACAAGATCTACATTTTGTGCATTAAGCATACAAAATTATAGAAAATTCATTCAGGATGAAGAGAACTTCACAGGCTATTCGTATAAATTTTCAAAATAAACATTTTATTTGTCATTCAAATATCTTAAACGTATGGTACTTCAACCAAAATTGCAAGAGCCATTTTGAGTAAATACAAAATTTTCTTGAAAATCTTTGTGTCTCAACCTTGGAAGACACAGACAAACACACAAGCAAGCATACAAGCACACCTATTACTAAAAATGCTTCTTTTCAGATTCCAGTAACCTCAAAATGTGTACTAGAGATGAAATCTTGATATAAACTTTTGGGCAGCATAAAATATTTTATCTGCTATATGCAAGCACAAATTTTTTGATAAAATAAAGCTTTTATCTGCCATACGCAAGCAGCAAAGAAAGTAAGAAGAGAGGATGCTTTAGTTTTACAATAAAAATGTTCATTAATATTTGTAAGTAAAAAACCTGTTTATTCACAACATAATTATAATTTGGTAAGACTGCAAACAGCTGTGTGTGCCAATACCATTATTAAGTTTTTGTCTAAAACCGCAAAAAAAATAAATAAAAGGCTTATACAATTTGGAGGCTCTGTTTTCTACTCTTCAAAACAAGGAACAGCATAAAATTAGTCATAAAAGTGCTTGAATATGTTTAGCAAATTACAGCTGTTTTCAAAGATTCGGAAAAAAAGAAATAAAAATGTGCTGCCATTTAGTTCAAGATAGCAGCTTCAATTTTGCTGCCATATAAAATGCTAAAGACAAAAATATATCATTTCAAATCGAATGTGTTAATTTCTTTTCAATATTTTGACATTTTTCATTATTTTAAGTTTTATACCAAAAAAAACTTATTTTGGCCATCACTTTTCAATATGGTTGCTGACAAATGTTGAACACTTGTACCTATGCACTTTTTGGGAAGGGGAACTGAAAACATTTACTGACACAGCAAATTTTAAGCCAGTAGCCAGATCAGCGCTATTCTGAAATAATAGACCACACTATTATAAGATATAAGGAAAACAAAGGAATTCACTACCTTTGTTCCACTATATGTGTCAAACTAGAATGGTGCATATGCACTGACACACAACAGATACTTGCTCAAGCTTCTACTGTTTGCATGTTTTAAAAGCCGCTTTTCTTACATATTTTGGATTGTAATTAATTGCAATGGTACTTTTCCATAACACCATTGAAATTTGCAAGTTTTAATTAGATAAGAATGAAACTTAACTTGTGAGATGCTCTATCCACTCTCATCTTTCAAATCCAATCAACAATTCCAAGAGGAAACAGGAACTATATTAAAAACAATAACCTTCAAATGTGGTATTTTACTATTAAGGGAAAAATTATGATTTGAGGGAGCAGAGTTTATCGTCACTGTCTAACAAACTAACTCCCACAATTAATATTTTAATTATACGATAAAATTTATTACTATTCCACTTTTTATCTAAATGCAGTATTAACATCACTGTATAACATAGTATGACAATTATTGGTAAGTGAACAGTTTCAACAGTACAAGATTTTAAAAAGGCCCTTGAGTTTTGTTTTGTATTTGTGTTGAAGCCAAGATATCATTTACAACAGAACAGTCAATATTATGTTATGGCAGTGATCTTTTAAAATCAATTTCTCTAACACTTGACTGACAAATGCTAAGCTCTATATACAAATATGCTTATCAAGTTTAATCAATAATCTTTTTCTGCACTAAAACTACTTAGTACAACTAGATATTCACTTCCTTTATGGAAATAATGCAATATAAATGTAAACTCTACTGGCACTCTAGAATAAACAGTTTATAAAAATTATATAAAAATACAAACTTTAAAACTTCCAAAACCTTAATTAATTTAAAGGTTTGAATTATTATTCTTTTATTAGTAGAGATGTAAACAAACATGGAGAGAAATTGACTGCAGCACTAGGCGAGCATCAGCTGTAGGTAAAATTTTCAATTACAAAGCAAAATATGCTGTTCAGTTATCGCTTAACAATAATAAGGCTAGGTTAAAATTGAGAAAATAAAATAATGTAAAGTATGAAGCAAATTGCACTGGTAATGAAAATTGTATATCTCTTTTCTTTATATTTAAATTTGTTTATTTCTAAACGCCATTCTAATGTAGATTTAGTGCAATATATATATATGTATATATGTACAATTACAGGTATTTACCACACCACATATATAAAATGTCTGGACAATCTGATGGTTTCATTTATTAAGTCGCTGAACGTAAAGTGTAGTTTGTATAAGTTGAATTTCTGTTCAGAGTACAAAGAAGAATTATACATAAACATTTGTTATACGGCAGTGCAAATTATGTCAAACAACCTCCTTTCACCTAACAGCCATCCCCTTATGTGAAGTATTCAAAATGCTTCAGGTTATGAAACAGATTCACTTTGCAAAAGAAAGACATACAAAGTTCCTGTATTATCAATGAAAAAATTATGTATAATGCTATATTTATAGTCACAAATGGTATCTACATAGACTACTTTATATCAGTCAGAGACCCTACATTTATACAACTCATTACATGTCATAACCATGTTGCATTTGTACAAATTGTAGCATTGCAGCAGACATTCACAAACAATTAAGATGCAAGTGGTACTCTGTACATCTTTCTAGTTAATTCTAAAATTCCTTTCAATATTTTTTTTTGGGTTATTTATTATTTATATAAAATAAAATTACAATTTTCTTCATTACTGGGGATGGTGCAATTACAGGTCGTTATCACGGTGCCAATCTTCATCATATAAAACGGACTGATTAATCTGCTTTCTGTGGCAATCTTCTTTGTCAAAAGATGCAGTGACATAGCTTGCTGAACATGACATATGCACACAAAGAAGGACCGTCTTTTTCTTGTCTTAATGGCCAGTCAACTGCCTCAATTAATCACGAAGAACTGCTGTTATCACCATTGTCATGATAACTGTTACCATTCATCACAAATGATGTTCCAAGACCGTAGAGGTGTCCACAGTATTTTGCATCATCAATGTTGTCTTCGAAGAACATCTATAAACAGAAGCAAGAATCAATCATTACTTTTATTTGAAATGCATGGGGTGGCAGGGATGGTTCACAGTAAACTGGGAATGAGAACAAGAATGGAAAGCAAAAAGACATAAATGACTTTAACAATATCCCAGAAACAGGAACGATGTGACAATATCAATAAGAATGTAGAAAATTGATTTTACATATTGGGACATGATTTGTTTGTAACTGCAAAATAATACTTTTTCACTTAAGCTTGCAATTCAGCTAACATAATGCAGTTTAACCAATACATTTCGATACAGCTAACATTTTCTATAAGCCAAGCCATTAATTTTACTCTTACGAAAGAATCATTCTAATACCTTTAAAATAAACTGTGTATACTAAACTTTGTTCTTCTCTGCTGCTCTATATAGTTTATTGTACTGGCTTGGCTTTTCCAAGCTTGTGATCAGGGAGAAATCTAGCAGCAATTATAGTTCACTGCCTCCTCAAATAATTTCTATTTTGTATGAGTATGAATCGAATATGCAGTTTCCAGAAATGGAAAAGCTCAAACTTGACCATTAATTGTGAACACTCACATTGCAATACATGTAATTTAATAGTCATTCCCATTTCTGATTCCCATTCCTGATTATTGTGAAGTTTACAAACTTCTACCTGTAAGTCCAAAAAAGTAGACAATGAAAAATATACAAAAATAAAGGCCTTTAAACTAAAGTTAACATACTGATCAATGTGCATTCATGACAGTAACATTCATCATTAGCAGACTACCATTAACTAGGAAAAGGAATATGCCACTTGCACTTGTTGCAAGATGACATATAATTAAAGCAGCCAAGACAAGGTTTTTCTGTTGTTAGCGATAAACATAAAAGGTAATGGAGAGATGCAGCAAATAGTATATGCACAATTTATCACAAATATGACTGATTTACGGCTGTAACTTTGTCATGAATTTTTGCAAAAATTGGCTGCTCTGCAGAAATGTTCGTCTTTACAATAAAGACTAAAAAATTGCAAATTTTTAAATTTAGTTTTAATATACTGAATTTGAAGATGTTGACTGCAAAGAAATGAGAAATAATTTGGAAATTTATATTAACCAAAAAGTCCACTATTTTTTATAACCTGTGGAATTATCAATGACAGATTTCCCAATCCTTTGGAATATTCCATTTATTTAGAACTGCATTTGTTTTCAAGTGAACCTCCAGTATTCTCTAGGGTTTCCCCTTCACCTCCAGAACCAATGTCACCATTTTGGCCTTCCAGCTTTCTAATCCTCAGCACAGTGATTCATAGGCAACTGTCCAGCTAAACAGTGTTAACCAGTAAAGGAGATGGGGAAAAATATTTCTAAGAAAGATGTGAAATAAAATTTCCAAGAAAACACTAATAGAGATGTATTTCTACATATCAGATAAGTTGAGAACCACTTTAGATAGGCTTACAGCCTAAATATTAGATCAGTTTGTTCCTTCTTTCTGGCTGAAATGGGGAGAAACCATAAAGTTAGTACCACCTCTTAGGATAGTGAATTCAAGAAACATTGTTTTAAGACAACATATAATGTATAAACATTGTAACACAAGAGTTGAGTGAAAAAAGTGCGACTCATGTAAAAAAACACATTCAAACTAAAGGGCATTTAAATCATGCTCAGCAAAAGAAAGCACAGGTGAACAATGTGATTTGTTCTTAGGTTATATACAGTTATGCAAATTAGCTAAGTGTGATGATAAATCTGAGCTCAATGTAATTGACATACTTTAAGCACTAAGAGCAAGAAATGTGTTTAACGACCTTGCTGATAAATTTATGCAATCATTGTGGTACCTCTTTCAAATGCAGATAGTGAACAGTTTTTCTTTTCACAACACAATCTTATAGTGTGAGATATTAGAAGTATGAAGGAGCAAAGTGTTGTCACTTGTATGTTGAGGTCTGATGAATGAAATTATATGCGAGACAGGTATACAATTTTGTTTACACTCCAATTTTTCTAAAACGTAAATATAACCAAGTAAGGCTGATTTTCTAAAGGTAAAATTTATATGTACTACTCTTAAGTGTATTTTTCCATAAATGTTGCAAATATTATGCTTTGTATAGTCATTCATAGATTTGATAACATTATATAAGTGTATGTCATTAAAAATTATCACAAAATGATTGCCATATTTTTAACTGAATCGTTGAAATAGAAAAGCACATAAGTCAAAAAACAATCAAAAATCTGTTTCTTCATGGATATGATAGTAAGAACCCATGCCATTGGCATGATAAAGCCAGTATGTTGCTAGCAGAAAACATTTAGTTTCAGAGCTCCTTAAAGATGACATTAACATTAAATATGAGGGCTTTGATATAGAGACAGCATTAAGTCCATGTCACATAACAGTTATGCAAGTGTAACCTTACTTTTCATTGCTGTCATACAACAGATTTAATGATTAGACTTAAACATTCAACCAAAGGATTAAATTCAAGGGCAGGATGTTAACCAAAGTGATTCCTTTCATACCACTAAGTAGGCATTCTGCTCACGTTTTGCTTCAACAAAGTTGCTGATTTCATGTGTTATCTTTTGTCAGTTCACCTGTAAGTATCACTACAAGTGTCAAGACATCATAGAAGCCAACGAACATAAACAGTACTGTAAGTTTTGAAACAAATGTTGGAAAATCAAGGGAACTTTCTTTAAGGACTAGTGCACCTTGTGGAAATATAAAGGAGATGGCTGCATGCGGACAATCACAGATCTCAAACATCTAGAAGACAGAGGACTGTCAACTATACTTATACCTCATGGTCATATTCAGATATGCAAGTCATTTGGGGCTTTCTGGCCATCACATTAACACCATCATATAAGATGATGTCATGTATCAAAACTACCAAGGCATGAACCCTACACAGAACAGCAGCATGATGACCTAATCAAAGCTCATATTTCCTCTTTCCCAACAGAAGAAAGTCATTCACAACGCAAGTCAACTAAGCTATTCTTGAATACAGGCTAAAATACGTATCCATACATTTAAAATAGCTCATCCTGCAAAAAAACATTGACTATCAGTTCTATTGGTGGGTTTTCAAAAACCACTTCAAGAAGCTTTCATTTCACCATCCCTCTTCAGATAATTGTACAACAAGTGGCCAACAAAGAAAACATAGCTATGGGATCAGGATCAAAGAAGCAGCATTTGATGGTGAAAAAAGAACTACATCTTCAAAGAGCAGAAAACCCTTGATTTGGACAATACTCAGTCTTGAATGTCTTGATCTGCACATTTCCTATGGACATGCAGCAAGTGATGTTAATGCCAACACTGACTCATTCATTTTATAGCAGGCAGCTGTTAAACTATAATCTATGCTTGCACCGGGCTAAGCTACATGTGTTTGCAGCACAAGGGCACAACAGGACTGGATTGGAACAAGGTCATATCTTGTCAACTAAAGTCATTAAATCACCTGGATTTACTCATAAAAAAGCCCTGCAGATTTGGTGTGATAACTGTTCTGGACAAAACAAGAACTGCATGGTTTTTATGGCACTTACCCTATGGCCCAAAAATAAGCCACCTTTGCAAATAAGCCACCCCCTTACAATTCGAGAGGGGAAAAAAGAAAAAACGTTTGGCATGTAAATAAGCCACATCTGGATTGAGACAAGAAAAACCAGTATAAACGTTTATTTTCTTGTACTTACATGTACGTAAACATTTTCCCTAGCATATGGTTCATCATATTAGCACCAAACACTTCGCCATATTTTGCATTATTTACTGTCATCACTACCAGTATTCACTTCGTCACTCTTACTCCGTTTTCTTCATTCTACTCTCACAATACTGCATACTTGCAGTATTCCAGTGCATTCAACAGAAGCTAACAAAATGATATACGTAATATTAATGCCAAAATGCCGGTAAAACATTTGCATTGTTGTGTAGATAATACTGCCAGTTTCGTTCCAGATGCTGACTGTATTGTTGCAAATGAACATAAGATTTTAATAGCAAAGGTATGTAAAAAGCCAAAGTAATGAATATAAACTATAACCCTTTTGCTTTTGAAATTTGGACCAAAAGCTCAGCTTATTTTTGAGCCAATACAGTATTTGGGTTGTACCTAATTTGGGTTGTACTTTGAAACAATTGATTTGACATCTGGACACATGTTATGCTTATTACAGAGTGTTTGACATTATTGAGAAAAGGAAGAAGATATGTAAAACAATAGTGCCGGAAGAAGTTGCAGATATGTTAACAGCTGCAAAGCATTTACAACTATTCCTGGTTATCTCTATGAAGCCCAAAGATTTCCATAATGCGGCATAGGCAAGTGATCAATACCTTAATACAATCACTTTTAAAATCAGCACCCCCATTCAATCAGGGTATCAAGAGCTGATTTGTCCTTCATAAAGGCACACCTTACATTCAACGAGCTGGAAATATGGAAAGATTACATTACCAAGAGAGGAAATTTCTCATACGCCACAGTTGACATGGGATCCCTTCCACCTGTCCACATCAGAACATCAATTAGCAAACATAAAAAGTAAAGACTTATTAGCCATGCTTGAATTTTTTTTATCAAAAACATCACACATTTTATAGGGAACTTTGCTCTTAAATTTAGTAAGCATATTTACAAGTTGTTTGCATACTTGTTTTCACTCCATTCTACGTTATACACAAGTCCAAGTCATATTATGTTTAGCATGTGTTTTGTACAGTTTGCTACCAGTTTATACCAATAAACATCCTTTGTAACAGGTCCACATACAATTATTGCTTCTCCTCTAACCCTCCGTTTGTGTGACTTACATGCTTTTCCATATCAACGTCTCAATTATAAACATATTTTATTTATTTTTCACAACATTTCTAAAAAATCAACACCAAAACACCCTGTCCTGGCTATAGCTCAGTATTCAATTATGCTGTTCATTTTGATAAAAATATCAAACAAATGGATTAGCTGATACTGCTAAAACCATTTTAAATGAAGAGTTTAGATTATAATTAAAACACAGAAATAAAGCACTTGTATGTGCTTGATACATGTGTTGAAAACTGTTATTTTGTTCTTATAAGCCAGGCTAACTTAAACCACTGAATTTCAACTATTCTTCTATTATTTTTCAGTTCTTGCCCTTAAAAACATTTTATTATTTTCTTCCTCCAAAAAAGTCTTTCTACCAGAAGATTTTCATTGATTATACTGCATAACCTCCCTTTTTTTGTGTTGATCAAGTTCCAAATATCCTGAGGCACTCACTCGTATTACTTACACATATAATCTAAAGAAATATTACAGCATACTCTAAATTCAATTTAGATATTCTTGTAGCCAATGGTTATGTTGCATGCAATTGGAAGACAAGCAAGCTTGTATTTTTACAGAGAAAATAGTTGCCACTTTGTGTTGTGCATTCCATATGAAGATGATAAAAGTAGTAGGTATTTCAACTCTACATGCCACTATCTCAGCATATTAAATTGTTCATTAGCAAGACTGGCTGTGCAGAAAAAGAAGCAAGAAGTTGCTCCTACAGAGCAAATAAGGTATAAGTCTGGATGTAGGAACAAGTGGCTTGTAACATAGTAGACTTCACCCTGTAAGGAATTTGCTCTGCATACAAATGCTGCAACAGCATATGTCTTCATAAAGGCAAGCGAATCATGCAAACCAGAAACAAATCAAAGAGGAAGCTTAAGTCAATGAACAGAGCCATGCACTTACATTATTAAGCTAGAGAAGTTGCTTCACAGGTGTAAGTTCATCTACATACATTAAGATAAACATTTTACATAACCCCTGAGCACATCAGCCTATATTGGGCTTTACTCTGTGAGATGTTTTTATGTTAAAATATAATTAGAAAAAAAGGAGATTCAATACAGAAGCAATAGTTTACAAAGGTGGAAAGTACTCGGACTTGACCAGGAGAAAAAGATTTTAACTCTTAACATTTTATTTACAACAATCATTTTAAGCAAGCACATTTAACCCAGTAATGCGTCAATGCCATAGGCATCTCTGATAATGGCTTTCACAAAGGCACTTCTCTACAGCTGCCTCTTGATTTGTTGAAAATTACTACCAGCAAGGAAAGTTTTATTTTGGAAAAAATGAAACTTTGAGGGAACTAAATGAGGTGGAAGCACAATTCTTAATTTCTGTAATGTTCAGATAACTTTGTGCACAGACATTTTGTGTTGAGATGAAACATTATTGCTGTTCAGTAACTTGGATGTTTTCGCCAATTTCCCTTCCCCATTCAGTTGGTTTTGAAGACTAATACCTTCATTTAGTCATTCTGAACAGAATCAATTAGTAAAAATCCCTTAGCATTCCAAACACTTATGCCATTAACCATTCCAGCAGCTTAACACTATTTTATCTGAGGTGCTAACTGGTTTCTGTATTCTATTTTGACTGCTGTTTTAATTTTGGATATTGTGCTAGATCCCAGTGCAACAGCAGCAATAAATTGATCCACAAAATTAGTTCTCTTATTGTTAAAATTCTCTGAACATTGTTGTGGTATATGAATATTTATTCTGATCCGCTATTTGCAACTGTGGGATGCACCTTATGGACATCTTTCCATGCTCGGTACTTCAAGCACTGATATAACCTGCTTGTTTTGTCCTTTTGAAGTATATAATATGGCCTCTGCTAGTCCATCCTACATCATGAGCACGTATTTGTATATTGAGATTGTTGTTCAATGAAGAAATCCCATCCAACTTTTATAAAATTAAAATATTTTCTCAGTGTGTTAATATCTTACCTTGCATGGATGCATTCTGTAAGTAAGGGGTTGAAAATAGGCGGGGGGGGGGGTTGCATGCTCGTTTGTGCTTTCTTTTTTGGTTTACTGGAAGTAGCCTAGAACATTTCCTTGTACCTAAGTGTAGTAACGATTGTTCAAGTTCGAAAATATGAGTAACCAAGTCCTATAGCTCAAGTGCACAAATTAAATTTCAGCTTTGATTGACCAGGCAGTATAGTTTTTTTCTATAAGAGGTTTAAAATAAAAGGTAGGTGTTTGATACACTATGTGACTGAAAATAAGGATTAAGTAGTTTTTGGAAGTTGTCTATGAATTTTGCCAGGTTCTATTGTATTAACTGTATACTATTTTAATCAAAATGGTAAATGGTACAGATTTCTCCTTCAGATAAAAATCTGATGTGTTACACTCACATGACTTTCTCTACTCTTGTACAAACTATTTATACAAACGCTTATTCTCCATCTACTTCATGTTAATCGAGATAAACATTTGCAGACTCTATCTTATTGCTAAGTTTCTTGTACATGTAAGGGGAATATGGAAATACAGTAGCCTTTAAGCACATACATATCTCTTAATAGCTGGTTGCTAGGTGCAGCACCATTCCCTTTCCCACAGATTAATACTCTTTGCATATCCAAGACAACAAAATGAATAACGAATTCCCATTTGAGAAAATAAGTATTGAACATTTAAGGGAATAACAAGTAATATCTCGAAAATGATTCACTCACAAAAAAAAAATGTATATGACATAAATTGTGTATTTTAACGTGATCTACATTTTTTGTGTAGTAAAATTTTGTCTATCTCTTATGGTTTACCAGTTATGCAAAAGTCGTTCACAATGAAGAATACTTTTGGAGACATTCCCAGGAAATTCAAGATATACATTTTGTCATAAAAATATCTTAAACATATGATATTTTAATCAAAATCGTTAAGAGCCATTTTTGAGAAAATTAAAATTTTCGAAAAATCTTCCATGTAAAGGGTAATCTGAGGTGGGGGGATTTTCTTGAAAACCTTCGTGTCGCATCCTTGGAAGATACTGACCTAAATACCAAGTTTGGTATTTATCTGACTGTTCGTTTCTGAGTTATGCTGTTCACAGACAGACACACTCACAGACAGACAGACAGACAGACACACACACACACACGGACATGTTTCCAAAAATGCTTTTTTTGGATTCAGGGGGTCTCAAAACATGTATTTCCGGTGAAATCTCGGTATCGAATTTTTGGGTGGAATACAATACTTCCCCTACTTACTATACATAGAAGAGAAAGTAAAAATATGGTATGGGTAGTTTTTGAGAATTGTAAAATAGTTTACAATTTTCTTTAGGTCCAACAGTATGGGTACATACAATTTTGTCAAGATAGGCTAAAGGGTACTTGAATTGCACAAAGGAATTAAAAATAAGGTTTCTGACAGTTGAAAGATAGCTTGTATTTGCCAGATTCTAAAACCTAGATGTCAAAATCATACCAAAAGTACTCCTTGAGTTCAGAGAGAAATTTGGTAATATGTAATTTTAATATGCAACTCCTCCTTCCAAAACCCAATTTTGAAGATTCTAAACCACCCCTTTTAAACCTTTGCGTTATCTACTAAGTCCATAATAAACAGCCAAAAATGTCCTCTGATATTCATTTCAATGAAATGAATTAAAATTAAGTGAAGTGAATATGAATTTACCCCCTAAAACACTTAGTATTAAAATTTTTTAATTATTATATAGCCTTTGTCCATCCAGAAGAATAGAGCTTTTCAATGGTGGAAGAACTATAAAAATCGTCAAGTAGTTTCCGAGATCTATTACACATGCACATGAGCATACACACAAAAATTTTCAGTCTATAAAATATTATAGACATACAGTAACTATCAAGTTGGGA
The DNA here is from genome assembly GCA_030765065.1 of Deroplatys truncata. NCBI lineage: Eukaryota > Metazoa > Arthropoda > Insecta > Mantodea > Mantidae > Deroplatys > Deroplatys truncata. The sequence goes on from CM060979.1 coordinate 110,044,111, forward strand.
GTTGAAACTTAAAACATTACTTACTAACAATAAACATGCAGTTTCGTTATCCTAAGGAAAGTTTTGTGTTTCAAAATTCCTATTGAATAATTACAGCAGATTTCCACTAGTGTTACACATTTTTTGTACAAGAAATTCATGATATTTCAATTGTATGCATTTTAAACAATATACACATCTGCTGCTACACAAATATAAAATAATGCTCGTCTTCCAAATGCATGAATATGTACTTTTCAACTATATTAAAACTTTCATGGAGAATGAATTTACATTCATGTCTTAATATACATCTTATTGATCTGTGTAACTGATAATTAATGAGTCATGAAATTTAGAACAAAACAAACAAAAAAAGGTTAAATTGCACAATGGAAAATCCAAAGATGTAAAGGGTACAGAAATTTTAAATGGTCGCACTAAGAGTAAGATGCATACAAAAATTACAATTTAAAATTATTTTTTCAACATAAAAACTACATCTTTTGAAACTTTCCCATTATGGAATTTATGAAAACATACTTCATTTGCACATAGTTAATTGTTCCTAAACAAAGCTATGACTGCAAGAAAGAATGGCATTCTCAACTCAAATGTGACTCAACTTGCATCTTTGAAAAAGAAGCTAGTGTATGGTTTGTGTTGTGTTGTTCATTCACACCAGCTATGTGTATGCACTAAGTTGGAAAGTTAAGTCAGACTTGAAAAATTCACTGCCATGGCCAGGAATTGAACCTGAACCTTGCCTCTCCATGTTGATGCTCTTACCACCGAGGTACCATAGCGAAATACACATGTGCCTTAACTACAAAAAGTCAGAAATTTAAAGTGCTTGCAATATTGCAAGTTGCCTTTGAGGCACGATATCTCAATATTTAAGATCACCTTGAAGGTTTACTAGGATACTTGAATCAGATGAGAGGATTTAACCACATACGTGTATCTCCTCAAGGTAGTTCAAGCACTAAGAGCATCATCACAGAGGGTCAAAGAACCATGGTTTGAGTCCCAGCCATGATACTGAATTTTTCAAATTAGATGCAACTTTCCTACTGTATGCTTTGCTTTTCAATAGTAAAAACATGGCATCCACAATCTATAAGTTGTAATGTAAATGGAATCAGAAAAAAGATCTCTGTGTTATGAAGTTCATTTCAGAATATAGCAACAGAGAATAGGAATCATCTTTCTAAGGTTGACCTACTTGAGGTAGCAAGGAAGATTAACTCAGTTGTTTTTGTGCTCAGGGCAAGAAAATAGCCAATCAGTAATGTCATCTTTCATTGATATGGGATTTGGTCAGTTGGTATGCCGTGAGTTGTACTAGACATTTTGTGAGGTAGACTGTGAATTGTATTAATGTGCACATGGGACAACAGTGAAACTCATCAAGCAGATATAATTATCTGAGCATTACTTAAGGAGGTTGAATATGTTGTGTTTAGTGTTGGAAAATTCATAAATTGCAAGTGGAAGAATGAAAGTTGCAGGAAAACTGGCTATTATTTAGCTCTACACTTTGAGAAACTCCAATAACCTTCAGGTAGCTGTTATGTTGGTTTGTGACAGAATTGAGGACAGGTTGGATGTAACTGTATACAGAGGAAGCACTTCCAGAATCTACTCTAGGTTTGATTCCAACAGGTAATAGCAGCTTTTCCTGTTTCATAGTGGAGGCTATGATGTAATTCTTTGCATTTAATAAGGAAATTTACTTCAATTGCCTGGAATCTGCAATGCTTTCCTCAAGCAGCAATGAAAAATTGTTAGTGAAATGAAACTGGATAAAGGTCAAATGAAAGCTTTTGTACATTGCTAATTACAAGTTACTGTATGCAAGGATATAAGGTAAGACAAACACAATTTGACAGTAACTGTGAGGCCAGCAGTAATTGATACAAAAACAGACCAGGTACAAACAGTTACACAATTTTTCTGTTGAAAACTTATATGGAAATAAGGACTGAAACCCTGAAACTTAAAGCATAGTGCAATAATAATTTTTAATTATTACATGCAGGAGAAACCCTACATAGTATTGTTGCAACTCATGTTAAGCCTGGCCAGAGCAAAAAGTTACATAATATGAGTGATTTTTAATAGTGTCTAACATCCACTCTTACTTCATAAGGCACCCTAGGCAGTGATACAGGTGATACATGAAATAATAATTGGGAAAGGAAATTTGGGAAGGCAATGTTCCATGCCTAAGATTACAGTACCTCCAAGATATTTGCCATTTATGGGAATTGAGGAAAATCTAGAAAAATACTCAGTTAGAAAGAACGATCCTGGAGGAACCTGAACAGCAGACCCCCCATTCAAGAGTCTGTGCCTTAATGGCCTTGGCTACCCTTGTTGGACCTCAGCAATTTAATTTATTTGATTTTGCGGTACAAAATGGATGAGTTTGTATCATTAAATGAAATCAATATTTCATTGTGTAATGATCTATGAGTAAATTCATAAATGATTGCTAAGTGAGAATTGGAATTACTTGCTTTGGAGAGCATTCAAAGATAGTATACTAACTATTCAAAGAAAAAACTAATTATTATTGCAAATATTCAGACAAACCTTTGTGTCAAGTCAGAATACTTAAAAGTACATGAATACAACCTTCCATACCTCACTTCTCAAAAGCACAATTACTGCAACTGCATGACTGAGTTTAATGGTTTTTAAATAATCTTTCTTGTTATAAATGTTCTTTAGGTATTTTATTTACTGTTTATATTATCTTGCCAATTATGGTCATTTTGTTATTTTAATAAGTGTTAAATACCCTGAGTTTAGCTGTTATTTTATTTTTAAAAAACGGAAGTACAGTGTAATAATAAAAATGACTGCAAGAATATGTTACAGAACATTAACAAACATTACTCAAACCACAAGAATTTACTAGGTAAAAATATTAAGTACACCATTATTTTCTGCTCAAAATGTGAGTTACAACAGTCTAAGAGCATATTTAAGACTTAAGCAGCACAGCAGCAGAAATATTTCTGACAAATTAAACTAAATTGCACAAAATTAGTTTTTAAAATTATTTTCTTCTCTTCATACATAGGAGGTGTAATAACAGGTTCCTCATATCATGGTACGAACATGTTGGTAGGCCTGTTGCTAAGATATCACATAATTTGAAGATCTTCGAAAAGCAGAACAGTTTTAATGGCAATAGAAGATCTCCTTTAGTGTGGTGTCTTCAGGGAAAGTTCCCATCACACTGGCAGCATTCCCTCTTTGTATGGCAATGCTAATGTTTTGGAACAAGGATCACCTGTAAGGGATTGAAGTCATTGCCCGATCCCTTGGCACCTAGAGTCTCAACTGCAAACACAATGAAAGAGTAGGTATTTATGTCTTGTATTTAGTTTTCTTGGCAGAAACAGCAGATTCAGCTTATTTAGCAGTACCAGAACACACATGAGGAAACTAGCATGTCCACACAGGTGGCATCCTATAATCACAATTTTCCTCTTGAACAAGGGATGAGTGCTAGGCCATCAGGCATTTTTGCATCTGATCAACTTATGCCTACAGGTTCTAAGATAGTAGGAATAACAGTGGATATATTAATGCTCTTTGAAGTGAGTCAATGATCATGAAGTGTCTGGAAAATCCACCTGTATTCTTGGGACAGCTTAAGCTGTGCTGTCTAATGATGATTGACTTGCAAATAGGCATATCTAAGGTTAACATATCTTGCAACCAAATCTCAATTCAATAGCTATTTTGAGGAACATACAGCCCATTAAAGTGCCTGCATGAGATGAAGGTATAGCACAGAGCCATGAACCCATTTCTTTTTCTAGAATACCTAGGTAACAACAGATACACAAGATATTCACATTATCCCATGACTTCTGAAATTTCTTAATGAGTTGGAAAATCATGACATGAGTTTAAAACCATCTTTCAGCTGCCTCAGCCAAATAGCACATTTCATTGTCACCACAGTTAAGAGATACTTGACAAAATAAAAAACACTATAAGCAGAGGATAAGAATTGTTGCTAATTTTGCGAATCCCAAGAGCTCCATATCTTACAGCAAACTTGCAAAGAGCCAAAGTTGATCATCAACTGGAATGTTGAGTATTAGCTTCTAAGCAGTTCTTCATATCAACTCACATGAGGAAATCACTACACAAGAGTGGAGTAGAGAAAATAAGTTAGTTTAAGAACTCCCAAGCAGTTTTCAAGAGGAAATAGGAGTTTAGGAGTTACGGAACTGTAATCTCTCTGATATCTTCTTAAAGAAAAACTACTTTGCATTGTGCTATACTGTCAACTCCTTCAGACATGATCAGGAAGATCCAAGGAGCATCAGATCAGAGCCACATACAATTTTGATTTGAGGAGAAAGTTTCTGGAATGCAGATAGCGAATCTTCATCTCAAATTGTAGCAGAAAAATAGTTCACATATATCAGAATTAATACCTAGGGCTGATGGATTGGCAATCTTCTATTAACCTCTGAAGACCAGCAAGTACTGAGTGTGATTCACCTCCTAGAGTACATCATACAGGTAAAAAGAACTACCTTGCTCTTAATTTAAAAAAAATAAATAAACTAACGTATTGCACCCACATGACTTTCACTATTCACTTTTCTACAAACTATTCTTAAAAAGCTTATTCTTCCATCTGCTTCTTGCTAAGTGAAATAATCTTTTATTATACATTAAGGCATTTCATTATAGGTATAACAAGAATAGGATAGTCTAAAGCAATAGATTTTTAAAAAGTGGATCGCTATATGGTGGCTTCGAAATTACATGCTCTTTGCATGACTATGAGAAAAATTAAATAACGACTTTCCACTTGAAAAAAAGTATAAGTATTTGAAAATTTAAACCAACAACAAAGAATATCTTATAAGCGGTTAATCCTACAAACAATTTTATTTTCTTTGACACAAATTGTGTGCTTTAACATCTACATTTGTTACGTTGTAAGATATATGGTTTACCAATTATACAGAAGTCATTCAGAAGAAGAGAACTTCACAGGCTATTACCAGAAAATTCAAGATATACATTTTAGCTTTTCATGTACAGATCTTAAACCTATGGTATTTTAATCAATAGATTTTTAAATGCATGTAAATCCTTCCCCACAAATTTGTTGCACATTACCATTGTTGTTTTAACATATACTAGTAGAAGCCTTATGGACATCAAAAATGTGAAGGAATGGATTTATGAATCATACAGCATAAAGAAGAACTGGAATATGTCAAGTAAATTAAGAGATGAGTAATATTTAATATGTAATATTTATTTCATCATTATTACAATAATACAAATAAAGCTTACATCTAAAACTTATGTCTAGTGCACCAGTTTTCTAGATCCCCCATATTTAGCCCCTAGGCTGTATATATGGGATAAAGCTACTATACCATCTCTCCACTTTACAAACTATGCTCGTTCAGCTGTACCTTTCTTAAGCTCCTTATCCACTTATCCCTTGTGTTGCCTAAAAATGTCCCCATCATTTTAATTGTTTCTACTTTTGTGCTTCCCAACATTCTTAATGCTACTGCTTCTTTGTTTAGCTTGTCCCATTTTTTATTCCATATAACCTTTCTCCACCTTTTAACCTTATCACATTCTATTAGACAATGAAAAGTACTACCTGATTCATCACACATAATACATCTCCCCGAACAATTATATCCATTCCTTTTTAAAAATATTACTCCTGTGCGCATCCACGCAAGACCTATTCTACCAAATTGATTACATATATCTACATACTTCTCCCTTCCGCAATTTCTTTTAACTGATTTATACAAGATCAATGATCTTTTATCCTCAAAACTATCCCATATCTCTTGTTTCTCGATATCTTCCACCCTCAATCTCACTTCTTTCCAAAACCCACTGTTATTATATTTATCTAATAGGAAAATATTCCTCATACCAATTTCTTTTAGGACATTTCCCATCTCCCCTAATCAACACTCTTCTCCTAGGACAGCTTTTTGAAACTGTATACATTCTTTTAATATATTACTATCTTTTAAATTTAAACATCTATACCAATACTTCAAAATTCTTTCCACTATTATACCTTTTCTCCCTAGCCTTCCTAGCTCTGCCAGTGCCACGCCCCTTGGTGAACTCTTGGATAAACCCAAAACTTCTTTACACAACATTCTATGGACTATATCAATCTTAATCCATCCCTTTGCCACCCCCCATATTTCTATTCCATATAACATTTTTGACTCTACTACAGCTTCATATAGCCTTTCCAACCAGTTCATTGTTAGCGTGGGGGTTTTGCACAAGCAAACTCTAACAGCTTTCATCGCTAGCTTTCCTTTCAATTGTGCATATTTAGATTGTGCTTCCCACTTCCCATTGCTTGAGAATCTAATCCCCAAGTAATCAAATTCCTTTACCACCTCTATTTGCTCTCCATTTATATACCATATTTCCTCTCTTTTTAATTTTGATCCTTCCTTGAACACTATTATCTTGGACTTTTTTGTATTCACCTTTAGCCCCCATTCCATACAAAATTTTGCAATTTCATTGATAGCATGTTGCAACCCTATCACTGTTACTCCCCAGCTACTAGATCATCTGCAAATAATAACCCTGGTATTTCCTTTTTCCCTATGACTGGACAGTGTTTATTACTTTTCATTATTCTATCTAAAATATCATCTATAAATAAGTTAAATAATATTGGACTGAGTTTACAACCTTGCCTCAGACCTAAATTTTGCTGTATATAATCAGTAGTACTATTTCTTCCACATTTTACACAAAATTTTAATTCCTTCATACAATTTTTGTATCCCCTCGATGAATGCAGTGCTGACTCCTTTGTTCCTCAATTTGTATACCAAAGCCTCTCTGTTTATAGTATCAAAAGCCTTCTCGAAGTCTGCAAAAAATATGTATACCCTACCCCTTTTATTTCTTAAGTATTTGCTTACTATGGTTTGAATTATCATTATGTTATCTATTGTTCTTTTTCCTCTCCTAAAACCTGCTTGGTATTCTGATAGCTTATCTTCCCTCTCTACCCACTCGTATAATCTTCTAGCTAATATACCAGTGTATATTTTACCTAATATAGATAATAAACTAATTCCTCTGTAGTTGCTTGGATTATTTGTATCTCCCTTTCCTTTATACAATGGTGCAATAATGCTCACTTTCCAGCTCTCCGGTATCACTTTCTTCTCTTTGATTCTGTTAAATAGCTGTGTCAACAACTTTGTACCCTCTCCTAACTCCCCAAAATTTTTCCAAAATTCCCCCGGAATTCCATCGGCCCCTGTAGCCTTCCTCTGTTTTAATTTTTTTATTTCATACTCTACCTCTATGGTTGTAATCTCTTTGTCTAAGTGGTCCACTCTGTTCTCAAAATTCCCCCAATATACTTCACTTTTTTGAACTCTTCCTCCCCCCAATAAACCTTCGAAATGATATTTCCATTCCCTTGGTGTTATCTTATTAACTACCTGTTTCTTTCTGTACATTTCCTTAACAACTGACCATATATATTTATTTTCTTTCCCTCTGACCGCCTCCTTAATCTTTTCTCCCATTCTTTGCTGCCAATCCTTCTTTTTCTCATCTAGTAGACATTTATAACCCCTTTTATTTGCTAAAAAATTTGCCTATCTTCCTCCTCTTCTGACCTTCTCCATCTATCCATTTCTTTCATCACTTCTTTCTTAGCCTTTCCACACTCTTCATCATACCACCCACACTGATTTTCATTCACTTTAGGCTTCACTTCCATCCTGCTATCTGCCCACTTAACCATTGATTCTAGCCTTTCCAGTGCTCCTTCTATCCTCCCACATTGTAATGCTTCTATAATACCAAGTTTCCTAAATTCACCACACTTTGAAGTTAAATTACACCTAAATTGTTCTGCGTTCTCCTCTTTCCATTTGTAACTTCTGATTTGTTTTAATGCTAATTTTTTATCTTCCTTGTAACATAACCCTAGTCTTATTTTCATCTTTAATGGAAAATGACTACTATTGGTTATTATGCTCATAATCTTGAATTCTTCCATCACCTGTTCGACTTCTATACTACATATCATATAGTCTATTACACTTTGACCGATTACACTTACAAATGTAAACTCTCCCCACTGGTCCTCTCCTTTGTACCCATTACATATTATTAAATTCTTCTGTTCGCAGAATTCTATTAACTTTCTACCTTCTGCATTTATCACTTTATCTCTACTTCTCCTCTCCTTTTCCTCATTTTTTTCCCAGATACATTCATTTTCTACATTTAAACTTCTTGGATTATATTCCCCTACTCTTGCATTAAAATCCCCTACTACAATGAACTCTATGTTATGATTTTTGCTTCTTAATTCTTCCATACTATCATTCAGTCTTATATATAAATTGTCCTTATAAAATTCCGAGACTTCTGGTGGGTTATAGACTATGCCTAATCCTATAAACTAGTCGCGGGCATCCTTTCCCCAACCGGCTTCAAAGCGAACGGAAAGCTTTGAAGCCTGACCATAAACCCATCAGTAAACGATTAGTAGGGTCTTCCCATCCCTTAAACACAACACGTGGTCCTTTCTCCAGCTCCACCAAAGCAAAGCGTTGTTGCAATGTCATTTCTGCTGTTCCTTCGGTTTTAGCAGCTGTGACTGTTCGCTCGTGCTTTTCTTCCATGTTCAGCTAAGCTTCTATATTACTTCTTCAGAGAAGTTATATAGTGTTTTACTTAGTGCAGTTTTGTAAGTTTAGCAGTGTTTAATAGTTATTAGCGTTTAATAGTTTAATTAAGATGTGGAGACCTTGGGAAACGAACCAAGTTGATGCCCCTCCGGTCGCACCAGCAAGTGACCCTCTGCCGAATATCAGTAATGCCAAGACCACGAAGAAAAGGGCTACAAAAACTGAATAAGCAAAGCCAGATTTTTATGTGTAATGTTCAAGAACATGTAGAAAAGAACCTTTTATGTGGAAAAATGTTTGTTATTGTTTTGAATTTCTCAAAAACAGCTTAACGATTTTTAGTAAAATACCGCAAGTTTAAGATATTTGCAGGAAAAATAAAATTTGTATCATGAATTTTATATTCTGGGAATAACTTGTAAAATTTTCCTCGTTCTCAACTTGTTGTATTACTGGTAAATTCTAAGAGAGAGACAAAATCTTACTCTGCGTAAAATGCAATCTCGGTAAAGGACAAATTTTAGGTCAAATTGTGTTAACCATTTCCGAGAAATTTTTTGTTGTTGGTTTGAATTTTGAAATACAAGTTGGAAGTCTCTGTTTGTATTTTCCTCGTGGTCATGCTAAGAGCATGGAATTTCAAAGTCATCATATAGTCATCTGTATTTTAAAAATCTGACTATCGCTTTAGCCTATGTATCCTTATATTTACAACGATATGTGCAATGAAATTTTATCTTATTATTTAAGAAGTAGATAGAATAAGCTTTTGTGAAAGTAGTTTGTAGAAGAGTGAGTAGAGATAATCTTGTGAATATAATACATAAGATTTTTTTTTTATTTTCTTTCTTTTGCCTTCGTATTTTTACTTATCCTGCATTTTATAATAAAGCTATTCATTTAAGTAAACAGAAGATGTCATGCTTATAAATCTTACACCTTAAACAATACACAACTTCTTGTATTAGTTTTATATTAATAAAACATTGTTGTGATACAAGTGATAAAAAACTTTTTACCATAGCTCCGCGCACAGCATAATCAAAAATGATGCTTTGATTTGGGAGTAAGAGTTCCTTTCAAAATAAATTAATATTTATGTATTTTAATTATTTAATGATAGTCCAACAATGTATAGTTTATTCGGAACATGTTTCTAAGTTTCTCTCGGATATGCTAACATGCATTTCTATTCTTGTAGCGCAGTATATTAGTTCAGATCATTCATTAGTTCAGTTATATTTTAAAGCGTTTGCAACTTAAATGTAATTACTATGCGATTCATAGTTATTTACATAGTTATTTTGTGTGTAAAGCAAGCAGACAAACTGCATGATTGTATTCTGTACATGTGGAAATCACCTGCAAAGTTTTGCTTTTAAATACTATTTTTAATTTTGGCAACAACGCGCATATGCACATGGATGTCACTAAGATTTTATGGTGCTTGCGGTTAGGGAGGGTAGGGAACAAGTGTTTGGCTACTGCACAAAGGTCGCCGCTTGGGGATCCGAAGGCTGCGATGACCATACAAACTTCCATCCCCTTCGCCCTATTTATCTTTATCCACATTATTTGGCCTTTCTCTATACTCAACACTTCACACACATTTATTCCACTACTCTTGTTAATGAACGCTCCAATACCACCGGAGGGCCTCCCTCTTTTGCTTTTCCTTTTACCATGATCCCCTATATAGTCATATCCTACCACATCTATCTTCTCACTTTTATTCAACCAAGTTTCCACCATTACTATTATTTCACCTAATTTTAGCACTTCAAATACTTCGCCATTTATCACTTTCGATTTTAGCCCTTCCACATTAAATGACACCACCTTCAAATCTAGACCCTATCTTGAATCCCTTCTTCCCTCTCTGTATTTTTCTAACTTTGCCCTATATCTAGTTTTCCTCTCCTGCGCCGCCGGATCTTCTTTCTCCTCCTCTAATTCCAGGATACTTCCTTCTGGGGTTGACACCACTTTGAGGCCGCTTCCGCTCGCAATCATCTGTTTTTCTCGATCTGCTGCCACCAGGGTCAACGCCTCTTGCTTCTCTCGTTCACTGGATATGACGCATCTCCTTGGTGACGTCACGCCAGCTGTTTCCTCCCTTCCACTTGCACCTCTACGCACGTGTCCCTCTCGTTCTTGGATTACGTCAGCCGGCTTCACTGCATTCACTTCCTCTGCTGAATTTGCTCTGCTTGTTGTTCAATCTGGAATCAAACGCTGACTCATATCCTGCTTCCTACCATCTATCCACAATTCTAGTCCTCTTACAAATGATTTTTTTCCTTCTTGCCTGGCTTGATTCATTTTCGCTAATAATAATCTTCTTATCTCTCTCTCTTCTTTTACATAGTCCCGTTCAACAAAAATTCTCGTTCCTTTCAATTTTCTTCCGTTATTCAAAACTGTCCATTTGATTTTACTAGTTGCAAATTTTACTACTATAGGTCTGGCTCTGTTGCCCCTTCTTCCGATTCTAAAACACGTTATAATTTCCCAGCCTGCCAGCTTTATATCCATTCGTCTTTCTAGTATTTCCTCCACTGCTTGCTCTAGGCTTTTCTCTCTGTTTTCCTCCACCCCGAATATCACTATATTGTGTCTTCTTGTCTCCATTTCCATATCCCGTTCCATCTTGTTCAATCTTTCTTTACAGATGCGAAGTTCTTCATGCACTTCCTTCGTTGTAGTGAACAGCATTCCTTTCAATTCTTCTATCTTTCTGTCGATATTTAATTCTATTCTCTTTTCTATTTTCTTCAGATCCACTATATCCTCTGAAATGATTTTTAACATTGTCATTATCTGTGTCATTCCTTCAGGTCCTGGGTTTAATTCTACTCCTCCAATAACCAATAATACTGCCAGGATCACAAACAGCCATAGGTATTCCTTTCATAGTTGATTCCTTTTCTCTTCCTTATTCTTTTTACCGTTTGTAAAGCACCCAATTCTGGCCCTATACACTTCCAAATCTACCCCCATTTTTCTTTTTTCCGATCTTTCCAGGAGCGCTACGTATACGCGACCGCTCGCTTCCGCTGCTCACGCTAGACCCCAAGAGATGAGTATATGAAGTGGGAACTACAAATTGATATGATTAGGGATGAAAATACTAATCTAGTCATAGACAAAAAGCAATAGAAGCAGTCTCAGAATATAAATATTGGATGTGAAATTGAGCTCAATAGAAACATTGAATAGCACAATAAAAAATGAGAATAACACATAAAACAATATTATCGAAATTACACTCAATTTTTTCAATTAGAAAAAACTCTTTTTTCAAAAGAGTACTATGTAACAAACGTATAATGCCTTAAGGGTGTTGTTCTGTACATATGAGAAGTATGGGCACTGTCAGAAGAAGAGAGACAAAAAGCATTACAATTGGATTATGTTCTGCTAGGATTTCTTGTTTAAACAGAATAAGGAATGAATTAAAGAAATTATGGATATACATAAAATCATATTAGATGAGATCCAGAGTAAACAATTAAAATGGTACACCACTTAAAAAGAATGGAGAGGAGAAATATATGAATGGACTACACCAGAAGGATGAAAAAGAGGTAATTCCAGAATTAGTTGGTTGAGTGAAATACAATTGATAGCGGAAGCAATAGAATTGGAGCATGAAGATTGGATGATACAAGAAGAATGGCCTTGGGCAACCATAAAAAGTTATCAAAGAACATTTTGAAAGTGATTTACTACTACTATAAATCCTTACACTAGTATTACATTGAAAATTAAGCATTAACATAAGAAGATAATATTTACAATAAACCTAACACAACAATTGTGTCATTCACAATGAAAAATGGAGACCTAAACAGTAATAAATCACAAGATATTATGAAACAGCTGCATTAACACGGTAGCCTGTGAAGAGAACAGCAATCACAATTCATTTCTCTGAAAGAGCAAATCTATATACCAATGCTTATAGATACTTCAGACATTCTGCCTGTACAGAGATCTTGTACAATAAGGTAATTTAGTGAGTTGTCATACAGTGAGGTGCATGACAATCCTAAGTGAAGCTCACCCTCCGATTGGCTGGTTTCTTAAGTTTGCTGTAGATATAAACATGAAAGCTTAGGACTTGCAAAGTTCTATGGTTGCATATATTACTCAGAACATATATCTCTAATGTTCTTTACTTGCAACCAAAATAGCAACTATCCGGCTTATGTTTAGTAAGTACAAGCCGCATATATGGTGCTATATGGAGCACCGTTTGGATAGAAACCTTAACAAAAAAAATTGGAAGATGCTGTTAATGGGATCTGCTCGACAACTATATTTACGAATAGCCAAAATATCTCTGGACTCCATCAAAAACCCTAAGAACCACAAATCATTAACACAAGTTTGTAAGAATATAAAAACATTAAGTAAAAATAACTGAAAAACATATTTCAAATGTATAAAGGCACATGTGGGGCATTTTGTAATGAAGTGGCAGACCAACTACCAAGGAGGCAGCAAATGACAATAATCTAGAAGTATGCTACAATAAAATGCCAAAATGTGAAATATACAATCAAATGCAGAACTTAGTTACAATAAATGGCAAAGAGAATGGCAATTAACATCAAATGACAAACTAACGAAGTCCTATTTCTCCACCATATGTAGCACAATAGAAACAAAAATAACATTAACTCCAATATGGCAAACTTTTTAACTGGTCATGGAAAAATAAATGCATAATTTCTTTGCAAATGACACACTTATGAAAACCACATGCTTCAAACTTCCTTTTGCGATTTTGGTGTTTCCTGGTTCATAGATTTAAAATAATGATGATCCTATGTTTAAGTGCGAAGAAAATGACCAGACTATAGAACACCTAATATATGAATGTACTTTATTAAATAATGAAAGAATACACTTAACCGCTTCAGCGATGGTCATTTAAATCCTGCACGGGCCGGGAATGGATACCCAATAAACAACGCAAGATATTTAAATTGTTAAATGGAGTAAAAATGCTGCATAAATACACATTCATATCTTCCGTATTTATTAAGTTATCTTAATGAAACAAAAACTGGTTTAAAGCTCATTAAAGGTAGTATACATCTACGGTATCAACAAAGTGTAAACTATTTTAAAAAATGTTGAAATATCACTACTTTGTTTCTCTGTAGCAAAAGCCATTTGTGCATCAAACGCACCTAATTTGTGAGTCAGCTTCTTGTTTGTGCGTACGAACGATATAGCTGCCTCAGCGATATGTTCTCCGGTTCAAGGTTTCATGCTTTCGTTTATATTACAATGCGATAATGCACTTCTGTGTATTGAAACATGCCAGCTACAAACAAAGCAAACCTCTCTGTCAGCAGTTGTATGTGCCTACTCTTAGAATATTACACAACCGAGGTGTATGGTAAATGAATGCAGTGATATTTTCATTCAGTCTGAAAAGCTTTCGTGTTCTGTACTGAAAAGCACATTTGAAATGGTTATATCTCAGTGCTAACCATGCCTTCAACTAGCAATGTAGCAAATCAATTAGCTCGCCTAGGAAGTGTACAGGCTTCTGAAATTACTTCAGAAAATGTGGAGGACTTTTTGCTGTGTGATAGTGATTTGGATATAGACGGCGGGTTTTCAGATTTTGAAGGGGGTATTGAGGATATGGGTAACAGTGAGGAAGAAAATGACACTCTTCCTTCAGGTGTTCGTGAAGAATCAACATTGTGGAGTGGTGAAAATAACTCCAACACAAATAGACATATCTTCACGAACACAGGCTCAACTGACTTCTGACAGCCAACCAATTAACATTTTCACACATATTTTTACTGCTGACTTAGTGTCTCTCATTGTTACGGCAACATATGTATATGCGAATAAGGTGAAGAAAGACCTGACCTCTAAAGGCAATTTAGGCCCTACGAGTAGAATTCAGAAGTGGACAGAAGTAACACTGAATGAGATTTACAGCTACTTGGTCTAATTACGCTCATGGATGTTATTCATAAGCCTACATTACACATGTACTGGTCTACAGATGACATGCTAGCTACTCCATTTTTTGAGAAATGCATGTCAAATAACAGGTTTACTTCCATTTTGCGGTTCCTACATTTCACATGCACAGAAAATATAAAAGATAAGCTACACAAAATCAGGCCAGTTTTTTATTATATTATTTTAAAATTTAAAGAAAATTATGTGCCTAGTGAAAAAGTCACTGTTGATGAAAGCTTGATGCTTTGGAAGGGTCGCTTAGGTTGGAAGCAATACATCAAAACAAAGACGGCCAGATTTGGCATAAAGAGTTTTGATCTTTGTGAAAGTAAAACAGGATATCTTTATAATAGTTGCATATACACTGGTCAAGGGACTGATAATACTGGAGACAAAGATTTGGGGTTATCTGGCTCCATAGTAATGCACCTGATGGAACCTCTACTTGATCAGGGAAGGACTGTATATTCAGATAATTGGTACAGCTCCCCAAAATTATACATGGCCTTATACAAAAGAAAAACAAATGCAATTGGAACAGTACATTCAAATCGTATTGGCTTGCCAAAGGACATGAATACAAAGGCTCTAAGGAGAGGAGAAATGCAGGTGTGTCAGCTCCCACCTTTGACCTACATTGCTTGGCAAGACAGGAGGGTAGTTATGGTATTATCCAATTGCAGCTCCAAGATTTTGATGATTGACACTGGAAAAATAGATTCTCTTACCAAAATGTCAATTTTCAAACCGGATGTTATTCAGGAATACAATATGCATATGGGGGGCGTGGATCTAGTATATCAGGTATTGCAAGCATATCCCTCTTTACAAAAAGCAGTTAAATGGTATACAAAAGTATTTTTGCACCAGTTGGATATAACCATATACAATTGTTTGGTAATTTGGAGAGCTCTAAACCCACGCAAAACAATAACATACCTGGACTTCCGCATATCAATAGCTCGTACCCTAATTGAGCAGTATAACATTCAGAGGCCTCTTCATACTGGGAGTAAGAAATCCACAACCCCTGCACCCCTCAGACTTGAAGGAAAACATTTTCCTAAAAGGATACCACCCACCGCAAAAAAAGTCGCGGCCATTCGAAAGTGTCTGGTGTGTCGCAAAAAAGGTACTCGCAAGGAAACCAATATGATTTGCCATGAATGTGATGTGCCTTGTGTGTTTATGCATGTTTTGAGGTATACCATTCAAGAAGAAACCTTTAAAGGTAAGCCTTGATATCTTATAGAATTTATTTAAATTTATTATAAAAGAGAACAATTATAATTAGGGTTAAATAAGCATTAAATGCATGTATTCTCCTGCATTTTAACATGGACGTCATATGACGTCCATATCCCCGAAAGAGTTAAAGGGAAAGATAATAAAAGTAAATGGAATGTAGCGCCCCCCTCAATTATAAGATTTAATTAAAATGTGTAAAAAGCAGTTTATCATATTGAACAAAATTAATTTTGAAAATTTAAAAACTATGTAAAATTATATTACTTATTTACAGCAACACTAGAAGTAAAGTGTATTATGTTTTGTGAAATATTCATGCAAAGAAGCTAATCCTAGCAAATAGTATTACCAAAATGTTATGGAAAATGCTGTAATTAATAAATAAATGTCTAAAAAGCTGCATATTAAGATGTGCATCTAGTTCATATCAGTAGTGATGGAAGTGCAGCTCAGTGGTTATACAACAAAGTGTGTGTCGCAAATAACAGCTTTGAATATGGAAACTCCTAAAAGGCCACTATGGAGAATTATAAACTCTCAAAGTAGGAAGATAATTTAAAATGTTTTAAACTTCTGTAAAGAATAAAAGAAAAATGATTTGGTTTTTCTTTTGCAAAGGACAGTGGCTAATGGCTAAAGCAGTGGGAAAAGGTGAAAGTACAGTGTGGCATGTTGCTAACAAATTTGAAAATGCCAACATTTCAAGGAGACAAGTTACAACCCAGGAAACACCAAAATCACAAAAGGAAGTTTGAAGCATGTGGTTATGATAAGTGTGTCATTTGCAAAGAAATTTCAACAGTGAAGAAGTTGTTCAATGTCATCAAGCAAAATATTAAATTTGGTGGTGGACGAAAACATTCTGGATATTTTTGAAAGAAATGGGCTTTACTTTCAAAAATATAAGAATGTTGACCACATTTAGTGGAACACCGGGACATTAATGTTTGCAGCAGCCTATTTGCGGACTTTGAGAAATGCAGAGTGTGGATGTTCTTAAAGTTGGTTAATAACATAGATAAAATTTTAAAAATGAAGTGTAAAGTAACAGAGTCTGAAACATCAGGTATTGTATGTGCGCTACTGAACAGCTAAAATGTTCCAATAGCAGCAGGGAGGGATAAATGTCAGCCAAATATATACTGGTTGTGGAAATTGTGATATTGAGTGTGGTACCATAATTGGAGGATGTATAGACGAAGTGAGATTCAAGGAATGGAAAATAATTTGACTTTGCTTTCAGCAAATAGTTCCAGAGGTTGAAGCATTATTCAGAAGTTAGAGACAGTGAAGTGAAACAATAATTTATTTGAATCCTGAGTCGGTTGATACACTAAAACTTCACTTACTTGAAATTAATCAAATATGTTTCAAAAGCACCACTTGCTTCTGAAACATGTTCAATTAATAAGTAAATGAAGTTTTAGGGTATCCACTAACTCAAGATTCAATTAAATTCCAGAGGTGTTATATGCTTGTACAGTTCAGAAACTCAAAATCATGGTGCTCTTAAAGATAGTAAAATGCACATTCAGACCACTTTTATCAAAGGGTTGAATGCAAACAACAATAAAGCGTTAAATGATAAAAATAGTGATCATGGAAGAGTAAGTTTCACTTAAAAGCCAATCAATCTTGAATGAAAGGGAAAATGAAGTAATAAATCTCTCTCTGAAAGTTTCAAAAAATGGGAAGGAAAACATATAGAGAAATTACATGTGACTGCACATGTTTTCATAACAGTGTACCTCATATGTAAAGAAAACGAGCCATTCTTGCTTTTCAAAAATGTGTATTAGCTGCAAGCTTTGAATGGATTAGATATTGGAAGCACGCTTCACTCAGATCACACTTGTGCAATATACATATCAATAGTAAACATATGTTATCTCTCCTATCAAAGTGCATCACTGATTCCTGTTGTTTTCAGCATTTTAGTTGACAAAAGCACTTACATTTTGTTTTATTAGTATTGGTATTTCTGAAGAGATTTTTATCAAAGTAAGTGACTAGATTTGCAGCACATGGAGCTACAAATTTACAAGGTATTTACAAAGGAGCAGCTACATACATTCATGATGATAATTACCCTGACATTGTAGTTATATATTGTATGAATCATAAACTGGAACTTGCAGCACATGATGTAACTTATAACATGTCTGTATTGCTTATTTCAAGTCTTTTATGGACGAATTATATGCACATTTTTCTGTAAGCCTGAAAAATCAATATGAATTGACTGAACTTGCCATGACATTGGGACTTGAACTTAAAAAACTTGGGAGGATATTTGACATTCATTGGGTGGCATTGTCATACACTATGTGGCAGCTGTGATGTCAAGTTATTCATCACTTATTCAGTATTTTACAAATCTAGAAAACGATCCTTCATTGCATCATTCATTCAACGATCATTCAGAGCAAAATTTTGTGGATTCCTCCAGAGAATAATTTCCTGGAATTTCATCATAGAACAGTTCTATTTACAGATGTTTTGGAAGCAATAAAGTCACTTTTCCTGTATCTGCAGGGTAGAAAATATGATGCTACAACTGCATCTTCAGAAATAAAACTTTGCATTGACACATTGATTGCTACGGTATTCATCTTTAAGTCGCCCAAGTGGAATTTTCAGCTACAAAAACATTCAACAACCAACCTATCTGCAAACCTTTGAGCACTAAAAATTGTTCACAAATTTTAGCAAAAATTTCTTCAAGGATTAGTGGATAATATGACCATAAGATTTTCAAGTCTACTTGATTTTTTAAAGACTACGAAGTTTTAAACAAAATGTGGCAGTCACAGAAAGAAAATGAATTAATATTATTTGGTAAACGAAAAAACTGAGTCATTATGTATCAGTTTGAAATTAATGCCTTCAAAAACTGACACTTCTATTTGAAAACTTTGAAAGAATTTCACCAGTTCAAGCAAGTGAAGAAAAGCGAATTTATTGGTGAAACATTAAAGGAACTGATGCAAAGAATAAAAGTAACACCAGAGTCTCTACAGAATGTGAAGGGGGTTTAGTGTCATGAATCTCTTACTAAACTACGGAATCGTATGTAAACAAAAACATTAGCATTTGTAATGTTTATGAACATTAATGAACCATGTGTAAAAGATTTTTGCGCCAAAAGATTTGCAGCAGAGTATATAAGGGGTGGACATCTGCAAAAGGCTCTTTCCTCACAGGAAAGAGTCTTCTAGCATTTCATCACATCAAAGAACTGTTTCTATAAATTTGGTGAGTGCATTCTTATTATTGAATAATATTTATATCCATTCAAAATGTTTTCTTTTCAGCTATCTGATAGTACTACATTTATTTTTATATGAAGTTAAGTACAATTATGTTAGTACATTTAATTTCACCATCTCGTCAAAATGTTTGATTCGAACCCTGCCAAAGAGGACTGGAAAAATGTGTGCTTCAAAGTTCAACGAACGAGACTACTAGCATCAAGATGCAATGATGGAAGAAGAAATAGAAAGAAAGAATAATATTCAATATAGGTTTAGACAGCAGTGATGAAGATGAAAATGCTTCCATCAGCTCTGTGGATTCTGAGGATGATAGCAGTTCTACAGATACAGCAAGTAGATCGATATAATAGCCAATGTCCATCCGTTAGATGACAGTACAAGATGGAGGCTCTACAGATACAGCACATGAGAATCAGTGTGTTCACTTCACAATTATGTCAGTCACATTTTGTTTCTATTCCATAGCGTAGATAGCACAATCATTCTCCACCTGCAATGGTGTACAACTTTTGTGACATACTTCTCACTTTTCTCCCCTCCCAAACAACTACTAGCATGTAAACATGATAACAGTGCTCCACCAAGTCAAGCTCCTACTGTCTCCTGTTGGCTATCCTTTGTTCTTTCAAAACCCCAAGGACGTTTCAAGAGTTTTCCATCTTTCTAAAACAAAACACTGAAATACATTTGAGAAAATTTTCCACGATTATTTCACATCTCCAGTATAATAATGATGAGAGGAGTTCAGAAATGATTTACATTAGTTTTTTGTACCTTATTTATTAATGCACATCATTCTATGTACATGGGATCTCTCAATAAACTTGCCAATGACATCTATACACCATTGGGATAATGGTAACTTCATTATTGCACTACGGAGCCATTGTTTGGGGGTACTAAGTGCCCACTCGTGGACAGCTGCGTGCAATTCCTTGTTGTTGCCAAACCTTTTACCTCACAGCACATCCTTCATGTTGTTGCATAAAGCTTAATCAGGAATGAGATCCAGCGAATATGGAGAGTGTGGTGCAATATTAAAGCCCAGTGATGTCAACTTTGCAGTTGTGGCATTGCTGGTGTGTTGCGCTGGAGGAACACCCCTTTCGACCAATTTCCCTGTCGCCATTGCTGAATCCTGCATCTAAGTCGTGTAAAGGTGTCACAGTACATCCTGCTGTTGACAGTTGTTCCTTGTGGAAGCAAGTCCATTGGCAGTATGCCATAAGTGTCACAAATAATGGAGATCATCTGCTTACCTGCCAATGGAGCAGCACAAAACTTCTTGGGCCAGGGACTCTCAGGATGTTTCCAATGCATGGATTGGTGTCTCTTCTCAGGTGTATGGTAGCGACACCATAAGCCGCCACTAGTTTCTCCAAAAACATCTGCATCTTCATTCTTCATCTCAAATAGTTGACAACAGACTTCAACTCTGTTCTCCTTCTGGGCCTGTGTCAAGTCCCTTGGAGCCCAATGTATGCACACCTTTTTCATATCCAAATCGCCAATGGCATGCAGAGTTGCATGGCCAAAACCATCTGCCATTCCAATTCATCAAAGGTTATGCACCTATCAGTCATAATCAATTCAGACACAACCTCAATGTTCTCAACTGCAATCTTGACAGATGACCAGTATTCACATTCTTGTACGTAGATTCCCTTCCACTGGCAAACCAGTGATCCAATTATAAACAGCCTTTTGTGCAGGAGCTTCTTGACCATATACCACAGTTAAACATTTATGAATATCTGCTGTTTGACTCCTTCCTTCAACAAAAACCATGCAGTCCATCTTTGTCCATGACAGTCAACACCCATCTTGTCCATGGCTTTCTCCACTTAACAATAAACAAGCGCTGTCTTTCACTATACACTCTGTCCACAACTGCCATCTAGCATATGCATGGTGTACTAGTTCCAGTTCGTCCCACGACAGAACATTCCCATAAACTGAGCAGTAGTTTTAAAACAATGTAATTATAAATCATTTCTGAATGCCCCTCATAAATGCAGAACAAAGGTACTAGTGTACACCAATATACTGATTGGTATAAGATAAACATATAGTAACAAAAAACAATTGTCAGCATGAACTGAATGTTACTTTAAGAATTATTCTAACACCATGATGGAACCAGACTATAGAACTAACTTGGTGAGAGGGGGGAGACAAGGAGAACATTTCCTTCCCGAGTATTTTGAACTTGGCATTTTATTTTGAGTTATATAAGTAAAAACATAAATCTATATTTCATATTCAAATAAAGTAGCTTTTAGCTTTAAAATATCTGTGCTTTATGAACCTGATCACAATTGCCCCACAACTGCAAAACAATTAGGTAGCGATTTACAGCCATGTATGTTTAATTATGTTTCCCTATTAGTAAACTGGAAGTAGCATATACATCATCAGTTTTAATTCTTTGTGATATGCCAAAGAATTTGCATTTGTCACTTTGCCATGCAGTTATGTTTCGAGGTATGTTCAAAAAGTATAGAACCTTTGGTCAGTAAAAATATATTAATTGATTTGGAGGTCCAAAATACTAATCCCCTTAAAAGTGTTCTCCTTGGCGATGCACACTTCTCCCAGGGCTCCCATCATTGTTGGAAACACTTCTGGAATGCAGTTTATGGAATGGTGAGCAGCACAGCTGTTACATTCCACATATATCTTCTCTTGACTCAAATCAGGTCTTTTCAGCGGAATTTTCAGCTTGGAAAATAGCCAAAAGTCACACAGAGCCATGTCGGGTGAGCAGGAAGACTGATAAACCACAGGAATGTTATGTTTGCCAAAGAAAGCCTGAATCAAATGCGCAGAATGGGTGGGTGGATTAACATGATGGAGCTGCGTAGTTTTTGATGTCCAGAGATCCAGGCGTTTGCACCACACAGCATCATGAAGACGACAAAGGATCTCATGGTAGTAATCTTTTGTGATGGTTTGGCCTTGTGGTGCGTTCTTATGATCCAGCACACCACAGGAGTAAAAGAAAATACTCAACATGACCTTGACTTTGCTATGGACATGCCATGCTTTTTAACGGATGTTGCTACTGTGAAGACTGTATCTGTGTCGCAGTCATAAAAATGTCTCATCACTTGTGATCACAGTGTTCAGAAAGTTGGGGTCACTGTTTGCATTGACCAGCATAACCTGTGCGATGTCCAGACACCACTCCATTGTTAGCAGCTTCGGTACGAATTTCACAAACACTCTCCTCATGCCCAAATCCTCAGTCAAAATTGAATGTACCAATCCAATGCTTACTGCTATCTCATTCGCAAGTTTTCGGATTGTGATTTAACGGTCCTTCAAAACCACAGTCCGCACTTGCTCAATGACATTGTCATTTTTGTTTGTTGAGGGTCTTCCTAAATGTCATTCGCTGTCCACTGATGTGCGGCCATCTTTGAAGTGGTTGTACCACTCCTTTAACCATGAGGTGTTCCTGGCATTGTCACCAAAAGCTCACAAATGGTTTCCACTTGGATATCGCCAAGCTTTTGATGTAATATTACTGCTGAAGTTGTTCCATCATTTTACAAAAACTGAAAAACCAATGAGCATTCACTACACATCTTCACTTGCAGGCCGACTGCCAGCAACTGATGCTTTCTGCGGGCAGGAAAAAATTCACAACTACGCATGAATGTTCCCTCCACATCTCCACCGAAGGAGATGGTTTACACAGGAATATATAAGGTGCAATACTTTTTGAACACACCTCATATTTTAATATGTTCTGGAGTGCCAAAACAATAGCACACATAAGTGGAGTTGCACAGCTTTTAGAGTTTATTTCCTTTGTTTCTCATCAGCTCACACAAAGCATTTACATAATTATACCTACTTGCTTTTCAGGAACCTCAGCAGATTATACATCTATTACCATGGTATTAACTATTTCACAAACAATTCCTTATGAAAAGACCAACAGCAGGAGAAACAGGAAGTAGATATAAAGAAAAATCTGATGTGTTATATTGCGGCAGTTATTAAAATGCACTGGGTTCAAGCCTAGCTTGTATCAGTTCTTTAGCACTCCACTATAGTTTCTGAAATTGTTTTTACGTTTCTTCAAGCGATGAGATCTCTTGTATTTCTCAGACGCGTGGTACAGGGAAGGTAATTCAAAATAAAACTACCTTCTTTTTATTTTGAGGTTTCTTTTATTTCTAAATTGAGATGTTTTATTATAGCAATAATAATAATAATAATAATAATAATAATAATAATAATAATAATAATAATAATAAAGTTAATTTTGTTATATTTAAAACACACCAACTAACTATACATTATTAAAATCATGATAGTACATTTGCTGAAGATTGACTGAATACTAAAGATATCCATCCAGAATACTTAGGAATAATAATGGCTTTTCTCCTGAAAATGTACTTATATGCATAGTACCTCCTTGACAATCCATCAACAACCATTCTTAGTTATTTTCTCCTGAAAATGTACTTATATGCATAGTACCTCCTTGACAATCCATCAACAACCATTCTTAGTCGAATTAACCTTCTGAGGATGGGAACAACGGTTTCCCGAAACATGTTAAGTGAGTAAACTTAAGTGATGTTAGTGTAACAATTCCGACTCACCTTTAAATAAATTCTTAGTTATATTTTTTTCTATGGTAATAAACAAAAGGTAAAATGTTTCCTTATTGACACTTCACATTAAGGATGGCCATATAGCTTTTAAATTTTAGTTATTTTAATACTTTTTCCTCATTATACCAGACATATATACAAATTAAAATATATAAATATAATTAATAACAAATAAAGAAACATGATAATTATATTAAGGAACATAACTGAATAACAAATCTGTTAACTCCTAATACATCAGGTAAGTTATCTATTGGGTCAACATAAGTATTTATAACTGTTTCAACATTCACATGACTTTCTATACCCACTATCATTTACTTTATATAGCTTCTACAAACTATTCTTACACAAGGTTATTTTTCTAACTGCTTCACCTTGATTGATATAAACATTTGCAGATATAGAATCTCAGCTTTCACTTTATGTACGTAGTTCTACCTTATGGATACCCAATTTACTGCACCTCAAACAGAAGAGAGCAGCGAAGAAGCCTCACATAAAACTCAGTTTGATGCTAACATGAAATGTTTTATACTTAAAGAAAACTTCTTAGGAACAGGAAGAACAAAACCTACAAAAAGTGGTACCATCGGAAATGAAAATAAGGGGCTTGTTTGCCTTTACTGCTGATGAAGATGCTGACATCGAATAGTAATAGTTGCCATTGGTAAACTATCAGTGCCCAAAGGTTGTGGTTGTTGGTTTTGACACAGATTTGTTGGTTATATTGACAACTCTAACTCCACAAAACAAGAAAATATGCATTTGCAAACCAAGAAGTAGCAAAGACCAGACCAAAGTGTTTTACAATACTGAGTCACTATTGATCAGTACAGAAACAGAACAACTCTTATTTTTGCACAGGCTCATTGGTTGCAACACCATCTTGTTTGCATGAAATATGGAAAGTTAAAGTTTTAGATATTTTGAAAACTTCGGGAGAATCAGTGAATCAGGTTTTGTTGTTTCCAAATGTATCTAGTCAGATCTGCTACCTATGGAGAAAGCTTTATTCTCAATTTATATGGAATGAGTCTGTATGCCAACTTAAATGGAGCCCGATATTTCAAATTTTCTTGGATGTCTTTCTTAGATATCTACCTTGAGATAAAAATAACCTTGAAATAAAATTTCAACCTTGCCAAATAGCCTCAGATAACAAGAGCCATATGAGGAGGCTCTGGGTATACCTATAAGTACAGACATGGCTTAGAAATAGTTTGCTCTGAGTGGGGATGGTATTTGGAACCTGGAACTTGTACTACAAAATTGAGGGGAAAGAGTTTTGCAGCCAATCACAATGTTTAAGGCTTTTGTACCAAACAACGTTTTGCACATTGTGTCCTGTTCCTGCAAATTAGGATGTGGGAATTATTCTGAGTGTTGAAAGACCAGATTATATTTTTAACCAATGTGTGAACATGTAGTGGACTGTCTTCAATAACATAACCATGATTCAGTTCAAAATGACGAGAATAACAGTAAGAATATTCTAGACCATTAATAAATACCACTGAAGAGAATTACAATAAATAGCCACTAAAGATAACAAAATGAAATTCCAGCTTGTATATAACTCTAAATAGAACTGAAATAAAAAGAAAACTCAGCCAGAAAAAATAACTTGTATAATATATTGGTTGGTGGGAGGTTCAAAACATAGGAAAGTGCCTATTGTTTATTAACATGTTGCCATGTCAATAAATAAATGACAACATAATACAGATATCTATTGTTGCAGTTCAGAATATGGTGAATTGACAGGTGGTGGATAATGGAAAGACTCAACATGGGTTACGAGTGATTTCACAATCCCCCCGGAACAAAACTGGCACTGTTATTGATGTAAACATTTTCAAAATGCTACAATTATCTAAATCTGGCAATTTTTTAAGAGTATTACAACATACACAATGGTCAATATTTCAAACTACTTCTACTACAGTGTACTGTGATACTGAACAGAAAGATCATTAATATTATAATCATTGGCAACTTGTAAACTACCCCTAAGAGGATAGGGAAGGTATAAAAGGGGAGCTACCATGCCATCATATCTGCCAGTGCAATATGGTGCACATGCCTCCCATTATGTGCTTCCCCACGTTACCGTTCATATAAATACACAACTATGTATGTAAAGGAAAAGATGAGATTCCATTCTACAACTTTTATTTGAAGTATTTTTGTGGAATTCCTGATGCAATTTTTATATAATATAATATTATAAAGAATAACTAAAATATACAAAGTTATGATTACACAAACTTTTGCACATATCTAATAAACAGTAATTGCAAGGTAAAAATTGCATTGGAATTTTTTTTGTACAACATAACCTGAGGAATAAAACAAACAAAAAAGTTAAAGGACTATGGCGTACAGTAACAAATCTGAGTGATCCTATAAAGGCTTGCAAGGGAGGAGAGGGGGGAAGGTAGCAGGGTTATCACAAGGGGACTTTTGAGAAATTATACCTCTAAATGGGTACTAATGGCTCATAAACAATTCACTTGTTAATAATTTATTCCAACATTTTCCCTTCATTGACTGAGCTAGTATGTTAATCGCAATTTTCCAGAATGCATTTAAGTATCATGTAATAATGTACAATTTCAACATAACTTGTTTGTAATTGGATCTAACACAGGGTATGAGTTTTATATATTGAACAGCCAATTACAGGCCTATTCATCTCACCATCACTGTGATAGTGTCACCAATGCTAATTTCTCACATCAACAACATCTTGTATGAGCAAGATGTGGCCTCATGCGGCTCATGCAGCTGCCTCTAGTGTGGATGGCTATATGATGCATTGTACTCGTTTTGGTCCACAGCTATTCTTTCGTTGTTTGATAACCTTATTTCAGCATTAGCCAGTAACTGACGAGATGTCGGGTTGTCAGATAATCCGCCTTCATTGTCATTTACAGAATCCTCATCTGTGTCTATATGTTTGGTACTGGTGGCTCAATAAACACATCACCATCAATATCATCACTGTAAATTATCTCCTGTTCTTCAACTAGTAAAATCCCTTTCCTGAAACGTTACAAAATATACGTCTTACTGAGTATATCAGCCTAGTGTTGCCATTGGAATTAGAAGCCATGATTTCACCTGTTTTTCTCTGAATCGCCTTGTAACCCCAGAGAATATATATTGCACTATACAAAGAAATATACTACCAAGAAATAATCCACATAATAACTCTTAAGCATATAAAAATATACTTACTTGGAACGGATGTCCATTTCTGCCCCACATTCAGCGACAGCAGTTTTCAAACAATTTGTATGTTATTATTGCAACAAACACAACAATGAACACTATATTGTCATAAATGCTGTTCCTTTACAGAGCAAATAGCAGTGCTACCAAACCTCCAGCTTAATTTTTGAAAGCACAATAACAACTTAAAGAATGTGTTACGTGCATTACCATACAGCAATGCTAGGCGTTAATGGGTTGATATAACACCCTCAAGGTTTATAATACTGCTGCTGCATTGTTATTGTTGTTATTTTTGTTGTTGTTGGTATTATTAATATTATTATTATTGTATTTTAAAACAATTTTTCATTTCCCTGAAAAATGGCTGAAAACCACTTTTAAACATATTTTATACTGTATTTCTTTATGTAGCTTTCATCTACTTTGCCCCCTTGAAGTTGGGTACCAAGTTACACCCATGAATAGATTCTGATTAGCCTTACCTCTCTCATTTTGAAGAAAGCCATGCCCGTAAGGAGAGAATCACTGCCTGCTTGATGTTGGGGACCAATCCTTTCCAATTCCAGTTGATCTGCAACTTCCTGAAGTCCACCCTTCAAGTTTTTACAACTTTTCATGAGATACTGTAGATAAAAAATAAACACATGTTAATATATATATAAAACAATGATCATATAATTAACAGAGAATTGTGAAAACTGTTTTACCAATATGCCCCTTTGCTTCACATCAAAATAGTCAGTCAAACACTTAACATTGTTTTCTTGATGTTACACTGTCATGGAGTGAATCTGCAGGACAAAACTTGCTATGTATATATGGAAATGCATTCATATTGCACCAAGCCATTTTGCACATACTTTGCCCAGTCTTGGTACATCACTTCTAGTCATGTATATGCAGCAAAACTCCCTTTATATCCTTGGTTAATTAATAAGGAATTCCTATAGATACTTCAAAGTCCCTTCAGCTTCCAAACTGACAATATATTTGTACAGACAAGAACCCACTTCATTTGCACCCTTCCAGTGATTTGATTCATTCCACAAATGACCATCACAATCATGGACAGCAAAATTAAATGTCCCCCTGGTGCTTGTAGAATGCTGGAAGTGTTGATCACCAGTTGGGAAGCTGCTCCTGTGTATCAAGTCAGTGTTTTGTGTGTGGTCAATTTTAGACTTCTGCTTACCTATGTCTTTTGTTTCAAGTACTAAATCTACTTCTCTGTGATGTTTAAGTTCTTTCTCCAGTTTACATTTTTCTCTCCTGAACATTGCACTAATGGCAATGCAGCAATTCTGTCACATTTCTGACACATATCCTTCATCTTTTTATGGACAAATTCAAATCTGTTTTTTATAATGCTTTCTAATCACTGGGTTCTCTAAATTTTTCTTCCTATAATCCTCAAATAGTGCAGCTAAGGTCCAGTATTGCAATAGATATTTCTCATTGGTATGGGCCATTATATGTGAAATAAACACTTAAAAAAAGAAACATTACATTTTTATAAAAGGTTCAGACTGTTTAAATACACTTCATACATTAACTCTAACATTATTTTAAAAAAAAAAAAGCTATTTGCACTCAAATTTATAGACATTGGACAATTAGTGTGTTCTATAAAATAATACAGCAGAGCTGCCGTTATACAAGCCCTGACTAACCGACTTCCGGGTTAACCGATGTCCTCCCCTCCAGTAGAAGCATTCGGATCAAGTGTCACGGAAAGTATGTAATGTAAAAATAGAAACAGCGCACAAAGGAATGTAGGGATGGGAGGGGGGGCCCGCATAGATCGTCTGCCTACTCTCACTGACCTCAGTTGCTTTTTCATTGTGCTAGTGAACAGTTCGTTTAAAGCTTGTTTTGATTTTTTTAAACACGTGATGAGCGCTAAACGCAAAAGGACTGTGGTGTCTTTGGAGACTAAATTACAAGCCAACAGACTCGATAAAGAGAGATAATTAAAAAAGTGGCTTCAGATTTAGGTGTGGCAGAACTGACCGTAGGAGACTGGAGAAGAAAACAGGCCGAAATCAAAAAATGTGTTCACAAAAATGAGTGTGCTAAAAGAAAAACTATGAAAATCGGAGGGTGTGAAAAAACTTCAAGTGCCTTGTTTATGTGGTTTACACAGCTTCGGAGCAAAGAAAGTCCAGTGAGTGGGCCTATGCTACAGGAAAAGGCTATTGAATTCCATGAAACATTTAAAGATGGAGAAGAAGAATTTACAGTAAGCAGAGGGTGGCTTCATTGCTGGAAAACAAGCTATGGAATCAGGGAGCTAAACATTTCTGGTGAGAAGTTATCGCCCAATCATGCCATCGTACTACAGTTCAAAGATGAATTTGAAGCTCTGATTAAAAATGGAGATTTCTCATCTCAACAGATTTTTAACGTGATAAAACGGGTTTGAATTACCGTATGCTTCCCACAAAAAACCTTGCTTCTAAAACAGAGGCTTCCGCTCCTGGTTTTATAAGATAAAAAGATAGGGTCACACTCATGGCTTGCTTTAATGCAGCCAGGATTGTAAGTTAAAGTTATTGATGATAGGGAAACCTACCAAGCCCCATACTTTAAAAAATGTGTCTATTCCTAGCCTGCCTGTGTGCATTTAAATCAGAAAAAAGCATGCATGGAGGCTAAAATTTTTAAAGACTGGTTTTTAACTGACTTTGTGCCACAAGTTGAAGAGCTTTTAAAAGAAACAACTTGCCTCGAAAAGTACTTTTAATAATGGACAACTGCCCTGCTCATCCTGATACATAAGAAATGGTTTCTGGCGATATTAAGACCATGCTTTTACTTCCCAACATCACGCCTCTTCTCCAATCCATGGACCAAGGTGTGTTGGAAAACCTGAAGCATAACTATAAATACAAACTTTTGAAAAGCCTCATTAGCGCAATTGATGAAGGAAACAATGTCGTACTGACTCTTAAAAAAATCACAATTAAAGATGTTGTTTATATGTCAGGTGAGGCATGGAACAAGGAGAAAAGTTCTACTCTTCAGAAGTCATGGAGAAAGTTATTAAACGTCACGGAAAATCAAGAAACTTTGCCCATAGAGCATGACAACCTCAGTCTTGCACAGCTAGCTCAAAGATTGGCAGATGAAACAATCACTGAAAACAATGTAGCCGAATGGATCAATACAGACAAACAATTGCAAGTGACTGATGAGATGATAGTAGAGGCAGCGAATGCAGAGGCTGAAGAAAGCGAAAGTAACAATGAAGACATTGAAATGGAGAATGAGAAAACCAGCCACAGTGAAGGATGCAAAGCGATGGAAAAGGCCGAGTGCCTAGAGCAACAGTCAGAGACAACTTCAACAGACCTTCTACTGCTACAACGACTGCGTGAAAGAACGACAAAGAAGCAAGCAAGTTCCATTAAACAGAAAACACTTCTTGAAGAAGTGAAGACGACTTCTTTTTTAACTGGAACATATACTGTGTGCGCGTGTGTGTATGTATGTATGTACTGCATGTCTTTTTTTCATTTTGTATTTTTATTTTATTTTTATTTGTACATCATTTTTTTATTTGATAATACAGTAGATGTGTTTCTTCACATCTTTGACCACTTTTTCATTCCTTTACCATACGTTTCTCTTTCGATTTTTGACAGAGTCCATGTTATCCAAGTTTTCAATTATCCGAGGTACCATCAGTCCTCCTTACCTCAGATAATCAAAGCTCTATTGTTATACATGTTATCTTTTAATCAATGTGTCATACCAATTTAATTCATGTCTTCTTTTAAAGCTTAAAAAGTGGGCTTTCAAAATCTCAAATGGTATTGAAATTAAAGAAAAAGAAGTTTAGAATGATTTTAATATTAATTTTGAAAATACTGAGGAAAAACATGCTAAATATCTATAAAACAATACTAGCATTTTTCTTGATGTTTGTTCTAATGGCCACCCAAGTTTCAAAGTGGAATTCCATTTACAAATATATAAAATTAATGCATAGGTATTTGAGATGTACCTCTCTCCAACTAAGGCTTATTGCGCAGCCTATGAACAGCATATGTGACCCAGTACAGAAGGGAGTAATGACTGAAACAGCACTTAACGTTTACACAGTATTTTATGACCTGTCAGAAGGGAGTATTAAACCTCACTCAGTCTTTCAGACATTGTTTGCAGAGAATAATTTCATTCAGTTGAAATATTAGCCAGGTATTTTCAGGGTGCTCAGTATATTAAATACATGTAGCAAAAAGACACATGATGTGCATTGTAATCCAATCAACGAAAACAATCACAAATCTAAAAAATGAAAGTTTTGTGTCTTTGACAAATGTTACATTAGTGAAATTGAAGTTGGAGAAAACAGTTTTGTCCTTGCAACTGAAAGTATGTGACATATGTCAAAAAATATTTTCAAAACTTTCTGATCCTGAACATGTAACTAGTGAGCTGTATGTACCAGGGAATAGTTCTCAATATCTTGCCAAATCCAAACATCATGTAAGATCAGAAGGTGAGGGTACAAACTCGTCTGACATGGTTCCTATAAAAGAAGCAGTTGAAAGAATTCACTTATCTATTGTTAATTGAGACAGAATGTGCCCGGATTAATTTTATAATGTGTCAATTTGTTTAATGATTAATTTGATGTATGGATGGATGATATATATGTGTCATGTGGATGCTGTGTAAATAGTAATTTTGTGTAACATAATATTTGTCTTATATGTAATGTTCCTGGTTCACTAGTTTTAAGATGTCTCAAACTCTACAGTTTTGTGGAACATATCCTGTTCTCAAGTGCAGAGAAAGTTGGGATCTTTTGTATTAGAACTCGTAAGGTTTTATGATCTTATTTGTCTCCACCCAAGAAGTATGGTGTGAGGGAAATTTAATCGAGAACGAAAAATTACTGAGAGAAACCCAGAAAAAAGTCACATGATGTATACAAACTAACCAATCAGAATATATATAAATTATGTAATGTTTAACGATGCTGAAAGACCCGCAAACATTCCTCCAATGAGAGATCAGTATCCTTAAATTCTAAGTGGAGGATCATAATCTATAGTCAATGTTCACGCCGCTCCGTAATAAAAAGTTGTCATGCAAATAGTGTCCACGTTTTGCCGAAATATAAGTGTGACTGTCATGTATTAATGAACACTGCATTTGTGATTCAGTATAAAGTTCTGAGTGAAGAGGAACATTATTCAGTGTTACAGAAGTGAAAATGTGATAATAAATGGCAGTAAACTAAACTTTCTAATGACTAGGAGATTCTCCTCAATGTTCCTTAGTCCCACCACCAAGGTCAACGAGTTTATTAGCAGTCCTAATAGGTAAAGTCCATGCTTATGCCTCCACTGAGAGCAAACTAGCCAGGGCAAGCGAGGATTAAACTATATTACTAGGGACCCCGACTTTTCGTGAGTAGATAATTCGCGAAATTGGCCGAAAATTAACAATAAGGAAAACCTTTAATCAATTATTTTTAAATTCCACATATATATCCATTCTGAGTCGCGAAATAACGCGACATTAGTTCTATAACGCGAAATAACACCGTTATGAAAAAAAAATGTGCAAAATAACCCGAAATTTTTCTCTCTCTCTCCTTATTTTTTGGCGTTTGTCTCTCCTTTTCACATAAACAATAAGATATTTGGCTTATCAATCATTTACGGATACGTGTATTGTCATTCGCTACGGCCATGCTGCACGGTGTTGTGTGCTGCACGGCACAGAACACCTAAGTATCTCCAATACAAGTTTCACCCGTGTGCACCAAACTGCACTGTGATTTAACCAGAGCTTCGGCAAACATCGGTACTGCTTCGACTACCCCGTCCCCTTCACACCTATCGCATGCACAACAAAAGGAATGCCATGTTTATCGGAACTCGCAACACTGCATCAATGTCAGATTCCTCATTTCACTCAAATTATTCTTTGGATTTAAATGACAATACTACCTGCAATTCTTCTCTAATGCCGTATTTTAACGATTCGTACTTGCATCGCCCCATTTTATGCCGGCTGGAAAAGACTGTCGCAAAAGTATAGTTAAATAATGCATGAATTTCTAAGTCTGGTTCAAGTCAATTCTGACAGTAGACAGCCTCTTCTACCAATCACTGTCTCCGTTTCCTGTACCCCTCGCACGAAAATTGTTGCTGTCTCGCGACGTTGCCATAATGTGAACGCATGTCTAGGTATATTTTGTGTCCGCTATACTGAAAGATTCGTTTGGAGTCAAGTTATATTCTTTAAATTACGTTACAATTTAGCGCAAGGAGTCTGTTTACCTTCTGCTCTGAAAAAGAAAAGGAATTATGCAGATGGAGCCACGTTTCAAATTAAGCTAGCGCATACACAATTCAGCTGACGGTGGAGTTGGCGCGCCATACAGACAGCATGTGCAAGACGTTGCCAGGTCAGTTTAGTTTTGCGGCACGCGGGAATTCAAACCGATTCCACAGTAGTATTTCAATGCGGTCTCAAAATATAATAAACTGCCAGGCATCTTTCCTTCTTGAACACTGCAAAGACACCATTTGCCTTATTGAAGTGCTTGAGGGATCTAAATATCCATTTGTTCATAAACTATATAGCAAACTTAGAGATATATCAAATGGCTTCATAATAGTAGCTGAGGGCTTGTTTGGAGAGAAAACTTCAAGTCTTCTTCAGAGACTGCCAACCCTCGAGAAGTCTTATGTTATCAGTCAGTTCAAGCAATTGGGCATAAAGTCAGTTACCAAGCTGAATTCCTTAATGTCAGCTGATCCAGCTGATGATGATATTCATTCTGTGCGGCGGTATTAGTTACCTTGTTTGTTTACCTCAGTGTTTGTGGAAGCCATTCTTGTGACGTCATACGTTGGTTGGTTCATTTGTTCTGTTTGTAGTTCCCTCTGGCGTAGCAATTTGTATCAGTTTTAAATGTCCACCGGCTAGCTATCATCTGATCTTGGTAGGCATGTATTTCTTACAGGTTGTGAAGCGGAAAGGAATCTTTTATCCAAAAATTACTAGTGAAGAAATGTGTTTTATAATGTTTTATTGTCGAACACGTGCACTAACACATTTACATATTGATGTAAATACTCGCCAAACTTAAACTGTTTGTAATAACTTCACTTTTAAATCACGTACTTCGACTTTGTGTGTATTTAACTGTATAATATTTTAGATTCTCGTAATTCTGCTGCGTGTAACTTATGACGAAATGAAGGACTGATTGGCGACATGTAGTGTACTGAGAATTCCGTTGAACTGGGGGTCGACGTGTAGTGTACTGAGAATCTTGTTGAACTGCGGGGCGACCGACTTCGAGCCTGGCTATTTATGCGCTTACCTCAAGATACGCCTAAAGATTATAAATGAAATGCTATTGGCTAATAAAACGCGCCAACATTAGCGTCTATTTTAACATCCAATGAAAACCACTAATACATATGCTTTAGGAAATGTTCAAGAAGCTTCTAAACGGAAAAAAAGCGCGAAACATTACGTAACTTCCTTGTTCCCGGTAACGATAAACAACTCATCCCCTTGCTGCAGTATTGCGTTATTGTTAACAGTTTCAGTAGAGCCGTATATTATTATTTACCAATAATAATTACAATTAATAAACCTCTGAAATCAATGTCACATAAAAATACATATTCATATTAAAATAATTATTTACATTTGAGTAATTTGTGATACAAATTACCGTATCATATGCCCCACTAGAAACATAATTATAAATATTTATAACTTGTTTAGAAATTTGATAATTGTGTTTTTAGTCTCCTAAATCTTGGAACACACGCTATCACTTTCACTTAACACTTCACACGCATTTAACACACGACATATGTTTTATCTCGCCATTACTTACTGGCTTTGGTTTAATTAATTTAGATATTAATCTTACATTACAATTTTTTTTTATAGCAAATACTTTACCCTAAATTATTTAACTAGTGTTACAAAAAATGGTTTACTTTCTTATATTGTTACCAAAAATTTATCAATTCAAGAATTTTTTTTGTAATTACTATACATATTTACCAAAATATTCACCCTCTACACAAATATTTACATCTCTTAAATCTAGACAATGTTTCACATTTTCTGTTTGCTACATAAGTATTTGTTTCAATTATTTTTACCCATTTTTGTTACTTGGTACCTTACAAATATATTTACATCTCTTAAATCTTGACAATGTTTCACCTTTTCTGTTTGCTACATAAGTATTTGTTTTATTTATTTTTACCAATTTTTTTGTTATTTTGTACTTTGCAAATATATTTACATCTCTTAAATCTTGACAATGTTTCACCTTTTCTGTTTGCTACATAAGTATTTGTTTTGAATTATTTTTACCATTTTTGTTATTTTGAATTTTATTTTAACAATACTCTTGGAATTGTATTTACGTACTTTTAATTTAATATCATATTAAGTTTCAATCTTTGTATTCTTAATTTTTAAATCTTGGAATTGTATTTACTAAAAATTTAATTATTTTTTTTTTTATATATAATTTATTTCTCTTTTCAAATGACATATATATATATATATTTAGTTAACCCTCTTACGTTCCAATACATTTCTCTGCAAGTCGTCTTTAACTATCCAGCATTTACTTTACATCACATTGCTATTTACCCTCCTGGATCAAATTGTGTGGGGCTAAACATTACTCGTAGCTGTAACCTAACCTTCAAATTTTTGTTCATGAATAACCTCTTGTATTCATATGACATTTCGTTCCCTGATAACATTTGAAAACAATCTACAGTTTCTTGAACAACACATCTTTTAACAACTTTCATTTTCAATTCTTCTATCATTTTAATCTGAGAATACTCTGACAAATCTGTACTAAACTGTACTGGACTGGAGTTTTCAATTTGAACATCTTGATACAATTTATTTCTTTGCATTACTGTCTCATTCTGTATTTCTGATATTTCCCCTCTGAAATTAACTTGCGACTTATTTACATCTACATTCCTAACCTCATTTATCTCTCTTAGCTCACTTGAAATACTACTCATTTGACTTCCTAACTCTGTGCATTCTACATTAACCTTACTTTTAGTGTTAACCTCACTTTCTTTGTTATCTATTTCCTTGCTCATGTCTAGCATTTTCTTTGAAACTTCTCCTATCTCACTTACTATCACTTCCTCATTTTCATCTCTCATTTTTGACATACTACTATTTAGCTTCGTAACTTTCTTTCCAATTTCTTCACTGCTTTGATCTACTTTTTGCTCTAATATCTCATTCCTCCTACCAATGTTTTCAATTAATTTCCTATGACTTTTTTCCATACTCTGAGTTAGTTTTTGTTCTAATTTCTCATAACTCTGATATAATTTTTGTTCTACACTCTTAATAATATCTTCCTTAAATTGATCTAGTTTCTTTTCTATATTCTCATTAATCTTTTTTATCATATCCATAATCATTCTAGTATCAGAATTAATATCTCCTGCTATTCTATTCTTACTTTCTGCACTAACATTTCCTCCCTCCAATATTACATTGTTTAAGCTATTTTCTGTAATCTGTATTGAATTACAGCAAACTGTTACACTATCTCCCTCCATCATTGTTTCTTCTGTATTACTAGCAGCCATTGTTTTTGTTTTCTAAAAAAAAATTACAATCACCTGACCTTTATGATGCTGCCTGTTGATGTAGCTTTGATGTCCAGCGTTCTGCCCCATTCTCCTATGTTTGTATGTCACTTTTGCGTTGTGTTGTGATGAATCTACGTCGTTTCGATGTTTTCTTGTAGTTGAATTCCTTGTTGCATCGTAATCTCGGAATTACGGTCGAAGTCTGTCGTCCCTGTTGTTTCTTGAATCTGGGTCTTGTAGATGATTTCACCGCTGCATTCCTCCTTTGGTCCTCTCGATTCTTCTTGGTTAATTCTGATCCTTTCCTGGTTACTCGAGTTCCTTTCCTGGTCGCTTTGCCCCACGTTATGGGTGCCAATTTGTAAGTATAACAAATTGTATATGTGTTTATAATGTTTTATATGTTTATAGCCCCACGTTGGGCGCCAATTTGTAAGTATAACAAATTGTATATATGTTTACATATAATGTTTATATGTTTAT
Organism: Deroplatys truncata; assembly: GCA_030765065.1. Classification (NCBI taxonomy): domain Eukaryota; kingdom Metazoa; phylum Arthropoda; class Insecta; order Mantodea; family Mantidae; genus Deroplatys; species Deroplatys truncata. The sequence continues at coordinate 110,081,322 of CM060979.1, forward strand.
AGCACCACGTTGTGGAGCCAATTTGCGAGAGCAAATATATGTTTACTTCACGCGTGTTGCCATCTTGTGTGACGTCATACGTTGGTTGGTTCATTTGTTCTGTTTGTAGTTCCCTCTGGCGTAGCAATTTGTATCAGTTTTAAATGTCCACCGGCTAGCTATCATCTGATCTTGGTAGGCATGTATTTCTTACAGGTTGTGAAGCGGAAAGGAATCTTTTATCCAAAAATTACTAGTGAAGAAATGTGTTTTATAATGTTTTATTGTCGAACACGTGCACTAACACATTTACATATTGATGTAAATACTCGCCAAACTTAAACTGTTTGTAATAACTTCACTTTTAAATCACGTACTTCGACTTTGTGTGTATTTAACTGTATAATATTTTAGATTCTCGTAATTCTGCTGCGTGTAACTTATGACGAAATGAAGGACTGATTGGCGACATGTAGTGTACTGAGAATTCCGTTGAACTGGGGGTCGACGTGTAGTGTACTGAGAATCTTGTTGAACTGCGGGGCGACCGACTTCGAGCCTGGCTATTTATGCGCTTACCTCAAGATACGCCTAAAGATTATAAATGAAATGCTATTGGCTAATAAAACGCGCCAACATTAGCGTCTATTTTAACATCCAATGAAAACCACTAATACATATGCTTTAGGAAATGTTCAAGAAGCTTCTAAACGGAAAAAACGCGCGAAACATTACGTAACTTCCTTGTTCCCGGTAACGATAAACAACTCATCCCCTTGCTGCAGTATTGCGTTATTGTTAACAGTTTCAGTAGAGCCGTATATTATTATTTACCAATAATAATTACAATTAATAAACCTCTGAAATCAATGTCACATAAAAATACATATTCATATTAAAATAATTATTTACATTTGAGTAATTTGTAATACAAATTACCGTATCATCTGCAGTTAAATTGTTTGATGTATGAAAAATAGTATCAAATGAGGCATCTACTGATATAACTATAGAAAAAGCTAGGAGAATGTTACCTTTTCTGCGAGACTTGCCAGAGAAGACATTCGAGGAGGGATATGCTGCTCTGAAGAACATAGTGTGTGAGAAATTAGATGATGCTGCTGAAGTTAACATATGGATTTACTTTCTGGACTTCAATGTGATCACTTGTTTTTCTGTGAGAAGTGTATGAAACTATTGTGGGTACCCATGTCCAATGTGGACAGTGAAAGACTTTTCTCTGCATATGGGAACATCATGACAAACTTAAGAACAAATCTTAAGCCAGAGAACACCAAACTTATGGTGGCTTTGTCTCTAACAAAGTAAATCAGTCGAAATGTATACTATATAAATATTTTCATGCTCCTCTTTTTTAAGTTACATGTAAGGTGCCCTTTGTTCCACAGTAAAATAGTTTAAACTGTGTTTTTGTTTTTTCCCTTTTTTTTTGCCCAAGATAACACCGTTAAGCAGTTTTATTTACTGCCCAAAACACCGCTCACTATAATATTTTTACACCGATATTACATTATTTTATTTACCGACAATCTGGGGTCCCTATATATTACTTTTTTATCACCTTTCTAAGGAGATTGCTGCTGAAGACAAAGCCAAATCAGGGGCGGAGGACCAAAAGCAGGTACCATGAACTTCATCATTACACCTTTACTTCTCCTGTGCCTACACTGCACCGCAGTCAATTTTAACCTATGCAGACACTGAACTCGGGACTGCAACAAACAGATCCAGCTAGGCCCTCTCCCCAGCACAGTCTTCTCAAGGAGTACGAAGACTGTGCACAATGAAGGCTTGGTAACGCTAGGGCAAACTTCCATTAAGAAAAGGAAACTCCTCATAAAAGTTACATGCATCAGAAATTACCAAAATTAAGAAGCACATTAAAGATAAAGCATTTCATATTGAAAGCGGCTCTACTCTGGACTAAAATTAAGACAAAATTCAGGATATTTCAACTATATACTACCAAGTAGATTGACTCATTTCAAGCTACTGAAGATAGAAATTTCAAGACCAAACCTTGACAATTATCTAAAGTTTGTCTTACTCTAATATTCAAGAATACAGTAAAACCGTACTTAACTGAACTGCACTTATCCGAAATGGAGGAGGGGGAAAAAAAATAAAGAATGACTGAACAAAAAAATACAAGATGCTCAAATTCACACTGGCAACATTCTTTAGCCCCCCTAAATTCCAATATAGAACTTGGCACTCCTCACTCCAACCAGTGGCATGGATAAATGTCCATGAGGTCTGGACAACCCCTCCAATATTTAAAAAACGAAAATAAAGAATGCAAACATAAGTCAAAATCGCAAAAATGAGTAAAGCAATAGTGTAAAGCCTGCTAAATTAAAATTATGTATATACATGATCGTGAGATTAAGCAGCCATGCTTTTAACATGACATACTCGGTCACAGTTGCATGCTGCTTCACTCTCACACTTTTCCCCAGGCAGATCGTCTCATGCATCAAAATAAATAGGATGAACAAACAAGGTCAACTAGAATTGCTATTATTTCACAAATTACAACACTGAATGTCCCTTACATTGCTTACCTTTTCAAAGATTATGTTGGAAATGTTCTCCTTGTGCTCAAAGATAGGCATTGCAGTATCTTAACAGATTATCATAACATAATGCAATTCTTTTTGGGATATGTTGATTATTTCTTCCCATTTATTATTTGCAGTTATTGTAATCTTCGGGGATTAGATTTATATACGTTGTCTTTGAAATTGTCCCACAAGTAAAAATCGCAAGGCATGAGGTCTGGGAATTGGGAGGGCAAAATCTCTACACTGATCACCAAAGATGTTAGCAATTGCATCCAAAGAAGTGCAAGCTGTATGAGCTGTAGCACCGTCTTGTTGAAATATGCTGTGCATTCGCTCTTTATCTGTCAATTGAGGGAAAAACTGTTCCAAAATTAAGGTTTGGTAGCATGCAGCATTAATTGTTTTGTGAAAAAAATAGGGCCAGTTATACTAGTTGCACTCACAGCACACCAAACACCGACCTTAGGATCATGTAGTGGACTTTGATGTAAGAGTTTTGGATTTTAAGTTGCCCAGTAGTGATTATTTTGAGAGTTCTTGTCCATTCAAGTAAAACCATGCCTTGTCACAGAATAACACAAATTGTTACTGCAGAAATCAGGTGCAAAACTATGTTCTTCTCTGAGGATCCCTCTCCTTCAAGGCTTGCAGTTCTGCTGTTTTGTAAGACCATAACCTGAGTAGTTTTGTTGCTTTTTGTGCTGACCCATAGCTGACTCCTGCTTGCTGCACTAACTTCAAGAGAGACTTTCGTGGTGAATGTTCTAACCGCACACTGATATCATCAATCTTTTCCTGTGTTAAAACTTTAAGTTTTCTATATTTTTTTCTGGTTTAACACTGATCCCGTACTTTTGAATTTGACTATTTTATGAACTGTACTTCTGTTAAGTGGATAAATATCAGGCAAGCATTCCCGAAATGCTCTGCGCCACAGAGATGGAAATTCATATTCTATAAACTTGCAACAACTAAAAACTCTTTGTTCTGTAGTATATTGGACCATGACTGGACTAACATACAACTGAAAACCAGCAAAGAATGTTATCTACTGCCTTTGTTTGTCATACATGGCATGACTCAGAAGGTCACGCCACATGTGATACAATAGCAGAAACTGGAATCTCAGCAAGCGAGTGGCATGTGCCCAAGACCAAGTGCCGATAAGAGCATTGCCGCTTAATCTGATGGCACTGTATATACACCCTGATTTGTATATTCATAAAAACCCAAGGTTGGGAAACACCAAATACAAATCTATAATCATTACAACAAACAGCCAAAATACATAATAAAAATGCAGACAACACAAACACCTGACGGACTATATATGTACTATAAAGTATATCAAATTATATGTACAGTCCTTCTTTAGGATAAGAGGAATGTAATTACACTAGCTGGCAGGTGTAATGCCAATGTAAATTTGTTTGCCAAAAGAATTATGACCAACAATTGTGGGAGTGGATGTATAGCTGGATGGATAGCCTTGGCAAACCAAATTACTTGTAGTGCGCATGCTGACAGAAATCTTGCACTTTTAATCACCCAATAATTTTAATGAATAATATTTAAAATAAATAGGTAATAAGACAACTGGAGAAAAAAACACCACTGGTTACTGCACAATTTATACACTCAAATTTTTCTTTCTCTCCCAAAAGGTCTTACATTGTGTCTTAGACACTTTGGGAAAATAGCATAACATTCATGTGATTCATGAGATCAGACCAGACACCCTCCCGAAAGAAGTTTCATCTATGCCACTGCCACCAACCCCACATTCCAAGAAATATTGAACCATTATAACAGTGTTAACTGTTTGCACACTCATTTGATGCGGACACCCTATGTTATTTTATTGTTGGTGTTCATCAGTGTAGTTTATTTGTGTTTAAGATGTCAGTGAAAGGAAAGCATGTTGTAATAAGCACTGAACAGAAACTCAAAGGCATTAAGAAAGGTAAAAAAATGGAAGATTGTTACAATACTGTGGCTTGGAGGTTTCATTGTATTACCACACATATTGTTGTTTTGCATTGTCATTATCAGACATATTGTTGTTTACTTTGCTGTTGCACTAGGATGACATCACTCCAGGCTGGGAGTGTTTGCTAGCCACGAGTGGTGGGGATATAGCATCTGTCTTGCTGAGTATTCCGAGAGAAGCGGATCACACATGCAAGCTGGCTTTTGGATCAGTGGACATCTCCTGCCACCTTTCATATTTAATAATGTAGGAACCCCAAACGGTTAAGAAATAAATCTAGAATGCGTAAGTAGATTTGTGTTATGGATTTTGCACGTGAAAAACCCACGCCTTCCTCTTAACCTCCATACCACGTTTTGGTCCTCTGCAGACAAGTGAGTATACGTCCCATCAATGTATGTGCTGGGTACTAAAAATTAATTTAATTTTTCATGTGAACCTTTAAGCCTCTATCCAACATGTAACATTTTTGGTGAAGGTCGCCATGGTTTTGGTGTGTGAGTGGTGTATGTGAAGTAATATTTGCTGATTATGTGTCCATGTGACATGTGAAACAAAGTGTTGCATTGGTAAGTTTGTGAGATGTGAATAAAAGTGGTGTGTGTTGCGAGTTCCTTTTAAGATTTCAGCGATTTAAAATTTTGGGGGGATTGCATGCTAGCTTCTGCAGCATGTTTGGTTTCATAATGTAACCATTACATAGAAATTCAAAATTGTTCCCCAGAGGTCGGTGTGTTGGTTTTCTTTCTTTGGCCTAGCAAAAATTTCATTCTTTTTATTTAATTCACCATTTCGGCCCTGAAAATTCTTAACTATTTTTAGTAGGTTTCCCATTTTTTTTATGTGATAGCCATGTAAACCTTTGGCGTGTCTGCATTATTTCCCACCCACCCCTCTCCTCTCTCTCTTTGTTTCTCTCTCCACTCAGTATTTTCCATGTAATTTCTAGATTCTGTATACCTGAAACGACTGCAGTAATCTTTCAAGTTTGTTCTCTGCCTCATAATAATGATATTATTATGCTTTATACGTAATTCAGTTTGATGATATAATTATTCTGCTCTTATTCAATTGTGATATGATAATATAATTATTTTTCACTGCCATATATGTTCCTGTGAATGCTACTGACACACATTTTTGCCTAAACTGCTTCATATTGGGTGATTAATTATTACCTGTGTGAATTGTCGAATTATATACATCCTTTACTGCTGATTTTTGCATTGTTTATGGATATTCATTTTTGAATTGTGCTATTCTTATGAATGTAAACTGTGCTTCTTTTACAGCATTGATGCTTATGTATTTTGCTTAATACCATATAATATTCAGGCTCATCTTTGTCTCTGATGTGATAATAATTTTACATTGTCTATGTCTATTAACTGATTTTATTGCAGGATTGTTAGGTTCTCTCTTGCACTATCAACTACCTGGTATTACAGATTTCATATGCATTAGTTAGCACTGTGCTCCATCTTCACCAGTAGTGAATTATTTTTCAGCATCTCAATCTGTAGCTTTTCGCTGCTTTTTTTTTATTCCCTCCTGCTGCTTGCATTTCTGTGCTAGTATTGTGATATATAGCTTCACTATGCCAAAAAAATGGTACCAGATAATCTTCAGAAATGCCTGCCGTCGAGTCTCCCCCCTCTCTTTCTACTAGTGTTGGGTCAATGACCTCATTGGTCAACAACACTGGGTTGGTAACAGTTGTGCAGCCAGCTGTTCAGAGCACACTGGCCACCATGCAACCCCCTATTGCTCGACCTTCTATTGAACCTTCTTTTTTTAAGCTGCAGTAGATAACCCTTCTGATTTTATGAATAATTTTGAAATGATAGCCTTTGCTAATAACTAGTCAGATTTACAAAAGTTGAAGTATTTACCTTAAGGATACTGCTATACAATGGTTTCAGACATTCTGTCATAGAAATCCTTCTCATGATTGGCCACTCTTAAAAACTTCTTTTTTTACAGCTTTTCAGGTTGCTCACCAGGATGAGTTGCTAGAAATTAAACTCCGACATAGGATTCAGTTAAATTCTGAACCTGATTTGCACTACGTCTATGATGTTCTCTCCTTGTGATCAAGTTAATTCACATATGTCTCAAACTGAGCAGATAAGAAATTTATTGAAAGGTCTCAAACCTGAATATGTTAATACAATACTTCTAATGAATCCTGTTACTGTTGATGATCTCTTACAGGCTCTTAAGCAGGTGGACAAGGCTCACTTTTACATGACCCAAAGAGGACACTTAACTTCTGCACAGTCACAGTTCACTGGTCATGTTTCGGCTTCTCTGTCTTTATCTTTGCCAGCTGTGACTACTAATTCTTTTCTTCAGGGCATTCACCTTTGCCTTCTCTTCCAGCTCATCCTCACAGTAATGTCACTGAACTAGCTGCTAAAGTGGACCATTTGGCCAGCCCGTTATACTCATTGAAGGCACCCTCTTGCCATGATGGGAACAGATCACCATACTCTAACAAGGGAGGACGACAACGACCACATTCACCACTGGCACCAACCTATAGTCTGTTTCAGGTGTGGCAAACCAGGACACACAGCACGGTCTTGTTGGCAACAAGTTCCACAGCCAAAAAAAAGAACAGTGCCCAGCCTCACTGCCCACAGGTAGTCACACCTCGTCGCAGTGATAGGCACCAACCTAGTGTTGCCATCGCTTCTCTTCCTCTGGGCCATATCCTATAAGTTCCTGGAATTATTGATGGTCAAATAATTAACATTCTTTTAGATACAGGTAGTGCTGTTAATATTGTGCATGCCCGTCATGACTCTGATGTCACCAAGCTGGAGCCTGTAGATCTTCTACTTCGCACCACTGGAAACAAGTTATTGGATGCTTCTTACCACACTGTTTTGTCTTTCTACATTAATGTTTTCTCTTTCCAGGAGGATGTTTTGGTAGTTAAAGATTTAGCACATGATTTTATTCTGGGTAATACTTTCATAAGTAAACATAAAGTCGTGATTTATCATGTACATAACACGGTTGCTATTGCAGTAGGAGATGATAGTTGTAATGTTGACCTTTTGGAAAAGGATGCTTTACCTTTGTCTAAGTAGCTTTAATTCCACTATTGGATGAACCCTGTGAAAAGCCTACAGCTAAGGTCTATGTCAAAGATGATGTCAGAATACCTCCGTTTTCAGTTTGTAACGTCTCAGTACAGTTTTCCGAGTCTCCCTCTCATGCTGTTATGTTGGAGCCTTCACAAAGCATTATGCACAAAAAGCATATTGCTATTCCGTCCATTGTTTATGAACCTAAAGGTAAACTTTATCTTCCTGTGCACAATACTTCGGTACAATCTCAAACATTGTTTACTAATACTGTCCTAGCGACAGTGCAGGATGTTGCATTTGTACAGAGTAATTCCATCTCTCCTAGGGATGTCCTTTCATTGACAGCTCCTAATTTCAGCTTTAATGTTAACAGTGGCTTGTCTAGTAGCCAGTCTGATCAGCTTCACCAGCTTTTGCTCAAGTATTCTCGTGTCTTTGCTACCTCGTTGCAAGAATTAGGGACAACTGATGTTGCCAAATTTTCCATAGAGGTCACTGACCCCACTCTTATCAAGCAACGGCCCTATAGGGTTCCTCACAAGCAAAAAGAAATCATCGCTCAGCAAGTCCAAGAAATGAAGGATGCCGGCATTATCACCGAGTCTCAGTCCCCTTGGGCTTCTCCATGGTGCTTGTTAAGAAAATGGATGGATCGATGAGGTTTTGTGTTGATTATAGAAAACTGAATAGGTAACTAAGCAAGTCATCAATAAGTGGTAAAGGAAAAGAGGATCGACTTATTTTCTGGTACCCTTAGAGGAAAGTTCTAAACAGTTCACGAGCTTTGTTACCCATCAGGGGCAGTATCATTTTGAGAGACTTAGTTTTGGTTTATCTAATGCTACACACTTTTTCAGTTACATTGCTGATAAATTATTAGCTAATTTAAACTTCAAGAAAGCCCTAGCGTATCTTGACGACATTTTGATTTTCACCAAATCATTTCAGGAGCTGCTCGACAATCTCGAGGCTGTTTTTTCAGAGACTGGTGTGACATAATTTTAAACTCAAGCCTGAAAAATGTTTTTTTTGCAATGAATATGGTCAAATTGTTAGGTTTTAAAGTGTCTTTCCCCAGATCCGGACAAGGTTACTGTCATACAAAATTTACCCAAATCCAAGAATGTTCAGGATGTTCGTAGGATGTTGGGCTTGTTTAATTTTTATAGGAAGTTTGTTAAAGATTATGCTAAAATTGCTCATCCTTTGACCCAGCTCACTAGAAAAGATCAAGACCTTTCTTGGGGGCCCGAACAGCAACAGGCTTTTCAACAGTTGAAAGATGCCTTGTCTTCAGCACCAGTGTTAGCTCATTATACCCCTGGTGCTTACACTGAACTCCATACTGATGCCAGTAATCTGGGGGTTGCCACCATTCTCCTCCGTCAGGATGGCCATCTTTGACTCGTGGCATATGCATCTCGGACACTCTCCAAGTGTGAGAAAAGTTACAGTGTTCCAGAATGGGAATTGTTGGCCATTGATTTTGGTTTGACATACTTCAGATGTTTTGCTATGGGTATAAAGTTCATATTGTTTCTGATCACCATTCCTTATGTCATCTCAATAACCTTGAAGACTTAACAGGAAGGCTAGCTCGCTGGAGTCATGTTTATTATCTCCCCTTGAGGTTGCTGATAAGCAGAGAGCTGGTCCTTCTCCTCAACCTCTCTTTGATACTTTGCAGTCTGGTTCGGCCGCTTCTCCAAAATTGCAAAATTCTCCAAAATGTTTTTATTAAAAATGCATTTCAAATACAATTATTTTCTTCCTTTTGCTGCATGATGTCTGTTTTCCCGATTTATTTTCTCTTGGCTTCTTCTACTCTCTTTCGTTTAACTTAAAGGCCAACATCAAAGAGAAACCCTTCCAAATTAACATATTGCCATAGGTTCTGCCAATATATTGCCTCCACTGTCCCGTAATGAAGCACAAGACAAAAATCCTTAGCATTAAATTGCAGGTAATTCATAAAGAAACACTGTACAGTTCTGAGATTTTGGTAAGACATATTCAGCACAAGTAGTTGTGTTGCACTTATATGGTAATAGTTATTTCTTGCAAGGTGTACATTTAAAGTACCATTTTATACAGGAATTCATACGTATTACTACGGACATTTTAAATGTCTTACAACAACCCAATGCTATACTAGCACAGAACATATTTTAAAAGTTCCACCACCTTCCAACATAGTATGCTCTGATAGGTCATTCAATGAATGATAACCTACAAATGTAATTCAAATCTAAAAATATCTCAATCTGGAATATCCAATGTAAGGATGGCAAATCAGAGAGTATGAGAAAAAGTGTAGACTTACTAAGCTGACTATAAGATCATGTATGGAAATTTGCTGAATAATATGCTTACCTTAACATCATAGACTGTTGGAAAGTATATCCTAAGGAGTTCAAAGAAATCACTTTCTTCCTGGGGAAGATTCTGGTCTGTCAGTAGCTTCAAAAGGTATCCAAAATCATAACCACTGAAAGCAAATACAAAACCACATTATTGTTTTCTGCCCAGGAGAAAAGCCATGAAAGCAATGTGCCAACTAAAGTGTTCTGCTGATGAGCTACACAACAGATCACATTTGAGTAATACATCAGTGCAGTATATGTCAAAGAAAACATACGCTCACACCTGCACTGTAGACTTTAAATAAGATTGAAAAGTAACAAATAAAAATAGGTTCTATTAACTAACATTAAAGCATTATTTTATAACAATTGAGCAAGCTCAGAGTTGGAGGTATCCTCATCTGGTTCACTGGATTCTTACCGTATTTACTTGCATAACCCCCCCCCCCATGATATTAGAAGGTTTTCAAACAAAAGTAATTTCCATTGCAATTTTTGCAAAAATTTTGGACATCCCTCGACCTTCAGAAGCTTCGTTTGTTAGAATTCCTGGAACACCCAACCTCCCGCATAGCCACGTACCTGACATTTAAGCGGTCATTAGAGCACAAATGTTTCACGTAGTAATTGTTGTTCTAGTTAGTAGTATTGCAGTTATTGTTAGGCTCCTTACATATGTACGCAACTATCATATTTAAAAATTGTTTTAAACTTCTGACAGCAGTTTAATCGTTTCCTGTCCTGAAAGCATTAAGCAGTTATTTGTAGTGTGCAATGGGAGGAAAGAACAATGGTTACACAGCAAAATTTAAACTTCAAGTAGTTAATTTCATGGAAAAAAACAGAGAGAATCATGCGGGAAGAGAGTTTGGCATAGAACCCAAATTAATTCATTACTGGAAAGAGCAAACAGAAAAATGACAAGTGCCAAATCGACCTGTTGTTTTGTACCCCAAAACATTGACCAGAAGTGTTAGATTACATTGTGGAACTAAAAAATGATGGCATTGTGGTAACATACGAAATGTTACAGTTGAAAGCAAGGGAAGAAGCAAAAAAAACATAGTATTTCACATATGGAATTCAAAGCTAGCCAGAGATGGGTTATCCGATTTATGTGGAGGAAGAGACTAGTTTGAGAAGATGAGCGACATAGCCCAGCGTCTGCCACATGACCACACAGATAAAGTGATCCAATACAGCTGGGGCACAAAAATGAATTTCTGCTACCACAAATAGGGAATGCAGACCAGACACCGGTATTTTTTGACATGCCACAAAATACAACAGTAGATGTAAAGGGTGCTTCTAGTGTTTTAATTAAAACAAAAGGCGCAGAAAAACTTTGCTGCACTGTAATGCTAGCAGATGGAAAAAAGCTGCTGCCTTTTGTTATTTTTAAGAGAAAAACTGTGCCAAAGTGTGATATTCTGTCAAGTGTAATTGTGAGGGTGCATGAAAAAGGATGGATGTCGGCTGACCTCATGAAGAAATGACTGAAAATGGTGTGGGCTCGATGCCCTGCAGCTTTGCTAAGAAGTGGGCCATGCTTGTTTTGGAAATTTTTCGGGACCATTTAGCAGAACCAATAAAAAACCAAATGTCACAACTGAACGCAAGTTCCAGCGATAATTCCTGAAGGGCTTATGTCACTGCTACAACCTCTGGAAGTACCAATTAACAAACCATTTAAAGGTCACCCATATGAGGATTGGATGGCATCTGGTTTACCGCCTCTCATGAAAGGTGACAACATTAAGCAGCCCTCCAGTGAACAAATGCGTCAGTGGATAAAAACGTGTGTGGAATCTCATTAAACAAGAAAGCATCACAGAAAACTTGAAGAAGACTGGCATTTCAAATGCAATGGATGGCTCCAAGGGCCACAGGAGATGGGATGCCGATTCTGATGATTTCAATGATTTAGATATGTCATCAGATGAAAGTAGCACAGAATAAAATATTTTTATTTAGGTATGTAATATTGACTAAGCTCAATGTATATTCCATTTGTCATATTTATCATTGCTCCATGTTTCAGTGTTGCAGGGGTGAGCCAAGGTCAGCTATCGACATGGCTGTGAATAAACAGCAGCATACCACCCATGGAAATATCGCAAAATGCATCAACTGTATAGTTCTGTGTATAATTCTTTTTAAATACATTTCTGTTTCATTTTTAGGGTACACATCTATTTGATTCATCACATTTACTTACTTTTTTTTAATAATCACATAATTTCCCACACCCCCCCAACTTTTTTTCCTAAAAATTTTGAAAAAAGTGGGGAAATTAGCAAGTAAATACTTGTGTAATTAACATTTTCAATTATTATTGAAATCAGTAAAATTATAAATTGAATTAGTCTATCACATCTGATGTAATCCCATTGTGAATTCAATACTCCTGTTTTACTTTCTCCAAATTGATACACTAAACCTCCCAGTCATGCAATGTCACAAACTCCAAGTCCCTGCACGGCTGACTCTTTAAGCCATAACAGCGACATATTTCCTGAAACAGTACGCTCCCAAATATACCATCTTAATAAAGCATTTGGCAATAGAGATTGTAAGAGTTTATGTCTAACCCATTTCTTAGAATTTTCACCATCCATTTGCCCATGATAATCACCTACTAAAGACCTAGTTTTGTAAATCAATACTGTCTCTTTCAGAAAACCTGCAGAAACTATTATATCTGTTACCAGTGTTTCCATTAGCACTGGTAACATCATCACTCTGACATTTTCTAAAAGTGAAGTTATTGTTTACACATGTTTCATGTATATAGATTATTGAGTTTCCTTCATTATGAAGCTCTTTGATTTCTTAGTACCCTCAATGCCAAAGTATCTGGTCGATCGATGAAAGCCTCTGTTTACTTCTGCACTTCCTCCACCTAAAATTCAGCTAATACCGCAATTTTTGCAATGTCTCAACAGACCAATAAATTTCTTCCATTCCTTATGGCTAGTAACAACTTTTGGTGGTACTACTTTTTTCATAGCATGAATTCCTGGGCAGATCACACACAAGGCACAATCATCAATGGCAACATTTTGGTCACTTGCCCTTTGTCGATGTTTACCAGAAGCATGCAGAGAAGATGAACCTTTTTTTCTTTTACCTGGCAACGGAGAGCTTTAACTATAGTAGTAGATCCACAGCTCTTACTTTAGCATGGGTCAGATGATCGTTAGTTTACTATTTTGTGATGAGTAAGCTAACATTATAACATTTTGTACAACTCTCCACACTTCACTGTAAAAAGTTTTATTTTTTCTATGTTGGTAAGCCATTAAAACCTTCTCACATAAACACAATTGCTCAGTACAGTAGTAGTATAACACTACACATGATAGCACCTTGTAGCTGTGCAGTGCAAGGATTCATGGATTCATGTTATCCTTCCCTGCCTCTCAGTTCCTGGAGATTTTCTTGTGGTTTGAATACAGTACTGGTACATATATTTCCAAGAATGTATTCCCTCCTTTACATTTTAAGTTATCCTAATTCAAATAACATACTGCTCAGCATTTAGCATGCAGTTATGATACATACATCACTTTGATTGCTTTTCATGTTGTTCTCTATTGAAAAGTAATATGATAGAATCTCAAACCTATCATTCTTCTGAGGAACTGAGGACTTCATAAGAATTTTATATGAAACCATAACATCAACCATTTGACAACCATCACTCAAAAGAATTACGGAACACCAGTCATAATCACTAAGGCTTATCCTTTCATTTCACTTTAATACATTGCTTCTTACAATGCCAAACTATACATAATTTTGCCAAGTAATAAGAGAGTCTCTCTCTCCCTCTCCATCTCCCTCTCCCTCCCCCTCTCTCTCCCTCTCACTCTCTCTCTCTCCATCTTCCCATCTCACCCTCCCTCTCTTCCCATCTCACCCTCCCTCTCTTCCCATCTCACCCTCCCTCTCTTCCCATGTCTCTCCCTCACTTTCTCCCCCTTTCCCTCCCTCACTTTCTCCCCCTTTCGCTCCCTCCCCCTTTCCCTCCCTGTCTCACACTCTACCACGGAAATATTCTAAAAATGCTCTTTTTGGATTCAAGGCCATTAAAACGTGTATTTCATGTGAACTCCCGATTTCAAATTGACAGAGAAATGTGGAAAGTTAATGAATGGTGAAAATTGACACAAAAGCTAAGCACATGAAACTGCAGAGGACAAAGAAGCACTCACAATGAGGCGAAGCACAAAAATCATAAAGTGCATTCCAGGTTCAATGAATATTCACAACATTGTAGCTTGCCTCTCAGTTCATGTTATCAAGTCTTGACTTTGTCCAAAAATAAGCATGGAAGTAAATTGTTCAATGAGCATCTCTCTTGGTAACAACATTGACAAGTCCTTTGTCCCGAGACAATGAGGAGTTGAAAGTACCTAAATGGTTTACAAAAGAAAAAATTGCAGAAGAAAACTATATTAAAAAAAATGTGTTATCAGGACCTTCACTGTCAACAATAATGTAGTAAAATGAAAGATTGAAATCAAATGAAGCAGAAAAAAATAACTTACTATATAGGCTATTTCCAGGACCAAAAAAAATAGATGGTGGGAAAATTACGATAATAAAAAAAAATTCACTTAAGTTTCACTTATTACTGCTCCTGCAAAATGTTTAGGTTCTTTAGGCTCTTTACTTATTCCTTCACTACCAAAGTTCCAAATCCACAAAAATAAAGCAATTTATTGATAATTTTACTGGCGATTTTTAATATTTCATAGTATTCTAGCATTCTTAGGTTTGAATGATTGCTGAAAACAGTAATATTCATCCTTGTTTGCATGTAAATGATGTATGGCCAGGAAAGAATAAAAAAAATTACTATAGCAGCATTTGCTGTATCAATAAATGTACTTTTAACTTAAATGGTTGACAAAAAAAAACAAAATTCAATTTTTCTACAATTTTTACTCTCACAATCTCTCTAAATAAAGGCATTAAAGTACCACAAATAAAAAGTTATGCAATATATATATATATATATATATATATATATATATATATATATATATATATATATATATAAGGAAAGAATAACAGCATCTCTAAAGCCCTGTACAGACGGAGACATTTCTTGACCAGGGAGATGACACCCATATATCTCCATGTGTGCCTGATCTTCCTTGCCATCTAATGGCATGCCAGTGAACAAAGCTATATTCCTTACCATCTGGTAGCCATTCTGATAGTATTGTTGGACTGCAGCTTTGATTTTATATGTTATGCTGAGTGCTTAAGCTTGTTTATCATACTATTAGTGCTTATTTACAATTTTCTATACATTTCTAAACATGAAAAGGTCCAAAGCTACCATAGATGTACTCATTGAAGCTTATAGCAAGGAAACATTCCTCTAAAAGTTGCCCTTGTCATAATAAGCATGCAAGACAAAGGCTTTGGAAAATGTATGTGATGCATTAAAGGAAATAAGGCCTTCAACAAATGTGGACATCACATAAAATGAAAAGTTTCCGCACCACTTTTGTTACAGAGATTAACAAACAAACAAACAAACAAAAATACGTGGCTCTGGAGTACAGTAAATTTACAAGCCCACAGTATGATATTTTGAAAAATTGATGTTCCTGAAAGACCATGTTCAGCCCAGAAAAGGGACCAGCACGGCCACTGCAGATATTTACACAAGCAATGCAGCAGTAAGTAATTTTGAGGTTATTTGAAGTGGTGCCATGTGTACATACATCTGTGCTAGATGGCATACAATTTAGTGGCGCAAGATGTTGTGCCATCATATGGCGCCATCACTTGTTCAAGAAATGTCTCCATCTGTACAGGACTTAATAGTTAAGATCTGGCATTGAGCCTGCTTATTTTTGTCATTCAGCTGGCTTAGTGAGCCTGTAATACTTACATTGCTTGTGACAACATGCAATGCTGTTAAAAGGAAAAGTACAACGAATGCCTGGAAAGGAGAGTGCAGTTTTTTGGTTACAATAATCAGGAAATGCAGAAAGATAACATTAGTTTCCTTCAGTTTCCAAAAACAAGCCACTGTATATTGTCATTATATTATGACAACAATATACTATTATTGGCTCTATTTTTATTGCTTAGTCAGCTTTTTATGCAATGTACAGATATTACTCATTCCGGAAAATACTGATTTCAATTAAGCTATCTCAGGTTTCAAATACAATCATTGGGCTTTTTATGTCTCTCAAATACCAAACAAAATATGCATCTATTAGTAAATTCCCTTCCTTTCCATACATTAAGCAAACAGTTTGAAATCCCATCTGTTCAAAATGGTCAAGCTGTTACAAGCAGTATATCCAAGCCATCTCACAATTAGCATGCTATATCATCTCAAAGATGTCTATAATGCATTTGGATAAATAACATTTCACTTCCAGGAGCCAATTTTGTTTACACCCTTAAAAAATCTGTCCATATGAAACTAAAACCATAAATTTTAGTACCCACTTATAGTTTTCATATGCATTAACCATTTCTACAACTAAACACCTACAGAGTTGTAAAAAAACATTAGTGATTTTGCTAGAAATGAAAATGAAATTCCTAGTCTCACACAATAAAAAATGTTAAAACATGCAACAACCTTGCACTATAATTCAATATTATGCTACTTACTTACCTATGGAATGACAGCCACTTAATGTTGTCCATGAGTACAATTCCCGAAGTCATGAGAAGTTCAGCAAAGTCGAGAGGATCTATGCCTTCCTCCTCATGTTTCTTAAACTGTATACCAGAATTCTGAAGGAGATCTATGCTGTCCTGTGCATACATGTCTTCCCTGAAAACAACAGAGGAAGAAATGAATGCTAACACAAAGCCTAAATATTTAGAAGTTCTTATAAAATAAACTATATGGAATACAAATAGATATATCTAAATAAATAAACTCAACTTCAACTTCTCCTTTCACGCTGTAACAAGCTAAGGAGTGATACCTTCAACAAAGCTGCTTCCACCTGGTGCTCAAGCTAAAAAGACAAAAACGATGCTCTTCCTTGTGCTTTACTAATTTTTCTTATACTTTTTATGCATGCAATGTTAATTGGCGAGAAAAGGAAATAACATGCTGAGGTCATCTGATGCATAACATGTGCTTGTGTTGTACACACATACTACTAGAACCCATATTAGAAAGTAAAAGAATAGCATTACAACCAAAATGTTAACAAATCAGTCCCATGCTCATTTAGCAGAGCTGAATCAACCACGATAGGTAGTAAATGAGTAAAAGGAGTCAAATTACATGTTAACAATTACTTTATCATTTTTATTTGTAAATGTTATTTTTTGCAAAATGTAATTTTTACTCATAGTTACTTCTGGAAATAAAACTGTAATCATTGTATTTTCACAATGAATAAGTTGCAAGTATGGCAATGTTGGAGCATTTTGTACAGCATCATGCTTAGGACAGAATGTGCAGCCACACTGTAATGCATATTCATTTTCTCCAGTATCCCTTCAAGTACCCCTGTGGAGTTTCTTTTCAGTAGGAGTACAGATACACTTTCATCCAAAAGATATAGGTTAGGGATGAAAACTGCTTTACAAAGTAATTGGTAGATTAGTAATATAAACAACAAGTTAAGGTGTTAAGGTATTTTATAAGCTAATTACTATAATATTGTCCTTCCATTCTTAAAGTAAGGATAGAGAGGATCTTTGGACTGGATTAGTTTAAATAAAAAGAGCAAACAAGCCAATTTTCATACGTAATCAATAGAACTATTACTCATACTGGAAAACTGCATTTTTTTTGTAGTATAACAATTTCACTAGATCAGTGCTCATATAAAATATTTGCATATTTCATGATGATATTGTGACTTTGTTCAGTTTTTCACTGTTACTCAGTTCTCCGTTCTCACTGCCACTGTTCCATTTTTATGTAGTTCACTTTGTTCATACTATCACTTCACTAAGTTGAACTACTTCAATTCTCTGTCAGTTCACTTTGTGATGCAGCAGCAGCCTCTTTGCATCAAATGGTTCACTTCACTTGGGATTCGAACACAAGAACTCCACAACCCATGCTCCGCAGTAGCACGCTATATGTCATAGAAGCCATCACCAACTCACTCAGAGAATTGCTCTTGATGTCACACGGGAAACTCCCTGCCATCTTGCTCACTCACTGACTGACCAACACGACTCACTCTACTGTCGCACTCAACTCACTTTCAACTCGCGAGTGACTGCCCACGAGAGCTCTTGCTTATATAGGCAGTGGAATATTCCACAGAGGGTTCTTGAGCATTTTAGAATTATTTTGACACACTTTCTGGGGGAGAGATAAAGCTTCTAGGAAGTTCCAGTTATCTCCTGATAGCACATCTGGTGTTTATGCTGGCAAGTGGCATTATCATTGTTTACTCGAACAGCTCGGCACCAATCTCCTGATAACCTTGGGCCATAGCCACTGCATCACAATATTATTTCTATCCCTCATATTACAAGTTCAGTAAAAATTGAAATCACATTTCAATCCCATTACAAAACGCAGGTAACTAATAAATCTGTTTCAGAACCTTTTTACCTTCTTTACTGCATTCTTATAGCAAGTAAAAGTATTGTATTCAATCCAAAAATTTTATGTCTTGATTTCACTGGAAATAAAGCCCCCTGAACCCACAAAAGGAATTTTTAGAAAAGTACATGTATGCATGCATGCGAGAGAGAGAGAGAGAGAGAGAGAGAGAGAGAGAGAGAACAGCGTAATTCAGAAAATAAAAGGCAGTTCAATGCCAAACTTGGTATTTACGTTCAGAATCTTCCAAGGATGTGACACAAAGATTTTCAAGAAAATTCCCCTACCCCAAAAAAACTATTTTAAAGGAAAATGTTTCATTAGTTTTTATTTTCTCAAAATGGCTCTGACAATTTTGATTAAAATAGCATGTGTTTAAGATATTTGCATGGCTAATAAAATGTGTATCTTTAATTTTCTGGGAATAGCTTGTGAAGTTCTCCATATTCTGAATGACTTTAGTATAATTGGTAAACATTTAGAGACCGACAAAATCTTACTACATACTACTAGATCGAAATCTAGATCTAGTTAAAGCACACAATTTATATTAACATCTTTTGAGATGTTCGCCATTTCAGAGATATTCTTTCTTATTGGCTTGAATTTTCAAATACTTATAGTTTTCTCAAGTGCAACGTCGCTATTCATTTGTTTCTGATGACCATGCAAAGAACACAGAGTTACAAAATCATCAGATAGCAACACAGTTTCTAAACATCTATCACTTTATCCATTGTATCCTTCTTATACCCACAATGCAATATGTAAATGTGGTGAAGGTTTATCCCTTTTAACAAGACATAGACAGCGGAATAAGCTTTTATAAGAATAGTTTGTAGAAGAGTGAGTAGAAAAAGTCATGTGTACGCCACACATCACATTTTTCAATGATGTTTATGTTACCACAGAAGAGACCATGATAATAATAAATAAAAAAAAAATTAAGACTGGAATTTTGTAAAGTAATTGCATTTAAAATTAAATTACTGATTACTTTTTCAAAAAGTAATTTGTGATTATAATTTTATTAAATGTTTCTTAAGTAATTGTAATTCATTACTCTTTTTTTTTGTACCTTTTCCAAAAATGATCAAAACATAGCATAGCTCCTTTGTTATTCCTATATAGTAGAACTGAAACAAACCAAAAGCATACTCATGCTGCAAGAAAATGAGTTATGTAACATTCACATGAAAATAAACACTAGTTAAAACTTTTTTTCTTTTCTTGTTTCCAAACAATGGTGCACAGTGTGGATGTTATTAATTGTTTAGTTTTCTTTTGCAAAATTAAGCAAAATTTGTGCAACACTTTGCAACTGATTGTCTCAGTATTATCAGCTCTCCCATTCAATTGAACTGTGCTTCTAATGCTGTGAAACAAAAAATAATTTCACTTTATTTTAGTGCTTACTTCATTTAGCTCAATGGCAGGACAAAAAAGAATTTTAAACTCAAGAAAACTACAGTAGGCCTGTATTTCACCCAATGGGAATTTTTACGTTTTGGTCAAGTGAAGAAATCAAACTTTTAAACACTGTGGTATCTGTGCTAATTCTCCAATAAATACAAGGTTGATTTCAGAAATAATTCAGAAAGTTAATACACACATTTTATTTTTTGATCTACTTACATCAGTATTAAGTAAAATAATGCCCTTAGAGTTTAATGATACTTCATTGTTTAATGATAATCTTTTTTGAAGTTCAATCTCAGAATCATGTCTCAACTTTATTTGGCCACTTAATATTGTAAAACACTGAGCCCCAACAGAATTTTGAGTTTGGGTAAAAGTTCACATCTTGACTTCAGGTTGGGTAAGATTGTGATTCTCGACTGTGATCACTCAATACCTGCTTCAGCAACTTGCCAATATGAAATTTTGTATTCTTGCAGAGATGCACCGAGCATTCTCTTTTGAAGATGCTGTGTGAAAATGCAGTATACCAGACATATTACATTTGCAGGCTCTCTCTTCACAAATCATTCATTTGTCTTCTTTCAGAACATTGGCAACAATTATCTCTACAGTAAAGTCATACATGAAGGCCCCGGAATCCCAAAAAAGTATTTTTAGAAAAAGGTCTGCATGCGTGCGTGTGTGTGAACAGCGTAAATACCATACTTGGTATTTAGGTTCAGTACCTTCCAAAGATGCGACACAATGGCTTTTAAGAAAATTATCCCACACCAACTACCCTTCACAGGGGATCTGAACAAAAGACTCCCCTAACTCTTGCAATGATGTTTTGCCCTCTGCAAGAATTTGTGAGACAGTACGCCTAACTTGGGTAGTTAATTTCTGGCTCTGAAAAAAAAGTATGGCACTTCTTGTATCATCAGAAGAAGTCTGTTTAAAATATTCATTAACATTGTACAGTATATTTTGTTCATGACTGAATAATCTTGCCTTTGGTGCCACCTTTATCTTTTATGTTTGCTTTGGGCTCACCCTGGTCATTGTTCAATGCATTTTTATAATTAAAATCACTAACCTTACAACAGTAACTCAAAAGGTTTAAGCTTAAATAAAGAGTATTTTTGCATGTAAATAAACCGTTTAAGAAGTAACAGATTTAGAACCAAGATTAACACTTTACTTTGCTAAATCTTGAACTAAATAGCTTTAAGACTGAATGTAATCTAATATGCTGGCAGGGGTATATAACACTGTTGCTCCTTTGGTCAAGGTCAGCACCCTCATACATCTGCTTTAACACTGCAACTAAAGAACCAAATATTTTAGAGATGCTGTTTTTGGACAATCTAATTCAAAAGTTTTAGCCTTGTTCAGCCATAATACTGTGAAAGCTGGTTCAGAGTAACCAAGAATGATAACAAGAACAACAAAGTTAAAATGCATGTAATGTAACGTGAGCATTTACAATTAACAGGAAGTTTTCCCGGGTACTGGGAACAAGAAAGAAGATTTGACCAAGTTTTAACTTCGTTTCATTTCCAGGCATGGCATATTAGGTCCATATTGTGCATATTAGATTCTTCAGTGTAGAGATTATTCTAGGCAGCTATGACATGAAACAGCCATTGGAGCTCTCTCTAGTCACAAGCTGGAAAAATGATATTGGAAGAAATCCTAGTATATGTGCATCCAAACCTCAGATTTTGACACCTGCAGATCCATTAGGTGTTGGTTCTTCTAATGAATGGTTCATCTGTTGTTAGTTTATATGCAACTCAAAACTAGTTATTGGCTCAAAAACAATAGCAAAACCTACCAACAGCAAAAACCGATAGAAATTAAAACAGAGCAAGCAACTTTAATGTATGCCATTAATAAAGGAATGAAAGCTTGGTACAACTAGAGGAATCAGAAATAGTAATGGATTTGCATTTTGATAATGTTTACTCTCTCAAATTTTTATGCTGGCTACCGGCATTATGATGCCTAAATTGGAAGCAGGTGAAAGGATATCACTGATCAGTTAAAAATAAATGAAATCCCAATGAGCAAATTGACCTTCCACTTCGTGATCGATATGATCATCCATATGCATTCCCATTCTCGTTACCAGGCTATAGTGAACCAAAATCTTGTATGCTGCTTTGCTTCCCATTCTTGTTTCCGTTTTAGTTACTGTTCTCAGGTTATTGTGAACTAGCCTAAATGACAAGTACTAAACAAATTTTAACAGCACAATTTTAAAATATAAATATAAATCATAGCCTACATCTAGGTCCACACAGTCCTTGAACTAGGCAACCTTGCTTTTATGCTATTGGCTGAGCAACATTGACCAGTGTTACCCTGTTCCACCTCAGATTCCTTCTCACTTCGTAAAGATAATAATATCCAGTGTAGAATCCAACACTGGTCTACCACGTGGCAAGCAAAACACAAACCACTTCTCCTAGAAATTAAAGTTAAATAAGAGTTCAAAAATAACATGTTCACAGTCAATTATATTATACGAAAACGATGACTTATGATCCCACATACATATTTCATTGCAGTATTTCTTTTAGTTTCAAAATTTCAAAACTGCAGTTCAGAAATATTCAGCAGCAACTCAATTTGAAGACTCTTTAACCTTAACTAACCTTAATTGTGTACAGATTTCAACCAAATCCATAAAAAAAAACATGTTTTGCTTTAACCTAATGAAGTTTCTGAACATATAATTCTATTGATTAAATTGCAAAATAGAGTAGAGT
Organism: Deroplatys truncata; assembly: GCA_030765065.1. Classification (NCBI taxonomy): domain Eukaryota; kingdom Metazoa; phylum Arthropoda; class Insecta; order Mantodea; family Mantidae; genus Deroplatys; species Deroplatys truncata. The sequence continues at coordinate 110,104,081 of CM060979.1, forward strand.
AAACTGCAAAATACCTCTTCATTAGAGAATAGTACTAGGAATAAAGTAATATTGCCAGGGAACTTTAAGTGAAATATCACAGTTACATTTAATATAAAACTTAAAGCTGGATGCAATGTCATTTACAAAAAAATCTGATGTGTTACACTCACATGACTTTCTCTACTCTTGTACAAACTATTTTTACAAACGCTTATTCTCCATATGCTTCATGTTAATCGAGATTTCGAGATGTTAATCTTAATGCTAATTTTCTTGTAGATGCAAGGGGAATATGGTAGGTTTTAAGCGATAGTCAAATCTTTTAAGCGCTGGTTACTATGTGGCGTATCCCATTCTCTTTGCATGTCCAGGACATAAAAAACATGAATAACGAATTTGTATAAGTATTGGAAAATTTAAGGGAATAACAAGCAATATCTCGAAAATGGTTCACTCAACAAAAAAAATGTATATGACATAAATTGTGTATTTTAATGCAATCTACATTTTTTGTGTAGTAAAATTTTGTCTATCTCTTATGGTTTACCAGTTATACAAAAGTCGTTCACAATGAAGAATACTTTTGGAGACATTCCCAGAAAATTCGAGATATACATTTCATTTGTCATGAAAATATCTTAAACATATGATATTTTAATCAAAATCGTTAGAGCCATTTTTGAGAAAATTAAAGTTTTCGAAAAATGTTCCATGTAAAGGGTAATCTGGGGTGGGGGGATTTTCTTGAAAACCTTCGTGTCGCATCTCTGGAAGATACTGAACCTAAATACCATGTTCGGTGTTTATCTGACTGTTTGTTTCTGAGTTATGCTGTTCACAGACTGACAGACACACACACACAGACATGTTTCTAAAAACGCTTTTTTTAGATTCAGGGGGCCTCAAAACATTTATTTCCAGTGAAATCTCGGAATCAAATTTCTGGGTGGAATACAATACTTCCTCTACTTACTATACATAGTAGAGAAAGTAAAAAAATTCTGATGTGTTACACTCACATGACTTTCTCTACTCTTGTACAAACTATTTTTACAAACGCTTATTCTCCATATGCTTCATGTTAATCGAGATATCGAGATGTTAATCTTATTGCTAATTTTCTTGTAGATGCAAGGGGAATATGGTAGGTTTTAAGCGATAGTCAAATCTTTTAAGTGCTGGTTGCTATGTGGCACATTCCATTCTCTTTGCATGTCCAGGACATTAAAAAAATGAATAACGAATTTGAGAAAAAGCATAAATATTGGAAAATTTAAGGGAATAACAAGCAATATTTTGAAAATGGTTCACTCAACAAAACAAAATGTATATGACATAAATTGTGTATTTTAACGCAATCTACATTTTTTTGTGTAGTAAAATTTTGTCTATCTCTTATGGTTTACCAGTTATACAAAAGTCATTCACAATGAAGAATACTTTTGGAGACATACCCAGAAAATTCGAGATATACATTTCATTTGTCATGAAAATATCTTAAAATATGATATTTTAATCAAAATCGTTAGAGCCATTTTTGAGAAAATTAAACTTTTCGAAAAATCTTCCATGTAAAGGGTAATCTTGGGTGGGGGGATTTTCTTGAAAACCTTCGTGTCGCATCTCTGGAAGGTACTGAGCCTAAATACCATGTTTGGTGTTTATCCGACTGTTCGTTTCTGAGTTATGCTGTTCACAGACACACATACGGGCATGTTTCTAAAAATACTATATTTGATTCAGGGGGTCTCAAAACATGTATTTCCGGTGAAATCTCGGTATCAAACTTTTGGGTGGAATACAATACTTCCCCTACTTACTATACATAGTAGAGAAAGTAAAAATTTGCACTTTCAACTTTAATAATTTTACAACAAACATTCTTACAGTTCGTCTCAACACAATAAAACATGCAACACAACGCTTTGGTTTTCCTTTTTTTTCAATCTTCCTGTTCTCTTGCTGCTGCTCCAGATTTTTTCACTATTCTTGAAAATTTGGCTACCATTAAGGTTTGTTTTTCAGCACCATAACTTGTTTGCTGAAAATATGCACATGTGCAGAATGCAGTCAATCAAAGCCCAGTAAACAGTTCTATGAACTAGGACAGACATTGCTTTATTCTCTGTGCTTCTGAGAGAAACCTCGATCATGCATAAGATCAAGAACAAGCTGTGCAGGAAAAATATATAAGTATATGACAACAACAATAATGATCACACACATGTTTATGTGCAATGCCAAAGAAATAGTGCTGGCTTGCCAACTATTGACAAAAGTGGCATAGGATCACCATGTTTTCAATTAATGCTGGAGAGGCAAGCTTCAAATGTAAGAATAGCTTAGCTAAACTGAAAGATTTGTTGCAATGGTTTCCAAAGTAAAATTTGTAATACACAAAAGCAAATAATGCTAGTTGTATAAGAAAGCTTGCTCTCCATTTTGGGGAAAGACAGACTGGAAGGTATGCTGAATGTCATATCTCCTTTTGCTGTAAATGTAAACATTTTGTATTTCCTCAATGCCTTTCTTAAACAGGATAACTTAAGCTGATTGCCATAGTTTTAAGAAGTCTCTCATATTAGATGAATGTTAAAAACAGCAGGCAATCACTTTATACACTACTAATTATTTCATGCAGTGCAAAACAAAATGTTACTTTTAATGCACAAATCTTACTCAGAGGTTTTCATTCAATCTTATTAATCTAACTTTAATCTTAAGTGGCATTACATACGTTTTCATTCACATGAAATTAAAATACTTTATCCTAACCAAAACTAAAATACACTTACAATAATTCTTTTCACAGTTTCTGGTTAGTAACCTTCTATCATTCAATTTCATGTTCAAAGTTATTAAAATCACTAGTTATTTTATAATAAACAAAACCACACACACATTTGTAAGCTTCTGGCTTTATTTGGAAACTAAACTTAAATTTGTAATTTATTTTACATTTTAATTGAAAATGTTTATTAGTTTCTCAGTGTATCTAGTTTGTGTACAATCACTGCTTTAATACTTACGACAAATTAAATTTAAAATTGAACTGCCAAGTAGTATATGCCCCTCCAGGAGTTTTTCCATTTTCATCCAAGAATGTTAAGCCAAGTTGTATAATCCTTAAGAGGTCAACATTACACCTCAAAAGTTGGTACTGGTAATCTGCTGTGCTGCGGAACTCTCCAATTGGCCTTGCAACTACCCCAGGAAACTCTGTGTCCTTGAAAATTGATAAAATATAAAAATCTTAATTCAAAGCTTCTATACCAACTGGTAGGTGTGTAAAGCTCAAATAATTTAACATTTACAACTGAAAAGTGAATGCAACAATATATTCTCTCTCTGCTCTAAACGCTTGGACAACCATGGTCAAAATTGGTTCATTAGAACAGCCAAGCAATGCCTCTCATCTACTACTACACATTTGATGGACTACTCCCACCAATGGCTGAGTCAAATCAATCTGACAGATTATACATATAAGGAACTGTGTCTCATGTCTGCTTAGAGTATAACTTCACCTGAAACAGCAAAAACTGGGAATGATGCCACCACCACAGACACCAGTTTATCTCCATGGAAGTTCTATTTTGTGGCAAAATACGAATTAATATGGTTCATTATAGTGATTGCTGTCATGCAATTGTATAAATCTTGCTTTTCACTGCTGAAACCATGTATTACTACCTAATTGGAAAGTGAGAGTTTACTTATATTCAGTTTTACTCATAATCTGCCCCATAAAAAAAAAAATCATACATTTTTATCATAGTTATGAAGACCCCACCCTCATATCCTCCTTTGCAGGAGCCAGGTAGCTCACTTTCTCCCTCCACGTAAATTTCTCTACCTTAACCTCCATTTCCTTTCATCTCCAACAGAAATTGTTATGGAGTCTCTTTATAAAGCAGTACAGCAAGGAAAATATCACCAGTTCAAAAAACACTATATTTGTTCACATTAGCATAATTCTGCTGGTACACTAGTTCATTGCATCAGTCTCAATTAATATTTAAAATATTTGCATTTACACCAATACAATAATGTGCCTAAATTAAAGAGATGGACAAATGTGAGCAAATTTTAATGCAATTAAAAATGCAGATAAGAACGGAAATTGAAGTATACTGACTTACTATGCACAAAGGCATTAAAGAAAAAGTTTAAAATATTTTTAAAAGCTATATTTGATCAGCAAAACTATTATTTACAAACCTAACAAAGAAAAGCAAATGAAACTTGATAATATTTTCAGAATAATTATCAGTGATTCCCTCTTAACTTTGACTCTACTTTATTACTGCTTTTTTAAATGTTCCTTTTTGAGAAAACTCCTATTGCACAACTATTTTGTTGAAGAAATACAGTAATTCAGAACTGCTATCCCCCTATATTTTTTTTATTATAAAATAACAAATAAAACATTTTGCACATGGATGGATGCCAAGACAATCAATGGACTACTATGAACATTATAGTATGAAGTAAACAATCAGGATTCATTGCTTTTTATAGCAAATAATTTTGGGCCACTAACTGCATTTGTTTGAATTGAAACCTCAGAAGTTAAATATTTTATGTAAATATTTTCCAAGTATTTTATTTGTCTTCAAATCCAAAGTATAAGTATTTTATTTTTGTGTTGTATTGGTATGGTTTCCACCCCACTGATTTTTTCTATAAAAAATGTAGATAAGGATAGTTATAACCTTCATGCATAAATAAAAGCATCAAATATATAATAGAAAGTAATAGTTTTTTAAAAAATTACATATACATGCTTATAATATAACAAACAGAAGACTATTTCAGAACTTTGCTCAGAGGAACACTTAGTTACCACTCATTTAAATACATAGAATAAAAAAGTGTAACGAGTTACCAGAAGAAATATTAACTTCAAATTACAGTAAACAAGACTTTAAAGCAATAACAAAGAAATTTATTAACACATAATGTATTTGAAGTGAGATAGGACATGATTGGTGGAGTATAGGTGTTGCAGTTTTTCTTTATTGTTTTCATGGTATCTCCCCTTATCTTTCAATCCTCTTCTTGTTGTTAATCCTCTTTCTTCAAACACTTTTCATGTGTTTCCCTACATTTTTCATTTCAATTTCAGTAACTGAATCTCTACTATAATTCACTTCATCATTTGATGTTCTATCCAGAAATTAACCAGGTGAAATATGAAAATTTTATTTAAGCACTCTTTGGCTTAAATCATGTATGGAAATTATATGGGGCAGAGAAAAGGAGTAAAAATAGGAATTTTTTACACATGAAGTTAATTTGTGTCACTGCCGTTATTATTGCTGTTGTCTAATTTAGCAAGTTCCTGGAAGGGGCAGCAGCATAGCAGTTCTTGGTTGATCAAGAAAATCAGTTTATGTTTAGAGATAAGCTGTAAAATATATACAGAAATGTGCAAGCTATAATTCAAAAAAGGAAAAATTTTGCCTGAAGCTTCACCTTACCATAACAGATGGGTTAACATTCTTTGAGTTACAAATGAATAATAGTAACAAAATCTATAATTTTAACAGACTGCAAACAATTCTCTACTTTCAATCATATTGTGATGCAGCAGCTATGATCCAAGGTTATCAGGAGGTTGGCACGGACGGTTGGCCGAATAAATACAATAAATGCAATTTGCCGCATAAACGCTAGGCACGTTATCAGCATATAACTAGATGCTTCTAGATGCTTCTTCTCCCTTCCTCCTCCAGGAAGGTGTCGAAACAGTTCTAGAACATTCGAGAACCTTGTGGAAAGATTCCACTGAGTATATAAGCGAGCGAGTCAACGCAAGTGAGGAGTAGAGTTGTTGAGTCAGTATGAGAGCAAGTTAGCGACTGTATTTCTGGTGCAACATCAATAGCGATTCTCAGACAAGTTGGTGACTACTGTTGTAACATGCAGTGAGTGCTACTGCGGAGCAACAGGTCTAGCGTCTGCCACCTGAATCTGTTAAATTTGTACATTTTAATATATTTCAAGTCTCTGATTGGCTAAGCCTACTCCAATAGAATACTTTTGTTTAACTTAAGCTTTTTCTAGTTGATGATTGGCTATTTATAAACTGTCTTAAATATTACATTATTGTTCCAAGAATTATTAGTAGTACTATTAAACTTTCTAATTCATTGTTGTCTAAGGTTACCTCAAACTTTCGGCTTCTATTCTCACAGCTTCTACATTGTTTAATTACTTAATACATTCACATAATATTATTATACATGTACATAATAATATAAACATAATACAATGACTGTTACATACTTATATATATTATTACATACACATATTGCTTTAAGGTGGGCTGTTATTATATTTCACTATATAATTAGACTAATATTATTTAAGTGTTAAAAATACTGCCTCAAGTATCAATATGTAAATACAATTTCATAATGTAGTGAGGCGTCTTAAATTGAGGTCACAGTCCACTATATGCGTAACACATATCATGTACTGTCCATTCCAAACCAGAGTTCCCTCTGATGTAAACAAAAGCACATGTTTCTACTTGTCACGAACCTAAGAACACAGTCTTACACCAATGTAAATAGTTCCTTAAAAAAGTATTGTATCATGAAATATTGGGACAGAAAAAGCATACACTGCACATTATATTGCGGTTATCATAAGAACTCATTGCTAAAGGTAATGGATACATACTAACTGTTAAGAGATTACAAAATATGATTTTCGTCTGCTGTTGCACTAACACCGAATCTTGCTTGTTAATACCAACTGTATGCATGACTGCCATTCTCTTACACATACGAGAAATACAGCAATGAATTCCCAGAGGGCTATTGGAATATGGAATAAACACTTTGCGTAACACAGGAAATAGGATAAGCGAACAGTCATTCATAATACACAGGCACAACACAGCTGCTGAGCTCAGGTCAAATCTTGTGATTTAGTCAGTTGGTATTTGAGTTCTCATGGCAGAGGAAGGTGCGTGTAGCGCGAATAAACTGTTCAAACACAAAAGCAGGAAACACTTAAAAAGTGGCAAAAAGCAAACAATACTTAATGTATTCAACTCACTATTAGAAAAATACTCGACACTTGCATTAGTGGAAATTACAAAACTAATATCCGATTTTACAGGTATTTCAGTGAGAAGTGTAACCAAAGTGCGCAGGGAGTATAAACAGATATAATAGAACATAACAGAAGAGGAGAATCAAATGTGGGAACTTGTTTTGTGTGCGACAGTGCTGTGGATAAGCTTGTCATTAACTTGGAGAATAGTTCTGATATCAACATGGCAGCTGAGTCATCTTCGGAGGATTCAGATTTGGCTGTTGCACTTTTACCTGGGGATTGTGATTAACATAATTAAAATGTTCATTTCCGCATGCTTATAAAATCGATTGTTACTTCAGGTTGCATTTTGAACTATGTGCCTTTTTATGAATTGAAACAATGTTCAACTGTAAGTGATATATAGCAAGCACGTGAGAGAGGAACAAGCATCCATTAGGAGTGGGGATTGCGAACTACTTTTGCACGGATAATACAAAGAGTTTGTTTACAGTGAAAGGCACTCTGGTATGGAATGGACAGTAGACAGGTATGTAGACAATTTCAGGAGAAATTTCCTGGTATTCCAGTTCCAGGCAGAGCAACCGTTAGATGTTTGATTAATAAGTACAAGACAATGGGATCGCTAAACCTAAGAAGCAAAACAAAGACAAAAGAAACAATTGACGAAATTGGTGCATCTATTTGTGGGGAAACCGAAAAAATAAAGTTTATGGGAACAATCACCACACCATAAACAAACTTAAGGACAATATAAAAACAAAAATTATGAACATTTCGCAAGAAGAACTATGCATGTGAATGAAAATTTCATCCAAAGATACCAGATCTTCACGCAGGTGGATACTACTTCCAACACCGCTTATAATAAGGCTTGTACTCATTATAGTGCAAGTTACTATCGCTCATGAGTAATTACTGCAGGAATTATGGAACGTAAAACTCCCATTGCAATTATGCGTGATCTGTAGCATCATCATATAATTACCACACTGTATAAATGTGTTACAAACTGTATGCAGTGAAGTGAAAGCATCACATGAAACTAGCTGGGGATAGGAGCAATATTCCTGAAACATGCTCTGACAAATTAAAAGTAAATGAGTGTAATGTTACAATTCCAACTAAATGATTGATTCATACAATTTCATAAGTCATTTCTATTTTATGAACACACTTTTAACATTCAAATATGTATTTAAATGCCCATATTATGTACTCCATGAACAGGAAGTGGAGTAAGTGAAATAGTATGTAAATATTCAGTTAAGCTCACTGAATCACTCATTGTGATTTTCACTTCATAAAATCACAATGAGTTCAGACAAAACCAACCTTCTTATAATTTTTTTCATAATTTTTCTGCATTATAATAAACAATTTTACACCTGACTCCTTTAAGCCTTTCATCCAAGTCCAGCTGTTGAATTATCGATTTAGTTTAAAATAGAGAGTTGAGGGTTGTTACACTACATCACTATGATAATCTTACTTGAACGCGTTTCGGGAGACGGCTTGTCCCCATCGTCAGCATTCTCTCTCAACTGAGTTGAGTTGAGAGAGAATGCTGACGATGGGGACAAGCCGTCTCCCGAAACGCGTTCAAGTAAGATTATCATAGTGATGTAGTGTAACAACCCTCAACTCTCTATTTTAAATTATGACACATCACTGTTACAAGCTTCTAAATCTTCAAAAATTGAGCTATCGATTTAGTCATTCACATTCCTGCCTTGTTTTCTGTTGGGTCAGTTTTGAATGACAGATAGGAGCTCTGTCTTGTTGCAACACAACATACACACATGGCCAGCTACAGCAGTTTGCCACCCAGTGTGATAATTACAAGTGCCACCTCCCTCACGCTTTCAGACATAACCTAATTTTATCCATTGTGTCAGTCCTCCATGACTAGTCTCTCTCTCTCTCTCCCTCTCCCTCCACCCTCCCCCCCTCTCTCTCTCTATCTCTATCACGTGGAGAGCCAAAAGGCTACAAACCTGCTGCTCAGTGTTTTTCCCGTCCGCATCCTCAGCGCTCGTTGCCATCTGCCGCTATCATAGAAAGGCACGGATGAAACCATACAACATTTTTAAAATTACTTTTAAAGGCTTTACTTAACAACTTCATGAAAGTGTGTTTGAGGACAGAATTATTAGTAGAAATTTGTGGCACCCTTGGTCACCGACCTAACTCCCTGCGATTTTTCTCTCTGCAGTAACCTAAAACGAAGTGTACAAGACAAACCCATGGACCCTGGAAGAATTAAAATAAAATATCCACCAGGAAATTGTCAGCATTTCTCAACGTGAACTACGGCGAGTGATGAATAGTCTCCTAAAGAGGTGCCAAAAATGTATGGACGACGGTGGTCAGTTTCAGCATCTCCTTTCATGAAGTTGGTAAGTAGAGTCTTTAAAAGTAGTTTTAAAATTGTTGTATGGTTTCCTCCACGCCTTTCTATGATTGCAGCAGACAGCGAGCACCGAGGATGCAGACAGGAAAAACACAGCCAGCCGGTTCATAGTTTTTTGGCTCTGTGGATATATATACACAAACACATTCACACACACATATGAGTGATCAATAAATAAAACTCAAGAACATATTATGTGGTCAAAGAATAACATTGTTCTGAGCAAAAGGTAAAAACGGGCACACTAAAAACGTTCAATATTTCAGGTTTACCACTTCATCAGGAGATTAGAAGATTAAAAGCATACACAACATGAAAACATGGCAGTTGACTGCACTGGTTAATCATCTTTATCATAGTGTATACAACAAAGGAGAACACCTCGCACACTGTGACCTATGAGAGATCTATTGAGGCTACCACCCCACTGCAGCAAGGATAAAGCTACAGTGACTTGAAACACTCCAGTTTATAAACATGTCTATCATTGAACATGTATGGAATGTTTTGTGATAATCATCATGAGGATCACATCCATAGTGACCAACTCTAGCGCTTCATTTGTCATCAGTTTCATAACAAAAAATCTCCAGTAAGTTGCAAGAATTTAAGCATGATTTGTAATTCTGCCCTATTTTCAAACATCTTGTTCATGTTTTAAGATTTTGACGCCTCTGAAACCAGCTGCCTTAGGCGGTGGCATGGCTCAATGTCCCTTGAGCTGGCCTTACATTTTCATATATATATTTTGGTGAGTAATGTAATCTTAAAATTTCAGTAACCTGCCGTTGCTCAGATTACAGTTCATCAACTCTTTTAACTCATTAGCATACACTGGTTATGAAGGCACAAGTGAAGCATCACTAGAGTTAAACAGCTTTTGAATTATGTGACAAACTATGTCTCATTTTCAACATGCTTAAGCAGGATATTTATTTTGTGCTATAAACCATAACAAACAAAACTCTTGATTTATTTTTATGCAGACTGACTCTTTTCAAAAGCAAAATCAACGATAAATGTACACATAAATTTGCATTCTGGAAAGAAATTATCATTTTCTGAGGAAGTTAGCCAGCATGGCAGTCCTCTCCTGCGATTAGTTCTAAAATAACAAAATATTAATCTAATTTCATTATTATGTCTTACTTTTGCATTATGGAGACTTTTATTGTATAATCTTTACAAAACTAAAGGTTACATTATAATAGTAAACTTGCTGATTTTTTACTATGATTCATCACCTACCTTGGAAATTTTCCTTCTCACTTCTTGCTAGAGTAGCATTTATTGCCTGAGTTACAGAAAGACCTGCTTTCTAGGTTCCTACAATGCATCTAATTTGCACTTCACACATTTTCTATACTGCATTCTAAATAGATGTGTTATTAACTTGTAACAAAGCCCTTGATACAAAAAAATGGTCTTTGTTTACAACCAACTGCTGAAAAGATGATGTAAGTATGAAACTATTACTAATAAATGAGAATGTACATTCGCTTAACATAATATGGGTATCTATCAACCATAACTGACCATCATGAAAGCTTACCATAGCAACATAATGATATTTCTGCACCACCTGTCTGATGGTCCTAAACTCCTCCTCCAAATTATGGCCCCAAACATCCCGAATCCCACACTCTTCATTACTTGGGATGTTTGTATGTCCACTATGCGCACTGCCGTTCCCTGAAAAGCAAATATTGAACTATTTAAATTTCAAAATTATTTATCTTTCAACACCAAATGACTTCATGAAGCCAAAGAAATGAACAAATTAAACACACAAGGGCCAATGATTATCTTGTTGCTGAACTAAGCTGTTGTGGATAAATTACATCTATACAAGCATGATAGCAAGAGGAATCATGAGTTGAGGTTGCTGTGCGCCCTTCACTACAAAAAAAGGCATTAATGCTGCAAAACGCAAGCCAACAGCTTTTTTTGAACTAAATTTTTAAACCAGTAATAAATAATAAATATATGTAAGAATTCTTCAAGCTTCTTTATGAGAATTTCAACTGCAGCAAATTTTCAGAACATGTGTTACAACATGTAACTTTGTCCATTATTTTATTCATGTTAGCAGTTTTTTACTGTCTAATGAAAAATGTTAGAATTTTAAGCATCTTTATTACATATAAAGATGCATGAAAGCAATTATAGCAATTAAGTACAACTATTTAAGTCTACTAATGTATATTAAGCAATTCTAGGAAGGATGTTTGGAAGGTATTTAGGTCTGTTATCTTTGATGACTGTCTGCAAAAGAAACATGGAGGAATTCTAACTTAATTTCAGGAGAGTTTTATCCTTGCATAAAAATGTCATAACCGGACATGAGAGACAGTTTACCGGACATGAGACAGCTTTAATACAATTTTAAGAACAAAATATATGGAAGAAAGTTATAGGCATTCCTGGCAAAGGGTGCAGTTGCATATCTTGTGTATTTTTTTATATTTAAATATCTCATGTATTTCTGTGTTATTATTAGTATTGGTTTTCTTTTATTTTGATACTCAGATTACCATTATTCATTTTGCCTAACTCCAATACTAACAAGTCAGAGAGGTCCATGAGCAGAGAGCAAGCAGGCCACCTGGGAACAGCAGACTTGCCACACAACCTACTTTTGTTGGTTGCCATGTGGCATTGCTTCTCAAGTCTAAGACAACACGATTCACAACAGTTTGTTTTAAACACAAGCACCGAATAGTAGCACACAGAATAGCAGTGCTTGGATATTCACATATATAGTCAAGAAAAAAGAGAAGATATTCTACTCCACAGGAGAACAAACTGTCCAAGTTTATTTTTCATGATTTATCCAGAAATAAAGAAACTTGAGCCTAATGTTTAAAGTTTGCCGTATTTCCAATTAATCATTCAATGAACTTGAATATATTTACCATCTTTTCCCATGTATTTACCTCTTCAGATTTGAATAATTATAGGAGTAACATTGAATTTTGTTGGGTGTTCTAAATATATGCTAGATTATGAAATAGATATTTCTTATGGTGTCATGTGTAATGGGTTAAGTAAAGCCATCTGTAAGTAGCATGTACCAAATTGGTCAACAAACATGTGCACTTAGCAGATGGTCCCATCTCACATGGCAGGAAGCAATTAACACCACAGGGTGACATTACTTTAAATATCACTTCTTAAGTGGACTCATCTGATACTCATATTATGTATAACAATACCCGAATTAAGTCCAACTTCTACTATGAAGGCTGAAATGAAATTCCAACCTGTAACCCAATCTGCTGCACTACTTTCATTAATGAACTATAAAAGAAAATGAGTTCAAACAATCCAAGCCACTTTACAACAGCTAAACTTAAAGCAATGCAGAAAGAATACTTAAGTGTATGCTGAATTTGTTAATATATGCATTTATATTTTCTCAAACATTCTACAGAACTAAAAATATTCTGTCATAGGTAATGAACACTGATCTGTGCGGAAAAGTGGCTTGGATTTTCTCATTGTATCTGTTGCTATGGTTTTGTAGTATATAAGAACACCAGAAATAAACCCAACTTCTACTATGAAGGCGAAATGAAATTCCAAACTGTTACCCAATCTGCTGTACTACTTTTGATTAACTATACATTGTAATGAGTCCAAGACAGTTCCAAGACACTTCAACAATTTTACTACCGATAACCTTAAAACACTGCAGAATTCAGAATACTTAAATGTATGCTGTAACATTAATATCTACATATTTATTTATATTTTCTTAAGCACCCTAGAGATGTAAAAATATTTTGTCATAGGCAGTAAACTAATCTGTGCAGAAGAGTGGCTTGCATTTTCTAGCTGTATTTGTTGCAAATATATTAAGTGTTTCACTTAATTCTTTATTCTAATTAAATTTGTTGTTATATTAAAATGTTAATAATAGAATGGGTCTTTTATCTATATTTTGCACATGAAAGAAAGCAAGCCACATCTTTACCCATAAAAATCTTGAATTTAAGGATTTAAACAAAAGGAAAAACAAGGCTACTATCCCGTAGTGAAATGTCCACATTATTTCCCGTTGAGGCACAATCTACTCTTTACACCATTAAAGACATTTTCACACATTACAATGACTCTTTACACATTATAACGAATATCAATTGCCTTAGTCTTTGTTACACTTCATTCAGTCCTAAAATGTGTAAGTGAATGTACAAGCTTGAATATCGTTTATATAGTACTTCAAATTTATCCACTGTTTTCATTAATAACTTTTCATCACTTGGAGCAAATAGCCAAAGATTTGAAGATGTTTAACACAGCAAACCGAAAACTATGATTTAAGTCATTTCATTTATTCACTAAAAGCATCATCTGTACTTCAAGTTTGACTCTAGAATAACCAAAAAGGAACACTAATTAATGCAGCTACTACATTGCTTATTGTACTTAACAACAGTATCCCTTCTATATGTTGCTAATTTAGCTCACAAGCCTAACCAAAGAACCTTTTATAAGCGTTTTAAACACAGTACAACTGAAATTATGGTGACTTCCGTTAGATTTGCTTTTCACTGCTTCTGAGATCGCCAAACAAATTCTGACCCTTACTACAATGGAAATGTTCTGTATTTTTCTGTTTTTAAAATAAGTATCAGAATTGCCTACTATGTCTATCTTAGATATGTAAAACGAATTAAAGAAACATGAATTTCATTTTGCAACATATCAAGAGCATATCTTAAATCAGCTTTTCAATGGTAAACTTTGCTGCTGAAGCAACAAACTTCAATTTGTCTTTCTCCATATTACATTTTGAAAACCAATGAAAATGAGTGTATAAACAATGACATTAAATATGTCATATAAACAAAGAAATAACATGCATCAGGAGAGGCACAGGTCAATTTTTTCATTGTGAAAAGGGAGAAATGCAGAGGAGGAGAAGGTAGTCTAGGGTGGGGAGAACAGCTGGCAGGATTCCCCTTACATGGAACAAACACTCATTTGGAGCCATGGTGATGTCACCTTATCTCGTCATGTACGTGCCTGCTGCTCTGTTACAACTGAACCAACACCCCTCCCATAAGATAAATGGACTTGTCAACTATTGTGCATACAGATAAGCCTGTCACGACAAAAAAAATTGTACTGTAAGTTTATTAAGCTGTTATGTATAACAACAGTAGCCTCTATTTTTCTAAAAAAAAAATAAAAGAATTCAAAGAGCAGTATTTGATATAATACCTACACATATATTATTCAAATTAAATCAGTATATGATTAAAAAACTTAAAAAAAGAAGGGGGGAAAAAAAGAGAGAAAAATTGTCTTGAGTGTAAATTGCAATTAAGTATGAACTTAACAGAGCTTTTTGAGCTTACTCTTAATTTCTGTAACATCTCATACTTCAAATCCTGCACACTATTTTGATACCATAATACCCACAATGCACCTTCCCCCTCCTATTCCCAACATAACCTATAATGAATATCTGGGAAATGGCTTATGCCACAAAAAGTTATTTGAAATAAATTGCGTGATTTAAAGAGCAGTGCGTTTTCATCTATTGTTTAATGTTTACCAGTTATACAAGATTATACAAAGTTCCTTCCAAATGAAGAGGACTTCCTAGGCTATTTCCAAAAATTCAAGATATACATTTTATTTGTTATTTAAATATATTTAATGTACAGTCTTTTAATCAAAATCGTAAAGAGCCATTTTTTAGAAAATCAAAATTTTCAAAAAATGTTCCATGTAAAGAGTAATTGGGACAGCGGATTTTCTTGAAAATCTTTGTGTCCATTTAAATACAGAATGAAGGCTGTTTTTGGCTTATTGTCTAAGCCTAGTACCTTGAGGGAAAGACCAGTGAAATGTGTTTAGGGCAGAAATTAATTCTGAGACAAGTGATAGTATTGCATTGTGTTATTAATAAATCAGATTTAATGTTTTCAATTTCATTTGAGCAGCCTAGTAAACCTACATTAAATGATGTTATACAATATTAAGAATTAAAAATAAGACTCATCTTCTGCCATTCAATATCGTCTCCCCCCCACCAATAAAAGGTAGGTTAAACAACAAAGATCAGTTTAAACAAAAAAAACGTTTTTTGAGTGCCTTTGAAACAACCACCTTTTTTTTCGCCCCCAATACTGCCTATGACCAAAATTAACAATAGATTTTATTGGTTTTATTAAGATGACTTAAATATATAACAGAAGTGATACACTATTACAATGGGAAAATCTTACACTTTATTTCATGTTCTCCTTTATAAAGCCTGGAATCAGTACACTATTATGAACAAGTAATATCCCAATGAATGTTTTGAAGAAAATGAAATTTTATTGGATGTAAATAACACATTCATTACACAGTGCTACAATACTGCCCAGTATCACATCTCATCCCTGAATTTCCTCTCAAATGCACTTAGAAATCAATATGGTACTTAATTTCACAATACTATTGAATAAATCACTTAATTTTCAAAAAACATAATCATGTATAAGAGCTTCCATGCTGATTTGTTGCAAAAGAAACCATCAAACATAACTAAGGTAAATTAAAAAATTAAAAGCAAACTATAATTGTTTTATATAACTATCTGAATTTAGTTTTAATTAATAAATTAATCGCCATAACCATTTAACACAGAAAATAATTGTTTTCTTGACTGATAAGCACATATAACACTTTGGAATTTAAAAAGTTTTGGGAATGACCCAAAGCTTGCAGCAGCATTTCTGAAGAAGTTTTGTTTTCAAAATTAGCATCTTTCATACAAACATTTGTGTCATAACACAAAGATTGCTCATCACAGTACATTACTCTTTGTTACAGTGCAGACATGTGTATATGGAAAACATGACATATCTAACACTGTGCGGTTATTAAGTCTTTGTAAGGAAGGATATGGATGGAATTTAAATTTATACCAATATGACAAACACTCTAGAGAACTGTATCATTTCCAAGTGGATCTGTGAGTTTAAATAAGGCTGTGAAGATGTGGAAGATGACACATGCGGCAAAAGGCCAAAATCTGTCACAATAGGAATCATCAATAAAGTATATGATATGGTCCTGCAGGAGCAAGGTGTCCAAAATTGCTGAAGTCTGGGCTTTTCAGGAGAATGTTTTTCACATTTTGAGACATTATCTGTAAGATGAATGCACAACTGCTGGCTCCAGATAAAAAGAAAATCAGAGTGCAAATCTCTGAGCAAAGTTTGAACCATTTTCAGAGAGATCCCACTGACTTTGCAAGTTCATTTATTACAAATGATGAAACATGAGTGCACTACTACACCTGAAGTAAATCAGCAGTCTTAAGCAATGGAAGCACCAGCATTCTCCACCACAAATAACAGCAAAGTGTACGAAATTGGCTCAGAAAGTCATGACACTGGTTTTCTGAGATGCCAAGAATGTGCTAATTGATTCATTTCTCCCTGGAAAATCTATCACCAGAGTGTATTATGCTAAACTTCTGGACCAAGTGAGGACCAAATATGCAAGAAAAGGCAGGTTTGTCAAAGAAGAAAGTCATCTTCCATCAAGGCAAAGCTCTCCCTCACACATGTAATGGAAAAAAAATCAATGAAAGGGTTATGATTTGCTGCGTAACCACCTTATTCTCCTGATTTAGCTCCATCAGACTTCCATCCATTCCCCAAACTAGGTGGAAAGAAAATTTTATCTGATGAAGAAGTTAAGTCAGCAGGCACTTTGCAGGCCTGGAGGAATCTGATTTCCATTACAAGATAATTGCCACACAGCATCAATGGACCAAGTGCATTGATTGAACGAAAGAGTTGAAAGAATTTCAAAAATATGTTGCATTTATTACTGCTTCATTCCAAGAGATTTTCAAATGACCCCCATATACATATCAAATAGACATTGCATCAATGTAATCCTTTAATATCAATCATAGAATTGTACAAAATGTTTTGAAAAATGGACACATTTGTTAAGAGTGCAATAATCCTTGCAGGTGATGGCTGCCAAAACTTTGAATGAGCACTGGCAGCCAAAGCTGGCAGCAAATACGAGGGTGGTTTGATAAGTTCTCGGAACAGAATAGAAAAAAAGTACTTACATCACTGAAACTTCTTTTATTTTTCAATGTAGTCTCCTTGTAGATTAATGCACTTGGTCCAACGATGTTCCAGTGCCTTGATCCCATCTCGAAAATGAGATTCCTCCAGTCCTGTAAAATAGTTATCAACTCCAGCTATCAATTCTTCATTTGAAGTGAATCTTTGTCCAGCAAGAAAAATTTTCAGTTGTGGGAAGAGAAGGAAGTCTGACAGAGCCATATCAGGTGAATAAGGTGGATGTGGCAACAATTCATACCTTAGTTCGTGTAATTTTGCCATGGCGATGCACATGTGTGCGCATTATCTTGATGGAAGATGACTTTCTTCCTTGCTAAACCTGGCCTTTTTTCACGTATCTTTTGTTGCAATTTGTTCAGGAGGTTAGCATAGTATTCTCCAGTAATTGTTTGCCCAGTGGGGAGATAATCTACAAACAGAAACCCCTTCACATCCCAGAATACTGATGCCATGACCTTTCCAGCCGAATGAATTGTCTTTGCTTTCTTTGGTAGTGGAGAATCAGCATGTTTCCACTGCGTTGACTGTTCTTTTGTCTCTGGAGTATAGTAGTGCACCCAAGTTTCACTCTGTGGTCACAAACCAGCAGAAAAAATCTTGTTCATTTCTCCTAAAATGGGCCAAACATTGTTCCAATATTTCCATTCTCATGCTTTTTTGATCCAGCATCAAGAGTCGCAGCACCCATATCACAGATAATTTTTTCATCTTTAATTCTTCAGTTAAAATGTGATATACCCTTTCAGATGACATCTGGCAAGCGTAAGCAATTTCATGCACTTTCAATCAGCAATCCTCCATGACAATTTTGTGCACTTTTGCAATGATTTCTGGAGTAGTGACACACATTGGCTGACCACTGCGTGGATCATCATCTAAGCTCTCCCGACCCAATTTAAATTCATTTGTCCACTTGGCAACAGTTGAATATGAAGGAGCAGAGTCCCCCAGTGTATTCTGGAAGTCAGCATGAATGTCCTTTGCTTTCATACCTTTCTTTATGAAGTACTTAATCACTGCTCGAATCTCGATTTTTTCCATCTTCGCAAATCACTACGCAGGAACAACAACAGAGCCACGTCACCACCACAGCTTTCTTCCAAGAGCACTGACGCGGCACGTGTTTACAGGCAACAGTCCAATGAATATCATGTGAACAACTCGTTGCACTAGTGCTGACCCATCGCGGTGATTCCAAGAACTTATCAAACCACCCTCGTACATTACTGCCCTAATGAAATGATATTTTTACTAGTGGTATGAAATTTCTAACACAGTTCCTTCTTCCCCCACCGTCCCATCAAAATTGCGTTTAATGAAAGCAACTAACTGAAACTGACCTATTTAAAGTTTGAATGAAGGAACAAATGAATTTAAATGCTTTAAGTTAAGCATTTACTTACGTTCACATACACAGCACAGTAACTTAACTATCAAATACCATAACTAAGAAGTTCATGAACTTATTTAAACATTAAATGAAAAGAAAACAAATAATTTTGTTTAAATATTTAATAAGACTTTCAGCTAACCTATCTTATTTTTATTTAAACCATCAATAAAAGTAAATAAATACTATGTACAATGTTGCTACAGCTGTTCATAAAGTACAGTATCACAACTGAGGCATGTGTGAGGTCCTTCAGGCCATTGCTACAATGTCTTCATTTCTGCCTAAATTACAATTACTTACAATAAAACAAGCACTAAACGGTGAATTGAGACAATTAAGGAAGAAAGTGGAGATAAAAATGGTGTTACATTCGCATAACTTTCTTTACTCACTGCTTATTTATTTAGCTTCTACAAACTATTCTTGCAAAAGCTTATTTTTCTACCTACTTCCTGTTAATTGAGATAAATAATTGCAGAAATGGTTCCATTACACATTTCATTTTAAATATAAGGGTGATACAGGAGCTGTAGCAAAACTCAAATATTTAAAAAGAGGGTCGCTATATGCCAGCTTTGAAATGCTATACTGTTTCTGTGACATCACAAGAAACAGCTGAATGGCAAGAGCACTTCAAAAAATGACAAAAGTATTGAACAATTCAAATCAATAACAATGAATGTCACAAAAAAAATATATTTGAAATAAATGTTGTGTTTTAATGAGATTGTTTTTTCAGTAAGTTTCTGTCTGTCCCTTCTGGTTTATCAGTTATACAAAAATACACAACACTCATCCAATTCATAGGCTATTTGAGAAAATTCAGTATATCAGTATATACATTTTATTATTCATGTAAATATCTCAAACATATGAATTATAATCAAAAATCATTAAAGCTGTTTTTAAAAAACCAAAAATAAATAAAAATGGTCCATATAAAGGCTAGTTTGGGATGTGAAGATTTTCTTGAAATTCAGTGTCACATCCTTGAAAAATGCTGCACTTAAATACGAAGTTTGGTATTTATCTGAATTTTTGTTTTTGGATACGCTGTCCTCCATCTCCCCCTAGCTCTCTCTACCCCTTCCTTTTCATGCACTTACATACACACATACTCTAATAATAATTAGTTTTATTCAAGAGACCTCAAAATATGTATTTGCTTTGCAATTTCGATATTAAATTTTGAATGGAATGCAATACTCTTGTACCTACTATAAGTACATGCTACAGAAAGTAAAAACATAGATAAGCTGTTCTTGTCACATACTTCATGAAGATTTGTTTTAATTCCCTCAGTAGCTATGTAAAATCCATGAAAACTACACAACACTTAAATATTTCTGCTGAAATGAATGTTTAATGCCTAGAACAGATTTATAATTTGTCATAAATAGAACCATCTCTTAAGCAGATGACATCTATATCCCCTTTCACTCACAGCAATTTTTTCATTTAGTTAATGCTGTAACTATAATTCTCCCATTTATAAAGAAACAAGAAAATAAAAAGCTGCATACTCTACCCAAGACTATGGGAAAGAAATATTTTATGGCATAACACAAGTAACATATTTAATATAAGTATACCATTAATTTAGATGTTATTTGCCATATAAAAATATTAACAATTTAATTCTTTGACATAAAGCCATTCTAATACATCATCAATTGGTTATCGGAACTGTGCTACATTCTATACACAACTGTGTTTATAAATTTAGGTTTCTAGTGAACACCTAATATTTTATCTTATTGCTCAACAAATTTCTCATCTTTGTGTAAACAGTGATCTAAATGGCTCTCACTACATACCTAATATAATTTCAACTCTTTGAAATGTGTTCATTTCACTAATACAAGGGTTGTTCAATACAAATGATCATTACATTTTTTCAGTAATAATCTTCATTTTAAAATTATGATATACTGTTAGCTTAATGTGTAATGAACACATAGTACTAGTTTCATTATTGAATCTTCATAGTTCTCATCTGAGAGAGGCATACAAGCTGAGACATATTCAATATTATCTTCTACAAAAATGGAGGCGACATGCAACAAATAATACGCTGCTTGGATTTTCTGATTTCGTCTCAAATCTTCTGAGCTGAGGCCTATGAAATGTTACAGGAGGCCTATGGAGAGTTTGTTCTTCCCTAAAGCACAACTTGTAGACGGTTTAAATTGTTTAAAGAGCAGAGACAACTTCAAAGGAAGATGGACCCTGTGCTCCACTTATTGCTCTTACAGAAGAAAACAACACCAATGCTGTCATTTGAGAGAGGATTAATGAATAAGCTTGAGAACACTGTCTGAAATACTGAAAATTTCATTGGGTCCCACCCACACATTGTGACAGAAAAACTGCACCTGAGACATGTTTGTGCAAAGTGGATTTCAAAACTTCTGATTCCCGAACAAAAAAACATTTGTGTGCAGGTTTGCATGCTGTTGAAGATGATGTTACAGGAAAACGTGGAGGTCATTTCAAAATACTTACTGCTATTGAAATGTGGCTGCATTATTGTGGCTGAGAACAAACAACAAAGCTATGTGTGAAAATCTCCTTTATCACCAGATCCCAAAAAAGCAAAAGTGCTTATTTCTGCTGGGAAAGTTATGATCATCTCATTTTTTGATATTTATGAAATTTATCAGTATGTCATACCTGCACATACAACAGTAGCTGGGCAATACTACAGAGCGCTCTTGAAAATACTGCAAGGTATATTAGGTTTAAAAGGCCACATCTCCAAGCTGGATGCTGCACCACAAAAACACATGGTTGCATCGTGGTCGTAGTAATAGTAGTTTTCAAAATTATCGAGTCCAATTCTCAACTAGGGTCCAAATTTGTCATACTGAGATAAAAGGAGTGCATTCTGATGTTTTTCTTCAAGGGTTTACTGGGCTGCTTCGCAAAGAAGCACCAACATAAATAAATACTATTCTTGATGAGTGATCCTTTTCCAGCTTTATTCTACTTCATGGTTAGTAAGCCACTTGAGGACTTTACTAAATTACTTTTGTCATATTGTGATCTGTATATGTTATACTTCACTTTTGAAGCTCCTAAGTTTAGTCTTGAAATTTCATATTATCAGTATATATTCACTGCATTCTATGAATTAACTCGATAAACCTATAAAGGAATTAATTGTTCTTTCACACAAGCCGTGTGTTGGACAGGTTTGGAAAGGTAGAATCAGATGACTGAAAAATTCAATGCCATAGCCGAGATTTGAACCACGGATCTCCCGGTCTCCGTCCGGTTGCTCTAACCACTGAGCTACCATGGCAACATGCCGGCATGCCATTAAATTCTCCAGCTGATTCGCATTTTTCCCGGTAAACCACAAGGAGATCTCAATTGTATTGAGATGTCATACCCCAATGGCGACTTACATTCTTTGTAAGTACTTTAAGTCCCGGGCTTTATAGTTACAACCACTATTAGGTCAATTAATGGA
The DNA here is from genome assembly GCA_030765065.1 of Deroplatys truncata. Taxonomy (NCBI): domain Eukaryota; kingdom Metazoa; phylum Arthropoda; class Insecta; order Mantodea; family Mantidae; genus Deroplatys; species Deroplatys truncata. Next base: position 110,126,529 of record CM060979.1, read on the forward strand.
ATTAATTGTTCTTTCACACAAGCCGTGTGTTGGACAAGGTTGGAAAGGTAGAATCAGATGACTGAAAAATTCAATGCCATAGCCGGGATTTGAACCACGGATTCGCTGGAGAATTTAATGGCATGCCAGGGTAGCTCAGTGGTTAGAGCAACCGGATGAGACCAGGAGAACCGTGGTTCATATCCCAGCTATGGCATTGAATTTTTCAGTCATCTGATTCTACCTTTCCAAACCTATAAAGTTTTGTTTATGGTAGTCTTTTATTGAACACCATGCTTTTTTTAAAGAAAGGAAGGGCAATAAATACCTGATGCACTGCGACCAGGTGTGATCTATTGTGCTTCCCCTCATTTAATCTCCTACTAAGATCTTTGCCTCCTTTGCAAAGTCTGCAAGTGCCTTAGTGCCTTACTTCTTGAAATCCTTGCAATTACATGATTCCCTGATTAAAGTATTTAACCCTCAGAACTGCGAGAGCTTCAGTCACACAGCAAATGAGATACTGATGCATTTGCTCTTCTGCATCTTCTACATACTTGATTGCTTTGCTAATTTTGTAGAGATGCCCATGCAACTAACATTGTCCCATTAATAGACCAACAGTTCGTTTTAGCGCAGTTATACTCATTTGAAGCAGTGATTGTGTTCTGCTTTTTATTATCTCCTTGACAAGAGCCTTGGAGTACTTGTGTCCTGATAAAGACTTCCAGTACTCATTGGAACATCATACGTAATCTATTTTGAGACTAATGTTATATTGTTCAAATCTTTTAGTTTATCTACCACAAAAAATAGAGGAAGCATTGCATTCCACTCAAAAGTTTTGCATATCATAATTCACTGGTTTGAGGCCCTCTGAATCCCAAAAAGTGCATTTTAATAAAAAGGCATGCGTGCACACAAACGTGTGTAAATGTGTGTGTGTGCACACATGGTTTTCCTCCCACCAATAATTACCCCTTACATGGAAAATGTTTCACTATTTTTTATTTTTTCAAAAATGGCTGATGTTTACTAAAATACCATATAGATATTTAAAATGTATATTTGAATATTCTGGGAATAGCCTGACAATCTTCATTCCGAAGTAATTTTTATAATTGGTAAACCATAAGAGATAAATGAAAACTTACTATATAAAAGACTTAAGTCCCTTTAAAACATGCAATTTATTTCAAACACTTTTTTTTAGTGGCATGAGCCATTTCCAAAATATCTGTTATTATTGATTTTAATGTTTCACACCTTGTCATTTTCTTAAGTACCATGTTGCCATTCAATTGTTTCTTACAATGTCATGGAAGGCATATAGAATTTCAAGGCCAGTCAAGAGGAACCTGCTTTTAAACATTTTATCACTTTGGTTTGCTATATCCCCCTTGTACTTACAAAATATGTAAAGAAATTATTTCTGTAAACATTTATATTGATTACGGATATAAAAATAACCTTCTGTATGAGTATTTTGTAGACGCTACATAAAAAAGAAATGATAGTGGGTAGAAAAGTCATGTGAATGTAACACAAGATAATTTTTTTTTTCCAGAATCTGTCATCCAAAGATGATTTATGCATTTTTTGCATTGTGGTTAATTTCTCCCCTCCCCAAATTCGCTTTGATTTATGGGATATGTTGCACACTTCATGTCTAAACTCAAAATACACACTTATGTCTAAACTAAAAATTTAAGTTACAAAAGTAATTTGTAAAACCTACATTAAAAATTTAACTCCGAACTGTAAAAGTTTCCTAATTGTATGCCAAATCAGTCATTTAGCTATAGAGGTGTTGTACTTCCTCCTGTATTATTAGGTGCACTGATTTCATCTTTTTAACCAAAGAACTGTCTTTAAGAGATGTGATTGTGCAAATTCAAACTAATGTCTACATAACAGTATACAAACTATTTACTCTTAAAATTACCTTCACAAAATGAACTGCAAAACAGGTTCAAAAGATACTTTACAAATAAAATATAGGTACTATGGTTGTCTATGGACTTGAGTATTATTATTTATAATAAGTAGCCATTGTAATAAATGTTTTGTATAAAACATTACAAATTAAAATAAATAAAACAAAAAAAAGGAAACTTTTTTATCACCTTTAGAATAAAACAACCCAGTTTGGAGATGTATATTGTAGAATATGTGTGTAATTTTCAATCTTCATTGTTGAACAGATTTTGAAAATGTAATTTCCAATTATTCAAGCTGTACATCCGTTTTTAGAAAATTAAGATTTTAGGCTTCAGCACATGTACATAATGAGGCAATAATATTGCCCCAGCTGTAGAAATAATTTTAAGGAATAGAATTATGTGTAACACAACCATTAGTAATGTGTAAAAATATTTATATTTTTATTACAATGTAAGTTGATTTTGTAACCCAATGTTTAAACACTGAGAATGATATGTCAGAAGACTCAAGAACAGTAACATTTAAGCAAAATAACCAAGTTTTACAATGATCTTGTGGTTACAAGACTATTATTACATGCGTAGAGATAAACTTCTATTATTCTTGTATTATTTCAGCTATTTAGTAGGGAGATGAGAAGTGAAACAGCGTCTGAAGATAGGGAACCCCAGTGAAAAATAAAGTAACAATCACATTATATAGGGAAAAAACAAATAAGAATCATAGATTAAGACCATGTAAAATATAGATGCTTTGAGAAGTATGAACTTGTAGACAATGATAAGAGGCGTAATGTGATATAGAAAGTTTGTCGTTTACTGTATAAGTAGCCACATAGATCAACCCTGGGCCAGTTTTTATCAGATTTTCTTGTACCTTCGATGATGTCAGTGCAAAATTTGGCACATTAAATTGTCACAAGTAAACAATGAAGCTTCAACAAGGTTATAAGTATAGATTTGCATGTGAAATAGTTCACGGGAAATATGCTATAGAACCAAGTGTTAAAGGCAGTTCTCTATCAAGTACATACAGTACTAGTGCACAACTATGTGCTTAAAAAAAAAATGCCTAATATGACAATTCATCATAAACTGTGGCAAGTGAATATATCTATGCTCTACCAAAGTTCCTTTACCAAAAGCTAGCCAAGGATGTCATCAACAAAAGATAGAAAGTTGTGACGACCTGCTACAGTGGACAATTAGCAGAATAACTGTCTCAGTAAGCAAAACCACTGCAAGTGAAAACATAACTTTTCAACCCACTTAAACTATGTATATGTACTTTTTATCCTTTCTGGCAAATTCCATGCTCAAATGTGTACGGAAATTGATTATATCTATTTTAAAAACTACATTATAATAATTCATTGTTTCTTAGTATGAAAACACATGAGAAATAGTACAACTGCACTTTCAGTTGCCACTTCTTTCCACTCTCACAGGGTTTTGCATCTCGACCAAGACCAGCTGGCCTTGACAATTGCTGCCGCCTGCCTGCCTGTAAAGTGTTTGGTGTGCAATTAGTGCAAGGCACACATAATAAGACCAATTTTCGAAAAGCAGAAAATAAATGGAGAGAATGACTGAATGACATTCTGACCCCATTTATTAATTGGCTGATGGAAGAAGAAAAATTATATGGGTGGTTTTAACTAGTTTGCTGATAGCGGTTGTTGTTTCAAACAAATGACTATGGTAGAAAGTACCACCCTTATAAAGCTTAAGTTTGAAGTTTGACAATGCTACATTGTTTGGCAGCCATTAATAGTGAACTCTCTCAGAAAATTTGTAAACATGGATAAAACTGGCCATCATTGTGTGATACAATACTTTCATTTGAAAGGTCTTAGTCAAACTAATATTAAAGCTGAGCTAGATTTTACTCTGGAGGAGTCTACTCCTTCATTTACAACAGTAAAATATTGGGCTGCAGAGTTTAAGCGAGGCCATATGAGCTGAAAAGACGAACATCGCAGCGGTCGACCAAATGAGGTGACCATGCAAGAAATTGTGAAGAAAATCCACAAAATGGTATTGGGTGACCATCGAATAAAAGTGCGCAAGCTAGCAGACATCGTAGGCATTTCAAAAAGTGCTGTACATCGCATACTAACTGAAAATTTAGACATGAGAAAGCTGTGCGCAAGATTGGTGTCGCGTTTACTCACAATAGGACAAAAGCAGCGTCTTAAGGATGTTTCAGTCAAGTGCTTGGCGATGCTTCGCTGCAATAAAACTGAGTTTTTGCGATGATTCATAACCATGGATGAAACATGGGTCCATCACTTCACACCTGAGATGAAGGAACAGTCAAAACAGTGGCTGGAAAGGGGAGAATCAGCTCCAAAGAAGGTGAAGACAGTTCTATATGCAGGCAAGGTCATGGCGTCAGTTTTTTGGGATGCACTTGGGATAATTTTCATTCATTATCTTCAAAAAGGAAAAGCAATAAATGGCGAGTATTATACAAACTTATTGCAGCGTTTAAATGACATCAAACAAAAACGGTTGCATTTAGCGAAAAAGAAAGTTCTGTTTCATCAAGACAATGCACCAGTTCACATCCATTATCACCATGGCCAAAATCAATGGGTTAAAGTTTGAATTGCTTCCTCATGCACCCTATTTGCCAGACTTAGCCCCTTTTATTATTTTCTGTTTCCAAAGTTGAAGAAATAGCTTGGTGGTAAAAGATTTGCCAACAATGAAGAGGTGGAGTTTGCAATTGATGGTTATTTTGCAGAACTCGGGGGTTCTCACTATAAACAGGGTACCGAAGCTATTGAACATCGCTGGGAAAAATGTATCGAGCTGAAAGGAGACTATGTAAAGAAATAAAGATGTTTTTTCCCAAACATTTTTTTTTGTTAGGTTGGGTACTTCTGAGACAGCTCTCACATTTATGGCAATAGCTATAAGGTAAGATTTCATACAAAGAAACTGAGTATCAAAGAAGCAAAGTCAGAGCACAAAATCACATATGAGTAGTAAGGTCATATCTAAGTATTACATACGCTAGAAGCAAACCAAAAGATAAACCCCTTGAGCCCAGCAGCAGACCACTCAAATGCAACTATCAAAGAAAAAATTTAAAATATATCTCCACTCTACTTCAAGCAGGGAAGTTCATCCACATCATAATGTACTCGTGTCACATGAACCATGCTTTTATTTGTTTAGGATCTTTTCTTCTTCCACCTGGGCAAATCTTATGCATTTTATTACTTCCACCTATTAGTCTCTCTCTTGCTTTGGAAAAGATTTTCACTAAATGTGAAGTTAATTTTTTTTGATCTTATCATTCATGGCTTCTTTCAGAGAAATTCCAAGGCACGTTTTGGCATGAAGGATTTGTTATTTGCGCTGCCAGAATCAGGGTTCAGGTTCCAGTATCTGCTGCAGAGGATTGCCATGAGATTTACATTTGCCTTAAATTTTGTAAAGCACAACTATGATCCTCTACTTAAGATTACCACCTAACCTGGATAGGTTTTTTTTTAATCAACCTCTAGATCGTTTAAGTTGCAAAATACTGAACATTTTATTAGCATCATTATGTACTACTGCTGAGATGGGAAAAAATACAATTTTATTATTAATTTACTACTTCAAAAGCAAACAGAATTCTCGCTAGACAAGATAAAACATTTTCTGCCACAGCTAAAACCTGTAGATGTGGTGGAAATGCTAAATCCACAATCTTGGTCACAATGAGATGGAAGTCAATAACTTTTGCAATTTAATGCATACACATTTTGACTAATATTCTCCTTTGCAAGTAGTATGTTGATTAGCTGGTGTGCCAGGTTAATGAATGTGGAGTGGAAATGCTAAATCCACAATCTTGGTCACAATGAGATGGAAGTCAATAACTTTTGCAATTTAATGCATACACATTTTGACTAATATTCTCCTTTGCAAGTAGTATGTTGATTAGCTGGTGTGCCAGGTTAATGAATGTGGAGTATTGTCAAGATTTTGAATTGATATGATGGTTTTTCATATAGCCTCATTCTGAAGAAAGAAAGGAAAGAAAAAAAAAACCTTCCCCTTAGATCTAAACTATTAACTGATTTAATGGATTCTGTAAATTCAAAAGTTTCAAAGCAAATTCTGTGAATTCCAAGTAACAATAGTAAATATATCACATAAATTTTTAAGAGCAATCAATTCAAAGTAGCTTACCAATAGATTTTCCAGAAACAAGAAAATTTTTGTTGGCAAAAGGTTAAGCATCTGCTTCATCCAAATTGAACAAATTGGATGCATTGGGTTTTTGCTAGCACATCCTCAGATTTGCCAGTTGCTTATGTTTGCACTGTGAAAGGAATGTAAAGACAAGCACTACTGCCTAATGTCCAGAACTGCAATATCATAAGCAGGCATTAGAAAGTTGCTTCTCTCAGAATCCGTCACAGATTTCCTAGTGTCATTCATTTGTACAATGTGAATAAATAACTGCAACTGTAACTTATTATTTTAAAAGTAACGCCAGTTTACAGTTGAGAAACTTGGAAATGGGCCTTAATGCAATTTTGATCAGAAGATGAAAATCTGTCATGAAGTGTGAATATCTGAAGAATGCTGACGTTACATGCTACACATTTTCTGTCAGTTCATTTAGACAAAAAAAAAAAAAGTGTGTCACTCAAATTTCAAGAAGGATGCTACTTTGGACTCCAGAAAGACTAAGATTTAAAATAAATGCAAATGTTCTATCTGTGCTATAAGCACAGCCTAAAAGTAATTTAAAATTAAATATATATAAAGTTTATCTTACATCTTTTATGTTCTTCAGTCCACACTAAAGCCGCAGCCTAAAAAGAGGATTATTTGTTGAACCACAACTTTACACAGTATTTATGTTTTCTGAAGCAAACTTCCCTAATGCATGGATCAACAATATAATAAGTTTGTTTGTAATGTGGGCTTGATAAAGGTAAATAAAAAATGCTAGAATAGTTTCAGTGGTCCCCTTGGCCTCCTGAGTATGTCACCATTTATAGTGTAATTTTACATTTCTCATAACTCTGCAGGAGATTTTTTTTACTCTTCATTACACCTGATAGAGCCAACAACCACATTCTCAACAATGACCTTTTACGATACCTTTTACCATAAAGGAGAAGCAGAACTTGAGTGAACCAGCATGTAAACACGGCACACAAAAAAAGGGGGTTTATGTTTACATTTTGACTCATTGTGCAGGTGTCAGGTATTTTTTAAGATCACAGGAGAAATACAACAAAAGCTCACTTTTTGAGTTTTTGTAGAAATGCATTATGATTGCCTTTTGACCCTTTTGTTTCTTCCCCTCTACAACTTCTATTGTAGCACAGTTATAGAGGATTATGAATATTTTTCCCATATTTTATGTAATGCTAGAATATAGTATTAGATCCTACAATGCAGAGCATCAAAATCCTCCAAAATTTTACTAAAAAACTTGACTATTTTTTCCTGTACTCATCATCTGTACTAGTGATGATAATGTTGGTTCCACCCTCTGGATGTAGAGACTAGTACATGATCACATTTTCATCACAGTTGATTTAAAGAAAACATTCATGCTCTCTCTTGCCTTGTAAGAAAAGATTCGGAACAATTCTTAAAGCAAACAAATTTAAATTTGACATATATGCAATAATTCATCTTATGTTGCCTACTTTTATTTCCTTTTTTTGCAATAATTTAAACTTCTAGTATACTATAAACATTTTCTAAACATCATGTATTCTAAATATTAAAAGCAGAAACACTATTAACTGTTATTTTAATTTTCATTTTACTTTAATTTTAAAATATGAATGAGTCAATGGATTTTGTTTTAAAAGCATAAGAAATTACTAAAACGTTTACTTTATTTTACTAAGAATTTTTTGTATAGTGAATTCTATTAAGTTCCTCTCTTTGGAGTTACTGATACAGAGGAGAACACTTGAGTCAGGCTTAATTGCAAAGAATTATTGAATTTGATAACTTCCAAACATCCTGAGTACTCAGAATAACACAAGCAGCACTTAATAATCATTTACCATACAAGCATAGTTCTGCCAGTCTTGTCCTCAAGATGTCACTTCTCTGAGCAAAAGCCTTTGCACTTTGCATACCCATATGACTTCCTGCTTTCCATGAAATCATCGACACAACTAAGGATATAGACAGGAATACAATGTTTAGAAATTCATCATTTTTATACACATATTTTTTATTTAACTTCAACTGCAGGCGATGTAGTTGATTTTGACATTTTTTGTGTTAATATCAAGCCAGAAGTAGAAAAAAGACTCCAACTATTGAAGTTGAATAATTCTATATCACTTGGAATGCAGATAAATGTCTCACATACTTAATACAAAATGGTATTTTATTTAAAATACTAGCAATAATGAAAGCAATATTAAAAGTATGTATCAAATTTGGTAGGATCAGATTCATTAAACTAAATTTTGTGCAATATCCGATCAGGGAGCAGACAGTTTATGTCAAAGAATTAAATTAGTACATATCCCTTTTACTCCACAGATTTAATCCAAACTGAAGAAATATTTTAGCAAATCTCAACAGATGCCATCTGCTTTTACCTCACTGATCTGCTTTACTCAATTAAGAACTAATCAACAAACAATAAGGAATGTATTGTCCTTATCAGATATAAAGAACACTTCAGTAGTATTTACTTAAGAAAAATTGCTGCTAACCATTATAACATTTATAAAACTGTTAATTTAATGTCTTCCTTTTTATAAATAAGTGCTTGGGTTCTATTTTGAGGTTAAAATCATGAACCCTAACAATAATGGAAAGGGAATCATCTGTAAAGTGCATTAAAATTCACAGTGTACATGAATCAGCTAAAAATGAACAGTGCATAGTATAAAGAAAAAAATTCTCAGTAAACCTGGGTTTGCATATGTGCCTTTCGCAAGATAACTGAATACATGATTACATTCAGCAGTTAGCTGGTACATTCAAAATTTTGAACACTACAAACCTTCCAAACTTTGCTAATTGTTCACAAAGCTGAACACTTCCAAGAGATGGAGTTCTGATCAAGCCATATATACTGTATGGCACAGAAACATTACAGCAGGCATATAATCTATCTGAAAAATGTCAATTGTCCTGTATCATAGAGATTATGCAGATGTGTCCATGTGCACAAACAATGAAGTCAGTGTCACTCTTAACTATGCATTCATAACTAGCTTACAGAAACTTTTTTTGTTTAATTATTATTGCATATTTTCAACCATTTCATTTTACACTAATTAACTATGCAACACACTTTATAACAGTAGCACCTAACATTCTAAACAAATTATGCTTAAAACCTTCTAAAAAACATTTTATGATTGAAGATCACTGATATTCTATTCAAAAACCTATCACGACAGCCTTAATACTCTACTGAATTATTACATAAGTAAGCATATCAGCTTAACCGCCTTTTTAGTGTTTGTTTTTACTTACATGGTTTGCATATGAAATGTACTGTGTTCCAATCTTTGAAAGTATACCTTTTGCCATAGAAATAGATTTTTGGGTTGTCTGTTATATCACTGAACATAATTTCAAATTTAGCCTGGTTATTTAAGAGGGATTAGTCTCCATTTCATCAATTACTGAGAACATGCCCCTCTCCCTCACCTACCAATGGCAATGACAAACAGTATCCAAGCCATGTATGATCAAAGGGAGCAGAAAAATTTTTAATTTTTTTAAAAAACTGAAAAAATAAGCATTGTCATCATTAAACAACTATTAAAAGTTCAAATCCAATAATGTTTTTTCAAGAATTATTTTCATTGTGGCATGCACACTAATAACTTCGCTAATTTTGTGATTTACTTCAAGCACGTTTCGAAGACATCTTGTCTCCATCATCAGCTATAGCCACTAGCACATTCTTTGGCTTCCTTGTATGTGTTGTTTGTGGCTAGATGTATTTATTGATGAGATCCTTGTCTGTTGGAAACTAAAATTCATCACATGATTCTTGTTCTTTTGTATCCAAAGTTTTTCCCATATTGGCTTTTGGGCTGCCTTTATTAATTCTACTTCTTTTTGGATATTGTGGACTTTTGGACAGAAATGGTTGGCAATTGCGGATTTTTCTGTTTCCTTATATTTAACATGTTTAAGGTGTTATTTAAGCCTCAAGCAAATGTTCCTTTCTGTTTTTCCTATATACATTAATTGGCAATCATCACAATTAATTTGATAGATACCTAGCATTTTATTCTTTGGAATTTTGTCTTCGGTATTGGTTTTCAATAAAGAAGAGTTGGAACACATCATGGAAATAGTGGACAAGATGGTTTTTCAAGGCATTTAATACAGAGCAAAATTCAAAAATCTAAAGAAAATAAGAGCCTTAATGACACTGCAAAAAATCCCAGAAACTAAAACCTTTAAAACGTTCACTTACCATCCTTGGGCATTCGACAAATTTCAAAAATTTTTCAAACACTGGAATATATAATTAGGGCCAATTAACAAATATAGTCTAAATAACATATTAAAAACGATACCAAAGACAAAATTTCAAAGTATAAAATGCCAGGATCTGCCAAATTAATTGTGATGATTGCTAATTATGTATATAGGAAAAACAAAAAAGGAACATTGGTTTGAGGCTTAAGGAACACCTTTAATGTTAAATATAAGCAAATAGAAAAATCTGCACTTGCCAACCATTTGTGAACAAAAAACCACAATATCCAAAAAGTAGTAAAATTAATAAAGGAGGTCCAAAAGCCAATGGACTTAACCATATGGGAAAAACTTTGGATACAAAAAAACAAGGATCATCCAATGAATTTTAGTTTTCCAACAGACAAGGATTTCATCACCAAATACTAGCTATAAAATCTGTTAGTGGCTCTTAGCTGACAATGGAGACAAGATGTCTCTGAAACACATTTGAGGTAAATCTCAAAATTACTGAAGTGATTAGTGTGTATGCCACAATGAAAATAACTCTTGCAATTACATTATTTCTGTGGTTTTCTCTAAATTATTGGTTTGAATGTTTCTTCAGTTTCCTCTACAAAGCAGGGGCCATTTAACACAGCAGGGCATTCAGATATCCACAATCTTACATATATAAAATACAACATCTCACATATAGAAATGAGACCATTTAGAGGGTCATTTTAAAAGTTCTTGGAATGAAGTACAAAAAGAGGACACAGATGTTTTAAATTATTCTTATTTTTCAACATAGTCTCCTTTGACATCAGTGAACTTGATCCAGTGATACTCCGTGGCCTTTATCCTATCATGGATATTTGATTCCACTAGGTTTGCAAAACACATCTTAACTGACAATTTACATTCACGAGAGAAAAATGTCTTTCCACCAAGTTGCTTTAAATTGAAAAAAATAGTTATTGGAATAATTATACCTAATATAAATTTATGTTTAATAAAGTTACAGAAAGTAAAATTTTATAGAAATTAGTTTCTGAACTTAAATTCACCTGTGATACTTTGGTAGTAACCTCTGCAAGATTTCAAGAATTGAAATTCCATCCCTTTGTCCAGAGAAACAAATGTAGTACCACCTCATTAAATAACTGTTCCTTTTTTCTGAGTTCTCCTAGTAGGAGAGCTTGAGGCAGTATTTTTAAAATGTAAATGATTTCAGTCTAATTATATAATATATAAATTCCATAACAGCCCGCCTTAAAGCAATATGTGTATAAACAAAAATATAAAAAGTGTATGTAACAGCCATTGTATTAATGTTTATATTATTATGTACATGTTTAATAATGTTATGTGAATGTATTACGTAATTTAATAATGTAGGAGCTGTGAGAATATAGGTCAAAAGTTGCTAACAATGAGGTAACCTTGAGGCAATAATGAATTGGAAAGTAATAATGCTACTAGTAATTCTTGGAGCAACAATAATGTAATTTTTGAGACAGTATATAAATAGCCAATCAACACCCAGAAAAAAGCTTAAGTTAAATGAAGGTCTTCTATTGGAGTAGGATTAGCCGATCAGAGACTTGAAATACAGAAATTATTCAGGTGGTAGAAATCAGTTCAGTTGCTAGTAGACAGTGTTCCTAACTAGATGCGAGACGCGTCCTCAAGAAGTTTAATACGTATTCAGTGTGAGACAGAAATTCATTATGGTGAGGATATTATAAAGTTTACGTGGTAAAAAAGTGCAAGTAATTAATAAATAATCTCACAGCTCTCTATATATCAGTGAAGTGTTATTTAATCGTGTCAAGGATTAATAAAAAAAGAGTGAAGTAAAAATTATAATTTGTGTAAGGCTACATTCTTCAGCCGCACCACACCTTGTTCAGAGATACATGTTTCTACAAATTAATACTGACGCAGCCGGAGCAAACCTAAATACATAATATTAAAGAAACATTAAAATATAAGGTTGAAAGTAAAGTTGGAGCGAAGGCCACCGGAACTTTGTACCATACGTGGGGTAGTTACTTCATCAAGTTTGGCTTTCCATACATGAAGCTAAACCCTCCTTCAAGCTTCAGCTGAAATGTCGGTCTGAGTAGCTCAGTTGGTTAGGCGCTGGCCTTCTGATCCCAAGGCCGCAGGTTCAAATCTGGCCCAGACCGATGGTTTTTAAGTGTGCTTAAAAGCTACAGCCCCATGTAAAAGAACTGCTGCATGACGAAATTCCCGGCACACCAGCGGTGCTGATATGATCCTGGCAATTGGCAGCATTGTTAACAACAACAAAAAAATTACTGATGTGTTACATTCACATGACTTTCTCTATCCTCCATTACTTATTAAAGGGTATACAAACTATTCCTACTAAAGCTATCTACTTCATCTAAATCCAAATAAACCTTTGCAGAAATACCTATAAAAAGGGAACAGCGATAGTCAAATGTTTAAGAACTGGATGCTATATGCTGGCTTTACTTTTTCCAAGCAATTCCGAGAAACAACTGAATGTTGACAGAACGTAAGAGAATGACCAAGAAATGAACAATTTGAACCTTTAATAATAGATATCCAGAAATGCCTTAGATCACAAAACGCTTATTTGAAATAAATTATGTGTTTTAAAAAGATCTACTTTTTTGTGTAGCACATTTTCATCTATTTCTTAACATTTACCAGTTATATAAGATTATACAAAATTTCTTCTTAATGAATTGGACTTCAGAGGCTATTCCCAGAAAATTCAAGATATACATTTTATTTGTATTGTAAATATCTTTAATATATGGCATTTTAACCAAAATCGGTATAACCATTTATTAGAAAACAAAAAATTTCAAAAATCTTCCATGTAAAGGCTACTCTGGGGTAAGGGAGTTTGCTTGAAAACTTTGTGTCGCATCTTTGGAAGGTACTGAACATAAATACCAAGTTTGGTATTCATTTGACACTTCATTTTTGAATAAAAAACATGCACGCATACGCACACACACACGCCTTTTTTCTAAAAATGCTTTTTTGGTTTCAGGGGCCTCAAAACATGTATTTCTGATGCAATCTTGTTATCCAATTTTTGGGTGAAATACAACACTTCTGCTTACTATACATAGTAAAGAAAGCCTCTCTTCTAGAGTAGAATTTCCAGAGCAACCTTTCATTCACTTCAGTGCTGAAAACAAGCCTTCTACTGAAGATGTACTCACAGGAATTGTATACAGTAATGACAGTTAACATATTAACCGCTGAAAACTTTTGTTTAGCATTGAATTAGTGTTCGGTAGTTTAGCAAGTTCACTCATGGCTCTATTTCTAAACTCTTCTGTACTGTACATTACAATCAGTTCGTTTTTCAGCTGAATGACATTGAAGAACTTTCCATATGTCTAAGGTACTTTGGATGCTGTTTTCGGGGAACTGGTTAGAATACTGTCCATAGCTTTTATGTGGCAATAAATTTAAAAATTTCAGGTTAGAATAATCTTACATCTCACATCCAAGTGGTTATAACTGTTATCAAATACTTCGCAACAGATGCATTTTTCGTTTATATTTTTCCTCTTTGAAGACTTTCTTACTTGACACATGTTTCTTTAGCGTTGAATAAGCAGCAGCATTTTCTGTTGACAGTACAAAACATCACTTGTTTGGTTCTCTAGCATGCTGTACAAAACATCAGCGAAGGTGAATATTTTTTCAAATGTGTTCAAGAGAAGAACAAATTTGAAATTTTCCAAAGGTGTCAAAAAGCCCTTAACTGGTGCTAAAATATCTTAACTCAATTTCTTTTAAAGTGTTCTAAACACATCACAAAGTTTAGTTCTGTTCCCACACACAGTGTTTACAATGGGTACTTTCGGCAGGCTAAATGCTGTAGGAGCACTTAACATCTTCGCTGCACACAGTGCTGCAGGATTTAATGTATGCACTGCTGCAAGCAGAAGCAGGAATTTCATAATTTGTTTTCCGAACCACTTTTGCTTCGATTCCTTGTGGTGAAAGCACATGGAAATATGTTTATTGTAGAATGTGGATCAAGAAGACATTTTCAATTTATGTTTGCCGATAGCAGAATATGTCAACAATGTTGTTTAAGAAGTTCACTTAAGAATGCAAATTTTATGGCTATCTCTTATAAAGGAACTGGGGGAGGAGATAGGACAGTTCCTGCAACAAACCTAAATTATTTTGAGAAAATGGTAGTGCATTATTCTTTAGAAACGTTTTGGAGTCGCTTTCAGACGTCACAAGTAACAGCAGAGATAGGTTCAAATTATGATTCGTGGTCATGGGTACCATGCTAGCCTCTAGTTCTCAAGGTCACGGATTCAAACCTTGCAGAGGGTGATGGATTTTTTCAGGCATAAAAAACGCTTAGCATGGCTACCTTTGGAAGGGAAGTAAAGCTGGTAGTCCCGTGTCATAGACTTATGTCACATAAAAGAACCTCAAGCCTGATAAAGGGGCCTCTGAGCAAAATTTTCGGTCTTTCATGCCCAATATAGAATGGGACACTTAGATCCATAGTAGTTAAAAGGGCATCCATTAATAAAACTCAATTTAATTTATTCTTAGGTTATTACTTTCTCTACCACGTACATTCCACCATAAAATTCAATATCAAGATTTCACGGAGGCCCCAGAATAAAAAAAATTAGAAACAGGTTCATGTGTTTGAACATCGTAACTCAAAAACAAAAAGTGGGATGAATAGCAAACTTGGTATTTAAATTCAGCATCTCCCGATGATGCAATGCAAAGATTTACAAAAAAATTCTCCAAGCTCAAACTAACCTTTACATGGAAATTTTTTATTTTCTAAAAACAAACTCTTAACAATTTTCATTAAATTAGCATATATTACAGATACTTGCATGACAAAGTATATATGTTGATTTTTTGGGAATAGCCTATGAAGTCCTCTTCATCCAAAGGAATTTTGCACAACTGGATAGGCGAAAACATGCTACACAAAAAATACAGATCTCCTTAAAACACACAATTTATTTAAAATAATTTTTTGTAGTATCAGCCATTCCCAAGATATCCATCATTATTGGTTCAAATTATTCAATACTCTGTTATTCTTTTAAAGCCCTGTCAGCATTCAGTTGCTTCTCACGATTGCATGGAAACAGTATGGAATTTTAAGGGCCAGCATATAGTGTCCAGATCTTAGACAAGACTGTCGCTATTCCCTTTATATCTATAACAAAATGTGTAATGTAGCTATTTCCAGAAAGGTTTATCTCAATTAAAGTGAAGTAGATAGAAAAATAAATGTTCATTAGAATAATTTGTATACTTATAAACTATAGAGGATTGAGAAAGTCATGTAAATGTAACACATCGATTTTGTTCACTTACTCGTTAATGGAAGCCAAAAGAACACATCTATTTAGAAACGTATTAAACAGTTCAAAATATGAAAGTGCAAACGAGTAAAATATTTGTATTCCGTAGAATATTATTAACGACCATCAGTTTAAATACTAAAATATATCGAGTTCTAGACACTCGGGAACAGAAGCACTTAAAACTGGTTCCTATTAGGGTAGTGTAGTACCTACATGTGGTCTTGGAAGTAATATATACACTGTTATTGCTGCATAAATACTATAGAGGAAGAGGTTTAATAATCTATTAAATATCCTAATATTAAAACAAAGCCTTGTCTTCCATATTCCTTTCACACAGCTCCTCGCTGCACAGATATCATAGGATACACCCTCTATTAAATACTGTCTGCAAATACTCCACCATTTTTATTTCTTCTGCTGCCAGTGCAGCAAAGTATTTTTTCGCTTCATTCGCTGCTCCAGCAGTGTGCTGCAATATGCCTTCTGAATGAACTGCTGCATAAAGCGCTTGGCCCACTGAATGCACCTAATGTTGACGAGTACTTCCACTGCATTGAACAAACATGAGGAAGACAATAATGCAGAAGTTTATCAAAAAATTTAAAATTTTGGAGATCTTGGAAGAAAAAAGCTGAAAGTCCATTAATTGAGCTAAAAAATATGTGCGTTGACTGGTACTTTGAGACAAAACTACTGTCCATTCCAAACCAGAGTTCCCTCTGATGTAAACAAAAGTATGTGCTTCTGCTTGCCACAAACCTAAGAACGCACTCTCACGCCAACATAAATAGTTCCTTTAAAAATTTATTGTATCATGAAATATTGGGGCAGGAAAGGTATAGAACTGCACATTTTATTGAGGTTATAAGAACTCATTGCTAACGGTAATGGATAATACTAATTCTTAAGAAATTATCAAATGTGATTTTCATCTGCTATTGCGCTAATGCTGAGAGTATCATGCTTGTTAATTACCAACTGTATGCATGACTGCCATTCTCTTGCATATATGAGGAATGCAGCTATGAATTCCCAAAAGTGCCATCTGAGTACCAAATAAACACTCTGCGTAACATAAGAAATATGATAAGCGAAGTCCTTCATAATACACTAGCACGCGTATGCTCAGCTCAAGTCAAATCTTGTGATTTGGTCAGTTGGTATTTGAGTTCACATGGCAGAGGAAAGTATGTGTAGCGCAAATAAACTGTTCAAACACAAAAGCTGGAAACCATTAATAGCGGAGAAAACAAACAATACCTAATGTATTCAACTCACTATTAGAAAAATACCCGATACTTGCATTAGTGGATATTACCAAACTAATATCCAATTTTTCACACATTTCAGTGGAAAGTGCAACCAAAGCGTGCAGGGAATATAAACAGACATAATAGAATAGGAGAATCAAAAGTGGGAACTTGTTTTGTGTACGACACTGCTATGGTTAAGCTTGTCATTAACTTGGAGAATAGTTCTGATTCCAATATGGCAGATGAGTCATCTTTGGAGGATTCGGATTTGGGTGTTGCGCTTTTGCCTGAGGATTGTGATTAACGTAAGCAAAATGTTCATTTTCCAAATGCTTATAAAATCAATTGTTACTTCAGGTTGCATTTTGAACTACGATTTTCAGTCAAGGATTGAAACAATGTTCAACTGTAAGTGATATGCAGTAAGCATATGAGAGAGGAGTAAGCAGCCATTAGGGGTAGGGATTGCGCACTACTTTCACGTGGATAATTCAAAGAGTTTCTTTACAGTGAATGGCACTCTGACTTGGAATGGACAGCAGCTTTAGTACATGATCATAACCGTGAAAAAATAGGACTTCCGGATGTGTGACTTCAATTAAAAATCTTGCCATAGTCACTGCATCATCAAGCGTTTGTGCAATAAATTTTTCACTACAGCTAAATTTTTATAAAAAAATGTTGATAAAACAGCTGAACCTACAGCTTGTATTAGGTCGTTTTGAATTTTATTAGAAATTCTTTTAAACACAGTAGAGGTTTCTAAGTATACTGTTATAAGATTTGTACTCTGCAGTGTACTTCAACAATTCCACATAATTGTCCTGATTAATAGAATTTGCTGTTTCATCGTGTCCTCAAAAGACAAATTCTTATTCCCTAGAAAACTTACTGCATCTATAATCTTTTAAGGATATCCCTGTTCCACTTTACTTTTTGATTGTGCAGAGGTATTTCCTTTTTAAGCTGATGATCAAGGACGATTTCTATTATATTTTCTCCAAAAGCAGCTATAGCTATAGACAGTCGTAGATGCTTAACAGACAGTTTGTGTTCAGCTACTGACTTCAGTAAATTTCACAAATGCATGTACCCAGCATTGATACACTGTCACTTTTAACTCCTGTCCAAAGCGAGCTTCAGTTGGAACAGGAAAGCATGCAAACAGCCTGTAACCTTCAGAGGTGCGCTAGCAAGTCTCTTACTGCTCAATTGATGTTGAAGGGACATTGCTTAGGCTCAGTTCACAATGTTCTATTAATAATGTAATGTATTAGTTCTACATGTTTGAAAAAAGTATTACTGTTTAGATATTAAATAACCATGTGATTATAATGACATATTTTATTAACAAATCTGAATACTGTCTATCTCCATGACATTTAGCCATGTTAGTGTGCCAACCCTCAGACAAAGAGTTCCTATATCCAATTCTCATATTTATTTCTGTTATTGTTATCAAAGCAGAGCTTTGTGCTGCAGCAAATCACAGCCCACTTCATTGATTTTTGTCACTGCAACAACACATATTTGAAGGTAAATATTGTCTTGATGGCAGATAGCTTTCTTCTTTGCCAAACACAGCTTTTTTTCGCATATTTTGGTCTTCAATTGGTCTAGGCTAGCATAACACACTGTGGTGATAATTCTCAATGGGGGAGATAAGAGTTAGCAGCACATTCACTGGCATCTCAGAAAAACAATGCCATGATCTTCACAGCCAATTTCACACACATTCCCTTCCATGGCAGTAGAGAATGTTGGTGTTTCCATCGCTTAGACTGATGTTTTGTTTTTCAGCTGTAGTACAAACATGTTTCATCATCTGTTGCAAATTGATCAGTGAAATCTCTCTGAAAACAAGCCAAACTGCTCAGAGATTCAAACTTTGTTTCCTTTTGATCTGGACTCAGGAGTAGTGGCACCGATTTTGCAAATAATTTTTTTCATTCCAACTCTTCTCTCAAAATGTCAAACACATATTCTCCTGAAAAGCCCAGAGCTTCAGCAATTTTGGACACTTTCATTCGGCTATCCTGCAGAACCATGTTGTGTACTTTATTGATGACTTCTGTTGTCGTAGGTGATTTTGGTCTTCCGTTGCATGTATCATTTTCCAAACTTTCACATTTTAACTCCATGGTCCACTTGGAAATGGTTAAAAATGCAGAGTTCCCTTTTCATATCAACATGAATTTCTGTTGCATTCATGCCCTTCCTTATTAAGTACTTAATAACTACATGATGTTCATTATAAGACATGTTTCACACATCTGCACTGTAGCAAACAATTAACTTTCTAATTCCTGAAAAAAATCTAAAGCACAACATTCACAAATGTTTACTATCTATTACCATTTTTAGTCATGCTTTATACAGGGTGGACCAATTAAGTTGAAACTGTACAATATCTCCAAAACTAAGCGTTATAGAAAGAAATGTCTTTAATAAAAGTTGCTTAATATTATGGGGAAAGTAAATGCCATTAGTCGTGTTTAGTTTGGAGGACTTTATGATGTCATTTTAGGGTCAATTTAATTTTTTAAAATGGGAACCTACATTTTGTATGTTGTTTTCTAATTAGAAAATGGTTTATAAAAAGCTGTTTATTTTGTGATGAGGAATAAGGAAACAAATTAAAAAATCTGATGTGTTGCACTCACATGACTTTCTCTACTCTTGTACAAATTATTTTTACAAATGCTTATTTGCCATCAATTTCATGTTAATCTGATAAACATTGGCAGAATCTTAATGCTAATTTTCTTGTAGGTGCATGGTGAATATGACAGGCTTTAAGTGATAGTCAAATTTTTAAGAGCTGGTTGCTATGTGGAGCATTCCACATCTGGAGACACACGCACCCACGCGCGCACCCATCCACCCACCCACGCGCGCACACGCACGCACGCACGCACGCACGCACACACACACACACACACACACACACACACACAAAATTCCCATTTGTGAAAAAAGTATAAGTATTGGAAAATTCAAACAAATAACAAAGAATATCTCGGAAATGGTTAACTCAACAACAAAAAATGTATATTACATAAATTGTGTGTTTTAACGAGATCTACATTTTTTTGTGCAGTAAATTTTTTTTCTATCTCTTACGATTTACCAGTTATGCAAAAGGCATTGAGAATGAAGAGGACTTTTGGGAATATTCCCAGAAAATTCAAGATATACATTTCATTTGTCATGAAAATGTCTTAAACATACGATATTTTAATCAAAATCATTTCAGCCATTTTTGAGAAAATCAAAATTTTCGAAACATTTTCCATGTAAAGGATAGTCTGGGGTGGAAGGATTTTCTTGAAAATCTTCGTGTCACATCTTCGAAAGATACTGAACCTATACCAAGTTTGGTATTTATCCGACTTTTCGTTTTTGAGTTATGCGCTAAAAACACACACACACACACACGCACCCACCCACCCACGCACGCACGCACGCACACACAGACCTTTTTCTAAAAATGCTTATTTAGGGGGGCCTCAAAACATATATTTCAGATGAAATCTCAATATCAAATTTTGAGTGGAATGCAATACTTCCCCTACTTACTGTACATAGTAGCTCAATAGTGCAGGGGATTGGGGAGAACAGAAGAAAAAAGTACTAGCAAAGGGGAAACAACCAATACAGGTAATCAGAGCATGTGTGAACAAAATACCAGAAATGCAAATTGCGTGGCTAGAAAGGATATATAGCACAGTGGTGGAAGCAAGGATGTTATACGCAGCAGAGATATGGGGGCTGGAAAATGCAGATGCTATATATAGGAATTTTTGCAAAATAAGCCTGGGATTACCAAGGAGTTTACCGAATGGAGCAGAACTACAGAGGTGGGAGCTAAAGGCAAAATGGTAGATAGGCAATCAAATACTGGTTCAGAATAAAGCTACTTGAGGAAAATGAGATACTAAAGCAATGCTTGGTTATACAGGAGAAAATGAGGAAAAAAGAAACTTGGATGCACAAGATACAGACAACATTGAAAGAAATAAGAATGGGGGAAACGTGGGCAGAAAGAAACAACAAAAGTAAGGGTTCTGGAAAGAAATTAGAACGAGGGTGGAGGATATTGAAAAGCAAGAAATTATAAGCAGCTTCAAGGAAAAAAGGTCATTAATAGATTATAAATATTTTAAAATGGAATGGGGAAAAGAAAGAAACATCAAAGTATGTCACAAACAGGCCAGGATGGGATATGCATGGGGGAGGACAGGTGTAATGAATTTAAGTGGTTTAACAGGGAGAAGAAGGGGGAGAGATGTACTAAATGTAATGGATTACATGACAATTGGCATTATATTCTGGAATGCAAGGACATGGATAAAGGAAGAAGAATACTAGAGAAATGGAAAAATATACCAATAGAGCTAAGAGTTAAGAAGATTTTTAATGTAAGATCACATGAATATATCGAAAAAGCAGGAAAATATTTAGGAAAAATTAGGTTAAAGTGGTTAAAAGAGACGTGCAGCAAATTGGAGAAGATACGGAAAAATGGTAACAAGGCAAAAATGTAAATAGTAAAAAATTATACTTCCCCATTATATATATATATATATATATATATATATATATATATATATACAACAGAATGTTAAATATAAGGGGAAGAGAAGTAATAAGCAACTCCATTGTATTGTAAACATTGTATAAATTGCATGTAAGTTCAAAGTAGACAATAAATCATTCATTCATACTCTATGTAGTAGAGAAAGTAAAAATGTTGGTTCCCAATTATGAAACATAACTTGACCCTCAAATGACATGGATGGTCCAACCATTCATTGTGCTCTTCGTACACAGCATTTTCAGAATTTTAATTGCTATTTACTTTGGTGTAAGAACATTTGCAAAGTGCTTTATACAAATGGTTATTTTTTTTTTTTATGAGGAGTGAGAAAACAACATAAAAAAGGTAGGTTCCAATTTAAAAAAATTAAATTAACCCTAAAATGACCATCACAACATCCTCCAAATAAAACACAACCAAAGGCATTTACTTTCCCCCACAATATCAAGCAACTTTTATTCAAGACATTTCTTTCTACAATGCTTAGTTTGAGAGATATTGTGCAGTTTCAACTTAAATGGTCCACCCCGTATGTTGCACTATTCGTGTAGAGAGAGTTTGATTCTTGTATCTACTTTATACCAATCATGATAAATGTGTCTCTGATATGGACTTGGTTATATGTAAGATGTAGAAAACAACACTCAACTGTCTACATCATATCCCTGTTTGTTAGTGTTATTAATGTGAAATAAGAACTGCTTATTTTCAGACACATCAAAAAAAATTTAAACATACAACATGAGAAAATTTAATCATATTACAACAAAAGTTTCAGAAATGACCGGTGCTAAGAAAATACTCATTTGACATTAACTATATTTTAATAAGCTCATGTTTTTCTTGCAATAAATTTGTATTACCTTTTCTACTAATTACCTAAGCAAATAGAGGAAGTATTGCATTTTATCCAAAAATTTGATATGGAGATTTTACTAGAAATATATAGAGTACTAAGCAAGCAGTGGAAGAGAATGGATGTGTGTGGAGGAAGCTCCTGGAGTAGAAGAAAAGAAGGGCTCAAGAAACTATGGGAATTAGTATTGAAGAGTACAGGTGAAGAATTGGAACTTTCAACAAGTTAGAATGGAAGGAATTCAAAACAAATAAAGGTACAGCAGAGATGGTAAACATGTTTCTCCTCACATGTATAATAGGCATACTATTGGTAATTGGCAGAGTTGAAATCAACCCTGGGCCAAATGGTAATCAAAACATCATGGATGAAATTTTGGCTAGCATAAAAGATATGGATGAGAAATTAGGAAATAAACTTAATGGAGTGAAAAAAGAACTAATAGATATCAAGAGAGAGATTAAAAATGAAATGCTATATATAAGAAATGAAGTACAGAAAATCAAAAGAAGAGTAGAGATGTTGGAAGAGAGACACCGCAGATTCAATCTAGTTATAGCAGGAGTGAAAGGCAGGAATGGAGTATGGCCTGTAGAAGAGCTCAGAGAGATTATAGAAGGAAAGCTTGGAATGGTGCTACAGGGCTGGGAGATTAGGGAAGCATTCAGAGTGGGGAGATCAAGAGGAGCCAGAATGAATAGTTGCAAGATTTACGTCAGTGCAGTTTGTTTATGAAATGTTAAAGAGAACAAAGTAAATAAAAGGAACAGACACTTTCATAAATAGAGATTTACTGGGGGAACAACGGGCCTTGAAGAAAAACTTAATACAACAAATGAAGCTGGCAAGAATGGAAGGGAAACAGACCTTCATAAAAAATTTACGATTGTGGGTCGATGGGTGCATGGTGGCTGGATATGAAAGTGACATTAAGGAGCAGCAGATTGCAGGAGCAGGAAATGACTCAGCTAAATACATCCGGGACCAGAGAGAAGGAATTCAGATTGGAAGTACAAAGAGAGATTGGAGACTAGAGGAAAAGGATGGACAGATGGAAGTTACGTCACCGGCACGTGGGGCTGGCACAAAGGAGATGACTGCATCAGAGGGAAGAAGTGGAGATGACGTAGTGAGAACATCAGATCAGAATGACACAAGGGCAACAGCTGGCGAAGCAAGGAAAATGATATCACCGAGGAAGGAGGTAGTTCAATCGGCACATGGCCTGCCCGTGGGTAGGGGCGTGGTCACAGAGTGATGGAACAGAGGGAGAAGCATGTATTGTGTCGACACCCAATGGGAGTTTCCTGGTTTTGGACAGAAACATAGTGGGACTGCCAAGGGAGACAACAGGAATAGAATTACAGAGTAGGAAAATGCGGGATAGGTTTAAAAATAGAACAGGCTCAGAGAGAAGAACGGGAATACAGAAGTAATAATAATGGGGGATTTTAATATCAGAATAGGAGGGGGATGTAAATATAGAATGTGATATGTTTGTTGGAAATGAAACATGTTCTAGAAGGGAACAACTCAGGCGAAGTAAAGACAGGTGTATTGATAAGTCAAGTGATAGATTTATTGAATTTTGTGAAGAGAACACTCTAGATATATTGAACGGTAAATATGGAGATGACTTGGAGGGAGAGTTTACCTTTGTTAATATGAACGGGCAAAGTGTTATTATGACCGACCAGTACAGGGGACTCAATAAGTAACTTTAAGATATTAAACTTGTATATAATAGTTGCAATTTCTGGCTGGTAGTGGAGATTCAAAGACGATTAGAGGAAGTAAGGGAAGTGAGATGGAAATGGGAAAAGAATACTAAGTAGTATATTGAATTTAAGTGAGGAACTGTTAGTGTAATAAAGCAAACCCAACACACATGATTGTTAAATGCTGTAAGCTTGGGTATGATCGGCAATAGGAGCCCGGGCTCGACGCTGATCATGCCCAAATGAATTGAAATAGCTCAACACTCAATAAAGAATAAAATAAAAAAAAGAAAATAAATATATAATTTGAAGTCCCTTAAATCGGAGAAAGAAAGATAAAGCCATTTTAGATAAAGGTCCATTTATCTGTGAGCAGTATAATTCAAAAATGAAAAGTCAGTTAAATACAAAACTACATATCTAAGTTTATCTTCCAAGAAGCGACTGAAGATTTCCAAGAAAATCCTACAGATTTTCTTCGGAACTAACTCAATTTTTACTTTCTCTACTATGTATAGTAAATAGGGGAAGTATAGCATTCCACCCAAAAATTCGATACCGAGATTTCACAGGAAATACATGTTTTGAGGTGCACTGAATGCATATAAAGCATTTTTGGAAACATGTCCATGTGTGTGTCTGTGAACAGTATAACTCAGATAAACACCAAACTTGGTATTTAGGTTCAGTATCTTCCAGAAATGCGACACGAAGGTTTTCAAGAAAATCCCCCACCCCAGATTACCCTTTACATGGAACATTTTTCGAAAATTTTAATTTTCTCAAAAATGGCTCTAACGATTTTGATTAAAACATCATATATTTAAGATACTTTTATGGCAAATAAAATGTATATCTTGAATTTTCTGGGAATGTCTCCAAAACTATTCTTCATTGTGAATGACTTTTGCATAACTGGTAAACCATAAGAGATAGACAAAATTTTACTACACAAAAATGCAGATCGCGTTAAAATACACAATTTATGTCGTATACATTTTTTTTTTTTGTTGAGTGAACCATTTTCGAGATATTGCTTGTTATTCCCTTAAATTTTCCAATACTTATACTTTTTCTCCAATGGGAATTTGTTATTCATTTTTTTTGTCCTGGTAATGCAAAGAGAATGGTATACTCCACATACCAACCAGCTCTTAAAATATTTGACTATTGCTTAAAGCCTACCAATTCCCCTTTGATGCAGTAATTTGTATCACAAATTACTTAAATGTAAATAATGATTGTAATATGAATATGCATTTTTATGTGACATTGATTTGAGATATTTGTTTACTGTAATTATTGTTGAGAAGTAAGTTTTTAATGCCTTACTGAAACTGTCAATAATAGCGCGCAATAATGCAGCGAGGGGGGGTGAGCTGTTTTATCATTATTGGAAATGAGGAAGTTGCGTAATGTTGGCGCGTTTTTCCGTTGAGAATCTTCTGGAACGTTTCCCTAGAGCATATGTATTCATAATTTTCATTGGATATTAAAATAGACGCTAATGTTGGCGCGTTTTATTAGCCAATTAGTTATAATCTTTAGGCATATCGGAGTGTATGGGTATAAAAGCAGTAGGTTAGAGGTAAAGTCTGTCAGTTCATCAAAAATCTGTGTACACTACACGTCGTCTTCAGTCAGTCAGTTCGTCGAAAGTATTTGTACGGCAAACGTCGGGTATCGATTCACAAGTTACGCGCAGCAGAATTATCAATAATCTAAAGTGTTGTAAGGTTAATTATACAAAAAGTTGAAGTACGTGGATTAAAAGTGATCAGTAAGAAGTTATTATAACAGTTTCAGTTTGGCGAGTGTTAAGATCAATGTATAAATGTGATAGTTAACGTGTTCGACAATAAATGTGTAAAACAAATTTCTTCATCAGTGTTATATTTGGATAAAAGATTCCTTTCCGTTTACACACCCTGATCAAGAGACATGTTCGACTGAGAAATAATAGCTAGCCGGAGGGCAGTAAACAAAAATTAAATCAAATAACAGTCGCATTCTTTCGAACACTAACACTGCTGCAAATTGCTAACACCAGATGGAGCTACAAACCAAACAAATGAATGATGTCACAAGATGGCTTCACATGAAGTAAACAAACATTACACAAATAACATTATAAATTTAACACTCACAAATTGGCACCCAGAACGTGGGACAAAGTGACCAGGAAAGGGGCAAAGTGACCAGGAAAGTAGCAGAATTAACCAGGAAAGTAGCAGAATTAATCAGGATGTGGAACGAATGGAGCAGTGAACTGATCTACAAGACGCAGATTCCAGAAACAACAAAAGGGACAACAGACTACGCGGATGATTGGACATCGTAATTCCGAGATTAAAAGGCAACAGAGAAATTCAACTACAGAACACCAAAACGACGTAGATTCATCATAACACAACGCAGAAGCAACATATAACCTAGGAGAGAGGGGCAGAAAGCTGGACATCAAAGCAACATCAGCAGATACCATCAGAAAGGTTAGAAACGTGTGATTTTTATTCTAAAAAAAAAAAGTGTAAAAATTTTAAATGTACCTTAGGAGCGGTAGGATAAAGAAAACAATGGCTACTAATAATATTGAAGAAACAATGATGGAGGGGGATAGTGTAACAGTTAGCTGTAATTCAATACAGGTTATAGAAAATAGCTCAAACGATGTAGTATTGGAGGGAGGAAATGTTAGTGCAGGAAGTGAGAATAAAACAGCAGGAAATATTAATTCTGATACTAGTATGATTATGGAAATGTTGAGAAATTTTGGTAAAAAATTAGATCAGAGTATGGAAAGGAATGAGAAATTAGAAAAGAAAATAGATCAAAACAGGGAAGATATGCAAAACAATAATGAGAAATTGAGGGAAGATATTAGTAAGAGTATTACAGATCAATTAAGGGAAGATATGCAAAAGAGTCATAGGGAATTAAGGGAAGATATTGGTAAAAGCTTAGAACAAAACAGGGAAGAAATTGAAAAGAAATTCATGGAGCTAGATAGTAGTATGATGAGAATGAGAAATGGAAATCAGGAAATGATAGCAAATGAAATAGGTGAAGTTTCAAAGAAAATGGTAGACATGAGCAGGGAAATATCTAACCAAAAAATGAGGTTAATAATAAAATAGAGCATGTTGATGTAAAATGTACAGAGTTAGGTAGCCGAATGAGTAGCATTTCAAGTGAGTTAAGAGAGATGATGGAGGCTACAAATGCAGATTTAATTCAGGTGCAAGTTAATTTCAGAGGGGAAATATCTGAAATTCAGAAGGAGTCAGAAACACAGAGAAATAAATTGTCTGAAGAAGTTAAAGATTTGTCTAAAGATTTAAATCAAAAGCTAACTTCTGAAATTAACAAACACCAAGCTGTTTAAAATGAGAATAATCAAAAATTGGAACAGACAATAGAAAATCTGCAAGGTACTGTAAATAGGTTAGAATTGAATTCAAGGGCAAATATATGTGATGTGAATGTATCAGATGTACAAAATAATGATAGAGGTAGTTCCTCAGGTATGACAAATAATGTGAGTGATGCGGCAGCTTCATCTATAGCTAATGCTGAAACTCAGAGTGCACAAGTAACACTAGAGAATTTAAATATGGGAGTAGGGAATTTGCAAAATTACAATCATATCTTAAGTGATTTTCCACTTCCAAAATTTAATGAAAACTCCAGTCCAGTACAGTTTATTGCAGACTTATCAGAGTATTTTCAAATTAAAAAGATACCTGAAGTATTAAAAATGATAGTTGTCAAAAGATGTTTGGACCAGAAAACTTTAGATTGGTTACAAATGGTATCAGGGGGTGAAATTTCATATGAATCCTTTAAGAGGCTATTCATGAACAGATTTTGGAATGTTACGGTACAGCACAGAATTCGAGCAATGCTTAGTCATGGTCAATTTGATCCACGAGAGGGAATATCAATGACTGATTATTTACTTAAACATGCAAGTCAGGTTAGGAACTTGTCACCTCCAATCAATGAGGAAGATTTTGTGAGTTTGCTCACAAGGCATTATCCTTTAAGGATACAAAATTACTTATTAATTGCAAAACCACGTAGCATCTATGAGATGACAGAATTAATGACAGCTTTGGAACAACAGGAAGAAGATATATCTCGAGAGTGGGAGCATAGATTTTTAGATGTGCGAGATAGACGAAATTACCAAGGTAGTTATCAGCAAAGTAGAGGACAAGACAGACGTCATGAAAATAATACCAGACAACGGTATCAATCATATGTTCCACAATTTGAAAGATCGAGGATAGATGGGAGACCAGGTCGACAGGAACAAATAAATTATGTCAGGACAGAAAGATTGCCTGAAAGAGGGCAAAATTATGGAAGGCGGTACATTAGACAAAGGGGAAATTTCACTCACTGGAGGGAAAACAATAACCGGGAAAGATCTGAGGAACGGCAAGAAAATTATGTGCCAAGGGGACATAATTTCAGAAATCAAGGATTTCGAACTCGAGGAAGGGGAACTCAAAACAATGGTAGCGACAATGAGATAGATTTAGCGCCTGTTAGGAATGGCAGTCCCGTACGTGAACATGGAAATAACCAGGAAAACTGTTAATAGACTCCTGTGCAGTAGGTTCTCAGGACGTCTTTAATAATTCAGTATCCATTACCAATACAAATAATATGCCTACACACACACCCTGTAATAAGATTGCAGCAACACAAGATAAAGGAGAAAATTTCGAGTCACCTCATATCAGGATAGAAATTGCGAAGAAAGAGATCATTGCAACTATAGATTCTGGTTCGTCAGCTTCAATTTGCTCACAGAAATTTTACATAAATTTGATTAATGAAGGTAACAAAATTATGGCTCTTCCCACTAGTAATTTAGTTTGTCGTGTTGCAATCGGAAGAACGACACAGGTCATAAAAACACAAGCTCTACTTAACATACTTATCGGCGGAGAGAATTTTGAGGTTATGTTTCTAATTGTAAACCATCTGATTTGTGACATAATTTTAGGATGTGACTTCCTTCATGAATATGAAGCAAGTATAGATTTTAAACATGAAGAGTTAAAAATGACAAAGGACGATAGAGAAATAAAGGTACCATTTATAAAAGAGAAAGTTTCTGTGATTGAGATGACAAAGGATGAGAAAAATCTTTGTGACCAAGAGTTTTTTGTGCAAATAACAGAAACTGATAGAAATAGTCAGATAAAGCAGGTAGTCACAGAATATGAAGGGAATACCATGCCATATTTTCAACAGCTAACAGAAATGCCAGAGAAAGTAGAGAAATTTAAAATCCAAACAAAAGACGACCATGTGAGCGAGACAGACAACAGCTGGGAAGAAAAGAGAAATGAGGAAATAATACACAAGTGTGAAGAAGCTTATAACCTTAAGAAAACGCAAAAACAAATCCTTCATGATGTTTTGATGAACAATAGTTCAGTATTTAGTAATATCCCAGGCAGATGTAATGTATATCAGCATACATTTCAAGTAGAAGACGTACCACCATATAGGCACAAGTATGACAATTTACCTATAAGTCTTCGGGACAAAGCTAGACAACTAATAAATAGCATGTTAGAAAATGGGATTATTGAGCAAAGCAATTCTCAGTACATAAATTCAATCTGCTGGAGTATTAAACGAGATGGTAGTTTGAGATTAACATTAGACGGTAGATATGTCAACAAGTATATGAAGCCTGATCATTTTCAAAGTGAAGGAATTGAACAATTAATTACGAAACTTTCAAGAGGGAGATTTCTGACATCCATTTACCTCACTGCTTCATATTGGCAAGTGGAATTAGATCCACAAGTGCGTGATTACACTTCATTTCAGTACTCAGGGATCCAGTATCGTTTTTGTGTAAATCCTTTTGGTTTAAAAAACTCAGGAAGTGGATTTTTGAGAGCCATTCACAGTATCTTTGGAAATTCTGCAGATGACTTTTTAATAAAGTATATTGACGACTTCCTAATCATCAGTCAAACATTTGAAGAACACATGAATAATGTCCACTATGTCGTCTTCAGTCAGTCAGTTCGTCGAAAGTATTTGTACGGCAAACGTCGGGTATCGATTCACAAGTTACGCGCAGCAGAATTATGAATAATCTAAAGTGTTGTAAGGTTAATTATACAAAACGTTGAAGTACGTGGATTAAAAGTGATCAGTAAGAAGTTATTATAACAGTTTCAGTTTGGCGAGTGTTAAGATCAATGTATAAATGTGATAGTTAACATGTTCGACAATAAATGTGTAAAACAAATTTCTTCATCAGTGTTATATTTGGATAAAAGATTCCTTTCCGTTTACACACCCTGATCAAGAGACATGTTCGACCGAGAAATAATAGCTAGCCGGAGGACAGTAAACAAAAATTAAATCAAATAACAGTCGCATTCTTTCGAACACTAACACTGCTGCAAATTGCTAACACCAGATGGAGCTACAAACCGAACAAATGAATGACGTCACAAGATGGCTTCACATGAAGTAAACAAACATTACACAAATAACATTATAAATTTAACACTCGCACCTTGCATCTACAAGAAAATTATATGGAGAATAAGCATTTGTAGAAATAGTTTGTACAAGAGTAGAGAAAGTCATATGAGTGTAACACATCAGATTATTTTATTTTTTTTAAATGACTCATAACAATTTTGATTAAATTACCATATGTTAAAGATATTTGCAAGACAAATAAAATGTATACCTTGAATTTTATGTGAATGCCTACGAAGTCCCCTTCATTCTGATTGGCCTTTGTGTAATTGATAAATCACAGAGATAAACTACACAAAAAATACAGATCTCATCAAGCCACAAAATTTATGTTAAATAACATTTCTTTGGAGGGTTAACCAGTTCCTAGATATTTTTGTTATAAGTTTGAATTTTCAAATACTTATGCTTTTTTATATATTAAGCCGCTATTCATTTTTTATCATGATCATACAAGCAGCATGAAATATTCATTGTTTTAAAAGTCTGGCTATCGCTTTAGAGTATCCTTTTTACACTTACAATGAAATGTGCACATATGTGTGAAAGTTTATCCCAATTAACAAGAAATAAATATGATAAGCTTTTGTAAAAATAGTTTATAGAAGAGTGAGCACAGAAAGTCACATGAATGATATACATTAGATTTTGTCTTATGGTTTCACATTTATATAAAGCTTGATGAGAATGACAAGAGCTTAACTGGCTATTTACAGAAATTTCTTATGCAAATGTCCCCACGTATGACATATTTATCAAAGTCTCTTGAAAGACATTTGTAATAATACAACAAGCATGTTGTAAAAGAATTCCATAAACATTATCTTGCATCCTTAAAAGCATGAAATTTGAGGTATATTAGAATGTGTGCTTCTTGGCTATGCTGTAAACACAATGTATACATGCATATACACATCCTGTTCATGTTCTAGAATACCATTTTTCTTTCTTTTTCCAATTAAGGGTATCTTAAAGCATGTACTTCCATGAAATTTCAACATCAAAAATTTTAAGTGACATGCAATATATCTACTGGACTGACATCATCCAACAGCTGGTAATACTTGGAAAATCATATAGGAGGCTATAAATAAATAATTATTCTTAAGACATATATTGATTTCATGTAGACCAAACTGCTTGTACCTAGTAAATATATTGCAACTATATTTTTATTAATTATATATATTTTCCATTAATTATATATATAATAACAAAAAATATTGCAACTAGTTCTTTTACAATTGTGAAATGTTAGAAGAATAAGGGTCATTATTATTGGGTAATTTCTACAGGTATGATATCTTCCTTAGCAGACAACACAATGCTCTACAAAACTGTAAGAATTTAACACATGGGACTAATCAAGCCATTTATGCACTGTTATTCTGCTCTTTGAACACATGTAGAAATATACCCAACAGGTCTAGGTTATTCGTTAGATGTCTATAGGTTCAAATCAAAGTTTAGTGATGTAAATAATGTTACTCTATCGCAGGAAAGGTTAGCAGCTTTCCTTGTGTACATTACTGTTAAAACCTAAACTATGTCAAAACCAATTTTAACTAACAAAAACTGCTTTAGACAAATCTTACTAGTTAAAACTAATTGCATTTAATTGAATATGTGATCTTAATGAAAAAATTCTGAAATTCTTGTTTAAAATT
The DNA here is from genome assembly GCA_030765065.1 of Deroplatys truncata. Classification (NCBI taxonomy): domain Eukaryota; kingdom Metazoa; phylum Arthropoda; class Insecta; order Mantodea; family Mantidae; genus Deroplatys; species Deroplatys truncata. The sequence continues at coordinate 110,158,881 of CM060979.1, forward strand.
GGTTTTATTTACATAAATCTCATACAAATTAGTTGAAGTAGTTCAACCTGTGTAATTATTTATTTGCGACAATGTATTCTTGAAAACTGCTGCAGATTTTTACGTAAGATGAAAGTCAGCTAATATCAATGAATGCTGAAGGAATCCTTTACCAATTTGGTATTTTTGCAGAAGATTTCTTTCCATTTCTGGTATTAAGTAATTTCAATTTTTTCATACTTGCACAAATTATTTTGAAAAACTGTTGCTTGTACCATTTCATCCCTCTAACCACCAAACTCTAGAATTCATTACAGCTAATTCCATTTGTTAAAATTAATTTCCACTAGTTAAAACTAACTTAGATGGAGTCTGCATTTATACAGTAACAAAACAGTAATAGTGCCTAAGACAAAATAAATGAGCAGCAGCCAGAGAGGGAGTTCAATTTCGAAAACATTGGAAGCATTTGTTGACACTGCATTCACAGTACACAATTTAATACCACCCCACATTCATCTCAAAGCTATGCAATAAGTGGGAAGATGCCTTTTAGTTTGGTTATATGCATGGTATCGGAAGAGCGAAACACATGTGACTCGTAATGAAACAACTTGGGTTCGTATCCTTGGTGTAATACTTTTAATTTGTTAAATATTGGCAATGCCATGTTTTCCATGCATAAAATATCTATTAATTTTAAGATATTCATGCATAAAAACACAAAACAAATTATCTTTTAGTTTTCAAAATAAATGCCATATTAGAAGAATTCTAAAGTGAAAATCTAAACCAAATACTTAAATAACTTAATATCGGATGTGCAAACTCTCTGTCCCATTCTTCACTTATAAATGGCACTGGCATGGTCATGCATGCGCACCTCATAGCCTTGGAGTTCTGCATTATATGCTAGCAATTATACTGACTTTTGCTATGGCTCATAAAGACTAAGTACAAGGAGTTGGTAAATGTTGCTGGATACTCTGTGTCTCAGGCTGCAAGAGCACTTAAGTCCATATACCATATATGGGTGTGATTGAGGAAGGGATTATTCGTCATTGACCTGGTACGGGTCGAAAACCTTTGTCCACTCATCAACAGGACACTGCACTTCTAGAAGAGGCAGACAGCAATCCCTTCCAGCATGTGTCTACAAATTAGAATTCTAATTTCCCAGGGTTGAACCACAAAGTCGTGCGTCATTTGACTATAGCAGGGTTCTTGCAAAGACAAGATATAACAGTGATTGATTGGCCTCCTTGCCCACCAGATTTGAATCCTATTGAAAATGTTTGGGCAGAAGTGAAGAAAGTTTTGGAGTTAAATTAGTCTGCAAGACAAAAGAGGTTGTGTGAGATCAAATACAGGATGCTTGGGAGGAAGTATCCTCTTGTGAAAATTTGACTAGGCATTTGATATCAACCATTCCTCGTAGAATGAGGGCAGTAATAGAAGTAGAGGGTTTACACACCCGATATGAAGTTATTTCTATTTTTACTTCCTTTTACATTCAGGAATATAATATTTACTTATTTCATATTTAGTTTCAAAACGAAAAGAAGTGTGTTTCAGTTTTTGTGTGTGAGCATAAATGCCTTGAAATCAAATAAGCCTTGGCAATTGGAAATTATATAATAATATGGTAATAAACATTTAGTTTTTCTGCCCAAGAAAAAAGAAGAATTATGCTCGGGATACGAATCTCGGTTAGGTCTCCTTGCTACATACCTGCTTATAACCACTCGGCTGTTAGTGCCTATTCAGTAACTGGGATTCAATATGAAAGATGACAGTGGAACAAAGCTAAAGGCACGCATCCTGAGTTACCATTCTATACCAGCCTCAGAAACAATTTTAACTTCGACAAATATACACTTAGAGATTCTGCTCATTTTGCCTGTCTTAGAATGTACATAAAATTGATCAACCCATATACATATTATACAATACAGGGTCAAATCTGAAATCTTTAGTATTGGAACAAAAAAAAAAAAAAAAAAAAAAAAGTAAATAGCATAGTCACTCATATATGTCATTACGCATGTCATCTGGACACCTTAGTGTATGTTCCAGCATCCTGTGGAAGTTACACATTTTTCTGATAAATACTGCAGACAAATGCAACTCAGAAGTGCCCTTCTTTCGGACAAGAAAACATCCAGTGCACCAGAAAAATTAGTATAAGCCTAAGTCTAATATTATCTGCATCCTAATAATATTTATGCTACTAATATGTACATAAGTACCTATTCACCAATGTTTGTGCTTGAATGGCAATGGCCAAATAACAGAAGTATGAGAAATTAGATCCATCATCTTTAGCAAATTTAATTCAGTTTTTATGGACCTATTTAAGTATTATGCAATAACACCTGGTGTTTAAGTCTCATCACTTCTATTAAAGTATTAATATCGTTCAAGTCAACTTGTGAAAGAAAACCTTTTGTTTTTTCCAATGCAACAGATATGGTTCTTCCTTCAGGGACTACAACTCCAAGAACTTTCCTCAACTATAACAGTACACCTGACATTAGATCCAGCTCTTACAACATATAAATAGCAAATTGCACGAAGTCCTATGGAATGATGAAAGCAGAAGAGAAAGAGTAACAATAATCTGCAAATTAGTCAAATGTGAGGATATTTTACCTGTAGCTGTGGGCATTGCAGAACTGCACCCCAGTTTCTCCAGAAGGTGAGTGGCCCAGTTCACATTGGTTGCTCGAGCCAGGCTTCTGCCCCTCTCCCCACTCCCCTTGTCAAACAACACGAACTGAAATTAAATATGGCATAGAAGTTTGGCTCTTTATATAAAAAAAAATTTGTAACCTCAAAATATAAAATGCTTTGATTTTTTTAATAAAACAGAGAGAGGCAGCAATAATTTTATTTACTGATACACAGAGATATATTTGAGAAAATTTGAAATCATTCTATTACATATTTTAATTCTCTGCTTATGCATAACAGTCACTATATTTTTTAACTATTATGTATATAATTAATTGAAATTAATTACACTTTTTAGAGACCTTAGCCTGGTCTTGGTAAGCTTTTAATGTAGAGTCAACTGAAAAATTCAATGCCATAGCCAGGATTTGAACACAGTTCTCCCGCTCTCCGTATGGTTGCTCTAACCATTGAGTTACTGTGACAACATGCCGGTGGAACATTGAATTCCCCAATTGACTCAAGTTGTTTCCCAGATAGACCACCAAGGCATCTCACTAGAGATGACAATCTCAATGGCGACCTGCCATCGTAAGTACTTTGATACTGGGTGCTTATGAGTTTCTTAAGTTTTTTTTAATTATTATGCATGTAATTAATTGATATTAATTATACTTTTTAGTGACCTTAGCCTGGTCTTGTGAGTGTTTAATATAGAGTCAACTGAAAAATTCAATGCCACAGCCAGGATTTGAACACGCCAGTGGGACATTAAATTCCCCAATTGACTCAAGTTGTTTCCCAGATAGACCACCAGGGCATCTCACTAGAGTTGACAATCTCAATGGCGACCTGCCATCGCAAGTAGTTTGATACTGAGTGTTTAAGGGTTTCTTAAGATTTTTCTTTCTTTTTGACTCTACATTAAAAACTTGCCAAGACCAGGCTAAGGTCTCTAAAAAGTATAATTAATTTCAATTAATTATATACATAATAATTAAAGAAAAATAAAATAAAGAAAGAAAGAACCTTAAGAAGCCTTGGTGGTCTATCTGGGAAACAACTTGAGTCAATTGGGGAATTCAATGTCCCACCGGGCTGTCGTCACAGCAGCTCAATGGTTAGAGCAACTGCATGGAGAGCAGGAGAACCATGTTCAAATCCCAGCTGCGGCACTGAATTTGTCATTTGACTCTACATTTAAAAAAAAAATCACTATTCTCTTATAATTTCGCATGATTTTCTGGCAAATGTTTCAAGTGATGGAGCATAACTTACTTCTCCAGTGTTGCAATTAAATTTCTATCATTCACTTACTTCTAGCCAAAAAAAATCATTAATATCAAAATATTTTAATAACCAAAAGAAATTTTAGTTTGTTCAATATCATAAAATTAATTGTAACAATATTACTGGATTTAAGTTATAATGCTCATACAGTGTTTCACATACAATACTTGTGCTGCATTTCTGTAACCTAAAGTGTGTTTAAGGTTGTGATGTAATTTATAATAAAAATCACATGCATCTTGTTACGTCTTGGGTTCAAGGTGGCACAAAGTGTTTGGTCTACAAGCAAATTTCTGCATTTAAGTCCCCTTTCAAAATAAATCACTCATCTTGAACCAACAGCAGCGCAATCCAAATTTAATGTCACTGCGAAACACTTTATTAACAAAATGTGAATTTTCAGAACACCAACAGTAGCAGTCCTGAGTATATGCACGACTGTAAAAGTGAAACTACAAAAACAAATCAAGCTGTGGGTGAATTTCATCCAATTTTTCTTGTGCTTAAACTATGTTTTCATCCACCTTTTTTGTTTTTTTAACCCAAAGATTCAAATTTGTGCATTAAACTATGAAACATGGTTCCAGAACAAGTCAAATTATTAGGACATTTCGGAATTAATTCTGCAAACAACACTGACTGGTTAAAACATACTCCAGCAGTGTCAATTCTCTCACAATGTTGACAGACCATACATAATATTCTGCTAAGGGGTGGGGAGGAAACAGTTTTAGAGTGCCAATGGCTGCAATTCCCTAGGTACCGTAACTATATATGTATTGTAATGAAAAGAAGCTAGAAACAGTGATGTGTATTGAATTTATTTAAAGGTGAGTCGAAATTGTTACACTAACATCACTTAAGTTTACTCACTTAACATGTTTCGGGAAACCGTTGTTCCCATCCTCAGAAGGTTAACTCGACTGGCCCGTGTTGTTGGTGTTTCCGTTTTTTGGACTGGATCCTGTGGTGGCATCTTGTGGTGGAGAAATGTACTTCCAGAGAGGATTTGGTGGCGGCAAATCAAAATTCATTAGATGTGTGTTGTGTTTTAGAATGGTGATCTTCTCCCATGCATCTAATTCGGCTGCAAATTTGGCTGGTTTGACTAATGTAATATTGGGTTTGATGTTGTGATTGGTGATCCAAAAATGGTGTGAAACTGCAGATTTGTCCATTTGTTTGTATTTAATACATCTCATGTGCTCCTTTAGCCTAGTTTCTAAGTTTCTTTTTGTCTTACCAATGTATACTTTATTGCAATCTGAACAATTGATTTTATAGATTCCAGCTTTTTTGTCTTGTGGAATGGGGTCTTTTAACTTGTTACAAAGTAATTTCTCTATGTTAAATTTGTTCTGTGGGGCTAGGCTGATGTTATGTTTCATGAAAATCTTCTTAAATTTGTGAAATGTTCCTGGGTGGTATGTGAATTTCTTGAACTTTAGTTCTTTATCTTGCTGGCTGAGATTAGTTGTGTTTCTGATGTGCATCTGTCGTTTGAATTTTGCAATTTTTTTGTCAATAGTTGCTTTGTTGTACCCATTATGTATTGCTGTGTCTACTATATGCTGGTATTCTAACTGGTATTCTTTTTTATTTAAGGGGGTATATACCAGTCTATGTGTTAGGCTGTTTAGTACTGCATGTTTGTGTGTGGTTGGATTGAAACTCTTATTTTTTATGTAATTAGTAGAGTGTGTTGGCTTCCTGTATATGCCAAAGGTTAGGTTCTTTTGTTCTCTGATGATTTTTAGGTCTAAAAATGGTAGCATGCCTTCTTTTTCTATTTCTATGGTGAATTTTATTGATTGGTTCTGTAGGTTTAGTAAGGCTAAGGAGTCTTGTATGAACCTATTAGGGACAACAGCGAAGATGTCGTCAACATATCTGTGCCAAACTTTAAACATGTATGGAAAGGAAGTTGTTATGTGTATTTCTAAGTAGCTCATAAATAAATCTGCCAAGAAGGGTGAAAGTGGGTTGCCCATGGTTAGACCAGTTGGTTGTTGATAGAACTTCTTATTGAAACTAAAACAATTTTGTGCAATGCATAAATTGGTAAGTTGTATGAGGTCTTCTATTTCTTCTTCAAGTAGGTTAGTCTGCTGTAGCCATTTCTTTAATTGACGCAGGAGTTGATCTGTAGGGACACTTGGAAATAGTGCAGTGACATCAAAGGAAACTAATCTGTCTTCTGGTTCGAGTTCCAGGGATTTTATCTTCTGTATTAAATCTTCTGAATTCATTATGTTTTTGCTGTTGAATTTTGGTAGTGAAGAGAATCTCTGTACTAACCATTTTGCCAGTTTGTAGGTAGGAGAATCAATATTGCTGACGATTGGTCTCATCTTATTACCCGGTTTGTGTATTTTAGGTAGAGCATACATTCTTGGTAAAATGGGGTGGTCTGGTTTTAATCTAGATTTATCAGTGTCTGTTATAGTTTTGCTTTCCTGGATGGTTTGATTGAAGGCTTTTAAATGTGATTTTAATGGGTCTTCTTGAATTTGTATGTAATTTTCTTGTTGCAGCATATTTTCTACTCTGGTAATATAATCATCTTTTTGAAGTACAACTAGTTTATTTCCCTTGTCAGCTTTTGTGTATACTACTGGTTTTGATTTTAATGTTTTGATCACATGTTTGGTTGGGAAATTGTTATGTTTATCTGCTTGTATTTCTTGGAGAACTATTTCACATTCTTTTTTTATAGTGGTTTTACTATTTTCATTTAGGTTGTAAGTAGCAATCTCAATGTCTGCGACTATTTCATCGGTTGTTTTTGTGTAGCCAACACATGTTTTTAGGCCAAGGTTTAATACCGATAATTCTGCTTTGGTGAAAGTTACATTTGAAAGATTAATTACGTCAGAGTATGGCGTCGTTTTTTCATTTTTTAGGTTAGGTTTATATGAATGTTGCTTCCGGCGTAGTATGTCTAGTTTTTTCTTTAATTTCAGCGTTTTTGTTTTCATCCTGTAGCTAAGAATAGTGAGGAATTTTGATTGCATGTTTTGCCAAAGTGGATAGCCGAGTGTGTCCGTTAATTTAAGGTGAAGAGCATATAATTCCAGTTCCAATTTTTGTAATTTTGCGTAGTGGTTGTTTCTCTCAATTATTATTACTTTTTTATCGGCTGATGTTTGGTGTTTGCTGTTTTTGTCGTATTTTACAATTCTCCTTACAAACTTTGGTGTGACTTTGTTTTGTATGCATAGGTTTAAAAAACGGATGTCCGCAAATGTGTTTTTTCTTTTTTCTTCAATTTTTTGGTATCTTTTGATGTCACTTTTTATTCCACTGAAATCTGTATTGAAATTTAGGGTTTCTAATCTTACCTTGTTTTTTGTTAGTGTAACAATTTCGACTCACCTTTAAATAAATTCAATACACATCACTGTTTCTAGCTTCTTTTCATTACAATACATACGTAATTTATGACCAACAAGTCACAAGAAGCAAAATTTATAATTGGCCACCACGTGGAAAAGATGCAAGTCATGGCAAAAAACAAGGTAAGATTAGAAACCCTAAATTTCAATACAGATTTCAGTGGAATAAAAAGTGACATCAAAAGATACCAAAAAATTGAAGAAAAAAGAAAAAACACATTTGCGGACATCCGTTTTTTAAACCTATGCATACAAAACAAAGTCACACCAAAGTTTGTAAGGAGAATTGTAAAATACGACAAAAACAGCAAACACCAAACATCAGCCGATAAAAAAGTAATAATAATTGAGAGAAACAACCACTACGCAAAATTACAAAAATTGGAACTGGAATTATATGCTCTTCACCTTAAATTAACGGACACACTCGGCTATCCACTTTGGCAAAACATGCAATCAAAATTCCTCACTATTCTTAGCTACAGGATGAAAACAAAAACGCTGAAATTAAAGAAAAAACTAGACATACTACGCCGGAAGCAACATTCATATAAACCTAACCTAAAAAATGAAAAAACGACGCCATACTCTGACGTAATTAATCTTTCAAATGTAACTTTCACCAAAGCAGAATTATCGGTATTAAACCTTGGCCTAAAAACATGTGTTGGCTACACAAAAACAACCGATGAAATAGTCGCAGACATTGAGATTGCTACTTACAACCTAAATGAAAATAGTAAAACCACTATAAAAAAAGAATGTGAAATAGTTCTCCAAGAAATACAAGCAGATAAACATAACAATTTCCCAACCAAACATGTGATCAAAACATTAAAATCAAAACCAGTAGTATACACAAAAGCTGACAAGGGAAATAAACTAGTTGTACTTCAAAAAGATGATTATATTACCAGAGTAGAAAATATGCTGCAACAAGAAAATTACATACAAATTCAAGAAGACCCATTAAAATCACATTTAAAAGCTTTCAATCAAACCATCCAGGAAAGCAAAACTATAACAGACACTGATAAATCTAGATTAAAACCAGACCACCCCATTTTACCAAGAATGTATGCTCTACCTAAAATACACAAACCGGGTAATAAGATGAGACCAATCGTCAGCAATATTGATTCTCCTACCTACAAACTGGCAAAATGGTTAGTACAGAGATTCTCTTCACTACCAAAATTCAACAGCAAAAACATAATGAATTCAGAAGATTTAATACAGAAGATAAAATCCCTGGAACTCGAACCAGAAGACAGATTAGTTTCCTTTGATGTCACTGCACTATTTCCAAGTGTCCCTACAGATCAACTCCTGCGTCAATTAAAGAAATGGCTACAGCAGACTAACCTACTTGAAGAAGAAATAGAAGACCTCATACAACTTACCAATTTATGCATTGCACAAAATTGTTTTAGTTTCAATAAGAAGTTCTATCAACAACCAACTGGTCTAACCATGGGCAACCCACTTTCACCCTTCTTGGCAGATTTATTTATGAGCTACTTAGAAATACACATAACAACTTCCTTTCCATACATGTTTAAAGTTTGGCACAGATATGTTGACGACATCTTCGCTGTTGTCCCTAATAGGTTCATACAAGACTCCTTAGCCTTACTAAACCTACAGAACCAATCAATAAAATTCACCATAGAAATAGAAAAAGAAGGCATGCTACCATTTTTAGACCTAAAAATCATCAGAGAACAAAAGAACCTAACCTTTGGCATATACAGGAAGCCAACACACTCTACTAATTACATAAAAAATAAGAGTTTCAATCCAACCACACACAAACATGCAGTACTAAACAGCCTAACACATAGACTGGTATATACCCCCTTAAATAAAAAAGAATACCAGTTAGAATACCAGCATATAGTAGACACAGCAATACATAATGGGTACAACAAAGCAACTATTGACAAAAAAATTGCAAAATTCAAACGACAGATGCACATCAGAAACACAACTAATCTCAGCCAGCAAGATAAAGAACTAAAGTTCAAGAAATTCACATACCACCCAGGAACATTTCACAAATTTAAGAAGATTTTCATGAAACATAACATCAGCCTAGCCCCACAGAACAAATTTAACATAGAGAAATTACTTTGTAACAAGTTAAAAGACCCCATTCCACAAGACAAAAAAGCTGGAATCTATAAAATCAATTGTTCAGATTGCAATAAAGTATACATTGGTAAGACAAAAAGAAACTTAGAAACTAGGCTAAAGGAGCACATGAGATGTATTAAATACAAACAAATGGACAAATCTGCAGTTTCACACCATTTTTGGATCACCAATCACAACATCAAACCCAATATTACATTAGTCAAACCAGCCAAATTTGCAGCCGAATTAGATGCATGGGAGAAGATCACCATTCTAAAACACAACACACATCTAATGAATTTTGATTTGCCGCCACCAAATCCTCTCTGGAAGTACATTTCTCCACCACAAGATGCCACCACAGGATCCAGTCCAAAAAACGGAAACACCAACAACACGGGCCAGTCGAGTTAACCTTCTGAGGATGGGAACAACGGTTTCCCGAAACATGTTAAGTGAGTAAACTTAAGTGATGTTAGTGTAACAATTTCGACTCACCTTTAAATAAAAACCGTAACTATAGCTCAACATAAAGTTATTAGATTAAAGTTATTAGTGACAATTAGGGCCTGGAGTCTTAGAATTTGAACTATTTTTTTTCCTTGTCATTTAATCACCTATTTTCAGGATTTTAATATGTTTCACACTTCGTGGAGCTACATATAAATATTTCATAAGACCTGAAAACACCTAATGAGGCTGTGGCCTAAAATATCTTAAATCATTGTTTTTAGTTCTTCAGATGATAAATACATAGTGAAACCTTATTAACACATTCCTCAAGAGCATGTTTTATTAATTATCATGTTATAATTTTTAAGTCCCAATTCTCATAGTATTTAATTGATGTAAAAATACCTCATTTGTCATCGGAAATTTTGCTACTTTCGTTTAGTAAAACACATTTTTTCTAATCTGAAGAAATTTGTTGTCCACCCCTTGTGGAATGTAGACCTTTTCAAAGATAACATGCCTTGCTCTTGACCACAGAGCAGGTAAAAGTTGCAACTAGCAGGTTGCATAACTTTGAACAGTCCAATGCTTTAAAATGAGTATTCAATAGTATGTTTTATATTCTTGTCCCCTGGAGAAACGTATTAATGAGGTTTCACTGTATTTACCTGAGGATCCTACTGTTGTGGCTTCCTTTGCATATACAGTGCCTTTGTTTTATGCCAAGGCCGCAGATCAAGTGAATGCACGCTCCTCATACAGTCTACTGCACTGCAGGGTTTTCCGTTCCGTAACTCCCGCGTTACTTACTCACGAGTGTTAGTAACATATGTAATGAGAACTAAACTTGTTATAAAAGTTGTTGAAAGTGGTGTCCATCTGTGCAAAGACATTCTTGACATCGTCAGATGAAATTACCATTCACTTGTATAAGTTCTTCTTTCATAATGTTCATAATTTCTGCTTTTATATTAATCTTAAGTTCGTCTATGGTGTTGGAATTGTTCCTATAAACTTTAGTTTTTAGCGTTTAGCAATCCTGTTGTTCTAAATTTATTGGCAAAACATCTCACAGTATCTATATGGGAACTGGATAACCAGGAAATTGCTGCTAAAATTGTCTGCACACCTGTCTATATGATTCAGTTTTCACATATGTATTGTACATAAAAATACACTGTTCAAGTATGAATTTGTTGGCAGGCATTTCCATGGACTAATAAGTGAATAACATTCCTACGGAAATCACACACAACACACGTATTGTTGAAACTCTTCACAACACGAAGACAAAGCAATGACTGAGACAGATCACAGCTGATAAACGTACTCTTGACATATCCTGCACCACTGCTGTACAGTGGCATAATACTGAGGTCACTGCCGACTCAGACAATTTGCATATAAGGCGGTTATGGCCTTGGCATAAAATGAAAGCACTCTATCAAGGCACATAATGAGTATGTACCAGAAAATGAAACCCTGTCATTCAAAGAGGCTTTGGATATCATTGCCAATGTTTCCAGAAAACAAGTACCCAGACCAATGGGAGTTGCATTTTCTTTAAAGCTGCAGAGAATTATTAAATGCAATCCTGTCTTTTAAGACATGAAGTTGATTTGTTCAGTACTGCAGAGAGAAAAATAAGCAGGAAAATTAATACCGGAACCTGTAGTATTAGCATCTAAAACCTGTACTCCAATGGGAAGATAACCTTTTTTCTTCAACATAAGTGTCTGCTACATTGATAACAGGAAATAATTCATGCCAGAAAATTTGGGCATATATGCAGTTATCTACTGCAACACAAAGAAAACGAAAAAAACAAAAAAACAAAAAAAAAAAAAAACAGAGAAACAGTGAAATCTATTATATACATTTGTTTTTTTGTATATAGTTTTTGGTACGGTAAACTTTTGTAAAATATGTACCTTCAAATAAATCTTTCAACAGAAAAACACAAAGTAATAATAGGCAATCAATCGTTCATGCCAGATAATTATTTGAATATGCTTTTAATTATCTACTGTGTTGTTAAAAAATACAAACAAAAGATATAGTAAAATATACTCTGCGTTTTATGATGGTTATTAAAGAGGTGTACTATTGCGAAATAAGGTTTTAAATAAACATTACTAAAATAAGAAAACAGAAAAAATATTAATGCTAGCATTTATTCATAAAAACCTATTTTTAGTGTATGAAAACCTAACTCATAGTCATGTAGCCCAAAATAAGAAAAACAGAAAATTATTCGAGTTAGTAATAATGATTTACAGAAATTCTAAAAAAAAAACCTATTTTAATAGTATAGGAAATCTAAAACGAAGGCTAATGAGGACTTAAAAATACCGGCCCTAGTTATAATAAATTTTTTTAAGCAGTCATTCATACAAAATGTTTGGTATGAAATTTATGGCATTATATATCTAGAACTGGGCATATTTATGCAAAAACTGCACATTTAAGTTTGCTATTGTATATTAATGGTGCTTGTAAGAAAATTCTGAGGGACAAAAAAACAACTAAAATAACACTCTGGAGAGGAACAGCAATGCAATGTTGCTCGAGCAACACAACATGTAAACTGCTAGTATGCAAACACACAACACTTCCAAAAACACTTGCTAAAAAGTTAAGTAATGCTTGTTTTTAAACTATAGACAGCTCAACTATAATTACAAAAGTTTCAATTGCATATGTTTTCAAACTTGAATTAATTATGGGTTATCACTAGGTAAAAAATTTCTGCATAGTCTATGCAGGAAATCATTAGTAGGTATTTCTGAACATGGTGCCTTCCATGCACATTTGTTTTTAAAAACGAAAAATGATAAGTTTATCCCTTGACATTTCTGAACATTAACAAATGCTAAGAAGGCAAACGACAAAACATAAGAACAAGAATTTACATACTACAGAAATTGGAAGAAATTTGTCTCCAACATTTGATGTTCAAATTTCAACTATTTACAAAACAAACAACAAAAATAAAAAAATAAATGAAAGAGGGACTCAAAATGTAGCAAAAACTTATTTCAGACTCTCTGAAGATAGAAACTCATGGCAATGTATACCTTAGAGCTATTAGCAATAAGTAATTCACCATTTCTGCAATGCTAGTAGTAAAATATTTCATCAAATTCTCAAGCCAGAGGCGTAACACACCTTTTCCTTCTCTTTACTTCCTTCGCAGTGGTTATCCAACTTCTTTGGCGTATCCACAATTACAGAAGAGGTATTCACATCACTTCCGTACAACACTTTCATTGGTTAGCGTTTAGGTCTGAAAAGAACAGAACTTGAGTTACACACAACAATGAGAGATCAGAGTCCACATAAAATAAAAAGAATGATTCACTTTCATTGTATATCACTACATGAATGCTACCAAGAGCTATGGTATACTTAGAGGTATTAGCTTATGCTGATCTGTCACATGAATTGCAAGTGTATGCATTTTAAAGATAAACGCAATAAGGTGCATAGAACTGAATTTCATTCTCACATGCTGCAAGGGAGCAAAAAACTGTACCACTGTTAAAAAAAAAGGAAAAGAAATATATTTACGAGGATTAGTCAGAAATTAATGCCTATTTTTTGTCCTTAAATACATCAGTTATGTAAAAAATTCGAATTTGGCACGATTTCTCAAAACTACTTCTGCAATCACTGCAATAACAGCTTCCCAAATCATCAGGTGGCAGAACTGCAGTCTGTTATAAAATAGCAGACATCAGTGTATGTATCAGGCAGCAATCTATGATAGAATTCTTGAATGCAGAAGGTGAAAACCCATTTGCATTCATGAACTGAAAAATGCTCATGGAGATGTAACAGTAGACATCACACTGTTACACGATGGGTTTGTCAATGTAGAGAAGCTGAAGGACAAACATCATTCAGCAAGTTGATGAGATCATTCACCAAGACCGCCGGGTAACAACAGATGAATTGTCTCATGCTATCCATTGGTAAAGGCAGTGTAATGGGAGATTATTGAAAAACTGGGTTACTCAAAAGTTTGTGCATGATGGGTACCAAGAACGTTAACCGACCATAATAAAGAGACAAGAAAAACAATAGCCTCCAATCTCTTGCAGCGCTTCAATATGGAGGGAAGGCATTTTTGGCTAAAATTTTTTTTAAACATGAATTGAAGAGGCAGTCATGGAATGGCATCACACACCCTCACCGAGGAAGAAAAATTCAAAACTGTGCGATCACCAGGGAAAGTTATGGCAACAGTGTTTTTGAATGAGCAGGGTGTCATTCTGGTCAAATTTTTGGCCTCAGGGGTGCGAGTAAATTCTGTCCAGTACATCAGCACCCTCAAGCAGCTTAAAGCACGCCTTCAACGAGTTTGCCCATCAATAGCTATGGCAGATGTTCTTTTGTACAACACAAAACCACACATTAGTCTTTGCACCACTCAACAGATTGTGCAAATTGGATGGGAAGTCTTGCCCCATCCACCATACAGCCCTGAGCTAACTCCATCAGATTTCCATCTATTCAGGTCATTAAAGGAAGCTCATCGTGGGATTCACTCTGAAGACTAGGAGACCTTGAAAATGTCTGTACGCCAATGACTAAGGAAGAAATACTGATTTTTACCACACTGGAATACATGCTCTTGTTTCCAGATGGACAAAAACAGTGGAAAAAGATGTAGATTACATTGAAAAGTGACAAATTAGGCCTGAATGTTGTGGTTATCATGCTATGTAATTTTCATTTAATTTTGTTCAAATTTAAAAGAGAAAAAAAAAATAGGAGGCATTACTTTCTAACCAACCCTCATAAATGGGAATGAAAAAGAAAGGTCAATAGGCAAGGTTCTTTGGAATAATGGAAAATGTGTCCCATGTGTTATTAAATTTCCAGATATTTAAAGAACCTATACATCTTCTATCATGTTGCAGTCTTACACCTACACCACTGAGTTCAAGAATTTGTACATATTTTTGAGATAAACAAACCATTATTTATGGAGTAAGAGTAATTCAGATATAATTAACTTAGAATAATCCCAGTATAAACTTATTTAAGTTGTCGCCAAATAGCAGGAATATTGAAATTACTCTTTACAAAATCAGCTGATTTTTGTCCAAGAGGGAATAATTCTACAATTTTCAACAACAAAAAAAAGAGAGAGAGACAAATGTATATCTAATTTAACAAAAACTACAAAATGCAAAGTACTCCCTGAATTACCTCAATATTCCAGTAGATATAATTTGGCAACCACTAGAAAAGTGCTTTACATATTTAAATCCAAGATGATGCTCCACTAAATATCAACAAAGTATATGTTTCTATCAGTTATCAGGATAATCATTTAACTCAGTATCACTCATTAAATAAATTGCAATTAAGCCCAGCAACACAAATTTCTAAAATCAACCATAGAAAGCATACATTTTCAAACACGATTCAATCATTAGAAAACATAATTTCAAACAAAGTTCAATCACCAAAAAACCAAGCAGTGAATTAAAAGACTCAGAAATCCTTAGCAGCCTTCTTTTAGTATGTATTTGGGTACATATTTTCCATTTTTATAACTGTAAACCACATGTCAACTGTCCAATGAAGTTTAGTAGAATCTTTTTGAACTTCAAGCAAAAGCTTTTTTTATATGTTAACTGCCAATTGCCATTACATTTAGCAAACGACTAGCCTCCTCCACTTATGTCATTTATGGCAGCAACAGTTTTGGGGCTCATTCAAAATATTTCACTTGCCCTTTAATTCATTAGAGTCCACAAACGAGAGCATGAAAATATAAAATATGATAGAATTATAAGAACAAATACCCAATAACATGAATCCTACTACTTCATTATTGCTATTTCCATTCATTTCATGATGGACGCAACTGTTCATATTTTTAAAACCTTAGGTTTTATTAACATTTAATTATCAAAACAGCAATCGAGGAAAGCTCACTACTTGTAGTTTAGCATCTAATTATCATTCCACTGTGGAGATATGGTTAGCTGCTCACATTTCTTCTTGGGAGTCTAAGCAAGGATAATAATAATAATAGCTCATAACTTTCATGTGATATCAGCATCACCAGTATGCTGATATTTTGTCATGCAGTTCTTTTACATCACAGCAATACTACCAACATGAGGTTGTTTATTTATGCATGTTCAAATGCCTGATATAATTCTGGCTCAGGTTTGAAACCACAATGGACACAGGAAGCCAGCACTCAACCAGCTGTACCATCACCCATACTTTAGGTCTGACAAGGAGTCATAAGGCCAACCAACCCTAATGTAGAGCAAAACCTCTACCAGGAACCTCATCGGATATGAAAGATATGCAGAAATTGTGCAATGTTATATTGGAACAATAAGTTTGCATAAGAGTAGTATAAAAGTGGTTCATATCTATTTTAAATTGTCTTCTGTAAAAATGTTAAGACGAATGGATATTTTGGAGAACCAAATTCTCAAGCATATTCTTGATAATCATCAGATAAACTGCTGCAATGGAAGTTAAAAAGTTAAATTGTTCGTAGGATTACAAGAAACTGAATTTCTAAATATAATGATTCCACAGCTTAAAACTTTGTCAATTTGAAACAAAGCTTTTGTCACTTCAGAAAACCTTTAAACCTGCAAGACCATTATGAGAATTACTACTCTTCCTCTTCTTATTCTTTAGAGATGATTACAGCAATCCTAGGCTATTTGTAAGTAAAAATGTTGAGTCATCTTAAATCCCATGGTAGATCTCATTAAAAGCAAGAGTGATTTTTCCATACTAAGCAACATAAGAGATTAAAGCCTAGCTTCTCCCATGGAATTCTGCAGATAATTTACTTTTCTTTCTTTTTTTCCCCTCTATCTTCAAAGCTTAATACCAACCATTCAGCACCCTCATTACAAGACATGTGTTTTTACTTGTAAATTTATGGTACACTGTTGCAGTTATCAACTGGTAAAATGTGCAGTAAATTATAAGACTTTCCTTGATATTTTAATTCAGTAAAACATGACTGCATATTTCAAAATTTCAGAATAAAAGTATGCATATACTGTCACACACATTCAAAATGTTGTTTCAATTCCATTTTGAAGAAACCTCAAACACTGAATTAATTAATTTTTAAATTTCATGTCCTCGTATGTGATCACTGGTCTATAATGTTTTGGCAAAAAGATAAATCAGCAGTAGCAAGGTTATTTTTGGGAAAAAGCTCATGATATTGACAACAAAGAAAAGCTACTAAAATCTGTGAGGGGGATCATCAAACTAAAAATATAAGAAAAGATTTCTTTTTTTCTTCTTTCTTTCTTTTTTTTTTTTTTTTTTTTTTTTAATTGTTTCATTGGCCCCTTTAACTTCTAAGATCATATTGGGGGATTTGACTTGAGAAACAACTTACTGATGGTATTTTTTACTTTCTCTACTACGTATAGTAAGTAGGGGAAGTACTGTACTCCACCCAAAAATTCGATACCGAGATTTTACCGGAAATACATGTTTTGAGACCCCCTGAATCCAAAAAAAGCATATTTAGAAACATCTCCGTGTGTGTGTCTGTCTATGTGTCTGTGAACAGCATAACTCAGAAACGAACAGTCGGATAAACACCAAACTTGGTATTTAGGTTCAGTATCTTCCAGAGATGCGACACGAAGGTTTTCAAGAAAATCCCCCACCCCAGACTACCCTTTACATGGAACATTTTCCGAAAATTTTAATTTTCTCAAAAATGGCTCTTAACGATTTTGATTAAAATATCATATGTTTAAGATATTGTCATGACAAATGAAATGTATATCTCGAATTTTCTGGGAATGTTTTATAATTATTATATTTTTGGTTTATTTTGAAAGTTTACACTTACAGACTTAAGTTATTCTGCAAGCTTAATTTCCAAATATTTGCCTGTGGCTAAGTCATTTAAATCATCTTGCATGGTATTAAAACTGCCTTTTCTATTCTGACACTTAGGTACTTTACTCGTGAATGGCTGATTTCCCACAACTGCAGACATCTAGTAGTGGCAGTATGCAAAAACATTTGTCTTGGATTATGTATTATACAAAATTGTGTCCACTATCTACTGAACTTTACATTTCCTCAATTCAGCCCCAATGAAAATACTCAAACAAAATTTGAAATGGACTCACTTTATGTTATGAGAAATGTGAAGAGTTTATAATATTTGCTAGAAGTGGTCATCATTCTGCATTCAGGCAATAGTGAAACCAACACACCATATTTTGCAAAGTTCTTGGCATTTTACACCCACTATTTTTGTTGAATTTCTTCAATAATGTTTGCTTGCAATGCACCTGCAGTTTATTACAGTTTCACATCAGTATTGAACTCAGATACAACATGATTATTTGGCAGCCTGAAAGTCAGATTCAAAATTACAACAGAAATGGACTAAATTTTGGCTATGATGGACAGCTAAATATGGAATGTTACTCCATTACAGTATACCCAATATAGAGATCCAAAACAAGCACAAAGCAAAATAAAATCAAGACAGTCACAGTGGACATACAAGAAAGGATTTTCTAAAACGTGATGTGCCATTTTCAATCTTGCCTAAATGTGATTACACTTCAAATTTTGTGAAGCATCTTCTGGCATTATCAGAGAATTCAGATTAGGTAGCAGACAGGACCCATAGCACCTTCTATGAAAAGGTTGGCAATTGCAGCCAAGTGGCCAAGTTATGATCCAACTTTTACAGGATTATCAATGAACATAGCTACTCTAGCAGCACAATTTTATATTTTAAAAAAAAAAAAACTACTGCACTGCAATCAAACTTATTCATTGCTAAAAAATGCCACTAATTGCCACCATGAAAGACTATCTTTCTTGCACATTTAAGAGGAATACGCAAAAAGGAAAGCAGGAAAATAAAATTGCCTTTTCCAAATACAACTGCAAAAATGTGAATCGAACCAGTAAATTGCAAATCACTTGGGAGGATTGAACATGTTAAGCAATTCTACAAATCTGTAGCAAGTGTATATTGTGAAGAAAAAAAAATGAGGTGAAATACTCATAAACAAGATGGGGTAAAGAGTCATTCCATACCAAAGGACCCAATATGCAAAAAATTTTAAATATTTCAAAATAGTTGCATCATCCACATTTTTAAAGCAGAAGAACCCTTTTAATAGATACATAACTAATTTCATAAAAAATGTTAAATTATTTCATTTTTGTACACAATTGACTATGCCATTAATAACACCGCTGACAAACGAGGAAATGCATTTCATGTGTCGCCTACCCTAATCATGTGCTACTTAACATCAATTGTTATTGTGCGCCACACTTGCTGTATAGATGTTTGAGAATCTACTGTGAAATTTTGGAACAAATCAGGTGAGTTTTCGAAGCACATAATATAAAATTAAAATACAGTGATATCTCACAAACACAACACAAATCATGGTTTTATTAATGTTCATGGGAAAGTAACTTAGCATTATAAAACTTTCTGGAAGTCAAGTAATTCACATGGTCTATATTTTACTCTAACAACTTTCTCTTGTAGCATGAATATTTTGTACTCAAAGTTGTGTTGCATGTGTGACCTTAGCCTATTATCACAGCTACAACATGTTGCAATAAAAGTAATTTAAATGCCAAATGTGATGAAAATGGTATCATTCATATAAGCTAAATTTAATTTTAATAATCCTTTAACATGAATCTTTTGTTCTCAGGAACACTATTTATTTAATTATGACAAAGGTCCTAATAATTTAAACCGTTGCATATCAACAATGTCTCTTCTGAGATGTCACAACGATTTAGACACAAGCTTAAAGAGGGTCCAGTGAAGTATGAAACATACCTAATGAAAGAGGAGAAACGTTTAAATTACAAAAGGAAAAACATGCACCTCAAACTGATAAAGTGAAGTTAAAGCTAAAGGGAAAGCAAGAACGAATATGACAGCGGTGGCATAGAGAAAAACTAAAATCTTTACCTGAAACAAGTAATGAAATATTGCATCATCAACAACTTCACAATATATTTTAATTAATTATTAAAATAAGTAAGGAGCAAATCAATTGTAATCAGGTTCATACAGGAATACCATATCACCAGGGAAAGCAGTTTCTAAAATGAAGAGAGTTTACAAAACAGTACAGGAAAATGTAAAGCAGTTGTAGCAAAATTGTTAGTTTATGAATCACCAGAATTTGGGAAAAGATTGAATGTACTAAATAAATTCAAAAAAGAAGCTAGTAAACGACTGAATGAAGAAACATAGACAATGTTGTGGAGTTTTATTTCTGTGATGATAGAGCAGGGCTGAGCCAGGTAAAAAAGACTAAGTTACCATTAAGAATGTCCAAACTGTCAAGAAAGAGGTGGTACAGAAACATACTGTGATGTTGACCATTGCTAAGCCTATGAAGATTGTGACCAGCTAATGAGGTCAAATCTTGAGAAGACAAGTCTGATCCTGAAAAACGTGAAACATACTAATTTGCTTAATAACAGATGTCAATTTCCTTTAGATGACTGCTTGTGTCTGTATTTGTTTTTGTGCGAATGTGACAATGTTACAGAATAAAATGAGGTTTTTTTTTATTTATTTCAACAGTAGAGGTCCTTCTTTATTAATAATAACTAAATACTATCTATGATGCATTGCAGCTGATAAATATGTATAATCTTAACATGTCTCCAAGTGGCACACACGTAACGTTTTTTTTTAATAAAACTCAACTTAATTTTTACGTAATGTTTTCAAATTTATGTCGGATATTAAATGTTTCTGAGCAGCTTACATTATAGCACTTTAAAAGTGTATAGTTTCTTTATATCAACAAATTTCAGTCATATTTGTGATTCAATAGAACAGAACTTTAATAAAATCTTTGCGTGGGAAAAAGATGCATACAATAGTCATGCATGCAACAGGGATTGATATTTTATTTTTGTTAAGTGTATTCCTCTTAACCAGCACAAAACTTTATGGCAGACTTAAGCAGTTGCAGGTTAATATAATATATGAAAATAAAAATGTTAATTCTTAAGATGCTTTATCTACAGGATCTTATGCAAACAAATACACTGTCAAAATGTCACCCATGCAACCATGGAATGACCCCAAAGTAAATAAATAAAATGCCCAGTATTAGTTACTGAATATTGCTTAAGCTCTTCAAGGATACCCAATGAGGTGAATTGTATTCCTCTTGGAGTAATAAAAAAAAAAATTACTTTGGGGCGCGAACCTCTGACTATGTAACATAACTATATAATGTCACAATACCTTAAAACACTTGGCCATCTGAACACATGATAGTTGCAGCATTGTCTGATCTCATTAACTGCGTAATATTGTGAATTAACTTTTTTTAAACATAAAAGGGTAAAATGCATATATCTGCTTTCAATCTAAACCCGTCAGCATCCAACCATGTAGTCACACTGCTTGCTTTAGTTGGGCCCTCCCCATCCTTTACCACAATCTTTTTTGAATGCAGAACATGCATTTTACAGGGTTTTGATAGGTTAGCTACTCCTATCATGCCTTAGACCGCATGGCCATAAATCCCAATGTCGAAATCAAGTAGCTTCCAGTTATTTAGCAGTTAGTTAAATTGCTTATTTAAAAGTGCTGCACAGAACATCATATCACGTCCATATCGATGAAGGGGTTAAGGAATTGGATTTGTATGATGAGAACTGTATTAATAATCAGTCCAAGCTGTAGCCAAATCAATAATACACTCCTCAATCACAGGTCTCTGGCAGGAGTTCACAATTCATGAGGTTAAGTGCTGTTATTTCTTTCTTACTTTATCATCTCCGTATAACTGTAAATAGCCATTAATTTGATCATCAGGATAGAGAAATTAACTCATATTAACAACTACTCTTATCAGCTCTGAACTAAATCAATAGTCACAAAAAGGAAATTCCCAGAATCAGCCTAAACTACTAAATACATAAATTATTACTATTTTTACCAATTATACTTCAACTTCAAAAATACACTGCATGACTGCATTTGCCAAGTGGGAAATAGCAGTTTTCAAGAGCTCCTTACAGCAAGCACATCTCTTAAAATGAATACAGCAATATTCTAAATGGCCTCTTACAGGGTGTATGTTAAGAAATAAATATATCTTAAGACATATTCATGGGAAACTGTGCTGTGAAGCAAAATGCAGAAAACAATTTTTCACAAAAGTAAACATGCTCAAGTGTAAAACACAGAAAGTTACAAAAATCATGGTTGCACATCACTTTTGGCCCAAAAATCAACAATTTCACAGTGAATTTAAATTGTTATAAGTCTTTCAAAACCTCAAAGAATTATTTAAGAAAATTTACAGAAAAAATGCTTTATCTTCACAATAATCTAACTTCTCTGAAAGTTTTGTCAGCTTGAGTAACACCTGGAAGCCATTATGAGCATTTACCATATCATCTCCTGACAAGGAAGGTAAAAAGCCTCCAAAACATGTTCAACCTTAAAAAAGTAGTAAATTCATACTGCTCGGAAAGTTCAATCACACCTGAAAAATTCATTGCCATGACCAGGACTGAAATGATAGATTGACTGTTTGCTTACATCAAAAAGCAAGTTTGTATAAACATTAATTACCCTGGTAATCTGTATGCCGGTACTTACAGCTATGGTAGTCGTTTTGACTTATGACCTCATACAGCGAGATATCAGTGAGAGTCTCCAGTTAAGAGATATGCAAGAGAATCCAAATACCATTCTAAAATGGACTGTAACGATTGGAGGAAACTGAAATGGAATTTGCTCTTAACCAGTACATTTAATTTCTTAGCTAGCCTACCAGAAGGATGTTGTAGGTTTCGTTTTTGTCATATAAACAAGGATATGATGGTAGAGAGAAATTAACTTTCTGATGAACATTGAAAGTTTTATTGTCCTGCTGCTTTAACACATGCATGTGAATTACTCACAATAAATTAAGCAGTTATTTTTATAATTTAAATTTGTGTGAACAAAGCTCCATGAAACATGTAGAATTATTTTAGCAAATGAAGCTAGAGGAATGTAAGACTCATCTGATTAATATCACACGTTAACTTATTAGATGTTATACACAGAAAACTTTTTAACATAATTCAAATTCTGAGTGGATTGTGCAGTGGTATTACTTGTAATGTATTTTTGTATTTAACATTATTGCTTACGTAATATGTATTTACGTAAATTATTAGAACTTGAAGATCTTATATTGTGCTGCTTTTTGTTTTGTTTGGTTACATTATTTTAACTGCCCCACGTATGGGAGCCAATTTGTAACAGTATTACTTACAAATGTTTGTTTACATCAGTGTTGAAGCCATCTTGTGACGTCATTCTTTGTTAGGTTTGTAGCTCCATCTGGTGTTGGCAATTTGCGGCAGTATTAGTTTTGTTTGAAAGAATTTTAAGTTTTGTTTACTGTCCTCCGGCTAGCTATTATTTATCAGTCGAACATGTCTCTTGATCAGAGTGTGTAAACGGAAAGGAATCTTTTATCCAAATATAACACTGATGAAGAAATTTGTTTTACACATTTATTGTCGAACACGTTAACTATCACATTTATACATTGATCTTAACACTCGCCAAACTGAAACTGTTATAATAACTTCTTACTAATAATTCTTTTAATCCACGTACTTCAATCTTTTGTATAATTAACTTTACCATACTTTAGATCTTTCATAATTCTGCTGCGCGTAACTTGTGAATCTATATCCGATGTATACCGTACTAATACTTTCGACGAACTGACTGAAGACGACGTGTAGTGTACACAGATTTTTGATGAACTGAATGACTGAAGGCGACGTGTAATGTATTGAGATTTTCGATGAACTGAGCGCGATCTACCTCTGACTTGGCTTTTTATACACCCACTCCCCGATATGCCTAAAGATTATAACTGAGTTACTATTGGCTAATAAAACGCGCCAACATTAGCGTCCATTTTAATATCCAATGAAAATTATGAATACATATGCTCTAGGGAAATATTCCAGAAGATTCTCAACGGAAAAACGCGCCAATATTACGCAACTTCCTCGTTTCCAATAATGATAAACAGTTCACCCCCTCGCTGCATTATTGCACGCTATTATTGTCAGTTTCAGTAAGGCATTAAAAACTTACTTCTCAACAATAATTACAATAAACAAATATCTCAAATCAATGTCACATAAAACTGCATATTCATATTACAATCATTATTTACATTTAAGTAATTTGTGATACAAATTACTGCATCAATTGGTGACACTTTTAGTTCACTTTTATAAGCCTTCACTCAGGACATGTTTCAAGGATGTTCATCTCCATTGTCAACTGTATGTCCACTGGCATCTGGAAGGAAATCCACAAATTCAGTGTTGGTTGTAAAGCCATAGATACCTTGATGGATAAGTCATTCAGAATCTTGAAGATGGGAGAGATGCATGCCCCTGAAACACTGGTGTTACACCCACATTTCACCTGGTTTGAAGCTCAAGTTCATCTAGAGTATAACTCTAAAAACATTTAATTCCCTAATCTACCTACATTCTCAAAGGCTCCACTTTTCAGAGTGAATCCATTAGTGCAACAATGACTTAGTATTCCACTTTGCTACGCAAGACTTCATATTTATAAATAATTACATACTTTTAAAATATTCATATAATAAAATCAGAAAGTCAGTGTGTTACATTTACATTACTTTCATTATGAGTGAATGAATTTATTCTCAACTTTATAGTAATTCAATTTTTATAATACTCTTGTACAATCTCTTTGTAATACAAAAGAAACATTCACTACTTGCTAATATTTGGCTCGTACTCATGAGTTGCCAAATAGTCAAGTGGCTGGGGCAGCTTCAACACTGCAGTTATTCTAATATGAGCACCACTTTGCGCATGAAGGTGAACCCAGTACCCTTTCA
The DNA here is from genome assembly GCA_030765065.1 of Deroplatys truncata. Lineage (NCBI taxonomy): Eukaryota > Metazoa > Arthropoda > Insecta > Mantodea > Mantidae > Deroplatys > Deroplatys truncata. The sequence continues at coordinate 110,183,755 of CM060979.1, forward strand.
CTTTTAATTAGATTTTTGTAAGCTCTTATTCCCCATGTTTATTAATTTTCCTCATCTAACAAGAGTTGAATGAAAAGTAATGCCTCCACCTGCGTAACTCCTCAGCAATGACAATACTGGTACTGGACTGTTCAGTAAACTGTCCTCATTTCAGTTAGCAGGAAGCCTTAGCAATGAACGGTTATGTTGTTACAGCATAAAGAATAGAACTCTGTGCAGAATGATCGGTCAATGCGAGTTGAGCAACATGCTGTCATTGAATTCTTGACAGCAGAAGGTGTCATCCCAAAGGAAATTCATTAGAGAATGCAAGCTGTTTATGCTGATTGTCTTGATGTGAGCACTGTGTGTCTTTAGGCCAGTAGGTTTAAAGATGGTGTGGCAGGAACATCTGACTTTTTTGACAAGGAAAGAGTTTAGTTTCTGTTGTGCATAGCTAATTTTAGAATTCTCATTAAGTGTGTGCAAGTTCAAAGATGAAAATTCCACATCTGTTAAAGCAGTATTTACAGAATTAGAAAGAATTTAAAGAACCTCTTCTGTTTGTAACTCATTAACTTCTGTTAATAATTCATCATCACCATTCAGTTTTAACTCTTCATCACTACCACAATTATCTGGAGTTTTAAATAAAATTTTATGACAAGAGAAACAATTTTTCTCCTGGTTTTATTTTTAACCCTTGCTTGACATAGGCTTGCTCTATTGTGAAGTTACCACTCAAAGTGCGGGCTTTCTTCCTAGTATACCTTCCAGAATCAGTTCACACTTTGATCGGTAGTAAGCACTTTGTGGCTATGCTGTTCACATGAAAGAGCCGCCAAAACTTGAATGAAAAACACAGTAAGCCTTACACGAATGATTTAGGGCCCTAAGTTGCAAAACACAGCACAGGGTTGAGGACCCAAAGCTACAAAGTGTAGGCGAGGGCTGTTTTTTAATAAGTAGAGTGTCACGGTATTATGTTCGTGTTATCTTATTTGCTGAGCGCCTGATATTGTTTTACTATTTTGAATTTTGGGTTCTTTGTCCTCCGGCTAGCTATTATTACTCAGTCGAGCAAATATCTCTTGAACAGGGCATGTAAACGGAAAGGAGTTGTTACTAAAAGATAACACTGATAAAAGAATTTGTTTTTACACTTTTATTGCCGTCACAATTAATTAATTTCACATATTTAATCTTGATACATCCCTGACAAACTGTTATATTTTCGAATGTAACTACAATCACTTATTTGCAGCGCACTATTAATTCGCATATTTCACATTTTGTAACTAACTTTACGACACGAGAGATTCTGTAGAATTGCGTAACGTGTACTTCGTGAATGCTTCCTTAGAACTGCCTGAAGTGTAACTCGCGAGAGAGATTTCTTAGAACTGCGTGACGTTCAGCTTGTGAATGATTCTGTAGAACTGCGCGATACTTGCCATTGGCTCAAGAATTTATACTCCCTCACCCCGATATGCCTAAACATTATAATAGAGCTGCTATTGGTTACTAAATCGCGCCAACATTAGCATCTATTTTTTTAGCCAATCATAATTACTAAAACATATGCTCTAGGGCAGATGTTCCCTCTATTTCTAAAGAAAGGCACACTACCCTGACGTCATTTGTTTATCTCTTCTAATTGATAAACAACTCACCCCCTCGCTTCATTGTTACCTGCTCCTATTGTCAGTTTCAGTGAGCCCGTGTAAACTTATTTCCTAACAATGCTTATAGTTAACAAACATCTAAAATCATTCTCATTCAATAATGTTAATTTACACTACAATCACTCTGGCATTCAGTGTTGTGATATAAAATACTGCCTCATATGCCCCACTAGAAACATAATTATAAATATTTACAGCCTTTTTCGGAAATTTTATAATTCGGTTTTTAGTCTCCTGAATCTTGTAACACGGTATTTATCACTTGCACATAACACTGCACACGCATTTAACACACATTATACATTTTGCATTTTTCTCGCCACTATTCACTGGCTGGGGTCTAATGTGTTTATATACATACATCTGATATTACAAGTTTTTTTATACAGCAAATACTATACCCTGAACTGTTTAGGTCACTATTACAAAATGGTTATACTTTCTTAGGTTATTGACATAAAAATTTATACACTCAAGATTTTAAACCTGGTTCATTTTGTAATTATTGAACATATTTACCAAAATATTCATCCTCTACACAAATATATTTACATTTCTTAATTCTAGACATTATTTAACATTATCTTTGTGCTAGAGAAATGTTTTGCTTTAATTATGTTTACCCCATTTTTATTGTTTTGTACTTTATATTCACAATACTCTTTGAATCATATCTACATAGTTTTACTTTAATATGACAAATAATCATTATTACACGCTTCGTTTCAAATGTGGTTGCAGTTTACTAAGAAAATGTTCTTTTTCCCCTTTAAACATTTATTTTTGTCCTGAATTTATTTCTCCTTTCTTATGACATATATATATAGTTAACCCTCTTACATTCCAATACTTTATTCTGCGGTTTAGATTTACTTATCCTGGATGGATTTGCTTTTCATCTTCTTGGTCTTCTACTTCATCTTTACGCTCAATGTTGTATTGTTTCAGCATCTCAATATGGAACTTTCCAATGGTTTTTCGGGTTGCTGGGTTACATAATTCATGTGTGTTTGTTCCATATACTTCAACAACTTCATATGGTCCATGATATTTTAGAAACATTCGCCAATAAAGTTTATTTGCCTTATCAGACAATTTCTTAGTTTTAACCAAAACTAAATCTCCTATTTTGATCTTCCATTCTTTTCTTTTCTTCTCTTCATGTTTCCTTTTTCTTTTTATGGCTTTTTTCTTCATCCTTTCGAATGCTTGTCGAAACATCTCTTCTTCCATTTGTGGTATCGAGTGCTCATCTGGAATGGCTTCTGGAATTTTCTTACATATTGCATTTATCTTCTTTCCTAATTTAAGTTCACATGGTTTGTATCCTGTCACATTGTTTACTGTTTCGTTGAGTAGATTCTGAACGAAATTCACGTATCCATACCATTGGGTTTGTTTTCGATGACACAGCACCCTTAGGTAATTCAAAATTTCCTTAATTTCCCTCTACACTGGGTTGGAGTTCGGTCTGTATCTTGACGAAAAATATTGTTTAATGGCATTTTCTTTTAGTCCCTCCATAAATCTTTTTCCTGTGAAGGACGAAGCATTATCGCTCAATACAGATTAGATTGGTCCTTCCTCTATCACATACAACTTGAGTAGCCTATTCAAACATGCTAAACTTGTAGGTTTTCTCAAAGGATAAATTCCTACATATTTGCTGAATATATCATAACAGACAAATATATATTTGTTTCCAAATTGACTTGGAGGCATAGGACCATGAATGTCAATACTAATTACTGCTTATCCCTTATAACCGAATTAGTCTCAAATGCATATGCTGCATTTATTTGCTTTGCCTTCTGACATAGGTTGCAGCACAAGATAAATTTCCAAACTTCCTGACGCAATTTGGATATGTATAAATTTTCTAAAATCATAGAAGTCGTCCGGTCCATCCCTGAGTGTGCTAACCCTTCATGAAAATTCTTAATTAGCTCCTTTTCCATGCTTTTCGGAACCATTACCTTCCAACTAGGCATTTCTTTTCCATGCTTCTTGTATAATGTTTCATTCCGAGTTGCTACAATTTCTTTCTTTGCCTCTTCAATTAATGGTGCATTTCCTTTAAGTTCAAATAATTTTGCGTCCTCATTATGAATTTCCCCCATATTTTTCAACTTTATCATTTCTTTGCTTAAAGGAATTTCAATTGTCAATATTCTGACTTCATTTCTGGGTCTTTCAATATTCTAGGGAATTTGTGAGTTGTAGTTTAATCTTGATAGCAAATTGCTAAAGGTGTTATTCTTGCCAGGACTGTGTATAATTTCAATATCAAATGCGGATATTGCGTGAATGTATCTAGCAAGTTTTCCACTACATAATCTACACAGTTGGATAAAAGTTGGGCTGATGTGATCTGAATATACTTTCACCTTTTGCTGATAAATGTAGGTCTTGAAACGAATTAATGAAAAATAGAGTGCTCCAATTTCTAACCGAGTCACCGAAGAATTCTGTTCAATGTTTGTAAGTCCTCTAGAAGCTGTACTAATGACGTGAAACTCATTGTTGATACCTCGCTGTCCTAAAATTCCAGCGAATCCTTGCATTGATGCATCGACATAAATCTCGTATTTCAAATTTTCTCTGGGCCCCTCGAGCAATATGGACTTAGCAGAGAGTTCCTTGACCCTCTCAAAACATTTTTGATGATCCTCTGTCCATCTCCACTTGATATTCTTTCGGAGTAGCTGCCGCAGTGGTTCTATTTCAGCCGAATACCTTGGTACGAACTTACTCTGAAAGTTCAATACCCCTAAGAGACGTCTAATTTGCTTTACGTTCCTTGGTGGTCAGGTCTTCTGATCAGGTCTTATACCCCGTTCATCCACTACATAAACCAGAAAATTTATTTCCTTGACACAAAATTTTGATTTTAGTATGTTTACAGTCATACCATGTTGTTGCAGTTTATTTAACATGTAATGTACATTATTCATATGTTCCTCAAATGCTTGACTAATGATGAGGAAATCATCAATATACTTTATTAAAAAGTCGTCTGCAGAATTTCCAAAAATACTGTGGATTGCTCTCAAAAATCCACTTCCTGAGTTTTTTAAACCAAAGGGATTTACACAAAAACGGTACTGGATCCCCGAGTATTGAAATGAAGTGTAATCACGCACTGGTGGATTGAATTTCACTTGCCAATATGATACAGTGAGGTCAATGGATGTCAAAAATCTCCCTCTTGAAAGTTTCGTGATGAGTTGTTCGATTCCTTCACTTTGAAAATGGTCTGACTTCATATATTGGTTGACATATCAACCATCTAATGTTAATCTCAAACTACCATCTCGTTTAATATTCCAACAGATCAAATTTATATACTGAGAATTACTTTGCTCAATAATCCCATTTTCTAACATGCTATTTATTAGTTTTCTAGCTTTGTCCCGAAGACTTATAGGCAAATTATCATACTTATACCTATATGGTGGCACATCTTCTACCTGAAATGTATGCTGATATACGTTACATCTACCTGGGATATTACTAAATACTGAACTATTGTTCATCAAAACATTATGAAGGATTTGTTTTTGTGTATTCGTAATGTTATAAGCCTCTTCACACTTGTGTAATATTTCTTCATTTCTCCTCTCTTCCCAGTTATTATCTGTCACGCTCGCACAGTCATCTTTTGTTCAGGTTGTAAATTTCTCTACTTCCTCTGATATTTCTACTAGCTGTCGAAAATATGGCGTGGTGTTCCCTTCACATCTTGTGACTACTTGCTTTATCTGACTATTTCCATCCATTTCCATTATTTGCACAAAAAGTTCTTGATCACAAAGATTTTCCTCATCCTTTGACATCTCAATCACGGAAACTTTCTCTTTTATAAACGGTACCTTTATTTCTCTATTGTCTTTTGTCATTTTTAACTCATGTTTAAAATCTATACATGCTTCATATTCATGTAGGAAGTCACATCTAAAACTATGTCACAAATCAAATGGTTTACAATTAGAAACATAACATCGAAATTTTCTCCGCCGATAAGTATGTTAAGTAGAGCTTGTGTTTTTATGACCTGTGTCGTTCTTCCAATTGCAACACGACAAACTAAATTACTGGTGGGAAGAGCCATAATTTTGTTACCTTCATTTATCAAATTTATATAAAATTTCTGTGAACAAATTGAAGCTGATGAACCGGAATCTATAGTCGCAATAATCTTTCTCTTCGCAATTTCTATCTTAATATTATGAGGTGATTCAAAATTTTCCGCCTTACCTTTCTTTGCTGCTATCTTCTTACAGAGTGTGTGTGTAAGCATATTGTTTATTTTGGTAATGGATACTGAATTATTAAAGATGTCCTGAGAACCTACTGCACAGGGGTCTATTGACAGTTTTCCTGGTTACTTCCATGTTCATGTACGGGACTAACATTCCTAACCGACACTAAATTTATCTTATTTTCGCTCCCACTATTTTGAGTTCCCCTTCCTCGAGTTTGAAATCCTTGATTTCTGAAATTATGTCCTCTTGGCACATAATTTTCTTGCCGTTCCTCGGATCTTTCCCGGTTAGTGCTTTCCCTCCAGTGAGTGAAATTTCCCCTTTGCCTGACGTAACGCCTTCCTTGATCTTGACCTCTTTCTGGCAATCTTTCTGTCCTGAAGTAATTTATTTGTTCCTGCCGACCTGGTCTCCCATATATCCTTGGTCTTTCAAAATTTGGAGCGTATGATTGATAACGTTGCCTGGTATTATTCTCATGACGTCTGTCTTGTCCTCTGCTTTGGTGATAATGACTACCTTGGTCATTTCGTCTATCCCGCACGTCTAAAAATCTATGCTCCCACTCTCGAGATATATCTTCTTCCTGTTGTTCCAAAGCTGACATTAATTCTGTCATCTCAAAGATACTACGTGGTTTTTCAATTAATAAATAATTTTGTATCCTTAAAGGATAATGCCTTGTGAGCAAACTCACAAAATCTTCCTCATTGATCAGAGGTGACAAGTTCCTAACCTGACTTGCATGTTTTAGTAAATAATCAGTCATTGATATTCCCTCTCATGGATCAAATTGTCCATGGCTAAGCATTGCTCGTATTCTGTGCTGTACCGTAACATTGCAAAATCTGTTCATGAATAACCTCTTAAAGGATTCATATGAAATTTCGCCCCCTGATACCATTTGTAGCCAATCTAAAGTTTTCTGATCCAAACAACTTTTAACAACTATCATTTTCAATGCTTCCGGTATCTTTTTAATTTGAAAGTACTCTGACAAGTCTGCAATAAACTGTACTGGATTGGAGTTTTCATTAAATTTTGGAAGTGGCAAATCACTTAAGATGTAATTATAGTTTTGCATGTCCCTTATTCTCATATTTAAATTCTCTAACATTACTTGTGCACTCTGAGTTTCAGCTTGGGCTATGGATGAAGCCGCCGCGTCGCTCACATTATTAGTATACTTGAGGAAATACCTCTATCATTGTTCTGTGCATCAGATACATTGACATCACATATATGACCCTTGAATTCAATTCTAACCTATTTCAGTGCCTTGCAGATTTTCTATTATCTGTTCCAATTTTCTACTGTTTTCATTTTGAACAGCTTGGTGCTTGTTAATTTCAGAAGTTAGTTTTTGATCCAAATTTATAGACAAAACTTTAACCTCTTCGGACAATTTATTTCTTTGTGTTTAAGACTCCTTCTGAATTTCAAATATCTCCCCTCTGAAATTAACTTGCACCTGAATTAAATCTGCATTCGTAGCCTCCATCATCTCTCTTAGCTCACTTGAAACGCTATTCATTCGGCTACCTAACTCAATACATTTTACATCAACATGCTCAATTTTATTACTAAGCTCACTTTTTTGGTTAGATATTTCCCTGCTCATATCTGACATTTTCTTTGAAAATTTTCCTATCTCACTTGCTATTATTTCCTGATTTTCATTTCTCATTCTTATCATACTGCTATCTAGCTCCATAAATTTCTTTTCAATTTCTTCCCTGTTTTGTTCTAAGCTCTTACCAATATCTTCCATATTTTGATTTAATTTTTGCTCTAATTTCTCAATTCTCTTATCCATACCTTCCCTCAATTCCCTATTATTTTCTATTTGGTCTGTAATACTCTTATTTAATGTTTCACCAATATTTCTCAGCATTTCCATCATCATACCAGCATAAAAATTAACATTTCCTGGTATTCTATTCTCACTTTCTTCATTAATATTTCCTCCCTCAAATCCTACATTGTTTGAGCTATTTTCTGTAATCTGTATTGATTTATGGCCAACTGTTACATTATCCCCTTCCATAATTATTTCTTCAGTATTATTAGTAGACATTGTTTTCTTAATCCTACCACTTCTCAACAACATTTAATCTTTCACAATTTTTGTTTGTTTATTTTATGATACACATAAAATTTACATTTTCTAACCTTTATGATGCTATCTGATGATGTTGCTTTGATGTCCAGCTTCCTGCCCCTCTCTCCTAGATGTATATGTCGCCTCTGCGTCGTACTACGATGGATCTGCGTCGCCTCGCTGTCTTGGTGTCCTGTAATCGAATTCCCCTGTTGCCTTCTGTTCTCGTGGTTACTGATGTCCTCTCATCCGCGTCGTCGGTCGTTCTGGTGGTTGTTTCTGGGATCTGTGTCTTGTAGTTAATTGCACTGCTCCATTCACTCCACGTCTTGGTTATTTCGCCCCACGTTCTGGGAGCCAATTTGTCGCAATAATCTCTCGTGTTATCTTTTTTTACTTCGCGCCTGATATTGTTTTACTATTTTGAATTTTGGGTTCTTTGTCCGCCGGCTAGCTATTATTACTCAGTCGACAAATATCTCTTGAACAGGGTGTGTAAATGGAAAGGAGTTGTTACTAAAATATAACACTGATAAAAGAATTTGTTTTTACACTTTTATTGCCGTCACACTTAATTAATTTCACAGATTTAATTGATACACGCCTGACTGAAACTGTTATATTTTTTAATGTAACTAATTAATTTGCGTATTACACATTTTGTAACTAACTTTACGACGCGGGAGATTCTGTAGAATTGCATAATGTGTACTTCATGAATGCTTCCTCAGAAATGCCTGACATGTAACACGCGAGAGAGATTTCTTAGAACTGCACGACGTTTACCTTGTGAATGATTCTGTAGAACTGTGCGATACTTCGACTCCAAATCAAGAATTTATACTCCCTCACCCCGATATGCCTAAAAATTATAATAGAGCTGCTATTGGTTAATAAATCGCGCCAACATTAGCATCTATTTTATAAGCCAATCAAAATTACAAACACATATGCTCTAGGGAAGATATTCCCTCCATTTCTAAAGAAAGGCACACTACTCCGACATCATTTGTTTGTCTCTTCAAAGTGATAAACAACTCAGCCCATCGCTTCATTGTTAACCACTCCTATTGTCAGTTTCCGTGAGGCCGTGTAAACTTATTTCCTAACAATGCTTATAGTTAACAAACATCTCAAATCATTGTCATACAATAATGTTAATTTACACTACAATTACTCTGGCATTCACAGTGTTGTGATATAAAATACTGCCTCACATACGAATCATAAATAAATACATGCTGTACAGTAGAAAACACATACTGAGCCATAATATACTTTGTGTTTAAGTACAGGACACAATAATAAATAACTTGTAATAACTGAACTACATCACATCACCGTCAACTCAAAACTGCACTTCACACTGCACAACAAAACCACAACAGCATGATTTTGTTTATAGCAGCACTGCGTTATCATGTTTTTATCATATTTCCACATGCCCAGTGGAAGAACACCGGACAGCCGGTGATATTGGTCATAAAATACTCCTCCGCATTAACTTAAAACATAAAGTGCACAAGACAAATGCACACATCCTGGAAGAATTAAAACAAAATATCTGGAAATTTCTTAACGTGAACTACACGAGTGATGGATAGTTTCCTAAAGAGGAGTCAAAAAATGTATGGACAACAACAGTGGCCAGTTTCAGCATCTCCTTTCATAAAGTTGGTAAGAAAGCCTTTAAAAGTAGCTTTAAAAATGTTGTATGGTTTCATCCACGCCTTTCTATGGTAGCGGCAGACAGCAACAAGTGCCCAGAACGCGGACAGGAGAAACACTGCGCAGGCAGTTTGGAGTCTTTTGGCTCACTCTGTAGGTTTCTTGTGCCTTTTATAAGCATCACAACAAACTTTTTGTACACATTCATACTTTTTAAAAATAAATTATGGTGAAGGCAAACAGTAGTAAAATTATGTACTTGAGCTTTTAGCTTAAGCAGAATGAATTTTTCCTCAGACAAATCACTTACATTTTCTATTACTTTTTTGGTGACACTCTGTCAGCTACACTGCACTTATCTTCCACTTCACATGACAATTATACTCATACACAGAATTAATAAATAAAATGCTAAGTAAACACAGCACACTCTTTCCTCAGGAAGCACTAGTAACGGATTAGTTACATAAAAAAAGAATTGCTGTCTATGATATGCCTTTCCAAACATGTATGTTTCTTGTTGCTATTTGCACAGCTCCAGCAGGAAACAAAGACTTCACACTTTGCAAGCTTTGCTACTTGTAACTTCCTTATCTTTGAATTCAATAAAGAACTTAATTAAATAATTAATTATTGCTTTAAAAATAGTACAATAGTTTATAATTGTTCCCATTAAAATGCGCAAAATAAGTAATTACATTATTAAAAAGTTTTGTGCCAGTTAAAAATTTGATGGAGGTTTGATATATCCCATTTCATATGAATTATTTAAAGAAGTAAATGTTTGTGATTATCCCTTTCCCTTCTTCATATATTGAATTTACTGCTAAAACATTTTTCATTTTTAAAACTTTGAGATGCAAAAATTAAGATTTTGTTCTACCTAAATGTTTACACTTAGAGTAATTTCTTTATATTTTTTTTCTATAATCCCCTAAGTTTAGAGAGCAAAACTTTAAAATGTCACTAAGATTGGGTGAAAAATCCACAAATGACAATTATTTTCTGTGTATAGAACACTTTTTGTCTTGTGACAAACTAGCAGAATGCAAAAAACCTCCAAATCTTGAATGGCCATGACATAAGTAAGGGACATAGAGAGTTGAAATTTGGTGTGCTTACTTATCTCTATAATAGAACACGCTGGTTTTAACAAAATCTGAGATGCTGGATGAAAAAAATTGTTTTTTGTGAGTTGACATGGAATGACACAATAGAATTTTTAGTAATTCATTAACCTCATCATTTATTATTGTTGGCATTGACAGTAGCCCATTTTAGTTCTTGCTTAAATTTAGTGGCTTGTGAAGACTCGTTATTCTAGTATTAATTTGACATTCCGTCTTATTAACTTGGCTGTTCCATGAAGTAGACGCTAACAATTCTCGAGCAACTATCATAATTTTTATTTTATAACAGAAAGTTTATCCCATATCTAGAAAGCAGCACAACTGCTGCAGTTTCTATATGAATTATGGTGGGGAACATTTATTTTAAGTTAAATGTATTTGGTAGGGAACTGAGGTAGGTTTTGCTTCACTGTCAGTTTATATCAAAATCATCCCAAGCCATTAAACTGACATTTTCACTGTAAGCATATGGAAACTTTTATTTAATCTGTTTCACTGTCAGTTTATATCAAAATCATCCCAAGCCATTAAACTGACATTTTCACTGTAAGCATATGGAAACTTTTATTTAATCTGTTTATAAAGCCAGGAAGTGTTTCCACTGGAGCACAATGACAATTTATATAATTTTAAAATCCATATAAAGTTCCAGTGCTTATCAAATCTCACTTTAGAGAGATAAGTGCACACATTTGTGGGGATTATAAAAAATTTGCATCCCAAACGCACACTCATGATACTTGACAAACTTTCTTCTTGTGGCATGCTCTTCCGCAACATCCACCAGTTTACCTGAACCGAAATGTATACTGTTTTGAGCCACTTATAAATAAACCAGATTAAGTTTCATAATCATGTTGCTACTGAAAATGTAAATTCTAACCTTTCTATACAAAAACCAAATAAAATTCATCATGCTATATGTAAACAAACTCCGTACTTCTGGCATGGTATACAAACCGGGCTATCAAAGGATCATTACTACGTACTATAATCAACTACTACTCAAGGTCAATGACTATTACTTCTTCTGTCGATATTTCAACATAACTGAAAGATGTGTATCCGAGTATAAATTAATTCACAAAAGCTATACTTTAGCGAAAAGATAGCAACACACTACGTTTGGTGTTAACCCAAATACTGTATATCCAGTAATAAAATTACAATGCCAATAACCTATAAATCAATGCCCATTCACTTAAAGAACATACTTTGTTATCTTTAGGTTATTCACTTGCACTTCTTTGAACTTACGCCAATAAGGAAAATATATGACAATTCTTAGGTAGAAAATACCCGAAAATACCTTAGGTTTGAGCCATCATTTTCGAAATGTGCAAGAAGCAAAAGAAAACATGAATCACATGTTAAATTCATTTGGACCATAACATTGTGTTTGCACGGTTCGAAACAATATTAATTAAATAATTTCCATGAGATCATTCAATGCTTGTCCACTTCCACATTATAAACCGATGTGTTTATGTCCAAACAGTGTATTTCCTTACACAACAGATCAAACACAAACCACTATTTTGAACTCACAACGTAAATCTACAATAGAACTCGGACGCCTTTCGTTGCTTCTCGACGAATTTCTTGTGTTAAGCCAACCACTGCACAAAGCTTACTCCATTATTGCTTAAAGTAACTAATGATCTTGTACCTACCGCTCATTGCACCGTTGTATATTATTAATGCACTTATTTTACAATTAGGTTGTAATTTTCTCGGCTTGCCCCAGTAGATGAAGGCTGGACAGACTACACAAATGACGTCACTTTCACTTAGCCAAGAACACCCTTGCATATTCTATGGTACAAACAAATCAAACTGTCGATACTTCTAGGTCGACACAAGCCAAGCAATGCATGGAGACACAAACAATCGATATAAGCTGCCATATACCTCTTTGAGACTATGGGTGGAATGCATAAAGTCAAGCATAAGCTTTACCTTGCTAATTTTCAAGTGTAATCTTGGCTTTTAATGCATAAAACAGCTTCGACTTGACTTAAGTCTAGCATTTGCTTTGGAGCCAGCTAGCCGCCTAGCTTTAGCTTGAATTTTCCAGCAATGACTTGACTTTAAGTGCAAATCCGATGCATAAAACAAGCGAAAGCTTCACTTCCTCTAGATTAATCTTGACTTTTTTCAAGCTACCTCAGTAGGTGACTTGATTCATACAAGAGAAGTCTTAAGAGTTGTTTTATCACACAAAATGGCACAGTTCATGAATATCCGTCAAAGAAAAGTGTAAAAAGTTAAATTAACTGTAACTTTAGTATGTATTTGAAAGTACCAAATTCAAAAATGTCGTGTTAGAAGCTTCCTATAACAGAAGAAACAATAATGCATACTACTCAACAGCGCAATTAACATGTTTGCCTCTAGTTTTCACCTATTGTTGCGGCATGTAAACATCACACGTTTCAGAAATGCAGCGTGCCACTGACCACCTCTTTCGACAATAGCTAGAAAATGATAACTGAAGGCGGCAAACGTTTTAATTACTTTATTATTGTGGCGGACGGTTTAATTAAAGTTTATTATTGTAAGGTTTTGCGCAAGATTTCATAATCTAATTATTTAATAGTTTTCTTATTCGAACGGTCTCCCTTCGTTTTAAAAATATTTTTATATTCTTATTTGCTTAAATAACCGAATTAGGCACTTTTAGGTTCTATCACGAAAAATAGGCTTTATTAGGTCCTAACGTAAAATTGGGTCAATTTATAAAATTGAGTATATTACTAGTTGCTAACTAAAACATTAATATAAACCGAAGTTTGGAGTGTATGAGGTCAGGAATAAAATAGGTCAGAACCTAAGAATCCGGGGCTTAGTTATTAGTAATGTAACCTTATTAGATTATTCAGAGGTGATCCTAAAAGTGAAATTTCTTCAGTAGCAGAGGGATACAGATGATCTCAATTGTCATTGTTCTTTCAATAATTAACATCTTACGTATAAATGCTGGGATTACTTTTGCTCATAATAACTTCAAATCTCAATGAAAATGAGAAATTTCTTAAGAGAAATTAGTTATAAGCTGGTAAAACTAGCTCCATCAAACAAGCGCTATAGACAGTTACATTTGGAACTCTTAGAACTAGAGGAGCCACAATAGAAAAGAAAGAGTTTCCAATAAAACTTATATAAATGGTAAACTCAACAACGTCCAGTTGTTAACCAGAAATAAAGGAACTAAAATAAGCAATTTTAGTGTTGTTTACAGGAAAGACATGTGTAAACCCGTTTGAAAACTGTCTTGAAGAACCTGATAAAATTCATAATGAAGCAAAAAAAGAATTTGAAACTGTCCTTTTTTGCCAAAGTAGTATCTTATTGTTACGTACTTTATCATTCGCTGTAATTTTCCGATATATTTATATTTTATAGCAGTTACGTATAACATGTATCACATTACAGAATACGTTTTAAATTGCATTTGATACTACAAACCAAAGCAAAAAAAATTACACAAAAACTTTTAAATAATTGGCTCCTGAGATCGACTTGCATTCTTACCTGGAATACTACCAATGGTTGGGTTGCTTTCGCCATCAAGCAGCTGCAGAAATTCTTCTTCCCACCTTCTTAACCTTATTTTCTGATTTCCCGTGGCGTTACGGTCAGTTTTTCTTTTTAATTCAGTCTTCATATTCTGAATCTTTTTCTGCACCTGCTGTGGAGTGAATTTTCTGCCTAAAATTTCTTCCAGTTTGATGCAGGTGGTTTGCACTGCGTTCACTTTCTCTTCTTTAATGCTCGGGATTTGCGATTTACTCAACAGTATTGGAAACTGCTTAAGAATTGCTAGAAAGGTATTCTGAATATTCACTTCGTCTGCCATTACGCATATAACTTCGATATAGGTTAGGTACCGTATTCGCAAAACACTTCTGTACTCGCCACATGAGGCAACAGTTATGAGCCGCATTTGGCAGACGACAGCTGCGCGCGCAACGTATTTCAAGCGTTTGCTGGAAAAACGTCTAGCGAAAGCTTGCTAGATTAAGATTCCTTTTATGCATGAGTTGAACAAGCCAAAGCTTAATCTTTTAGATTAATCTTAAAGCTTTCGCTTTAACTTAAAGACTAATCTTCAAGACAAAGCTTGGATTTTATGCATTCCACCCTATGAAACAACGGGTGGAATGCATAAAGTCAAGCATAAGCTTTACCTTGCTAATTTTCAAGTGTAATCTTGGCTTTTGATGCATAAAACAGCTTCGACTTGACTTAAGTCTAGCATTTGCTTTGGAGCCAGCTAGCTGCCTAGCTTTAGCTTGAATTTTCCAGCAACGACTTGACTTTAAGTGCAAATCCGATGCATAAAACAAGCGAAAGCTTCACTTCCTCTAGATTAATCTTGACTTTTTTCAAGCTACCTCAGTAGATGACTTGATTCATACAAGAGAAGTCTTAAGAGTTGTTTTATCACACAAAATGGCACAGTTCATGAATATCCGTCAAAGAAAAGTGTATCAAGCGAAGCGACAGTGCAGAGAATGTGTGTACAAGTCATTTTATAGGTTCAATGAGGACAATTGATGGCAATCTTAAACTTTATACATACAAATGCAAATGGTTATCCAGCGCTGAGTGAAATATAAATAAATACCATCTGTAGTGTTTAACATGCTTATCGGATATAGTTACAGGTTCTGAATAAAATTTGATCCCTGTACTTCTATTACTGGAAGCACGCTCTGTTTGTTTAATATCTCCTCCTGCTGCATGCGTATCAGTTTTAATTGTTCTAAGAGTACCAATCTTTGCAGTTCATGCGTAGTCAGGTGTTTTGTTTCAGGGGTCTCAGGTAATTTAGATTTATTTGATTGCGTACCCTTTTCATTAGCGTTCTTATTGGGATTTAGGGCAATGCTCTCATTATTTGTAGTTCCAGATTCAACTTCAACTTGGTCCATTGCATCATTTGGTAGCTGTTCTTCCAAACCTTCCCCACCCACAGCACATCCACCTAAACAGTAAACAAAAAACCAAATAAACTAGCCGTAAGGGAATCAAAAGGACAACTAGTTTATTTAGTTAGTGATATATTATACTGTTTGGATTTGATGACGCTGTAAGGTATTGCATTACTTTCCTGGAAATACATTGTCGCTCAGCTGTGGCCTAATTATTGCTGACTGCTCTGCTGCCAGTGCTACAAGGTCGTGTTTACAGATTAAGCTGATCCCCATGTTATTAGTAAGCCCCGGATTTTTAGGTTCTAAAAGGTTAAAATTAGGTTCTATGTATCAGTGTATTAGGATTTTATAGGATCTTATATGTTTAATTTAGGAATTTATAAGATCCTTGGTATATATATATATTATATTCATGCAAATCACTGGACACTTTGTTTAAAACACTAACTTTAAATTGTAAAAAGTTAAATTAACTAACTTTAGTATGTATTTGAAAGTACCAAATTCAAAAATATCGTGTTAGAAGCTCCCTATAACGGAAGAAGCAATAATGCATACTACTCAACAGCGCTATTAAAATGTTTGCCTCTAGTTTTCACCTATTATTACGGCATATAAACATCTCACGTTTCAGAAATGCCGCGTGCCACTGACCACCTCTTTCGACCATAGTTAGAAAATGATAACTGAAGGCGGCGAACGTTTTAATTACATTATTATTGTGGCGGACGGTTTAATTAAAGTTTATTATTGTAAGGTACTGCGCAAGATTTCACAATCTAATTATTTAATAGTTTCCTTATTCGATCTCCCTTCGTTTTAAAAATACTTTTATATTCATAAATCTGCTGTTATTTGCTGAAATAAGCGAATTAGGCACTTTTAGTTTCTATCACAAAAAATAGGTTTTATTAGGTTCTAACGTAAAATTAGGTCAATTTAGGCTCTATAAAATTGAAGTATATTACTCGTTGGTAACTAAAACATTAATATAAACCGAAGTTTGGAGTGTAGGAGGTCAGGAATAAAATAGGTCAGAACCTAAGAATCCGGGGCTTAGTTATTAGTAATGTAACCTTCATTAGATTATTCAGAGGTGAGCCTAAAAGTGAAATTTCTTCAGTAGCAGAGGGATACAGATGATGTCAATTGTCATTGTTCTTTCCATAATTAACATCTTACGTATAAATGCTGAGATTACTTTTGCTCATAATAACTTCAAATCTCAATGAAAATGAGAAATTTCTTAAGAGAAATTAGTTATAAGCTGGTAAAACTAGCTCCATCAAACAAGAGCTATAGACAGTTACATTTTGGAACTCTTCGAACCAGAGGAGCCACAATAGAAAAGAAAGATTTTCCAATAAAACTTATATAAATGGTAAACTCAGCAACGTCCAGTTGTTAACCAGAAATAAAGGCAACTAAAATAAGCAATTTTAGTGTTGTTTACAGGAAAGTCATGTGTAAACCCGTTTGTAAACTGTCTTAAAGAACCTGATAAAATTCATAATGAAGCAAAAAAAGAATTTGAAACTGTCCTTTTTTGCCAAAGTAGTATCATATTGTTACGTACTTTATCATTCGCTGTAATTTTCCGATATATTTATATTTTATAGCAGTTACGTATAACATGTATCACATTACAGAATACGTTTTAAATTGCATTTGATACTATAAACCAAAGCAAAAAAAAAACAATTACACAGAAACTTCTAAATAATTGGCTCCTGAGATCGACTTGCATTCTTACCTGGAATCCTACCAATGGTTGGGTTACTTTCGCCATCAAGCAGCTGCAGAAATTCTTCTTCCCACCTTTTTAACCTTATTTTCTGATTTCCCGTGGCCTTACGGTCAGTTTTTCTTTTTAATTCAGTCTTCATATTCTGAATCTTTTTCTGCACCTGCTGTGGAGTGAATTTTCTGCCTAAAATTTCTTCCAGTTTGATGCAGGTGGTTTGCAAAGCGTTCACTTTCTCTTCTTTGATGCTCGGGATTTGCGATTTATTCAACAGTATTGGAAACTGCTTAAGAATTGCTAGAAAGGTATTCTGAATATTCACTTCGTCTACCATTACGCATATAACTTCGATATAGGTTAGGTACCGTATTCGCAAAACACTTCTGTACTCGCCACACGAGACAACAGTTATGAGCCGCATTTGGCAGACGACAGCTGCGCGCGCAACGTAATTCAAGCGTTTGCTGGAAAAACGTCTAGCGAAAGCTTGCTAGATTAAGATTCTTTTTATGCATGAGTTGAACAAGCCAAAGCTTAATCTTGTAGAGTAATCTTAAAGCTTTCGCTTTAACTTAAAGACTAATCTTCAAGACAAAGCTTGGATTTTATGCATTCCACCCAACAGCTCAATTTTTCACGTCTATATTTTTACCCTATATTTAGGTACCAGCAAAAAGAATAGTCTTTCTGGACAATTCCCGATTGTCACAGACTACATTCAACTAAAACAAGGAACTACATTAAACAATGAGAGTAGTTTTCTTAGTTAAATCGGTTTTTAGGAAAGGGTATATTACTCTTTTTTTTTCCAAGTCCGAGTTAGCAGCGGTTCTTATCTAACAATCAGCAGTATTAAATTCATGACAGCTACAGATTATATTCATATAAACAATCATTTCCTCCCAACTACAGGCAGTGTAGCCAAACTTATCGACAAGACATATACAGCGTATATGTCGCAAAAAAAAATTGAAAACAGACCTGACAACCAACATACCAGGTTATAACTTTTCTCAAACCAACCGCTTAGGTAGAAAACTAAGAGGCAATGCAATATAACCTATGAGGTGTTCAAAGCAACAGTGGAGTAAGTCTTTCTTTTTTGTAGATGTTGATTCATATCTCCTATTACGGTTCGATTTAAACAACCTCAGACTTCTGACTGTTCTCGAAGGGGTATGTTTCCATGGCTACCTCTCCTAACGCTATCGTCCTAGACAGTAAGGTACCAAAAGTAGCACCAACCTCCTTTCCCTTCGCAAACATGCTGAACTTGGAGAGATAACACGTGGTTTTTACTGCTCATTAGTGTTAATGTGTGTTCCCTTCATTTGTGTGTTTACAGTTTGTTGCTGAATGGTTGTGTGCTTGGAGAGAAAAACAGTTTATAACAAGTTATTAAATAGCTTTTTGCGTACAATAAATTAAGAATAGCGCCATGTAAAAGCCAGGTTATTGCAGCAATTGTATCCAATATTGTCTTACAATGTCTCACACACCACGCAAACGAGGACCTGCAATACAAAGTCCTCGAAAAGAGACGAACATTGGCGGAAGGCATGGATGGGCACTACGTGGTCAAGTTCGCGAAATGCTATGTTAACTGCGTGATTACTTCGAGCAGAGGAGAAACGGTGAACCCTTGATTGATATCAACAAAGTAGTGGAAAGAGCAGCAGTTGCCCTTAATATATCCAAATTTTTATGATGAGAATGAGAAAGTTCAGATGCTTGGCGACTGGAAGGAGGAAACAGAAGCATGCAGCTGAAACATCCCAAAGATTAGAAACCCCAGGCAAAACCCGAATATATTATATATATATATATATATATATATAAGGGTCACAGATCTAGACTGCTTCCAACAAAATGCTATATGGTGGCGTCTATGCATATTTTGAGAGAAAAGAATACCCCACATTAACCTTCAGACTGCTATGTAGGCTACAGCTGGACCGCAGTATTAAGCCCTGTAGTTTTTATGGGTGAAATATCTCATTTAGAATTTTAAAATTCTTGTGATGTGTTAAAAATTTAGTCAGCTGTATTACCATAAAATAGTTTCAGGGGTCCACTTGGAACCCTCATAGCAGTCATGCATCATAACATTTTCTGATTCTTAAGAGTATTATGTTGACTGCCTTGTATTCTTCAGTTATTCCCACATACATTGTTGGTTTTAAATTCTGTGGAAATAGTTCATAGTACTCTCTTAGTGTGCAATGTAAGGTTTAGTCGTGTCAAAATGGTGAGCTGAAACTTATAAAAAAGGTCGATATCAGTTATGTTCAAGAAAAAATTATAGAAAAATAGAACAAAGTGTGAGCTTGCAGGAAATTCATTTGCAATACCCACTGTAAGAAAATTCAGAGAGTGGTGTGTCTTGGATGTTACTCTTAGTAAACATGAATTGTAAGACTCCGTGTAAAAAAACTTAAACGGTACTGATAGTACATTATAAAAATATTAAAATGAGTTGAGAATCGCAGTGAATCGTAAAAAGATTATTTCATCTAATGCGATAGTGCTGGAAAACAAAAAAAATATTGTAATTTGTCATTCGGTTGACAATGCTAATTTTGAGATGCATTGTTGGTCAAAAATATTGAGACACCAAATTTGTTGTTTTAAAATGATTTCACGTGTTCTAAGTAGAACATAACATAATTACATTCTGTTAATTCGAATTTTCTGACTGGTGTCTACTTGGACCTATCTCAGTGGTTTAAGGAGGTACAAAAGCATAGAAGTCTGAAGGTTAATAATAATAATAATAATAATAATAATAATAATAATAATAATAATAATAATAAATAATCTTGTGTTTTGTTCGCACATGTTTCTCTAGCCACTCAGCATTGCCTTCTTCAACCATGGCATGGTGGGTACCTTGTTTTCTATCACAGAATGATAAGGACACTATCCATCTTTTTGTTGGAATTCGGAGGGATGTTTTGAAGAAAGGAGTTCTGGAATCATTCCTTGAAAGCAGCATTCATTTCCTCGTCGTAGCCCCATGATTTCTTTTCGAACGAAGCATAAGGAAAGAGTTGGAGACAAAATCGAGGGAAGTCCCAGCATGAAGAACATTGACCCCCCCTCTCCCTCTCCTAACGGCGTTTTAAATGTTGCTTTTTCAGAATGGTCAGTCCATCCTAAAGTTAAACAATGCCCGGTAACACCAGGTCTCATCCAGCCAGACGTTCCATATGTTTCCTTTGTCACTGCTCTCAAGTAGGGACAACGCCACGCAACAATATCTTGGCTTTCCATTAATAACGAGCTATTTGAAAATTTAAGAAACTGAAACCCCAGATCATTCAAACAGGTGCGAAGAGAGAACTCGCTGCCGGTGAATAAATTCGCATCTTTAAGGCTTCTGGCGAGCTTCTTTAACAAGGATGCTAACAAAGCCCAATTAATTGATATCATCACACTATACAAACCAGAACCATTACATGAAATAAACGAATTAGCAAGAAAGCATAGGCATCGAGTGATAAGACCTTCTCCCTACCATTGTCACGTTAATCCAATTCAGCATATATACGTACTCAAATTAAAGGTTACATGGCTAAAAACAATAAAAGTTTCACTATCACCGAAGTGGGGAAGCTGACAATGGAAGCAATAGAACAAGTGACGTCAACTGGGTGACTAAAATTACATAGCAAGGGACTTATCGAAGAACAATGGGAAAAGGAATTTTAGACGAGTGTGTAAATAAAATGATCATCTCCATCAGTGGTTGGCCTTCTTCTTCCTCTTCTTCTGCTGCCGAATAAAGCTATCTTCTCTTGAAATCACCCTATTATCATCATGAACGTTTGAATTTGAGTTTATTGTACAATTTCTTCTACAATTTGGTTTACAATATATACAATGTATATTAATATATCACTGTACCCATACATCTTATGTACAATTTCCCTGGTGCTTGTTTTCTTATTGAGCTACTCAGTTTGCTTAGCTCCCTGGCCTACATGAACTTAGTAATGTAATAGTAGTATTAGTAACAGTGGTAGTAGTTTAGATTATCTAAAAAACTGATAGCTGCTGCTATTCGCCCTCCGTAGTGTAGTGCTTATCACGTTAGCTTCTAACTCCCGAGGTCCCGGGTTCAAACCCGGCAGAGAGCGAAGGATTTTTCCTTAGCATGTCTTCCTTCGGAAGGGAAGCAAAGCCGATTATCCCGTGTCGTTGATTTATGACACGTAAAAGAACCTCAAGCCTGATAGAAAGGCCTCTGAACAAAATTTCCGGTCCTTCACGCCCAATATAGAATGGGACGCTAAGGACCACACCAGTCAAAGAGCGTCCATAAATAAAACAATTTTGTTTACCGCTAGCTTTTAATTCGCTGTAAACAGAAAGTAATTTGAGCTAAATCGATACCTATTATGGATTATGGAAGTTGGTTACATTTTACATATTTCGTAAGCTGCACATCTAGATGCATGTTGCATAAATTAGGGATGGCACAGCTGCCAAATGTATTCTAAATATAACACTCCGCATTTTAAATGTTAAATAAAAAAGATCGCAAACTTAAGGTTCTTTATGCGCTGAACAAGCTACAATTTAGTTTATGATCCTAGCTCTAACCGCATCTGACTTATTAAATGTTAAATCCCAGCAAGCCGTTTGCTATTCGGCGCGCTGCTGAACAGCTGACACATGCTCTAACATAACATGGCAACGCAGCTCTCCCACTTCTCCGCTTCGAGCGAAATGACAGAAGTCTTAGGTTGTATAAATGGAACTGTATCCAGTGGACCCTAGCAATTTTCATTTGCAATACTAGCGCATGTCAAATGTTATGCTATCCTGTAGGTAGCAGTTGTAACCAGACGTGAATACTGATATCAATTCGACCCTGTGCAACTCTCTATGAGATGAGTCAGCAAACCCAGGAAAATGATGCCTATATTGTGAACAAGTTTATAATTTCTATGTTTATAATTTAATGAAAATAAATAATGAATTCGATGATCCAGACTATTTCATTAATAATTAGCTTGCATCATCAGCTGTGTCCTAGAGCAAACACTTAACAATAACTCTTCCAAACTTAGTGAATTTCTTCACTTTCTTGTAGAATGCCTTTCTTGTAGATGTGTAGCGAATCGCTTGATGCGAGTAAGGAGACAAGAAAATCAAAAGCTAATTTCATCATCTGAAATTGTTGTATTATAAATATAGGGCCAAACTATTTGAAATAACTCGTTTCTTTGTTAGTTCTTTCATTTGTCTATAACACAGCAAAATTTCATTTATATAATACACAAACAAAGTACGCAATTCCTTAGATCATATTTTGTCAATTTGGAACAAATTCTTTACTCTATTACATCCTCATTGATAGTGACGAAATGTAATGAAGCTTAACTTAATAGTATTAATATCTATGAGTTGCGCAAAACAAAACTCGTAAAGCCGTTAACACAATTTCATTGTTATAGATCCTGATTCTGCACCCATGAAATCGGTGCTTGATAATAAAGCACAGAAATGTTGCTTGAAAACAGAGAACAATCTGGACAAAAGAGGATTGTATCTTGTAGAAGAAATATAAGAAAGAGCAATCGAAATGAGAGTAAGTCGCATGTATCAGTAAGGGGGGAAAATGTATCTGGAATCAGATTTCAGGGCATGAAATGTAAATTTCTTCAAAAAATGCAGTGATAAAATCTCGGAAGAATCTAGAACATCTTTTTGAAAATTTTTGAAAGATGGAAAACTACTCTCATCAAAATGCGTTGTCTATGTGTGTTGATGAAAAGATCCTGCTCCTCAAAAGAGACGTCCTCGAGATAATACTTGTGCTGACAATGGATGTACAGATAAATACGCATTAACAGATTATATTGTGACAATTTGTAAAACATATTTTTTGCCAACATTTGGTATATCATATGAAGAAAGAAAATATGGGAAAATTTGCAGAAGACTTGAGAGGTAAAGCTCCGGCATCAAACAAAACATCCCCTGAACATTTCAGGGCTGTATTGAACCACATACTTTCTTTCCCATTCTACCAAGCTATTACACACGCCAAGACAACCCTAACCTTAGGTATCTTGGAAAGGTAGAATCAGATGACTGAAAAATTAGATACCATATCCGGGATTTGAACCACGGATCTCCCGAACTCCGGCCAGTTGCTCTAACCACTGAGCTACCATGACAACATGCCGGCACAGCCTCAAATTCTCCAACTGATTTTAACATTGTCCAACGCACGGCTTGTGTGGAAGAACAATTAATTTCATATAGGTATCTTGAACATCAAGAACACAACTTTGAACATCAAGAAAATGTATTAAGTTTATGGCGATGGCTGTGATAAAAAAGATCCATATGTGAAACAATAAATATACAGGAACATTTTCAAACAACAAAACTTGACTTCCACGCATTTCCTAAGGAAATTTGTCAGCACTGTGATGCTTACAAAATAAAGCATGAGGCAAAATCCAATGAGACAGAAAAAAGTCAACTGAAAACAGAACATGAGCTTCACCTGCGAGAAGCTGAAAGGCATGCTCTTCAATGAACACTAATGCTCGATTTGGGAACTATAGCATTGTTGAATATCATGTGCCTTCATTTGATCTACAAGTATTTGTATTTCCAGTACTGACGACCTCTGTTGCATACTACAAACGCAATATGCACTGCCTCAATTTCAGCTGGAAATATTGAATTTGTCTCAAAGAATAAAGTTCTACATGTCCCATCTGATTGGTAAAATTCAATTAAATAGGTTCGAAAAAGAAATACAACTATTCCCTATCAGATGAACCAGGAGGTTGAAGTCAACCAAAGAATTAGAAAGAATCCATCACCCGAAGGAAGAAAAATACAGAGGGAGAAAAAAAATAATTATCTTCAAATTCAGTGGATCCGCTTTGACTGTTCTAAACCATTTACACTGTTTTACAACACCACGCTAAATGAAGACGTGGAAATTACCCAATTCAATCTGAACCCAATAATAAAGGCACAGAAGATTTCGTGATTGTTATTTAATCATAGTTGTTTACCAAAAGAAGCTTCATTAGTGTCCAGAAGAAGGAAGACATGTTGGATCTCTCGAAGATTGTACCACAATCTTCGAGAGATCTATTTCTCTTCATTAGAAACAAATAATAAGGAAGGCATGGGTTCTGTTCAATTCATCCCACATGATAGTGATAATAATGAATAGTCTGTTCTTTTAACATCTTCTACTTGGATTGTTAATAACGAATTTTTTATTATTATGATTGTTAATATTATTACTATTATTAAAACTACCAACGTCATTGTTGCTATTACTCTTACATCAAGTATTACGATATTTCAGTTTGTTCATTCATGTAAACCTTATATTTGCCTATTAGGATAAAGCATTTTTATTGAAATAACATGCATCTGATGAACTGCTGATCAAAACCCTGATACTAGCCCTCAAGACCCACACTAGGGTCCTTGAAATCCCAACTCATTTTCTATTTATTGCCGTTCTTTCAACGATGATTCCAAGGCATTCTCACATAGATTCTATTCGTATTCATGTGTTGCTAGTGCAATCCTATTACAGTCGTCCTCCATGGTCTAGGGGCACCATTCTAGCTTCAGTTCCCGAAGTCGCGGGTTCAACCCGCCGGAGTGCGATAGATTTTTTCGGGCGTAAAACTCTTTAGCATGGCTTTCTTCGGAAGGGAAGTAAAGCCGGTGGTCGCGTATCAAGGATTTACGGCACGTAAAATAATCTCAAGTCTGATAAAGAGACCTCTATCATGCCGAATATAGAATTTGACGCTAATAACCGTAGTAGTTAAAGAGCGTCCATAAACTGAATTCAATTTAATTTTTAATTTTACAGCGCCTTGTCACCAAGAATTTTGTCAAATGAAGTTATAAGCAAGGTGCTAAGTGCTCTGGGTACAAAGTACTCCTGTGTGACTGTTGAGTTTGAGTTTTTTGTAGTTTCTGTTTATATACCTTATTTCCTTTCACTTAGATAGCCAGTTGTTATAGCCTGGGGAGAAAATAATACTAATTTCTGGACATAATAACATTGCTACTTTCAGACAAAAAAGTCCTCCTAGCATGGAGGACTTAAGACGTCCTTTATAAACTATGGAAGAGATAGAGAGGACAAAAACAGAAGTTCTGGATGAAGATGATGCGGAAGTGGGTGAATTTGAATCATTATCCTGATTATGTCGAAATCCATTCGGACTCCAACGGTGGACAGAATGGCGAAAACGAAATTTCTTAGACTACTGTACGTCATGCAGGAAAGCTACTCAAAGTAAGGAAAAGCTATGTATGGAGTTCATAAATACCCGAAAGCCGTGGTACGATAGTTTGAAAGAACATCGTAACGTATTGAATAGAACCTGCAGCCAAAAATACTCAGACGCCTTTACAAACTTGGAACTTGCTGATAGATGCCAGTATGCTAAATGAAATTGTTCTTAGAGCTAAGGAACAAATAAAGAGAAAGCGACTGTTTGTTGTTCGCCAGTCATATCATAGTGATACCACTTATTTAGAGATTAAGACATGTATTTGCCTGCTTTATTTATCTGGAGGTCAGAAAACTTCCCATATAGACGTGGAAGAGTTTTTGTCTTTAAAATATGCACAATGAGCATTTAGGTCCACAATGAGTGTTCTGCGGTTTAAATTTCTTGCTTCTTGTATTAGATTTGATTAAAACAACATCGACATAAGAAAAGCAATGGGTAAATTGGCTGCTTTAAGAAAATCTGCGATAGGCTAGTTGATGCTTCAGACAGATGTAAACTCCCTCAGAACACATTACAATCGACTAGCAACTACTTTCCTTTAGAGGCAAATGTCCTTTTAGGATTTTATATGGTGTTAAAGCCTAACAAATAAGACAGGAAAGTGGTAATGCTAAATGACGTGAAAACGTTCTATATGGTCAATACCATACCATACGTTGTCAAGATAGAAAAAGAAAAAAGGAAAGCGTTCCCTCATATTAGCTGAGAAACTTGATTTAACCTATTCAAGGCATTCGTAGAAATGTTATAGCTGACAACTGGTCTTCCTCCCTTAAACTGTTTGAGCGAACGTTATCTGATTATGGGATAATAATGATCGGTACCCTACGAAAGAATAAATGTGAAATATCTCCTAACCTTCTAGTAGCAGAAACGTAGGATCCTCACCTTCTGCGTTCGATCAAAACAAAACACTTATATCCTACTCTCCGAAGAAGAAGAAGAAGAAGAAGAAGAAGAAGAACGTAATTCTCCTTCCATCTAGAATGCACTACAATGTAGAAATTGATACTATTAGTGGGAAACCAGATATACTATTTTATAAGTTTATTAAAAAAGGTCCTGACACTTTTGATCAGTTGTGCAATTCTTATTCAAGAACAACAAAAACAAATTTCTGGCCATTGAGATTTTGGTTGGGCATGTTACACCAAAGTGGAATTGATGCGTTTGTATTATATATTCACAATGCATCAAATGAAAAGCCAAAACCACGAAATTTTCTGAAAAGCCTTGCCATCAGTCTCATCGAGCTATTTCTGCTGGAACGTCTGAAGCTATCTACTTTGAGAAAGAGCTTACAACTATTAATTGCGGATTTTTCTAATATTTATTTGTGGTAGTTTCATTAAATTAAAATTAAATTGAATTTTATTTATGGACACTCTTTAACTGCTGTGGTCCGTTCCATTCTATATTGGGCGTGAAAGGCCGGCAAATCTGCTCAGAGGCCCCTTGATCAAGCTTGAGGTTCGTTTACGTGCCGTAAATCTACTGCCGGCTTTGCTTCTTTTCCGAAGGAAGCGGTGCTAAGGTGCGTTTCGCTGCTTGACCTTACCACGAAGTTTCATAGTTTTATAACAGATACTTTATTTCAGCATTATCACAGAAGTTTATCTGACACCTTATCATACAGATAAAGTGTATAGAAAATTTATTTGTATCCTTAAAAAAATTGTAAAGGTTTTCTTAACTTTTTTGGTTTGTTCACGTCACTGGAGAAGTCGTTCTCCATGATGTAGTGGTTACCATGCTAGCCTCTAGTTCCCCGGGTCGCGGGTTCAAACCCGGTGGAGGGCGATGGATTTTCTCGGGTGTAAAGGTTCTTAGCATGGCTTCCTTCGGAATGGAAGTAAAGACTGTGGTCCCGTGTCGTAGATTTACGGCACGTAAAAGAACCTCAAGCCAGATGAAGAGGCCTCTGAGCAAAATTTCCTGTCTTTCACACCCAATATAGAATGGGTCGCTAAGAACCGTAGTAGCTAAGAGCGTCCATAAATAAAACTCAACTTAATTTTAATTTTGGTACTGGAGAAATCGAAACTACTGGCTTGCTGCCTACATTTGGTGTGCAATGGGCAGCTCACAATGATGTGCTGGATGGTTAATAGTGTGTTGCAGTTGGCGCAGGTTAGAGGCTGGTCTTTGGTTAGAAGAGTGCTTCAGTTTCAGTGGCCAATTCTTAGACGAGAGATGATTTCTTCGATATCGTCGTTTGAGTGATCGTAAAGGTTGGAAAGAGTTGGCATAGCCTGAACGAGCTTCATGAAGTTTGTCATCAAGCTATAACACCTCTGTCTTCCATTTCTGCAGGAACGCTCGTTGAACGAAGTTGATGTGTCCTTGGTGCGAGGAGGCTATAATGGGTCACTTATAGGTTGTCTGGATGATTCTTTAGCGCTTCGATCGGCTATTTCATTGCCATGTGTACCTATATGGAGGGAATCCATATCAGGATAACGTTTCCCTGTGTTGTTAATTTTGGAGCACAAGGAACAAATGTCTTGTTGAAAAATCAGAAAGAAAGCTCACAGCAACCACCTTCGAATAAGAAATAAAGATGTTACTTTTGATCAAGATCAAGACATCGTAAAACTAAAAACCGATCACTTGTGTAGTAGGGTGATGTGCGACGAACATAGAGCATGATGTGCTTAAAATCTGCAAACTTCCTTATTAAAAAATTACCACAGTATATGTTTCCGTCCACAAATACTAACCGTACCTTACTGGTGGAAACCAGAGCTTGTGACATACTGAGTCTAAGTTTAACTGTCTCTTTTAACAAGTTAGGAGGGATGTAGAGTGAATGTAGAAGTGACTTAATTTTCTTTTAATATTCCTATGCTTTCTTCCCCGAGCCTCACATGCAATACGCCTATATAGGACCGCCTCCAGGAGTTTTTGCTATCCCGTGTGATAATTCCCTTGACACTCTCAGACATAACTAATTTTTTCCACAATGTCAGTCCTCCATTACTACTTATTCTCATACAAAGTAAATGTATTTATTTAGTTGCAGGGGAAATCAATAAATAAACCCAAGAAGAGATGTGTGTGCGTTTGTGGTGAAAGAACAGAATTTTCTGAGTGAAAGATAAACTACGCAAAGACACACAATTCAATATTTCCAATCTGCTCCTTCATCAGGAGATTTAAAGACTAAAAGCACACTAAATAAAAACACACTTGACTGTCGACGTAGGGGTTAATAATACACAACATATTCGGACCCGTTTTCATTTATGAGTAACAGAAGTTAATAAATTTCTCTTATTTCACTGTAATCTTGCATACCACATTATGCGAACCAGTTACTCTATCTATCCTTAGTGTTATCGTTAGTGTGCACTTATCTATTTGGGCCGTTTGGTTAGGGGCACTGTCGATAATAACAAGGACTGTTAAGTAGTAGTTGATCCTTAAACCGTCTGTAGAAATTGTCATGGTTAACGTCTTCGTTGTAATACTCATATCTTCTTGAATTGAAGATCAACAGTGCCCATAAGAATGAGATGTTCCAGCATGGGCAATAATAAAGTCCTGTGGATAATTTTATGAAGCTTTCAATTCTATCATCACTCCAGTCCTTTGATGTGGTATGATATGCGTTTAATCACATTTCAGGCCAACCTTACTATTTCCCACAAATTCTTATTTTGTATTGATTTAAAAATTAATGCTCTTAAGGCTACAAAACCGGATCTTTTGAGTGTTATGTCCGCCGTATTTATTGTCTTGAACCTATATTGGAGTTCATGGGGAAATTTGTTCAATGAGCTTAGGATCCCCTGAAAAACCTCTGCTTCTTTAAGCGAAGAAATAATTTTGCGTGTTAGGATACTCATTTCGGGGTATTAAGCCTAGATATGCCTTCTTGTTGCATTTATTTTAAAGTTGTCCCAGAATTTCTCTGGAGTGGTAAGCAGGAGTTGCTAACAAAGTAGCCTAATAACACAAGTAACTAAACCCACAAACAGCGACTTTCAAAATATCACTAGGGTATAACTGACTTGAGAGGTTCATGATTTACCAATGTAAGCAAATAAACTAAATCTGGTGGCTTGAAACTCACTTGTTTATAAATGTGGTGTTTGTTGAACACATGACGCGCAGGGAATGTTTTGATGAGATCACCAGTAAAGATCGCATCCAAATCATTCTAGAACTTAATTTTGCGCCAGTTTCATAACAAACAACTTCCGAATGTTGCTAGATTTTAAGAATGATTTGTATTTCCGTCTTATTTTCACAAACCTGTGAAGCTGTTTTTCAACACCTACTACCTCCATTTTGCTGGTTCTTTTTAGGAGAGGCAAAAAACCTTCGGTGTATTTAAAAATCACATAGATGACAGATGTTTACTTACATTTTATTTAGTGACAGTATGTGGAAAATGTTTGCGCAAAACCGATTATTAGCTTTAAGTAAATACAATTTGCATAACAATAATCTAGACTTACTGTATGGAAAAAAGGTCAATGTTATTGTACAGAAACCTCAGAATGTCTTTGCCTTTCTACACCATATTTTCTACATCAGAGACAGTTGCAAGACTTTGTATGTCCTTTCTTATTGTCACTGCATGCCTTGAGAAACTTATAAAAAGGAAGATCACTAACGTTCTTGCCGAGTGCATTAATAAGTACAGGAACACCATTCAACTTTTCCTTGCTTATATGTGTGTCCTTTAGAGTATGGAGTAGTGAAGTCCGAGAAGACGGACTGATCTTGTATTTCAGGAACAAGTGAAATATCGGTTCACCTAAATAAAACTAGCGCTCACCAACATGCTTACTTAACACTGTTTTTGAGATGGTTCTGGTTTCTTTCTTCTCAAATACTTTGATTGTAACGTATTGGTAGAACACAGCAATTACATTATGAGCAATCATGAGCAATTACATTATGCCCCTTTGAAGAGCTGTCATTGTTTTTTTTTTCAAAATAATCTCAAGCTCAGATGTACTTTGGACTTTGTCCCAGTTCGGTGCAACTGTTTTTCCACTTTAGCGAATGCTCTATCTACTGCCATGTAGGAATGTCCTTTTACTGAGAAGATCAATTCCAAGTTCACACCATATTTCTCACAAAATATACAAAACATCAACAAAATTGTGTAATTCTTGTTCTGTGCAGAACAGTTATCACAAAATATATGCACAGTCTTAATTTTCTGAGTTCAGATCACTGGCGCTGCAACGGCGTTAAGAAAACGACAGAGACAAGATGCGATGGGGTTACACCCTTTTACGTGTTCACCTTCCAGCCACGGATAAAAATACACATGATCTCCCTCTAGTGACTTGCATTTTGTATGCCATACCATTCCAAAAGTAAAATACCAAATTTGCCCGCAACAATAAACTCAATATTAGGTAGCGGATGGTTCTGCATAAAATCAAAATTAATATGAATTGCAACGTCTTCCACATTGTTCAGGAGGATATGAAACTTTTAGCCCTCATTTTGTGCACAAGTTTAAGTGCAATAGCTTCTTTCTTATCTCTTCATTCACTTTTAACGTTTTCATTCAATTTTATACACTCGGCACAATCGTCTGTTTTCACTTATCCAAACCCAAGATTTAAAACCTGTAGTAGTACCTGTACCTTATGTTTTCAGCACGAAGGTAATTATCTGTACCAAACATTTCCCACGTTTGTAATGCTTAATTCAGGTGTCAGTTAACAGCTGCTCCATTTCTGCTATGATTCTCATGCTGCCTACAGCAAAACCTTCTAATATTACCTATAATCTTCAGTTTCAGAGCCTCCTTTTTCGAATCTATTCTTGCACCCCCTCTTGTTTCTCCGGGATAAACACTATTCATTTTTTCTTTTGCGCGAGTTCTACTTTCCATCTTCCAACACCAAGATCACTCAAGAAAGACTCTTTGCATGCACAAAATGATGTATTTTGAGCATTTAATTACAAAGCACTTCGGTCTTCTACACTTTTCTGCATATTTGCTTGTTCTTCTCTGAGGATTAATCCAGGAAATGTTCCCCATTATATAAACCCTCTCTTCACTCACTGATTTTTAGTTGCAACACGAAGAATGAAATTTCTCCAATGCTTCGCTAGGAATAAGTGTAATAAGGCACCAATGTTTCTTAGGATCCTGGTTGCAGTTAATACTCCAATCATTTTTACGCTTCACATTTTTCTCGGCCTTTTATTTATTTATTTTTTTTTTTTTTTGCCACCTTTCTGAATTTCTTGATCTCATTCTGGCTCGTATAACCATACCTTCATCGCGACTGTGACACAACTTCAGATGTTTCCGCGCATTCTTCGCCATAATCCAGTAAATATGGTAATTCTTATACAAAAGTAAATAAACACAGCTATTTTATTAAAAAGAAACTTACACTGCAATGAAAATAACGTGATTACCCTTAATAGTTTCACCATCAACACTATAAGAGTTGCTATTCGGGAGAAAATAAACAAATGGATATGATGTTAGAGAAGCCATGTTGTCACCTGACTGAATATACCTATGCTATTGGTGCGATATAGTAGTAGGTGGTAGTAGGTAATGCAAATAATCCCATGGATAAGTAAACGGTATATTTCCGCTCAATTTTACATATAAAGAAGTAGATTTCGGAAGAAATGATTGTCGCTAACAGATTCAGCAATCCCTGAATTACAAGCATACACAACAATTCAAAAATCGGTTTTCTGGACTTAGTGGGTTTTGGAAATCACTTTCTCATATGCTCTTCATGTTTCAAAATTTGGCCGCCCTGAGAGGTGGCACGGCTGGATCTCTCTTGAGCCGGCCCTGCGTCTGTGAAATGGCTACTACGTACAACGCTAACTGTATCTCAAGGGCTTCCAGTTTTCTCTTCCAACATCCACCTAACTAAAGCTCCTTATACACGATCAAATTTTTGTCAAATTCAATACTTTACAAGACTTTTCAAGAATTGTCACAACTTCACAGCCTCTCTTGTCGAATTGTTTCGAATACCTTTAAAGTCTTTGAAAGTCTTGAAAGCAAATAAGGACACACTTTAAACGGTCAAAGATTTGACAATGATTTGATGGCTTGGCTATGAAATGCGAATATTTACAGTGCGTCACGAAATCTGCAACATGGCTGAAAGCGAAAAGTAAACAAAAATGGCTACCCGGCCAAGGTATGTCGTATGCGAACAGATTAGGTTATATACAAGATGATCATGTCTGTACGTCGAGGGCTCCGTGGATTACCTCAACAAGATGAAGCAGATGAAGGCACATAAAGAAATAATTGCTAGACATATTTCCGAACTAAGTATACATTAATCAATGTTATACAGAGTGGTTAAACTATCAGTTGGTGTTATTTCCATGGTATTCCATACTCGTCATGTGATTTCATTGGATATAATACGTGAAGGTGATAAATAATATTAGTAAACAATACTATTTCATTGCAATTTTTTATACAGTGACGCAAATAGTAAATTGCTTTGCGTGATAAATTATCAATGTGTTCTGAAGGGTTTCAGTTTGGCAAAGAAACAACTTGCAAATACACATTTATGATATTGTCAAGTCTTGTCACATATTGAAAAACTATTTGACAATTTCTCTTGTAAACTCTTGAATAAAAAAAACAGTTTGATTGTGTACAAGGGGCTTGAGACATCGAGCCTTGAATGTGGAAACCTGTTTAAATATTAAAGTGATATACAAACTGGTAATTACGCATGTATCATGTTTACGTGTTAAATGAATTATTTATAAGTTACATTGCCGTATTAAAGTGTATGGCAATAATTTAAAAGATGCAGATTCTATGTCGTTGTTTTCGTACTTGCGAAATAAAAAATACAAAATAATTATATGCTCCAGAATGAAATCTATACATACAATTTTGTCTTCTGTGCAGACGACGGTTCGATTTCATTCGTAAGAAGTCAGTTTAGCGTTCCCTTCAGTAAATACTCCATGGTGGTGACGACCATATTATTTTGAGTGATTGAGACGGGGGATTCACAGCGCGTCCTCCGCGACGTCCGTTATACCGTATGCTTACGCACTCGGCTAGTGTTGGACCAACCGAATGTTTTACACAATCGATTGTTAAACGATAGTTTTCTGTAACAACCGATGTTTTCATTCGGTTTGGTATTCGTATATAAATGTTGAACTGTAGTATTAGCAGTGAAAACGGTTTTCATTCGATAGTCGCGCAAATGCGACAGTACAGTATTACCTAATCGTTCTGCGTCGCGTTAAAATAATATTCGCAGCACACACATAAATACGCTGTTAATGTGATCTGGAAATGCAATTGTAATTGCTAGGTAATCAATGAAGTTAAATATGTACGTTACACAGCTATTAAATGCTTGGTTTATTCATAATGTGTATTATGATGTGCTGCGTTAGCTTATGTTCGCTGAAATGTAATTATAGTTCTTTTTTAATTGGACTGTCCTGCTGATACATAATAATAATTTTGCTTTAAGGGCCGCTTGCAAAACGATGCGTTCGTTCTTCACTTTCGTCAAGTGAACGCGGTAAAAGCGCATTTTAAAGCTTTCGAGTTTGGTCACCTCGCGGCGTATATTTCCGGAAGCAACGGAAGAAAGGTCAGGAGAATTTCGACCATTTCGACAATCCGTTTTCTACCAGTGGCGCGGAAAGCAAAATGTCTAAACGATAGAACATTTCGACACTATTGAAAGGGAAACCCTTTTGAATATACCAAGAGAATTTGAGGTAGAAGATAAATCTCGGTTTAATAATAAACATGTAAAATATAACACATACTTTAAAAATTTAAAAGTGTAATTTACAGCTTAAAAACCACAAATTGGGTTGCCATAACAATTTGTAATATGTAAAAAATATATATTTCAAATTACTGCAGCAGTTGCTTTATTTAACCTGAAAATGTTATATGAATGTGATTATGTGGTAGCAAAATGCAAATGCACAAAAATCTGGCTTATTAGTAAGCACATCCAGTTTGATGAACTATAACACTAGTCCGCATGATATCGGATGACTGAAAACTAATAAGTGATTCTGACTCACTTTTTATGCCGATTTCAGAATTGCTTTTAGTTTTTTTCTATCGCGTACAGTTTTTTCACAATTTCACTTCAAAAATATAGAGTTGGACCAGTGGATGACGAGTATTGTTGAAGGGAAATTTATCAATGCTTGAAGGAGGAAAATTTATTATCTCTTGGAAGGAAATTTCTCAATACAGACTTGTAAGTCTTTAGGTTGTTACACCTGCAGATGCTGGTTGCTATTTGTAATTTAGGCATTGTTGTTAATATCAGAGGCTTGCATTAACAGTGCTATATCGTGATCTAAGTTATAAATACATTATGTCTACACGCAAGTGTGTGAACAATCCAAATGTTTTCTGCTACATTTGTGGAAATTATACAGCGCTTCAGCAGAGAACTGATATAACAGACTTTGTGAAAAAAAAGTGTACCATGCTTATTTTAAAATGAAACTTGGTGGCCAAGACAAGGCCAGGGCTCCAAAGACAGTTTGCCGCTATTGTGTTGAACGGTTAAGATTGTGGATAAAAGGAAATAATTAATGCATGCCATTTGCAATTCCTATGGTGTGGAGGGAGCCTAAAGGCCACCCTAAAGACTGATATTTCTGTGTAGTTAATTTTCAGGGGTCAATTCGAAAAATAAGAAACACATTGTGTATCCAAGTATTCGTTCAGCCATCAGGCCAGTTCCACACGGAGAAGATCTGTCTGCTCCTTTTCCTCCAGCTGTTTTAGAGAACTTGGAAGATTATGTTGAAAGTGAACCTCGTGCAATCACCGAAGACGATTCTGATGATGTCTACCGCCCTGAATATGACGTGACTCCACAACTGTTCTCTCAGAGTGAACTAAATGATCTAGTACGTGATTTGAATTTGTCTAAGGAATCTCCAGAGTTACTACGCTCCCGCCTTAAAGATAAGAATCTTCTGGAACCAGGAACACATTACTCATGGTACAGACACAGCGAACAAGAGCTGGTTCCTTTTTTCTCACAGATCGAGTCCTTGGTCTACTGCAATAACATAAACGAGTTAATGCGTTTTTATGACATTGAACATGATCCTACTCAGTGGAGACGTTTTATAGATTCATCAAAGAGGAGCCTGAAAGGCGTTTTACTGCATAATGGGAATGTGTACGGATCCATTCCTGTCGCACATTCAGTTCAAATCAAAGAGACAGTTGAAAACATGAACATACTTTTAACAAGTATCCAATACGAGGAACACAAATGGCGTGTCTGCGGTGATTTCAAAGTTATTGGAATACTATTAGGACAAGCTGGGTTCACAAAAATGTCTTTTTTCTGTGAAAATGCGACAGGCGGGCAAAGCAAAGACATTGGAGTGTGAAAGTATGGCCACAATGGAGAAACTTGTTGTCTGGAACTAAAAACATCCTGCACGAACCGTTTGTAGAGTGAAATGAAATTGAGTTTTATTTATGGACGCTCTTTAACTACTATGGTTTTTAGCGTCCCATTCTATATTGGGCGTGAAACACCGGTAATTTTGCTGAGAGGCCTCTTTATCAGGCTTGAGGTTCTTTTACGTGCCGTAAATCTACGACACGGGACCACCGGCTTTACTTCCCTTCCGAAGGAAGCCGTGCTAAGCCGCCCGAAAAAATGTATCGCCCTCCGCAGGGTTTGAACCCGCGACCTTGGGAACTAGAGTCTAGCACGGTACCACTAGTCCACGGAGGACGACTTGTAGAGAGACAAAAGATATTGCTTCCGCCACTACACATGAAATTGGACTTGATGAAGCAGTTTGTAAGGGCTCTACCACAGGATGGACCCTGCTTCAAGTACCTTTCCAAGAAATTTCCCTTCATTACACAAGACAAATTAAAGGCTGGAATTTTTGTTGGTCCTCAAATAAAGAAATTGATGAAGGATGAAGATTTTGAGAAGACAATACATGAGAGAGAAATAGAAGCATGGACCGCCTTCCGATCAGTTACTGAAAACTTCTTAAGCAATAACAAAGATCCTAATTACAAGGCCATTGTCGAAACAATGTTGGAAAATTCCAAGAAGATGGGTTATAGCATGAGTGTAAAGGTGCATTTTCTGCATTCACATATCGCCTACTTTCCAGAAAATTTGGGACATTATAGTGAAGAGCAGGGTGAACGTTTTCACCAAGATATTAAGGAAATGGAAAGGAGGTACTAGGTAGGATGGAATGAAATTATGATGGCCGACTACTGTTGGATGTTGAGGAGGGACAGTCATCTTCAAGGATCTGCAAGGAAGTCAAAGAAGAGAAAGTTTGAAAAAATTAAATGAAACACTTTGGCTTCTTGTTTTGTTAAAATGTAGTCATGAAATAAATTAGGGGCGTTCTTGAGAGTAGTCTTAAAATGTTTCTTGAATAAAAACTTACCTTGTGTGAAATGGTATTTGAATACCGTTCTGCGCTCATTAATAAAATTTTCAAAACATTACTTCTTATTTTGTGTAAAAACCTGACGTGATAAAAAAACGGAAGTTATTTCTGGAATCAGCATAAAAACTTGATTCAAGAACACCTACTTTTAAGAAATCATCTGACAAAAAGTTTGAAAATGCAGACTAGTGTAATGGATCTTCAGAATTCTGTTTTCCAATGCTAACACTAACTTAAGCATCTGATCCATTGTCTTTTGTCATACATTCAGTTCTATTCACTGAAATCTGTGGATTGACAAAATTTGTTATTAAACCTGTTATTTCTTCAGCATATTCCCAATGTTCTCGGTAATAATTTTCGATTTATAAAGCCGGTGTATTTTATGGGTGTGCATAGGAAATATTCTTGAAACTCATCGTACAAGGTATCCAATTGTTTCACTTCAATCTTAACACCAGGGATGAATTAACAAACCATGTGTGGAGTAGGTAATACATGCTTGCTTGCATACAGGTGCAGTAATGCATTATCACGCCTGCATACATTAATTCAACCTTCTAAACCAAACCACTAGTTCAAACGGCAGAATAAATAAATAAATTACACATTGCAATAACGTCCACATTAGATTTGCTTTTACTGCATAAAATCACATTAAAATGGGGTTAGGTAATGTCTGGCTTATTACATAGAAAAAAGCCTGAACACATTTCTTCCTATTAAAATTCTGCACCATAAGAAATAAGCTTGTATGAAACTGAGAGGTAGAATACTAAATTGTGTTGTAATATATTATTATAATCCACATGCATTGGGTGTTAGCGATGGAGGTTAGATTATTTTAATATATGTTAAAGCGTATTTTTCTCCAACAACTGTTAAAGAAAAACACAGGAAGAATGAAACAGCGCGCAAGAGGCACGAGCATTAATTTAATTTGTTTCAAATAGTGTTACAGAGGTATTAGCTTTAAGACCACTTCGTTAATCAAATATGCATCTGGATTTATCAATAAATCTTGCTTTGAATTCCCTTTCGGTATAGTGCTCTAATGGATTAGAATGGACTCTGAGCACACTTCGCCGTCGTATGGCCCTTCTTTTCCTTTCTGAGTGTAAAACTCCTTCATATCGTCCAGCGATATCAAAGAATCGCATAATCGCCATTTTGTTTCTCTGCTCTCGCTCTACCTCTTGGAAAATAATAGTGGCGTTTAAGATTAAATACTGTTTAAACCACCTGTTATATAGTGTCTAAACATGGACGCCATTTAGACACTGTTTAGCACTAAACACCGTTTTTGCAAGCGGCCCTAACCGTTTTAGTTGAGTATATTAATAAATAAATGCACATAAAATCCAAACATATTATTCATTTGTAAACGTTTTCACTGCGATTTGTCGCAGCATTTTTCTATTGTTTATAACTCAAATTATAATAAATGGTTTACAAGATTTAATGCCAATTATTTGCAATATTAACAGTGCAGTGCCAATAAGAAAAATTCGGTACTAAATGCTGCAATGCAAGAGGGTGTTTTAATTCTATTTATTTATTTATTTCTTTTAACGGATTCCTAGAGTAGTCAAGTGAATGGCATTATAAATTAAGCTTAGGTATATCATTCATACATTTTGCAGAGTATTAGAACTTGAACAGTAGGTACATGCAAAATTACCAAAGCAGCACTTCTGTATCTATACTCAATATTGAACAATACATCACATTGTTTGTGGCATTTATTCTAAACCCTTGTATAACTTTACTTAAAGTTCAAATTAAGTAATTGAATTTATTGTTGCCCGCACAAATCCAACTCTTTGCGATTTTAACCTCTAACATTCATCATGTGCTATTGTGATCTAAATTAACTAACCATTGTGTTTTGCTTAATTTATTTATTTTCCTTTTGTTACCTAACTTATGCATTCATATACATTTTGGTAACATTTGTTTTGAAATGCAATTAACGGAAGGAAAAAAACGAAACTTGTGAATAAATGTGTATTATTGTAATTCGCACCGAGTCGACGGCATCAAGGCAGCCTTTAATTGAGTTAAGCAAGTTCGCATTCTTAATCCCCCCCTTAAATTTAAGTTAATATAATATCTTATTTGCTAATTTCTACATAGCTATGATTACATGGTTATCGGTGAGTATATTCGACCATACACACAACAGGTTGTGATTTTGAAATTCAGAGGGAGGGATTAATGGTTTGAAATTATATATTATACAAAGCTTTTGACATCTACATAACGTGTTAGCAAGGTTGTCCTTGCTTTGCAGCAGAGGCGTAACCAGCAGGATTTTGGGGGTTGGAGCCCCCTGGCTAAAAATATGTAAAAATTAATAGCAACAATAGCTACATTAAAATAATAATAGCACGTTTCTAGGTTCACAGGTACGAGATACTTCTTAATTGAATCGCTGTTAGCGCTATATTTACGCCGCTTGTCTTGGACAATATGACCAAAGGTGACAGCAACAGAAATTGTAAGAGGGCAGTCCAAGAAGTACCCGACCTGACGTATATATATATACGCGTTTTGTTTCAAACAAATGACTATGGTAGAAAGTACCACCCTTATGAAGCTTAAGTTTGAAGTTTGACGATGCTACGTTGTTTAGTAATTGTTTGGCAGCCATTAATAGTGAACTCTCTCAGCGAATTTGTAAACATGGATAAAACTGGCCATCGTTATGTGATACAATACTTTCATTTGAAAGGTCTTAGTCCAACTAATATTAAAGCTGAGCTAGATTATACTCTGGAGGAGTCTGCTCCTTCTTTTACAACAGTAAAATATTGGGTGGCAGAGTTTAAGCGAGGCCATACGAACTGAAAAGACGCACATCGCAGTGGTCGACCAAATGAGGTGACCACGCCAGAAATTGTGAAGAAAATCCACAAAATCAAATTGGGTGACCGTCGACTGAAAGTGCGCGAGCTAGTAGACATCGTAGACATTTCAAAACTTGCTGTACATCGCATACTAACTGAAAATTTAAACATGAGAAAGCTGTGCGCAAGATGGGTGTCGCGTTTACTCACAATGGAACAAAAGCAGCGCCGTGAGGATGTTTCAGTCCAATGATTGGCAACGTTTCGCTGCAATAAGCCGAGTTTGTGCGTCGATTTATAACCATGGATGAAACATGGGTCCCACACTTCACACCTGAGACGAAGGAACAGTCCAAACATGGCTAGAAAGGGGGAGAATTGGCTCCAAAGAAGACAGTTCCATCTGTAGGCAAGGCAATGGTGTCTGTTTTTTGGGATGCGCTTGGGATAATTTTCATTCATTATCTTCAAAAAGGAAAAGCAATAAATGGCGAGTATTATGCAAACTTATTGCACCGTTTGAATGATGACATCAAACAAAAACGGCCGCATTTAGCGAAAAAGAAAGTTCTGTTTCATCAAGACAATGCACCAGTTCACACATCCATTATCGCCAGGGCCAAAATCAAAGAGTTAAAGTTCGAACTGCTTCCTCGTGCACCATATTCGCCAGACTTAGCCCCCTTTGATTATTTGTTGTTTCCAAAGTTGAAGAAATGGCTTGGTGGTAAAAGATTTGCCAACAATGCAGAGGTGGAGTTTGCAGTTGTTGGCTATTTTGCAGAACTCGACGGTTCTCACTATAAACAGGGTATGAAGCTATTGAACATCGCTGGTAAAAGTGTATCGAGCTGAAAGGAGACTATGTAGAGAAATAAATATTTTTTCTCCTTTTTTTTTTGTTTTCTTTGTTAGGTCGGGTACTTTATTTGGCGTGGGTTAATATATCGGGGACATATTTTTTTCTGGTGCTAAGTTTGAGTGGTTTCCAAATGAGTGCAATATCTCCCAGTTTAGAACATAACTAGAAACCCTATTTTGTGGTGAAATGAAATGAATGCAGCAGCAATATAAAATACCTTACATTGGTAATTAATTCTCATGTCACAACACATTTGCCGCTTAGAATACGCAAAACATCCTATCCCAATTTTAACTCAAATTGTTGACCTCAATATGTGGGTATAATGTGGAATAAAATATTTAAACTCAGAATTCATATTTATCATCTGAATTGATACAAATTGTTTACAAATGGACCCCTTACATACCCCCCTAATAATTTTCTGACTAAGCTTCTGCTTCGCAGTCCAGTAAATCATACTGTTCACCATTGGCATGCGCTGATATTTTTTCAGGGGAGCTGCACAATACTGCTTAACAAAACTACACAGAA
Organism: Deroplatys truncata; assembly: GCA_030765065.1. NCBI lineage: Eukaryota > Metazoa > Arthropoda > Insecta > Mantodea > Mantidae > Deroplatys > Deroplatys truncata. The sequence goes on from CM060979.1 coordinate 110,225,239, forward strand.
GAAAATATATAAAAGATACATTATTATAGATAATACGAAAATAAAGTTTACTCCTTGATTTTCATCTGTACATCAACGGAATCCTTCTATCTCCTTTTCGGGAAAATGTTTCTACAACATGGTCATAAAAATGTCTTTGATTTTGAATTTTGTGCAAGAGAGTCTTTTCGATTGATAACAACGAAAGTTGGCAAGCCTTTTCCCCCTGAGTATTCCGTGCGTAACTCTTTACGCGTTTTAGGAAAACGTACCTTCTGCCGTAGATATGCTCACTGGAATTGTAGTTATGAGGCAGCGTAATTTATAAACTTCTGGAAATGCTTCTCCTATCTCAATGTCTTTCAAAACCTTTTCAATTTCCGTCATTGTCCTGCCTGAAAAGTCTGACAACCCATAAACAGCCACTGATTCACTTCGCAAACTTTCGAAATTAAACATGTTTTATAGGCTGATTTAAGAGATGTAAACAAAATTTCGGGAAATCTAGTTTTGAAAGATCCAAACCTTTTCGAATCAAGTAGTTCAATAAATTCTAGTTCTTCTAAATCACTAAATCGGTTTTCCATGTGGCTAACTATTGTGCCAATTATCTCGTTGTAAAGACGCAAATGTTTCATTCTGGGATCGTCCAATTCACCTTTCTAGCTTAATTATCATTCGTGTTACTTTCTTCTAGTGTTGCATACATATTATGAAACATTTTTCAATATTCTTGAATGAAAGAAACGGCCTCTTTCTCTTTCACAATGCAATAATTTACGTTAGAAATCTTTGTCTGGAGAATATTGAATAATGTATCTGTGAGAGTAAAAATATGACTGAAAATTTCCAACAGAAAAGAAAAGGTGAAATCATCCAACGAAATATTTTCTGGCAAAAACAAAAGTGTCACCATCCCGGAGTCTGGATTATCCATAATATGCTCAAAAATGAGATCGGAAATCTCTTCTTGACTTCCGATGCATTCAGTGCATTTACACGCTTTGTTGAATTAGAAAAAAAAATGAACAAAAACCACTCAATGTCTTGAAAAACATTATACCTTCCTTTATAAATTGCACTGACTACAATAAAACTAGGTTAAGTCGATGAGCATAACGGTGGACGAATAGCGCATTGGGAAATCCTTTCTCCACTAGCGCTTGTAACTCATTTAAAATATAGGTACTTGCTTTCTTTATTGGTTAGGCATGTAACACAAATTATTATTTGGAGGGCTATTTCATGCCTTTTACAGTACTTTTAGAATTTTAAATAATACTTTAAGATGATAAACATAAAAGGTATAATAGGAAATTATTTAAATGTGAATCCAAGAATAAAATCGCACCTATACAGGCATCCTGCTGCATACCAATTGTAATAATACTGTGTTGATTGTAACATAACAATGTGACGTTAGCAGAATACGTAACCCACAGGGTCTATGCGTAATTTTAGAGTAGCATACAGAAATGTAAAATCAAGGTAAACGCAGCCTAATTGAGACCCGAAGATGCATACAGGCCGTGATGGAGCAGTACTTAATCTCCCGTATGACGTCAGCTGCATGCGAGTGAAAAAGCGCGGATGTTGAAAACGTTTCTATGATTTTACAAATGAAAAACGATGCACGTCATTTCAAAATTGAACTACAATTCTTCAAATGGCTAACTGCATGTAACTCAAGAAACAAATTATTTTGCTGACCTTGTATTCTTTTTGAAACCGATAGCGGAGTATGGAATAGTGTAGGTTTTTCTGACATCAGTAATTTTAACAAAGCAAGATTTGACATGAGAAGATGCAATCACATTTATCTGCAATAACGAAATTGAAACCTTTTGGTGAAACAAGGATAGACCTTCCAACTAACCTAATATCCGTCGGATGTTTTGAAACACAATGCCGAAGTTGACTAACAGTTTGAGAAGGTTTGTTTTAGGAGTTGTATTGTAGTTCAACTGTTGGGGAGCCAAACTTGATGAAGTAACTGCCCCACGTATGGTAAAAAGTCTCCGGGGGTCTTCGCCCCAACGATTAGGAATCAACTTTGTATTTTATGTTTCTTTAAATATTATATATATTTATGTTTGCCTCGGCTGCGTCAGTATTAATTTGTAGAAACATGTATTTCTTAACAAGGGGTGGTGCGGCTGAAGAATGTAAGCTTACACAAATTATAATTTTTACTTCACTCCTTTTATTAATCCTTCACACGTTTAAATAACACTTCACTGATATATAGAGCGCTGTGAGATTGTTTATTAATTACTTGCACCTTTTTTTTAACACGTAAACTTTATACTGAATTTTCGTCTCACACTGAATACGTATAAAACTTCTCGAGGACGTGTCTCGCGTCCAGTTAGGAACGCTGTCTACAAGCAACTGAACTGATTTCTACCGCCTGAATTTGCAAATTTCATCTATTTCAAGTCTCTGATTGGCTATTCGTAATCCAATAGAATACTTTTATTTAACTTTCAAGTTTTTTCTGGTTGTTGATTGGCTATTTATAAACTGTCTCCAAAATTACATTATTGTTGCTCCAAGAATTACTAGTAGTATTATTAAACTTTCCAATTCATTATTGTCTCAAGGTTACCTCATTGTTAGCAACTACTCTCACAGCTCCTACATTATTAAATTACATAATACATTCACATAACATTATTAAACATATATACAATAATATAAACATTAATACAATGACTGTTACATACACTTTATATGTTATTTATACACACATTGCTTAAAGGCATGTTATTGAATTTTATATTATATAATTTCACTGAAATCAATTAAGTGTCCAAAATACTGCCTCAAATTCAACACTTAATGTAATTTGCATACTGGTAAAGCAAGAGCTACCTTTCAGAGGTCATAACGAGCATAATGGATCTCTTAATCGGGGAAACTGCATTGGGTCCTTGCACATGCTATCCAAGTATGACATCCAATTAAATACACACTTAAAAAGCGCTAAAGTTTTCAAAGGAACGTCAAATTGAATTCAAAACGATATTATTGAAAGTATTATTGACGTAATGCTAGGCATAATAAGGAAAGAAGTAAAATGCACACCTTTTGTTACTTTAATGCTGGACGAAACGAGAATATTACAAAATGATTTCAACTTTCCAATGGTAATTCGTTATGTTGTCGCAGTAATCTGTTCGTGTTATCTTATTTGTTGAGCGCCTGTTATTGTTTTACTATTTTGAATTTTGGGTTCTTTGTCCTCCGGCTAGCTATTATTACTCAGTCCAGCAAATATCCCTAAGCAGGGCGTGTAAACGGAAAGGAGTTGTTACTAAAAGATAACACTGATAAAAAAAATATTTTCACACTTTTATTGCCGTCACACTTAATTAATAGTTCGCATCTTTAATCTTTCTACACGCCTGAATGAAACTGTTATATTTCCGAATGTAATTACTGTCATAATAATTGTCGCGTACTTCAGATTTTGTGACTAACTTTACGACGCGAGAGATTCTGTAGAATTGCGTAATGTGTACCTCGCGAGAGATGCTGAGAACTGCGTAATGTTTACCTCGCGAGAGATTCTGTAGAACTGCCCGAAGTTTACCTCGTGAATGATTCTGTAGAATTGCGCGATACTTGCTTTTGGCTCAAGAATTTATACTCCCTCATCCCGATATGCCTAAACATTATAATAGAGCTGCTATTGGTTACCAAATCGCGCCAACATTAGCGTCTATTTTGTCAGCCAATCATAATCACAAACACATATGCTCTAAAGAACGTCATTTGTTTGTCTCTTCTAAGTGATAAACAACTCACCCCATCGCTTCATTGTTACCCACTCCTATTGTCAGTTTCAGTAAGGCCGTGTAAACCTATTTCCTAACAATGCTTATAGCTAACAAACGTCTAAAATCATTGCCATACAATAATGTTAATTTACACTACAATCACTCTGGCATTCACAGTGTTGTGATATAAAATACTGCCTCAATGTAAAAGAGGGTGAAATTCAGGAGAGATTTTTAGGCTTTACAGATGTCAGCAATAATCGCTCTGCAGTTGTTTTAAGTGAACATGAATATAAAATCATTACAGACTTTCAGTGTGAGTCTGAAAATAAGCTCGTAGCTCAAGTATATGACAGGGATGCACATTTTCTGGTCATTTAAAGTAATGTTAGCTGTGACAGCGAATTGAATCTGGCACAATTGTATTGCACGCAGTACAGGTACATAAACATGCACCCACCACAAAACAATACTCTTTCTTTTCGGCATATAAAATGCCCACGCTGTTTTTATTTCTTAGAAGTTAATGTGAAAACTGCGTCTGTGAATTTAATCTGACACAGGTGCATAAACATACACCCACCACAAAACAATACTACTTCTGGTACACTCCAGCAATCCAGCAATCGAGAACAGGTCGCCCAGGTTCACCTGGGCGGAATATAATCGCCACAGTACCTAGCCGCGTATGCGGCTTTACCTGTGCGATATAGAAGGATAAAAAGAATGTACACAAGCTTTTGATTTTATGTGTCTTGGGCGGAGTTTAGCTTGCTGCGCTACCTTTGGCTGGGTCTCGGTGTCCCCTCATGGGCGGACTAGCGACCACGTGGTGACCAAGCCCGATGCTGCTTAACTTGGGCGACCGCTTGTGTGGTCGTCAAGTTAAGCAGGCCGGCATGGCAGCAAAGCAAGATGGGAATACAGGTAAAGGGATGGGGGTACTCAAGTTGGCGGCAGGGCGGGTCGCTGGTAGATGGTCACTCATCCAGCCAGTGACCGGGCCCAATGCTGCTTAACTTGGGGAAGTTTGTGAGATGAGGGATTGGTAGACCTCAGCCTCGGGGGCCCAAGCCGTCTTTCGGCAGCCGGTAGCTCTTCCTCCGCCGTGGCGCCTTGTGGTCATAGCGGCCCAAAGAGTTAACCAGCTGGTTGGTATGGTATGTGAGTTTCGTGTACATGGTGCGGGTTCTGTCCCGCACCACGTCCACGATGTATGGGAGACCGGAATGGGTATGTAGGATGTGATGGGAATCTACGCCCAGTATCATAGATCATCCGAAGCGCCCTGTTCTGGACGGTTTGCAAAAAAAGCTTATTGATTATGTGCAAATTAGTTTTAGTTGCAAGCTGAAGCGCAAATTTAGTGGCATCTTGTAAAGTGCGGCGTGTGCATGTTTGTGTGCCCATGTAGCCCTAGCACCCGAGGTTGCGGGTTCAAACACGGCGGAATGGGATGGATTTTTTTCGGGTGTAAAAATTCTTAGCCTGGCTTCCTTCGGAAAGGAAGTAAAGACAATGGTCCCGTGTCGTAGATTTACGGCACATAAAAGAGCATCAAGCCTGATAAAGAGAGATCTGAGTAAAATTTCGGTTCTTCACGCCCAATATAGAATGGGACGCTAAGAATCATAGTCATTAAAGAGAGTCCATAAATAAAACTCAATTTCAAAATGAGCAACTTTTCAAGAAACGAAGTTAATTGTACTCTCTAATACAGAACAAAAGCATCTGAAGTTATGTACCACAAACGCAAAAAAGGTAGTTCAGCCCTTCTTTATTGCTTCTTCTACTGATGACCAACTGGAAAAGAAGCTGTAAACTTCGTAGAAACCTTTTCCGATGACATAACACCTTTGTTTAGATCACAAATATTATCAGTTAGAAGTCCTTGAGATCTAAAGCATGACTGATGTTGATGCAGTAATTTGTATCACAAATTACTTAAATGAATAACGATTGTAATATGAATATGCATTTTTATGTGACATTGATTTGAGATGTTTATTGATTGTAATTATTGTTGAGAAGTAAGTTTATACTGCCTTACTGAAACTGACAATAATAGCGTGCAATAATGCAGCGAGGGGGTGAGCTGTTTATCATTATTGGAAACGAGGAAGTTACGTAATGTTGGCGCGTTATTCCTTGAGAATCTTCTGGAACGTTTCCCTAGAGCATATGTATTCATAATTTTCATTGGATATAAAAATAGACGCTAATGTTGGCGCGTTTTATTAGCCAATCGCAGTTCAGTTATAATCTTTAGGCATATCGGTGTGTAGGAGTATAAATAGGGTAGGTTAGAGGTAAAGTCTGTCAGTTCATCAAAATTCTTTGTACACTACACGTCGCATTCCCATCAGTTCGTCGAAAGTATTTGTACGGCACACTTCGGATATCAATTTGCAGGTTACGCGTAACAGAGTTATGAAAATTCTCAAGTATGGTAAAGTTAATTATACAAAAGGTTGAAGTACGTGGATTAAAAGTGATTAGTAAGAAGTTGTTATAACAGTTTCAGTTTTGCGAGTGTTAAGATCAATGTATAAATGTGATAGTTGACGTGTTCGACAATAAAAGTGTAAAACAAATTTCTTCATCAGTGTTCTCTTTGGATAAAAGATTCCTTCCGTTTACACAACCTGTATAAAGAGAAGTGCTCGACCTAAAATAAGATAATAGCTAGCTGGAGGACAGTAAACCAAAATTAAATAAAATAACAGTCGTAACCTTTCAAACAAAAATTAATACTACCGCAAATTGCTAACACCAGATGGAGCTAACAGACCGAACAAATGAATCACGTCACAAGATGGCATCACCATGTTGAGTAAACACACATACACAAACAACATGGGTTATAAACAACCATAATGATACTTCAATGTGAAACAGCTTGCTAATTTGCTGTGAGTTAACAGTTCTTTTGACATCTGTCTATCCTGATGCACATACGTAATGATTGCTGTATGTAATTAACTGTTCCTTTTAGTAGCCAAAGCGGAGACCATTTTCTAAATTAAAACTGACAAAAACAAAAACAAAAAAACTACCTTAGAAGCTCTATGACTCGAGAACGCCTAATGATTTTGGCTCTATTGTGAATAGGAAATGACAAATTAACGTTGATAACGAAGTTTATTTCTTTGCCGATATACAACCAAGAAACATCTCCACAATTCACGTTTAATCATGTTTTTACCGTTGAATAAATAACTGTCTTGATATGAAGAAAATTGGACTTTAAGAGTTGTTAAAATTTAGTCCTTGGTTTTATTTTACATTTCCTTTACATCTACTATAATAACGCCTACTAATGATATAGCTGAATGTTACCTATTTTAACTTATTAAAAAGTTCAATTAATTTGTCCATGGTTTCACCAAGTTAATTTTATTTTAAAAAGTATATGGTTGTTTTAGTGTGGCAAGATTTTAAGTACAAAATAACACTGTTCTGACCCTGTTCATCTTATTGTAACATTAAATGAGTGTCATGCTGTTTAGTCGTATAGAAAGCTAAATAAAAAATTAACATATCATTATCTGACAACATTCTTCAAATTTGTAAAGCCATAGATAAATTGTTTATGTTGGTATGCTTAAATCTTATTTTGTGTAATGCCTATATAAATAAGGTTTAAAGCTCCTGAATTATTCTTTCTTTGTTTACCCCTCTCGTATGTAGGACTTATGAGGCCTATTTTTTTCCCCCAAGTTCCGATGGTGCATAACAGAAAGACAAATGTGAATCACAAAATGATTTTATTACCAGGAGTCAAATACAGCCTCAAGTTATTTTCCACATAGTCACCGTAAAGATTAAAACATTTGTCAAATCGATAGACGAGCTTTCCAAAACCCACTTCATTGAAGGTTGCCGCCAGCGTATGGAAATAGGTCTTCACGGTGCCTTGAAGTTCTCCGTTGGTGCAGAAGCGCTGTCCTCCCAGACCTGCTGAAAAAGATTGGTCTCTCGGCGCTAGATTTGGGCTGCATGCCAGGTGATCGAACACTTCCAATGAAACTGAGTAAGCAGCTGTTGGGTTGACGCAGCAGTATGCGGTTTGCATTGTCATGAATCAAAACAATTCCAGATGACAGCATACCTCTTCTTTTATTTTGAATGGCTCTCCACAGGCAATGTAATATCTGACAGTACACGTTTGCAGTGATCACAGTCCCTGGCTCCATAAACTCCATGAGGAACACACCTTTCTGATCCCAAAAAAGAGTAGCCATGGTCTTCCTGTTGCTAAAAGTTTGAACCCTTTTTTTTCAAGCAGTGTGTGTATCCATTTTTTGGATTGTTCTTTTGGTTCTGGATTGTCGTAAAAAGTCTATGTTTTATCCCATCACAATAGAGTTCAAAAACTCATCACCAGCGTAACGTGTGAGAAAGGATAGGGACGATGTCATGTGCCGTGCTTTGTGGTCCTCAGATAGCTTTTTGAGAACTCAGCTTGTACAAAGTTTTCGATAACCTAGGTGTTCTGTAATAATCGTATACAGAGCTGACCTTGAAATGTCTGGAAAATCTAGACAACTCACTGATGGTAAAACGTCTCTCTCGAACAACTTCACTAGCGACAGACTTGTGTGCTTGTCCACCTTCATCATGAACATCAATTCGGCCTTCTTTAAATGTCCTAAACCATTCATGCACAATACCCTACTCATACAGTTTGCACCATAAACACGGTTCATTTTGCGAATTTCTGCCTGTAGAAAACGAATGACGCTTCGCAACTCATACTTGGCGTGAGAATCAATGATACCGACCATGCTAAAGTGTCTATAGTTCGCTCCAACTTAAGTATTGAACTTGCCCTTGGCTGACGTTATGGTGCGATAGTTGCGCAGGAGCAAGGTGTGTAAATTCACCTCCTTATGCTTATCTGGTCAAGTAGCATAGCGATCGGGGGTGGAAAAAAAATAGTCCTCGTACCCCCAGGACTCACAAGCGGGTGCCGGGGGACAGAGGCCTATCGAGGAGCACAATTTGGATCAGATGAATATCCAGGATGAGTGATCAGCCCGATGCCTAGTATGAGAGCGAGGAAGTAGATGACATGAAATGATGAAGTGGATGAAAGAACAGGTGGTGGAGCAGTTGCTGGAATAAATGGCAGGGAAACCGGAGAAAACCCACCCAACACAAATCTCACATGCGGACCCCTGGGATTGAATCCGGGCCGCCCTGTGAGAGGCAAGCGGCCTAACCACTCCTGAATTCTTGCTTGAAAATTAGTCACCTTTTATGCCCGGACCTCCGCACGGACCTACGGCACTAGCTAGTTCTCACATCCGAATTTCTCGTTCTTTATTATTCTTATTTTGATAACATCTGACTCATTAAAATCACTTTCTTTAAAATGAATTCCACATACTCAAGCATTTTTGGTTGGCACAAAGCTTTTGCATTTAGGAGCAGCAACTCATTTGTTGTACACATGTTGATTCTTATCTCTATCGGGGAATGAGTAATAATCAACATTTCTGTTTATGCCAGAATTATTTGTACAACCAAGCACTGCACACAGGCATTCTTAACCTAACACTTCACAGAAAAAAGGGAAGAAAAACTGTCCCACAATCACAACATAACAAGAGAAATTAAATACAACACAAGGCTAACCTGGATTCACCCTTACAGTGATCCCAATCAAAACCAAGTCACATGACGTGATGTCACTAGCATGACTGCGTGTAGTCAAGTAAAAAACAATAGCAATGCGCACAAAGAAAGTAGTTACATGTTATAATACAAGTGACATAGTTATGTGGCGTGATCCTAACCTATGATGTCACCGCAAGGTGAGCGTTAAACATAAAAATGCTTCCAGAATGAAAAATCTGATGTGTTACACTCACATGACTTTCTCTACTCTTGTACAAACTATTTTTACAAATGCTTATTCTCCATCTACTTCATGTTAATTGAGATAAACATTTGCAGACTCTACCTTATTGCTAATTTTCATGTAGATGTAAGGGGAATATATATTTACAAGGGCAATATAGAAATACAGTAGCCTTTAAGCACATACATATCTCTTAATAGCTGGTTGCTAGGTGCAGCACCATTCCCTTTGCCACAGATTAATACTCTTTGCATATCCAAGACAAAAAATGAATAACGAATTCCCATTTGAGAAAATAATTATTGAAAGTTTTAAGGGAATAACAAGCAATATCTCAAAAATGGTTCACTCAACAACAAAAATGTATATGACATAAATTGTGTATTTTAACGTGATCTACATTTTTTGTGTAGTAAAATTTTGTCTATCTCTTATGGTTTACCAGTTATGCAAAAGTCGTTCACAATGAAGAATGCTTTTGGAGACATTCCCAGAAAATTCAAGTTATACATTTTATTTGTCATGAAAATATCTTAAACATATGATATATTAATCAAAATCGTTAGAGACATTTTTGAGAAAATTAAAATTTTCAAAAAATGTTCCATGTAAAGGGTAATCTGGGGTGGGGGGATTTTCTTGAAAATCCTTGGGGCGCATCTCTGGAAGATACTGAACCTAAATACCAAGTTTGGTGTTCTCTCTCTCTCTCTCTCTCTCTCTCTCTCTCTCTCTCTCTCTCTCTCTCTCTCTCTCTCTCACACACACACATGTTTCCAAAAATGCTCTTTTTGGATTCAGGGGGTCTCAAAACATGTATTTCCGGTGAAATCTCGGTATCAAATTTTTGGGTGGAATATAATACTTCCCCTACTTACTATACGTAGTAGAGAAAGTAAAAAGAGGTCGTAGAATGATGCAGTTTTCAACAATGTGCTCAAAATCGTTTATATTTTATTGTTAGATGTCTAAAAATTTAGATGAGTTCTCCTTTAACCACTGTGTTAATTGTCTTATTTACACATTTATATTGTGAACATATTTGTTAGTGGAGTCAGTGGAGTATGACCACCACATACATTGTTACATAAGTTTATCATTATCAGTGGCTTGTACATGGTGGAAGTGAAATGGTCCTGGAGACTGAGGGAGGTGGGAGAGCGGATGTAGATGAGCAGGGGATTTTGACACTTATTGTAATTAAATGCACGGTTTTCATAGAAAAAACACTTTTATGCAAAAGATTTATCATCACCTTGCTGGATTACTGTTGATTTTAAAGGTTCTTAATTTATGACTTTATTCATAGAAAATTGAATAAACGACTTTTTCCTTTGGCATATTTCAATAGAATGAACGGTTTTTGTGTAAATTAAATTGAAAAAGTCCATAATTTGTTGCCTCCTTAGTTCTGTAAGAACTGGCATCGCATAAGCTGCATTTACTTTCTTCCAATATTTGTGTGGATTGCAGGGAATGTTTACTTAATTGTACATTTTTTTTTTTTTTTTTTTTTTTTTTTTTTTTTTTTTTTTTTTTTGTCAAAGTCACAAGCTAATTTTTAATTTAAATGTGTTATTACTTTCTCTACTACGTATAGTAAGTAGGGGAAGTATTGCATTCCACCCAAAAATTCGATACCGAGATTTCACCGGAAATACATGTTTTGAGACCCCCTGAATCCAATAAAAGCATTTTTGGAAACATGTCTGTGTGTGTGTCTGTCTGTGTCTGTGTGTGTGTCTGTCTGTGTGTCTGTGAACAGCATAACTCATAAACGAACAGTCGGATAAACACCAAACTTGGTATTTACCTTCAGTATCTTCCAGAGATGCGACACGAAGGTTTTCAAGAAAATCCCACCACCCCAGATTACCCTTTACATGGAACATTTTTCGAAAATTTTAATTTTCTCAAAAATGGCTCTAACGATTTTAATTAAAATATCATATATTTAAGATACTTTCATGACAAATAAAATGTATATCTTGAATTTTCTGGGAATGTCTCCAAAAGTATTCTTCATTGTGAACGACTTTTGCATAACTGGTAAACCATCAGAGATAGACAAAAGTTTACTACACAAAAAATGTAGCTCGCGTTAAAATACACAATTTATGTCATATACATTTTTTTCGCTGAGTGAACCATTTTCGAGATATTGCTTGTTATTTCCTTAAATTTTCTAATATACTTTTTCTCAAATGGGAATTCGTTATTCATTTTTTTTGTCTTGGATATGCAAAGAGTATTAAGCTGTGGCAAAGAGAATGGTGTTCCACGTAGCAACCAGCTATTAAGAGATATGTCAATTCTTAAAGGCTTCTGTATTTTTACTTTCTCTACTACGTATAGTAAGTAGGGGAAGTATTGCATTCCACCCAAAAATTCGATACCGAGATTTCGCCGGAAATACATGTTTTGAGACCTCCTGAAACCAAAAAAAGCATTTTTGGAAACATGTCCGTGTGTGTGTGTGTGTGTGTGTGTGTGTGTGTGTGTGTGTCTGTGTGTCTGTGAACAGCATAACTCAAAAACGAACAGTCGGATAAGCACGAAACTTGGTATTTAGGTTCAGTATCTTCCAGAGATGCGACACGAAGGTTTTCAAGAAAATCCCCCCACCCCAGACTTCCCTTTACATGGAAGAGTTTTCGAAAATTTTAATTTTCTCAAAAATGGCTCTAACGATTTTGATGAAAATATCATATGTTTAACATAATGTCATGAGAAATGAAATGTATATCTCGAATTTTCTGGGAATGTCTCCAAAAGTATTCTTCATTGTGAACGACTTTTGCATAACTGGTAAACCATAAGAGATAGACAAAATTTTACTACACAAATAATGTAGATCGCGTTAAAATACACAACTTATGTCATATACATTTCTTTTGTTGAGTGAACCGTTTTCGAGATATTGCTTGTTATTTCCTTAAATTTTCCAATACTTATACTTTTTCTCAAATGCGTTACTCATTTTTTTTATGTCCTGGACATGCAAAGAGAATGGAATGCGCCACATAGCAACCAGCGTTAAAATATTTGACTATCGCTTAAAAGCTACCATATTTCCCTTGCATCTACAAGAAAATTACCATAAGATTGACATCTCGATATCTCGATTAACATGAAGCATATGGAGAATAGGCGTTTGTAAAATTAGATTGTACAAGAGTAGAGAAAGTCATGTGAGTGTAACACATCAGATTTTTATCTCTTAGTTGAGTGATGCAGAAAACAGAATTAGCACAGTAGGAGTTACGGAATAATATGATTGATAAAACAGTGCAGCACATTCAAGTGTTTTGATAATACTATAGAATCACTCCCTCATGAAAAAAAAAGCCAGGAATCAGTTATCACTATAGGAGCGAATGCTAAAAGCTTACAAGAAAGTAGAATGGGTGAAAGCAAGAAGGAAAGGATTTCAGAGATCATAGTTTTTGGCTAATCAAACAAAACTTTTATGACAGTAAATTAATAATTATTTTAAAAAGAACTTCTTGCTGTTAAGTTAGTGTATAAAACTCTGACAGTGATCATGGAACAAGATTCTTCACAAATATTTAATAACAACAAATTGTTACTTAAACTTTATGCAATGTTTTCGTTTTCATCACAAATGGACTTCAGCAAAAATAAATGTTACACATTACTTTTTAACCTTAACTAAGCAAGCAATAGTTAATAAAAACCATTAAGTTATTTCATTTCTTGTTTACTTTCTCTACCACGAACATGGTAGATAGAGAAGGTATTGCATTCCACCCAAAAATTTGATACCAAGATTTCACCAGAAATACATATTTTGAGGCTCCCTGACTCCAAAAACAGCATTTTAAAAAAAAGGTCTGTGTCTATGAGCAGCACAACTCAAAAACAAAAGTCAGATAAACACCAAAATTGGTATTTAAGTTCAGTATCTTCCAAAGATTCAACACTAAGATTTTCAAGAAAATGCCCAACCCCCAACTAACCTTTACATAGATTTTTCAAAATTTTTTATTTTCTAAAAAATGCCTTATGATTTTGATTAAAATACCATATATTAAAGATATTTATATCACAAATAAAATGTATATTTGGAATTTTCTGGGAATAGTCTGTGAAGTCCTCTTCATTCAGAGGAATTTTGTATAATCTTCTATAACTGGTAAACTTTAAGCAATAGATAAAAATGTACTACACAAAAACATAGAGGTCTTCAAAACACACAATTTATTTCAAATAACTTCGTTTCTTCAGGAGCCATTTAGAAGTTTGTTTTAATTATTATTTATGGACGCTCTTAAACTACTATGGTTCTTAGCATCCCATTCTATATTAGACGCGACATACTGGAAATTTTGCTCAGAGGCCTCTTTATCAGGCTTGAGGTTCTTTTACATGTCGTAAATCCACGACAGGGACCACCAACTTTATTCCCTTCCGATGGAAGCCACACTAAGGATTTTTATACCTGAAAAAAATCTGCCATTTCCGAGATAACATTATTAATGTTCAAATTAATCAATACTTAGCCATTCTTTTAAAGTTCTACCGATTTTCAACTGTTTCTCACAATGTCATGGAAAGAGTATAGAATTTTAAGGCCAGCATATAGCATCCAGTTCTTAAACATTTGACTATCGCTATTCTCTTTGTACCTACAATGAAATGCATAATTCAGGTATTTCCGAAAGGTTTATCTCGATTAACATGAAATAGATTGGAAAATAAATTTTCACAAGAATAATTTGTGTGCCCACTAATAAACGATAGAGGGTAGAGAAAGCCATGTGAATGTAACACACAATTTTTATTCAAAATAAAACTAAAAAGTACTAATTTGAAAAACATATTTATTCATTAATATTACAATTTTCTTCACACATTCAGTAAAAGTAATAGCACTAGGTCATCAATAATCAAAACTTGCTTAATTAGAAGATCACAGAGATTACAAAATACTCACTAATGCTGAAGTTTATTTCACCTTGTATATTACAAAGCCTGAGACGCATATTTACACTCTCTCCTGTGGAAGTAACATTTCAGCAAGTGAGATTGCTGCTTCATCATCCCAATATCCTCTACGATACTGTTCCTGTTTTTTTAAACAGTAAAGAATACTAATCAGATGTATTTTACCTTCATGCTCTGTTGCTACACCAGTTACTTTTATTTTATCCAAGTTTTCCATGGCTGCAAAAGAAAGTGAATATTTATTATAAATTACACTTTTCTATTTGTACACTTTGCATAAAACAATAATCTATATAAACTAAATATAAATCTGAATTTTAAATAAATAATAATTGCCTCTGGTTGCACATACTGGCATACCTTCTTATTTCTATTCCGGATTTACAATAGTGAGATATGAATTTAGAACACAGCATGTAAAAAGATGGGTGTTCACAATCCTGCAATGTTACTGCATTACTCACACTTGATATTGACAATGTGAGGTTTGTACCTGTATAGGAAAATTACAAATTGCAAAAGCTAATTTTAAAACTGAGGTTAGGTATGCACTCGGGAAATAACATATATATTTATGTCTTTTTTGGGAAACCACATGAAGTTTATTTAGTACTTATATGCACAAATAATTTTGTGTTCATTACATTCAGAAATGATACAAATATGCGATAAGAAACAGCCTTACCTTCAGATTGGTAAACATACCGATAAACACATAAAAGTACAAGATCCTGGAAATCGTACATAAATGGCTTCATCAAAGAGACAGTAAACAGGAAAATAAATAAATTCAAATAGAAGTAACAAATAAAGGAAATCACATTAAGCAACATGAAAGAAACCAAAAAGTTAAAAAAATTCACTTTCCTTACAGAAATTCATGAAAGTATTCAAAGAATATGGTATAAACCTAGCCCCAGTTAACAAGCATAAAATATATAAAATATACTCAGGACCAACACAAAGGACAAAATTCTGGTGGGAAAAATTTGTGGTATTTATGAAATTGACAGAGAGCTGGAATTATGCAAAATGGCGGGCACCTGTGCGCTACAGACGAACAGGGATCACCTGCGAAGGCCAGCACAGGAAGCAACAACATATGATAATACATCAATATTTTACATTATCATTAAATAATACACTTAAGCACACAATTTAGTAGAATAATAATTCACTAACTCCTTAGCTTAAGCTAAAATGTCATGAACTAGCAAACAAACCTTGTGCATACTTAGAAGTACAAAGTAAGCAATCAAATAAAACATTAATGCATGTACTCTCACTGGTATTGTTCAGGTTCCATGGACAATCTCAGCAATTAACCAATGATGCACTCACATGCAATGATGCACTCACATGCAATGAATGCCAGCAAATTAGCTAGACACATACTAACCGGGGTGCTATGCGTGATCCGGCAAAGGCATAAATGCACGTAATTACGCAACAATAAACAACTAATACATGGAGGGGTTTTTCGTGGGTATTCCGCATTTGAGCGGCGAGACCCACATATCCCACCAGCCACTGCACACCGCTGGGGGTTGAATGCAGTAATGCATCCCCCCCATGGAAAAAAAAATGAAATCGGATGTAAAGATTGAAAGAAGGTATACATTCTCCCCCCTCCCCATGGGAAAAAAATGAAATCGGATGTAAAGATTGCAAGAAGGTTTACATAAGGAAAGACAAAGATGAACACAGACACAAGGTTTAAAGAGCACACGAGAAATGTGAAATATAAACAAATGGAGAAATCAGCAGTTGCAGAACATTTTTGGTCCACAGATCATCAGCCGAAAGAGAAATCAAGGTGCTTGAAGGCCCTTAGAAAAGCAGTAAAACTTTCCATTTGGGAACAATTATTCATACATAACAATAAGCACAATATATTAGACTTTGATGTCCCATATGAAAAAGATCTCATTGTACAGTACATCCAGCCAGAAAATGCATCTACAAGTCACAGGAGGATGCACAACAGTTTCTGAAAACATGTCTCAGTAAGTTCTGGTGTAGAAAGTGATGCTAGAATAATAAAAATCCCAATTTGCGCATACAAATGTTAATGTAATATAATTTTATTTTTTCAATTTCATGGCTTTGATTCCAGAAGTGGGCTGCAACTGCTGACTTTACTTGTTTATATTTGAAGTTCCTCCAATGTTCTTTAAATATGATGTTCAAATTTCTTTTTGCTTTACTCCTCTAAAAAAAAAAATTGTAGAAAAAATCCATTTATTAGAACTGACAGAAAAAAGTAGTGAACTGGATTTTTTTTGGAAAAGATTTACATTAAAAAATATGAACTTTGACATACCGAAAGTTGATGTCATCACATTCAAGTTCATACAAAAACCTCTATGGCAAAAGCACCAAATAGGAACTTCAACCAAGCCCAACCAAAACCAACAGTCAACAAGCAGCTGATGATGGGGGCCAAAATATGTCCTGAGAAATAGTGGTAAGTAAAAAGGGTAATAAGTCTAAAAGTCTGACTCAAACATTTTATAAATTTCTTCAATTACTTCACTCTGTAGACTACTTTCAATTAATTTGGACATAATATAACCTATTTTACTTTGTATGTATGGTTCAAATCCAATTCAAATTTCATCACAGTGCATCTTATAACAGTTCCATGGCATCATATAATTATGATGGTCACTTAAATTTAAAATGTCATATCACATCTTATATTATGGCCAGGTTGTGGTGAATCCCCACCAGTTTTGATTAACTATTAAATAACTAAATGCGGATAGACATGAAGATAATTCTGACTAAATATAAAATTCATGAACCCAAAATAATTAATAAAAATATGCTTTTTTCCTAAATTAAAATATGAATAAATTAAACAGTAACATTAGGTCTTAACTACACATTCAATTATGTATAATTATTTTACTACATGAAAGACAAATATCTGCTATTTTTCAGTAAATTCAACAATGTTACTGAAAATAATACACTAGCATAAACAAACTAGTAAACTGACACTTAAGTTTATCCTGCCACCGCCACCACCACAGTATACTCATAATGACACTAACACCTTTTTTTAAACTGTGTGATTCTGTTCCTTTGGTCTATTTAATACAGTACATACTGCTCTCATCCATTTCCACTTTGCTCCTCTGGAGTAAATCCACAATTAGCCTGATGATATAGTTTCTGTTGTTGCCATTATTATAACTAATTTCTCTATCAGTACATTTCTATTGATCCTAACAAAAGGGCTTTGTACAGTCTACAAAGACAATGTGCAACTTTCCTTTCAGAATTCTTAAAGTATTCTGCACAATATCCTAAAAATACTTTGCAGATGCCAAAACACTCACTAGGAAAATCTGCTAGCTGTGCCAGTCTTTCTATCAGGAATACACAGGCTCATACTAATTGGAAATGATCATTTGATCAATTTCCTTCAGACTGAGTAACCTATCGCATTCCTCTGGGAGATTTAGCAAACCATTACTGGTAACTGTGGCTATGATAAAAATGGCAGTGGCAGGTGTGCTGGTGTCATGTGACTTTATATGTAAAACTCCTATAATGCCACAGGCTCTCAAAAAGCAAGGTACTGAAACATTAAGCAATCTGCAGATTCTATATAGGTTGATATATCAACCCTTATAATTTACTTGTATGCAACATCTGCTTCAGTTATTGCACAAGATTTCCAACTATAGAAGAACATAGTTGGATTGACAGAACAGCAGCAAACTGATGCTATATAAGGCTTTTATACTAGAAGGAAACTGTTTAATTTTCTGTTCTCCTTTTTAAAAACAGCAACTCTAAACCTTAGTAAACCTTTGGTTCTTTTTCTTCTTATCGTGTCACTATAAAGTATATATACAGAGGCTAATATTGTAGCATTCCTACATCAAAATCCAAATAAGGAAGTTGTGCAACATATTTGAAAGTGTTGAAATCAGGGCAAGTAAGGAATCAGTTGCAGAAGAATGCTGGGGTATTTTTAGTCAGCATCAAAAGAGCAATATAAGGTCCCCTAAGTAGGTCACACATGCACAGTATGTCTCAGTCTCTCTGTCCAATACCCTGCCACTGTTATCCATGCTGCTTGAGTCATCATTTAATATTTATATTTATTTGGCGGCTATCAGGACCAGTCAGAACTTTCACAGGTATCTGTTGAAGTCGCTAGACTAGATTTTATATATATATAATTTATGGATGCTCTTTAATGGCTGTAGTCCTTAGCATCCCATTCTATATTGGGCGTGAAAGATCAGAAATTTTGCTGAGGCCTGGCTAGACTAGGCCCATAGGGCTAATGGCAGTAGATTAAATCTCTTGGGTATTATGCTAGACGAATTCAGCATTAGTTATTCTGCGCTTCTTCTTTTTAAAAGGCAACTTGCTTAATTAGACAGCAAAACAGATGCTGATCAGAGGGTAACTTCTAAGTTACCCCTCCTGTGTAGGAGCCAGGCTTGAACTCAGGTTGCTACAATTTGTTTGAGGTGTCAGTTATCAGTTCCCTGATTTTTTTTTTCTTTTTTTCTCCTCTCTCTACCATCACTACAGCGTGGTGGACTAATCAAGTGTTTGATCTCTTGGCATCTAAGACAAAATAACAGAGGCAGCAAGGTTTCAATACCATACTATAGGAAATGGACCTATCAGGACCCAATCCCTAGACTAAGTTGCTACAGGCAGCATAGTTATGAGACCTATCAAGTCTCGTATGTATACATCACAGTCAATGCTGCCCTACATTATAACCTATTTTAGTGCAGCCAATACGTTTACAAGATAGTAGTAAGATTGTGTAGCCTTAGTGTTTTCTTTTTCAGGTGCACCATTAACACCATCAAGTAGCTTTAGGCTTAAAATTAAAGATACCACTAAAAATTACATGTCCATCACTGAACAGTGACGATGTGCAAAATACAGATGACCTAGTATCTGTGTAATCACCATGCATGCTGAGAGTACTAAAAGGAAACCTAGAGCTGGTGAATTTAGAAGCATGTCTCTGCTCAGCACATGCTTTGCTGAAGTCTTGGGAATCATATTCTAAGGCAGGATATGAAAGTGACAATAACAGCTCCCCATCCAAAGAAATTAGATAAATGTACAGCATGTAACAGGGCTTGGTGAAGACCAGGTTGCAATTCAAGTGGCCTTACTTCATGTCAGATTTACATAACACAATACATCCAGGCAGCAAGTCCAATGTCTTCTCCAAGTTTCATTTCAATGTTTTAGCACCAATACATTTTTACTTGCCTTAACTTCACTTTTTTTTTTAAAATTGAAGAATAATTTCTGTTCAACATGATGGCAAGGAACATGGTGATTATGACTGACCCACATTTACCATACTTAGCATATAAATGAGTAGGCGGAAATCCAGTGAAGGTATCGGAACACAGCAGTAATTACAGATGCTGAGGACATGCTAACAGAATGCCTTTACAGGCAAAGTTGTGAAAGGTATTATATCCTTCGTATACATTTAATTTTTTTAAAAAAGGTTTTACTTTTTAAATTTTTATTGTAGTTCTCAATGTTTAAAAATTGTTCTATTCATTTTTTTAATGCAATGAATTACATGTTTTCATACCTTTAGCCATAATTTCAATAATCCGTGGTAATCTATGTTACCCAGCCGTTTATGAAGTTTCAGAGGAAAGATATATTAAGTGAAGAGGCAGTAGATACTCTGAAATGCAACCCTTTTATCTCCACACATTTTTGAGGTTATTGTATTCTCAAAGTTGAGTTTGGAATTATGATAAGGAAAAGTTTACAGTGTACCTTAGATGTGGATTCTTGGAGGCACATAAGAATTATAAGAGCTTTTGTGTTTTTCTTACCTTTATATTAGTATAAAACTAAACTACACTTTCATCAAGTGTATTTTACTGTTGGAGTGGTTTGTGAATGTCTAAGATTAATTAAATTGTCACTTGTGAATTTATCGATTTATAGAGTTGAGATATTTCAGTATGGTTCATGAAACACGTTAAAAGAGATGGAGCTGAGTTTTCCAAGTGCTAATTTTTCAGATCAGAACTATACGATAAGCATTTTTAGGAAACAAGATGTCATTTTATGATTAATTTGTATAATATAGTTTGATGAGTTCTACAGTCATAACTTTTCAAAAATGTAACTTTTGGACTTAGTGTAGCATACATTTACAGATCAGAAACCTAAAAGCATGCAATCTTTTGTCATCTGCTAAATAGCAATGTGATAACTGTAGAGAATAAAACGCTGTGATAGTGAGACTTGTTCAAGTTTTCATTATAACGCATTTGTTGTTGTTGTTTACCAATGGCACTGGGGATTAATTGATCTGCATCATTTTCCCTCTGGCTTCCCAATATAAAGCCTGTAAGTTATCACTTTTAAGGCCTTTGCATTTGGCGAGATTTTAACTTTTTTGGTGATTGTGTTGTAGTCCATTTAGCATTACCCAGGGAACACCATGTGGAGGCGGACTACATTGTTCCCCTTTGTTGTTATTGTTGTTGTATAGTTTTAGTACTGTTATCCAATGTACTTTTTCAGCATTCCATATTTTCCCTCCCACCTATCGCCTATTCCTAAATCAAGCGTAATAACACAGTTACACTTTTATTAATTCCACTATCAATTTCTAAAGCAAGACATAAACACTAGCATAAACCATAAACAAAGCGTAAGCATATGTATAAAGTGTAATAACACAAACACCTAACTTTAGGTTTCATTTAAATTTAGTTTTTTGTGGACTGTTTTGTAGGTATAACAGTAACAGGCTAATCACAAACCTCAGTCACCTAGTCAAATATTGTATATATGTAAGAGTACATAAAATGTATATAATGCATATAATATACACAGAATACCTAACTTTAGGCTACATTTGAATTTAGCTTTTGCAGACTGTTTTGTATGTGTAACAACAGGCTAAAACCTCCGTCACCTAGTCAAGCATTGTATATATGTAAGAGTACATAAAATGTATACAATGTGTATAGTATACACATGTGTGTCACACCCTCTTTAACATGTTCAAGCTTTTAAACAATAGACCACATTGCGAGTTTGACACATGTTTCAAGTTCTGAATACAGATAAATATTATGAAATTTTGAGGAAGAGTTAATAAATGCAAGATTCTTTTTTTCATAAGGATTTGTAGATGCAAAAAATCTCTCTCCCCCCCCTCTCTCTCCACAAAATGTTCGGGCCAGAGACAACAGGGAAACTGCAACTTATGTAGATGAGGGATTTTTGTTTTTCAAAATATTTCCCTTCAACATCAATTCATTTTTGCATTCGGTGAAACCAGTCCTTAAAGCAATGATGTCACTTTTCCTGAAGCACTTCAGAAACTGGGTTTTTTATAATGTTCCACAGCTTCATCTGATGATAAAAAAGTGATTCCACGCATATTATCTTTAATTTTTGGAAAAAGAAAGAAATCACAAGGTGCTAGGTCAAGGCTGTATGGTGGAGAGTCCATGATGCTGACCTTTGAGCATCCAGATACTCAGTTGTTAGTTTTGCTGTATGCAACGATGCATTATGATGTAACATTATTTTTCTTTTTGGGCATTTTTCATGACTTTTTAAAATTTGTGGTAAACAGACATTTGTGTACCAATCGGCAGTAAAGTACGTCTGTCTTCTAATGCTATAGCAGCAAATGGCCTGTTTTAGAAAAAAAAAAAAAAAATAGCAACCATCTTCTTACCAGAACTGCGAATTCATTGGACTTTTGTAGACTTACGTTCTGTTCGAAAGACCCATTGAGTCGATTAACTTTTCTTTTCAGGATCATAACAATAAATCCAAGATTCATCACCAGTAATATTCCAAACCAAATTTCAAGTGCCACCTTGGAATTTTTCCAGAGTTTTTCTGCACTAATCAATGCAGTGTTGTTTTTGATCAAGAGTCAATTTAGGTGGAATCTATTGACAACAAAGTTTTCCATGTCTGACTGTTAATATAATACATTTTGGATTTGACTCATATCAATGCCCAATGTTGCCCGATTAAATTTGATTTTCTCAAGCATTGCTTGAACAGCAGCAATATTTTCATCTGTAACAGCAGTTCTTGGAAATTCTTCACAAAATTCATCACTAAGAAAAAACTGATCTCTTTTGAGTTCGCTGAACCAATTATAAATTGTTGCCTTAGATGGAGCTTCTTCGTCAAATGCATTTCTAAGCCGATCTTCACATTTTTCAAATATTAAAGATGATTTAAAATTGTAAAACATCATAGCTCAGAAATGTTCTCTAGTCAAATTCATTTTTGGGTGAACACAAACTCTTTAAATGATGATAATTAACAAATCAGAGCAAATCAAACAAATTATACAGCAATCAACTCGTAAAATATTAGAAAGTAGCTGTAAAAAATGAACAAATTTTATTTGTTTTTAGAAACATGGCATTCTAAAAATTTTCAATATCGCCTTCGTATACCTACCTTATTTTTATTTATTACTTAAATATATGCAAACTCTACTCACCTGGTGAGCGGCTCAAAGTGTTATGTAATGCTATGGCAAACCGTTCACTCTCATAAGCAAGTTCAACAATTGCCTTTAGCATTGTAATGTGAACAGCTGACCGCAGAAGAATTTCTGGTAGGGAACACAGCCAATTTAAAAATATAGGACTTCTGCAATCAAATCAAAATATATTAAATTTGCAATGGTACATTCATTGTTCTATTAAAGAGGAATTGTTATTTTTTAAAGCTAAATTTGGGTATTTAAAAAAAACTGTTGGTATTTTTGAATTCACAGTAAAAGTCAACTAAGTCTTTTCTACTTTTACCTATGGAGATGATCCAGCTGTTTGGAAATAGCAATTTCACACAGCATTTGAGTTAATTCAACTACTGCATTAGGAGGCCTTACATGAACAGTACACATCAGCACAACATCCATTAGAGATGCAAAGTCGATTTCAAGCCATTTCCAGGATGTGCTATGCTCCATCAACAGCATTCGCAGCAAAGGCATCAAACCAATGGCCACGTTTTGATTTCTTTCCAGACACTTCATGTATCCTACAAGCATACCAATATAATTTATTTTTAAATCATTTTGTTGCCTCTTCTATATTCTTTTGAACCCTCTCATCTTAAATCCTAATTACAGTAACCAAATCTGCCTCTATCACTGCAACAGATTACATAGATCACGAGAGTTGAATGACAATATCAAGCATTTAAAAAATGTCACACATCAGGCTAGGGACACATTAGATAGGTATTAACATTGATATTATTATATCCAGTGTGAGATACATAACATTCTGGGATCCATGACAAGCCATGGTGGAGGACCCACTTCCTCCCACTTGCAATATTAAGTCCCACATAATTTATAGTGGCATACAGGTAGGGGGAGAAAAGTATTATTGTGATAATGTACATTGTATTAAATTTTGCTGTTTATCCCTTAAGTCACTTCAATAAGTTCTTCCAGATCCCCCAAAAATGTTTCTACTGCTCTCCCCCTTATGCATTCTAACAAGATTACAAGAATTAGATTTTGAAAGAAATGCTGGCCTAAAAGAACAATGAAGCAGAGGTTTGGTGACCACTACTGCAGCTATCATGTGGATAAATGAATAAAGGCTGGATCACAATAACCAGGAATGGAAACCGCAGAACAGGAACAGCAAAGTTAAAATGCAATTTTTAGTATGTGAGCATTATAGCTTTCTAAAAGCTCAGGAATGGAACAGGAAACATGGTCAAGTTTTAATTTTTAAGTTCCTATTCCGTGAATGGCATATTGGAATCACATTGTGAGTAAACTGTCTTCATGATAGAAATTATTCAAGAAGTCAGTGAATTAAAACTGCTGCTAGAGCTCAACTGCAAATCTGGAAAACAAAATTGGAACTGAAAACAGCACAGAAAGGCTTTAACTTATACTACTTATTATTACAAATGTATCAAATAAGGCTTTCACAAGGGAAATCAGAAATAACAATGGCATGGCTTCTAAAAAATGTTTATTGGATTAAATTTCGAAGTTGGTAAACCTACATTATATTAGCTGAATTGCTAGTGGGTGAAAAAAAAGTCATTGGTCAGTCACAAAAAATGACATCCCAATGCATACAATACATGTTGCTATCAATAAGTATTCCTGTTACCACTCCTAGTGTATTGTGAACCAAACATAACATTTCTTTTAAGAACGTAGGTTTTCACGGCCGGTGTCACAATTATAACTAATATGATTTTCCGGGCTGTTATGCCGTGGTCTGCTGAAGAAAGATTTCCCAGACGTTTCGTCCACAACTGCGGTGGACATCTTCAGTGGCGCGGACGAAGTCTTCTCGGTGAAAGTATCGCAGCGTCTGATGCGTTGGCCGTTAGTGCCGCTCTCTTTATAGTGTGGGCGCTCTCTGCTGATTGGCCCGCTGGTATGAGGGGGCTGGCGCCGGCTGTGTTGTTGCTCTCTTCTGATTGGCTCGCAGTGTTTTTCGGTTTTGTATGACCTTTCTTGTTTTTGATGACTAGATGCCAGTTACTGTTGAGTTTCAATGCTTCTTCTTTCCTATTGAAATTATTGGGATGTTTATAAATCTCTATTGCTTCGCGTTGTAGCCGGGTATGGTAATGCTTTATGGAGGAAAGAATGTTGGTGTCCTGAAATCTAATAATGTGTTCGCCCTCGGCTTCAATGGCATGTTCGGCAACTGCCGATTTTTCTGTATGGCCCAGGCGGCATCACATTATTAGATTTCAGGACACCAACATTCTTTCCTCCATAAAGCATTACCATACCCGGCTACAACGCGAAGCAATAGAGATTTATAAACATCCCAATAATTTCAATAGGAAAGAAGAAGCATTGAAACTCAACAGTAACTGGCATCTAGTCATCAAAAACAAGAAAGGTCATACAAAACCGAAAAACACTGCGAGCCAATCAGAAGAGAGCAACAACACAGCCGGCGCCAGCCCCCTCATACCAGCGGGCCAATCAGCAGAGAGCGCCCACACTATAAAGAGAGCGGCACTAACGGCCAACGCATCAGACGCTGCGATACTTTCACCGAGAAGACTTCGTCCGCGCCACTGAAGATGTCCACCGCAGTTGTGGACGAAACGTCTGCGAAATCTTTCTTCAGCAGACCACGGCATAACAGCCCGGAAAATCATATTAGTTATAATTATAACATTTCTTTACTTTCTGTTCTCATTCTGGTTCTCCTTCCCGGTTTATTGTGAACCAGCCTTGAGTTAACACATATGGCAAGTTAACCTTAACACATATGGCAAGTTTTGGTGAGCAATAAGTGTTTTTCCAAAACTTAAATTATTTATCAAGCAATTTATTCTGTGTATATTTATTTGTGCTTTTCCATATTTTTCAACATGTGGTGTAAGCGATAGTGGTATGCCTCTCATATCCAAATCCCATCCTCTTCCTGCCTGTGACGCACCTTTACTTTAAAAGATGAGCTCTGGGGACCAAATCTCAGCAGTATAACTGTTCGATCAAATGCCATTCTGACTGCTCATAATTCTAATGCTTTCTCTTTTTGTCTGTGACATCTTTTACTTTAGACAAGCATTGCCTCCACTTATTTGTGTTTCTCTCTTTTAATTTATACTAGAACATTTCTCTTAGTCAACGCTTGTTCTTTTCAGCACCCAATGCTATTATAACATTCGAGGGCTAAGGATTTGTCCAATTGCACTTTCTACTTTCTTCAATCCTATCTCATCAAGTTGGGCTGTCGCAACATGAAAAGGCATCCCCTATAAGATAAATAGAGGTTATGGTTGGTGAATTTGTATGATAGCACTCCTGGCTAGGTCAAAATGACCAGCTACCAATGGGAGATGTGGTCCTCCAGACAGTCTGGGGCTTGTGAATGGGTGATAATGCTGTCAAGATGTTAAAATGTTGTGTCCATTTCAAAACAGTATATCACTGCTAATAATGTTCTTCAGTTTAAGAACATTAATGCACAATGCCCTGAGAACTAAAACGATCCAAAGATAAAATAGTTCCTCACTGGAATCTCCAGGAGGGGACTCTTTTCGAGATCTTGGGCAGAAAGAAGACCTAACATCAAAATCTTACAGTGGAATGCTTAAGGACTTTCCCAAGTTAAAACAACAGAACTCATAAAAATTCTGAAATATAATAATATAGACACGTTTTTTATACAAGAAGCAAATTTAAGAGCTGATCAACTTAATACTTCAAGTTCTTTGGATTCTCACTGCATTTATTAGATAAAGGGAAACAAATAAGTACTGGAGCATCAGTAGGAGTGAAGAATGAAATCAAATCTTCATCTCAAATTGTAAAAGAAATGGATCCTAAAGATATTTAAAAAGTTACAGTGCTTATATTCTTCCAAAACATACACCTGATCTTTCACTAATAAATAGCTCATCTAAAACAGTTATAACCAGAGATTTTAATGGATATTCCTAAAGATGGGGTTATGAAAATTACAATAGACGATTGTTTGAATACTTCAACCTTTAAGATTACTTACAGTAAAGAAAATGACCCAACTTTTATTCATTATTCAGTTTCAGGCAATAATCCAAATACCATGAGGGCTTCATCAGAAATTGTACACAACATTCAACAAAAAAATTACAGAAGATTCAGGTTTTAGACATAGTACAGTAATTCCAATATTCAACTAGAAAACTCAGACAACTGGTATCGTCATTTCAGATTATACCAGAACTTCAAAAAGAGAGATTGGATGGCTAAAGAACTTTTTCAGTACAATTCCTGAAACAGCTAAAAAAAATCACATGGCAAAAATAATTTTAAACCTATCTGAACTCCTCATTTAGGGAGAAAAAGCCAAAAAGATGCAGCTAGAAACAGCACAGATGCAGACTGTGCAAAAACTGTGGCCAATGTTTAAAATTTGTGTAAAATGTGTGCCCAACTTAAAAAATAAATTAACCCAACAAAAAAGAATTGCTTTGATGAATTTTTACACAAAAAAATGGATTTCAAAAAGATGAGAATAAAGCTTATAGTTTTATTAATAATATTAAAATCAACAAACACAACATTAATCTCACATTATACCCAATACTAAAATTCTTATACAGGATTCAGATATATATTAATAAGTATTATGCAAATTCGCATCAACAAACAAGAAGTGAAAAGTAATGTTACAAAAAATTTAAAAAAGAACTAAAACAATATAAAACTGTCAACAGTTCTCAAAATGCACATTTTCTCAACATCAAAATGACAGAATAAAATTTACAGAAAAAGAAGTTTCCTGGTACAGGTCACATACACTCTGAATCTTTAAAAATCTTTAATATGAATTGAATTGAAAGATATGCTATACAACTAAAATTCTACAATTTATATGAAGTAATACCACATGTGGTTTCCAAATCATTGACAAATTTTTGAGTCATGAAGTAACGAGAGAATTTATCTAGCGGATTTCCAAACCATGAGTGGTATTTGCTAAGACTATTTTATGAATAAAATGAAGTAATTTACAAAAAATCATGAGTATAATAAAATCATGAAATATTTATATTTATTTACAATATAAGTGGTATTGTTTTCGAGAACAAGTTAGAATTGTATGGTCAAGTTTGTTTGTTAGATCAGTACAACTTGATCATATAGGTATTATTTTCTGCTATCTGGCATGTGGAACTTGTAGAAATTCACTATTCTTTTATCTA
Organism: Deroplatys truncata; assembly: GCA_030765065.1. Taxonomy (NCBI): domain Eukaryota; kingdom Metazoa; phylum Arthropoda; class Insecta; order Mantodea; family Mantidae; genus Deroplatys; species Deroplatys truncata. The sequence continues at coordinate 110,253,547 of CM060979.1, forward strand.
TGATTGTGAGAATGCTCCTAGGAGAGAAAACATTAAACAAATAAAACCTATATTATCCACATTATAGGTTATGACTTTCTTTACAGAAAAAGGCTGATAAATGTTAACTGGTTTCAGAGATGGTGGCAGTGTGCAAAAGATTGACACAAAGTACAAAGTTTGAGTGAAAATATCAGTTAATCATCAATGAAAAAGGAAATAAAGACGGCAGAGAAATTAATGCGGTTGAAAGACAGCGAGGAAATAAAGATTCCAATACTACAAGAGCTGAGAAAATGCAAGGACAAAATTTGCAAACAAAGCAACAAGGAACTCCGGAAGCAGAGGTAATCGCATAAATGCATATTATAACCGATATGCTTAATAAATGTTTAAAAACTGTACACAAAGATATTCAAATACTAAAGAAAGAAAATGAGAAATTAAAATCCCAAATACAACTTAAAACTGAAGAAGCATCACGCGCCTCAACAAAGAAGAAAGATAACAAAGGAATTGTGTGCTTAATCTATAATGCATCAGTATGCCAAACAGATTTGAAGCGTTACAAAATCAGATGGAAGAAAACCTCATGAATACTAGTTGCCTGAAAATACAAAAAAGAATAAAACAGAAGAACTCAAGATATAAATCGATCAACCAGAAGATAACCAAAACTAAGTAAGGATCGGGAACCAAAACTGGAACACATGAGTTAAGTATGAAAGAAGCAGCTAAAGAAGTGTTAGTTTATGGTGATTCAATGATAAAAAATGTGCTATTACACAGTCCTAGTATGAAAGTGGAAGTTCCCAGGGGAATGAAAGCAGAATTCCTACCAAATATGCTGAACAAGGAAACTGTGAACAAAGAAACAAAAATGTAATGCTACAAACGATATACAATGACATATAAAACAATCAAATGAACCTGATCAAATTATGAGTGAAGTGTACAGTGTGATAAGCTCCATAAAAAAGTGTTTTCCAGCGGCAAAGCATAGCAATGAGAAAAGACTACTATTAAGGGCAATAAATCAGAGTGTACGTTGGGCATGTCAGGCTTTAGGTGTAATTTTTACTTTCTCTACCATGTACATAGTAGGTAGAAAAGGCATTGCATTTCACCCAAAAATTCAATACCAAGATTTCACCAGAAATACATGTTTTATTGCATTTTACCAAAAAATTGATACCAAGATTTCACTGGAAATACATGTTTTGAGGTGCCCTGAATCCAAATAAAGCATTTTTGGAAACATGCCCGTGTGTGTGTCTCGTCTGTGAACAGCATAACTCAAAAACGAAAAGTCGGATAAATACCAAACTTGGTATTTGAGCTTAGTACCTTCCAAGAATGTAACAAGATTTTCAAGAAAATCCTCCCATTCCAGACTACCCTTTACATGAAACATCTTTCGATAATTTTAATTTTCTCAAAAATGGCTCTAACAATTTTCATTAAAATATGATATGTCTAAGAAATTTTCATGGCAAATGAAATGTATATCTTGAATTTTCTGGGAATGTCGCCAAAACCCCTCTTCATTCTGAATGGCTTTCACGTAACTTATAAACCATAAGGGATAGACAAAATTTTACAACACAAAAAGTGTAGACTCATTAAAACAAAGAATTTATGTCATATACATTTATTTTGTTGAATGACTCATTTCCAAGATATTCCTTGTTATTTGTTTGAATTTTCTTTTACTTTTTATCAAGTAGGAATTTCCCCCCCCCCCCTGGACATGCAAAGAGAATGGAATGCTCCACATAGCAACCAGCTATTAAAAGATTTGACTATCGTTTAAAGCCTACCATATTCCCCTTACACTTACAAGAAAATTAGCAATAATTGCAAATGTTTATCTTGATTAATATGAAGTAGACGGAGAATAAACATTAGTAAAAATAAGTTGTACAAGAGTAGAGAAAGTCATGTGAGTTCAACACATCAGATTTTAAAAATGGCTCTTAAAATATCATGTATTAAAGATATTTACATGACAAATAAAATGCATATCTTGAATTGTCTGGGAAATAGTCTGCTAAGTTCTCTTCATTCGGAAGGAATTTTGTATAACCTTGTATAACTTTTAAACGTTAAGCGATAAACGAAAACATACCAAACAAAAAATGTAAATCTCTTTAAAACACACGATTTACTTAAAATAAGTTTTTCTGTAGCATAAGCCGTTTCTGAGATATCCATTATTAAAGGTTTGAAGTGTTCAATACTTGTCATTCTTTTAAAGTATCATCGATTATCAGTTATTTCTCACGATTGCATGGAAACAGTATGGAATTTAAGGCCGGCATATAGCGTCCAGATCTTAAACATTTGACGATCACTATTCTCTTTGTATCTGTAATGAAATGTGTAATGTAGCTATTTTTGCAAAGGTTTATTTGGATTAAAATGTAGTAGATAGAAAAATAAGCTTTAGTAAGAATAGTTTGTACACCCACTAATAAAGATATAGAGTAGAGAAAGTCATGTGAATGTATCACATCAGATTTTTGATGCAGTGAATAAATATCTGGATGATAGTTGTTTGAGAAGGGATGGCCTCCATCTTAACAGAAAGAGTCATACTTGTTAAGCCAGTTGATAAGTGAAGTAATAAAGATGTGCATCAGACAGGAAAAGTAGAAACTATACTTGGCGCCAATCAAGGTGATTGACAGATACTAACCACATGGCGGAAAGCTTTAAATGAACGGGAAGGGATGAATACATCACAGCGGTCGTCATAGCAACCATTAGAAGGACCAATTAGAACTACGACGTTTCTATAGCAACGATGGATGCAAATGCCTTGTCGCCGATATTGTAACACGTGATTGGCATGACGTGCCGGGCAAGCGATTGTTGCAGTAAACATGAACTGTAGTCTTATCTTCTGTTGTTGCTGCCATTATAAACAATGTCCTCCTTTTAGCCCCACCTTGCTTATGTTTTTGTATCAGTTTACAGATTGGCTGCATACTGAAAAGTTCTTTTGCATCATCCTATTTGTATGACATTTGTCTTGTGTTTACTTGTATTTGAGTCCGTGTATTTGTGCGTGCATGTGCTGTGTGAGCATTTATAATTGTGTTAACACGTTTAATGGATATTTAACAATGTCCAAAAATAGTGACAAAGATAGCACAGCCAAACGAAAAACTGAGCGCACTCGGGAACCGAATAAAACTGTATTTGGTAAAGGTATCCCAATTAAAGGACAGGCGCTGGAATTAATATGCTCTGTGAGAGAATATTTTGAAGAGGAGAAATTGAGCAGGGGGCCTCTTATTCCATTCTCTAATGTAAGGACCTCGCATGCTGTAGAAATCAGTAAGAATGCTGTAGTTAAGATTGGAAAAGAAAAATATTATAAAGAAGCAAATCAAGCATTAGGGTCTAAATTACAAACTCCTGGAAAGAAAAGAAAATTATGTAAATGTGTCACCAACTTAGATCCTTTCCAGCAGGATGCAATATGCAGACACATTTATTCCTTATTATAGGAGAAAATTTTCAAGCTCCGTGTGTCTTTAAAGGAAGCCAAGCTATTTCAAGGTAGCAAGTCTTCTTTGCGTAGAATAGTGAAGAAGTTAGGTTTTCGTTACAAAAAAGTAAATGGCAGAAAATTGCTCATGGAAAATCCTGACATTTGTGCTTCCTTCAGGAGATTCTTACACATGATTTTGAGAACATTGTTTGGCTCAATGAGACGTGGGTAAATGCCAATCATTCTGTCAGCAAAGGCTAGATGGACGATACGTTGGAAGGAACAATGAATGTGCCGTTGGGTAAAGAAGGCAGAATAATACTTCTCCATGTTGGAACTGAATCGGGTTTTGTTCCCAATTGTTATCTTCTTTTTAAATTAATAAAGACAATGGATTATCACGAGAAAATGAATCATAACACTTTTCTTAAATGGTTCAAATAACAGGTTCTTCCAAATTTACCCAGACCATCTGTAATAGTAATGGACGATGCCAAATACCACTCAGTAATTTCTGATAGAGCACCAACAATGGGAACAAGAAAAAATGAAATAATTCAGTGGCTTGTTCAACGCAATATACCGGTGGAGGAGGGACTGAAGAAAAGGGAGCTACTGGAACTTGTGAAAGCAAACAAACCACAGTTTCCAAGTTATGTAGTCGATGGCATTGCCACAGAACATGGTCACAAAATAGTTAGGCTTCCCCCTTATCATTGTCATTTTAACCTGATTCAATTAATTTGGGTCGAAATAAAGGGTTATGTGGGTGAAACAATAAAGGTTTCACTGTGTCATCAGTAATAAAGCTTACAGAAGAGGCACTAACAGCAGCAAAAGCTGAAAACTGGAAAAAAGCGGTGACTCATAAAAAGGGCATAATAAGTGCGGCTTGGGAAAATGAAGGACTTTTGGAAGAAACTATAGAACAGCTTGTCCTTTTCCATGGGAATTCTATCAGCTCTTCAGATGATGATGATAATGATGATGATGATGACGGCAACATTGTCTATCAAGCGAGCAGCAGCCACAACAACAACAACAGCAATGCAAGCGATTAAAAAATCAGTGACATTTTTCCATTAGAAGAAGTATCAGTATTTCACAGGTATGTCTCTTGTGTTAACGCAGATCTTTACACTGATATATTCTTGCATGTTCTATCCTGTGCACGTAGATTCATTATTTTTGCAATTGTCTTTGTATACGAATATAAATAATACCCGCTCTACAATGCAGGCGCAACCTAGTCACCTTCGACACAGTTCTAACAAGCTCTCCACGTGGTCGCAATGAGTGGCAATGTCGCCTCTCTCTCTCCGCAAAATGTCAATCACCTTCTTGATTGGCGCCGAGTATATAGCACCAGTGGTGACAAATAGGAATTTGTAAGTAATATGGTGGATGTTACTGTAAATAAAAATTGTATCATAGCTAACAGTAGTATTGATGGTAGTATTTATAATAATTACTGTAATGATGAATGCATATTTTTCAGAATTTTTCACATAAATATCCAGTATTTAGCCAGTTAATTGGTAGCGTTACAAGTTAACTATGAATTGCATCCCCATGTAGCAGTCATTACTGAAATGGTTTAACAAAAGATAAGTTAGATTTATATAAAATAGAAAACTACAACTTTATTGGCACATTTTCAAGGAGTATGTATAAAAATGGGGGAGTTGTATATGTACATAATGGGCTTGAAGTAACTGATCTTAAATTAGAAAATTGCTGCATAGAGAAAACTTTTGGGACTGCAGGTATTTTAATACACATTTGCAAGGATGATCTTATTGTTCTTGGAATTTACAGATCGAGTTCCCCCATAGATAAATTTTTAGTATGTACTTCTAGACAAGGTGTTAGCCAAATATGTTGTAAAACATCCCCAAATTATTATCGCAGGTGACCTAAATGTAAACAATAGCTTCTAATATAAGGACTATAAAAAGATGAATGAAATTTTGAATAGCTACAACATTAAAAATCTGATTAGCCAACCTACAAGAATAACCAACTCAACTTTGGGTAGTATAGATCACATTGCTACCAACATAAATATAAAATGAACGTGCATGTCCAAAATACACACCTGTCAGATCATTATGCACATTTTGTTGACTTAGTAGACTTCATTTTGCCAAAATGAAATATTAAGGAAATAAAAAAATGTCAGATTAGTTAATGATACAATTATAGCAAACTTAGTCCACAGACTAAATGAAGAAAACTGGGAAAGAATCTATAGCCTAAATTCTGTAAATAACAAGTGGCATGAGTTTCACAAAATATTTCAATACATCTTCGACATATGTTGTCCTATTAAAAGTAAAACTGTAAACCTAAATAAAAAACAGAAAGTTATGCTCTATAGAAAAGAAAAGATTGTTTGTTAAGAAAAGATATGAAAAATATATATGAATTATATAAATCAACATGTCTAGACTATTATAAAAATAAGTCCAGAACAAGTAAACATAAATACCACAATAGATTGCAAATTTTAGGGCATTAAAACACATAATAAGATTAGTAATTCAACCAAAATAAATAAAACTATTTGGGAAATTATAAATGGCACAAGGCTTGAGGAAAATGTAAATAAAAACCTGGAACTATGCAGTAATGGGATAGTGGAAAATAAACCTAACTCACCGAGTATTTAAATAATTACTTTCTCAATGTAGTTGAGCAAATTACTACAGTAAAGTTTAATAAAAATCCATACTTAACTTCGAAAATTAAAGACTCATTTTTTATCAGACCAGCTACAACAAAAGAAATTCTCTAAGTGCTATCAGCATTGTCAAATAAAACCAGTAGTAAGTAGCTAGGATGAAATTAGGGCAAAAATTTTAAAGCAATGTAGGCATGTTCTTGTAAAACCGTTACAGCATTTAATAAACAGCTCTATAATAAACAGGGTTTTTCTAGATATACTAAAATTTAGTATGATTAAACCATTATTTAAAAAGGGGATGCAGATGAAGTTAATAATTATAACCAATATCGCTGACATTTGAAATTGCAAAACTTTATGAAAAAATTCTATTAATTAGGTTAACAGAATACACTATAAAACATAGCATTATAAAGAATTTTCAGCATGGTTTTAGAAAAGGGTTTTCAACAATCTAGATCAATCAATTAAGCAATCTAAATTTATAGATGAAGTAATTGAAAAAATAGAAAACAATGAAAACGTTAGAGCACTTTTCTTAGAACTTTCCAAAGCTTTGGTGGTGTTGACCATAAAATATTATTAAATACATTAAGATTCATATGGAATTAGAGGCTCCCGACAATCTCTTCATACCTAGAAGGCAGATATTAATCAACACAGACCTACCACAGAAAAGAAAATCATACTTATTTCCAGTAAAAGACTATTTATTCTACAAAAGAATTGCCTAAGGATAATTTATAATTTAAAATCCAATGAGACATGTAAACTTGCATTTATTGATAACCTATTCATACTATATTCACTGTAAGTAAGGCCATTTATATTTGCAATAGAAAATGGAAGCAAAAAGAAAGAACAATAACATCCATCATCATTATACTTGACATAATCAGATTATTTTAGATGAGGTTTCAACAAAAAAATATGTAAATGTCCAAGGTCTAATTTTGTACAATAAATTGCCCAATTTAAAATAGAATTAAAATTTTTTCTTAATAATAAATGTTTATACAATTTGGATGAGTTGTAAATAACCTTTCCTGTTAGTCTCTTGTATGTCTTAATTCTGTCTAGATCATGATGTTTACTTTCTTTTAACTGTAATTTTGACAATTTTAGTTCATTCTTAAACTACTGTAATTTTGATGTCAAAAATTTGTATGTAATATCATCATCACTATCATCACCATCATCATTATTATTCACTGGTTTATTATGAACATTATTTAAAAACACAATTACCTCATTAGTTTTTATAGCATATTCCTTGTGATCCATAAACCTGAATTACTGAAAGCTCATAGAAATGAGAAATTTGTTTTAATGATCTAAGTGGCTCTGGGAGAATCAGTACCACTGCCATTTGTTGACTATTTTGTTGATTTTGATAGCAATAATGAGCATTGTTGACAGTTTTTAGTTTGCAGTCGTAACACGCAGTACTCACTTTGAGAGGTGTTTTTATTGTGAAAATGTATTAGAAGACAATTCACTGATAACAACACAACACGAATTTCGAAGAGAATTTAATGTATGCAATGTTCCAACCAAGGCAACAATTTTATTGTTAGTAAGAAAGCTGGAGACAACTGGTGTACTCATCAGTGAGAGCGGAGAAAACATACACCATCATTCAGTGCAAAGTCTGTTGTTAATGTTAAAAATGCTTAGTGAACTCTCCAAAGAAATTGTTGTGTCGATTGAGCCAGGAAAAGGTTATTTATATGACACATGTCAAAGAGCTGCAAAGAAATCGGGAGTGCACATGGTACAGCAATTGAAAGAAGCAGATTATCAAAAACGAATGCGTTATTGTCAATGGTTTCAGGGTTTTCTTATTCCACCTCCAGACATTCTCTCCATAATGTGGTTTATGGCATGGTTTCATCTGTCAGGCACATTAACACACAAAACAGCAGATACTGGGCTGCTGTAAACCCCCATATCATCCACGAAACACCAATGTATGATGAAAAGGTCGGAGTATGACGTGCTTCCAAGATTGTTGGCCCCATTTTCTTTGATACGACTGTAGACACTACAGTTTATATGGGCATCAATACATTTGAAGAGCAGCTGGATGATATTGAATTGACAGGTTATTTCCAGCAAGATGGAGCAATGTGCCATACATCTAACTCCTCCATACAACTTGTAACCAGTTTCTTTGATAATCGAATAATCTCAAAAGGTCTATGGCTCCCCAGATCATCTGATCTAACCTTACCGGACTTTTTCTTATGGGGGTATCTTAAAAATAGTGTGTATAAGAATAGACCTCAGACAACTGCTGAACTCCATGAATCCATTAGTAATAAAATAAGCAACATTGGCGAGGATACTTTTCAAAGAACATTGCAAAATATGGTGAAACAAGTGCAAATGTGTATGGATGCTGGTGGAGAACACTTCCAACATTTGCTCTGAGGAACAATGTAATCTTTCAATTGTGTATTGTATTCTCCCAAAATTGCACATGCATCCTATTATTGGTTCAAGAGTTATGGCCCATTAAAGTGGTTCAGGTTTATATGGATCACACTGTACTCTTCTCCATTTGATTTCCTAATATTGATGCTATAAGAACAATGTGGAATGTAAACAGCTAAAAATGCTACAAGAAATGTATTTTAATGAATATCATATGAAGTTCAACCCATTTGAAGACCAGGAATTTGAAGGGATGCAAGGAACATGAAAAGAATACTGTTCCAAAACATACCGGAAAAAAGAAAGGTTAGGGCTGTGGTTTTTAAGTCTGAAGAATATGAAACAATAATCAATAACAAAAATCAATAAAAAAAAGAACAGTGTACAGGTTTTTCACGGACTTTGAAAAAGCTTTTGATACGATAAATAGAGGAACACTAACAATGAAATTAGGAATGAAAGGGGTAAGTTAAGTCCCATTCTATTTAACTTTTTATAGATGACATAATTGAAAGAACAGGTAGAAACAATTGCAACTGCCCAGCTATAGCAAATAGACATACCAGGACTGTTATATGCAGATGATGTAATGGCAGGGGCCATAAGAGTGATAGGTTAACAGAAAGCAATAAATGAAATACAAAAGTTCTGTGATGAATGGGGAATAAATATAAACATAAATAAATCCAAAATTATGGCTTTTAAAAACGGTAAATAATTAAGGAAAGATGAGCAATGGAACTTGGGCGGGAAAAAGCTGGAAGTGGTCAACGAATTTGAACACTTAAGGGTGCGACTAAGTAATAATGGAATTGGGAGGCTCCCAGTAAAAAGATAGTGGCAAAAAGCAAAGCAGCTATGATAAATGTAAGAACATTAATATAAATTGGAAAAGTCCACAAAATGGCTGGAGAGGATATACACAGCTATGGTGGAAGCAAGAATGTTTTATGGAGTAAAAATATGCAGAGCAGAATTAACAAATAAGGTGGACCAGAGTTATAGGTTATTTTGTAAGGAACTATTAGGACTACCGCAATTGGCCCTGGGGAAAGTCACTTTACTAGAATTAGGAAAGACAAAAAGGAAAGGTTTAGCGCTAGAGAGAATAGCAAAATTTTGGTATAAATGCTTGTCAAAGAAAGGAGATATATTAAGAAGTTGTATGGCACAAAAAGAGAGTATAAAAAATGAGAACAGTTGGGGAGCAGGGTTGAAAAAAGCACTGGAAGAAATGGGAATGAAAGATACCATATTTACGCGAATCTAATGCGCACCCCATATTTGAAACTTAAAATTATGAAAGAAAAAAAAAGGGTTTGTATCGAATGTAAAAATGCATCAATGACAGAAAATAGGCAATAGGTATTTTATTTACATTTATTTAATGCAACAATGGATTTATCATATATATATATATATATAAACTATCAGATTATAGGATTGAAAGTGCCCTATTAGGTGACGCATTGTTGAAGAAGAAAATTAGGGAACATGAAATAAGGAAAGTACACATTCAAAATGAATTTATTAATACAATACTGTAAATTACAAACATGAATCACCATTTTTCACTGATGTTTTCATTCCTGGAATCCTCGGAAGTGTCCACATCAGTAACAGGTTCATTTCCTCTCCCCACGTCATCCTCTCTGCCATCCAAAGCATTTGAAATGCAGCATTTCTGAATGACTTTACAATCAATGGCGCTTCAATGCTTTTTCAGGCAGCAGAAGCTCAGTGTGCAACGGTATGTGGTGCAGCACACTTAACTTTTCCTGTCAGGGTCAATTCACAGTTTGGTTTACAAAACCATTTTTCATGCTCCTTCTGAACAGAACCCTTAAAAGGTTTATTTATACTAACGTCCTGGGGCTGTAATACAGATGTCAACCCTTCAGGAATAATAAAAAGATCACTGCTTAGCCTGTGTATCTTCTTTTTTTACATTGTCGGTGAAATGACCACGAAGTGCATCCAGACAAAGCATTGATGGCGGATTGGAAAGGCCACCGGGACGACGTTCCCACACATTTCGGATCCAATCATGCATCAATGATTCAGTCATCCATCCCTTCACCTGGTTTTGAATAATGGCATCTTCAGGAAACAGTTTTTCATTCTAAGGGGTTTTGGGACACTTTTTCCTCTAGAAGATTAAGAAAGGGGGAAGTTTGCACCCATCCGCTGTGATTGCCAGCATTACTGTTATGCGCTGTTCACTGTTTCACATCCTTTGTTTTGATAACTTCCTTTGTCCCCTTCTCAGTAATAGTGTAGCTCCGCGGCATATCAAACTAAATTGGCATCTCATCAGTGTTGCCTATTTACACCAATGAAATTCTTTTTTCTTTTGAAGTGAAATGACATACCGCTGAAATGTTTGTAGTTTGTCCTTAAAATCTGCAGGAAGCTTCTGGCACATTGTTGTATGGTGTCTTACAGATAAACTGTCCGCTGCATGAAACGATCCACCATCCACAGCTAGCCTCAAACTCGTTTCGGAATACCAAAAACTTCAGCCTCCTCTTTAGCTATCTTTCGTATAGTATCACTGGTCACAAGTTGCACGTTCTTCCTCCTTTCACACACAAATTCCAACACTTTTTCTTCAACTTCAGGATGTCTTCCTTTGCAAGGACCCGTAAATTTCTTCCTAATAGCTTTAGTAGCAAATAATGTCAATTTCTGTTTTAACCACAAGCGAACGTTGCTCTCTGCTACATTGAACTCTGTTCTTGCCTTTCTATTACCATTTTTTTTTCAGCACAAAGGATTACTTTATGCTTTAAAGAAACATCATAAGACCTTCTCTGTTAGCCTTGCCCTCCATATCATAACTAAAAACGCTCAATAATAGGCCAATGATAAATGAGCGGCTAGCATGTTGCGAATTTCCAGATGCATGTTAACTCCAGCAATCCATTGTGACATAATAAACAAAAAAATTTAATGAAGTTACTGGCGTTCTACGGAACGGATTTGCACTCGAATCTAATGCGCACCATGATTTTGAGTACTACATCTGGTCAAAAAATGTGCGCATTAAATTTGCGTAAATATGGTATACGGTTACAAGGGGAAAGGAACAGTCCAGGTTTTTGGAAAAAAGTGAGAGAAAGGCTGGAGGATATCGAAAAGCAGGAGTTATAGCAAATTATAGAAAACAAAAATCTTTGAAATTTTACAGAAAAATAAAAAGAAAATGGGGTAGACAAAAGTATATAGAACAGTGTAATAAAAAATAAAAATAAGGGTTACCTTGGATGAGAATGGTAACACTATTTTAAGTGGCTTAAGAAGTAATGATAAAGGAATGTGTGAATTTTGTGATGGTGAGAAAAGTGTACAACATTAGCTAACTGAATGTATTTAAAGTAACAGAGAGAAAGAGAAAATCTGGGACAAGAAGTGGAACAATATGGGGGGGAGGGGTAATTTAGTTGCATTGAAAATGCTAACAAGAAAGCAGGAAGTAAATAATAGGAAAGTAGAGGATTTCTTAATAAAAGTGAAAGAAAAATGGATAAGGAAAGTCAAGGAGAAGAAGAGGGAGGGGAGCTAAAATAAAATTAATTACACTGAGATTTCAGCAAAGGGAAAAATGTTGCACAGCAGTGCTGAAGGCTAGGGAGTCATACTGGCTGTGCAACACGAAGGTACCAGGCATGTACATATTAAAGTAGGAACATGATGTATAAATGTATCGAAATATTCTAAATTGTAGCTAGAATGTGTACACTAAACTAAACTAAAAAGCTGTTTCCAGATCTACTACACCCAACAATCATATTAGGCTATCAGAATATGTGCTTCTAGTATCGTACATACAAAATTTCGGAAAAGAACTGTATTGTTTGACATTGTATGATTTTTTTAAACTTTATAATGTTCACAATTAACGAGCTCCTGGGAACAGGAAAGAACACCTGCTCAAGATTTAAATTTCTTGTTCTTGTTTGCAGGTAAGGTATATTAGATTCATATTGCACATATTAGACTCTTATCAGTATAAAAGGTGGTCATGACATGAAACAGCCACTAGAGCTCTCTCCAGTAGCAAAGTGGGAAAATGAAACTGGAAGAAATTCTAGCAAATGTACATCTTGACTCCCTCACATCTATTGAGCATTGGTTCTCCTAACTAAAGTGTCATCTGCAGTTTGCTCTGAGGCAGTATTTTTAACACTTAAATGATTTCAGTCTAATTATATAATATAAAATATAATAACAGCCCGCCTTACAGCAATGTGTGTATAAATAATATATAAAGTGTATGTAACAGTCATTGTATTAATGTTTATATTATTGTGTACATGTTTAATAATGTTATGTGAATGTATTACGTAATTTAATAATGTAGGAGCTGTGAGAATATAGGTCAAAAGTTGCTAACAATGAGGTAACAATGAGGCAATAATGAATTGGAAAGTTTAATAATGCTACTAGTAATTCTTGGAAACAATAATGTAATATTTAAAAACAGTTTATAAATAGCCAATCAAAACCTAGAAAGGCTAAAAAGTTAAATAAAAGTATTCTATTGGAGTAGGATTAGCCAATCAGAGACTTGAAATACAAAAATTTACAAATTCAAGCGGTAGAAGTCAATTGCTCGTAGAGTGTTCCTAACTGGACGCGAGATGCGTCCTCCAGAAGTTTAATATGTATCCAGTGTGAGACAAAAATTTCTTACGGTGAGGATATTATAAAGTTTACATGTTTAAAAAGTGCAAGTAATTAATAAATAAATAATCTCACAGCTCTCTCTATCAGTGAAATGTTATTTAATCGTGTGAAGGATTAATAAAAGGAGTGAAGTAAAAATTATAATCTGTGTAAGCCTACATTCTTTAGCCATACAACACCCTGTTAAGAGAAACATGTTTCTACAAATTAATACTGACGCAGCCAAGGCAAACATAAATATATATAATATTTAAAGAAACATTAAAATACAAAGTAGAAAGTAAAGTTGGGGCAAAGACCACCGGAAAGTGAACATTGGGGCAAAGGCCAGCAGAAACTTTGTACCATTTTGGGGCAGTTACTACATCAAGTTTGGCTCCCCAACATTGAACTCCTAAAATACTCCTCCTTCAAAATAAACAATACTTCTTCAGCTCATATGCAACTTAAAACTGGCTATTGCCTCAAAAGCAATAGCAAAAGCTACAAAGAACAGCAAAAAGTGGTAGAAATTAACACAAAACAACAAACCATTTTAGAGTATGCTATTAATGAAGGCATGAAGCTTGATAGGACTAGTGAAATAATTGATCTGCATTTACTTTTATCAAATTTTGATGTTGGGAGAATTGGAAGCAGGTGAAAAATTATATTGGTCAGGAAGAAATGGCATACAATATGCAAAATCAACTTTCTGATTAGCTATTGATATGGTCACTGATATGCATTCCCATTCTCATTGTGAGCCAAAATGTTACATTATGTTTTGCTTCCTGTTCTTGTTTCCACTCTGGTTCCGTTCTTGAGTTATAGTGAAACAGCCTTAAAAGCAAACCTTTTCTCATGAATTTTGTTATCTTAACACTTTTGATATGAATATTTAATGAGTGATACCAATTTTTTTTATTTAGATATACAAACAAGTTGTTTGATAAATTACCATGGAAAATAGTGTATTCCCAATTCCTTGAAGGCACATAGGCTTGCCTTTAACCTTGCTGACCTGTATAGCTCAAGTTGCCTGGCTGAGGCTTTTTATTTAGGTTTTTTCCTTGTTCCTTAGAATGAATATGAGATAGCTTTAGATAAGAAGTCCCAACTGAAGTATATGTAAGTTATCACGGTAATGTTATGTAACACCATTTTGAGTATGATGTTTAAACAAACTGGAAGTGGTACACAGTGAAAGGAAATGAAGACTTATTAAAGTAACATTGAGTCGAAAATTAACATTTAATGATTCACTAACTTTTAACTTACAAACTAGCAAAATAACTTTCAAAGAAATTCAAAGCTTCCCAAAATGTAACAGACTGGGCATAAAAAATTTGCTGGAACTTGTCCAAAACATAAAACACATGGAACTATCTCACAAGGATATTTTAGTTTCTTTTGACGTAAACTCACTCTCTCTCGCAGTATAACACACCACAAATTAATTCAGTTCTTCAGACATTGGCTGGAAATGAAATGAAAACAGAAGAAATTGAAGAATATATCAAACTCACAAAATTATCAACCAAACCAAATTCACTTTCCAAGGGAAAAATACAAGCAAACTTCTGGTCTAATGATGGGAAGCCCCTTATCACCTCTTCTGACTGACCTTTTTATGAGCTTTTTTGAGAACCAAATCACCACTGCTTACCCCCACATTTTCAAGATATGGTTTCAGTATGTTGATATCCTCGCAGAAGCTAATGAAAAACTAGTAGAAGATGCTCTGAAACTTTTAAATCTGCAGATTCCAGAAATTACATTCACAATGGAGAAAGAAACAGATGAAATACTTCCCTTCCTAAACCTAAGAATTATTACAAACAGCAAGCTTGAATTTGGTGCACACAGGAAAGATACTCAATCACATAAAAGCAAACGTTTTCAAACTTATCAACCACAACCACGCCATCATAAACAGCCTACTACACAGATTACTCAACATCCAATTAAATGAAACAGAATACAGAAAGAATTAAAACAAATAGAAACAATGGCAGAGAACAATGGTTTCAACAAGTCATTAGTGCATAAAAATTACAAAAATTAAAAAAAGAAGAAACAGATATTAGACATACCTATGCTAATAGCAGAAAAAGAAATGAAAAGGTTCAAAAAATTCACTTACCACACAGAGTTCATACGAATATTATAAAAGATCTTCCAAGGTTATAACATAGTACCAACACCACAAAACAGGCACAGTTTAAAAAACTTAATTAAATCCAATAGATCTAATGTAACACCTTCTTCAAAGAAACCAGGAATTTATAAAACTAGCCATGGAGATTGTGAGGAAACATACATAGGAAAAACAAAAAGGAACAAGGAAACCTGTTTCAAGGAATACCTTAGGCACACAAGCACAAACACATAGAAAAATCGGCTGTAGCATACCATTTTGGAGCTCTAGCCACAACACTGAAAACAGCGTCCATCTTCTGAAACATGTACAAAGACAATAGAACTTGAAACCTGTGAGAAGATTTTCTTGAAAAAATATGAGTCAACGCTAATGAATTTTGAAATCCCTGCCAAAGACAATCCACCCCATAGATTCATCGAAGGTCCAGTAGGAGAGCCTCAAAATTTCAGAGGGTACACATCTAATTATTCTGGCAGTCAAATGTAGCTCATGATGCACACAGTGTCTGTGAAACCTGTTCTACGTGTCAGTTAAAAGTTAGTGAAGCATTAAGTGTTAATTTTCGACTCAATATTACTTCAATAAGTCACCATTTTGAATATTTGTTGGCAAGAGAGAGGAGGGCAGGCTTTGTGCCTTACACCATATAGCCGCAAAATACAACACACATTCCCCTTCCCTCACTAGTACTTTGCTAACAGTAAGTTTGCCTTTCCTCACCTGTCCTTAAACTCTTACTGAGTTCTTAGATGGCAGTTGTGAGCAAGAAAAGATTTGCTCGCTGAAGTCAGTTGACTGACATTGCCTTAGATTCTATGCGGCTTTGTGCATTCATTTTAATACTTTCATTCATTATCTGATATGGTCAACTTGGTTAAAGGTTGCTAAACTTATGCGAATGTCTGGTAATAAATACGCACGAATTAACATTGAATAAATGAGAAGATTAAAGCTTTGGAAAGCTTTTAGTTTGGAAAAACTATTACCTAAGCAAAATATGTATATCTCCCACACACTAAATTCTTCTCTTTGGTTCAAAATATTTTTCTTTCTCTGTTAACTATAATGAGATTAAAATACACATTAAATCAAATGAGAGAGAGAGAGAACAGAATAATACAAGCATATAGCTTTGCTTCTGGAAGCGCCCAATATATAAAAGTAGAGAACTAAACAAGAGTAACTATTAAATTTTCATACTGCTCTGTTCTAAGGAAAATAAATCACTTGCCCCCCATGCAGAAAGCAAGTACTGAACAAAGTAATGGAGGATGCATAGTGCTGCTAAGGCCAGCTAACTTCCATTGTTTCTGATAAGTGTATCTTAAAAGCATTAACCTTGTACATTTAATGCTTTGATAGAAAGTTTCCCCTCCTTATGAAAAACATATTTTAATTTTTTATAAACAATGTGATCACTGATACTTACTTTCTGTATATTCCACAACACGTGTACAGATATCTGCAGGTGGATTCTCAGTGTCATGTAAGCAACAAAACAAAGTGCATAATGTAAGGTTGATTTCCGAACAGTTTTCATCCACAGTCTTCTCCTTCCAGAGCAAACTCAGATTGTTTGCTTTTTGTTTCTGCTGCTGCTGTTGCTTGTTTTTTACTACTAAATCACTCCATTCGTTCGTTAAAGTGTGTGCTTTTGTATAAGGAAAGCCTCGAAGAAAGTGATTTTCAAAATCCTGTCTGTAAGCAGAAGCAAACTCTGTGGACTAACCACAGAAAATATGAGTATGTATTATATGCTCACTGCACATTAAAAATTTTGTTACTATAAAATCTTTCCAGAAAAATAATTGAAGGCATACATTTGGATGGACTTAGGATAAACAGAAAGAAAATCATATTGGTTCATTTTACTGAATTTCAAGAAAACTGTAACCCTCCCCGCTCTTTCTCTAGTCACTATTTGGTGTTTTCCGTACATAGCACTACAATTTGCAGTCTGCATGTCTCTTCTCTTTTCTGGTTGCTTCGTGCCGAACTCTGTACCCTCCTTCTCTCCTAGCATAGACAAATGCTACTTGCAGCTACAATTTGCTGAGGAAGCAGCAGAGCAGAACTGAATTGAGCCCCAACAAGCAGAACCAGTTAACTGCCTTCCTTTTATACCCGAATACTGCCTTCTTGAAGATTCCATCAGGGCAGAAGAGGAAATTCTGGAGGTTTGTACCTGCATTACCCTCATCCCAGCAGAAGTAGCAGAAAGCTCAATAAGCTAAGAGCACCTCCCTCTCACCAACCAACCACATGGCAGCCAGAGGCAAAACCACATTCTGTCCATTTTGGGGCAGTCAGAGGAACTAGCCAAATAGTTCCTTCTCAGAGCTGGTTGTCTTAAGCAGCTCCACAACATGAGGAAAGGAATCAAATTTACAATCATTAGCTTCCCTTGGGGTTGTTACTGAATGCAACATACATTGTTGATCCAGGTGATAACTAGATCATCCCAGAAATGTTGCTACTTGGGCAACTTCCCTTCAGGTGTCCTCCTTGTAATGCCATACAAGGTCACCCTCCTGGAATCTGGTAATGCCTACCCAATAGTCGCATGACAACTTCATCCTGATTACATGCTAGCTTCAACGGTTCTGTCATGTGGAGGATGCCCTTCAGCCTGTCTGCTAGCGCCCATACATAATCTGTTGCTGGCTGGTCTGCATCAGAGGTCAACAAGTCACATGGTACCTGAATATTATGTTGGCATGCCAGTTGACTCATGTGCTGATGCTCAATAGGCCAGGAGGAACAATGTCACATGCATATTCCAATCCAATTGATGGCTGAACATCACTTTCTGGAGATGCTTCTTGACCGTCTTGATATAGCATTCCTGTCCAACTATAGATGAAGGAGAGTGGTAAGGATCTTGTGTATGCAAGGCACTGGAGCAGTTCTAACATTATGTCAGATTCGAAATTGTAGAACTCCTGGGGTACCTCAAGCCTGCAAAAGAATCATTGATATATCAGCCATGGTTGAAACCTCTTGATTGGAAATCATGAAAACCTCCAGCCACTTAGTAAAATATGAGTAATAGGTAGTGATTTCCTATGTCTATCCTAGGGAAGGGTCCTGCAAGTTGATGGCAGTTCACTCAAAGAATGCTCCGACATTGTCCTGTCGTATTCAGCAATGGCCATCTGTGGGCCATGACTAGCTGCTCAGATGTTGCATTATTGTACTTCTCTAAATCGTTTCACTACTGAAATCAGTAAAATTGGTACGTAGTTTCTCTAAGTTCTTATTTACACCAAGGTGCCCTCCAGTAGTGCCAGTATGGGTCTTGTTGAGAATTTCCTTCACTTTGCAGCTCAGGAGAACTTGTTGCACCTTGATTTTCCTGCCCATAAGACTTCCACACTCTTCAAGATACTGTTCCTGACTACCGGCGAGTTCCTGCTGCAACCGATAGCTCTTGAAAATTGGCCAATGGGGGCCACATCTGCTGGTCGCTTGCCTGATTCTTTATCCATTAATATCAATACTGTGTCTCAATACTCAAGCTGCTGCCTCCTGAAGGTCTCTTCCTCCCATCCGATCAAATGATGCACATGATCAGGTATAAGGCTTGCAAAATCCTCCTTTGACTCCATTTTCATGCAGCGACTGGTTTTCCCAATATGGTGTTCAGGAAAATGCATCTCTGTTAGAATGACATATTTCTGCCCAGTGTTCTGAGTTAAAGCAGCACCTCTGTAAGCATTGGAGCCAATGTCCTTCCAAGTTATTTTTTTCCTAACAAGGGTAATATTGGACCCCTCATGCCGAAACCCATCCTGAAATTTCTATGACAGAAGCAACCAACGTAGTGTAAGGCTGCCAGCTTTAACTGCAAACCCTGGAAAAAGAATGCCAAACCTTGCATATAAACTACATGGAAATAATACTTCTATTAACTACCTCAGTTGAACAGCCCTGACTACTTACTGTATGGTAGTATGGGGTGTGGGGACAGGAGCTCAGATTGCTACTTTCTACACTACCTGATCAAAAGTATCCGGACACCTGGCTGAAAATTATGTACAAGTTCGTGGCGCCCTCCATCGGTAATGCTGGAATGACAGCGTTCACTCTCTTAGGCATACTTTCAATCAGGTGCTGGAAGGTTTCATGGGGAATGGCAGCCCATTCTTCACGGAGTGCGAAACTGAGGAGAGGTATCGATGTAGGTCGGTGATGATATGGGGTTAAGGGCGCTAAACATCAAAGGTAATCAGCGCCCTTACGTGTTAAAATTTAAAATCCAAAAACTAAAATACGGGAAAATCCTCATAGTCACAAAACACTAAAAAACACGCACACAAATGCTAAAGCGACCACACTAAAACATGGTAAACAAAAGAATAAAACCACGTGTCAAGAACTGTAGAACGTATGGGACATGAGCGCCATATGTCCACAGGGGAACAGAGTCCCCAATAAAACAGACAATATAAAATTACAAAGCTAAAGGACGCTCAGCGCATTAAATGCGCCAATTAAAATCACTGTCACTAATAAAACGTAAAACACATTCTACAGCACGCGCGTCGTTGGCCAAAATGTTGGCTATGCCAAAAGGCAGACCAACACAGACGCACAATGGAGCTAAAACTTGACACTCTGTTAAAATGTGACGCACCGTTAAGGGTGCATCACACTGCTCACAGAGTGGTGCGGTGTCACCACTGAGCAGGTAGCTATGACTAAAACGACAATGTCCAATTCGTAGACGGGCTAAAAGTACCTCTTCCCAACGAGAAGAAGTATCCCAGACTAACGGAAGAGGCTTAACCTCCCGCAACTTCTTCCCCCGGAGGGCCGTCCACTCATCGCGCCAAAGCGAGAGGATGCGGCGACGTAAAATAACACACAAATCTGACGAGGAAACAACAGAGGTAAAAAATCTGGGTAATAAAATCGCCGATTTGGCAGCGGCGTCGGCAGACTCGTTCCCTGAGATGCCCACATGACCTGGAATCCACAAGAAGGAGACGCTGATGCCAGAGGCACCAAGCGAGTGGAGCAGGTCATGTATGCGCTGTACGAGAGGGTGGTAATTGTACAGCACGTTAATACTCTGAAGGGCACTCAGAGAGTCCGTACAAACAACACACTGTCGTAAGTTGTGCCGCTGAACGTATAAAACAGATTGATAAATACTAAAAAGTTCGGCGGTAAAAATCGAACATTGACCCGGTAAACGAAAGGTAAAACTGTAATGATCAAAGACAAAGGCACACCCTATTCCATCAGTCTTAGATCCATCAGTAAATATAAAAGGCAAGTCACCGAATTGCGCCTGAAGTTCTAAAAATGCTGATCTATAGACTGAAGGAGGGGTCGCATTCTTCGGCATCGACGTCAACCCAAGGTGACAGTGGGCCTCAACGCGCAACCATGGAGGTAACCGCGTTTCCCCCCTTGGAAGGGCCGGCGCTGGCGTAACGTCCAAATGCCGAAGAAGTTGTCGAAATCGAACCCCTGGAGGGAGCAATGCAGAGGAGCTAACTAAATATTGCGGATCAAGCGAATCCTCGTAAAATATCTCGACGGACGGGTGGTAAGGCAAGCTTGAGAGTCGACAGGCATAGCTGCACAAAAGCATCTCACGACTGAAGGACAGCGGAGGCTCTGCAGCTTCAGCATATAGACTAGGTACAGGGCTGGTTGGAAAGGCCCCTGTCGCGATTCTTATGCCACGATGGTGAATGACATTCAATCGACGTAACACAGATGTACGTGCCGACGAATAGACAATACACCCGTAATCAAGCTTGGATAGGACCAAAGAGCGATAAAGACGAAGGACGGTCCGATCAGCTCCCCAGGATGTGCCACTTAAAACACGTAAACGATTAAGAGAACGGTCACATTTTGCTTTTAAAAAGGAAATGTGCGAATTCCAGCTCACCTTTCTATCAAAGATCAACCCCAAAAATTTCGCCTCGTCTGCAAACGGAAGTATCCCCGGCCCAAGATGGAGAGAGGGTGGAGGGAAAGCCTTCCGGCGCCAGAAATTGATGCAGACGGATTTCTCGGCGGAGAAATTAAAGCCCTTGGCGTTACTCCAGGTGTAGAGACGGTCGATACAGCTCTGGAGACGGCGTTCGAGCAGACAGGTCCGCCGTGAACTACAATAAATGGCAAAATCGTCAACGAAAAGGGAAGATGAAATGACAGGTGGAATACAATCAACAATGGGGTTGATAGCTATCGCAAAAAGTGTGACACTGAGTACAGAGCCCTGCGGTACTCCGTTCTCTTGAATAAAACGACTAGATAAAACCGATCCCACACGTACACGAAAGACGCGGTCCGTCATAAACTCCCGAAGAAATATGGGAAAACGACCGCGGAGATTCCATGCGTGAAGTGTACGTAAAATGCCGCACTCCAACAAGTGCCATAAGCTTTCTCCAGGTCAAAAAACACAGCCACTGTTTGACACTTTCTCAGAAATCCGTTCATAATACGCGTCGACAGACACACCAGATGGTCGACGGTAGAGCGATGGCGACGAAATCCGCACTGAGCGTTCGCTAGAAGTTTCTGAGCCTCAAGCCACCATGTCAACCGCCCGTTGATCATGCCTCCATCACCTTGCAAATGCAACTGGTGAGGGAGATAGGGCGGTAGCTGGAAGGTTGTTGTCCTTTAGGATAAGGACAATGGTGGCTTCGCCTCAAACCGAAGGAAAAACGCCGTCTTGCCAAATACGGTTATAGACCTGTAAGAGAAATACTTTACTGTCAGCTGAAAGGTTCTTTAACATCAGGACATGAATGCCGTCCGGCCCAGGAGCGGAGTGCCTAGAGCAATGTAGAGCATGCTCCAGCTCCCTCGTTGTAAAACGTTCATTATAACACTCCGTATTAGCAGACCGAAAATTATAGGTCGCGGAATCAAGCCGGTCTTTGAGAGTGCGAAAGACGGCTGAATAATGGTCAGAACTGGAAACCGCCTCAAAGGCAGCACCCAGAGTGTTAGCAATGGCAGCCGGAACCACTATGGTGGCATTGGAAACCTGAAGGCCAGAAACAGTACAATGCGACACTTTACCTGAGAAGCGACGAAGTTTATCCCAAACAGATGAAGGCGTGAAGCAATTAAAAGACTCGACAAAACGAGTTCAGGACGCCTTCTTGCTATCCTGAACAATGCGACGAGCCCTGGCGCGCAATTGTCTAATAGTAACCAAATTATCAAGTGTAGGGTGTCGCCGAAACACCCTGAGTGCAGCTCTACGAGCACGAACGGCGTTCCAACAGTCCTCGTTCCACCACAGCACAGGAATACGCCGAGGGTGAGAGGACAAACGGGGAATTGTGCGTTCGGCGGCAGATAGCATCGTAGAGGTAAGGTGTTGCACCATGGTTAACATCAGTGAAGGGCTGGGCCGCAAAACACACGAGGCTGGAATACAATCTCTAGTCGGCTTTTCTGAATAACCAGGTAGGTACTCTGGAATGCTGGACATGCTGAGACAGAAGAGAAACGATGCAAGGGTAATGGTCGCTGGAGTAGGTGTCAGCGACGACGTTCCACTGGAGGCGACTAGCAAGCTGGAATGAGCAAACGGCAAGATCCAAGTGAGAGAATGTACCAGAAGAGTCAGAAATAAAAGTAGGTTCACCTGATTTGAGGATGGAAAGGTTGAACTGATCAAAAAGGTCGGAAAGAAGAGTTCCCCTCGCGCAAGCCCTTGGCAAACCCCACAGGGGGTGATGGGCATTAAAATCTCCCAACAGAAGAAATGGCGTTAGGAGAGCGGACAGGAGATCGCGAATGCCCGCGTTAGCGAGGGGAGACGATGGAGGTGAATAGACAGAGCAAACAGAAAAGAAAAAGCCGGGTAATTGAAGTCTAATGGCAACAGCTTGCAAATCGGACGTAAGAGTGAGAGTTTGAAAATGAACGTCGTTACGCACTAACATCACACCTCCGTGAGCAGGAGTACCCTCATCCGGTTCAAGGTCGTAGCGAACCGGAGTATACCCTCGGAGATCAAAAGGATCGTGAGGGCGAACCTTAGTCTCCTGCAAACACACGACCATAGGTGAATGGGAACGCAATAAAAGTAAATTCCAGGTCAGGATAGCCTTGCATAAAAGGGATAAACTGTCTACTTAGAAGGGCGGCTTAAATAACCTTTTGCTTAATCTTTGGGCTCGGGCTTTTGGTATGGAGTTGGTCAGACTCCATAGGTTCCTCGAAGGGAGGGCCCACACGCTCAGTACCAGAAACCGATTTAAGCGCCGTGAATCGATTCTGGGTGGCAATGGGTGATGGGGGCCGCTGAGCGCGGCTTGTCCCAGGAGCATCCTGGGACTGCGATCTTCGAGGAGGAGGTGAACTTTTCTTACCGCGCGCACGCGGAGGGTCTTTCAGAAAATCTTCTCTCCGAAGTTTCTGCTTTGGCTTCTTTTCAGTGACTTTTGGGACTTCATGACCTTAGGACCAGCTTTAGAAGGCTTGGTAACTATAACAGATATGGACGGCCGGATGGTAGTGGCGGTTAATGCAGTCATGGTCCAGGTCTGAGTTTCGGCATCACTTCGTGGTACTGGCGAGGCAACAACAGAACTGAATGTACCCGATAGCAGGAGCGAAGGTTGGCGCGCATGGTAACGCCTCCGGACTTCAGCGAAGGAGAGTTTCTCCTTTACCCGGATATCCTGGATCGCCTTCTCGTCCAAGTACGGCGGACAGTCGGCAAATGAAGCGGAATGAGACCCTTTGCAATTGACGCATACGGGGGCTGTTGAACAGGCACCTTCGTGTGAGGGCTGGCTACATGTTGCACAGATGGTAACGGCACTCTTACATGAGACTTGCGTTGCCCAAAACGTTGGCATTTGAAACAACGCGGAGATCTAGGAATATACGGCCTCATCGCAATACGCTCGTACCCTGCTGAAAGACTCGTGGGCAGATTCACGCCATCGAAAGTGATACACAGGGTACGAGTTGCTACCAAATTTCCGTCGTGTTTAACCTGCACTCGATGAACAGCTGTCAGCTTTTGATCAGAAAGATAGTCGACAAGTTCTTCGTCCGACATACCATCGAGGCTATGGGTGGTAACGACGCCTCGACAGCAATTCAAGGTGCGGTGCTTCTCAACACGGAGAGGATAACCGTGGAGAAGCGTGGCGCGCAACAAGGACTTACTCTGCTGTTCGGATTTGGTTTGAACCAACAATGAACCAATCCGAAGAAGAGTGCAGGACTGAACCGCACCTGCAATAGCGTCAATGCCCTTCTGAATAATGAAAGGGTTCACCTTCTCAAAACTTTGTCCTTCTTCTGTACGTGAAATTACCAAGTAACAACCACATGTCGGCGGTGCTACTTCTGTTACATAGACTTTTCGGCACTTGTTATCAGTAATGGAGAAAGGGTGCTCCATAGCGAAAGAAATCCTCCACCATTGCAACCGTCTCCGACCTCGTGCTCTGACTTCTCGGGCGTTACCCCGGCTTGGGTGAGTGGCCTATCTATACCTATCTCACCCCAGGGTCACACCTCCCAGAACATAGACAGAGGGACCCAATCGCCGTCAGAAGTCAGCAGCTCATGCAATGGCCCCCCGCGGGACTGCAGTTGAACAGCGGATACGAACACATACCCTACATGACGACCCCGGGTGGTGGAGATGACGCCATTACCCACTCACCCAGCTGCGCACCCAGTGCACGGGTATCCGTCAGGCTGTGTCCACGGAGGATTAAAATAAAAGGATAAAAGAAACTAAAAGTGTCTGGGCGTGTCGCACGCAAGGTAGGCCGGCGAAGAAGTAACAGAGATGTGTAAATGAATGGACGTGGCGCGAAATGTGCGTAAATAGAAGAGAAGTAAGAAACGATGGCGAGGGGCGTCATGTAATGAAATGCACAGAACGCACGAGAGCCTACCTTTAGTCTCCCGGTCACGAGGACGAACTCACCTCGACCGGACGGGGATGAACGGATGAAAATGGTGATGAATGGCTCGGGCACCCCGGGTACGCCTAACCCGTACTCACATAAGGTGAGCCCCTGGGGGGGGGATGTAGGTCGGTGAGTCCTGGCAGGAAGTCGGCGTTCCAAAACATCCCAAAGCTGTTCTATAGGATTCAAGTCAGGACTCTGTACAGGCACTCCATTACAGGGATGTTATTGTCATGTAACCACTCCGCCACAGCCCATTCAGTATGAACAGGTGCTCGATCGTGTTGAAAGATGCAATCGCCATCCCCGAATTGCTCTTCAACAGTGGGAAGCAAGAAGGTGCTTAAAATATCAATGTAGGTCTGCGCTGTGATTGTGCCATGCAAAACAACAAGGGGTGCAAGCCCCCTCCAAGAAAAACACGACCACACCATAACACCTCCACCTCCGAATTTCACTTTGGCACTACACACGCTGGCAGATGACATTCACCGGTGATGCAGTAATTTGTATCACAAATTACTTAAATGTAAATAATGATTGTAATATGAATATGCATTTTTATGTGACATTGATTTGAGATGTTTCTTGACTGTAATTATTGTTGATAAGTAAGTTTATACGACCTTACTGAAACTGTCAATAATAGCGCGCAATAATGCAGCGAGGGGGGGGGTGAGCTGTTTATCATTATTGGAAACGAGGAAGTTGCGTAATGTTGGCGCGTTTTTTCCGTTGAGAATCTTCTGGAACGTTTACC
This sequence comes from Deroplatys truncata, assembly GCA_030765065.1. Taxonomy (NCBI): domain Eukaryota; kingdom Metazoa; phylum Arthropoda; class Insecta; order Mantodea; family Mantidae; genus Deroplatys; species Deroplatys truncata. Next base: position 110,279,665 of record CM060979.1, read on the forward strand.
TAGAGCATATGTATTCATAATTTTCATTGGATATTAAAATAGACGCTAATGTTGGCGCGTTTTATTAGCCAATTGCAGTTCAGTTATAATCTTTAGGCATATCAGGGAGTGGGAGTATAAATAGAGGCTAGGTTTGAGGTAAGGTCCGTCAGTCGTTCAGTTCAACAAAAATCTGTGTACACTACACATCGTCTTCAGTCAGTCAGTTCGTCGAAAGTATTAGTACGGCATACATCGGATATAGATTCACAAGTTACGCGCAGCAGAATTATGAAAGATCTAAAGTATGGTAAAGTTAATTATACAAAAGATTGAAGTACGTGGATTAAAAGAATTATCAGTAAGAAGTTGTTATAACAGTTTCAGTTTGGCGAGTATTTAGATCAATGTGTAAAAGTGAGAGTGAACGTGTTCGACAATAAAATTATAAACAAATTTCTTCATCAGTGTTCTTTTTGGATAAAAGATTCCTTTCCGTTTACACAACCCCGATCAAGAGACATGTTCGACTGTGAAATAATAGCTAGCCGGAGGACAGTAAACAAAAATTAAATCAAATAACAGTCGCATTTTTTCAAACACTAATACTACCACAAATTGCTAACACCAGATGGAGCTACAAACCGAACAAATGAATGACGTCACAAGATGGCTTCATGTGAAGTAAACACATATACACAAACAAACATTACAAGAAAACACTCGCAAATTGGCACCCAGAACGTGGGGCAAAGTGACCAGGAAAGGGGCAGAGTGACCAGGAAAGTAGCAGAATTAACCAGGATGTGGAACGAATGGAGCAGTGAACTGATCTACAAGACGCAGATTTCAGAAACAACAAAAGGGACGACAGACTACGCGGATGATTGGACATCGTAATTCGAGATTAAAAGGCAACAGGGGAATTCAAATACGGAACACCAAAACGACGTAGATTCATCGTAATACAACGCAGAAGTGACATAATCTAGGAGAGAGGGGCAGAAAGCTGGACATCAAAGCTACATCAGCAGATAGCATCAGAAAGGTTAGAAACGTGTGATTTTTATTCTAAAAAAAAAAAAAGGGTGTAAAATTTTAAATGTACCTTAGGAGCGGTAGGATAAAGAAAACAATGGCTACTAATAATACAGAAGAAATAATTATGGAGGGAGATAATGTAACAGTTAGCTGTAATTCAATACAGGATACAGAAAATAGCTTAAACAATGTAGTATTTGATGGAGGAAATGTTAGTGCAGAAAGTCAGAATAGAATAGCAGGAAATGTTAATTTTGATGCTGGTATGATGATGGAAATGCTGAGAAATTTTGGTGAAACATTAAATAAGAGTATTACAGATCAATTGAGGGATGATATTCTTAAGACTAATGAGAAATTAGAAAAGAAAATAGATCAAAACAGGGAAGATATGCAAAAGAATAATGAGAAATTAGAAAAATTAACTCAGAGTAATGAGAAATTAAGGGAAGATATGCAAAAGAATAATAGGGAATTAAGAGAAGATATTGATAGGAGTTTAGAACAAAAACTAGATCAGAATAAGAGAGAATTAAGGGAAGATATTGGTAAGAGCTTAGAACAAAACAGGGAAGAAATTGAAAAGAAATTCATGGAGCTAGATAGTAGTATGATGAGAATGAGAAATGAAAATCAGGAAATGATATCAAATGAGATAGGTGAAGTTTCAAAGAAAATGTTAGACATGAGCAGGGAAATATCGAACCAAATAAGTGAGGTTAATAATAAAATAGAACAGGTTGATGTAAAATGTACAGAGTTAGGTAGCCGAATGAGTAGCATTTCAAGTGAGTTAAGAGAGATGATGGAAGCTACAAATGCAGATTTAATTCAGGTGCAAGTTAATTTCAGAGGGGAGATATCTGAAATTCAGAAAGAGTCAGTAATGCAAAGAAATAAATTGTATGAAGAAGTTAAAGTTTTGCCTGTAAATAATAAAAAGCTAACTTCTGAAATTAACAAGTACCAAGCTGTTCAGAATGAAAACTCCAATCCAGTACAGTTTATTACAGACTTGTCAGAGTACTCTCAAATTACAAAGATACCGGAAGAATTGAAAATGACAGTTGTTAAAAGATTTGTTGTTCAGGAAACTTTAGATTGTTTTCAAATTATATCAGGGGACGAAATTTCATATGAATACAAGAGGTTATTCATGAACAAATTTTTGAAGGTTAGGATACGGCTACGAGTAATGTTTAGCCACACACAATTTGATCCAGGAGGGTGAATAGCAATGAGATGTAAAGTAAATGCTGGATAGTTAAAGATGACCTGCAGAGAAATGTATTGGAACGTAAGAGGGTTAACTATTTATATATGTCATGTGAAAACAGAAATAAATTCAGAACAAAACAATAAAACAAAAAAAAATTCAGAACAAAAAATTGGGTAAAAATAATTAAATACTTATGTAGCAAACAAAAAATGGGAAACAGTGTCTAGATTTAAGATATGTAAATATATTTGTATAGAGGGTGAATATTTTGGTAAATATGTGTAATAATTACAAAAATCTTAAATGTATAAATTTTTGTCAACAACTTAAGAAAGTAAACAATTTGGTAACAGTAATTAAATAATTCAGGGTACAGTATTGGCTATAAAAAAAAAAATTGTAATGTTAGATTAATGTCTAAACACATTAAACAAGAGCCAGTAAGTAGTGGCGAGATAAAAAAAAAAAAAAAAAACAAAAAAAAACAAAAAAAAAAAAAAAAAAAAAAAAAAAAAAAAAAAAAAAACATATGTTGTGTGTTAAATGCATGTGAAGTGTTAAGTGAAAGTGATAGCGTGTGTTCCAAGGTTTAGGAGACTAAAAACCCAATTATAAAATTTCCAAACAAGTTGTAAATATTTATTATTATGTTTCTAGTGGGGCATATGATGCAGTAATTTGTATCACAAATTACTTAAATGTAAATAATGATTGTAATATGAATATGCATTTTTATGTGACATTGATTTGAGATGTTTCTTGACTGTAATTATTGTTGATAAGTAAGTAACATAATTCCTGGCTGAAGGGAGAGGCAAGGATTCTATGCTACCATAATTAAAAGTTGAAAAGAAAGGATAACTGGTAGATTTATTATAATAAGTTCTTACCCCATGTGTCTGCCGGGCGAGGACGCCATATCGTAGGCAGTTATCCGTCCAGCTCACGCGAAGACTAGTCACAGAATGCTAAGAAAACCCATGCTAAGCTTAGCGTCAGTAACGCCATATCCCCACCAATGACACACTGCTTCCCCTGAATCGCCCCTACTCTCAGATAAACTGCCACCCGGTAACCAGAGGACGTATTACCATTAATATAATCTGTGTACATGCCACAGTATTAGTACAGCATACATCGGATATAGATTCACAAGTTACGCGCAGCAGAATTATGAAAGATCTAAAGTATGGTAAAGTTAATTATACAAAAGATTGAAGTACGTGGATTAAAAGAATTATCAGTAAGAAGTTGTTATAACAGTTTCAGTTTGGCGAGTATTTAGATCAATGTGTAAAAGTGAGAGTGAACGTGTTCGACAATAAAATTATAAACAAATTTCTTCATCAGTGTTCTTTTTGGATAAAAGATTCCTTTCCGTTTACACAACCCCGATCAAGAGACATGTTCGACTGTGAAATAATAGCTAGCCGGAGGACAGTAAACAAAAATTAAATCAAATAACAGTCGCATTTTTTCAAACACTAATACTACCACAAATTGCTAACACCAGATGGAGCTACAAACCGAACAAATGAATGACGTCACAAGATGGCTTCATGTGAAGTAAACACATATACACAAACAAACATTACAAGAAAACACTCGCACCGGGCATTCTCCATAACCACTACCCTGCCATCAGATCGCCACATTGTGTTCTGTGATTCGTCACTCCACACAATGTTTTGCCACTGTTCAATCGTGTAATGTTGATGCTCCTTACACCAAGCAAGGCGTCGTTTGGCATTTTCCTGCGTGATGTGTGGCTTATGAGCAGCCGCTCAACCATGGAATCCAAGGTTTCTCACCTCACGCCTGTCATAGTGCTTGGAGTGGATCCTGATGCAGTTTGGAATTCCTGTGTGATGGCCTGGATAGATGTCTGCCTATTGCTCTTTACGATCCTCTTCAAATGTCAGTGGTCTGTGTCAATCAACAGACGAGGTCGGCCTGTACACTTTTGTGCTGTACATGTCCCTTCACGTTTCCACTTCACTATCACATCAGAAACAGTGGACCTAGGGATGTTTAGGAGTGTGGAAATCTCACGTACATACTTCTGACACAAGTGACACCCAATCACCTGACTATGTTCAAAGTCCACAGAGTGTCCCATTCTGCTGTTTCACGATGTCAAATGACCACTGAGGTCACAGATAATGAGTACCAGGCAGTAGGTGGCAGCACAAGCACCTAAGATGAAAAACCTGTGTTTGTGGGGGTGTCCGAATACTTTTGATCACATAGTGTATGTCCCGAGGTGTGTGGAGAAAGGATGCTCCATCAGGGCCTGTGCTACATTGAAACATGCCTCTGAAGCAGCGATTTCCATCTGAATTGCATACCCAGCTGCTGTTGAAGTATTCCAGCTTTGATTTCACCACCTTACAGACTAGAAGTCTGCACCTTATACTACATTGCTTCTATCACAGGAATTTCAGGGTGGGTTTCAGCACGATGGGTCTGATGCTTCCCTTGTAAGTTTCAAAAGGCCAAAAGACAGGTTACAGTAGCTCTTGTCGTGTCACATAATAGTTCCTTTCAGTCTTGGACAGCGCTCTACTGAAGTAGGACAATATTCTCTTTCTGCATCCTTCTCTTGCAACTGAATGCCCTCCATCCGTATCAACGATGAATTGCTTATTGGGGAGGAGGTATCCTAGAAACAGGCCATGCACAGGGCCTAGAAAGCCACCTCAGCCTGGTAGGACCACTGGAAGGTCCGTCTTTCCTTCATCAGTTGTGTCAGTGGTTTGGCGATATTTGCATCCTCTAATTTCTGGTAGTGCAGAGGCCCATGAACCAATGAAGTTCTTGTTTATTTCTCTGCCTGGGCTACTTCTCGACTGCTTGCAGCTTCTCAACCACCCCATCAGGGCTTTACAGTGTGTCCCATATAATGCACTTCTTTTCTGATAGCTGGAATTTCTTTGGGTTTAGCTTGAGGTTGACTTAGTGAAGCCTTTCGAATAATTGAGATAAGAGGCAAACATAGTAAAGCCTCTCATCACAGACACTATCAGTCTCTGATACGTTGTGGGAGCGTTGCAGAGTCAGAAAAGCATTACTGTGAACTGCCACAGTCCATGTCCAGTAGAAAATGTTGTCTTCTTCTTTTCAGAGTGAAGTACCACTAGCAAGTGCCCAGATTTCAGATCAAGGATGGAAAACCACTATGCCTCCGTCTAGGTGTACAGGATGTAATCAATCCGTGGCAGCGGAAAGCTTGCTTGCTTTCTTTCTTAGCGACATCATTCAACTTCCAGTAGTCAACGCAGAAATGGAGACCTACATCTTTCCTTTTCAATAACACTACCAGCAAGGACCAACTCTATTATGCCTCTGGTCTTCATGTTTTTTTGCTTGTCTACAATCTTCCTTTCACTAGCAGAACAAAGCAGGGTGGCAGTACAATCAGCCAAGCATTGCAGGTGTCGACATCACTTTATCACCATCACTTTGGTCAGCACCAGGGTGGCTCTTCACCCATTTCTTTGCTGCTTTAATGTGAAGGGCAGCCACCAGGCATCACTGGCATTACAATACTCAGCTAGATGAAGCTACTGGCCCACCTCCCAGTGACTTATACAGCTGACATAAAAGTGAGCTGTCTCTCCGGAAATAAAGTCTGGTGTCAAATCCTTCAAGAGTCAGCATGTCAGCCACTTTAACTAGTTGTCAGATCAAGGAAAGGATTAATCTGTGCTCTATCCACCCTTCTCCCTCACCAGCACTACTTGCAAGTGTCATTGTTACCTGGTTTTCAGCCGCTTTCCTGAAGCACACCAATGCAGAAACAAAACTGCGAAAAAGTTTGACATCGCATTAACATTTAAAAAGTTACTGCCCATTCCAAACCAGAGTGCCTCTCACTGTATACAAACTCTTTGTATTATCCCCGCCCTTAATGGCTGCTTGTTCCTCTCTCACGTGCTTGCTACATATCACGTACAGTTGAACATTGCTTCAATCTATAAAAAGGCACCCTGCGTGAGAATCATTGTTCAAAATACAACCTGAACTAAAATCAATTTTGTAAACATGCAGAAATGAACATTTTACTTACGTTAATTACAATCCTCAGGCAAAAGTGCAACACCCAAATCCGAATCCTCCAAAGATGAATCAACTGCCATATAGATATTAAAACTATTCTCCAAGTTAGTTACAAGCTTATCCACAGCACTGTCACACACAAAACAGTTCCCACATTTGATTCTCCTCTTCTATTATGTCTGTTTACATTTCCTGCATGCTTTGGTTACACTTCTCACTGAAATGTCTGTAAAATTGGATATTAGTTTCGTAATATCCACTAATGCAGAGTCGGGTATTTTTCTACTAGTGAGTTGAATATATTAAGTATTTATTTAAAGGTGAGTCGGAATTGTTACACTAACATCACTTAAGTTTACTCACTTAACATGTTTCGGGAAACAGTTGTTCCCATCCTCAGAAGGTTAATTCGACTGGCCCGTGTTGTTGGTGTTTCCGTTTTTTGGACTGGATCCTGTGATGGCATCTTGTGGTGGAGTAATGTACTTCCAGAGAGGATTTGGTGGCGGCAAATCAAAATTAATTAGATTTGTGTTGTGTTTTAGAATAGTGATCTTCTCCCATGCATCTAATTCGGCTGCAAATTTGGCTGGTTTGACTAATGTAATATTGGGTTTGATGTTGTGATTAGTGATCCAAAAATGGTGTGAAACTGCAGATTTGTCCATTTGTTTGTATTTAATACATCTCATGTGCTCCTTTAGCCTAGTTTCTAAGTTACTTTTTGTCTTACCTATGTATACTTTATTGCAATCTGAACAATTGATTTTATAGATTCCAGCTTTTTTGTCTTGTGGAATGGGGTCTTTTAACTTGTTACAAAGTAATTTCTCTATGTTAAATTTGTTCTGTGGAGCTAGGCTGATGTTATGTTTCATGAAAATCTTCTTAAATTTGTGAAATGTTCCTGGGTGGTATGTGAATTTCTTGAACTTTAGCTCTTTATCTTGCTGGCTGAGATTTGTTGTGTTTCTGATGTGCATCTGTCGTTTGAATTTTGCAATTTTTTTGTCAATAGTTGCTTTGTTGTACCCATTATGTATTGCTGTGTCTACTATATGCTGGTATTCTAACTGGTATTCTTTTTTATTTAAGGGGGTAATTACGTATATATTGTAATGAAAAGAAGCTAGAAACGGTGATGTGTATTGAATTTATTTAAAGGTGAGTCGGAATTGTTACACTAACATCACTTAAGTTTACTCACACACAAGTGTAATTTAAGACCAACAAGTCACAAGAAGCAAAATTTATAATTGGCCACCACGTGAAAAAGATACAAGTCATGGCAGAAAACAAGGTAAGATTAGAAACCCTAAATTTCAATACAGATTTCAGTGGAATAAAAAGTGAAATCAAAAGATACCAAAAAATTGAAGAAAAGAGAAAAAACACATTTGCAGACATCTGTTTTTTAAACCTATGCATACAAAGCAAAGTCACACCAAAGTTTGTAAGGAGAATTGTAAAATACGACAAAAACAGCAAACACCAAACATCAGCCGATAAAAAAGTAATAATAATTGAGAGAAACAACCACTACGCAAAATTACAAAAATTGGAACTGGAATTATATGCTCTTCACCTTAAATTAACGGACACACTCGGCTACCCACTTTGGCAAAACATGCAATCAAAATTCCTCACTATTCTTAGCTACAGGATGAAAACAAAAACGCTGAAATTAAAGAAAAAACTAGACATACTACGCCGGAAGCAACATTCATATAAACCTAACCTAAAAAATGGAAAAACGACGCCATACTCTGACGTAATTAATCTTTCAAATGTACTTTCACCAAAGCGGAATTATCGGTATTAAACCTTGGCCTAAAAACATGTGTTGGCTACACAAAAACAACCGATGAAATAGTCGCAGACATTGAGATTGCTACTTACAACCGAAATGAAAATAGTAAAACCACTATAAAAAAAGAATGTGAAATGGTTCTCCAAGAAATACAAGCAGATAAACATAACAATTTCCCAACCAAACATGTGATCAAAACATTAAAATCAAAACCAGTAGTATACACAAAAGCTGACAAGGGAAATAAACTAGTTGTACTGCAAAAAGATGATTATATTGCCAGAGTAGAAAATATGCTGCAACAAGAAAATTACATACAAATTCAAGAAGACCCATTAAAATCACATTTAAAAGCCTTCAATCAAACCATCCAGGAAAGCAAAACTATACCTGACACTGATAAATCTAGATTAAAACCAGACCACCCCACTTTACCAAGAATGTATGCTCTACCTAAAATATACAAACCGGGTAATAAGATGAGACCAATCGTCAGCAATATTGATTCTCCTACCTACAAACTGGCAAAATGGTTAGTACAGAGATTCTCTTCACTACCAAAATTCAATAGCAAAAACATAATGAATTCAGAAGATTTAATACAGAAGATAAAATCCCTGGAACGAACCAGAAGACAGATTAGTTTCCTTTGATGTCACTGCACTATTTCCAAGTGTCCCTACAGATCAACTCCTGCGTCAATTAAAGAAATGGCTACAGCAGACTAACCTACTTGAAGAAGAAATAGAAGACCTCATACAACTTACCAATTTATGCATTGCACAAAATTGTTTTAGTTTCAATAAGAAGTTCTATCAACAACCAACTGGTCTAACCATGGGCAACCCACTTTCACCCTTCTTGGCAGATTTATTTATGAGCTACTTAGAAATACACATAACAACTTCCTTTCCATACATGTTTAAAGTTTGGCACAGATATGTTGACGACATCTTCGCTGTTGTCCCTAATAGGTTCATACAAGACTCCTTAGCCTTACTAAACCTACAGAACCAATCAATAAAATTCACCATAGAAATAGAAAAAGAAGACATGCTACCATTTTTAGACCTAAAAATCATCAGAGAACAAAAGAACCTAACCTTTGGCATATACAGGAAGCCAACACACTCTACTAATTACATAAAAAATAAGAGTTTCAATCCAACCACACACAAACATGCAGTACTAAACAGCCTAACACATAGACTGGTATATACCCCCTTAAATAAAAAAGAATACCAGTTAGAATACCAGCATATAGTGGACACAGCAATACATAATGGGTACAACAAAGCAACTATTGACAAAAAAATTGCAAAATTCAAACGACAGATGCACATCAGAAACACAACAAATCTCAGCCAGCAAGATAAAGAGCTAAAGTTCAAGAAATTCACATACCACCCAGGAACATTTCACAAATTTAAGAAGATTTTCATGAAACATAACATCAGCCTAGCTCCACAGAACAAATTTAACATAGAGAAATTACTTTGTAACAAGTTAAAAGACCCCATTTCACAAGACAAAAAAGCTGGAATCTATAAAATCAATTGTTCAGATTGCAATAAAGTATACATAGGTAAGACAAAAAGAAACTTAGAAACTAGGCTAAAGGAGCACATGAGATGTATTAAATACAAACAAATGGACAAATCTGCAGTTTCACACCATTTTTGGATCACTAATCACAACATCAAACCCAATATTACATTAGTCAAACCAGCCAAATTTGCAGCCAAATTAGATGCATGGGAGAAGATCACTATTCTAAAACACAACACAAATCTAATGAATTTTGATTTGCCGCCACCAAATCCTCTCTGGAAGTACATTTCTCCACCACAAGATGCCACCACAGGATCCAGTCCAAAAAACGGAAACACCAACAACACGGGCCAGTCGAATTAACCTTCTGAGGATGGGAACAACTGTTTCCCGAAACATGTTAAGTGAGTAAACTTAAGTGATGTTAGTGTAACAATTCCGACTCACCTTTAAATAAATTCAATACACATCACTGTTTCTAGCTTCTTTTCATTACAATATATACGTATATTAAGTATTGTTTGTTTTTTGCCACTTTTTAACGGATTCCCGCTTTTGTGTTTGAACAGTTTATTCGCACTACACACACCTTCCTCTGCCATGTGAACTCCAACACCAACTGTCTAAATCACAAGATATGACCTGAGCTGAACATACGTGTGCCTACGTATTATGAATGACTGTTTGCTTATTATATTTCCTGTGTTACACTAAGTGTTTATTCGGTACTCAGATAGCACCTCTGGGAATTCAATGCTGCATTTCTCGTATATGCAAGAGAATGGCAGTCATGCATACAGTTGGTATTAACAAGCAAGATGCTCTCGACGTTAGCACGCAATAGCAGACGAAAATCATATTTTGTAATCTCTTAACAGTTGGCATATATCCATTACCTTTAGCAATGAGTTCTTATAACCGCAATGAAATGTGCAGTTCTATATCTTTCCTACCCAATATTTCATGATACAATACATTTTTAAAGGAACTATTTACGTCTGCATAAGAGTGCGTTCTTAGGTTCGTGACAAGCAAAAGCACATGCTTTTGTTTACATCAGAGAGAACTCTGGTTTGGAATGGACAGTAGTAACACCTTTATTTTCCCACAGTATTGAAATAGTTTCAGGTAGCAAGAAACAAGGGGAGAAATTAACTTATAAATAAGAGAAAAACATTTTTAATATTGCAATACAATAATTTGCATTTTAGATGCATAAACTTAAAGCCTACACAAAACATGTTTGATGTATTCATTATGCTAACAAAATAATTGATCACCCTCTAAATAATAGAAATGGTCAAAGTAATACAATTATGTTTATTTATCAATCAGTACTGCAGTATTTCTTCAGTACTACTAAGCTATCATCAGATGCTTTAGTGTCATCAGTGTTTTTATTATTTTTTCTTGCATGTCATCTGCAAGGAGGTCCAGAGTCCACATTTTGTTCTCTTTTCCTAAGGCATGTATAATGTAATTGCTACAGTTTTCAGGTGCGACACATATTCCTTCACAAAGAAGTTTTTCCACCTCTTCAGTTTTAAAACTGACATTGTTCCTTGCAACATACCCCTTTACCTGACTCCAGATAATTTCAATTGTATTCATTTCACAATGGTAAGGAGGTAAAGAAAATCTGTATGGCCAGCTTCAGCCATATTGTCAACGCAGTATTTTATGTCTTTTTACCAGCACGAACCAAGCACAAAAGCTTGGTATTAATAGAGTCAACTGAAAAATTCCATGTCACAGCCAGGATTTCAACACAGTTCTCCTGCTCACCATGCGGTTGCTCTAACCATTGAGCTACTGTGACAACTTGTCGGTGAGACAATGAATTCCCCAATTGACACAAGTTTTGTTCCCAGACAGACCATCAAGACATCTCACTCGAGATGATAATCTAAGTGGCGAACTGCAATCGCAAGTACTTCAGTACTGGGTATTTACAAGTTTCTTAAGGTTTTACTTTATTATTATTAGATATATAATTAATTGAAATTAATTATACCTTTTACAGACCTTGCCGGCAAGTTGACGGTCTTGGCAAGTTATTAATAGAGTCAACTGAAAAATTCAATGTCCCAGCCAGGATTTTGAAGTAGATATTTGTTAGCCCCACGTTGGGCGCTAATTTGAAGTAAAATATTTGTAGGTAGTTGGAAGATGCTTCATGTTTATCTGCACCACGCATGGGAGCCAATTTGTCGCGGTAACTTCGTGTTATCTATTGCTGGGCGCCTGTTATTGTATTAATAGTTTGAATTTTGGGTTATTTGTCCTCCGGCTAGCTATTATTACTACTCAGTCAAGCATATCTCTTGAACAGGGTGTGTAAACGGAAAGGAGTTGTTACTAAAGATAACACTGATAAAAGAATTTGTTTTTACACTTTTATTGCCGTCACTTTTAATTAATATCACATATTGACTCTTGATACACGCCCGACAGAAACTGTTAAATTTTCTAATATCACTATAATCACTTATTTGCTGCACATTATTAATTCGCGTATTTCACATTTATAACTAACTTTACAACGCGAGAGATTTTGTAGAATTGCGCGACATATAACGCGTGAACGATTCTCTTAAACTGTGCGACATATAACCTTTGTATGATTCTGTTGAACTGAGCGACGTTTACCTCGTGAATTATTCTGTCAAACTGAACGTTTGCCTTGTGAATTATTCTGTCAAACTGCGTGTTACCTGTCTCTGGTACGGAATTTATACTCCCTCACCCCAATATGCCTAAAGATTATAACCGAGCTGCTATTGGTTAATAAAACGCGCCAACATTAGCGTCTATATTTATATCCAATCAAAATTACGAACACATATGCTCTAGGGAGAATATTCCCGCCATTTCTACAGAAAAGTGCACTAATCTGATGTCATTTGTTTGCCTCTTATAATTGATAAACTCACCCCCTCACTCATTGTTGCCTGCTCTTACTGTCAGTTTCAGTGAGGTCATGTAAACTTATTTCCTAACAATGCTTATAATTAACAAACATCTCAAATCAATGTCATACAATAATGCTTATTTACACTACAATCACTCTGGCATTTACATTATTGTGATATAAAATACTGCGTCAATTTGAACACGATTCTCCCACTCTCTGTGTGGTTGCTCTAACCATTGAGCTACTGTGACAACATGCCAAAGTACTTGCAATTGCAGGTCACCATTGAGATTGCCATCTCGAGTGAGATGCCTTGGTGGTCTGTCTGGGAACAAAACTTGAGTCAATTGGAGAATTCAATGCACCATTCAACAATGTCATCACGTTCAACAGAACTGCTGCTCTGCTACATTTCTTTAAAATGAACCCTAAATTTGTTAGTAATCTATGAACAGTAATCTCAGTAAAGCTTGGAAAACGTTAATTTCCAATTTTTGGGATTTAATTTTTTTTCCTTCCAAAAGAATAATTAACTTCCAACTGAACGTGCTTTAGTACGCATTCAGAATATTTATTTTTCCACTCTCTTACCTCAGACTGCAGAATGTGATTTGGCTGGAGACATAACTTTACCATGCACTCTAAAGACATTGCCAGCAACATAAGTGGTGAAAACTGACACCCATTAGGTAGGCTATCTTCTGCAGTTTCATCCACAGTCCAGGTCTTATTTTCTTTTGAAAGCCTGCTGTATACATTTGAAGCGGAAATGTATGTTTAACAATATCTGACTAACCAGTACACATATGAGCTTAATGTGTGGAATTTATTTGTTATAACATTTATAATATTGTGTGCATTTATGTATTGTATTATTTACATATCTTTGGTGTTATTATCATTAATGTATATTTATTATTACGGAATTATGAATTTGTTCCTTGTGTGTGCGTGTGTGTGTGTGCGCGTGTATATATTCAGAAGTTAAATTCATTTATTAACATAACAGTAATTTAAAATATATCATGGCCAACTTTAACTAAATTTATAAATAAAGAAAATTTGTATCAATTACTTTAGATGACCATGGAATAAACAAACTTATTTTCTACAAAGAAATGTTTAAGAAAACAAAAGGTGTTGCCCAGGAAGAGTAAATAACATTTTTCTCACACTATGAAGAATTATCACACTTGCATTCAGATTGTGTAGATCAGTGTCCAAACAGTATTATTCCAACAGTAGTCAGAATGCAATAAAATAACCATCTTTTACCAAAACATACTTATGAATGTATATTTGATTTGATAAGGCGGCAACAATTATAAACAAAAATAAAATCTGATGTGACGCATTCACATGACTTTCTCTACCTTCTATTGTTTATTACTGAGTATACAAACTATTCTTACTAAAGCTTATCTTTATATCTACTACGTTTTAATTCAAACAGAAATAACTACATTACACATTCGGTTATAGATACAAAGAGAACAAGTTTAAGAACTGAACGCTATATGCTAGCTATTTCAGCTGCTTGCTCCTGCAGGCAAAAGGTATCATGTTCTCTGTCAGTGTTCATTCATTATGAGTAACAAAGGCTTCAAACTGCCAATTAAAAACCCACTATGATGAAATGCTGTCAAACTCTGAAGCCTTCACTGATTTAGCATTGGCTAATTTCATAATAATTGTTAGAAGCATTTTAACTTCAGCATGGACCTTAGCTTCCAGGCTGTAACACATCTTTTCCACAGTGGCATTTATATCCTTTTGTTTTTCTTTGCCTGTTAGCATAACCGTTTTTACACATGATCCAGAAGTTCTTTCACCACATTAATTTTTCCTTCCATATCACATCCAATTTCTTTTAAATCCTTACAAAATGTTCTGTTTATTTCAGACTTTGCAGTGTCAATTCATTTTTTATTTCTCCATTTTGTTCTTATTTCTGTTTTTACTCTCTATTTGTAATCCAGATTTTACAGTCATCATTTCAATCCATCTCCAACATTCCATATTTCATTTCAGTCTCCAACTTCTCCAGTCCACTCTTTCTCTAGTCACTATTTGGTTTTTCCTATGTCTAGCAGTACTACAATTTGCAGTAGTGCAACTCAAGCTTCTTCTCTCTACAGGCACTCAGTTGCATGTCAAACTGGACTCTCCTTCTCCACGCATGTAGGCAAGATACTAGCAGCAAAGTTACTAAGGAAGCAACAGAACTGAATCAAACTCAACAATGCCAGCCAGTGATTATCTTTCCTTGTTATCCAAGTGGCACCTTCTCGAAGATTCCATTCAGGCCAGGGGAAGGGAATATTTTGGAGGTTTCTGGCCATGTTCCAATAGACATATGAGACAGTTTGATATGCTGATAGCAGCTTGCCCCTTTCTCTCTTTAACCACTCAAACTCCAGCTGGCAGGGGAACCATTTCCTGTACATTCTTTTTTTAAATTTATTTAAGTGTGCAGTTAATCGTTAACAACAAAAAATAAATAAATAAATAAAAAGGGAGGGGGAAGGGAGGAAAGGAAGAAAATCTGATGCATACTGGATACATGGTTTTCTCCATCTGTTACCATTGTACAAGTATCCTTTTTACATTATATTATTCATACATAAGGTTACAGTAGGGAAGCCAGCAAAGCCACCTATAATGCTATCAGCTGAGCAGTTTTAGTTCCTGCTTGGCTATTATTGTCAAAACAAATGCTGCAATTGGATTTTGCAATAAAAATTGAGTTAAATTCTACTAATAATACTAAAAAAATCTGATGTGTTACACTCACATGACTTTCTCTACTCTTGTACACACTATTTTTACAAACGCCTATTCTCCATATGCTTCATGTTAATCGAGATGTCGAGATGTCAATCTTATTGGTAATTTTCTTGTAGACGCAAGGGAAATATGGTAGCTTTTAAGCGATAGTCAAATATTTTAACGCTGGTTGCTATGTGGCGCATTCCATTCTCTTTGCATGTCCAGGACATAAAAAAAATGAATAACGAATTTGAGAAAAAGTATAAGTATTGGAAAATTTAAGGAAATAACAAGCAATATCTCGAAAACGGTTCACTCAACAAAAGAAATGTATATGACATAAGTTGTGTATTTTAACGCGATCTACATTTTTTGTGTAGTAAAATTTTGTCTATCTCTTATGGTTTACCAGTTATGCAAAAGTCGTTCACAATGAAGAATACATTTGGAGACATTCCCAGAAAATTTGAGATATACATTTCATTTCTCATGACATTATCTTAAACATATGATATTTTCATCAAAATCGTTAGAGCCATTTTTGAGAAAATTAAACTTTTCGAAAAATCTTCCATGTAAAGGGTAGTCTGGAGTGGGGGGATTTTCTTGAAAACCTTCGTGTCGCATCTCTGGAAGATACTGAACCTAAATCCCAAGTTTGGTGCTTATCCGACTGTTCGTTTTTGAGTTATGCTGTTCACAGACACACACACGGACATGTTTCCAAAAATGCTTTTTTTGGATTCAGGAGGTCTCAAAACATGTATTTCCGGTGAAATCTCGGTATCGAATTTTTGGGTGGAATGCAATACTTCCCCTACTTACTATACGTAGTAGAGAAAGTAAAAAGCACCTACTAGTACCTAAAAATTACTTACCCTATTGACAAGATCTTAATTGAAGACTTTAATACAGGTAAACAAAAGTAAAATGGAATTTAGCAATTTTAAAAATGTCTTTCCTAAGTCCATAAAATGTTTGCCTATAACCCCAAGTCACAATATACAAATAGCAGTAAGCTTTGACCTTACTTCTCAGAGGCTCACTTATCATTAATGTCTAGAGAAATTCCTCTAAAGGTTGGTTCACAACTGCCCGAGAATGTTAACCAGAATGGGAAGCAATACACCATACAAGATATTGGGTCACAACAGCCCGGTAACGGGAACGGGTATGCATATTGACGATCATATCGATTACAAAGTGAAAGTCGATTTTGTGCATTGGGATTTAATTTGTTTTTAATTGACCAATGATATTTTTTCACCTACTTCCAATTTAGCCAACATAATGCAGGTTAGCCAATGTCAAAATCTGATACAGTAAACATTATCTATATGCATATCCATTACATTTCGATCTCTCTAGTTGTGCCAAGCTTTCATTCCTTTATTTAATGGCATACATTAAAAATGTTTATTGTTATTTTTTAATTTCCACTGGTTGTTTTTACTATTCTTTGTAGCTTTTGCATTGTTTTTGAGGTAATAGCCAGTTTTGAGTTGCATATAAACAAACTACAAATGACCCTATCACCATAGAAATCAAAACTCCTTGGATTTGCGGGTATCGGGATGAGGTTAGGAAGCACATTTACTATTAATTTCTTTCAGTTTCACATTTCCAGCTTGCTTCTATAGAAGGCACTAGCGACTGTTTTATGTCACGGCCGCCTAGAATAATCTCTAGAGTGAACAGTCTAATATGCACAATATGAATCTAATATGCCATGCCTGGGAACGGGAACAAGAAAGTTAAAAGTTAGGCAACGCTTCTTTCCCATTTCTGGGGCCCGGGAAGGCTTCCCATCGATTGTGATCGCTCCCATTTGAATACATGTATTTCGCGTTCTCATTCTGGTTACCATTCTCATTGGTTGTGAAAAGCCTTAACTGTTGATCAAATGTTGATAATATTGACTCACATGAAAGTGTTAATGAATCTGATCACCTTGTACCTGTTCTTTTGGATCCAAATGTATGATGTACTTTACCGAGACTCATAAATTTTCTAATTATTCTTTACGCAGATATTTTACCTTTTAGTTATTACTATTACAATGTCCTTACGCATAAAACTGTATTTCTTCATTACTTCTGTTAATTCAAACTTCAAATCTGGTTGATTCTCAGACCAAATTAATATGGATTATTAAGGTTTTAATGAATACACTTTTTTGTGCTATCTACTGGAATTCTAAGGAAGAAAATTCTTAGATTTAAAAGAAAGGGGGGGGGCAGAACTTATGTTTCCAAACTGAAAGTACTATAGAAAATTTGGCTGTGTTTCATACAATATGCTTACCAATGTGCACTAATAAAAATGCGATATTTGAATATTTCAGATTATAACACAGTAATACTTAATAAAAGAATTAATTATGTTACAAATTGTTTCTCACTGTGTAATACTAGAGTAATTTACATTTCTTAATCCTCAAACAGCAGCACTGGTGGAAATTTGCTACTAATGAATTTATTTTTGTTAATGTTGTCGCAACAATAACCACACCACATTATCTACATTATTGCTTTAGCTACTTTTCTTCAATGCCCTGAGTACGTGTCTAATTTCTTAGTACAAAGCTCCACGTTTAAAATAATTTTTAATTCTAAATCAGCCCGGAAGACTCTTTTAGAATTACGAACACCGGCCGTGAAAGCCTACGCTTACTCATAAAATAATTTTATTACAATGGAGCAACTTATCGTGTTGCTGGCCATGTAAGTAAAACTGAATTATTTGTAAAAACTTAGTTTTTATTATGAAACATAATGCTTTATAAATCCAGAGGTCCTAGGTTCAACTCCTAGCTGGATGGAGAAGTTTTTACTTAACTTGGATTGTTCCTATCCTCCCTTTTGTTTGGATATATGAATGACTGTATGAATTATGTTTAAAAATCAAAAGTAATAAAATTCAAATGTAAATGAGCATACATAATTGCTGATAAGCGATTTTTGCCAGTAATATAGTATAAAATTATTTCAATGCACCAAACTTTAACTTTGAGGTAGACAATTCAGAAATTGTCTATTTCTTAAACTAAATTCTCTTCAGGACCTGGAATAGAAAGGGAGTGACTAATATTGAAGTAGCAAAAATTGCTTTGGGAAA
Source organism: Deroplatys truncata (assembly GCA_030765065.1). NCBI lineage: Eukaryota > Metazoa > Arthropoda > Insecta > Mantodea > Mantidae > Deroplatys > Deroplatys truncata. The sequence continues at coordinate 110,298,124 of CM060979.1, forward strand.
GTGATGAAGATAACAGCAATGATCTGAAGCTGAACTTCTCCTCGGATGAAAACGAAGAAATACTTTATTCATAATTCAGTCTGAGCAAGAATACTTCATAATTCAGTCTGAGCAGGAGTGCAATGACAATGAATCTGATCTATAAGACCTGATAACTTCTATGAAAGGAAATGAATAAAAATTAATATTGTAAAACCTTCTCCTGGTATAAGGAATAATGCAAGATGTGCTCTTTAATGCCTGATTGAAGGTAATATGATTGATAAAATAATTACAGACCTGTGTTTCATAAGAAAGAGACTGATAATGCATACTGATAATGGTTTACCTCTATCTAACAGGCTAAAAAAAAAAGTATGGACAGGAATACAAATTTTAAGAGCTTGTATGAGCTATGGTCAGTTTTTATAAATTCTGACTGCTATTACATTTGACAATAAGACAACCACACTACAATGCATAATGGCAAATAAGCTACAGCCTATTAGGAACATCTTAGATTCATTCGCACAAAATTGCCAAAACTGCTATAATCCTAGTAAATTTGCCACAACTGGTGAAAAGCTAGAACCATTACGTGGTTCAAAACATTACAGCTAATGCAGCATTAAAATCTGTGCTCTTTGTGATGCAAAACTTTCTTCACTTCCAATCTGGAAGTATACTGTGGGCAGTAATCTGAAGGCCATTCTTTCTCTCAAATAAACCCAGTGTTTTAAAAAGACTGATACAATCTCTGAGTAAAACAGAAGTCTTATCACTGATAATTGGTATTACCAATTATACACTCTCACAGCTTCTCCTCCAGAAGGCTCATTATTATCATTGAAATATCAAAGACAGAAGGAAGAGAAAAAACAATTTCTATCACACAAGGTTAATTAAGTTGGTTCCAGTGTTTTGGCTATCAGAAGGATATAACTCTTGTCTCTCACATTCCAAAGAACAAATCTGTGCTGTTGTTTTCAACAATGCATGACAAAGATATTGTAGATGAAGAGACAAATAAAATATTCATTTATAGTTAACTTCACACAGCCAGTTGTGTGATACGTACCTTATTACCCACATTACAAGGAGAAGACCATTAGCAATTATCTTTGCTTTACTCAACATGCCTACATCATTTACAAGGAAATGAACCAGTTAGTGGAAGAACACTTTTGAAAAACCTGGCTCTAAGAATGATGAGGTCACACCTAGTTGCTATATTAGCTATTTCACTACCTCTTAATAATAAGGCAACTTTGAACAAACATAAGATTCAAGATGTACCACAAAGTTCATCAATGCCAATGAGGAAACAAGGAAGATACTTGATTTGTAGCTCATTGAGGAACAAATTCACACCTGTGAAATGCAGCACTTGTAAGCTTTTTGTGTTTACAGTCCACTCATGCATAATAACTGTATGTAATAACTATGGATGGGATGCACAAAATTATGAATCTGAATGAACATTAGTCAATATGTGTATATTATTTCCAATTTTGTAAGCAAATCTACTTCTGCATATATTACTATAAAAATTGTGCTGCTTTATTATAGATTAAACCATGGTTTTACAAAGCATTTATGTTATAAAATTATTGTACACCATATGTAACATATATCCATCTTTTTTACTTCATTGTATTATACTAGCTATCATTTTTAACATAATAGTCATGCAAATAATTCATTTGAATGGTTTATATCTCATGTTTTATCCATTTCAGTTTCAAAAGGGTTTTTGTATTAAAATGACAATTGGTAGTAAAATTGATCTGTGTCACTGAAAATAATTGCCACTGCCATGTCAGAATTTAAGCCATTTGTAAAGAACCTTACAGTATAAATTTTTATATATCCAAGAAGCAAAACAACAAAACAATCAAATGCTGGTACTATCACATAATAAGTAGTGCATCTAACTACATAGATTCCTATATTTATTCAAAATGTATTCCAGCATAGTATGAAACATAGCTTTATGCAACTACTAAGAAAGAAGTATAAAAATTCTTAACTTCTCTAGCACTTGGTCATAAACATCTCACTCTTAAGTAAGGCACCCTTCTCTTAAGCAGTTGCATAAATAACTACAGTTATTTTGAGAGTTTTACATTTAAGAAAATGCATACCAAAGTCCTTGATCCTTCTCTTTTCTCCCAAAGAAGCAGGAGTTCCCAGAGCAATTGAATGATCTCCACCATGCACTTCAAAAGCAATGCTGTGTCCATTGATAATACACTCTTTTCTGTAAAGCAATAGCAAATTTAAACATTTTCCAATCCAAACATTTCTAAGCAAATTGTGGGTAAACACAAAACAGCTGGCTTGCTACCATGTTCATTATTCATAAATTGGCTGGTTGCTGGGCAGAGTTTGGGTATTATAAAATGTTTTTATTAGATAGTTATGCAACAAAATGGATAGAATTACAGTCTAAAATGACAAAATTTGTTGAATATAATTTATGTAATTTATTAGCTGGCTGTCCAATGTTGTAACAGATAGCTTTTTAAACTCAAATGTTGAATTAATTTATTTCATTTACCTCTTCCCATTCTTTCTGAAATTATTAATTATTGTACAATTATCCACAAAATTTTTATGGTGAATCCTCTTCTTTACCCCTTATAGCTAGCTGCCTTTTCCAGTATTATATTGGTAAATTCTGTTAAGTACAGGGTTGAAAATAAGGATAGGGTGGTTTTTGAAAGTTGTAAGTAGTCTGTACTTTGTTTTTGTACCCAAAACTTAAGTGTCCAAAGTTTTGTCCAGATGGGTCAAATTGTGACAATTTGTACATAAGGGGTTGAAAAATGTAAGTATGGGTAGCTTTTTGAAATTGTATGGAACCCTATAATTTTTGCCAAGTCCTATAGTCCATGTGCACAAATGTGTGCCCTTGTTGACCAAGCAGTAGGTATAGTTTTATATATAAGGAGTTGAAAATAGGATTAAGTGGTTTTTGGAAATTGTAACTTAACCTATGATTTTTGACAAATTTTATTGTATAATTGTGTAATATTTCGACCATATGGTTTAAACAGTGCAGACTTCTACATAAATATGGTAGGGGGTTAGAGTTGTAAGATAGCTTATAATTTTCGTTGCATCCTATAGTATAAGCATGCAGAGTTTCATCTAGATAGGCCAAAGAATGTTGATTTGTATTTTAGGGGTTGAAAATAGGGATTGAACGTTAATGTAGCTTATCATTTTTGTCAGTTTCTAGAATTCAAATGTATCCAGTTTTATCAAAATTGTACCAAAAAATTACTTGATAAAATTTCAGTAAAACATGAGGGAAATGTAGTGATATGAATGATATATACCCCTAAAATAATTCAATTTTAAAATATTTTAATCCTTCCCATTTAGCCCTTTGGGCTTGAAGTCATTAACAGTCTGCCAAGTGCTTTTCAAAAGTGAAAAAATTATCAAACTCGGCTGAGTGGTTTTTGAGATTGCTCTACACACATACAAAAATTTTCTCTGTTTATGATATTAATTTTCAAACCCCATCATTCATGTAACGAAGAGCTAGCTTCCAGCAATGCAATATGCATAAGATCTCCTTGTTATTTGCACATGCCAAATAAGATAAATAAGTTGCTTGAAAAAATGAGGGGTACCAATATCACATATAGCAAGCTGAAACAACCAAACAATCCTGATTGAGTGTGCCTTCATTGTGAAGGCAATATCCATTTCTTCTTGCTAGGTAAAGTCAAGTTACACATGCCCTAAGAATTAAAGAGATATAGCCAAATACAAACTACTGCATTTATAATATCATGTGTCAATTTTAAGTCATTATGATACACAAAAAGTATAAGTACTTATAGGATACTTACCTTGACTGTTACTCGGTAGTGCCTCCAGCCAAGTCTCTCTAAGAAGTGGCATTAGAACATCTGCAAAGTTCTTCAGTTTACCAGTATCAGAAGAGGATGAAATGTCTCCTTTGCATGAAGTATCCGAAAGACGACACATCTTCAAATAATGTGACTTATATAGTGGTATATACATAGGTTTGTCTTCAGTCCAAAAAGATGTTTTACAGCTGTTATTGTGTGCTGAAGAAAAAAAAAAAGTCATGTATAATGTCAAAAAATCTTTGATTCCAATTGGTAAAATATTTCAGATTTAATATTCAAGAAGATAGCATCATTGCATATCTACTGTAACAAAATAATAAAGGCCGTGAATAAAGAAATACAAATCATACACCATCTAGTGATCACTTAATCCTAACCATTAATTTAACTATCATTAGTGTTAACACATGAGATTAACTGAATAGATGGAGATTCTGGAATTGGATATTCTTGATATGAAAGATAGTATGTTAGTACTAGTTGGCAACAATATGAGTGCACTTGGAGAAGGACGCCACTGCTTTTGTTGACATGATTAACATCATCAAGGGGTCAAAGGGGAATGAGGGGAAGGTGATACGGAAATGTACAGTTGCACAATGAAAACAGTACTACATTTGCAGACCTCAGTCTCACTAGTAAATGCAACTTGGAACTGTGGATGTTTTCTTTACCGCTCTGTCCTTCAGATACCCTGCCCACTTGCTCCATAACTATTTAGTTCCTCTTCATGCCTAATACACACATATCGTGACCAATTCGTAGAGTTAGTAAATAAGTGTGTAGGTTTGTTATTCTGACATGGGTTTCAATTACTATGGCTTGTTCTTTGCATAATCCTGACTGAACTATTATAGAATAGCAAGATACAGAACTACCATTGGTTTTATTCATTGTGTCATCACTTACTTTGATTGGAGAAGTAAACTGGTCTTATTTATATGCACAAATTGAGATTTATATTACTCCAGCTTCATTTTCTACACCAAAATTTACTGGGACATGTTTCGGAGACTGTCATCTCCATCAACCTAGGTTCACTGCCTGCTTCCTCCTATGAATTTTATTGTAGATAGCATTTTCTGACTGGGCATCTGTACAATCCTTTTCATATAGACACCAAAGTTTAACATATTGTGCTTATTCTTATGTATGAATAATTTTTTCCCAAATGGAGAGTTCTGCTGGTTTTCTAAGGGTCTTTAAGAACTTCAGTTTCTCTTTCAGCTGATCATCAGTGGACCAAAAATGCTCTGCAACTGCTGATTTCTCCATTTAATATTTCACATTTCTTAAGTGTTCTTTAAACCTTGTGTCTATGTTCCTCTTTGTTTTCCTTATGTATTCTTTCTTGTAATTTTGACATCTAATTTAATAAATGCCACAAGTTTTCGCACTGGAATTTTATTCTTTGTGTTGGTCCTGAGTATGTATTTTAAACAATGCTTGTTAACTGGGGCTAGGGCTATACCATATGCTTTTAATATTTTCGTAAATTTCTGGAAGGCCCATGGGTGGAAAGTGAGTTTTTAAAATTTTTTATTCCTTTTACGTTGCTTAGTGCAGTGATTTCCTTTATTTGTTGGTTTTTTTTTTGTTTCTTTATCTTCCATCTACCATCTCTTTGGTGAAGCCATTTTTTTGTATGATCTTTGTTATACTCTTATGTGTTCATTGGTATGTTTACCAATCTGAAAGTAAGGCTGCTTATTATTCCATATTTGTTTTTCTGGGGTTGTAGCTGCCATTTTTAATGTAGTTATCTGCGTGTGTGTCTTTTCTATGTATGCCAAAACTTATTTTATTCTGATTGTTCATGGTTTTTAGTCAATAAAGGGAAGCATGTTATTGGATTCTGTTTCTATTGCAAATTTTTATGTAGCATACATAGAAAAGTGAGAAATGTGAAGTATAAACAAATGGAAAAATCAGTAGTTGCAGAGTACTTTTGGTCCACAGATCATCAGCCGAAAGAGAAACTGAAGCTCTTAAAGACCTTTAGAAAACCAGCAGAACTCTCCATTTCGGAAAAATTATTATTCATAATAATCATAATCACAATATATTAAACTTTGATGTCCCATATGAAAAGGATCTCATCTCCAGCCAGAAAATGCCATCTACAAGTCACAGGAGGAAATGCAACAATGAACTTAAGCTGATGGAGACAGGAATCTCTGAAACATGTCCCAGTAAGTTCTTGTGTAGAAAGTGAAGCTAGAGTAATAAAAATCTCAATTTGTAATATAAATGTTAAATAAACTTCACATGGTTTCCCCAAAAAGACTTATGGTTTTAATATGTTTATAGCTGCCATATACAGGATGGAAGTGAAATGGTCCTGCGAACTGGGGGAGATGGGAGAGTGGATGTAGATGAATAAAACCCTCCAACCTTTCCTTGCAATTAAATGCACCGTTAACTAGAGAATCGTGTTTAAAAGTAGGAGTATTTGGCACTGTGGCACAACTTGTTATTTGAGTAGTCTGCTTCTATTGGCAGTGGCCTGAATTATTCTAACACTCTATAAAACCATTTAAGTAACATTGGCCATGTATCAAGTTCAGATGCTTTGTTGCTGCGCATAAGACACCAGAAGATTCCGGGAAAAAGTCAGGCTATTGTTCAATGCACCGGATGTAAAGATTACCTCGAATTCTACATTCCCACGTAATTACAAATATTTTATTTGATATGTTTAAAGGCCTGAACATCTGCCCTATTCTGTTTGAGAGGCTTATGCCATGGTACGGTAATGAACTCACGTGGAATTGCTATTGATATTAAACTTTTAAGATTTGTGTACACATAATACTTATGTATGCAGTTTAAAAGGTAAATTTTAATTATTATGGAATGCCATACTGCAGTGATGTTTATGTGACAATGTAATGCTTTACTTGAAATGAAAATAAGCATTCCAAAGGTTATGACACTCTTGTGTGAAACACCTCTTATATTAACACCATTATTCTGGGTTGAATTTAATAATGTGGTACTAATAATTGCTAAACGTTTAGGAAAGCATAATTTATGTGAATTAATACTCCGCTGTAATATGCTTAAAGGCAATTTATATGCAATTGTTTATAGTTTTGGCCAAACAAGAAGTGTACGCTTCTATTTAATTTTTAATATACCCATTTTAAAATAGGACTAATGTGCTTCATGCCAGCATGTACATCTAATTACCAGTTTAAGAAAAGGAATCTGTATAACATGATGCAGAAGTTTTTAGAAGCAATTTCATTAACAGTTACTCTAAAATGATTTAACAATAAGCTTAGAGCACAAAAAAACTCAAGTTAGTGAAATTTGCAACACTAACGTTACTAATAAGATTTGTGTGCATGAGTACATATCTATTAAAATATTTAAAAAAAACATAGGTAAAAAAATTGACACTGCTCTTCATGCCTAATGAATTCCACAATCATGGACTACCACTATTTACTTGATAGCTTTAGAAACAAACCATGACCATAACCTTAATCACTAGCATTTATTAGCATTTACAAGTATGCAAAAACATTAGGATTAATTTAAAATATCTGAACTTGCCTCCAGAATGTAAATTTGAAATAAAAGTTTAGAGGAAGTGTACCATATGCCCTCAATTGCAATTTGGAATTACACTATCTGCATAACAGACCCACTGGCAAATGGCAACAAATGTGTCTGCACTTGCCACCCCTTCATTTCCTGTTAGGAAATCTTTCAGCATAGAACTGTTGTGCAGATCGAGAATTGCACTGCATTTTTCTGTAAATTAAGATCATGTCCAGATATTCAGATGCTGAAAATTGCGGCATTGTGTATGTTGTTCTGTAACAAGATTTTCTGTCCTTTGTCCTTTGTTTGTTCTTTTATCCATGCCTCCTTTTCCTGCTCTGATCTTAACTTGTGGCATTGACAAAAGAAACAATTGCATGTGATTAAGTAAACATTCCCCGCAATCTACACCGATATCAGAAGAAAGTAAACACAGCTGATGGGATGTTGCCAGTTCTAACAAAACTAAGGAGGCAACAAATAATGGACTTTTTTCAACTTAATCTACACAAAAACCATTCATTCTATTGAAATACGCCAAAGGAAAAAGTTGTTGTTTATTCAATTTTCTATGAATCGTCATAAATTAAGAACCTTTAATCAACAGTAATTCAGCAAGGTGGTGATAATTTTTTTGGATAAAATTATTTTTTCTAAGAAAACGGTGCATTTAATTACAAAAAGTATCAGAAGCCCCTGCTAATCTACATCCCCTCTCACATCACCATTCTGTTAGGTCTCTTTCTGTTTTCATTTTTTCTAGTTGTGAGTTCCAAAAATGTTTGTAGTTTTTAATTATTCCTCTTGGTATATATTTCTTTGCTGTTTTTAAAATTGTTCCACACAAATCTTTGTTTAATTTATCTGAGTGTGTTGATTCATTTAGAGATTTTTCAAATTTGGTTTTTAATTCACTTCTATAGTCTTTCCAATTTACTTTTTTAACATTCCATCTAGGTATATAGCAAACTTTTCTTTTCAAGTTCAATAATGACAATTACAGTTCTGTGACCTGAAACCAGGATCTAAGATTTGTTTGGAGGTTTGTATGTATAGATTAAAGGACGCTAAAAGTAGGTCAGGATTGGTACCAGCACCAGAAGAGTGGATAAAGGTTGGTGAATCTTCTTCATCATAAATTACTTCTGCAGTTGTCGAATTTAAGATTTTCCAAGATTTTACCAGTACGGTTTGATTTATCATAACTCCATTGTTTTGAAGGAGCATTGAAATCTCCAATTACTATTGTATTTGAATTTATTATATTTTCAAGATATGGGGTGTTGTTTGGAGGATTATATACAGAAAAAGCTTTTTAGTGGAATTTGTTCTTCCATATAGCCAGTTTAATTATTTCCATTTTATCTATGTTGTTCATTTCTTTAATTGATTTTAAAAGATGAAGCAAGATTTTTTCAAACTTTGACTAGAATACCACTGCTTATGTGTCCTTTGGGGAATAAATTTACACTAAAATCTTGGAACTGGTAATATTTTAGATGGTGTGTTAGATTTGCTTCTTAAATTGTGAATACATCAATGTTATGGTCATATATAATTTTAGTCAATTCAAGTTTTTTTGCTTGCGGTAGTCCTCCTGCATTCCAATACAAAAATGTTAATGAATTATGGATATTGTGTTGTTTTCCTTGAAAAGAGGACTCCACTCAGAAATCCGAATGGCATTAGAAAAATGTGGCTAACACCATCATTATTGTAATTTCATTTACTTTAATTTCTGCTATACTTATACTTATGTCTACTGTTCCATTTATTAGCCCTTATGTCCTTCAATCTACCAAAAATAGCTGGTCAATATCACTATTAGAATAGGAGATAATTAAGTTGATAGCTTTAAGTGTCTCGCCCATTATAACTTAACCTAATTTTGTAGATGCAATTGTTGTGTAGAAGGTATGCTTGTTGCTTTATTCAGTATTACCAGCGGCTGTTGTTGGGAAGAGTTGTATGCTATGATACTTGATGATATACAAGATACTGGTTCCCAGCTGGTTGTCACTATTTCTCAGACAAAAAATAATCAGAAAAGAATGTTCTGTGTTGGGATATGTAGAGAATATACATTGAGTTAAGACAAAAAAATCTGATGTGTTACACTCACATGACTTTCTCTACTCTTGTACAAACTATTTTTACAAACTCTTATTCTCCATATGCTTCATGCTAATCGAGATATCAAGATGTTAATCTTATTGCTAATTTTCTTGTGGATGCAAGGGGAATTGGTAGGCTTTAAGCGATAGTCAAATATTTTAAGAGCTGGTTGCTATGTGGAGTATTCCATTCTCTTTGCATTACCACGACAAAAAAAAAAAAAAAAATGAATAACGAATTTCCATTTGAGAAAAAGTATAGTATTGGAAAATTTAAGGGAATAACAAGCAATATCTCGAAAATGGTTCACTCAACAAAAAAATGTATATAACATAAATTGTGTATTTCAACACGATCTACATTTTTTGTGTAGTAAAATTTTATCTATCTATTATGGTTTACCAGTTATGCAAAAGTCGTTCACAATGAAGAATACTTTTGGAGTCATTCCTAGAAAATTCGAGATATACATTTCATTTGTCATCAAAATGTCTTAAACATATATTTTAATCAAAATCGTTAGAGCCATTTTTGAGAAAATTAAAATTTTCAAAAAATGTTCCATGTTAAGGGTAATCTAGGGTGGTAGGATTTTCTTGAAAACCTTTGTGTCGCATCTTTGGAAGATACTGAACCTAAATACCAAGTTTGGTGTTTATCCGACTGTTCATTTCTGAGTTATGCTGTTCACAAACACACACACGGATATGTTTCCAAAAATGCATTTTTTGGATTCAGGAGGCCTCAAAACATGTATTTCCGGTGAAATCTCGGTATCGAATTTTTGGGTAGCTTGCAATACTTCCCCTACTTACTATACGTTGTAGAGAAAGTAAAAAGTTAGTCAAAACCTTCCGTTCATACCAGAATAGCAAATTTATCAACCAGAGAGTTGATATTCATGTGATAGGAGCAATGTCTTATAAGATTGCAGAGATCCCTGCTTGGGCTGATTCTGGGATGTACATGGGCACTAATTCTCTCATACATCTGTTACGCTTGGGAGAATGCAGGTGGTGATGTATCTGTTTCAAAGAATGCTCCAAGGAGGTAAAACTTTTGCTGAAGTTTTAAAAGAACAGGTTTGTACGACTTTCGCAAGTTATCAATTTGTGTAATGGACAACATGAACTCTACTCTATGTGTATATTTTTTTAAATAGTGTTTTTTTAACACCTCTTAGTACATATGGCACCACAAGTGGTGACTCATGATACATGAAATGAAATGATTACTAGGAAAGGAAACTTGGGAAGGAAATATTCCAGGCTGCAAAAATGGTACAGATGACATTATTAATCGACTTCTCTAGAATAGAGAGTTCTTAATACTGCAAAGATGTAGGAATGAATAATAGCTACTGCATATTCTAACTTAATTGTAAAATTTGTGAGAGAAGGTCGGGGAATAACAAAAAAAAAAAAAAAAGAAGTAAAATTGTATTGAAAGACAAAATAATAGAACAGGTGTAAAGTTTTAAATATTTAGGGTGTGAAATAACTTATAATTATGACAAAGACCACAAAAATAAAATCCACGAATTTCACAGTATATGTGGAATCATAAAATGGAATTTAAAAAACAAGACAAGAAAAGAAACAATGCTAAAATGTTAAAAAAAACTATGGCTGTCCTGTTTTAACATATGGTGAAGAGAATTGGGTTCTAAAACGATCAGATAGAAGAAATTATAGAGTCAGCTGAAATTAAATTTTTTTTTAGATATGTGGCTGGATATACCCTTTACAATCATGTAACAAATTGCACCATATGAGAGCAGCTGGTTATTTATAATTTTAATAATAAAATAGCAGAAATTGACTATAACTAGAAAACACACTTTGAAAGAATGCCTTCTACAAGATTTAGGCAGGTAATATATACATACAAACCACAGGGAGTATGAGATATCGAACGACCCCGATGCAGATGGCAAGATGATTTCTAAGTCAGAACAGGACATACGGCCTACCTTGAGGTACAATGATGATGATGATCATTCCAGACCTAAATTTAAGGTACCTCCCCAGCAATTGCCATTATGAGGACTGAGGAAAACCTAGAAAAAACTGTCAGGGTGAACAGTCCTCATGTGACCATTCACATGTCTGCACTTTAAACTTAACTTATGTGTAGATGTAGACCCTAATATTACTTGATAATTCCTTTATCCTAAATTATTATAAAATGTAAGTTCAATATAACCTTAATTTAATTTTAAACCATCATTTACCATTTTTTCTTAATTAAGTTGTGGCCAACTGAGATAAGACTCGTTCTCCTCCCTTTAAAGACCTGTTCACTCAACAAATTACCTGGACAAGGTGGGACACACCATAGGGAATTAAGTGATAATATGAAGTAATAACTAAACTGTGGAATCACTACAAATTTTCCTATGGTATACCCCATCTACCAGTGTAGATTTAGATTTTGTCCAGTTAATTCAACTTTTTCTGAATGAACAGGCCATGGAAGAGAACCAGTCTTACCCCAGTTGGTAATGACTGGAATTTTGGCATGATGCTCATTGCTGCGCCAGTCACTGAACTTTGGACACAAAATGACAAACCTAAAATCTGCTGAGAGTGGATTGGCAGGAGTTGTACCAACTTTTGGAATAAAATAATTTCAGTAAATATGGGGGATTTGTCTACATAATTTCTATTCCACATCTAAAATCTGCTAAGAATAGATTGACCCAAATTCTATCAACTTTTTAAATGCGATAAAATAATTTGCACAAAATGAGAATTTGTCCTTATAATTTCTGGAGTAAAGTGAAGAATGTAAGGATAGAGCAGGCGGATGCCTAATTCTTGAAGGAAGAGGAAATAGAATTTCTGAGTACCTCACTTGTTTACTAGAAAATAATCTAGAAGTAAAGGAGGATTTGTCCTTATACACTGAATGGCCAAAAAAAAAAAAAGTGAAACAGCAACATATTTTCTATTTAGTTTTTTTACAGAACTTAAGCTAGGGTTTCCTGCTTTGCATAAGACCAAATGTGCAACATTACAGAAATGCAACAACATTCCTAAACTTAATTAATGGTTTTAAAAAGCTTCGATCCATTTCTGGAGATTTTCCTGAGCTGTGATTAATATACTGCTAATTTTGCACGTAAAACAGTCTTTTACAACAATCACCGCAAAGCAATGTTTTACTGTTCAAATTGTTGCAGTGTGTTGCACTTGAAGCAGAATGAGAGATTGCAGATCTTATGCGGAGCATGCCTCATCAAATTGCAGCTGTAATTAGGACCAGAGGTGGCAACACTTGTTACTGAGATTGTGGCTATCTTTCACAAACAGCTAAAGAATCTTAAAGCCATTAAGAGTGCCATTTTCCAACATTTTTAAAATGTTCTGTTTATTTTGATTTTGACCAGGTTTTAAAAGGGTTTTTTTTTTTTGCATAAAAAACACTAATATGATATAATTTTCACTTAAAAATATTCCTTTAGCGTTATTTTGAAGATAAAATGTTAAATAATTGTTAAAGGGGTTTTGGTTTAATATTTATGTCTGAGTTTCATTAAACAAAGATTTTTATTTTAAAATGTGTTTAAAGATTAAGTTTTCACTTTTTTGCCACTTAGTATGATTTGTATTGCTAAGTTCCATGGTTTATTCATATGTTGGTGAAAGTAGCATCCCTAATGTAAACACTGCAGTGCTATTTACAAGACTGTAAAGCACTGAAAAGAGCCTTAAAAAGTTTATCAAAGTAGATAACATAATTTTCATCATGCCCTAGGGTACAAGTGTCTAAAGATTCACTCAAAATGGTTCAACAACTTAGATTTGTATGTAAGTAGTTGAGAGATAAATGTTTGTTTTTTTTTTGTTTTTTTTTCATTGGTCATAAAACATTAGTGCCCAAAGATTTGCCCAGATCATTCAGACACCTATAATTTGTATGCAAGGTTTGAAAATTAGGGAAGGGTAATTTTTGAAAGCTATAATTAGTCTAGAAGTTCTGCCAAGTTTTAAAGCACATGTGTACAAAATTTTATCCAAATTGGTGAAATGGTGCAGATTGTACTTATGAGGTTGGAGGATGTAAGTAAGGGTACTTTTTGAAAGCCAGAAGACAGGTTTTAATTTTCACTGAGACCTATCATATATGCACATGTTTATTCAGGTAGGCAAAGAATGTGGTTATGTAAATAAGGAAACATAGTAGTTTCGTAAATAAATGTGATGGTGGATTTTGAAAGCTGCAAGATAATTTTGAATAGATCCAACAGCGTAAGTACAACATCCTATCCGAAAGATATGAAAGTATGGATAAGGTATTGTTTAAAAACTGTAATGTGGGGTCCTATTACACATATTTATGAACCTTAACCCTTTCGGGGATATGGACGTCATATGACGTCCATGTTAAAATGCAGGAGAAAGGATATGGACGTCAATAGACGTCCTGTGTATACATGGATTTAACGCTTATTTAACTCTAATTATTATAATTGTTCTCTTTTATAATAACTTTAAATAAATTCCATAAGACATCAAGGCTTACCTTTAAAGGTTTCTTCTTGAATGGTATACCTCAAAACATGCATAAACACACAAGGCACATCACATTCATGGCAAATCATATTGGTTTCCTTGCGAGTACCTTTTTTGCGACACACCAGACACTTTCGAATGGCCGCAACTTTTTTGCGGTGGGTGGTATCCTTTTAGGAAAATGTTTTCCTTCAAGTCTGAGGGGTGCAGGGGTTGTGGATTTCTTACTCCCAGTATGAAGAGGCCTCTGAATGTTATACTGCTCAATTAGGCTACGAGCTATTGATATGCGGAAGTCCAGGTATGTCATTGTCTTGTGTGGGTTTAGAGCTCTCCAAATTACCAAACCATTGTATATAGTTATATCCAACTGGTGCAAAAATACTTTTTTATACCATTTAACTGTTTTTCGTAAAGAGGGATATGCTTGCAATACCTGATCTACTAGATCCACACCCCCCATATGCATATTGTATTCCTGAATGACACCAGGTTTGAAAATTGACATTTTGGTATGAGGACCTATTTTTCCAGTGTCAATCATCAAAATCTTAGAGCTGCAATTGGATAATGCCATAACTACCCTCCTGTCTTGCCAAGCAATGTAGATCAAAGGTGGGAGCTGACACACCTGCATTTCTCCTCTCCAGAGCCTTTGAATTCACGTCCTTTGGCAAGCCAATACGATTTGAACGTACTGTTCCAATTGCATTTGTTTTTCTTTTGTATAAGGCCATGTATAATTTTGGGGAGCTGTACCAATTATCTGAATATACAGTCCTTCCCTGATCAAGTAGAGGTTCCATCAGGTGCATTACTATGGAGCCAGATAACCCCAAATCTTTGTCTCCAGTATTATCAGTCCCTTGACCAGTGTATATGCAACTATTATAAAGATATCCCGTTTTACTTTCACAAAGATCAAAACTCTTTATGCCAAATCTGGCCGTCTTTGTTTTGATGTATTGCTTTCAATCTAAGCGACCCTTCCAAAGCATCAAGCTTTCATCAACACTGACTTTTTTCACTAGGCACTTAATTTTCTTTAAATTTTGAAATAATATAATCAAAAACCGGCCTGATTTTGTGTAGCTTATCATTTACATTTTCTGTGCATGTGAAATGTAGGAACTGCAAAATGGAAGTAAACCTGTTATTTGACATGGATTTCCCAAAAAAATGGAGCAGCTAGCATGTCATCTGTAGACCAGTACATGTGTAATGTAGGTTTACGAATAACGCCCATGAGCGTAATTAGACCAAGTAGCCTGTAAATCTCATTCAGTGTTACTTCTGTCCACTTCTGAATTCTACTCTCAGGGCCTAAATTGCCTTTAGAGGTCAGGTCTTCCTTCACCTTACTCGCATATACATTTGTTTCCGTAACAATGAGAGACACTAAGTCAGCAGTAAAAAAATTTGTGAAAATGTCAATTGGTTGGCTGTCAGAAGTCAGTTGAGCCTGGGGTTGTACACCAGAGGCTGGGTTCGTGAAGATATGTCTATTTGTGTTGGAGTTATTTTCACCACTCCACAATGTTGATTCTTCACGAACACCTGAAGGAAGAGTGTCATTTTCTTCCTCACTGCTACCTATATCCTCATTACCCCCCTCAAAATCTGAAAACCCGCCGTCTATATCCAAATCACTATCACACAGCAAGAAGTCCTCCACATTTTCTGAAGTAATTTCAGAAGCCCGTACACTTCCTAGGCGAGCTAATTGATTTACTACATTGCTAGTTGAAGCCATAGTTAGCACTGAGATATAACCATTTCAAATGTGCTTTTCAGTACAGAACACGAAAGCTTTTCAGACTGAATGAAAATATCACTGCATTCATTTACCATACACTTCGGTTGTGTAATATTCTAAGACGTAGGCACATACAAATGCTGACAGAGAGGTTTGCTTTGCTTGTAACTGGCATGTTTCAATACACAGAAGTGCATTATCGCATTGTAATATAAACGAAAGCATGAAACCTTGAACCGGAGAACACATCGCTGAGGCAGCTATATCATTCGTACGCACGAACAAGAAGCTGACTCACAAATTAGGTACATTCGACGCACAAATGGCTTTTGCTACAGAGAAACAAAGTAGTGATATTTCATGTTTTTACTTTCTCTACTACGTATAGTAAGTAGGGGAAGTATTGCATTCCACCCAAAAATTCGATACCGAGATTTCACCGGAAATACATGTTTTGAGACCTCCTGAATCCAAAAAAAGCATTTTTGGAAACATGTCTGTGTGTGTGTGTGTGTCTGTGAACAGCATAACTCAAAAACGAACAGTCGGATAAGCACCAAACTTGGTATTTAGGTTCAGTATCCTCCAGAGATGCGACACGAAGGTTTTCAAGAAAATCCCCTCACCCCAGACTACCCTTTACATGGAACATTTTTCGAAAATTTTAATTTTCTCAAAAATGGCTCTAACGATTTTGATTAAAATATCATATGTTTAAGATAATGTCATGAGAAATGAAATGTATATCTCGAATTTTCTGGGAATGTCTCCAAAAGTATTCTTCATTGTGAACGACTTTTGCATAACTGGTAAACCATAAGAGATAGACAAAATTTTACTACACAAAAAATGTAGATCTCGTTAAATACACAACTTATGTCATATACATTTCTTTTGTTGAGTGAACCGTTTTCGAGATATTGCTTGTTATTCCCTTAAATTTTCCAATACTTATACTTTTTCTCAAATTCGTTATTCATTTTTTTATGTCCTGGACTTGCAAAGAGAATGGAATGCGCCGCATAGCAACCAGCGTTAAAATATTTGACCATCACTTAAAAGCTACCATATTCCCCTTGCATCTACAAGAAAATTAGCAATAAGATTGACATCTCGATATCTTGATTAACATAAAGCATATGGAGAATAGGCGTTTGTAAAAATAGATTGTACAAGAGTAGAGAAAGTCATGTGAGTGTAACACATCAGATTTTTTTAAAATATTCTGCACTTTGTAGATACTGTAGATGTATACTACCTTTAATAAGCTTTAAACCAGTTTTTGTTTCATTAAGATAACTTAATAAATACGGAAGATATGAATGTGTATTTATGCAGCATTTTTACCCCATTTAACAATTTAAATGTCTTGCGCTGTTTATTGGGTATCCATTCCCAGCCCGTGCAGGGTTTAAATGGCCATCGCTGAAGCGGTTAATCTGGATAGGTTGAAGAGTATAATTTTATAAGTATGGGGTTGGAAACGAGTAGCAGAAGTTTCTGGAAGTTAGAGGGTACAAATCTTGCTCTAAACTCTTAACATACTACTGGAAAATCATCTCCAAGAGCCTCTCCCCATTCACGTAGTCTTCAGGTATTACCATATGATTGAGATCAAACCAATGCATTTATTTTCTGATATTGTAAATATGTACATTTGTGATGCATTTGCTTAGATCAGTTTAATTGCATTTTCTTCTCAGATTACTGATTTTAAAAGATATAAGGTGTAAAGCAACTGCCTATAAAATTTAACTTACCTTCTACGGGGCTTATAGATCTATAATGCTCAACCATGGCAGAGAGAAGGTTATGCATATAGCAAAGGACATTGAACCGCCATTTCATACTGAGATGTGTGCTTCCAAGATTCATGGTAAGAGTTCGTTCAGGTTTACTCTCTGATTTTAATCTGGAAATCATATTCAGGAAGTTGGGGAGAATTTGACATGCATTCTCTGCAACCAAACTAGGTGCCACCTTCAAAAGAACATCCAGCATCAACAGACCATCCTCTTGAATGTTAGTGTGAATGTCTGTCAAACTGCAACCAAGGTACGACAACAGCATCTTGAAAAATGGAGACAATTTCTGAGTATCAACCTGCAAATGAAAAAATAAAACAAAATTATACTTTCAAATTGAAAGAAGCTTGTAATAATGAAGCCTGTAATAATTTAGTAATATCTGAGTCGATAGTGACACATTACTTCACTTACACTTTTTAAAACTCGGACATGTTCAAAAATAAAAGCCATTATTTTCATCTTTGCTGAAGGTTGACTGCGAAGATGATGGCTCTTGAAACATGTACAAGTGAAATATTGCATAAAAAATTGACTCAAACATTACTAAATCAAAATTATATTATTTTAATACTTAAAAGTTCCTTTTATTTCCTGTACCATTGCTAACAAATTTTCCAGCTCGCATATAGTTTTTATTATGCTGTCTCATAAGTAATGTCAGTTTTAAGTTTGGTGTTTTATAAGATGGAATTGGTTTTCTTTGGTTCGGCAAAGCTATTTACATGATACCATAGCTAGTATTGCATTGCATATATTGCGAGAATGTGTCAGTCGCCAACTGTTAATACACAATCACAAAATGGAAGTTACAAAGTTTGGGATTACAGTTCTTCTAAAGTACTACTGGAAACAGGTTATAAAGCTGCTGCCAAGGCTCAAAAAATATGTGAAATGAGTGAAGGTGTCATTAGTGAGCGTGTGGCACAACGATGGTTCCAACGTTTCAACACTATAGATGAAAACACTACAGATTTACCACGTTCTGGAAGAAAATCTGCACAAAAGTACTCGTAGACTGTCAGAAGAACTTGGTCCATCAAAAGATACCATACATCACAGTATAAAAACATGCCTTATGCAAGTGATTTTTGTGTAATTCATAGCATCCGCACTGAAGTTTGTTGCAGAACAAAATAAGTATTTGATCTCAACTATGTTTACTAAACAGCACCAAAAAAGGGGTGACTTTTAAACTTTATGCTGCTACTGTACATGCAGGTTCAGATTTTCTATACCACGCAAGGCACTATCAGATATGCTGTAAATGGACAAATGCAACTACAGTGCAAGAAACTGCCGCATTGTAGTCTAGAATTGAATCTATGGCAACTAAAATACTAGCGAAATTATTTACCCTTCATTTGGCTTATAGAACCCTAAAATTTATTTACACTATGGTATTTTAAGAATAGCTGGTAAATCAATGCTTTAGAAGGAGATGAAGTATATATAAATTTTTCTTGCTTCACTTTACATTTGTTTAAGGAAAAGGTTCATGGAGTTAGCAGCAGTAAACCCATTAATGCCTAGCATTGCCATATGGTACCACACATGACACATTTATTGCCATGTTTGTTATGATAATAATGTACAGACTGTTTTAAAATTGCTATTGCTGAATGTGGAGCAGAAACAGACATAGTATATTTTTATATGCTTCGAGTTATTATGTGGATTGTTTCTTGGTAGTATATAGCCAGGAGAACCCAGCAAGTCGAATAAGAAGAGAAAGGCTGACTCTGACACCTCGAGTGGAAAAGAGAACCCAAAGAAGTCTGTGACATTATAATAAGTGAGTGGTTTAGTTCCTCAGGACATCTTCTAGCATCAAATCTGTATATATCAAATTTGTAAGTATGTTGCTAACTTCCCAGAAGAAACAGTGAAGAAAGTGTATACCATTTACAATTTTCTTGATAGAGTAAAGCTCTACATGAACTGGCTTCCATCTATTCAGCAGAAGAATTTCAGCCACTGTCATGAGCTGTTAGCTTGTTAGATTTCATTATGAGTAATAATTTATAGAAAATCTTCAGTGAATCAACAAAGCTCCTTAAACTAGTGTTACTGTTCCAATGACATCTGTGAAAGCAGAAAAGTGCTTTTCTATACTGAAGAGAATAAAAACTTTGAGCAATTCCATAGCTGAAGAGAGGCTGTCAACATTGGTGTTGCTTTCAAAGGTAAAGGACCTTATCATGGAAACTCCAGACTTCAACCAGCGTGTCATAAACAAATGTGCTGCAATGAAAGACCACAGGATGGATTTCCTCTTCAGTTAATGTAAATTCATGTTTAATAATTTATTTTTGTGTTTTAGATTGCATATTTTACGTTGACTAATTTTGAAGATTTAGAAGCTAGTAACAGTGATGTGTCATAATTTAAAATAAAGAGAGTTGAGGGTTGTTACACTACATCACTATAATATAATAATTTATTATAGTGATGTAGTGTAACAACCCTCAACTCTCTTTATTTTAAAATATTTTACGTTATAAATTGAAGTACTGCTCAGGCTACCTACCTCCCCACCCTTTTGATCAAAGAAATTGCAATACCCAAAACCAAACCTCACCAGCTGTCACTGCCCTGATAAGCTCCAAGTTAACCCTTCAAAACGATTAAAATACTATTAGAAAATACTCTACTTATTGTTAGGAATCACTCCAATTTCTTGATAAAAATCACTCAGATATATTAATGTTATTATTCCAACTTGCAAAATATGCAATAACCATTCTGATTATACCTGTTCAAGAATATCTCCCAGCAACTTCATGGCTGATTTCCGCACTTCCCTCTCCTGATCCAAAACTAACTTTGCTATTTCTTCTATTATTTTCCCCATATATGATCTAAGTATTTCTTCTCTCCGACTGCTCTGCACCAGCTCCCTTAAATCCGCAAGAGCGCTTTGGCGTACTGATAAATTATGATGCTGCAATCTGCTCAAGAGTTCCTGAAACCAAAATCGTAAATGCTGCAACTCTGCCAAACTTATGATTACAATGCAAACCAATGAATTTCTCAGTGGCCTAAGCCAATAGTGGACAATTGCTTCAAAGAAGCACCTCACTTAAGAATTACTCTTTTAAGAACACATCACAATGTAAGTAAAACTAAGGGTTACAAATTATTATACTACACATAAAACATTTTTGACACTTTCTTGATCACCATCAACAAGGTTTGGATCTATTTCAAAATCTGTTCTGACCCTGTTAATCAAACTTCTCTCTCCTTGGTAATCTCCCTTAATTCGTCCTTTGAATATGGCGTCTCCAATTTTGTTTATTGCAGAAAAGTCTTTCTAGAAGTTTAAACATTTTCAATTCATACCTTTCCTACTTGTTCCATTTAGACCAGTAAAGAGTACCCAGCTACAGATAGTAAACATTTCATTTTTGTGGATTCAATCTTTACTTTCTCTTCCACATACCTTTAATAAGTAGAGATCTGCTTTCCAACTGAAACTTTAATATTGAGACTTCAACAGAAATGCATGTTTTGGGGTCCCTGAACCCCCCAAAAAGAAGCATTTTTAGAAGAAGCTAATCATTTCATTTCATTTTTATTATCATCCTTTTAAATACATTTAAAGGACACGTCCAATTACAAATATAAAATAATTTAACAAGTATAACTTATAATTGTACATTACTTTTTATTGACATTTTTACCTTAAGTATCAATTATCCTTTTACATTGCATTTACATTAAGTTTACCTTAAATATCAATTTTCATTTTACATTGCTTTTCCATGTCTAAATTCATCTATACTATAAAATTCATTTTCTATTAAGTATTTCTTTATTGTTTCCATCATTACATTTGGCTGATTTATGTTCTTTATTTCCCTAGGTAATTTATTGAATAATTCTCTTCCTCTAACTTCTATGGCCGATTATTCAGAGTTCCCTTTATATTATTCTATAATTGTCATTATTTCTTAAATTATGGTTATGTACACTGGCATTTATTTGCATATTTATATTTCTCACAGTATTTATATATATATATATATATATATATATATATATATATACATGGCACTGTTTACAAGTTTTGATTTTTAAACACACCCATGCAAGTTTGTTTATTTTCCATTTAGTTTACTATTCTAATGGTTTTTTTTTTTCGGTTTAAAGATTTTATCCATTTCTCTTGCTGTACTATTTCCCCCATAATGCAATGGGGAATGCTGCAATATTTCCCCACATCTGAATGTTTCTTTTCAATTTTATTTATTTAATTTTATGTGTGACACAATATGGAGAGTACTAACATTTTAGAAAACACTGGCAGTTTGTGAAGTGAAATGTGGGCTCTAAACAGGAAGCAGAAGAGGAGAGAAAAGAAAAGAATTCTGATGTGCTACAATCACACAACTTTGTCTACACCTATAATTTACTTTCTGTTACTATTTATTCTGCAAATTATTCAATGAAAAGGCTTGTTTTTCTGCTTCTTGTTAATTGTGATAAACATTTTCTGAAATGGTTTCAACACACATTTGGTTGTAGCTACATAGAAGTATAAAGGATGACAGAAAAATGTTTAAAAAGAAGCTTGCTATATGTATGTTGGAGATGATGTTTGGAATGCTCTTCACATACCCTGATGAGAAACCAAGAATGGAAATATGTTTAAAAGATGTGTAACTTGATGTAACAAACTACAGGAATATCTTGTAAATGGCTGAAGTTACAATAAAGTGATTTAACACAAATTGTATATCTTAATAAGCTCTACATTTTTTCTGAAGTTTTTGTCAGACTCTTATGGCTTAATAGTTGTAGAAAATTCAATCATACTGAAGATTTCTTCACAGGCTATTTGCAAAAAAATTAAGATATATGTTTTATTCATGTCAATAGCTCTTATGGTGCACTTTCCTTCTTTTCCCTTTTGTAAAACATTCTAAGTTCAGCAACATTATTTTATTCAGCTCTGGATTCAAATTTCACCATAGCTAAGGGACTGGAGTTCCAAAACTTAACTCTTGCATATCATATATGTCAATGATGATGATAATGGTAGCCATATCAATTCCAAAGGATTAGCATTGAAAAAATTCCTGTTTATGCTCAGCTGCTACTGGATGTGGCTACTATTTCATATGTTCTGTGCAGGAGTGGTTGGAAGGATTGTTTATCATCTTCATTCTGCATCTTAGAGACAGATTCACTCTTAGATACACACTTTAGAAATTATCTGTTTAACTTTGTCTTTTTCATTTTCTAGCATTTCTAAAATGAATTAGGTAATTTAAATGTAAAATCTGTTTTGTATTTTGTTTCTTTTGTTGTGTCAATACAGTTACTAGAGCCAATCTACACCTGAGGGTTCAATGGTGTATCTCACTCTTAAATTGATATCCGCGACTCCTGCTTTTTCTTCCATGTGTTATTCAGTTCTTGAAATGCCTCAATGCATTCAACACCTTCCATGTCTTTTAATAAGCAAATTCCATACAAAGGTACATGCAATTTCTTCGGCTTATAATCAAATGATAGAACAAATAAGACTATTATGTGGTTATTAAAAAATGAAATACCAAAAGATGTATTTCTTAAATGAGGGAATATTAATGAAAAGGTTGAAAAAGATGACAAAAACTAGCCGACTTTTGTTTCTAAAATTAAATTCAGGTTTATTTCAAATACCTCAACAATTCTTTTTTCTTAATCACAAATTTATCTTTGACATGGTAAGTGATCATACTCCTATACTATCCTTTGCTAAACCATTTAAAATTGAGACTTGAATGGGATCAAGGAAATAGGCACTGTCCAGCTAGTCTGGCACACAGATGGCTCCTAAGCCAACAATAAATAAGGTTCAAGAAATTATGGGTGTGACATCTTTGCCCCTATCAGCAACTCTGTCACAGTGTTCCAAGGATGAAATACATGCAATTGATTGCATTTGGGAAAACCCATCAAGGGGCTACTAGAGTAGCAACATTTACACACTCAGATAGTCATGCAGCTGTTAAGCACTTTGATGCTATCTCATCAAATCTAAATTGGTTTGGGAATGCTTAGAAAACTGAATTAAACTGCCAAAATATAACATTACAATATGGTGGGTGCCTGGACATAAAGGAATTGAGGGCAATTGAAGGGAAAGAAAAACTCCAACTACAGCTGCACCAGTTTTGGGAATTCCCTTTCCATATAGACATCTATGCATAAGCGGCTTACACAAAATCACCAGGTGTATTGCATCAGAATAGAAGGGAATAACTACAGTAAATGAATGATGGATAAGTCTTCAATACTGATAACTAAAGTTCTTAGACTTAGCAGATCCCAAATGACACTGAAAGTTAATCTCTTGCTGGACCATTACACTCCCAGAAAATATCTGCACAAAATGAGAATAAATAACTAGCCCTTTCTGCAGACAATGTGATAATGAGGTGGAGACAGCCTCTCACATTATCCTAGAATGATATGCTTAGCTGGTAGGCGGTACAGACTCTTTGGGATCACTAACTGAAAGGAAGAACCTCATAAAAAGCAACAAGTTGATAAACTCTGTTCCTGATAAATCGAACACATGTTTTTAAAAGGTTAGAACTAATAAAAATTGGAAATAGTATAACAAACCAAAAGTTTCAGTGTTAAGGCTCAACCAAATTGCTATGTCTATCCAATCCAAATGTTTTCCTTCTGATTATTTAAATTTCTTAGTACCTAGAGAAAAGAGGACATGGTTTTATTTTGATCAAGCTCAAAAATGGGAAATTAGCTGAATACCAAACTTTATATTTAAGTTCAGCATCTTTCAAAGCTGCAGCTTAAAGATTTTCACAAAATCCTCCTCTTCCATCCTAACTCCCCTTTAATGTGAAGTTGTTTTAACCCCACTGTTGGAGAGCCAATTTGAAGTAGTTACTGCCCCACATATGGGAGCCAAACTTGAAGGGGTCTAATTGTTGTTGTTGTTGTTGTTGCACCATACACATATTGCAGGAGATAGTTTCTAGGAGTGTTCGCCCCATGTACGATACAAACTTTCCGGTGGCCTTCGCCCCACATTTAAAAAATCAACTTTGTATTTTAATGCTTATTTAAATATTATATATGTATGTATATGTATGTCTTGGCTGCGTCAGTAGTACTTTTCAGAACACGTATCTCTTAGCAGGGCTGGTGTGGCTAAAGAACAAGGCTTACACAAATTATAATTGTATTGTACTTTGTTTATTAATCCTTCACACGATTAAATAACACTTCACTGATGTATCATACTATAGAGCTGTGAGATTATTGTTAATTGTACTTTTTAACACGTAAACTTTATATTATTCTCACCGCAATGAATTTTTATGTCTCACACTGAACATGTACTGTACCCATCGGGTACACAATCTTGTAGCGTCTGCCGCCTGAATTTGTAAATTTCCTCAATTTCAAGTCTCTGATTGGCTAATCCTACTCCAATAGAATACTTTTAACTTAAACTATTTCCAGTTTTTGATTGGCTATTTATAAACTGTTGTAAATATTGCATCATTATTGTTCCAAGAATTATTAGTAGCCTTTATTAAACTTTCTAATTTATTGTTGTCTCAAGGTTGCCTCATTGTTAGCAACTTTCAGCTTCTAGTTTATAATTCTGTTTGCTACGAAAAGCAGCTTGCTTCTATTCTCACAGCTCCTACATTGTTAAAACTACGTATTAATTCACATAACATTATTATACATGTACATAATAATATAAACATAATACAATGACTATTAAATACACTTTATATATTATATTATACACATATTGCTTTAAGGTGGGCTGTTATTATATTTTATATTATATAATTACACTAATGTCATTTAAGTGTTAAAAATACTGCCTCACATGGAAAAATTATCATTATTTCTCATTTTCTCAAAAGTGGCTCATACAATTTCATTAAACATAATATATCTGAAATATTAATATGACAAATTAAATGTATATTTTGTGAATAGCCTGTAAAGTCCTCTTCATGCTGATTAAATTTTGTACAATCTTTTATGACTGCAAAATCATTGGAGATAAAACAAAGCTTACTATAAGAATAATATAGAACTATTAAAATACAAAACTTGAGCTAAAATTTTTCATAGCTTTAGACATTTTCAAGATATACTATGTTGCATGTTTGCATTTTCTCAAGTACAACATGTTTATAAGTTTGTATTATTCCTTTCCATTGCAAAAGCTCACTATTACAGCTATACATTTAAACGCTGTTTCCTTCTGTGATATACAACCAAGCACAAATTGCTTAATTTGAAAACATTCATAGCTAAAAAATATATTGTGAATAATGTAACATGAATCACCTATTATATGAATACTATACTATATAAGGATATATATGAATTCGTCATGGATAGTCATTAATGGCCATGTGCACCATTCTTGATCAAATCCTTGTTAACCAATCCCTAAAACATGATCAAACTTTGACTGTGGTTAAATTGTAGTTGCAGAGCATCATTGTTAATTCTCATTCAACGAACTGCCATCAGCTGACCATGTGCTAGGTTGCTAAATGCTCATGATTCTACGAGGATTACTCAAAGGAAAGCATCTCTTGCAGTGCAATCACAATCTGCTTGTCTATATTGCTTAGTTTTTGTTTTGATTTTGAAATGTTGTATGATTGGATGTGGCGGTAAACGAAAATGGAAAACAA
Source organism: Deroplatys truncata (assembly GCA_030765065.1). Classification (NCBI taxonomy): domain Eukaryota; kingdom Metazoa; phylum Arthropoda; class Insecta; order Mantodea; family Mantidae; genus Deroplatys; species Deroplatys truncata. The sequence goes on from CM060979.1 coordinate 110,324,434, forward strand.
AAGTGTCTTAGCATGAGTTAGACATTTTGTTGTACCTGCTGTATCATATTCTAATAAAATATAGAAAATAAAAGGACTGACTCATTCAAGCAGGCGATATGAATGTATTTAGCCATGCATTTAAACGTGACATCAGGTGAGTTGTAAAAACCAAATAAGTAAATAAATTGCTATTTGATAAAATAGCATGAGTCATGATGTGTAAACTTTTAGGAAATTAAAGAAATTATTTGTAAACTACATTATATCTAGCACTTTAATAATACTGCAGAATTCCTTAACTCATAATAATGATGTGACATAAATTGTAGGTTAATAAGCATAATAATCTTTGCACGGTACCTAACATTAGATGAAACGTCAAACCACTATGATGGAGAATTAACAGCTATAAAAGCAGCATTACAGAACATTTTATATAGACCATACATAAAACAAAAAAATAGTCATCTTATCAGACTCAAAATCAGCTATAGATGGAATAGTAAATTACAATAATAAAACAACAAGAAATAAGAAGCCTAATTAAAACAGTTTAAACTAGTAATCATGTCACTCTACAATGGATCCCAGCTCATGTTGGACTTTTTGGCAATGAACATGCGGATCAATTAGAAAAGAAAGGTGCAATACAACAAATAAAACCTGTAAGACAAATAGAAAGAAATAAACAATTAAATAACATTAAACAGCATCTCAAAAGACAGCAGAGCCTTGATGAAGAAGATAAATTAAAGGATAAAGATTATAAGAATATTAAAAATAGAATGAATTTTGATTTGCCGCCACCAAATCCTCTCTGGAAGTACATTTCTCCACCACAAGATGCCACCACAGGATCCAGTCCAAAAAACGGAAACACCAACAACACGGGCCAGTCGAGTTAATAACCTTCTGAGGATGGGAACAACGGTTTCCCGAAACATGTTAAGTGAGTAAACTTAAGTGATGTTAGTGTTACAATTTCGACTCACCTTTAAATAAATTAAAAATAGAGTTGATATACAAAAAAATTCCAAGGAAGACTGCAGTGGCCTTATTTAGGATGGCAACTGGCCATGATTGCCTTGCAGAACACCTCTACAAGATTGGATGCCTACCTACACCCAAGCGCACTCTCTGTGAAGATGATGTCATCCTGAACAAACAACATCTTGCCAAATGCAAAGGCCTTAAAAGTGATAGTTTACAGACTTTATATTGGTAAGCCAGAGGGAAACTGATGCAGATCAATTAATCCCCAGTGCCATTGGTGAACAACAACAACAAACATAATAATGAGTTTTTATTATAGTTTATATTGCCTTGACTAACGTATTAAAATAATGACTGAACTTTAACAAATACTGGCGCAGTAATAAGTGCATGTCTATATTTTGCTAGACACCCCAGAAATCCATCACAGATCTTAATTCTGCCCTCCACGGGAGTGATACAAAAAGTGGACAAAAAGCAGCAATTATATGATATATTACTGATATGCATTGCTGTTCAGTGGATGGTAGAAATATCCCCAATCACAAAATTGAAAGCTCCTGTAGTGCATGATCTAGTTGTTAAAACTGTATTCATGTGTAAAACAGAGTGATTGTGGTTTGTAGGACACTCTGTCCTTTCAGTCACTTCATTTACTAGCTAACACACTAGATCCTTTGATGGCCGTGCATTGTTATTCAAATTTCCCATCCCCATACTCTTCAAGAGGGTCACCTCTTTCTACAATGATCGGTTTTTACATTTGTCCCAATTTAAGTAATTTAGGTATATTATCTCATCCTTAATACCTTCAAGAAAATTGAAATGGGCAGCCATTTTCTGCAACTTGACCACAATGAACAGAACTGATCAGTTCAGCACCTGTGGTCAAAAATTATCATTATCAACTACTTCGTTTAATTTTGATCATTTTCAATGAACTGAAAAATCATGTTGTATACTGTCAAATGTTAATTGACCACAATCAAACTTTAATCGAGAATGGTGCACATGGCCATAAGTATTTACAGATATTGATAAACAGAATTAGCTGCTTCTCCATATCTGTATGTCTTAGCTTTCAAAACCTGAGTAGATAAGTTATAGAATATTGAGAGCCAGATGAGTGGTACAAGCTGCAGAATTGAAAAAATATTCATTTATTTTATGTATTCAGAATTTTTATTCCTGCACAAGTTTTATGAGTTATTTTATAACATTATATATAGAGAGAGCCAAAAAACTACGAACTGGCTGCACAGTGTTTTTCCTGTCTGTGTCCTCAGCACTCGCCGTCTGCGCTATCATAGAAAGGTGCGGATGAAATCATACAAAATTTTTAAAACTACTTTTAAAGGCTTTACTTACCAACTTTATGAAATGTATGAAAGGAGATGCTGAAACTGCCCACCGTCATTGTCCATACATTTTTGGCACCTCTTTAGGAAACTATCCATCCTCGCCATAGTTCACCTTGAGAAATGCTGGCAATTTCCTGATGGATATTTTGTTTTAATTCTTCCAGGGTGAGGGTTTGTCTTGTACAGTTTGTTTTAAGTTACCCCAGAGATAGAAATCACAGGGGATTAGGTCGGGGGACCGAGGGGGCCACAAAGTTCTACTAATAATTCTGTTCTCAAACACACTTTCATAAAGTTGTTAAGTAAAGCCTTTAAAAGTAGTTTTAAAAATGTTGTATGGTTTCATCCACACCTTTCTATCATAGCGGTAGACAGCAACGAGCGCCAAGGACGCGGATGGGAAAGACACAGCGCAGCAGTTCGTAGTCTTTTGGCTCTCCCTGTATTTTGTATAAGTGGGAAGACCAGACATGAGCAAAAAAATGTGCTGACATAGTAGACTTGGATTCAGGGGTGAATGAGTTGAAGGCAGACCCTTGCATGTTTATGTGATACGCAAGAGGTGCATCACTACTGCCATGCTCTGCAAAGTGATTGTTGGTTGTAACGCAATTTAGCTACGTGATCTGCTTTTGTATGCAACTGCTTTTCTCACCAAATGCCTTTCTCCTACTCCTGCAATGGGAGAGTTTGGCCATCCCTTTGCAAGTGTTTTGGTCATATTTAATTCACAGAGGTTACTAATGTACAACTTTGAAATTTTTCCATCATTATGGGATAAGTCACTAGAATCTGGTGATATTCAGGTTGCTAGGTTCCCTTCATAATCTGCAACTCCTTTGCAAATATGATGCATCAATTATAATATTTTTAATGATATTATGTTGATTATATTACTATTTATATTAGATTAGTTATAATTATATTAATTGGCTAATTATATGAGCATTTAATTATTATTAGGCAATTAGATTATTCTTAATTATTACGTCTTACCTTTGCAGTTAACTAGAAATTTGAAATGTTTTTGCAATTTTTGATGTAAGTGTAGTCTGTGTGACATTTTATTTTTAAAAGAAGATATTTATAAAATAAAACCAAAGAATTTAATTGCTTGATTTAGGTAAGTATGCCAAAATCGTTAAAATATAACTATAAATGTTTCTTCATATTATTACAGCACAGTAATTTATAACATTTAATAACACACTCGTGTAATATGAATTAAGTCCATAGAACCATTAAGTGCTTAATTTTAACACTTAAGGTGCATCCAGGTTGTAGATAGTCTGCAATTATAGTGATGAAGGAAGGTGATGACCAAATTGTTGCACTGAAGAAAAGAATACTACAGAGCAGTATATATATATATATGACAGTGACTCATAATGCTAGCAGAAGAGTGAAATAGTCTTCTAATCATCTAAGAATCGAATGATTTGCTTCTCAATACAGACACAAGCAATAAACTTTAGCCAACAATATCATCCTCGGCTACGCTTTGCGCATTACAGCATTCAATGTTGGGCTATGCCTTGCAGCTTAGGGCCATCATTAGCAACGATCAGCTTCGTTTTGTGTAATCAGTTTATATCGAAGCAGGCCTATTGAAAGATACCGTACAACTTCAAATAAATATGTGCATACAATATCCAGAAATCAAACTTTCAAGGTATGAAAGATTATATATTATGCTATGCACAATTCAGTACTGCATTCCCAAATAATAGCCAAACTTTTCATTCACATTATTATTTATAACTTATTTCGGATCCTATTTACACATCTGATTTGCTCTATTTCTAAGGTGCAGCTCAGCTTCTCAACCCAACCTTCAAGCCTTGGAATAAGTACTGGATATACATTAGGGTTATTTTGAAAGTCTTGAATGCATGATGTTCTATAATGTTCTGGGGTAGTTTGGCACATAGGAAGCCTTGAATGCATGATGTTCTATAATGTTCTGGGATAGTTCGGCACATAGGAAGCAAGTATTTATATTAAAAAAAAAGGCCATGTGTATTATTTGTGGTGTTGGGTTCCGTCATTCCTGAAGACCCTTGTTCAAAATCCAAAAAATTCTTAACTCTCACTGGTGAATACGTATATTTTCTCTTGAACTACATTACAATAATTATGATAACTTCACAACGAACCTTGCTGTGCATTACCACAATACAAGGCATGCAGGCAATTTGTATAGACCAGCAAATAGCTTAAAACTGTTTCAAAAAGGATGTTACTATTCTGCAATAACAATTTATAATAACCTTCCATGCTACTAAAATCTATTAGGCAAGCCTAATCAACATAATATCTTTAAGAAAGAGTTATAGTCTTTCTTATATATTCACTCCCTATACACTATGGAGGAATTTTTTACTATGTTGTGCAACATATAAACATTCAATACGTAGGGCAGATGACATATGAAGGTGGCTTACACATATTTGTTATTGTTCTAGTGTAACGCATGTTGAGATGTTTACTCTTGGAATGGTAATGGTTTACAAATTTTAAATTCTTAGATAACGCATGGTGTGGAGAGAGAGAGAGAGAGAGAGAGAGAGAGAGAGAGAGAGAGAAATGTTGTTGGTGTTGGGTATGTTGTTATTTAAACAAAGTTCTTGGTGCTGGCTATGTTTATTAGTTGCTGCTGGCTATGTTTATTAGTTGCTGCTGGCTATGTTTATTAATTGCTGCATATTTCATAATTGTATGATGTATTCAATGTCCCTGAGCGTTGCTCAGAGTGGAACCAAATGAACAAACAAACAAATATATTACCTTTACAGTAAGTCTCCTTTTGCTATATGGAACACTCAAGTCTTTATTTTTCAATTGTTCCCTAATCAGAATTTTGTGAGACTTGATCGTGGTATCTGTAATGTTTTTAGCCTTTGCTATTCCAGCATTCTTTGATCTTAGTTTCACTTTAGACTTCTCTTTACGTTCCAGTTTCTTTCCCACGTGTCTCCCCATGGTGTTTTGAACTATAACAGTCACTTTAAAGGATACAGATCCTGTATATCTAGCAAAACAAATTAAATAAAATATATCAGCAATATCGAACCGGCAAAATAACCTGTTTCTCTTGTAAGATTTGCTTTTGACAATGCTGCCAACATAAATATATCAGCAATATCGAACCGGCAAAATAACCTGTTTCTCTTGTAAGATTTGCTTTTGACAATGCTGCCAACATAAGCGGTCACGAATTGTCTTCACTCTTGTGGCTTGTTTATTGACACTCTACCAACCTTACTGACAACAATATAGGAAAGTCCAATGAGATTGAGCAAACAAATTATGTTTTGCAAGGAGACAATTTAAGTCCAGAACTTTTTAACGCTTTCACCGCCAGCGCCGTGGATAAGATAAGGGAACAAACAGGTGCGAGAATTTACATCTGTGCTGACGACATAGCAATAGCATCAGAGGCTAGAGAAGAACTTCAAAGAGCTATGGATATACAGAGCGGTCCCTCAGCGCTCTGGCCGGGAATTGCACGGCAGTCTTGTGCGACACGTCTGAATGAACTCAAGGCCACGGGCTCTTCCACTTATCGGACATGTGGCAGCGGGCTTCAGTCAGCTGTTATTGCTTCTTGTGTATAGACGCGAGACGCGTGTGTATTTGTGTGCGATTGAATTATCGGATTATTACAACCTAGAAATGGTACTCCAATTTTCGCTTGAACAAAGACGTTTTATGTATGACACGTATGTGAAAACAGACTCATGTAGACAGGTGTGTAGACAATTTCACGATAACTTTCCTGGTGCCCCAGTTCCGAGTAGAGAAACAGATATCTAGTGAATAAAGTGAAGAGAACGGGATCATTTAATATTGTAAGTCGTAAAAAGAAATGAAGGGTTCTAACGGAAGAAAAACTTGATGAAATTGGCGAAGCATTTGAACGGTCTCCGAATAAATCTTTACGACGTGTAACACAAGTCAGTGTTTCAAAAACATCAGTACATAGGTCTACAAAACTGTTGAAATTAAAACTATAGAGTGACTATTGTCCATCAATTACGACCTCGTGATGATGAAACCCGCCTAAAGTTCTGTAACTGGAGGTTATAAAATATTGCTGGCGGTACTATTGACCCACATCTAATAATTTTTTTTTCAGATGCGGCATGGTTTCATTTGACTGGCTATGTTGCTTCACAAAACAATAGATATTGGTGTACTGAAAATCCAAATTTAATTCACGAGGTTCCTTTATATGATGAAAAAATTGGTGTATGGTGTGCTGTAACACCAGAACGGATAATAGGCCCCATATCTTACAACGATACCGTAAATTCCGTTAGGTACCGCAGAAATATTCTCGCTCCATTTTTTGCAATGTTGACAGATAATGAGAGGGAATATGGCTATTTTCAACAAGATTCTGCCACAGCTCACACTGCGGAGGCTTCCTTGGAAGACATCAAGAATGTTTTTGATGACAGAATAATATCTAAAGGGTTATGGCCGGCTCGATCGCCGGATCTTACTGTGTATGACTTTTATCTGTGGGGAACTCTCAAAAATAGAGTCTATAGGAATAATCCTCGCACCATAGACGATCTTAAAAACAATATAAGAACAGAAATTAGGGAAATTACGTAACAAGAACTTATGCGTGTGAATGGTAATTTCATCAGAATGTGCCAGGAATGTTTATCTGCCGAAGGACACCACTTTGAACACCGACTGTGAAAAAGGTTAGTACTGATAAAATAAAAAATAATTATGTTTGTTCAATAGGTAATAAATATATCATAATAATCATCATAAAATCAGTAATAATATGGTATCAGTATCAATAATGAGAATAATAAACATAAACTGAATATAGCGCGCGGAACACGCATCGCGACTACCAGTAGATGGCTAAGGGACCGCTTTGTACTAATAGACTGGACGTAATCAAATGAGATTCAAATAAACGAGAAAAACAAAGTATTGGTAATTTGCAAGAACGGAGGAAAGCCACAGAATACAGGCGGAATAACCTATAAAGGGAAACCATTAAAGAGATCAAATAGTTCCAAGTATCTAGGGAAAACGATGCAAACTGCAGCAAGGAATTTCAGAATTCACTTAAAAGAACGAATTTTCGCGCAACCAAAAGCATAAACGAAATAAGATATTTAAGAGATGTCAGTAATGACTGCAATGAAATTGTTTCAGCTAAAAGTCATACCAGCACTAACATAGGGACTAAATTAGTATGGGAATACATCACGGCACATCGAATGGAGAAAATAGAACAGCTCAAAGCGACTTTTTTAAAGTTAGTGCTTGGAGTTTCAAAATACACGAGATCCAGTTTAGCCTATATATTAACAGGAGAATGTTTCTTTATTGAAGGTATACGAATCCATATAGTATTAAGAGCCACCAATAAAGAAGCGCTTGGGAAATTGGAACAGAAAAGCGAGGAAATATGGTAAGATTTTTTTCTGTACCAGGGCTATGACGAACCAGAACTGGAAAAATACAAACTACTAACTGAGACACCCGGTGACAAGAATGGCTGTGCGTGGGTTCCATTTTAAAGTGAGTAACCAAAAGAAAGTGCATGAACCAAGCGCAGAGTGTGTATGCATATGCAATAATACCTGTGAAGATACCATATACTGAAATGTAAGAGTAAATAATAGTATACACGGAATATGCCAATGAAGATTAAAATAACACACATGCACGAATGAGCGAATTTCTTACATCAAACCAATACATACTACAATCTTACGTGTGCTACCGCTTTCATATGTGGCGGTGGATCACAGATATATAGAGGGCTGTTCGCCATCTGCGGTAACAAACTTAAGACACCTTTATAGAAACAACGCCTCCACAAGCAGTATTGTTCTCTCTGGCAGACTTTAGCTTGAGCTATGAATCTGCAGTACAGCTTCCACTGGAGCAAACTGCTACGAAATACAGGGATGTCCTATTTATTCCATTCCTCCAGACAGCTTTCCAGCGACCATCCAAAGTTCGCGGCCGTCTGCTTCCAAGGGCTCTTTTCAGTAACCCAAATGCACAAAACTCCATCAGATGACTTAACAAGTCGCTGAAACGTGTGGAATGTTTTGCCATTTTCCTATGTTCTCCAAAAATGTGTAGGTTGAAGCAGACGTATGGCTTGATGCCTTATTCTGATGCAACCAGACTTTATTTATATCTGCACCATAGACAGCAGGGATTTCTCAATGGAAAATTGGTATCAGGACGTTAGTCTGATAATATGCCGACTTGTTTTTCACATTTTTAAGTACACGACGAATGGTTAATTTGCCATTGTAACTGGCCCTTGCTATTTTCATGAAACCATTGGGGAAATTTTCGTTAGTTTCCTTATAGGAACTTTCAATTCTTTTATTCTCCCCTTGGTCGGTAATATATAGCCCAGGGTTTGTTGCAGTCACTTAGACAAACAAATGCCTCATCTAAAAAGACAACAAACATCCACTTTTCACCAGCCAGGTGTCGCTAATACAGCTTTCTACTGTTAGTGGCACCTTCTACAATGTGTTTAGTCAACAGTTTACATCCCCGGCACTTATGGCACTTTTCTATATTCAAATCCTGGTTCATTATGGTGTTTACGTAGCAACAGAGATCCCTACGTACAGTGCAATGACCCTCTGAGTTGCAGGATTTGGTCCAGATGCATGGGCCTTCACCTTCCAAATTATCTCCGGGGTCCGACTGGTGGCTGGTCGTGGATTTCCCTGTTGCTTGACCTTTGGAATATGTCCTAATGTAGCCTTACCTTTTTATTGAGTGCACTTGAGATCACTCTTGGATATGGTAAAACCAGCTTCTTGCACTGCTTAATAATCCTAGAATACAAGTGTTTTAGGTCGGAAAGTACAACAATGTACCCTTTCCAGAATTGTTCTATTTTTGGTGTCATTTGATGCAGCAAAAACAAAAGTAAACACAGTGATACACTCATTCTGCTGAACGTTCAGCATATGTTTCAGCGCGGAGCTATTGTGTTCATATGATATTGTTACCATAGATCGTGAACAACCTTCGTATAGAGATCGGTGGATTGATTAACGACAGGGGCGTATTTAATGGGGGCAGAGGGCTCCTGCCCCCGAAATTTCTTCTTTCCTGTTATATCAGGTGTGAAAAAATTCATAAGGAAATATTTTAACTAAAATCAATCCCAGAAGGAAAAATTTCTTCAGAAAGGGAATTTTATTTTTCATAAGATAATCGGACAACACGGTAGGCTTCAAAGATATGCCTTCTTTGGTCGATAACTGTCAATTGGCGCCAAGTTGCCAATCAGAGAGCTCCTATGTCTCTGCTTAGCCTCCAAATAACTTATTTATTTATTTATTTATTTATTTATTCCAATGCTCTTGACATTTTGAAACACTGTCATCACTCCTCTGGCTTCCCAATATAATTGTCCATCCGATTTAGACCAGTAATTCCAAAGTGCACTATATGTCTTAAAGTGTTCCCAGTCTGATCCCGTCCTGATTTCACAACACACACTTTGGCGAATCACTAATTTTCAGCCGATGCAGATTTTAAAATATGAATTTTATTTATGGACGCTCTTTAACTGCTGTGGTCCTTAGCGTTCCATATTATATTGGGCGTGAAAGGCCGGTAGTTTTGCTCTGTCTCTTATCAGGCTTGAGGTTCCTTTACGTGCCGTAAATCTACGATACGGGACCACAGACTTTACTTCCCTTCCGAAAGAAGCCATGTTAAGCATTTTTACGCCAGAAAAAATACATCGCCTTCCGCCGGCTTTTAACTCGGGAACTAGAGACTAGCATGGTAACCACTGCACCACGAAGGACGACAGGACAGCCATTGGGCAAGATCGTCCGCATACAAAACTTATCTGATACTATGGTATTAGTGAGTGAGATAGGTAGGTCATTAATCATAATGTTAAGTAATATAGGGCTCAGTACTGATCCTTGGGGTAATCCCATCATTTGTTGCTTGTATTTTGAAGTGGCATCGTTGTATCTGTTTGCACACAATCTTTGGGTTAGAGTTTCTGTTCCAGTTAAGCATTCTTCAATTTACTCCACAAGTTCTTAGTTTATCTATTTTTTTTCTTTTCACACTGAGTCATAAGCATTTTTGAAATCATCAAATGCAGCCACAGTAGTTTTTCCTTTCATCTAATGCATATTTTATTTGCTGACTGAGTTTTTAACACTAGTTGAGTGGTAGATTGATTTTTATGAAATCCAGCTAGTTCTGTACAAATAATGTTATTACTCTCCAGGTAGAAGGTTAAACTACCATGCATCATCTTTGGCCTCCAAAGAAAGAAAAGCCTGCTTACTACTATTGTTCCTTGTGTGACGTGGTGTCGCCGTTGCTGTGTAAGTCGTCCTCCGTAGTGTAGTGGTTACCAAGCTAGCCTCTAGTTCCCGAGGTCGCGGATTCAAACCCGGCGGAGTGCGATGGATTTTTTTTGGGCGTAAAAATCCTTAGCATGGCTTACCGGTGTTTCGCGCCCAATATAGAATGGGACGCTAAGGACCTCAGCAGTTAAGGGGCATCCATAAATAAAACTCAATTTAATGTAAGTTGCTGTGTTAAGTCTCTGCGCTTGGAGTGCCACTGTCACTCCTCATTTGAAACTGTCTGGCTATATGCACGAAGTGTAAAATCTTAGGTTTTTCACAATTTTCTACCCTGCTACTACCTAACTACTTTTATGCACAAACACGAAAATTATGCTACATTGTTGAACACAGTTTATTACATGCAAACAAATTAAACGTTATCTCTCTATTGAAATTACAGACGTAAAACGCAACATTGCATTGAATTGTTCACTATTAAATTATTTTTCTGGAGAGCTCCTCTAAATTATTTTTTGTTTTTATAAAATATTTCCTGAGGAAATTTATCTATTAGGTTGTTGGTGTAATTAGTTAGGTATACTCGCAGAAATTTTGCAAGATTAGTTTGCTTAACACCTGGAATGCCCTGTTTACATTGCAAAGTAGGATTTATGTTTAAGGTAACAACATCTCTGATGTTTTACGCACTACTTTGGATTGCTATACAATTGGCTCCAGGGCCTCATTAACTACGGTTCCAATTTTGTAAAGAATATAGTAAATGTATGCTTTGGATACTGTAGACCGTCTCTATCTTCTTTATAGGGCTAGAAAATAAGTTTGCTAAAAGTAACCGATTAAAATTAAGAATATATTAACTCGTTTTTATTATCAGTTTTAAGTTTTGCAATAAAATATACGTATATATGACCTTGGTGAAATAATAGAATACGTGGTTTATGCATTGCAAGTTTTAGTCAGCAAGTATTGGGAAAACGTTTCCAAAATTGTATCTCAATAACCTCAAAATTGCATTGTAATGAGCCTTTTAAATGCTGAAAAATTCTGTGATCACTTGATAATCACGTATTAACTGACCTGAAACGGTATATATTTATGTATATAAAGTAGTATAAACTTTTATTTAAAGGTTCATCATTTAGGAACTGATTAGGGTATATGCACAAAAGCTTACAGCAATACTTTCAATACTTCTAAATGTATGCTAATGTGAGAAAGCTTAGGAAAACTGTAATGTGCTGCCACGACAAGAGGTAAGGGTTATTTAAATCAGCGTTTAACGCGTTTAATTTCCTTCCGATAACAGGCTTTTGTGCAAGAAAAGGTTCCTAAAGAATCGGACTTATTAAATTAGAAGCCAAACGTTGAATTTTGCACCCTCCTCCCAACTTTCAATCTTACCATGTGCGTAAGAAAGCTTCCTTTAATATTAATGATGAAGTTAATGTAATTATGTCCTCAACATCAAACGGTAACGTTGAAATTAATGTGCCATCCACATCGTCTGTAAACGACATTATTAATCCTTCATCTTCGATAAGTATTGAGTTCAAAGATGATCATAAGCTACAAGTGCTCAGTTCTAACAGCTGTGGCTCGAGTGAAGATTCAAGTAATGCAACTGACGAGAACCTTAATTAAAAATTAAATTAAATTGAGTTTTATGTATGGACGCTCTTTAACTCCTGTGGTCCTTAGCGTCCCATTCCATGTTGGGCATGAATTTTGCTCAGAGGCCCCTTTATCAGGCCGCAAATCTATAACACGGGACCACCGGCTTTACTTCCCTTTCCGAAGGAAGCCATGCTACGAATTTTTACGCCCGAAAAAAACCCATCGCCCTCCGCCGGTTTGAAACCGAGACCTCTGGAACTAGAGGCTAACTTGGTAAACGCTACACCACAGAGGACGACAAGAACTTTATTGATATAGCTTGTTATACTAGTAATGAAAGCGCACTCAGTGTGTTAAACAATGAAAAAATTAAATTGAGTTTTATTTATGGACGCTCTTTAACTGTTGTGGTCCTTAGCATCCCATTCTAAATTGGACGTGAAAGACAGGTAATTTGGTCAGAGGCCTCTTTATCAGGCTCGAGGTTCTTTTACATGCCGAAAATCTACGACACGGAACCACCGGCTTTACTTCCCTTCCGAAGGAAGCCATTCTAAGAATTTTTACACCTGAAAAAATCAATCGCCCTCCGCCGGTTTGAACCCGCGACCTCGGGAACTAGAGGCTAGCATGGTAACCACTACGCCACAGAGGACGACAAGAACTTTATTGATACAGCTTCTTATGCTAATAATGAAAGTGCACTCAGTTTGCTAAACAATGAAAACATTAAATAGAGTTTTATTTATGGACGCTCTTTAACTGCTGTGGTCCTTAGGATCCCATTCTAAATTGGACGTGAAGGACTGATAATTCTTCTCAGAGGCCTCTTTATCAGGCTTGAGGTTCTTTTACGTGCCATAAATCTACGACACGGGACCACCGGCTTTACTTCCCTTCCGAAGGAAGCCATGATAAGGATTTTTACGCTCGAAAGAAATCCATCGCCCTCCGCCGGGTTTGAACCTGCGACCTCGGGAATATGAAGCAAGTATAATGACCACTACACCACGGAGAACGACCAAACAATGAAAATAAGGTTCTCTCATATATAGCTGTTTGGAAACTTCCCTTACAAGCTTTCAGGACTTATAGAAGGGACTGAGTAGATCATATTTTGAATAAGAACCCATGTTTGGAAACGTACCGTTTCCGTGTTACAACATCTTAAAACGGGTGATTAACGCAATCACGTTTGCCTAAGTCCTTTATTTAGGCGTGTGCATCACTTTTCATACAGTTCAATTCATTAGGCAATACTACTAAAGAACCAAACAGGAAACTTAATTAATTTTCACAAAAAAAATGTTTTTGTCTTCCTCATAGGCTGGTTGGCATTCTGATACGCTAAAACTCCGGTTCGATGTGGCGAACACCAACGTTGTTGCACACATTGTACCTACGAATGACGTTCTGATAAAGCCGCTCCATCATACCTGGTGGCTTTGGAATCCGTTGCGCAGTGACAATTCATGCCACCATATCTTCCTCTTGACTCTACAGGAGTCTCGTAGATCAAGCTCCTCATACGACCCCACGGAAAAAGTCAAGTGAAGTCAAATGCGATAATCGTTGAGGCCACTCAACTGGAACACCTACACATGTTTGTCCAAATCGTCGATACAGTTGTTCCCGAACACCAAAGGATAAGTAGTGGGGGTGCACCGTCGTGCTGATCGAAACCACATATCTTGACGTACGTTTAATGGCACATCCTCCAACAACACACTCAATACCTGTTTTAGGAAGATCAAGTAGATGGGACGCGTTAGCTGGGTGGAAGAACATATGGTCCAATCACATGACCATTCAGAATACCCGCACATACAAAATATGTGTGTTGGAATCCCTGGACATGCGTGGCATGAGGGTTTTCGTCTGCCCAGACTTAGCTGTTTCGGGAATTCAGAACATCATCCCTAGTGAATTGATATTTATCTGTGAAGAGAATGCGCCAAGGGCAAATCGATTGCAATTGCAATTGCTTGCGTACTCGTTGACGGGTTCTCGTCAACGTTATGCAGATCGCCTCTTCAAAGCTGGGAGTTCAGCATCTCATTGGAGCACCAGAGTCCCTCCTGGTGACGATGAAGGTACCCCCTTCTCAAAGCCGTTGCGTAATTGTGGCGAAAAGGTTATGCGATAGAGATGGGCGTTATGGAAAATGATTTGAGAAAGGAGACGGGTAGCTCTCCCATTACCTTCAACTTAGCTGTGTAGAAGGACCTTGTCTGAGTATTCTGCAAACCTGTATTCCACCATGTTGCTATGAGACTAAACGACACTGAATGGGGCTCGAACCGGGGTAGAAATAAAGAGTAGAGGCGAATTGACATCAGCTGATCGTCTGACGTAAACACCATGTTGCTCGGAGATTAAACGACACATGAATGGGGCTCGAACCAGGGTATAGAGGTAAGAGAGTTCAAACGGCATTAGCTGCTCGTCTGACGTAAACACCCCTCGTCGTGACTACCGGTTGCATACTAAGAAATCGACTTGAAATTGTTGTAGCACAGAAATGGTACGTTTCCGAACATGGGATCCTATTCAAAACATGATCTACTCGGCCCCCTCTATAAGTCTTAAAGGTTTGTGAGGGGAATTTTCGAACAACCTGTATAATATCTGGAGACCTGGACCAAATCATTTATTTCTTAAAATAACTAATTTACATCATACTCACCAAGATCCATTCTGTTAATGCCTTGGGAAATGTATATGGTTAACTTACTCTGAAATGAAAGAAGATTCCTTTTTTAAAATATTGTTTTATTTTTTATGTAAATATAGTGTTGGTATAGGTAAACATATAGCATTAAGTTCTCTAGTGATTAAGCCCCTCGCAAACCTAAAAATGCTAGAGAGCATTTGAAAGACCATGGGAATTCAAAACATCATAAATATTGTCGTAACCTCTTACACATTCACAACTCACGGGGGTAGAGCTTTGTACCAGGACCTAACATTATATCAATTTACACGAGGTCCGACGGGGCGAGCTAATAGAAGTTCCTAAATACATCTAAAAATTACTATAATATTCCTAAAATCATTGTGTGGGATGAAGGAAGGATCTGTCTGCTACAAGAAACTACATGAAGTTAATTTGGATAGTTAGTATATATTGCAATAAAAGTAGATTACATTACCTTCTTGCCCGTCGGCGGGACAGCATCCGGCAGACGCGAGCAAAACTGTACTGTCCTGGTTGCAAGGAGCGACTCGACTGACTCTCTGACCCGCGCTTAACTTAGCGTCAGGCATGCTACTCTAAGAACCGTTTCTATCTTCACTACTATTGCAACATATTCGGTCTGGGTTGCCAGGTCACATACATACGTAATAATGCCAGTCACACACATAACAATTATATCACAAATGTGACAATATATTATGTTGGTTGCAA
Source organism: Deroplatys truncata (assembly GCA_030765065.1). NCBI lineage: Eukaryota > Metazoa > Arthropoda > Insecta > Mantodea > Mantidae > Deroplatys > Deroplatys truncata. The sequence continues at coordinate 110,340,156 of CM060979.1, forward strand.
CTAGTGCAATATCCATGTAAATAATCAGGAGAATATAATAGTGCAACCTGATACCAAATGAAAGAGAGAAAAAATTTTCATACCAATTTTACAATCAACCGTGACAGACAACGGATTTCATTCGGGGGAAAACATTGATTCTGGGAGGATTAGCCTTGTGAAAACTACACTCAATGGTGGAAATTTTCAAATTCTACTCCAATTTAGGTTTAGTAGTGATGATGTAGTTCTGAAGGAGCAAATAGTACAAACAATATGGTAGAAAAAGTATGTACACTAGTCCCACTATTCAGAATGTACAACGGAACAAAAATAAAAATAAATCAACGAGAGCCAGTAATGATTAATAGAGGGGTACGATAAGGTTGCCCAATGTCAATCGTACACTTAGCCCAATGTTAACCGCATTCTTTAACATTTATATAGACGATATGATAAAATCATGGAAAGAACAAAGGGAGAAATATGTCTTGAGAGTATTATATATATGTGTGTGCGAACACTAATTTTCACAAACGATCTAGTCTTGTAGGCAGAAGGTGAGGAAGAACAACAAAAGATTATATTTAAATTAAACATTTTAGTAAACGAATACAATATGGAAATCTGAAATGCAAAAACGAAAATACTCGCCTTTAAGGGTAATAACCTGGTTCTGTCTAAAATAAGACTAGGAAATAAAAACTAATAGAACAAGAATCAAAATTGAACTTCATTGGATGCGATTAACAGTGAAACAGATATCAACAATAAAATAAATAAACTTAATTACATAGTCGGAACAATCAAACAAACACTAAATAAAACTAGAAAAGAAACAACAATAAAGCCATATAAAACAATAACAATGCCAATTAGTACCTAAGATGAAATATGTTCCATGAACACCAACTATAAAGCTAAAATACAATCAGCAGAAATGAAATTCCTCAGATCAATAGCAGGATATACAATAACAGATAAGAAACAAAATAAGACAGCACTCAATATCGAACAATTCAACAATATCATAACAAAATACAGAGGAAACTAGAAAAAATGCCACCGAACAGAAAACCTAAAGCTATCTTAAATTATCAACCCCAAGTAGACGAAACCCAGGAAGAACCAAGAAAAAATGGTTTGAACAGGAGCTTGGAGCCGGAACAGGTTGAGAATGCCTATATCGTGCAGAAGAAGAAGAAGAAGAAGCAGCAGCAGTAGTAGTAGTAAAAGGAGAGTATAACGTAGATAAGGGAGTGACTAGCGTGCAAAGGTTTGTGATTACTGCGAAGGACAAAGAAAATGACACATCCTCGTGTTAGACAACGTTACCTGCACCTGACGGAGTTCGAACGAGGCTTCATTGTGGGTATCCATGTGGCCGGCTAGTCGAATCGGGCAATATCGAAGCATTTCGAGCATTCGAATGTGGGAGAAGCCCAGTGTTAGACTGAATGGAACAATAGGGGCAACCACACTCGCCGTGAAGGTTTCCATCAACCACGTCTGACCATCACAAGGGATGATTGCCGTATTCTGCTTCAAGCACATCGTAATCCCTTCAGATATGCTTCTGCCATCCAGAAACAAGTAATGGACTTCTACAACACTGCGTGTCATCCCGCACCATTAGTCGGATGCTAGCAGCAGCCAGACTACAGAATAGCCGTCCCATGCGTAAGGTGCCGTTAACACCATACAGAAAAGCTGCGTTTGGAGCAGTGCCGTGCCCGCGAAACATGGACTGCTGACGAGTGGCATCGCATTGTGTTTAATGATGAATCTCGGTTTTGCACTATCTCGGATGACCGTCGCTGTAAGTATGGCGGGCACCTGGGCAGAGGTCCCAAATGTTTTAGAGAGGCACGGTGATGCTATACTGGCATCATGGTGTGAGAATTCATCACGACTAGTAATGATTCAGGGAACTCGGATAGCCTAACGGTATTTCACGGGAAGTCTGCATCCTCGTGTGTTATCTTTCATGCGAATGTATCCTGGTACCATCTATCAACAGGATAATGCTCCTCCATACACGGCACGTGTCTCTATAAACTACCTGCATGGGTTGGGGCACTCCCTTGGCCAGCAAGATTCCCAGATCTGTCGCCAATAGAACATGTGTGGGACCAGATCAGACGTCAACTACGCCCCAGAGGCCGTATCCAGGATATCGATGACCCGTTACAGCAGTTGTGAGCCAGCTGGCCTTCCTAACCAAATTCGTGCATGCATCCAGGCAAGAAGCATAACAGCCCCCAAGGGCCTATAGGTACGAGATTGGTGCTGCCGGGTTACCGAGCCGCACTCTCAATTGGATTCCTCTAAGAGGTGAGAGTGCCTATGCCAAACGCCCAATCAACTGTGATCCACAAACGCGTTTGACCAATTTCTAGTTATCTCACTGAACACAGTTTGATGGATACCGCTGCGCAGGACGGAGGAGGACAGTCGCAAGGGATGACTGGGTAATGCGTAACTCCCAGCTACTGAGTATCATGTAAGACTGTGTTCGTATCCGCTGATAAATGTCAGACCCGGGAAGGGGCCATTACATGATCTGTTACATCCTGAAGGCGATTGGTTCCCTCTGCTATGTATTGTAGGTTAGACCCTAAGGTGAGCAAGATCCAGGCCAGGACTCTCACCTAAGCTGGGGTGGAACCCAGGATGTGAGCATGCCATCGGAGACATTTGTAATGGTAGAGGATCCAAGCGCTATGGATACTAAAAATCCAAAAAAAGCAGTTGTGAAAGAAGTAGTCGATTGTTGTGGTCCTCACTACTTAGTTATCAGTAGAATTGAGGAAGGAAGGAAGTTCAGTACGGTTAGTCCATTCGCTATCCAAAAGGGTCCGGATAAAATAGCTGGTGCAGTAAAATCCTTTATTAGAACACGTAATGGCATGCTCCTGGTTGAAGAACATTCAGCATCCCAGGCAGCTATTATACAGAAAACAAACATGTTAGCTAGTTACCCCACACGAGTTGAGATGCACAAGACCTTGAACTCCTCGCGCGGTGTTGTAAACACCCGTGCATTGGACGATATGTTGAAGAAGTTTATTAAATTAGCTCCATGTATGGACGCCAATTTGAAGAAGATGTTGTCTTTACGTTGTTTGCTGCTACTATGAAAAGTCAGTTTGTAGATGCTGTATTAAAGGAGTTGTATTATATTTCAACTGTTGGGGAGCCGAACTTGTAGTAGTTGCAACAGCACTAATAGTAAACAGTTTCCGGTAGCCTTCGTTCCAAAAAATGTACTTTTAGGTGGCCTTTGCCCCAAGTTTAAAAAATATAAACCTTGTAATTAAACTGTTTCTTTAAGTATTAAATATTTATGTTTGCCTCGGCATCGTCAGTATTATTTTAGAGACATGAATATCTTGGCAGGGCGTGATGCGTCAAGAATGTAGGTTTACACAGATTTTAAGTTTTAATTCACTCCTTTTTATTAATCCTTGACACAAATTAAATAGCACTTCACTGATATCGAGAGCTGTGAGATTCTTTTATTTGATACTTGCACTTTTTAATGCGTATACTATTTTCGTCCCACACGAATACGTATTTAATTTCTCGAGGACGCACAAGCATCCGGTTACAATCACTGTCTGCAGGCAACTGACTAGAGTTCAACCGTCTAAACTTGTAAATTTCTGTATTTCAAGTCTCTAATTGGCTATTTTTTACTCCAATAGAATACCTGCATTTAACTAAAGCCTTTTCTGGTTGTGGATTGACCACTTTTTTATAAACTGTCACTAAAATTACATTGATGCTTCCAAGAATCACAAATAACATTTAAACTCTCAAACTCATTATTGCCTCAAGGTTACCTCATTGTTACCTTATTGTGAGCAACGTTTAACTTATTATTCTCACAGCTCCTACATTATTAAATTACATAATACATTCATACAACATTATTGAATATGTATACAATAATATAAGCATATGCAATGACTGTTACATACATTTTACAAATTATTACATTGCAAATATTGCTTCAAGGCGGGCTGTTATTGAATTTACATATTATGTAATTATACTGAAATTATTTAAGTGTTAAAAATACTACCTCAATGTCCAATAACAATATTCAAGAGAATCTAGAAGCTCAAGGTGTGACATCTATATATCGGGTTTAGCGGAGACGAGGTGATTTTGTGCCTACTCGTACCCTGTTTCTTACCTTTGATCGGGTAGAACTACCTCAAATGATTAAGGCAGGGTATGAGGTCATTGAAGTTAGGCCATAGATCCCCAACCCGCTCAGATACTATAAGTGCCAGTGCTTTGGTCATACACGTGATTTCTATAACGTTGAAGCTACTTGCGTTAATTGTGGAGAATTCTCACACGAGAGAGCATGTACATCAGCTCCAACATGCGTTAACTGCAGTGGTGAACATCCATCTAATTCCCGAGAATGACCCGTTTTACAGAGGAAAGGGCGATCCAGGAAATCCGGGTCAGGGAGGTTTCCTTCTCGGAATCCCGGAAACTCCTGCGCGTCCGCCAACACTCTGTCCCGAAGTCCGGCACCTGTAGCTCAGTTGCAGCTAAACCGGTACCGAGTCAGGAAATCGCAACTCAAATCAGTGATACTAACGGGCCACAATTTCAGAAAAGGTTCTCGTAGCCAGATCAATTCCAAAGCCTACGAAGTCTACATCTACATCTGCAACAACACCTGCCAAGATCTCTTCACTAAACACAGCATCAAAACCATTGACTTCAATCAAAAGGACTGGCAAGCCCGAAATTATAATGCACCACAGATATAGTTCACGACCAGCTATAACCGACCTGACCTCCGTAAAGAAAATGTAAAGTCTGCACCCGGAACTTCCAGGGGACAGAAACGTCCACAAACGTCTACCCGGAGACCCTCTTCTGAGGACTCTTCTGGGAAGCACTCGGATCGGCGATCAACATTTTCGCTGATCTCAACTTTCAATCGTTTCGAGGTTCTCGAGCAGAGGTTTTCAATCGGAAAAGGGTCCTTCCCCGTGGAGAAGATGGAGCAGGAGGATTCTGCCCACACTGCCAGAACGACAGTGAAAAAGAGGCAGGATAAGTCCTCCGTTAAACGTGATAGCCCGACACCAAAGAAAAAGGGAAAATTGATTCGACCACCGCTTTCCACAACGTAGTGAACTTCTACGATAAAGAACTTATCCCCTTTAATTCTAATGGCTATCCTACAATGGAACTTCCGTGGAATTAGAACACATCCATCAGAGGTTGAACTTTTGCTCTACTAGTATGAGCCTTTGGTCGTATGTTTACAAGAGACTAAACCCGTTCCGCAAGACAGCTTTCAACTTGAACAATATACTCTAGCACGATGTGATCTTCCACCGGAAGAGGGTATTCCTGCGCAGGGGCACTGTAATGCTCATCAGAGATGATATATTTGTGGAATCTGTATCCATACAGTCTGACATTCAGTCAGTGACTATAAGGATTAAACTGCCATCCATCCGATTTACCATTTGTAACATTTATCTGCCTCCATCCGATAGCCTTTCGCTCATGTATTTAAAAGATCTAGTCTCTCAATTATCAAACGCCTATTCTGTTGGCGGGAGACGTTAATGCCCATCACTCTCTTTGGGGCTCACCTTGGGCTTATGGTAGAGGTAAATTAATTACCAATTTTTTACAATTATACAGCTCTTCTGAACACCGGAGAGCCTAAATATCTCTCAGACTCCTTCAACTCTTTTTCACGCCTTAATATTGCAATTTGTTCACAACACTTGGCAGTTTTCTAGCAATGGAATGTCATCTCTGATTTACACTCTAGTAACCACTTTCCATGTCTTATTAGTCTCTTAACACAAGATATATGTTCCACGCGCTTATCTAGAAAGCGTTTAGATCATGCCAACTGGAACCTTTACTCCCAGTTGAATGTGTTTAATTATGAGCACGATTCTGTAAATGTTTTGGTCGAACACTCTCACAGAGAAGATGCTTTCTGCTGTTGAGCAAGCTATTCCACGGTCGACTGCCATCCCACGTCTATTTCCAGTCCCTTGGTGGACGGAAGAGGGCCGTAAAGCCATTCGCGCTCGCAGGCGTGCTCTTAGAGTTTTCCAGCATCGCCCTACACTGGATAACCTAATTGAATACAAGAAAATGTGTGCTAAGACTACATATGTTATAAAGGACAGCAAACCGACACCATGGAGCAAGTTGCTTCATTTAATCGACATACACCTTCCTCTGACGTTTGGGATAAGTTAAGGCGTGTGGCTGGGAAATCGACCCACATGCCAATTGCTGGTCTTAAACAGGTGCAGGAGCTGTTGTTGATACATTTTGTTTTCCATAGCAGGCTGAGAGCGTGTATTGAAGCTGCCGGTGGTCATTTTGAACACAACCTTTGAAGGGCTATGTTCTCTTTACTTGTAAGAATCCACAGAAGTATTGTAATTCCCTTTTGTTTTTCTTTAGTTTGTGTTACCACAGGTGCCTAACACATTTGCCGTACTTTCGCTCAAGTGTCTATCTCAGCTGACTATTCGCCCGAGTTCCTTCCTGTGAAGACTTAGGTGGAATTACAAGGTTTCTAGTTTCGTTCTAGAAATCTTGAAGATTACAATCGCCTCTTCACCATGGCGCAGTTAGAACAGGTTCTTTCATCTTCGCGACTATCAATACCAGGACCTGATCGTATCCACGTACACATGTTGCAACAGCTCTCGCCTGAAGGTAAGGCTTTCCTACTCGAGGTCTATAATCGTGTTTGGGTCGATGCCACTTTTCCAGAAAAGTGGCGGGAAGCCACTGTCATACCCATTTTAAAATATGGAAAGGACCGTCAGCTCCCGTCCAGCTACCGTCCTATTTCCTTCACCAGTTGCGTTTGCAGATGATGGAACGCATGATCAATGGACGGTTGGTATGGTGGTTGGAAACTTCACAACCTGCTGACCAACACCCAGTGTGATTTTCGGAGACGCCGTTCAACAATGGACCAACTTGTGTCATTATCGACACAGATCACGAACGGATTCATGAAGAATTGTCAAACCGTTGTGATATTTTTTGACCTTGAGAGGCTTAGATACGTGTTGGCGAGCAGGGATACTACGTTCCCTACACGCCTGGAACATACGTGAATGCCTACCACTGTTCATTCGGGAGTTTATGAATGGCCGCGTTTTCCGAGTAAGGGTCGGCTGAGTTTATTCAAACCTTCTTTTTTTCAGGAGAACGGAGTACCTCAGGCATCGGTACTAAGCGTTACACTGTTTGCTATAGCACTTAATTCTACCTCGAAATGTGTTCCTCCAGGGTATCGTCATGCTTATTCGTAGACGACTTTGCCGTTTATTGTACTTCTCTGCGTACGGCGTTTTTGGAACGCCTTATGCAGCAATGCTTAGATGATCTCCAAGAATGGAGTTATAAAAACTGCTTTCTTTTCGCAACTGAGAACTAAATCTGCATGAACTTCTGGCACCACAGGAGACGATTACCACCTTCGCTCCGATTCGGTCCAGATTCGCAGATTCGACGAAATTCCTGGGGTTGTCGATTGATAGGAAACTTAACTGGTAATCAGATATAACACAGTTGAAAAAGCGATGTGGCCGTTCTCTGAATATCCTGCGGATATTAAATGGCAAATCTTGGGGAGGGGATCCGACTATCTTTTTGCGACTCTATCGCGCACTGATTCGATCAAAAATAGACTATGGGTGTATCATTTACTCCTAAGCACAACCATCTGTGCTGAGGGGATTAGACGCAGTCCATAACCGGGACATTCGAATGGCTATTGGTGTTTTCCCCACTAGCCCAGTTATGAGTCTTTATGTTGTATCTGCAGAACCTTCTTTGCATTATCGGCGTATTATCCTCTTGGGAAATTATGACTGTGCGCTTAAATGTATGCCTCAACATCCAACGTCCGCTTCGTTTTTTCACACTGCGCTGGACGAACGTTATAGGAATAGCTCCATTAATCCAAGGTCTGCAGGTTTTCGTTTCGGGAACGTTTAAGAAAGCACGACATTGAAATGCCTAGCATGTTTGCTAAGGGGGAGAGGGTATTCCCCCCATTGTTACGTGCGACATCTCACGCAGATCTTAGGATGACGGTATACCGGAAGTTTACGATGCCTACGTTTAGTATTCGCACCTGTTTTTTTAGAATTTCTGTCCGGTTACAGTGATCAAATTTTGATCTATATTGATGGATCTAGGTGCATCAATGGTGTTGAATATGCTTACGTTTATGGAACCGAACCCTATACATTCGGTTTTCATGGTAGCACATCCATCATACAGTCGTCCTCTGTGGAATAGTGGTACCGTGCTAGCATCTAGTTCCCAAGGTCGCGGGTACAAACCCGGCAGAGGGCGATGGATTTTTTCGAGCGTAAAAATCCTTAGCATGGCTTTCTTCGGAAGGGAAGTAAAGTCGGTGGTCCCGTGTCGTAGATCTACGACACGTAAAAAACCTCAAGCCTGATAAAAGAGGACTCTGAGCAAAATGACCGGTCTTTGACGCCCAATATCGAATGGGACGATAAGGACTACAGTAGTTAAAGAGCGTCCATAAGTAAAACTCAACTTAATTTTAATTTAATCCATTTATAGTCCAAGGTTGTATGCCATATAGCGAGCCATTTTGTATGCGCGCCGTCGAAAATTGGGAGCCTGTCTCATTTTGAGTGATTCCCTTAGTGCACTTCAGAGTATTCGTGATCTGTACAAGTACCACCCCATTGTTCAGCGAATCCAGGATGTCCTCCATGTTTTATACGCTTCTGGCGTTAATGTGGAGAGTGGTTGAATGCCTGGTTACGTTGGCTTGCCGGGGAATGAACTTGCGGATTTGGCAGCTAAGCGGCAACCACAGAACCCAGTGTTACAATACCCCGGGTAACGCCGGGATACTTTAGGCTTGTTGTGCGGAGAGCGGTTCTCTCGTGCTGGCGCGAGGACTGGTTAGCTCTCCGCGGAATAGGCTTAGAGTGGTAAAGGACATTCCGATAATCTGGGTAACGTTCTCCTGTGTATCTCGTCGTGAGGAGGAGATTTTGGCTCGGTTGCGTATTGATCACTGCAATTTTACGCACGGTTATCTTTTCAAAGGTGACCCCTACTCCTATTTGTCCGCTTTGTGGCGAAGTTCTTTCGGTCCGTCACGTGTTGTTAGAGTGTATTGCTCTGGCACATCATCGGGACGCTCTGCAACTTCCGGCCCAGTCTTGCAGAGGTCTTAGTGGATGATAGGAAAGCGGTTGATAGAATGTTTAATTTTGTGTCAAGAGTAAATTTCCAAATGCGGATTTAGTCATCATCTTAATAGCGGGTGTTTCATACTGGTCGGTTTAGTTTTATATATTTATTTATGACTTGTACTATGTTTTATATTGATATTTATCTCTGGCTTTTTGTAAGGTTTTTATATTGATATATATATCTGGCTTTTGCTTTGATTGTTTTATTCAGTTTTATCTCTGGCCTTTGCCATGATATTTTTTACTGATATTTATTTCTGGCCTTTGCCATGATCCGTTTTACAAGGGCTCTAATGACCTAGCAGTTAAGCGCCCTTAAACAAAACAAACAAGAAGCATAATCCCTCAACACATGAAGTTTCATTTCATTTCTTCCATTCCTCATAGGTGTTTAACCTTTTTGTCAGACAGTGCATTTGCCCCACTTAAGCTCGGACGTTTCTGCTTATATTTTTTCATGGCGAGATTCCCTTTCGCCATCGCCTATTGTGTTCAATGTCATTTCTACAAGCTTTAACTATGGCTCTGCGCAGCCATAGACGCAGCCTTCTGAAATTTCCATTGAAGAAGGCTACGTCAAAGAATAGGAAGGGGAGTGTTAGCCCACTCCTCCTGGCAGGCTTTCCAGAGTCCTTTAATTGCGGTGGGACGCCGAGAAGCAAGGCGCTGTTTCAGAAGACCAAATCTTCAAAAATCCATTGGGGATGCATCTGGTGACTTCACAGGGATCCTTTTAAATTGTATCACATTGATACCCGTTTCAACACCTTTCCGGTGGTGGTAATGCTGGGAAGACCGAGATGTGTGACTGATACTCTATTCATGTGGATCCAAACATTTGGGGCATCCTCATCATACAATCGAGGAATCTCTTCATCAAAAATTGGGTCCATAACATTTCTTTGATAGCAGGCTGCATTAATTTTTACATTGTTAGCACTCTGTGAATGCCGAGTTTCCCCCCCCCACCCCCGAGAGCAATAACCTATAACCACCATGAATCCCTTGGAAAACGTTTCCTTGTACTCTGAATAAAGTTGGAGCGCTCTTTTTGGCCCAATTGATGGCAATAAATGGCTCGGGGTTGTTTTTTTTGTCATATAGATAAACCCATGCTTCATCTAAAGAAGCCACCCATTGTCACTTTTCACCTGACGGGTGGTATTCATAGAGATTTCTTGCTTTGGTGAAGCGTTCTCCGATGTGCCGCTCTTTCAAAGCTTGTCCATATGCTTTATAGTGCCGTTCTAGACCCAAATTGCTGCGTAAAACCCGATAAACGGTCCTTTTGGATATTCCAATGCGGCTGGAAATGCTTTTTTGGGTTGGTGAATTTTCTTGAGTCGCTGTTGCACTCAGACTACTACTGCTTTAGGTCGTGTTAGTCGTGGCCTTTTTCTTGCTAGGTTTTTTTTCACACTGAGCCTCAGTTGGGAATCCATTTTTATGCAGCTGTATTATACGCCCCACACACGACTTACTTATGGTAAGACCTTTTTGTTTGCACCTTTCCACTATTATTGAAAGGCTGTAACCGGCATCGGAAAGCCCAACAATGTACCCCTGCCACAAGTCAGCGATTGGTGAAGCCCTTACGAGTAAACTTTGCCTCAGACTGGCCCAGTAGACAGCTGGTGCAATAATAAACATAAGCAGTTTGACCAATGGCAGGGGTGGTAGGGCGATTCAAAGTTGTCCGATCTTAAGTGGGGCAACCTTCCGTATAAATACAGGGTAGCCCACATAAAGTATTACATGTGAATATCTCGTAAATGATTAAAAAAAACAATGTCAAGATTTCCAAATCTTATTACAGCAAGGGCCTTCCAAATACTGTGATATGGAAAATATTTCCACAGGGCCCCTTATGGGGTACAGGGGACCCAAGCTGAGCATTTTAAAGGAAACCATGAGATATATGGCTTGTTTGCAGAAATGGAGAGATGTTACTCCTTGATATGACACACCATCACTGGTGCTGGGTGATGCCCTCTGTGGACACGGGTGAATGATATTTTAGCTTCCTCTGAGCTCCATGCATATATTTTATCATTTTGCTTATTGTACTTCTCCTCCACTGTGAATATTTTTTCATCTGTGAAGAGGACATTTTCATGACCATTTTGGGCATGCCACTGTAAGAGTCTCTTTGATCTTTCGTACATATCTTCTTTAGGTTCGAGGTTAACAAATGTCTACTGGCCGTCGATAAGCTCTCATATGAAGTTCTTCTCTGATAATCATGGATTATGGCGGATACATTTAACTCTCGGCCATTATTTTTTGCTTCAGGAGTGGGTTTCGGCGTATTCGTTATTGCTTTGACCACTCCTGAAGTCCTTATGGTACGTGGCCTGGCAGATCTTGGTAAGTCTTCAATAGCGAAGATTCAATGAATCTCTTGACAGTTGGTAAACAAAATTTAATGAAACTTCCAGTTGTTTTAACAACTTGAACATTTCAATAGGTTTCTTACCACACTTATAAATAACAATCACTGCAATTTTGTTTTCATTTACACCCCATTCCATATTTTTTGGTTGATGTAGGAAACTACACAAAGCAAATGTGTTAAGAATAATAACTCTGCTACCATGGTAGAGCTACAAACATAGAGGACAGAACTTATATATATATATCCTGGGTCTACTCAGTAAACTGAGCAACTTCTATTAAAACATTATTTCTTCTATAAAATGAATTGTTGTGCCTTATAGCGTGTTTTCACTGAAGTATAGTAGAAAGTAGTACTAAACGAATAAGTAAGTGAATAAATACCCAGGTGATTACTTTAGCTACCGTATTAAATGCAAAAAGTAGCCTCCATTAACATCTAGACACTTGGCTGTTCTTTTGCAAAGGTTTTCTTTTCTAAATGTTAACAACATACAGGAGCTAATAGTGTGACAAGTTTCACGTATTCAAATTTCATATTTTCTTTAGCTATAGTGTCTATAAACATGACTTTGTTTTATATATCCCCACAAAAAGTAGTTCAAGGGTGTTATACCGGGTGAACGAGAAAGCCATGTGATAGGTCAAGCACCTTCAATCGACTTATCACCAAATTTCTTGTTTAGCAGTTGAAGTGTGCATATTGTTAAATGTGGTGGTGCACCATTCTGCTGATACTATATTTTTCTTCTCACGTTGAAGGACACGTTTTCGAATAAGGGAAGTAATTCTTGGTTGAGAAAACGGCAATATGATTCACCAGTAATTGTGGCTTCAAAGAAGTAAGGGCAGATGATGAGGTTATCAAGAATTCCACACCAAACATTTAGCGACTAACGAAGGCAAAGTTCTCAAACAGTTGGGCTTTTCAGATGCCAAATAATGCATATTATGCCTATTAACATGTCCAGTATTTGAGAATGTTGCTTTATCCGAAAAGAATATGTTTGCTAAGATTGAACCATTATCTGCAATAGCATTGCGTAACTACTCACAAAAACAACTTGAAGCTGAAAATCTCTTTCTATGAGATCTTGATGCAAACACATATTATAAGTATGGTATTTCTGCTGCTTTAGTGCCGCTGTACTGAAGTGCGCCTAATTCCACTGTCTTTGGACAATTCGCGTTGCCTTGTCTGTGGATTTACTTCTACAGCAGGAAGAATATGATAGCATTTTCATTATTCACTTTTCATTTCACCTTCAAGCGATTCTTGTTCTTTACACATCCATACTTAAGTAGTGTTTCCAGTCGTTTTAATTCTATGATATTTGCATCCCGTATCTCTCAATGAGCTCTGCCGATACAGCTCGATGATTTCTCCTGCATTCATCTAGTAGATACTAAAACCACATCTACCTCTACATCCCATAGATATAGCCATATATATCATAGAGGTATCTATTTTATTAAAATTTACCATATTTCTGAATTTTGAAGAGCCACAGTAAATAATCAACACGTCTAACTACATTCAATGTTGTATTTTGGGAGTTCAGGTGGCTTTGAACTACAATACCCATGTTCTTTCATTTGATACTTTATTTCCTCCCGAGTTCTTGAGGTGTGATACCTGCAATGAAAACATCTTATAACAGCTCAACAATTCATTTTGGAAGAAAACAAGCGTTTTAATAAAAGTTGCTTAGTTTATTGAGGGGAACCACATATAAAAACAAAATATAATGGTTTCATTAAAATTCTGAGGTTGGCCCCGTATGCCTCATAAGGGGTCCCATGGAAATATTTTCCAATCACAATTTTGAAGACACCTTGCTCCTATAAGGTTTGGAATCTTGGTGTTTGGTTTTTCTATTCGTTTAAGAGATATTCACCTGTAGCACTTTATGTGGGCCACCCTATATACATATATATATATATATATATATATATATATATATAAGGTGTGATATTGTTTATCTGCGCTAGTTTGGGTGTCATATGATATTGTTCATATGCGTTGGCGCCTTATGGAGTTGTTTATAATCGTTGGTGGCACATGATGCTGTTCATGTGACGTTGTTCGCTTCCTCGATGCGTATTTCTCTTCTTTCTCCGGCTAGCGTTGAGCAGTTTCGACTCTGTAATGTCTACAGGGTGTGGTGAAATTATATCGCTTACGATAATAACAACATCAGCTCTGGTGAATATTTACTTTATTATATTGTTATAATTTTGCATTCAGGAACGCGAACCTCCACTTCGTTAATTATCCGCGACTGACCTAGTGATGCTTTGTAGTTGGCAGTATCAAGATGTAATTGAATAAGTTTTCCCCGCGTTCATAGCCGCGGCTTAACTTGTACGGTGCAGAGTTCAGCTAGAGTTACTTGTCGTAAGGTTAAACGAAGAGTAATTACATGTAGCATGTTGCAGCGACGAGTGAAGAGTGTAGAGTTCAGCTAAGAGTTACTTGTCGTAAGGTTAAACGAAGAGTAATTACATGTAGCATGTTGCAGCGACGAGTGAAGAGTATCGAGTTCAGCTAAGAGTTACTTGTCGTAAGGTTAAACGAAGAGTAATTACATGTAGCATGTTGTAGCGACGAGTGAAGAGTGTCGAGTGTTATTACTAGTATTTTGTGAATTTCGTCATGTCTGATTTCATCCCTACTCTGCGTTCGATTTTCAATCATGTGACGATTTCTTGTTTTCGGATTCGTCAGTTTGTATTTATGGCATTCCATTTACTGGCTAAAGTGTTCATTTCTGTACAGCTTTCTCTTCCCACAGTTCTATTTTAAATTTGTTTAATTTATGCTGTAGCACGTAGTATGTTTATGGCTTTGAACCTTTTCTCGGTACAAACCTCATGTTTCTTCCGCTTTGAAAAGAAACAAGCACTTTCCTCGTAGACCCTTTTTAATGGCCCTACGCTTTTGTATTCAGTTTTGCCGACGGACCCATCCTGTTCCAAGAGAAAGGGATATGCCAGTGACCTGAACCTTATTTCCTCATACTATTTGCAACGTTTCCGTACGAAGGTTTTCTTTCTATCGAGTTATAATATTAAATACAAAATTTAAATCTTTGTTTAATCTATATATAAGCATTTCGAATACGGAACCGAGTTGACATTTTACATGTTTATTTAATCTATATACAATTAAATCAACTACGGGTCCTAGTTGAACCGTATCAGGTGCCAAAATGTATGGACAACGACGGTGGCCAGTTTCAGCATTTCCTTTCATAAAGTTGGTAAGTAAAGCCTTTAAAAGTAGTTTTAAAAGTGTTGTATGGTTTCATCCGCGCCTTTCTATGATAGTAGCAAACGGCAACGAGCGCCGAGTACGCGGACAGGGAAAACACCGCGCAGGCGGTTCGGAGTTTTTGGCTCACCTGTATGTATTGTATATAGTATATGAATTTTCTGGATATAATCTGTGAAGCTCTCATCTAAATGACTTTTATATAACTGGCAAATCATGGGATAGACAAAAATCCTACTACAGAAAAATGTAGATCTCGTCAAATAAAACGTTTTACGGCGTTAAGTATTTCCGAGAGATTCTTTGTTATTGGTTTGAATTTACAAATACTTACACTTCTCACAAGTGGAAAGCCGCTATTCGTTTTTTTTTCTCAGTCATGCATAGAGCATGGGATTTAGCGGTATACTTTTTAAAAATCTTCACTATCGCTTTAGCCTACTGTATCCTTCTTACATCTCTAACGAAATACGTAAATGTGCAATCAAAGCTTATTTATATTAACAAGAAACAAAAGAAGAATAAGAATGGAACACGAAACACTTTTTGTAAACTAAAGCAGAAGCATCTGTGTTAAACTGTTGACAACTGGAACCAATACATGTTATCAATTTGCTAACTATTGCAGCAAAATTTTGTCTCAGAGGGCGTAGCCTTGCACTTAATTTGCATCAGCGTAGATGTAACTTGAAGCATACACGTCGTCCTCCGTGGTGTAGTGGTTTCCATGCTAGCCTCTAGTTACCGAGGTCGCGGGTTCAAACCCGGCAGAAAGCGATGGATTTTTTCGGGCGTAAAACTCCTTAGCATGGCTTCCTTCGGAAGGGAAGTAAAGTTGGTGGTCCCGTGTAAAAGAACCTCTGAGCAAAATTACCGGTCTTTCATGCCCAATATAGAATCGGATGCTAAGGACCACAGCAGTTAAAGAGCGTCCATAAATAAATACAATTTAAGCATACGTTGTTTTGTTTGTTTTGAGATGTATAGCATTTCTAGGAATATTGTGATTTGTAGAATAATGTATTGTGTTGTGTGCATTTGTTTATTATTATTTGCAATTCACTGCGCACAAGGCAGCTTCTATATCTATCTAATTGGTTGTATGTTGCCCCTTAAAGGGGCAAATTATAGGAGCTGTTGGATTGTTTGAGCATTAGAAGTAGCGTGAAAACCATCGCATTTGCCACAGCGAAAATTTCTATTGGGTCCATAGTCTTAGCAATTGGCACAAGTATTACAGTACACTTTGATCTTGGTAGTTTGGTTATATTTTAACTGCATAATGGAGGCGATTAACCTCATACAATTTGTTGTTTGTGACATGTTGTTTCACATAAATAAAGAAAAGTTCAGGAGCTTTCGTAAACGGGATGTAAATTGGTAGCATCTGCTAAGCTTGGAAGTCCATTCCGTAAACTCATTCATTATCAGATTCACGTCACGTATTATTGCTCTGAAATTCTGTTCACCTTTCAGTTGATAAATAAGAGTAAAACTCTGCTATATTGATTGCAAACAGCGTGTGACGCTGTGATATTCTTCAATCGTTTCTAGATTTAGCTTTCATTTATTGCCACTCTTTATTAAAGAGATCTACATATTTTGTGCAGCACGTTTTCGCCTTTCACTTAACGGTTACCAGTTATACAAGATTATACAAGAATTCCTTCCGAATGAAGAGGACTGCACTTGCTATTCCCAGAGAGTTCAATATATACATTTTGTTTTTCATGTAAATCCCTCTAATACATGGCATTTTAATAAAAATTGTTAGAGCCATTTTTGAGAAAATAAAAAAATTCGAAAAATGTTGCATGTAAAAAGTAGTTGGCGTGGAGGGATTTTCTTGAAAATCTTGGTGTCACATCTTTGGAAGATACTGAGCCTAAATACTAAGTTTGGTATTTATTCGACGTTTCCTTTTTGAGTTATGCTGTTCACATACACAGACACGGGCAGACAAACACGGATCTTTTTATAAAAATGCTTTTATTTGGATTTAGGGGGCATCAAAACATACATTTCCGATGAAATCTTGGTAATGAATTTTTTTATGGAATGCAATACCTTCTCTACCTACTATGTACGTGGTAAGTAAAAAGAAGAAAGAACAGAATGTGATAATAATCGTGGCATATGCCTTCTAAGTACAGCAAATGAAGTATATTAAAAAGTATTTCCAGAGAGATTAAAACCAATATTAGAAGACATATTGATAGAAGAATAAACAGGTTTCATATACGGAAGATCCTGTGTTGACAACTTACCTATTGCTCTTACAGTAGATAAACACCAGAATTCAATAGAGAAATAGAAATGTAATCATTGTCTATATAAAAACATTCGAATAAATTGATAGATATTGTGGAAAATTATGAGCAAAATGGTATCTCTTCCACTCCACATAATTAAAATAATAATAATAATAATAATAATAATAATAATAATAATAATAATAATAAAGTATTTACAAAAACACAAAATTCCAAATGTATGGAACAAACAACCAAAGAACACAGCAAATAAATGTAGCTTAAGACAAGGCTGCAGTCTGTGGCCTGTGCCTTTGAATATTTACATAGGTGAGACTGTTAGACAAGGGATGAAGAATACTCGAATTTATTCTATGAATTTTAATAAACATGATTCTGCTTTCACACTTATGCTCGCGATGATTATCTTTAATTCTGGAAACAATTGCAGAAAGCGGTACATCAATTGGATAAAGCAGCAATAAAACCAATGTGGTGATTTCAACAACTAGAAGCAAAGTTATGACATTTGTAGGCAAAGAAAGTGCAAGATCGAAAATTATTATTATAGGAAATAATATAATAGAACAAGTAGAGGAATGTAAATTTTTGGGATGTCAAATGTTATATAAAATAGTATTGTCAAGCTAAAAAATCTGATGTGTTAAATTTACACGACTTTCTCTACTCTCTATCGCTTATTAGTGGGTATATAAATTATTCATACGAAAGTTGATTTTCTTAACTACTTCATTTTAATCGACATAAACCTTTCCGGAAACACTGCATCACACATTTCGTTATAGATACAAAGGTAATAGCGATAGTCAAATGTTTTATAATTAGACGCTATACGCTGGCCTTAATGTTCCATACTAAAGAGTATACGCAATCGCGAGAAACAACTGAAAATCGACAGGATTTGAATGGCATTCGAACCATTAATAACAAATATCTCGGAAATAGCTTATACCACAAAAAGTTATTTAAAATAAATTGTGTGTTTTACATAGATCCACATTTTTTGTGTGTACGTTTTCATCTATCGCTTAAGGGTTACCAGTTATACAAGATTATATAAAATGCCTTCCGAATGAAGAGAACTACAGAGTCTATTCCCAGAAAGTTGAAGATATGCATTTTATTTTTCATGTAAATATCTTAAATATATCTATAATATTTTAATCAAAATCGTTTCAACCATTTTTTTTATAAAGTCAACAATTTTGAAAAATATTCCAAGTAAAGGATAGTTTGGGGTGGGGTGATTTTTTTTTTTTTTTTGAAAATCTTCATGCCGCAACTTTGGAAGATACTGAACTTAATCACCAAGCTCGGTGTTTATCCGATTTTTTCTTTTTGAGTTGTGCAATTCACACACACACACACATGCCTTTTTCTAAGAATGCTTTTTTTATTCAGAGGCTTCAAAATACGTATTTCCGGCGAAATCTCGGTATCGACTTTTTGGGTGGAATGAAACTCTACCTACTATGTACGTGATAGAGAAAGTAATAGAAAGATTTGATTATGTGATTGGCATTTTAAATAATTTGTTAAAAATAAAACGAGACACACCAATAAAATTCTACAAAGTGATATTAGTACCAAAATTATTATATGGTAGTGAAATTAGGACGTTATGACCGAAAAAAGTAAAAAGAGACACCAAATGAGTGAAATTAATTTCCTAGGGGGGATTGCAAGATACAGAAAAACCACTATAAAAGAAGTGAAATAAGAGAAGAATGAGGAATATAATATAACCTGAATGATAAAGCAAAAGAATGTAAAACGAAGTGGATAACCCATGTACAGAGAATGACAGCGGAAAAATATCACATTACTTTATGAATCATAAAACAGAGGAAGGAGAACACAGGAAGGCCGAAGGAAGAAGAAGAAGAGGATGATGAGGGGGAGGAGAAGGAGGAGGAGGGGGAAGAGGAGGATGAACTATATTTATCTTGAATTTTAGTTGGATAGTCTGTGAGATCGTCTTCATTTGGATTTAATTTTGTATAATATTTTATAACCGGGAAACAGAAGTAGGTAGACAAACTCCTACCACACAAAAATTACAGAACCCATTAAAATACACAACTTGTGTCAATTAACTTTAAATTAAATTTAAATGTCAATTAACCAGAGTTGGTAGTTTTTAGTTGTTCATCTCCGAACATTTCGAACGTGTTTCTTTTCCTTACCTCTGAATGGCTTAAGCTGGTCACTAACAAAGAAACAAAAATCTGAATGTTGTATCTTCATGTCGTACGTAACCAAGAACATGTTGCTTAATTTGAAGCCGTACCTAGAAAAATAGTTATACCTATTCGCAGAGAAAGTCGTGTAATTGTAGCATAACATACCAGATTTGTTTTTAATGTCTTTCAATTGTGCATGATCTAACACAAAAGTCAGGACACGCCACTGATGAAGTACGTATGCATCTGTGACGCAATTGTAGTCATTACTTTAGATATGAACGAAACCGTTAAATATGTATATGACAATTTTGCAACCAGCGCATAAAGTTTACCTACCTCCATATAGAAAAAGTATGTCTTCTTTAAGTTTGAATTAGTTTACTCCTTTCTTTGTTTCAAGCTCATTCATAATTGGGGATTTAGCATTTTCAGAAAGAGGCTTTTGTGACCAGGCCTGTTACATTTTACGAAGGGAGCGGCTTTTATGCGCACCAAACTTGGGCTACACGCTACAGTGGATACACAGTTGCCATGCGTAATTGACGTAATTTTACTCCAGTCCTAATAACATCGATTTTTGCTTAGTACAGTGCACGCCGTCAGATGGCAGAAGCGGACAGCGAGTCATGCTCTGCTACGTGTAACACCACCAGATGTCCTCAGCAGTCAACTGCTGAAGAGGTTAGGAAGCCAAAGTGCGTGTTGCATTATTCATCACAAGCACTACCATTTCTCCTTCACGAAAGAAAATGAAGGACATTTGTTGGAATAAACATGGCACGCACACACGCCACGCTCAAGGTCCTGCTTGCCTGACTGACTGCCACTGCTAGACATCCAGTCTGGCTAATAAATCTCTCACAGAGATTGCCATTACAGCAGACCGGTTTGTTGCAGTCCGCTAACCGCACAAGCGCGCATTAATAACATAGCATCAAACGTTGATCACAGGTTGGCATCACCGATAATTTATAGTAGTACATACAGTAAAATACAAGCTTTTCTTATGCAGTTAGCTGAGGCGTGCCAGCGATAGATTCCGCATTTATGGACACATTTCAAATCCATCGCAGTGGTTTAGGCATTTGACATAGGAGTAATTACAGGTAACCGACCACCTTATACGACTCAAGATACTTACAGGGGAAGGTTTCGGTTTGAAAAGTAACTTGTTATTCAAAATTTGTTGGCAAAAACCGCAAAGTCATCAATTGCGAAATAATCTGATAAACATAAGCCATCTTCTGTCATGTTAGTAATTTTGATAAAAGTCATCTATATAACACAAATTTGATATCGTGGTGTACATACTAGGCGAAAGAAATAACAAGTAACCTTCAGCAATTATTATATTAGTGAAATCAATTACCACTTGAATTATAGTCTTGAAATTTATAACATTTAAGAGTGCTGTAAACCTATATGTCTCCTAAGTGTATTTTATATAGTTAAAAAGGGACAGATTAAGCACGAATTTCAGTTGCTAACTCAAAATGTAAACTAGAAATCCAGTCATCATTTTAATTAGGTACGAGGGGAACGGTTTATATTTTGAGCCTAATAATTAAAAAAAAAAGTAATTTATGATTGAAAACTGCTTTATAGTTTTTCAGAATATTCTCCTTTATGATCAATACATTTTTGCATCCGTTTGAACCATTTGTCAAAGCATTTATTCTTCTTGAGACACCTTCAAAACCTGGTTTTTGAAGGCATCAACGGCTTCTTTTGCCCACGCAATTTATTCTTGAAGTTCGGGAACAAAAAGAAGTCATTTTGTGCCAAATCAGGACTGTATGACGGATGACCTATCAATTCGATTTTTTGAGCCTTCAAATACTCTGTTGTTAGACGAGATGTGTGTGCGCTCGCATTGTCTTGATGAAGAACAATCCTACGGTTCTTGTTGGTTTTCCTTACTTCACTGAAGACTTCCGGCAAACAAATGGTTGTGTACCATTCGGCATTGACCGTTTTATGTTCCTCTAAAGGCACTGTTGTCACATGTCCAGTATTGCTGAAAAGGCAGGCGACCTTTTGCTTAAAAGTGCTTCGAGTGCGAACAACTTTTGTTGGATTTGCTTCATCTTGAAACACCCATACAGTCAACTGCTGTTTACGTTCCGGCTCATACGCATAGATCCATGATTCGTCACCTGTTACAATCTTATATTCTACGTCTTTTGAGGCACCGCCATTGTTTTTCTTGAGAATTTTTGTACACCAATCGACACGAGCATCTTTTTGAGATTACGTCAAATTATGTGGGATCCAACGAGAGCAAACCTTTTTTCACGGCTAAATAATCATGCAATATTTTATATATGCTAGTGGAACTAATGCCTAGGGTTGCCTCAGTCTCACAATATGTCGCATGACGATCTTTCATTATTAGATTTTGCACAGCATCAATGTTTTCTGGCACAACTGATTTTGGACGACCTTCACGAACTTCATCATTGAGCGAACGGCGGCCACGATTAAATTAGTTATACCAGCGTTTCACAGTGGCAAAGGATGGAGCTTCGTCGCCAAATGTGGAAGTTAGTTGATCGATGCACTCTTGCCTTGTTAATCCACATCGAAAGTCGTAATAAATCATTGAACGAAAATTTTCACGAGTTAATTCTATGTTTTTGTTGACACACAATTTTCAAGTTAGTGTAAAAAAACAAATGACGCTCTATTGACGAAATGTTTGAAGTAGATTATGGTAAAAAATGTCAAACTTTCCATTGGAAACGTCAGATGGCACCTACAACATTCAGGGTTGCCAAGGCTCAAAATATAAATAGTGCCCCTCGTATAACGAGAGTTATGTTTGTGAGAATCTAGAACTCGAGTTGCATTTACTTTGACTATTTCACTGTTAGAATGCAAGTCAAATAATATATCCGGAAAATGTTATAATATAAAACTTCAATAGTTAAAAAAATAGACTTAAGTTTTAAATCTCCAGTCCGGCATTTTAACTTAGCTAACAGCCGAATAGATGGAGGTTAAAACAAACAATTGACGGGATAAAACCTTTGGTGACGATGAGAATAGCATGTCGAGGTGATAAAATGGAAATTATAAAGTTAGGATAGCAAATGGAAGCTTTAGTTGGTGCAAATTGAAAAATATTTCCATTCCAGACTGGTACTTGATATGAGAGAAACAGTTCTTAAAATATTCTTCGCTCAGCCACAGCCAGTTAACTATTCCTCTATATTGCACTTTACAACAACGTTTGCAGTCATAATTATAAGCATGGAGATGCCATAATCATTTTCAGCTGGAATTGACATCGCAGCTCTGAAATACTGTTTTTAAGGTGACCGCTATCGTTCTTTCCTTTTCAAGTCATAAGTACATACTACATGAAGAGAAATTGTCTCATTATAATCTGCAATGCTCATATAGCTATCCTTAGAACTGCACGTTCTTTACTAGTGCCTCAAGTTTATCGTGACCTACTTCACTCTGCACAAAGTGATAACTGTAGCAAGGAAACTGTGATATGGGGAGAAACAGTGCAGTGCAGAAGAAGGCACTTTCACTGCAGAGCGACTGTCCGCCGCTGAACTTAAGAAATCGAAATGTTTAGCTAAAATTTGAGCAGACTTTTAAATTCAATTAAAATCAGTACGAAATTAAGAATAGTTCTTATAGTGAGCCTTAGGTCATTTATGGAGAGCCTCTAAAAATGTACGACTTTCTACAGGTACGAAGTCGAAATCACGTAAGTAAAATACGAAAGACAGTTTCTTACATCATGTCACATTATGGTAGAGTAAAATTACCGTATAAATTTAATTGGTTAAAACTGGTACAAAATTAGTGACAGTTTACAAAGAGATCCTCCAAAACATATCATGTTAGTATCATTTAGAATATGCTCATCACCAGGCATAGGAATTTCTGAGCATTAGAGCCAGGACAAAAGCAAATAAAGTTGAAGCGTTGCTGGACTTTACGCAGGAACGTCGCAGGTAATCACCACCGCCTATTTACCCTCCCCAAACCCTTGCCGTCAATGACCCTTGGCTGCTGTTGTTTACGTTCTTTGCATTGACGTTGGTTTGAGTGTAGGATAGTTCAAAAACAGAAGGTGATATTTGGGCAATAATGTTGATATTCTTACGCATATCACCTCGAATGGAAATTGTTAGAAAATAGCAGAAATGAGGCGCTGCAGAAGTTTAAAGCGATGAAAGTGTTTGTTGCTATGTGAAGTAGATTTGAGTAATTCGTTTGTCAAGTCTGCACTCATTTTGCCTACTTTGATTGTTTTTATTTGGTCGTGGGGGTGGGGGATTTCCAAACGCCATCCCCTTCTTGTGCCACTGTTGTAGGGAAATGGAACTGTGAAACTTTGCAGACTTAAGTTCAAGCACAAATAGATGCATGTGTGTAAACAACAGAAACTGCACAAGGCTAATATGTGAGTTAAACAGTTTACACTGTTTCGCCAATAATGTAGAAATTCCCATAAAAATAATTACCTACTGCTCTACCATGTTTGTTTTAATTTCCGTACTCAGTACAAATTATTGCGTTTACACGTAATAGTTTGAATTCCGCTCTGTTTCACCACTGTGCGTACCAAACGATGACTTCGATAGCTGAAACAAGCTGGATATTAAATAACTTTTTAGCACATGCTCTCTAAAACAACCGCTTATCGGACTGTTAACACGTCGAAAAATAGTACTTTAGCGGCGTAATAAATAAAATCTAGATGGCGGTGACCAGTCATATAAACTTTAACAGGGTTTCAAACAAAACACTTGATCATAAAACAAGAAATAGTAAGCCAACATTGTTTTTTATGTTAATCATAAACTTTACCAGCATTTTTTACAAAACTAGTCATCATTTAAAAGCAAATATAAGTCAACATCGTTTTATTGCTTATCAGAAACCTTTGACAAAAATGAAAGACGTATTTCATATCTTGGAAGTGAAAATGAACTATTGCCGAGCTTTCGCTGGCAGCAGCTCCGTTCAAACTTTCTGGCTCGGATTGAAGTTTCCTCGGGAGTTTAACCCATATTTTCAGTCACAAGCTTGTTGTTTAGAAATAAGTGCTCAGATTAAGCACTGTCATCTACATTCACATCCCGTATTGTTGCGGCCAAGCGGTCAACGACGCTTTATAGGAGGTACTGGTACGGTTCATAGCTTAGAATTCAGGCGACTATGAGAATATGTCAACAAATGATTGACTACACCGTTTATATTTATACAATACCTACGTATGCAGTGCTTTTCTTTCACACTGTGACCGCCCCACAACGCTTCGTCCGCCGGCCGCCGCAGCTTTGACTCCCGCCGAAACAGTTATAAAGCCCGCGCAACGCTTCACATTCTCATAATTATAGTTACAATTATAAAGTAATAAGCACATACCTTATCGTATGAAATGTTGAAAAAATTGTCCTTCTCTATCTTTGATTCACATTCGAGAGTTCATTGAGTGAGTTTCTCGCCTGATGTTTTCTTTTAGTTCTTCCAGTGAATATTTTTAACATCGCGATCCACGAAATATATAATCAGTAAAATTCGGCAAAAGTTGAAAGTGATTTCGAAATCGTATTTATTAATCTAGTTTGGCATTTAGGTACCTCATTTTGTTGTTAAATTTATTTTATTTTGATTTGCCACGAAACTTATGAGCTTTCATTCATTTGCGAAAAGGAAATTAATAAGGAAACCTAAATGAATCAATCGCACACTTAGCCGCATAAACATAAACCAGTTGCCTTACCCGGCATTTTGCGGATGGTTTTTGAAAATCGTGAGTAGCCTACAGTTTTCACTTACCTATACTTATAGCAATTAGGTATCTAAGTGTCCAAAGTTTTGTCCAGATTGGTCAAACTAGCAAATTAGTACATAAGGGTTGTAAATATGAGCGTGGGTAAAAGATAAAGGTAGATATAGGGACCCTCCCAACCGGGACAGAGCACTACAAGTATGTCGCAACGGCTTTTTTTTTTATACTTCTAACGTGACCAATGGGAGGGAGGGATGAGGGGAAATACCCGAAGGGCGACCAGATCTGGATGACGAGGGGCACAAACATGGACGGGGTCCCTAACATTTCCATATCGAACGCATCCGACGCCGCCCGAGCCCACCCATAAGTACATTGGAACTCCCAGGGGTACACCCCTCTGGGGCGGGACTCACTCGGAGGCGCGACCTAACTGAGCAGTCCCACAATGACACCAGAGAAGAAACCTCTACAGACAGCACAGTCACCGTCCAGCCGCAACCTGCCGAACAACGTCGCCGGGTTCCTACAACCCTGAAACAGATGACAAGGAAAATTATGGATACAGAAAATGAGGGGCAGGAGAGTCGTGGCAGAACATGAACCACCACAACATTCATCTGCCGACCCGGATAAGCCACGAATACCCATGGGTCAGAGTGGGCATCGCCGGGGATCGAACCCAAGATCTCCTGAATGAGCAGGGGTAGTTTTCTTCTAGTTGTAATATATACTAAAATGTACGCCAAATCCAATAGCTAAGGTGCACAAATATAGGTTTGTTTATAAAGGATTGAAAATAATAAACTAAGGGTAGCGTTTAAAATGTTCTAGATACTATACGAATAAAAATAAAGGTTGGATAGTTTTTGGAAGCTGTAAGTTAACCTCTAATTTTTGTCAGGTCCTATGGTATAATTGTACGATATTTTGACCAAATGTGTAAAGCAGTGCAAATTTCTACCTGAGGTGTTCCCATTTTAAGCTTCCCCATTTATCCCTTTGGGCTGGAAGCCATTAAAATTGTGCCATGTTCGCAATGAAGTGTCAAAATTATTCTTGATATTCATATTCTACGAAACGGAATTTAAATTGGACGATAGAATATGAACCCCCATAAACCCCCAGTTTTAAAATGTTTAGAGAAGCAGGGCTTTTTATTGGTGAAAGAGAAATTAAATATAATTCATAATTATTTGTTATACAATCCATTTAAACACCTACTTTCATATTTCAACATTAAGATTCCCGCAATAGCTATTAATAAAATCGATTGAGCGGTATCACACACAAATACACATGCGCGCGCGCACACACACACACACACACACACACACACACATTTTCTCTTTTACAACACCTATTACTGTCTACTAATAGGTTTCCTGTTTAGTTTCCTAAAGAGTGCCAAAAATGTATGGACAACGACGGTGGCCAGTTTCAGCATTTTCCTTCATAAAGTTGGTAAGTAAAGCCTTTAAAAGTAGTTTTAAAAATGTTGCATGGTTTCATCCGCGCCTTTCTATGATAGCGGCAGGCGGCAACGAGCGCCGAGGACGCGGACAGGAAAAACTCCTCGCAGGCGGTTCGGAGTCTTTTGGCTCACTCTGTATAAAGCAATATACTTTTTGTACCA
Organism: Deroplatys truncata; assembly: GCA_030765065.1. Lineage (NCBI taxonomy): Eukaryota > Metazoa > Arthropoda > Insecta > Mantodea > Mantidae > Deroplatys > Deroplatys truncata. The sequence goes on from CM060979.1 coordinate 110,366,934, forward strand.
CCTCCCTTTATGCCTCTTATTCTTCTGCACTCACAAAACCAATTAGATAAGTTCTTTTATGTATAATGAAGGAGACCCCTCTAGTGAAGATACAGCATCTATTAGAACATTTTCTTTGTTTTTTGCATTGTTTTTTTTCTGATGATTTTTTCAATTAAAGAAGACCTAAACTTGCATAAAAATTGGAATTTTCAAGCTATGTATTAGACACACACCAGTGACAAAGAATTATTACTATCTGTTTAAATGTTCGCTTTTAATAACAGCGCCAAAAAAAATTACAACGGGCGTTTCACATCTAAAACAAAACAGCAAATTTGTTCATAGATTTTATTCAGTCATGGAAATTAGTAACTATCCTTAATTCACCTTCTGCGCTAATTTTTCACTCGTGTTTAGACTTCTATCTCACTCTCTTGTCAAATAAACTATTAATCCGCAAACCACTCACAGATTGCCCTAAGACTGATAAAATTGAGAGGACACCAGTAGCGTGACGTCAAATATTGGGATCTGTTACTGGTTTTAACTCCTGAAGTATTATTATTATTATTATTATTATTATTATTATTATTATTTTTATTATTATTACCTATTATTATTATTATTATTATTATTATTATTATATTATCATCAGTATCGTTATTGCATCGTGCTGTGAGGACTTCTCAAATTGTGTTTTCCATATCATTTGCATACCATAAGGCTTTGTTATTCGAAAACTACAGGATCAGCAGAAATGTTTGTTCAATTTTTCTCATCCAAGGAATCAAGGACAGTCTGAATACCATAAGTGTAAAATGCCTCTTATGTCGACCAGTTATCAGACTTATGAAATTGACAAAGGGTATGTCATCATCACAGTATCTTTGTATTGTGCAAATAAACGCGAACAACAAGATTGTTTCAAAAATTTTTCCACAACGCAAATACATCGATTTACCTAAGTGGGGCGAAGGATTTTCAGCTATCGAAGTGGAAGTCATGCATACTTTATGCATACAAAAACAAGTACTTCTCAACCCAGAGTTCTCGGGCTCGATTCCCGGCTGATGTGGGAAATTTGTCTATAACCAGAACCATTCCTTGACCTCCGCAAAGTCTGGAAGTATGAATCTGAGAGTGAATGTGAGTGTGTTTAATAGTAAAATTAATAAAACTAAACTTAAGAAAGCCTGCAGTTAGTGAATAATAACACAATCAGTTGTTTCTCAAGTCAAGTCAAGTCAAGACCATAGAGGTTAAAGGGGGCTGTACAAAATAAAAAGAACTTTTTAACAAATTTAAAAAGCACACAAAAAGCATAAAAAAGCGCGCTGTTTTCCGTAGCTGACACCAGTTACGCTGGCTTCTGTACAATAGTACTTTCTTTGGACCCCCCTGTGTGGGGTGGTGTCCCCGGTCTGCCTGTCCGTTTGCCGGGCTGTCTCTATCTGGAAAATTAGGAACCCTGTCATTGCTGTGCCGTCGCTTCTGGATCCGGTCGCCCGGTGTCTCCTCCCACCTCATCCTTCCTCCCGGGGACGTCCCCTCGTGGGGCGTAGGTACAATATCCGCTCTGGGTCGGTGCAGGTCAATCCTATCCTATAGTACTTTCTATATTACAGTCAACATTTTGTAAGCGAAATCAAGTAACCGAACGAGGTGGCGCCGCGGTAACGCTTGCGACTCGCATTTGGAGATCCCGGGTTCGATCCCCGATGACCGCCCACTCTGATCCATGGGTTTTTCGCGGTTTCCCCGGGTCGGCAGGTGGATGCTGGCTTGGTTTCTACTGTATCACAATTTCCTTTCCACAATTTCCCTTTCATTTCTTTTCCTTCCTATCTTTCAGGTGTTCATCTAGTTTCCTGATGTATGAGAGTGCCGGACAGATGGCGCGGATGCATGTTCAATGGAAAGAGTACTTCCCGTAGACACCAGAGAGCTGCTTGATGGTAGGTCGTTCATCACCCTCTCTAAGCAGCCCCAGTAGTGGAATTGGTATGTGAGCTTGGAAATGTTAGACTTCCGCGTGTCTCTGTGGCCTGTTGCCTCCTGTGGTTCCTTCACTTCATCCCTTCCTCCTAAGAGGTGGTAGCCGCAATGGATCTATGCAGGCCGCAGTCCCCTTCCGTTGAATACTCCAGGCTTTGTCACGTGAACACCCTCGTGAATGTGTAACCAGTCCAGCTGAACGGTAACACGCCTAGCAAAACCTTCCTTCGATGCCTGCCATATATTTCTCAGACTGACTCTCCACTGTACAGTGGCAATTATAAAGAAAAAGATAAACGCAGTCTTTTGCGTTTTAAGGTTTCTTTATTGAAAATTAGGAACAATAAAAGGGATTTTGTTTTACACTGCTATCGCTCTTAACAACGGCAACGTGTATGCCAAGGTCCTCTAAAGAAAGGCTTGGAGCACCTTTTAGCAAACTGCACTCTGGTGTGTTTAAGCTGTTAGGGAAGTGAGGTTCCAAGAGTCAGAAACCAGCCAGCTATGTGCCAGTCAACATGGCTGCTTCAATAAATCAGCTCTTTATCGTCGCTAGTCTTGTCTTATCTCGACAGACAACGGGATTTATTCCACTATTTAAAGACATCTTATCGCTTGTTGTTCAAAGACGGTGCAGTTAGAAAGAGAATTCTTGTTTGTCACAGCTTGAAGAAGGCAGATATAACTATACTTATTCCGAGTCTGATAAAGATAAACTTTCAGAAGCATGATGAAGTCTTAAAAAAGGGCTGCATGTAAACCGTGATATGGAGCTGTTCTGAAAACGCTACCTTGTATTCTCCTAGGAATTCCAACTCTTGCAACACTAATATGCATCTGCAGCAAAACAAGACCGTAAATGTACAGTTAGCGTTATATTTCAGGTGCGTTTGCAACATCATGTATCTTGCGATCTCGTATTTAGTAGACATTTTAGGAGAGAATCCTAAAAATCGTACGGTTTTGAAAGGTTCTACATATAAAGTGTTCTTACATTTCTATGAGTTTCAAACAAGTTATATCTAGGTATGAATATTTGCTTAGCTTTGCTAACATTCCTTTTTGAACACCTTCACTTGTTCTATAACAATTTAAAGAATGGTAACAGGCGAATAATATCGTTTCATTAAGAACGCTCCCTTTTAAGTATTTTACAATTTGAGAGGCATAAAGAACATAGTTCTCAGTCTCTTCTTTAATTCCTATAGGCTGATATAATGCCGCACTACATTTATGCTATTAAAGGAGCAGCGTGCGATAAAATTAACTTTGATTTAATCGAACAGATTTTTCAATCTAAGCAAAATGCACGCCAACATTTACCGTAAGTCGTCGAGTAATATCACTCCGGGTAAATACCCCTGACGTCATAGCCACTGAAATTGTAAATGCACTGTCCCTGCGCTGTATTAAATGTGAATAGAAATTCGATCTTGGTTGTAATTGCACGAAATGTATTTTGATTTGCAGTTAAAATCGTAAAATGCTGTACTTTATACTTATTTCTACAGAGCAACCACAGTTTAAGTTATAATAGACCAAAAAAGACCCGGTAGCCGTGGCCGTTGGCGCGTTTGACGACATTCCATCGTGAAAGGAACGCGGATTCGAATCCCGCTTCGGGCATGGATGTTTGGTTTTGAAGGTTGTGTTTCTGTCGTGTCTACAAGATTGCACAACGAACCTGAGATTTACTGAAGAAACAGAGCAAGGTATTAACTACATTGAATGAATATAGAGCTTCAAAATGTACACTATGAAAAAGAACAGAACGCAGTAAGCGACCTTTTAATGGGCGCTAGTAGTGTCAGTAAATAAATTTAGAAAGAAAGAAAGAAAGAACGAAAGAAAGAAAGAAAAGAAAACGTAAAACAGATGACAGTAGTACTGCATGTAGCCCTTTATAGTATTTGACAAAACTTCAGAAGAAACATATTATTTGCGATAGTTAAATACCTACTTGATAAAATTGAATCCGTCAGATTATATTTTTACTTTCTCTGTCGCTTAGACAGCCAAGGTAGAGCAAAAACAAAATTTGGCCAGAAATGCATGCACGTTTTAAGGTCTCGTGCAAAAAGAAGCATTCTTTAAAAAAAAAGTGTTGTGCGTGCGTATGTATGTGTCTTCAATATATTTGTCCATCTGTCTGTCTCTGCCTGCTTGCCTGCGTATAGGTACCTGCCTGGCGCAGCATAACCCGCAAATGAAAAGCTGGATAAGTGCTACATTTCGATTTAAATCCGGCTATATTTTAAGAATTTTTCATGAATTTCTCCCTCAGTAAATAGATAAATCACAGTGGATTTTGGAAACAAGTGAGACTGAGGGTAGAAGACATAGAGAAACGAGTTATGGGCTAGTTTTGAGGATAACATTTCTTGACTTTGTATAAAACAGTTAAAATAAATCGGAGAGGGAGAAGCATAGAGACATATGTGATCGTTCTGAAAGAATAGGTCTTGCTTGGATGCGCTAGGAGTATTATTTTTACAAACAATAGAAAATAATTCTCGGTGAAGATGTACTATGTGCAAAAGAGTTGGGTAGTATTTTCCGTTGTCAAATAACATGTGAAAATGTGATGGAGAGATGATATATGGAACAACAAATGAGATAATTTAAACAAGGGAATAGTAGCAGCTAAACTGCTGGCGAGTGCAAGGGCAGAAACAGTTAAAATGATGGGGAACGTTTTATGAAACGTAAGAGAAGTGGACAAGGAACCTAAGAAAGGGACAACTGAATGGTTACAGCCTGGAAGGTGAAGAGATGATATAGTAGTTTTATCCCATACATACCTACAACCTAGGAGTTAAAGTATAGGAGAGCTAGTTTATAGACGCACTAGATTTAAAACAATTTAAATATATGTTAAGTGTATTTCTAATATTATATCAATGAAAGAGGGAAATAAATCTAAATCTTCTTCTTCAACGGATTACCTACCTGTTTGTAGGCCTTACTCCCCCGAGGACTTACAAGCCAATACCTTCGGCCAGTAGTCTGTCGAGGAGCAAGCAAAGTTTTATTTATGGACGCTCTTTAACTACTATGGTCCTTAGCGTCTCATTCTATATTGGGCTGAAAGATCGGTAATTTTGCTCAGAGACTTCTTTATCAGGTTTGAGGTTCTTTTACGTGCCGTAAATCTACGACACGGGACCACCGGCTTTATTTCCCTTCCGAAGGAAGCCATGCTAAGGATTTTTACGCCCGAAAAAATCCATCCAGGATGAGAGAGCAGCCCAATGTCTGGTATGGCGGTGAAGAATAAGGAAATGAAATGTAGTGATGATAGGAAAATTCACGGATCAAACTAACCAACCCAGCGTTTGTTTTGCGATCGAGGAAAACCGCGAAAAAAAACCTTCGGTCAGGTTGGTCGATACTGGCGGCTTGAACCTGGTACCTTCCGAATGCGAGTCGTACACGTTACTGCGTCACTACCTCGCTTAGTTCACTCTAAAATTTAAATAGATAACTCACCAAAGATAAATCCTTGTTATTTTTTAAGCTTGCAACATAATTCCATACAGCAGTGGCGGCTGCTGTATAAGAGCACAAGAGCACGTGAACATCCTAATGTTTTACACCTTACGGATTTATTGCTTAATTTTCTTTGAATGCTATTACACATAACATCTATGGCATTTAAATCCACCGCGCTTCTCCTCTAAACTAGATCAGATATGGCAACAGAGCCACGAGCAAAACCTGATTTGTGCACGTTTTTAGGGGCTTTTGCGCTTTCGCAACTGGTATGACGTAATTCCCTTATATGTGAAATACATGAGGGTCGTGCATGCTTGAAGACGTGCACTAGCCCTTAGCATGCAACTGTCAGCAACAAGTTTACGTCAGTGCCACTAGGTGGTAGTACACTACTGCACAAGTACCATTCACGTGAGAGTGCAAGGGTGAAAAGTTGGGAACCCCCGCTTTTCAGTTTGGCATAAATCCCCCTAGATGGTAGCATACTGAACAGTTATGCCAATTCACTCACTGTACAGCGAAATGTAGATCTGATGTAAATATACGTTATAATTATACGGATAGAAAATCTTATTTTCTTTATAAATTATAGATTTCTGGCTGAGTTATGTATATTACTTCAATCATAAAGTGATAAAGACATTTGTGCGATTGAAAAACAGATACATGGATTTTCTTTATAAATACAGAGTGTCAGCCATGATGATAAATAGACACATTTTCCCATTTATATAACGTTTAACGTGTACCTACAGTGCAGCGTAACGAGTATTTATATTGGTTAACTTTTGTGTGGACAATGTGGAGGGACAGGACATTTTATAAGATGAAATTATGCATTTTTTCTGCTTCAGAAAATGCGACTTGGTGGGTGCTAATAAACTAGTAATATTAATATTTGGCTGACGAAAGAATGCAAATGGAGAGTACTGAAAACGGTACCGCGAAAAGTTAACACGTTACTTCGTTGTTGCTCTAAACTGAATTATGTACGAAACAATAAAAATCCACAAAATAACCCTTTCATTTGTCAGACAAGTTATACATTATTATTATTATTATTATTATTATTATTATTATTATTATTATTATTATTATTATTATTATTATTATTATTGAGAGCGGCTGCACTTGTATAAATTTGTTCATAATTATAACCATTATGCAGTATATGCTATTTCACATTTTCAGGGCTGTCTGAATCTAACATTTTGTGAACACTCAACATGTAAACTCCACGAACCGCCACTGGCATACAGTATTATCAATACTTAGTTCTTATTCTCTTAGTTCCTATTATACGTGAAACAATAAAAATAGTGACTCAAGTTTGTCATAGGATCTACCTAGATGTGTAACATAAACTAAAATTAGCAGTTTTTATTCACATCATTATTACATATCTCGATATAGTATGGCAGGAAATTTATAAGCATGTTATTGATAAGTTCTGATATGTACCTACAAAATGCTCGTAGGGTGAATATTTAAAAGGTTCTAAATCAACTTTTTGTTAGGGTAAATGAGGTAAATATGGACGGGCACCTTAAGACGTTTAGTTGCGTATAACTGAAAGAGAAAATAGTTATTCCAACTTGGACATTTGAACAATTTAATCAGACATATCTCTAGGCATATAAGACATAATCATTAAGATTTTCTTTTATTTGGGTGCCATAAGCATTTTATTAGAGCCGTGCAAATGCCCGTATTACCCACAAAGTAAGGGTAATATGAACACAAGGTATTGGTTATATGGGCACTTTGTTTTCCTTCGAAAAAAAAGTGTATATGGCATAAACATGCCACACGTATTGAAGCAAGCAAGGACAATAACTCTCACATTTTTCTTTTACTCTTTAATTACATTGCAGAAGTTCCGGCTTGAGCGTTTAGTGAAAAGTGGAGCGATCTAATTTTTCAGGGGATTTGACGGAATCGTTTCATTCCATTACTGAAGCTCTCCAGGCCTGTCAGTAGATGGAACATTAAAACATGCCTTCGCAGGCGCATGTTGTGCACATTGTAAGCTTTCTCTGAAGCAGCCGGCCCTCGTAGCCATAAATTCAGGTGCACTGTGTATCGAGACGTGGGTCGTGCCCTGTTGAGCTAATGTGCCTCAGTTTGTTCCTAAGATGACGCAGCAGCTGTTTGGTTTTGCGTTGCAGGGACGAGTGTAGTAGCTTACGCCATGGTCTCATGGGCAAAAGAAAGGAACGGAGTGTTTACTTTCCGCTCCTTCTCCTCTACTGACCATGACTAAACATTGTTTACCGAGAACTGAAGGGTGCAGTAGACTGGACTTCCTAATAAGAAATGGAACAATTAGAGAAGAATGAATATGTATAAATTATATGATAAAACTGAAGAAAGTAAACATCACTGGAAAGAGCAGATTAATCGCATGATTAAAAAAAGGACAGCGCTTTTAATAAACAATTATAAACCTTTAGGAAAAAGGTGAAATGGACGTCCCAGAAAGTATGGGAGCAACGTGAAGAATGCAAGAACGGAACAGGCGGAATGCCTAATTCTTGAAGTGAAGAAGATGAAGACAAAACTCCTAGAGTCAGTAAACAGGAAATTTATTTCATCGGGTACCAAGTTTCGCTGCCTGGTATTGAAAGATGGTACGTTCATGCCTGTCTGTCGTCGAGCGAGCATAGGTAATATCCCAGATGGGGTTTAGTTCTTTGATCAACTTTCTTCCGGAGTTTTCTCTTGCCTTAAAAAAATGCATAGACCTGCTAGATGGTTTATGTCGTCATTATCGTTAAAACAACTGGCAGACAGAAATAGATGTGAAGACACTAATTAATGCAAAGGGTTAATTGAAGATGCTAAGTTGGTGACCATAGGCAGCAATGTGTGTTTGAAACTAACATTTGTAAAACTATTACAAGCATAGGACTTCTGCTTATGTTATTGTTCACATAGTGCTCGGCTATTCCAGCAAACCCGATCCTTAGATCTAAAACATATTCATTCTCTTTCAACGTGAAGAACTTTCGCGCTCAAAGGGAATGAGAAAATTTTAAGTTTTTGGTTGTTAAAGCAAACTACGGCAATATGGCTATATTAAATGCTAGCTTTTCTTTTTATAATGCCCTGGCACTCAATACCTGAACCGTAACAATGATAGATATTCGATACAATTTCTCTGAGTGGAAAAATCTGGGTGTTACAATCACATGATTTCTCCATCCGCTATCTATTATTTATTTTCATAGCTATTCTACAGATCTACACCAATATCATAAATTATGTGTGGTGCTTGCGCAGGCGTGCGTGCTTGTGTGTGGGAGTATAGGGTGATCTCAAAACCACACAACGGTTTTAAAAATTCTTTCGCATTGAAAAGCCCTATTCTGTGTTGTTGCTCCATAGAAAATGCGTGTAAAACTAAAACATCGGTTGTGAATATTTCATTCAAGCGATATATATCGAATCCTGCTTATAATGACATAATGCATATGTGGCGCATTCTTTAAATGGCCTTCATTCGTGTACTGCAAACATGCAGGATTTAAGTTCAAATTCCACAGTAACCTTTATTCTAATTCTACATATTATTTAATGGAGTTTCTATATGCCAAAAACTCTAATCGCCCTTATGCAAGAAAGTTTTGTTGTACCTCCTTTACATGTTGTAATCAACTTCGTTGCTATCCTAAATAATTAAGAAATGTGTGTCGAGAACAATCTCAAAAATTACTCAATGAATATTTATAATAAATAACTATGAAAATTATTTTTTCAGACAATACATCATTTTGAAAATGTTTAATTTGAAGGTCTGGGGGTGGGAAATATGCATATTTACCACGGTTGCCCTTATTCCGTTTAATGTTATACCAGCAGTCTCTGTATTGTGTGATAATTATGGAGCCTTTAAGCTACAGCACCAATGGGTTTAAATTTTAATATGCTGAAATTATTAAAAATTACTCAACCATTCCAATAATTCTTTCACGGCTAAGATATTTACTGGTGTATAACACCTGAAACACTACCGGGGGGAGGGAAGAAAATTGCAGTACATATTACCTATACACACATTTCCGTGAATATCAGAGCATTTTTGGTCCTATAGAATGAATATTACGGGGACTTTACGGAGTTACAGCTATAAGGGGGAAAGAGGAGAATTCACCATACCAATGTCCGGTAGAAAAAGTAGGTACCTACACGAGGAATACGGGAAGTATATGAAATTATTAAAATTGTCATTCGAGGCTTGAAAGGTCATCCCAGCAATGCTGCGTAAGAAGTCCAGTTATCCACAGTTTGTTTTTCTGTTTGCTTCTTTGTTGGCCATAGTAAACTTTGGGCGAACAATTTTCATACATGTCTATTCAGCTACAGCTGCACAGGAACATACAGGAGGCTAGGACGGTAACCAAATGTTTAAAAAGCAGGTCACTGTGCTGACCTTGATATTACGAGTACATAACTCTTTGCATGACCTCACGAGAAAAAAAAACCGGCCATAAGATTTCAGAAGGATACTGCTTAAAATATAGGACGATTCAAACTAAAAGCCGGAAATATATCGTAATAATTACATATGTTAGCAAGTTGTGCATTTTTGTATTACATTTCTGTCCATCTCTTATAGTGTGCCAGCTGTATAAAGTTCTTTGAAATTCAATAAGAAGGACTTTACAGGCTACTCGAAGAAAATTCGAGATTTATATTTTTATTTGTCATGCTAGTACCTACCTATTTCAAACATTATTTAATTATCCTTGGAGCCATTTTTGATCAAATAAAAAACGACGAAGCTTTTGCAAGTGAAGGATAAGTTGGTTGAAAATGTTTGGGTTGCATCCTTGAAAGATACAAACTTAAATACGAAATTTGGTATTCATTCGATTTCCGGTGTTGAGATACAGCTGTTCACACACATACACGCGCGCGCACACACACATACATGATTCCGAAAATGACATCTTTTGGATTTAGAAACCTCGAAACGCGTATTTTCAGTGAAACTGCGATATCTAATTTTTAGTGGAGTAAAAATACTTCTTCTAACTACGATAAGTTAGTGGCAGAGAAAATAAAAAGGTTATAACTAGGCAAATATATACACTCATACTACCTCATAATAGGTCACTGTTTCCAAAGGGGGGTTGTCTAAACGTACCATTGTTTCGATTACTAAACCTAGAAGTGTAATTTTTTGCAAGCCTCCTTTACGGTTTGGCAGGAATGCAATTTTTGCCATTAATTTAGTTTTCAAAGTTTCAGTTCATTTATTACTTTCTCAACTACGTATAGTAAGTAGGGGAAGTATTGTATTCCACCCAAAAATTCGATACCGAGATTTCACCGGAAATACATGTTTTGAGACCCCCTGAATCCAAAAAAAAACATTTTTGGAAACACGTCCGTGTGTGTGTCTGTGTGTCTGTGTGTGTGTGTGTGTGTGTGTGTGTGTGTGTGTGTGTGTGTGTGTGTCTGTCTGTGAACAGCATAACTCAGAAACGAACAGTCGGATAAACACCAAACTTGGTATTTAGGTTCAGTATCTTCGAAGGATGTGACACGAAGGTTTTCAAGAAAATCCCCCCACCCCAGATTACCCTTTACATGGAAGATTTTTCGAAAATTTTAATTTTCTCAAAAATGGCTCTAACGGTTTTGATTAAAATATCATATGTTTAAGATATTTTCATGACAAACAAAATGTATATCTTGAATTTCCTGGGAATGTCTCCAAAAGTATTCTTCATTGTGAACGACTTTTGCATAACTGGTAAACCATAAGAGATAGACAAAATTTTACTACACAAACAATGTAGATCGCGTTAAAATACACAATTTATGTTATATACATTTTTTTGTTGAGTGAACCATTTTCGAGATATTACTTGTTATTCCCTTAAATTTTTCAATCCTTATTTTCTCAAATGGGAATTTGTTATTCTTTTTTTTTTGTCTTGGAGATGCAAAGAGTATTAATCTGTGGGAAAGGGAATGGTGCTGCACCTAGCAACCAGCTATTAAGAGATATGTATGTGCTTAAAGGCTACTGTATTTCCAAATTGCCCTTGTAAATATATATTCCCCTTACATCTACAAGAAAATTAGCAATAAGATAGACTCTGCAAATGTTTATCTCGATTAACATGAAGTAGATGGAGAATGAGCGTTTGTATAAATAGTTTGTACAAGAGTAGAGAAAGTCATGTGAGTGTAACACATCAGATGTTTTTATAGACATTGATTCAGTTCTTTATTGTATATTCTTTATGCCTATTATATTAAAATATTGAATGAGGCAGAAACATTGAATTATTTAATACATTATTACCACTTTTTAATTTCTAATAATTACATTTCTTAAAGCTGCGTTTCAAATTAATTGAGGGACTTTTCAGTAGAAAATAATATTCATGGGTTTATGAACAAACACAAAGAAAATTCATGCTTGAGACTTAATATATGTTGAAGCCGAAGCCTTTTCGTACTGCAAAATGTAAGAAAATTGTATCTGAGAAAATGACCTCTAAAATTGGAAGCAGCATACCAATATACTAATAAACTGTTGGTATTTAAAATGGTTGCTTGATGAAGCGTTAAGTTGGTGGAACAGATTCATGTTTTTAATACACCAAGAGAGAAAAAAAGCCCAGAACACAAAAGTGAAAATTTCATTATTTTTTTGTTATTTTTGGGATATCCGTACCCCTTTACTTATAACTTCAGGTAAATTTTATGATAGATAAAATAGTATTTACTGCATCATTTTTGTGATGCCAAATTTATATTTAAGACTTTATATGTAGTTGTTCTTAGCATTTTCGTTTATTTCATTTTTAGGATTTGCTCATATTGAATATAGCTATGTTTCAATTTTATGTTATGCCCAGCTCGTGGCTATGGAATGACACTGCATATTATTCAATGTCTACGTTCACCAGAAACTGAGTAATTACTTATGCTTTAAATTTGATAAAGTCCAGTTCAACTTCTTATTTCAAAGACGACGGCATGTAAAGCCCAAACTTCTCTTTATTGTAAGTATTCCTTAAACACAGGTAGCAAACTACTGGTAATAGCTGGAACTTGATAACACGTAAATTACGGTTGCAGAAAATATATTCCTCAACCGGGGAATAAGAAGACTCCGAAGTAAGAAGAGATGCTACAACCTCTTTGCTTGCGCCATTTTCTACGCTCTTTTGTATTCATAAAGGCTGCCGCTTCCTTCAAGGGCTTCCAGCTTGGGTTTCAGACCACCCCTACGCGATAAAGCTTCTTCCTGCTTACTTCCTGCGCGGTCTTCCGTAACGTCTGCAGGCGCGGTGCAGAAACCACCAACGCAGGAGAGGGGAGGAGGAAGGTATCCAATCTTTAATGCTAATGGTTCAACACTGGCCTGTTTTAAAACAAATCAATGCCCCAACATTATCCCTTTCACTGTTAACGACAGGCATTCCGTGGGAGCGCTGTCTTCTTTCGTGGGAGGCCTGGTTTCTTCCCTAATGACTACCTACATGTGTGTGCTATATTGTACCTATTGATCTCTGCTTATAGCTTTAGCCAATTTTGTTTTTACTTTTGCTTTGGAAACGGATACGATTTTGTATTTCGATGTTTACGCAACAAACTACGAGGGTCTAAATGTGTTTTATACAGACAATGCTCATTATCAGGGCGGATTCTGATGACATGTATCATCTTTTAATTGTTACATCATAGGCATTGCTTGTGTGTACATAAATTCTTAACATGGGTCACAGATTATGAAAATGCATACTTATTAGGTCATTTTATGCCATTTTCTATTTTAGGGAACCTTTTCTATTTTATTTTATCAATTTCTTGCGCTTTGTGTCTTTATTTAGTCATCTTCTTACATTTACAGTGAGTATATAAACCGCTTGGATTACTGAAATATTACGTAAGGATAGCTTTTCAAATATCAGAAATTTCGCTAATCATCTGAGACATGAGAGTAACTTTATACTTCGTCTACTCGCTTTCTTGGAAAGAATCACTACTTAGTGGTTAGACTGTGGGTGGAGGTGTGGCTATTCTCAGGGTAGTAGTTATGAATTTATGTCCTCAACTAGGGATAGGTAAGTTTTCCCTTTTTTGCGTTAATGAGTGCTTACTTTCAGATTATGTTGTCCTTTTCCTTATGTATGTCATAGACTGTGAAATCCTCTTCATTCGCTGTTCTGAGATCTCAAAAGAGTTAATGCTACAGTTCTGTAAGGCCTGCTTGATATACAACTTCCTTGATTTCCTTTTCAAAATTTTCAAACGAGAACATGGAACAAACATCATTATTTTAAATTCATTTTCTAAATTATCTCACCATTATTCTAATACATACTTTTTATACCTGATAACAGTTATGCCCATGCATAAATTGATTTATAGCTTTTTGTACACGAATCTTAATAAATTAACAATTCACAGTATTAGATAATGTTTTGTAATTGTTAACTATGTTTCTTTTTTAATTCTGGAGTCATTTTATATGACATTTTTTCAAACATTTTTAGGTCATCAAAATCGGGCCCAGCTCTATAGGTGTATCTTGTTTATAACCTGACACGTGTGTTCAGCTTTTTTCCTAGCGGCCATTCTAAAATCCTGTTTATGGGCGAATTGGTTATTAAATAACCGATAACGCACGCGCGCGCGCGCACACACACACACACACACACACACACACACACAAGCACACTCACAATGCCAGAGATGCCAGAGCTGGTAGATGAATGCAAGGCGATACAAGCAAGGCATAGCTACACCGCGTATCCCCGCGGACAGTTACAGAATTAAATAAAAGATTTTGTATTTTATGGAAAATAATTTAAAATTAAAACATTAAAGTACAATGCACTTGTTAGTTAAAAGTGCGTTTCTAAGTGTGAAACTTCATGTGTTTATAGATGTGGTGTACTATACAGTTCTGCGAAACACCGGGCTCTTAAGGACCTTATGGACCACGGACATCAAACCTGGAAGAAGAAAAATGTCTTTCACTGACGGCGGCCTTGAAACCATCAATTGTTATCAGAAACATAATAAATCTTCAATTACATCCAGTCTATTAAATCATTTTGTATATATGAATTTGAATACATGAGCAGGAATATATGAACGTATAAGCTGTACTTAGCTTATGAGTTTCGTGGAGTTCAGTAGCCTAAATTTATGTTTTGTCACACCAAAAATAATCCCGGATGTTGATATTCATCAAAATCAGAGGAAGATTAGATTACATGAGTATGATAGATCCCTCTCCCAGTTTTAAGCAATTTTAACACCTGCTTTTACCCCTTAAAGACAGAATTCCATTACATCTCCATATCCACTGTAAAAGACAAAAAATAACCTTGATATTAATACTGTTTATGAAATTGAGGCTAAATTGGGCGATGTGTATACGAAAAACCGCAACCTTCAATTTTAAGATTTTGAAAATGTGCTGTAGCCCGTGTTCAACAGGAAGTGTCGTTTGATGGTGAAAGAATTATCAAAGGGGGTTGGGTGGTTTCGTTATTACCCTGGACATTGACGCGCACACTCACATGCAGAATCTCTTTGCAATATTAGTGTAGACAATGATTCTGCCAACTGAAAATTAAATAAGGAATCACATACATTAATTGTCATTTATTTTGAAAGCATCAAATTTGCTTAAGCTTGAGTTGCAAACTTTTGTCTCTATGACTCGACGTTTAAACGGCATTTCAAACAGTAGTTATTGCATTCTGGCTCCACTTCGTTCACACTAACAGTGGCGATCGCCTCTTAAAAAACTTTTAACAGCCACTAATTTCTTCGTGCTCTCTTCATAACGGCAGCGTTTTCAGCTTCTGTATTAATGTAGGTATAATGCAATGCAAGATCTTCCAAGATCTACTATAAGACTGGTCATAAAAGCACAGAGCTGCATTTTAAAATATGGTGCACAAGATCATTATGAGATCTTCTGAATACCATTTGAAGCTATCAAGCTCTCTACTTGAATTTTTTCGAATTTCCCTAATTACTTGACATAGAAATGTAACTTAAGTCCTCTATTATTAAAATTAGGGTTACTTCTAAAGCAAGAATCAATGTCTTGGAAAAACGAGGGTCAATTATTTCATTTATAAGGAATATAAATTGCATAGGCCCCCAAAGTTGTCCTTTAAATTCAGCCAAACTTCTCCGCACTATAACGTATAGCAATAGATTTCTACAATGTTGCTAGCCAGCTAGCTGGTGCGTAATGGCGCTAGCAAACTGCTGATATTAAACGGGCATGTTTAACAAAATTAATATAATGACGGCGAAGGAAAATGTAACAGAAAACTGCGAGGAACGCTATATACAGGTTCCTCCTGACCTGCCAGTCACTGTAGGTGGTTGAAGTTAAATATATTTGTATTATGCCATGCCTATGGCACTATGGTCTTGAGGTAATTTTCACCTCTGAGCTCCTCTCAGAAATGAGACAAAATTGAGATTTAATTCAGTAATGACTCTACCAGTATGGAAGCGAGGTATGGATTCGTAAAACAAAAGATAAAAGCAAAATCCAAGCAGTAAAAATGAGATTCTTACGTGCAGCGAAGGGATGTTCAAGAGAAGAACATGTTCGCAACGAAGAAATAAGAGAAGAACTAAGAGTTAAACTATTTCGTCAGCTAATACAAGACTATAGGCAAAAATCTGATGTGTTACACTCACATGACTTTCTCTACTCTAGTACAAACTATTTTTACAAACGCTTATTCTCCATCTACTTCATGTTAATCGAGATAAATATTTGCAGACTCTATCTTATTGCTAATTTTCTTGTAGATGTAAGGGGAATATATATTTACAAGGGCAATATAGAAATACAGTAGCCTTTAAGCACATACATATCTCTTAATAGCTGGTTGCTAGGTGCAGCACCATTCCCTTTGCCACAGATTAATACTCTTTGCATATCAAAGACAAAAAAATGAATAACGAATTCCCTTTTAAGAAAATAAGTATTGAAAAATTTAAGAGAATAACAAGCAATATCTCGAAAATGGTTCACTCAACAAAAAAAATGTATATGACATAAATTGTGTATTTTAACGCGATCTACATTTTTTGTGTAGTAAAAGGTTTTCTCTCTTATGGTTTACCGGTTATGCAAAAGTCGTTCACAATGAAGAACACTTTTGGACACATTCCCAGAAAATTCAAGATATACGTTTTATTTGTCATAAAAATATCTTAAACATATGATATTTTAATCAAAATCGTTAGAGCCGTTTTTGAGAAAATCAAAATTTTCGAAAAATCTTCCATGTAAAGGGTATCCTGGGGTGGGGGGATTTTCTTGAAAACCTTCGTGTCGCATCCCTGGAAGATACTGAACCTAAATACCAAGTTTGGTGTTTATCCGACTGTTCGTTTCTGAGTTATCTGTTCACAGACAGACAGACAGACACACAGACAGACAGACAGACACACAGACAGACAGACAGACAGACACACAGACAGACAGACACACAGACAGACAGACACACAAACACACACACACTGACATGTTTCCAAAAATTCTTTTTTTGGATTTAGGGGATCTCAAAACATGTATTTCCGGTGAAATCTCGGTATCGAATTTTTGAGTGGAATACAATACTTCTACTTACTATACGTAGTAGAGAAAGTAAAAATGAATAACGAATTTGAGAAAAGTGTAAGTATTGGAAAATTTAAGGGAATAACAAGTAATATCTCGAAAATGGTTCACTCAACAAAAAAATGTATATAACATAAATTGTGTATTTCAACACGATCTACATTTTTTGTGTAGTAACATTTTATCTATCTATTGTGGTTTACCAGTTATGCAAAAGTCGTTCACAATGAAGAATACTTTTGGAGACATTCCTAGAAAATTCGAGATATACATTTCATTTGTCATCAAAATGTCTCAAGCATATGATATTTTAATCAAAATCGTTAGAGCCATTTTTGAGAAAATTAAAATTTTCGAAAAATGTTCCATGTAATGGGTAATCTAGGGTGGGGGGATTTTCTTGAAAACCTTCGTGTCATATCTCTGGAAGATACTAAACCTAAATACCAAGTTTGGTGCTTATCCGACTGTTCGCTTCTGAGTTATGCTGTTCCGACACACAGACACACACACGGACATGTTTCCAAAAATACTTTTTACTTTCTCTGCTACGTATAGTAAGTAGGGGAAGTATTGCATTCCACCCAAAAATTCGATACCGAGATTTCACCGGAAATACATGTTTTGAGACCTCCTGAATCCAAAAAAAGCATTTTTGGAAACATGTCCGTGTGTGTGTCTGTGTGTGTGTGTGTGTGTCTGTGTGTGTGTGTCTGTGTGTCTGTGTGTGTGTGTCTGTGAACAGCATAACTCAAAAACGAACAGTCGGATAAGCACCAAACTTGGTATTTAGGTTCAGTATCTTCCAGAGATGCGACACGAAGGTTTTCAAGAAAATCCCCCCACCCCAGACTATCCTTTACATGGAAGATTTTTCGAAAATTTTAATTTTCTCAAAAATGGCTCTAACGATTTCGATTAAAATATCATATGTTTAAGATAATGTCATGTGAAATGAAATGTATATCTCGAATTTTCTGGGAATGTCTCCAAAAGTATTCTTCACTGTGAACGACTTTTGCATAACTGTTAAACCATAAGAGATAGACAAAATGTTACTACACAAAAAATGTAGATCGCGTTAAAATACACAACTTATGTCATATACATTTCTTTTGTAGAGTGAACCGTTTTCGAGATATTGCTTGTTATTTCCTTAAATTTTCCAATACTTATACTTTTTCTCAAATTCGTTATTCATTTTTTTTGTCCTGGACATGCAAAGAGAATGGAATGCGCCACATAGCAACCAGCGTTAAAATATTTGACTATCGCTTAAAAGCTACCATATTCCCCTTGCATCTACATGAATATTACCAATAAGATTGACATCTCGATATCTCGATTAACATGAAGCATATGGAGAATAAGCGTTTGTAAAATCAGATTGTACAAGAGTAGAGAAAGTCATGTGAGTGTAACACATCAGATTTTTTGGAGGGGATTCAGGAGGCCTCAACACATGTATTTCCGGTGAAATCTCGGTATTGAATTTTTGAGTGGAATGCAATACTTCCCCTACTTACTATACGTAGTAGAGAAAGTAAAAAGGAGGTGAAGAATTACTTTAAAGTTTGCATTGTTTTCCTGATACAAAGTGCTTATTTTATAACTAAATATGCGCATAAATGAGCATTCCAAAATGTTTAGCTGTGATTGAAGTAATGATAAAGCGTATCTCAACGAACTTAAAATATGTAGCTTTTGCTCATTTTTCTCAGAAACTACTGACTGCGTTTTAACGAAATGTATACGCTTATTAAACGATCTTTACCAGGGACTGCTGATCTTCACTGAAATGTTTATCTTTATTCTGGAACAATGCATTATTATTATTATTATTATTATTGTTTTGTTTGCAAATACGTTTCTTTTACTTAACTAATGTGTCGTCACACAGAGCCTGAGTCATCGTGATTAAGGATCCACGCTTTCGGTATACCCAGTTTTAATACCTCTTCCAATTCCAGTAATTTTTGAGGAAACGGAACAAATGTTTTAAAATATGCATATCTGAGAATAAATATGCATATATTTCGCTGTATGCATTAAGATAACTAATACCTATTTTACTTGGATGGGATAACCAAGTGTGTTGCATAGTCTGGGTCTTCTGCACCTTTTGAGACCAGCATGCATTATTTTTGCTTCCTTATTGCAGATCATTTGCAGAACATGAATTATTTATGACATTGTGATTCCTAAGTAACAGGTTTTTCGGCAAAGGCACCACCCTGAAGTCAATTTCCTTTGCAATTGGGTTTTCTGAAAATTCTCTTTTATCTCGCCATTATAAAAACACGTATAAACCCAGCATAAGTGAGAGCATGTCTTCACTTTGCAGGAAACCTCTCTTTCACAGACCGCAAAGCACAAGGTACTTTTGTGTACAAATGGAGAGACACATGGAGATTTTAGATTAGGCGTAACGAAAAGGTGAATTGCGAATGCACTTTGGCTATTATGTGGCTTTACTGGCCGACAGTTGGACTCGTTTGCACAGAGGTATCATGTAGGTTGCATAAATCGCGATAATCAGTATAACAGAGTGCCTACATTATATTAAAGGAGGACTAAACTAAATTTTTAAAGAGTTATAACAATAATGTGCAAACAATTCCGTGCATATTGTTGAAAACCGCGTCGTTCCACTACGACCTCTCGTTTTCATTCTACAGTGTGAGCCAAAAGACTCCGAAACGGCTGCGCGGTGTTTTTCCTGTCCGCGTCCTCGGCGCTCGTTGCCGTCTGCCGCTATCATAAAAAGGCACGGATGAAGCCATACAACATTTTTAAAATTACTTTTAAAGGCTATGCCTACCAACTTTACGAAAGGAGATGCTGAAACTGGCCACCGTCGTTGTCCATACATTTTTGGCACCTCTTTAGGAAACTATCCATCACTCGCCGTAGTTCACGCTGAGAAATTTCCTGACGGCTATTTTGTTTTAATTCTTCCAGGGTGTGTGGGTTTGTCTTGTACACGTTATGTTTTAAGTTAGCACGGAGGGTTATTTTATGAAGAATATTACAGGCTGCGCGGTGTTTTTCCCCTGGGCGTGTGGAAATATGATAAAATCATGATAACACACTGCTTTTATAAACGAAGTCACGCTGTTGTAGTTTTGCTCTGCAGTAAGAAGTGCAGTTTTGAGTTGGCGGTGATGTGATACAGTTCAGTTATTATGAGTTATTTATTATTTTGTCCTGTACTTAATCACAAAGTATATTATGGCTCGTTATATGTTTTTTACTGCACAGCGTGTATTTATTTATGATTCTTATGCGTTAACTCGGTCAGCTCGCCAAGTGAAAGTTGGATTTGCAGAAAGATTTCCAGGTGTAAAAGTTCCAGGCCGTACACAATCCATGAACTTTACAGAAGTTTCAGGCCACAATAAGTGTTCAGGCTAAGAAATCTAAAAGACGGCGTTCGATTCTTACCGAAGAAACATTAGACGACATCGGTCATCGTTTGAAAAATTCCCCCCAAAAATTCCATGATGGATAGTTTCCTAAAGAAGTGCCAAAAATGTATGGACAACGACGGTGGCAAGTTTCAGCATTTCCTTTCATAAAGTTGGTAAGTAAAGCCTTTAAAAGTAGTTTTAAAAATGTTGTATGGTTTCATCCTTGCCTTTCCTCGATAGCAGCAGACGGGAACGAGCGCCGAGGACGAGGACAGGAAAAACACCGCGCAGGCGGTTCGGAGTCTTTTGGCTCACCGTGTAGAAGCACGTTTATATTAGTGCTCAACTCGCGGTGGCGTCATAAGTCTAGGGTCACTCCACGCTACTCATTGTCACTTGCATCAGTTAGCCTTGCATTGCATTTAATAATTTCCTGTTGTTATTTTGTGATTGTAGCACAGTCTTTCTTCTCTAATGTTCTGTAAGGTGTAAGATCAAGAATGTCTGCGTGCAGTGATTATGGTTGTGCAAGTAATTCCGCAATAAACAGAAATATTGGTTATTAGCTCATTACTCATTCCCTGATAGAGATAAGAATCGACATGTGTACAACAAATGAGTTTCTGCTATGAAATGCAAAAAAACTTTTGTCAACCAAAAATTCTAGAGTACGTGGAATTCATTTCAAAGAAAGGGATTTTGGTTAGTCGGATATTACAAAAATAAGTATAATGAGGAACGAGAAATTCAATAGCTCTAATCTGAAAGATAATGTAGTGTTTTAGAAATGTTTAGGTGGACTAGAAGAAAGACTCCCCATAAAAGAAACTCAAATTTTCTTTAAAGAAAGTAAGTGCTACAGCTACTTGATGATTCAGTAAACAATTCTCAGCAAGAAAGCGAAGCTACCCTAGTTTCAGCGTCTTTACATGTGGGATTGAAGATTGATGCTGAAATACAATGCGAGTTGGGAACTGAAATTTTTAGGACTATAAACGGCGCTAATGTGTACCAAAGCTTTAACTGATAAGGAAGGCGATTCTTCAGCTGTAAATGATGAAGATTATAAACTTAATGAATATTTGGGGATATCCAGTGAAAATGAAGAAGGATATGTAGGTATGTGCAGAAAATATTTTGTGTTTGTACGTGTAAATGCTCTCCTTGCGCTATTCAGTGGTGTGCCTGTCACTGAAAGAAAATCTAACACACGTGGAGCAGTAATGCGAATTATAACTCATTGTGTGAATGGGCCGCTTATGGGTGGTACTCTGGAGGCGAAAATGGAAGTCTGAAAAGTAATGTGTGCATCGCTTCAGGCATATACATCTTTGCGGAATGACATTTAACTGTTTATTTGCATTCTCAAAAGCAATACAACTATTATTTTTTTCTGAATCGCCTTTTTATGGACTTCTTAAAAATTGTTTTCTCCTCTGCACACAGAGGCTGGTTAAAAGAAAAAGAAAGTAATTTTGCAATTGCCATGAATGATTCAAATGCATGTTTCTGTGGGGATGGACAGTAAGACTCCCCAAGGTTTCCAATAAATATGTGACATTCTATAATGAATTTTGGCAACAAATAAATGCTAGACTTCATAAGTATACAGGGAGAAACTGTAAGTGAGGATTTTGAGAAAGCTGCTTGCGAAAATATACTTACTGAATGTTGCAAGTGAAACCTGGCCATAAAATTGTTCCTGATAGACACACACACGGGCATTAGAGCTGTGATGAAAAGGAAATATCCGCATATACACCATGAATTTGAAGTAGGTATGGCATCTTGCTAAATCCCTTATGAAAATGCTCAATAAGGTTCCGATACTTCATGAATGGAAGCGTTCTATCCATAATCATCTGTGGTGAGCATCTACTACCTTGAAAATTGCAGCATACTTCTAAATTGACGTCAATTCTAAACCGCACCACTAATGTCCATAATTGGGTAGGCTTTGAGAAATTTCATTCATGTGCTCATGATATGTTGAGTGAAGAAAAAGCTAAAAACAAGCTGGCTATGTAAGAATTCCACAGGATACAATAACTCATGCGGTATCATAAAGAATACAACACTTTTAAATGGCATTACCATATCATTTTCATCATACAGGAAGCCTTGAATTATCACAATGAGCACTTGAAGTATGTCCCAAAACGAACGCAGCTTTCATTTCTAGGCATGTAGGTGTGTCAGATCAGTGATATCTGCTCTTGCTCATAATTTTCACCAACGGAAAAAGTAGTGGGCAGTTCCGTGGTATATTCTAAATCTGCGGAAGAATTGGTGTATAAAAAGAAGTATGAGAAAGAAAACTAAACTTTTGAGTGGAGACAAAACCTTGTAACACAAATAGTGAGTGAAGTAAATGAATAAGGTAGAATACGAATATGTCGTACCAGGAGTCACTGACCATAGCGACATACCTTGTAATATTGGCTCACTCCAGAAACTTAAAACAAATAAGCAGGAAATTGAAGGTTGGGAATACCTTTGTGATAAAATAGTGAAAATTAATAAAATATGTAAATAATAAGACGAGTTCAAAGAAGTGTAATCTTAAAGTATGAATATTCAAGGCACTACATTGACTACACATTAATCTGCTCCGGCAGGAGTTATCTGCTTCGAGAATGCTGGCTAGCCGTAAAGGCTGGTTTACAACCGAGAACGATGAGCAGAATGAGAACACAAACTTGAAATACATGTATTTAATGGAAGTGTTCACAGCTTTCCCGAGCCCTGGAACGGGAAGAAGATTTGGCCAAGGTTTAACGTTCTCGTTCCCGGGCACGGCATATTATATCCTCACTGTAGAGGTTATTTTACGTGGCCGTGACAGCAAACAACCGCTAGTGCTCTCTAGTTGCAATATGGAAACATGAAACTGGAAGAAATTAGTAGTATATGTGCTTCCTAACCTCAAATCCTGACACCCGCAGATCCATTGAGTTCTGGATCTTCTAGTGAAAGGATCATCTGTAATTTGTTTGTATGCAACTCAAAACTGGCTATTCCCTCAAAAACTATGGCAAAAGCTACAGAGAACAGTGAAAACCGGTAGAAATTAATAAAGAACAATAAACAACCAACAATTTTAATGTACGCCATTAAATAAAGGAATGAAAGCTTAGTACGACTGGAGCAAACGGAAATGCAGTTAATGTACATTTAGATGATGTTTACTCTATGGAATTTTGATGTCGATTAATCCTCATTATGTTGACTGAATTGGAAGCAGGTGAAAAATATAATTGGTCAGTTAAAAACAGATGAAATCCCAATGCGCAAAATCGACTTTCCGCTTTGTGATCGATATGACATCAACATGCATTCCCGTTCTCGTTACCCGGCTGTTGGTAACCAAAATCTTGTATGCTGCATTACTTCCCGTTGGTTACCGTTCTTGGGCTGTTGTGAACCAGCCTTCAGGCAGCCACAGTGCGCTGCCGGTGTGCAAAATACCCTGCAGATCCTGAACGGCAAGTCGCACATTGGTCCGGTTGTTCATGCACAACTCAAGATCTTATAGAATATTAAATAAAATAGATATGTACATTTTTAGTTCAGGCCTCCTTTAACGTGGTTATTTAGGGAAGTTCTACTGATGTGTAAAGTGGAAATTCCAACCAGATCGAAAAAGATCCTACGATTAAGTGAAATAAAACCAAATATATTCACAATTTCGTAAAAGGGAGTACACTAATACTGCAGAGTAACAATTTGTCAATAGAGACTGTACTGCTACGAACTGCGGCTAGTACTAAATACTACTACTACTACTACTACTACTACTACTACTACTACTACTACTACTACTACTACTACTACTACTACTACTACTACTACTACTACTACTACTATTACTACTACTACTACTACTACTACTACTACTACTACGTGGATGACGTAATTCAAGCTGATTAGTCACGCAAGATTTGTTCTTGATCCCTTTGCTTTTGCAGCTTTCAACGTTATGAAGGAAAACAGTTGGTGCTCCACGTTCGGCTGCGAATACTTGTTGATAAAATCAGTGTAGATTATTGATAATCTTTTCGATACCTTGGGTTGGTTGATGGCAAGAGTAGTGGGGTTATGGAGTATTATATATATGCCTGTCAAAAAGAGTTTCGACCTCTAAGTCATGCGCTCTGTAATTTTCTCTCTCTATCCTGAGCGTGATGGGCCCAAGGGAGGTAAACAAAGTTCTGTCAAGTGGCATATGCGGTATTCCCGACTTTTTGACCTGGGCGCGTGATATAGGTAGTGTGCATGTGCCTTAACAGGGCAATAGCGGTTAGCTGAGAGCGAGATGTGCTGTGCCGATAGATGTGTTATGAAAGAGGAAAACAGAGTAGAATCTATTCATTCAAGTAATAAAGCAGAGCCCAGATATAAACAAAGGTAAAAGCACTTTAAAAAGGATGAACTTCTCGCCAGTTCATACCTTGAATCTTGATGTCGCTGAAAAGGGAAAACCGTACAATAAATTCACATTATATTTAAAAGAATGGATGTTAATCCTTTCCTTTTGGGGTTACTTATGTTTTCATTATGTATTAAGCATATGATGATCCAACGGAGGGGATACCTCGCATACTGACCTGCACAATTATATTGCGGCTACCCCCGTCCCCAGGAGGAACAATGAGGTGAAGGAGACACAGGGGGCCATAGGCCGTAGGCAGACAGGCCACGGAGACGTGTAGAAGTCCCTAACGTTTTCAAGTCTCACTGCTGGAGCTGCCGATTGAGGGCGGTGAACCACCAACCAATCAAGCAGCACATTGGTGTCCAAAGTATTCTATTCAGAGTCCAATGGAGTACTCTTCCATTGAGCATGCATCCGCACCATCTCTCCGTTACCTGAAAAATCATAAGGAAACGAAATGAAAGGGAAATAATGGAAAGAAGTCGTAGTAGAGGAGAACTCACCCCAGCATTCGACTGCCAACCACGGTGAAACCACAAAAACCTCATGGGTCAGAGTGTGCTTTAACCGGGAATCTAACCCCCGAAGGCGAGACGCACACGTTACCGCGGAGCCACCCGCTCGGCGTAGGTGTGTTTTCTTGTTCAGATTTAAAAACTTTGTCTTTCCATGATTCCTTTCAGAAACCTTACTAAAGAGAGATATAATTAATTTTCCTATGTTTCGGTTCCTTTGTACTTAATATTAATTTAAGATGTCAGTCAGTGAATGAAGCAGATGATCAAATAAGCCGGGGAACCAAAGAACTGCAACTTAGTTTTCTAAGTATAAGAAACAGATTTATTTTATGTCGAATCCTTCAAATTTTTCCCTTAGTACTGTAATTTCTAAAAACCTGCGGATATTTCCATTAACGGATCAAACTTCTCTCGTATCAAATCTAGAAAATACGAGGAAAATTAATGAGTAGGCAATGTATATCTCATTTCCTTAACCCCCTCACCTCCGGCAATACTCCAATGGTTGTAAATGCCCTATAGACTCTAAGTACATTTTAGAGGTGAAGGAATAATCAAATAAGAATAGTAGATAAAGTGTATGGGTATTCCACCTTACCTTTAGTCCCTTATTTATTTATGCAAAAGCACCAATTTTCGGATTAGAACTTTAAAAAAAACGACCAAAAATAATTAATACTCAGGGGGCAAACGGGCACCCGGGTGGCATGTAGCTTAGGCAGACGTAACCGGCGCCTGGATTTGACCATGTTTTTTTTTTTTCTTTCTTAAATTTTTTTAAATTTTGCTTTTTTCTTTTTTTTTTTTTAAAAAAAGTTCCCTTGTCGTTCCCAGATTATACTACTGTGTTTTTTTCTGTTTTATAGTGCTTATTTCCGCAACACACATACACACACACACAAACACACAAACACCCATGCCCGAGGCGGGACTCGAACCCGCGACCCTCAGCTTGGCGGAGCGCCGGAGCGACCACTCCAGCGACCACGGCTACGAGGGCCGGCATGTTGGAATCTTACGGACCCCGTCCTTGTTAGCGCACATCTTCACTATTACTGTTCCTACTACTGACACAACTGCTACTACTACTTGCTCTGCGACTACCGTTACTGTTCCTATTGCTGTTTATACTCCCAATACTGCTGCTTCTACTGTCACAATTGTGGCTACTACATTGTTCTACGACTATTACTACTGCTGCTACTGCTGCCACAACTGCGGCTACTACTTGCTCTACGACTATTACAAGTGCTACCACTGCTGCCACGACTGCGGTTATTACTTGTTCTACGACTACCATTTCTGTTCCTATTGTTGTTTATACTCCCACTACTGCTGCTTCTACTGTCACAACTGTGGTTACTACTTGTTCTACGACTATTACTACTGCTGCTATTGCTGCCACACTGCGGCTATTACTTGCTCTACGACTATTACTACTGCTACCACTGCTGCCACAACTCCGGTTACTACTTGTTCTACGACTACCATTACTGTTCCCACAACTGTTTATACTCCCACTACTGCTGCTTCTACTGTCACAACTGTGGCTACTACTTGTTCTACGACTAGTACCACTGCTGCTACAACTGCGGCTACTACTTGCTCTACGACTATTACAACTGCTACCACTGCTGCCACAACTGCGGCTACTACTTTTTCTACGACTACCATTACTGTTCCTATTGCTGTTTATACTCCCACTATTGCTGCTTCTACTGTCGAGACTGCGGCTACTACTTGCTCTACGACTATTACTACTGATGCTGCTGCTGCCACAACTGCGGCTAATACTTGTTCTACGACTATTACTACTGCTGCTACCACTGTTGCCACAACTGCGACTACTACTTGTTCTACGACTATTACTACTGCGGCTACTACTTGTTCTACGACTATTACTACCTACAGCTGCCACAACTGCGGATACTACTTGCTCTATGATTATTACTACTGCTGCTACAGGTGCCACAACTGCGGCTACTATTTGCTCTACAACTATTACTACCGCAACTGCTGCTGCCACAACTGCGGCTACTACTTGCTCTACAACTATTACTACTGTTGCCACAACTGCGGCTACTACTTGCTCTACAACTATTATTACCACAACTACTGCTGTCACACTGCGGCTACTACTTGCTCAACGACTATTACTACCGCAACTGCTGCTGCCACAACTGCGGCTACTACTTGCTCTACAACTACTACTACTACTACTGCTGCCACAACTGCGGCTACTACTTGCTCTACAACTATTACTACCGCAACTACTGCTGTCACAACTGCGGCTACTACTTGCTCAACGACTATTACTACTGCTGCTACTGCTGCCACAACTGCGGCTACTACTTGCTCAACGACTATTACTACTGCTGCTACTGCTGCCACAACTGCGGCTACTACTTGCTCAACGACTATTACTACTGCTACTACTGCTGCCACAACTGCGGCTACTACTTGCTCAACGACTATTACTACTGCTGCCACAACTGCGGCTACTACTTGCTCAACGACTATTACTAATGCTGCTACTGCTGCCACAACTGCGGCTACTACTTGCTCAACGACTATTACTAATGCTGCCACAACTGCGCATACTACTTGCTCTACGTCTATTACAACCGCTAATACTGCTGCAACTACTTGCTCTACGACTATTATTATTACCTCTACTGCTGCACCTACTGCTATTACTACTGTCACTACTGCTGCTACTACTGCTGCTCCCACTGTTGTTACTACTGCCACTACTGCTGCTACTACTTCTGTTACTACTGTCACTAGTGCTGCTCCTATTCCTCTACGACTAGTATTATTGATGCTACTACTTGACCTACGACTATTACTACTGCTACTACTGCTACTTGCTCTTATTACTAATTACCACTTGCTCTACTGCTATTATTACGGCTACTACTTGCTCTACGACTATTACTACTGCTACTACTACCTCCGGTACGGCTGTTATTAAATTCTACTACTACTGTTAATTGTTGAATCTTCTGGTCAAAACCTGAACCAGGAAATAAACCTGGCGATGTTTACACCGCAGTCATAATTTCACCTCTGGAAATATCCGCTTAGTCCTTAGTTTTACTATAGCTGTTTCACCTCACCTTGGGTGCCATTCATTAATAATTTGATCTCTATCTCTTCTTTATCTTCAATAGAATTATATGCATTTGAGGCACTAATAAGCTGTCTTTCTTTCACAAATAAATCTACTGAAATGACCCCTGCTATTACTTGTAGTGCCCTATTTGAAACTGCTATATAAGCACAAATCATTCTCAGTAATACTTTCCGTTGCACTCCCCCCAACTTTTTTGCATATTTTTTTTCTTTAGACCTGTATATCATATTGGTGCAGCATATAGCACAATCGAATAAACTACATCACATAATATCCGTTGTTTATTTGTTTGCGGTCCACCAATGTTTGGTATTATTCTAGCAGGTTGCGATGCTTTTTCTTCTGCCTATTTTTACTTTCTCTACTAGGTGTATTAAGTAGGGGAAGTATTGCATTCCGCCCTGAAAATTCGCTATCGAGATTTCACCGTAAATACATGTTTTGAGGCTTCTGAATAAAAAAAGGCATTTTTTAGAAAAAGGCCGTGTGTGTGTCTGTGTGTCTATGAACAGCATAACTCAAAAACGAAAAGTCGGATAAATACCAAATTTGGTATTTAAGTTTAGTATCTTTCAAAGATACGACACAAGGATTTTCAAGGAAATTCCCCCACACCTAGACTACCCTTTTACATGGAATATTTTTCGAATATTTTGATTTTGTGAAAAATGGCTATAACGACTTGGATTGAAATATCATATGTTTAAGATACTTTCATGGCAAATGAAATATACATCTTGAAATTTATGGGAATGTCCTCAAAAGTCCTCTCCATTCTGAATGAATCTTGCATTACTGGTAAACCGTAAGAGATAGACAATATTTTACTGCACAAAAAAATGTGGATCACGTTAAAATACACAATTTATGTCATGTACATTTTTTTCTGGAGTGAACAATTTCCGAGATATTTCTTGTTATATATTTCAATTTTCCAATATTTACACTTTTTCTCAAATGGGAATTCGTTATTCGTTTTTTTTTATGCTCTGAACATGCAGAGAAAGGACTGCTCCACATAGCTACCAGCTCTTAAAATATTTGACTATCGCTTAAAGCCTACCATATTCCCCTTGCATCTACAAGAAAGTTAGCAATTCTGCAAATTTTTATATCGATTAACATGAAGTAGATGGAGAATAAGAGTTTGTAAAAATAGTTTTACAGGGGTAGATAAAATCATGTGATGTAACACAGATTTTTGACACTGTTCTCCGAAAGTGGTATTTTCATCCATCATGATACCTAAGTATCTGATAGCCTTTTGTGGGACTATAATGGTTTCCCTCAGCGTAAAACAAATATTTAGACGCTTTCTAGGGCCCTTCAGGATAGCCACTTCTGTTTTCTGTGGTGCCAACTCTAGCTTGTTATATGGCATCCACCTGTCAATACGTCTTAAAGATTCATTGACTCTATATATCAATTCTTGTTCGTCTTCAACACTAAAAAACCAATGCTAGATCGTCCGCGAAGTCAATTTGTATTGCACCCTCTGTTAACTTCAGCTTACGAACTTCATCATATAGGATATTCCATAGGGTTGGTCCAAGAATGG
Organism: Deroplatys truncata; assembly: GCA_030765065.1. Lineage (NCBI taxonomy): Eukaryota > Metazoa > Arthropoda > Insecta > Mantodea > Mantidae > Deroplatys > Deroplatys truncata. The sequence continues at coordinate 110,397,098 of CM060979.1, forward strand.
ATCCATGTGGAACTTCCATTGTTATTTCTATCTCCTCTTTATCAATCTTTATTTTCCTTCCGTGAAAGTAGGATGTTAGCACATTTATTATACGTCGATCTATTACTTTGCCTAAGAGCATCCAATATTATGCTCCATGTAGCGGTGTTAAACGCATTTTTCACGTCTAATGTAATTAATGCAGCCCATTTTCCTCTCGATTCATTTTTAATTCTAATTACAGCGTCAATGGCTTGTATTGTAAATTCCCGTTTGCGAAATCCATATTATTTATCGGATAATCCTCCATTTTCCATAATTTCCCTTTCTAATCTGATCTTTATTATTCCTTCGTAAAGCTTACTAAAAGTATTCAATAGGCAGAATGGTCTATATGCTGACGACTCTAACGGTGATTTACCTCCTTTCAATAAGGAAATAACCATGGCCATTTTCCATATATTTGCTTCAGTAACAAACTGTTTAACATCCCTAAAATCCAATTTGGTGCTATTTTAATAGCAGTTTTAACTACTACCGGGTTTGTAACGTATATTCCAGGTGCTTTTTCTGTATTTAGTTTACTTAATGCCTCATTTAGCTCCTCTACAGAGAAGAACTCTGCATTCATGCTCCTGAATCGTAAAACGAATTTATTTCCCTAAAAGGGAAGAGCATCTTTGCTATCTCCTTTTTTCCTAGCGGTACTCAAGTCTACAGGCGTTTTATTTGTCAATCGCCCAATGACTGTTTTATATCAGCACCCATATATCATGCTCTAACTCGCCACATATATTTTGCCAACTCTTATATTTAGACTGGTATATGAATCTACTTAGCTCATTCCTACTTCGCTTGTATTCTTTCCTTGCTTCTACCGTTTCTTCAGTACCTGGATTTCTTCTACGGGTCTAGTCATAATTCTGTGCTTCTGTATACATTTACCCCTTTTATCATCTATTTCGCTGTTCTACCAATATGGTACTCGACTTTTGTTTGCTCTTGATCTCTTTATCTCACTCACTGCACCTCCTTCTTGCAGAACCTTAGTCAGATATTCTGGAGTTCTGTCTTCTACATTAATATCAACTCCTTTTAACTCCCATTCAAGTATGATTTTAAACACCTCCCAGCAGTATTATATTTTCCTTTTTTCCATGTTTATCTCTTTGCGATATCTTGTCCCCTTTATTTCGAAATAACTGAACTGATCGCTAAGAGATTCCTCCTCTAATACCTGCCAGTCCACAATTTTTGGTTCTATTTTCTTCGATGAGTATGTGACATATATATATATATATATATATATATATATATACAAAACTCACAAGTATCGAAGGATGGTACATTCTTCACCATAGCGTATTATGCACTACCAAATCTAATGTTGCCATCTACTCCGTCCAATATTAGCCGCTGCAATGTATTACCGGGGATACCCGTTGTGGTGATTTAATATTTATATTACCCAGAAGAATACATTTACCTTCTGTACTTTTACTGTCTTGTATTAAACAGTGCATATCAGTCTTATATAAATCCAGTAGAATATCTGGTGAACTATAGAAAAATAAATGGCAATCCTTCAGGTATACGCATATGCATCCTTCTTCTGCTCTGAACATTAACAAATGAGTTTCTCATTCATAAAATACACAGATACATAATATCTCTAAAATTTTATCTCCTTAAATTAGCCGGAATTATACGTATTCTTTGTGCATGCATCTTGTATGTTATAATTTTCTCGCTCTGACGTTCAGTACCAACTTTCTGAGAGTCGGACATTTCATTTGGTCAAACGTATGTCCATCGTTTTGGCATTTAATAAAGAACGGATTGTTTGTACAATCTTTAGCATGATGGCATTGCCCTCCACAGTTAAGGCAATCCTATTTTCTATTATCTTCTTTCTTGCATTGATAGGACCTATGTCCTAAGTCAAGGTACTTGTAACTCTTGATATACTGACCCTCTCTCGTAGATGTAGTCTGTCCACCCTATCCTATCCCCCCTTTCCTTTTCTTTATCATGTGCCTAAAGAGTTTCTTGGGTACAACTATAGATGCATTTAAATTTCCAAATCTACCAGGTCTAAGAGCATTTATGATTATTTCAGTGGCTTCTACTCACTCTCATTACCTATTGTGGCCTTCAACACTTTCTTGTTAATAGTCGGGTCCATCCCATATTCAAGATAGTAGCTTCCATTCTTCTTGTGTTCACTTCCAGTTCTTTAATGTTCCTTTTCCTTTGAATCTCCTGTTCCAGGGCGTTGGCTTTACCTTGCCCTTTCACAGTAAGCACCAAATCTTCCTTACAACTTTTCTTTATATTCTTTATTTCCACAATTTTCTTATATCAACTTTTTTCTTCAAAGTTTTTGGTATGTCTGCGAACCTTTTCCCATTTGCTTTGATTCTAACCATTTCCTGAGGTTCTTCAATATTTTCTTTTAATCGATTTCTTTTGATACCCATCTGTATTAATAGGTGTTCTCTGTCCATTTGTCGGCAACATATATCCGACTTTCGTACCGCTCTTTCGGAATGCCCGCTTTGGGAGTTTCCTAGTATAATCCCTATCTAGTCCGCTAGCTGTAGCAAATGTTATATATTTTCTTCCATGTTCCTCTGCTAGGATGTTTCCATTGCTGCAAGATTGTAAACAGCTGTTCCATATCGTTTATGCCTTTTGGATCCACTAACCAGGGTATCAGGCGTATATATATATATATATATATATATATATATATATATGGTCTTTCAACAAGAGTGTCCTATCTTTCAACTTAAATAAAACACGTTCTATAAATGATAGAGGTTTATTTTTTGGAAACATAATTAATGGCATTACGCGTGGAAGAGAACATCAGTTAAGTGATTGCCGCGACTTCGTTGGGTTGCGCGTATATGGTTGACCCAATTTTCAACGACAGAAGAATGTACATTAGGTCCAACTTCACGAATAACACGCGTGATGTTATTCATAAGATCATGTACTGTTTCTGGCTTGTTGACATAAACTCGAGATTTAACATAATCCCACAAGAAGTAATCCAACGGAGTTAAATCACATGACCTCGGGGGCCAGTTAGCATCACCACCACGGGAAATGCTGAAACCTCTGAACTTCTCCTTCAAAAGATCGATTGTTTCGAGAGCAATATGACATGTAGCACCATCTTGCTGGAACCAGATGTTTCCGAGATCCATACCATCCAATTGAGGACAAAAATAGTTCCTTATAAGAGTCCGGTATCTTTCTCCATTGACAGTTAGGGCTTCTCCACCTTCATCTTGGAAAAAATATGAACCAATGATTCCACCATACCAAAATCCACACCACACAGTAACCTTTTGGGGATGAAGTGGTCATTCTTGAATCTGTATTGGATTGTGATTGTTCCAATAGCGGCAATTTTGTTTGTTAACACAACCATCCAAAAGTGGGCTTCGTCGCTGAAGATGATTTTTCGACAAAAATCCGGGTCAGCTTCCAATTGCTCCATAGACCACTCAGCGAATACACGGCGCAACCTATGGTCGTTGGGCTTTAGTTCTTGAGTTAATACCATTTTGTAAGCGTGAAACTTCAAGTCTAGATGCAGAATTCGCCAAGTTGTCGGCGAAAGCCCCAATTCTTGCGCTCGATGAGCAATTGATTTGTTTCCGTTCTCGCGTACACTCTCACGAACGGCGCCTATGTTTTCCTTGGAGCGCTTACGTCGATTACGTACAGGCGTTCTGTGATTGCTGACAAAACCACTTCTTTCAAATTTATCGATCAAACGCCGAATCGTTCTCTCGCAGGGACGATTATGCACACCGTAAACTTCACGCAATACACGGAAGATTTGGCGAACAGATGATCCATTTTGATAATACATTTTCACAATTTCTACGCATTGCTGAATGCTGTAACGTTCCATGACTATTTGTCAATAACAACTGTAACCACATGAAAAACAATGACTGCTGTAACTCAATAACAACGGCAGCTATCACGTGTTAAAGATAGGACACTCTTGTTGAAAGACCCTATATATATATATATATATATATATATACACACACACAACCTTGTCCACATCCAACGTCTCTGCTACTAGGTCTACAACTCTGTTAGGCTTCCTTAAACTTCCTTACTATCCCTTGCCGCCCTTGGTCATCTATATTTACTACAATTGCAATACACCCTTCTTTTGTTATAATTGGGTAATTCAAAAATACTTTCCGGCCACTCCTTATCTACTAATGCGGCAAATACTTCGAAGCTTTAGCATTCAACATAGTCTCTTTTAGTTCCATTTCCCCTTTCATATCCACTTGTGTTCCTATTTCTTTCTGGTCTCCAGTGCTAAATAAGTCTTCCTCACAGACTTGTACCGCCAGTCATCTGACTTTTCTGGGATACATTTCCCTTTCATTAATACGACTTAGCACAGTCTCAGTCATTTGCTCCATGTCCTCGATTCCCTTAGTACATATTTGTAGTATTCTTTATCACGGTCATTAACTCTTTACTACATTTACTCATTTTATTCAACAATAGACGTATCACTCTAACACCGTCTGTATCCCATAACTCCCTATCCTTTTTCCTGCCCATCAGCATATCACCCTTGCAGTTTTCTCCTCCTGCCTAGTTAAGCCATAATCCTCTTTACTTCTCCTATCCTTCTCAGGTGTATCCTCTCTTTTCCTTATATGGTCCCTTTCATCTTTCCATTCCCTTGTCCGGGGTTACTCAGATTCTCAGGGTCCCTATTTTTCCTTCTTACAGAACAAATAGCTGTAGAATCCCTTCTTAGTAGAGGGTTTACTTGAAAGATTACATCCCTCCTTGTAACCGGTGGCGATCGAAGGGGTCTATTTTTTCTTCTAAACATAATGACTTTCTTTCTGACATTTCCTTTTGACTTACTTGCCTTCCAGTGACATTTTCCTGCGTTCCGGCCTGGTTCCCCAGCGAGAATGCTGGGCAGTCGCTTGCTGACAATCGGGCTGGTCCTGCTCGCCCACCCACACCCCCGACCGGAACTTGGGGTCCCGACCTCCTACTCGTTAACCATTCCCATCACATCTTCACGATGCTATACTTCCTCTACGATTATTACTACTGATACTACTGTTAATATTTACCCTGCCAAAGCTAATATTACTGCTATAACTTGGACTACGTCTATTACTACCACTGCTACTACTTGCACTAAGACTATTACTACTGATAGTACTGCTAATATTACTGCAACAACTTGCTCTACCACTATTACTACTGCTGAACTAGAGCGACTATTTGCTCTACGACTGTTACTAATGCTACTACTGCTAATATTACTGCGACAACTTGCTCTACCACTATTACTACTGCTGCTACTACTGCTAATATTTGCTCTACGTCTATTACTACTGCTACTACTTGCTCTACTTGCTGCCACTGCTAATATTTACACTACAACTATTACTACGCCTACTACTTGCTCTAGGGCTATTACTTCTGCTACTACTGTTTCTACAACTATTATTACTGCTGCTACTTGCTGTACCACTATTACTAATGCTGCTACTGCTGCTACAACTGCCATTACTTGCTCTTCGACTATTATTACTGCTACTACTACCAACTCTACAACCTTTACTATTGATACTAATTGCGCTACGACTATTACTACTGTTACTACTGATAATATTACGGATACTACTTGTATTACTTGCTCTACCACTATTATTACTGCTGCTACTGCTGTTACTACTGGTACAACTTGCTCTACGACTATTACTATTCTACTGCATCCTCTACACCAAGGGTGGCGAAAACGACTTCCTTCCGCGAGTCACCAAATATGCAAAACGTACTGCATCACTCAGCAGCATGTGAAAAACAAAGGGACGGTTGCAGAGAGGGAACGGCGCCTGCGAATCAAAATAGCTCGCGAGTCACGTTTTCGTCACCTCTGCTCTACACTATTAATACTGTTATTACTGCTAATGCTACTGCTACTACTGTTGTTACTAGCTACTACTGCTTTTACCACCGCTACTACTTCCTCTACAGCCATTACTACCGCTGCTACTACTGCTAATGTTTACACTCCGACAATTACTACTGCTACTACTTGCTCTACGGCTTTTACTACTGCTGCTACCAATGTTGCAATAGCTACTACTTGCTCTAGGACTATTATTATTATTATTATTATTATTATTATTATTATTATTATTATTGTTGTTGTTATTACCGCTACTACCTGTTCATTGACTATTCTTCTACTACTACTACTACGACTACTTTTACTACTGTGCCGGCCCTCGTAGCCGTGGTTGCTCCGCCAAGCTGAGGGTCGCGGGTTCGAGTCCCGCCACGGGCATGGGTGTTTGTGTGTGTGTGTATGTGTGTTGCGGAAATAAGCGGTATGAAAACAGTAAAACACAGTAGCATAAACTGGGTACAACCAGGGAATTTTAAAAGAAAACTACTACTAACTCTACGACTATTATTACTGCTATTACTTGCTCTACAACTATTACTACTGCTGCTAGTAGATACTGTTACTACTACCACTTGCTCTTCGGCTATTACTATTGCTGCTAATACTACTAACTCTACGACTGTTACTACTGATATTACTTGCTCTACAACTATTACTACTGCTAATATTACGACTACTACTTCTCTAAGACTATTTAGTACTTGTATTACTTGCTCTAAGGGCATTACTATTACCGCTAATCGCTCTACCACTATTAGCACTGATTATACTGCCCTTACTACAGCTAATACTTGCTCTAAGGGCATTACTATTACCGCTAATCGCTCTACCACTATTAGCACTGATTATACTGCCCTTACTACAACTACTACTTGCTCTACGATTATTATTACTTCTGCTACTTGCTGTACCACTATTGCTAGTGCCGCTACTTGCTCTACCCCTGTTACTACTGCTGCTACTGTTGTAACTACTGTTACAACTTGCTCTACGATTATTGCTACTCTACTGCTTCTTCTACAATATTACTATTTTATTACTGCTGTTACCACAGTTACAACTTGCTCTACGCCTATTACTACTGCTGGTAGTGTTGCTACTAATGCAAATAGCTGCTCCACGAGCATTACTATCGCTGTTACTATTGCTAATGTTTACACCACGACTATTACTACCCCTACTACTTACTCTACGACTATTACTATTTCTACAACTTGAAGACTATTATTACTGCTATCAAGGATAATAGAAGATGGACATTTTAAGCCGAGACTTTACAATATCTCAAAAACTAAGCGTTGTAGAATGAAATGTCTTGAATAAAAGATACTGGATATTATGGGGGAAAGGAAATGCCATTAGTCGTGTTTTATTTGGAGGATGATGTGATGGCTGCTACTTACTCTACTACTATTATTACTGCTACTACTGATGTAACTACTGCTACTACTTGCTCTACGACTATTGCTACTTCTTCTACTTGCCCTACCATTGTTACTACTGCGCTACTGCTGTTACTGTTGTTATTACTGGCGCAACAGTTCTAGACACGTGAAAATCTTAATGACAGCTAGGAAGCGAGGTACCTACCAGATCAGGAGGTGGCCGGTCGTCTGCATGTTGCAGGAGTGCGTGGGACAGTCATTGTCAAATATCCGCACACCGTTATGCACTGCATTGCGCTGATAAACTTAGTTATATACCGTATATTAAAATCTACGCTTAGTATAAAAAATACTGTCAATCATTGCCTCCAATTCTTCCACACCTAACAACCCTTCCTCTTCTGCGGAATCACTCACATTATTGCCGTCATCGCTGCTGTCACTACTTTCTGCACCATTATCCTGGATGAGAATGCTTTCTATTTGATTTTCTGCAATTCCGTATACTTCGAAATAACGATTCTTAATTTATTCAACATGTCGGCATACATTTTCCCATTCTGGCCTTCCAATTTCAGCAAATTGCTGGCGTTATAACTGCTCCACATATTTTAAATTAAAAGTGATATTTCTGCATGCCACCCATTTTTTATATCAGCCCAGATTAATTCGATTGGGCTTAGTTCTGGGCGATACGATGGCAGTCTAAGTACATTATGGCGATGTTGTATTACTATCTGGTCAAGTATGTATGACTTCTGAAGTTGTTTGTTGGCTTTAATTAAGTTATATAGCTTTGTTTTACTCATGCTTTCATCTAAAGCTATATTATGTCTAAGTAATCAAGCTCTCATTTCTTCTTTCAAGGAATTTTAGGTAGGTTGTTTGTCAATTTGAGTGTTGACGCATTGTGAAGCATTGTCGATGATCAGAACAGACCCAGCAGGCATATTAGGTATCAACATGGCGTTGATTCACTTCATGTAATTTTCTGTATTCATTTCTTAATGAAAATCTCCTGTGGTTTGTTGCGACTTGTAAAAGAAGGGCATTTGGAACGAAGCCGATCTTTCCAACAGCATGAACGATAACAAGTATTTGCCCTTTGGCAACAGGTGCCTGCAAACCTAATTCGCTATCGTCACTCCAACTTTTAGATGCTGTATGACTGCTGTGTATGTGTGACTGATCTTCATACACTATAGTATTTTTCTGAAATTTGTAGCACCACCTTGAAAATTGATGCTGATATAAGCACACACTGATATAAGTACATATAAAATTATAGTCATTTGGAAAGGTAGAATGAAACTGAAAAATTAAATGCCATAGCCGGGATTTGAACCACGGATCTTAGGCTTTCCGTGCCGTTGGTCTAACCGACTAAGCTATCATGGCAACATATACTTTTTATTTTTTTTTTATTTTATTATTATTTTTTTATTTTATTTATTTATTTTGCTTTTCTGTTAGAACTCTTCTATTTGATTTCGGTTTCTTCCACTTGAACCCTAAATCTTTAATAATTTTTCTGAGATTTGTAGCACCACCTTGAAAGTTTCTGCTGTCTTTCAGCTTGATGAGCAATCTGCTTATTGTTAGCACAGTTTTTTTCTTCCACATAGGAATTGTGAATCGTGCGCCGAATGACGCATTCGAAATCGTCTATTTCTGTAATACGTTTAGGGACCTTATGTTTCTTCCCAGGTGTGTCAAATGGTACTCTTTCATCCATATGTTTTTTTTTCTCTTAACTTTGAGAACTCTGGAAACGGAACTCGGTGAAACACCAGTTGCTTTAACTACTCTTTCTTTCACTCTCTTAAGGCTTTTGTGGAACTCGGATATAATTTCTTTCTTCATCTCTGCTTCTTGCTTCATGAAGTCGATGACATTTGCAATTATTTCCCTACTTTGACTATGTAACACCTTACCACCTAACTTTGAAAACGTAGGAGCCATGGTTATAAATATAACAAATATAAAATAAGTACTGTTTAGATACTGCTGCTCTCTTTAAAATTACAGCCAGATGCAGACACTTTCTATGCAGACTGTATGTGTTACGCACTGTGAGTAAGCAAAGGTAATTATATCGCTTTCGTTGATTAAGCTGAACATAAACCATTCCTAGGCTCGGCAGCTGGGGTGGCAATCAAGGTCACGATTCCAGAAGTTTTGCGCGAGTAATACTACTACTCGTGCTACTTGCTCTGCAACTACTACTACTTCTACTTTATGCTATACAACTATTTATGCTGCTACTACTTACTCTACAGTATTTATACTGTTACTACTTGCTATTCGACTGTTACTGATGCTACTATGGCTATTTATACTGCTAATATTAATCTACGAATATTACTACTGTTACTGTTTGATCTACTGTTATTATTACTACTACTGCCGTTACTATTGCTAGTACTTTATCTACGGCTATTCTTACTGCTACTACTTGCTCTACAAGTTTGACCAGTGCTACCATTTGGTCTACGAGTTTTACTGGTGCTACTACCGCTATTACTACTGCTGCTACTTCTTTAGACTATTGCCACTGGTATTGATGCAATTACTAGTAGTACTGCTATTTCCACGACTATTACCACTGTTACTATTTGTTCTACGACTGCTACTACAGCCACTACTGCTGTTACCACTGCTAATACTTGCTCTTCGACTGGTACTATTTCTGTTGCTGCTACAACTACTACCACCACCTCTACGACTATTACCTATGCTACGAATTGCTCTACGACTATTACTACGGCTACTACTGCTTTTACTACTACTAATGCTTGCTCTTGAACTACTCTACTACTACTGCTTCTACTACCATCTCTACGACTATTACTACTGCTTCTTCTTGCTCTAAGACTATTACTACGCTACTACTGTTGTTACTGCTGCCCCTACTTGCTCTACGGCTTTTAGTACTGCTACTACTGCTGCTAGTACCTGCTTTCCGACTGTTATTATTGCTACTGCTACTAATTGCTCTACGACTATTACTACTCCTACTATTTGGTCTACGACAAATACTACTGCTACCATTGCTGTTACTACTGCTCTACTTGCTCTGACCATCTGGGCAGTTCGGAGAGGAATCTCACACTGTTTCTTAGCAGGGGATTTTTAGTTGGCGAGAATCCAACTCGCCTGATATGCGGCGTCTTTGTAAGGGTTTTTCCCTTGTTCTAAAAATAAAAAAGTAAAAGGCACTCCTTGCACTACGACTATTACTACTACTACTGCTGCTGCTCCTACTTGCCTCTACTTATATTGCTACTGCTACCACGGCTGCTTCTAGTACTGCTACTACTTGCTCTACGGCTATGCTACTGGTATTACTGCTACTTCTATTACGACTACTACAGCTACTACTACTAATACTACTACTACTACTACTACTACTACTACTACTACTACTACTACTACTACTACTACTACCACTACTACTACTACAGCTACTACTACTACTACTACTACTACTGCTGATAGTGCTGCTACTACTACTATTACTACTACTACTACTACTATTACTACTACTACTACTACTACTACTACTACTACTACTACAACTTTTATTGCTAATTTAACTGCTACTACCTAATGCTGCTACAACTGTTACTACTAATGATGATAATTGTAATAATAAATAATCATAACAATAATAAAAATGTGTGGTTTGTGTTTGGTATGTATAGCATTTAAAAGCTGCATACAGTCAAGCGATATAAGTTAGATCACGCTAATATTAGGACGGCTGCCCAACTGAGAGAATTTCTTTAAACATTTAAGTAGGCATACTTAGCAGACAGTGAAAAAAAATTGGCTTTTCTGGCGTCAATGCCATTAACATATATACTGATGTATATTATTTGCAATATATGTGCACTATAATTCAGTTTTAAATTTTTATCTTGTGCGTTTATTATGTTGGCTTCAATGACCTTCTTTAAAACTTTACGGAAAAAGTCAATGGAATTTAAAGTACCTGGCGTTTTACGACAATATTCTTGGAGCAGCAAAGGAAGAGCTTTTGCATTTTATGTGTGCACATAGGCTTTGAAGCAGAAAGTGAAATGCCGCGATTGTGCGAAAATTTGGAATGTAGTTGCCACTTTTTCTCCTTGTCTCCACTATCTGCTGTTGATTCTGCTGCCGGCTGCTCCAGTGGTAGAGCTATGAGTATTTTCCCAGGGTATGCGTGGATGCATTGTGAAGGACAGCACCAGTTTAAATTGACTGAGAAATTTATTGTGAACTAATATTTCACAATATTAGTTACCGACCGTTTGAGATGAAGAAATAAACTGATTGTGAATCGTAGCACTCGAAATTGTAATAACTGAATTATTATATCGGCTAACTTCTGCAGTATAAAATTTGGATATAAATTGTTGAAAATAACTGTTTTCGCAACAAACGAAACTAGCAGCTTAACCTGCCGGAGACGCTAAAATGTTCACCGGCAAGATCCCTCGATAGCCGCTACTCACACAAGTGAGTAAATAAATATCAATATCACAGAAGCAAGTACCGCTGACGATACCAGAGAGAGTATTTAATGTGTGCACAATTGTGTGCACGAAGGTGTGTACGAACGAATGTAAGTACCAGTGCCGGTACCAGAGTGAGAGTACTCTCTGATCTAAAAGTGCATCCCTTTATTACTTTTAGCTCCACCTACTTCATTACTCCACACCATCGTTATATTTCATGCACAACCAATACTCAAAATCCTATGTGCCTTTTAACTTTGTTACGAGGGGTCTTGGCTAAAATCTGAGACTCTAGGTGCCTTTCTCGTTTCCAGAATTCTGCCTACGCGACCCTACAAAAGCACTGAGCTTATAACCTAACTGAATTCCCTGAATCTTTAAGCTAATGTGTTCCTTACTTCGGCTGATACTAATGGCTTTCGCTAACTTGACTTTCTGATTGCGTGCGTCTTCACGGACATACATTTCAACTCAAGCTTATTACATTATACATTGATTTAATATACGGAAATTATTTATTGCAATTTTTTTCTCTCTTACTGTTATATCTTTCTTTAATTATTTATATTTTCCCGTCAATAATTATGGTATCAACGTTATGTCTTCATTAGTAAATCTTAAATATAAACTGACACACCAGGGCATGTCTCTGAAGTGTGAGAACTGAATTGAAACTATATGTGGTTTAAATGCTACATCATTTTTATGTAGTGGTACATTAACTTAGATTTTAATGGACGAGACTTTTGTCAAGTTATTTATTATTATTATTATTATTATTATTATTATTATTATTATTATTATTGCTGCTGCTGTTGTTGTCGTCGTCATCAGTGACATCAAGGCAGTTGTACAGTGAGTTCTAAATGCTTTCGAAAGTGAAGCAGCGTTATTGCAGAATATAAATTACTGGTTTGTATATTAATTAGAAATGTGTACAAGAAAAGTGCAGCTTAATTTGAAGTACCTACCTATCGTTTTGCAAGGATATCCTTGGACCAACAAAAGAAGAGTGTTTATATCCTATGTCCCCATACAGGCTTTATGTTTTTATTTGAAACCATGAAATATAAATGTACACCTCTGAAGAGGCACGAGGGCAGGTACCTGTAGTGTAAGAATCAGGTATTGTATAATAATCGTAAATGTCTTGGTTGAGATATTTATTAGGACAGGCATTGGATAGGCTGCTACATACAATTCCCTTAAATGATGGGTCAAAAGTGCGAACAGACATGTGCTAGTTTTGCTTAACATTCGGGTGATTACATTACGAAATTGGATCAGGGAGTTCCTTCTTGTAGAAATTAGCCAAGCCATCGTATGCTCATTTTAATTCCGTTTATGCTGCAGCTCTATTATTTGTTATTTTTTTTTCTATTTTAATGCTTGTTTCCGAACTTATAGTCGCTCACCACTGCTTATTAGTTTTTCCACAACGTATAGTAAGCAGGGGAAGTATTATATTCCACCTGCAGTTTTAGTTCTCTAGATCTTGGAAATTTCTGTTGGCTTCTCTTACTTTGTAGTTGGAGGTGCTCCCATTTCATTTGCGTTATTTTAAGCTATTTAACTTCTGTATGAAGAGAAGCATCATTACTTTATGGCTTTTTTCGTGATTATAATGAGATCTTTTATTTATATATTTCATTAATTACATTTGAAAACAGTCTAACAGTCTAAACCTATTCCAGTTTTGAAGAAGTCACTCGTAAACGTATCAATGACATCAAAATCCATGTCTGATGACTACAGAGAAATAAGACTAAATAAGTTTAAAACATGTTGTTGTTAGTTACACTAGTGGCCGTGGCCGAGCGGTTAGATCGCTCGCCTCCCACCGAGGCGGCCCGGGTTCAATCCCAGGGACCTGCATGTGGGATTTGTGGTGGACGAAGCGGCGTCTGAGCGGGTTTTCTCCGGGTTCTCCGGTTTCCCCCGCCATTCATTCCACCAACTGCTCCATCATCACCTTTCCTTTCATCCATTTCACCAACATTTCGTTTCATCTACTTCCTTCATCCCATACATCGGGCTGATCAGTGTCTGCTCCTCGACGGGCCTCTGACCCGCTTGTAAGTCCTGGGGGTGTAAATCCTACATAAACGGAGGGTAAACAGATAATGAATGAATGTTAGTTACACTATCTGACGAAAGATATTTTACCTTCTGGACTGCTTACCTGGAGGTATTGCATTTCACCCAAAATTTCGGTACCGAGATTTCGCCGAAATACACATTTTGAGATCCCTGAATCAAAAAGAAAAGAAAAAAATATTTTTAGAAATAGGCCCGTGTGTATGTGTGTGAACAGCATGACTCGAAAATGAAAAATCGGTTAAAAGCCAAACTTGGCATTTAAGTCAGCACCTTCCAAGGATGCTTCACGAAGATTTTGAAGAGAATCCCCCACCCTAAACTATCCTTTACATGGAACAATATTTGAAAATGTTTATTTTCTCAAAAATGGCTCTTTCGATTTTTACTAAAGACCACATGTTTAAGACATTTTCATGGCAAAAGAAATGTATATCTTGATTTTTCTGGTAATAGCTTCTGAAGTTCTTTTCATTTGAATGAATTTTCCATAATTGGTAAACTGTAAGAGATGAACAAAATCTTATTAAAGTAGACCTCGTTAAAACACACAATTATGAAAAATAATCTTTTTGTGCAGATAAAATTTCCCAGATCTCCCTTGTTATTGGTTTGAATTTTCAAATCAAATGGGAAATCATTATTCCTTTTTCTCTCTTTTCTTTTTTCTCTTAGCCATGCAAAGAAAGGAATTTCAAAGCCATTACATAGCAATCCGCTCTGAAACGATCTACTATCCTTTAAAGCCCATGTATTCCCCTAAGCCTGCTGTATCTACAAGAAAATTGGAATAAGGCAATTTCTGCAAATGTTCGTGGTAGTAGATATCAGGGAGTAAATAGAAGAATAAGCACCTGCAAGAAATAACTGTTTGTATAAGACCGAGCAGAGAAAGTCATGTGAATGCAACAATCAAATGTTTACTTTCTCTACTGTCTCTACCTAAAGCAAGTAGGTGAATTACAGTACTACGTCCAAAAATTCAATTTGAGGTTCCGCGGAAATATATATTTTTAGAAAACGGTACATTGCGCGCGCAGTGTGTGTGTGTGTGTGTGTGTGTGTGTGTGTGTGTTTGTGTGTGAGAAAACGAAGTAGTAACTTACTTGATATTTAAGTCCAGCATCTTCCCAAGATACGACACGAAGGCTTTACCCCCCCACCCATGAACATGATAAAATATTTTTTATTTTTTATTGGCTCATGCATGTTTCTAACGTTTTTTGTTAAAATGCCATACATTTGACATACTAAAATGACGAATAAACGTATATCTTGAATTTCTGAAAATACCCATGAAGATCTCTTATTCAGATTGAATTGTATAAAATTATGAAGCCATTAGAGATAGACAAAAGCTTGCTTAAGAGATCATCAGCATACCATTTGCTTTAGCGTCTTCTCTCCTTTATTATTATTTTTATTTGAATGCAGGAAGGGCTTTAGCCGTATACAAGATATTTCTTTTTGTTGGTCGGAATTTTTCAGACAATTGGTACATGTTTTGAAATGTTATGTTGGGCTTATACAACAAATCTTCTTTTGTTTCTCAAAGAGTATTCAGAACATTACACACACTCAGAGCCTCTTTTTAAGTATTTGACAGTTCTACTAGTGCCCTATACTTTTATGTAGCTAGAACAAAGCATTTGTCATAACTAATAAGAAGTAGAAACCGAGCGGGATGTCTAAGGCGGTAACATTAGGAGCTCCGGGGACTGAATTCCATGGACCGACGAAAGTGACTGGGATTTTATCGTGGTTTCACTCAGTCGTCAAAGTGTATACCGGATTAGATGTTTAGTACTACAACTCAAAGTTCCACCTTGAGTCTAAAACTATAGTAAAATGAGAATAGATGGTAATAGCGAATGTTCTGCCATTTATCCTTAGATAATGAAAGCACGTAGTCTGGAAGGCACCCTAATGCCATCTTACAGGCACGTGTAAAGCAAGATACAGTTGTCTAGCACTAAGGCCTCTTTTGACATCTGTCGAACCTGCCAACTGCCCGTCACAAGAAGAGGAGGTGCATTTGCCTATCCGTAAGGCATCTGTGGAAACGTGACGAAGCAAAATGGTATGGTGCAGGGTTGAGCAGGGGTGGCGGATTGTCCGTCCATACCAATCCAAGAGGTATCTCGCAACAGATTCGTGGCGATATGACCATGTAGTTAAAGCGACGTAAAATACATAGAAAAATAGCAGGAAAAAATTTCACAATAAGTGCAGAATAATATATATATATATAGAAAGGAAATTACAATGGGTAGAGAAAGTCATATAATGTAACAGTATTTTTAAATGAATTTTAATATCGTGTTAAATTAAAAAATAACATATATTGGATTTATTGTGCTTTATAGACGGACAAGGTATGCATAACTTAGTTTTAGTTTCATAATGTACGTTTGACTTCGTAAAATAGAAAAAGAAATATCTATTACTTTCGAGTAGTTTTTAATTACAACTTATATTTCATTATGTATTAAGCGTCTGTCTGTGCGACGCAGCTGAATGTCCGCTGCTTTTCTGTGCCCAAGTTAGCGGGCTTGTCTTGAGCATCGACGCAGAAGGTTAGAGGGTGAAGCTCTGATTTTCGGTCAGAAATTGAGCCGGTATTCGATCTCACCCAGTGGGTTGTGGATCTTCTGTCCCGGTTATAGGAGCAGTGCCCACTCAACATCGTGAGGTAATTGAGGAGCTGCGACAGACAGCTATCCCAGCCACGAAAACTGACAATCCGGTTGGGGAATGCGTGATGCCCCTTTACCTTCCCGTATTGGTTGGATGTTCATCCACCTCTGCCGTGCGTAAGTGGGCATGAGGCCGGCGGTCGTTGGCCGTCCCAGGCCTCAATGGGGCTGTAGCGCCACAAGATATTTATTATTATTGTTATTATTATTATTACTGTTATTATTACTGTTATTATTATTAAATTAGCGAGCTGGATTCCTATTCAGGGCAATGGCTTTCGAGTGCGCTTTAATGCGTAAGCCTCATTTGGTTAGATGCACAGTATGTAAAAGAACTATTGGTGGATAACATTTTTCCATACCAGCGACTTGATATTTTTGGCAGTTTCTAGTGCCGTTAAATAGACTTTATACTACTACTACTACTACTACTACTACTATTATTATTATTATTATTATTATTATTATTATTATTATTATTATTATTATTATTAGAGAAACAATAATGCACGATCCCTACGACACATCTCCGCCATGCCTAAGACAAAATTACCGAGGTTACCCTACGGATATAAGCGAATTCCGATTTAATTTATTACATCGTTTTGCTGCGTTTAGACGGTAAGGTAAGCAACATTCCTCCCTCGGTGAATAATGCAATTAGCATGGAAATGTTTTACCTTGGTCTTTTTCTCTTCTAGCAGTGAAGCAATAATACTTACCTCCGTTGGGGCAGGGGACCGGGCAGTACTGTCATCTGGTGTGATTTACATCATAGTACCATGTGTTTGCATGATATGTTTGGTGGAAAGGTGTATTTTTTTCGGTGGAATGGGTAGTTTAAGTGACATTTCTGGCCACGTAATGACTTTTAGAGCAAAGAGGGCCACATACACTGGGCATTCCAACACATATTCAAGCTCACGGCATTGTTTTGGTGGAATGGGAAGTCTCAACGTCATACTCATGTCACGTGATGGACTTTGAGTGCAAGAAATATCTAAACGCCATGGGCTTTCAAATACAGTTTCAAGGTCACTACACCTTTTTGGTGGAATAGGGTGTATTTGTTTGGTGGAATGGGAACTCTTAGCGTGACTTTCAGGATCGGGTGTAAGTATTGTTGCTTCATTGCATTCTTCCCTACTGGTTGCATGACTGTTCGCCATATGCTTTACTGATAGGGAGGATTATGACATATGCATTTATTGTTCTACAAACCAACGTCTACCCTCCTCAGCTCCTTAGCAAAGCTTGGACTGTGGGAAAATGGATTTTGCTCATACACTATGCTAGATTAAATAATTACTTAGGTATCTCTAGGTCCCGGGTTCAACTCCTGGTAGAGTGCAACATTGACGTTTAATTTCTTCTGAACTATGGCACTTAGATACATGAGATAAATTATATTTAATTGGTATCATCATATAAATTTTTCAGAATACCAACTTAGGTATTTCCCGAGTCCTGGGTTCAGCTCTCAGTACGGCAAAACTTAAATGCTTAATCAGTATTGAACTATAACACTTAGACGTGTGAGGCAAATTACAATAATTGTATAGCATTATGTAGATTGTTTTGAATATCTACTTAAGTATTCCAGAGTCTTGGGTTCAACTCTCAGTATGGCAAAACTTAAATGTTTAATTACATCTGAACTATGCCACTCAGAGATTAATTGTATTTAATTGGTATCATTATAGAGAATGTTCTGTTAGGTAATCCCGAGTTCTGGGATCTGCTCTCAGTACAGCAAAACTTAAATGTAAATTACTATTGAACTAAGGTACTTACATTGTGGAGTAAATTACATTTAATTAATATCATTATGTAGATTAAAACCTGGTGTATACTTAGATATCCCGAGGTCTGGGTTCAAGTCTCTTTTGTTCCTTAATGCACACACATACACCTACAGACACACAAAAACACGCACTGACACACACGTACATAACACACGTATGCACATGCACACAGAAACACTCATATACACAGACATATGTATATACACACAAACAGACATCATACACACGTACCAACATACATGAATAGTCACGAACACCTCTGCAAACACACGACATACACAACTACATACAGACACATCCTAACACTTACACAAACACACATATATACACATACATATGCAGCCCCGAATATCTCTCTTCAAACACACGGACATACGCGAAGACATACGGACACACCCGGACACACACAAACACACATGGATATACACGAGCTCACACACAGACAAAAGTAGACAAACACATACACACATAGATATACGAACACATACGAACACCTTCCCTCCAAACACAGGGAGATGAATGAAGGCATACGAACACATACACAAGCATAACATACATGAGCTCTCGCATACACGCAAACATAAACAGATACATGCGCGCACACACAGATGCGCATATATAGATGCACGAACACATACCAGTGCCTTCCCGAAACACACGGACATGCTCGAAGACACCCCAACACATACAAGCACATATGAGCATCTCCAAACACACGGACATGCACGAAGGCCTACGGACACACCCGAACACACGTACAAATACCTATTGAAATATAAGAGTTTAGACGCTTAATAGTCGTTTAAATCCTAAATTCAGCGCTTGATTGAACTGAAACGTTCGTGCCCCTCCATTAATAGGGCTCCTTTGTGCTCTGGACTTCATTGTGCTAGTTAGCCTTGAGGTGAGGTGATCGTGTTCTTTCCAAGACTAATCTGCTTTCGACTGTGGTTATCAAGGTGAGAATTCTACATTCCTTTGAAGAAGGATTAATACACCATTACATAAAGTATATAGATGGATAACTCTATATATAAAGATATCATTCCGAGTGCTACTGAATACATCTCTAGCAAATGCGCAAAGAAATTCCTGCGAAATTGTGACAAGAGAAGACATGAGATGGTCTGCAAGCGTCTCTGCAAGTGTAAAAACTATGATTCATCCTTCAACAATAGCTATAAGGGACAGTGACGTGAATGTGAATATGAGTTAAGCAGTCCTAAGAAGAAAATGAAGAGTGAGCCCGCCAGACTCCATCTATTATCAACAATAGATGACTGCAACATGAAAGAATACGGGACGGCCTTCGAAGAACGATTGAACTCGTATTTTACACGATGCGATTATCTAAGGACCTGAATACTTACTTACAGGAGGTAAAGCAATGAATAATCCGAGTCGTTCAAACAGCTGGGCATTCACAAGAGTGTGAAAATTAATCTGCAGGTTGAGTGCCGATTTGTGGTATCGGCGAAACCTTGACAAAACATTTAAAACACGTAATCAAATTGTGTGTTTCTAGAAACGGATTTGGATGCACTGTTGGAGGCAAAATTCAAGAAACTAATTACTGAAATGGAAGAGTCGCAGCGTAAGGGTGGCAACTGGATCATGCTTGCAAGGAAGGATTTCGGCTCCGTATCAACAAGTATAACCCACTGCGAGGAAGTAGCTACATACCACTGCCGTATCTGTTGAAGCAAGAAAAGCCTGTATAAATATCCACAATTATACCGATAATAAATGCTTCATGTATGTAGTTCTAGCCAAATTCCTCAGCAACAAACATCAGCGCGTGAGTAAATACAGGCAACTTCAAGATAAGTACGACTTCAGCTGTGTTTCGTACCCTATGACACTTGCTCAAATACCTAAGTTTGAGAAGCTCAACAGTGTGTGTATCAACGTTTTCGGGCTGGATGAGAAGCAAGAAGTGTATCCAATAAAGGTTGCTGATGCTGAGCTGCCTGAGCACCGTAACCTATTACTGTTGAGTGAATAGTAGTGGTGTACATCACTACGTATATATCAATAATTTTGAAAAACTTATTCGATGTCAGAATCTAAATATAAGGAAGGGATATATACACGCAAACGATGCTTTGCTCATTTTGATAATCGTTATGGTCGAAGTGAACTGGAAAAATTACAAAAACATGCCTCTGTTTGTAACCAATATGGTATTCCAAGGGTAGTTATGCCTACAAAAGACACCTCCGTCGTACAACTTAAAACTTTTGAAAGGAATTGAAACTATCTTGCATCATCTATGCAGATTTTGAAAGCATTCTCACTCCATGTCATCATCTCTACAAGCTGTTTAACAATTCTATGTTTGGAAAAACTATGGAGAACCTGCGTATTCGTACTGAAACTTCCTATACAGCCTCTTATCAGCACACACCAATGAGCTTCTGTATTTATGTCAAGCTGCCATCCAGCGTTGAACATCTGGAAATTGGTCTTCCTACTCAGCCCTATGTATATCCCGGCTATATTACCGCCCAAAGGTTTGTGGAATACCTAACATTCCTTGCAAGGATGATTGATAATATATACAAGTCTGCTAAACCTCTGAAACTTAAGGATCGACATCAAAAGGTTTTCGAGTCCTCTACACAAGTGTGCTACTCGTGTGGGAAACCCCTTACAGAAAAGAGCTACAAAGTACCGACCATGATCACAGCAGTGAAAAAGAGGAAGTCTTCATAATGACTCCAATTTGTCTTGCAAAACCCACATTTATGCATAATCTTAGTGGATATGGCTCTCATTTCATTGTTAGGGAGATGTGACGTACAAGAGAACGAATGGAGGTAATTCCTAACTGAAGAAATCTAATATCATTTTCCAATGTTGGCGATATAAAGCTCCGGTATGTGGATAGCTTTTGGTTTCTGTGTACAAGCTTGGATAAGCCAGAGAAAAACCTCAGAGCATATCCTGAAACACTGAAGTACTTCGGAGAAGACAAGTTGAAGTTAATGATTCATAAAGGAGTATTTCCCTATGATTACGTCACTTTATGGGATGTCTTGAAGGAAACCTGCCTGCCTCCTAAGGACTCCTTTCACAACAAACTGAATGAGGAAGAAATTAGTGTTGCTGATTACAATCATGTTGGAAATGTATGGATACTATTAAGATCTCTACTTAACCTCTGATGTTCTTCTCCTAACTGATGTCTTTGAAACATACAGAGACCAGATCCTGAAAACTCCTAAAGTAGGCCCCATTTATTATTCCACCTCTCCAGGACTTACCTGGGATGCCATGCTTCTGTACATTGGAATTGAGCTTCAACTGCTTCTGAATTATGAACAGATTTTCATAGTGGAATTCGGCATAACGGAGGGTTTATGTCAAGTCTCTCACTGGTACGCCGAAGCAAACAACTTCTACATAGATAAGTTTGATCCGTCGAGACCAACTCAATTTATCACTTATGAGGATGTAAATAACCATTTTGGGCAATGTGCCACGCCTTCCCTTATGGTGGATTTGAGTGGGTTTCTCCTGAGGATATCGATGTAATCTGTTTGAAAGAACATGACTTTCAGTGATATATTTTAGAAGTAGATATCGAATATCCTGCTGAGTTTCATGATCTACAACGATCTACCTTTCCTGTCTGACTGCATGAAGCCCAAGGAGTCGTCTACAAAGAAACTAATACGCCATATTGGATCCCGAAAGAAGTATGCAGTGCATATATGACCTTGTAGTAAGTTCTCAGTCATGGACTACAGCTAACAAAACTCCATCGTGTGCTGCAATTCCGAGTCACAGTGGTTACGTGAAATTTAACAATAGGTTACGACAACAGACTGCGAATGATTTTGAGAAGGATCTCTACAAGCTGTTTAACAATGCTATGTTTGGAAAAACTATGGAGAACCTGTGTATTCGTACGGATAAACGGCTGGTTACGAGTTAGAGGACCCTACTAATTTCGAGACCTACGTTTATCGATAGGAAAATCTATGGTGCTAATCTAGTTGCTGTGTATGTGGCTTCCCGATAGATCGTGTTCAAGAAACCTATAAATATTGGGATGAATGTGTTGGACATCTCTAAGACATTAATGTACAACTATCGTTATGATGCGTTGTTGCCGTATTATGGAGCTGAAAACCTGAAGCTTATTTATAGCACATTGACTCATTCATCGAGTGACAACTAAAGATGTGTACCAGAATAAGCTGCTTTTCTTGAGCACCTAGAGACAGCTGATTATCCTACAAACCATATATGTTATTCGGCTGTAAACAAGAAGGTGCTTGGAAAATTTAAAGAAGAAGCCAACGGTAAAATCATCCAATGCTTTGTCGGACTACAACCCAAGATATATACACTAGATATCCAGGATTCCATGATAAAAAAAAATCAACGTATAAAACGTAGTGCAATTAAGCAGTATTTCACATTTGACAAATATACAGACTATCTTAAAACCAAGGAAATAATAAGAACGCAGATGAATCTGATTCTGTAAGGAGAGCATGCTGTCACCCAGTGCAAGTGAATAAAATTTCGTTGACTCCATATAACGATAAAGGAGTTATTGTAGAGGATGGAATAACAACATATGCGTATGAAAATTACGGCATTACAAACAGTGCTTAAGAGGATGAAACCTGGATCTGAAGATAATGATTTTCTCCATAGTCTATAATTATAAAATAGAAGTTTACTCAAGTGCTGCGTATACACCTAGCAAACATCTGATGAATAAAGAAGAATAAGAATATGGAAGGAGCGTTAACTCTGCCGTTAGGAACAAATCCTAGCGCTGGTCCCAAGCCCAGAAAAAGAGGGGAGGCGTCGATTCTTACAAACCTTATCTAATAAAGCATCGATGAACTATTAAAGCTAATACACACAGCCAAAAATGTGATCACATAAAAACGAAAAAACTTAATAAAACAATAATATCAGCAAAGCAACTCAAGACTGGGTGAGAAAGACTATTAGCTGTACAAAGTTCATCGAATGTTGGCATTAGAATACACGTCTTGAAGCATTAAAAACCTTTAAATAGGGTTTTATTTATGGAAGCAGTTTAACTGTTCTAGCTTTTTAAATACCTTTGCAATGCCTGGAATTCTCCTGTCTAGCAAAATATCCTAAAACGCAAGTGCTTTAGACTGATTCTGCAGTCTAAAGTGCCTTCAATGAGCCTCAAATATTCTTATTAGAACCCTTCGAGATATTCTAAACCAGCATTGATACTGTGAAAATACCTGCTACAGTTTCTAAAGGAAACAAGAAACATTAAAATACTAATAAAAGCGTTTAAAAATGCCTATTCCATGACTTCAAAATACCTTCAGAACATATAAAAACTGTGCTGATACCATGAAAATACCAGCTGATGGCTAAAATAACTTTGAAACACCTGAAATTCTCCTGTCTGTGTTCCAAACAATGTCATAAAGCCTGTAAGAGGATGCTAAATGCCTATTCCATTGCATCAAAATACCACCAGAATGCCTGCAAAATAAGCTAAACGTGAACTCAAAAATGCCTTCTAAGTGCCTTCCGAAATATCTACAGCTACACTAATTTTCTAAACACCTCCTAAGCTATTCCACCACTGCTGGAAAACATCCCCAAATACCTTCAAACCCAGCCATCTTCCCTTGTTTTACTATCTCTCTCATATAAATGCATTTTCTAGTCCTCTACCCCCGTCTAGCCTACCATCTCTCCTCGTTTTCCCTATCTCTCCCATATAGAACGCATATTCTAGCCTTCAACCCCTATCTAGCCTAGCATCTCTCCTCGTATTCCCTAACTCACTCATGTATAACGCATATTCTACCCTCAACTCCTGTCTAGCCCAGCATCTCTCCTCGTTTTCCCTATCTCTCCCATATAAACGTATATTCTACCCTCAGCTTCTATCTAGCCTAGCATCTCTCTTGTTTTCCATATCTCTCCTATATAAACATATGTTCTACCCTGCAACCGCTGTCTAGGCTGGCATCTACTCCTCGTATTCCCTATCTCTCGCATATAAAACGCATATTCTACCCTCAGCCCCTGTTTAGCCTAGCATCTCTTTCTCGTATTCCCCATCTTTCCCATATAAACATATTCTACCCTTTAACCTCTGTCTAGCCTATCTCCTCGTTTTCCCTAGCTTTTACCATGTATGCGCAAAAAAGTGGCCAAGCTTCCCCCTAACTATCCTACTGCCCTTGAGAACTTTGGTCTCCTGCACAATCTTTCTCCATAAACTGCTATCTTCCGCTTTACTTTTCCACCCTTTACGGGTAATTCTAATTTTTCTTAAATCCTCTGTTACATTCTTCTAGCATCTTGTTTTGGGTTTTCCTTTGTTTCTTCTGGCGTTCAATCTTGCTTTCAATATTCTTTTTGGGATTCTATATTCCGTCATTCCCTCAATGTGACCTAGACATCTTATTTTTGTGCCTTTATGAGCCTGACAATGTTTCGCTGATCTAGTTCTTCTAATTCATAGTTATATTTTATTTTTCCTTAATTTTTGTGATTTACTTTTACTTGTTTTATATAGGGTAAAATTGGAGGAAACAAAGTCAATAATATTGATCAACAGATTTTGCATCTGGCATATATCATGGAAATGCCTTAGCATGAAAAGGTTTTAATCATGAATTTAAGGCTCTGTGTGTGTGTGTGTGTGTGTGTGTGTGTGTGTGTGTGTGTGTGTGTGCGCGCGCGCGTGTGTGTATGTGTTCTTTATATGGTGAAATATGTAGTCAACATTAAATCAGTGATTATACTCGTGCTCAAGAACACAGGGCGCAGAATGTTACTAAGATTTTACTTTTTACATTCTAGCCTTCATTTAGCGACAAACAAGGTGAACGTTTGCACCAAGACACCCTTATTAACTGTAACGTACTGTCGTTATCAAGGGCTTTGGAGTCTTTCAATGACTGGAAATTGCTATTGGTTTATATAAGAGAGTATACCAAAACAAATAAAAAGTTACAAACACATGTTGTTCGTGGTTACACATCCAGATACACATTACAAGGAAAGCATTAACTGTTTCTCAGTGATATTTTTACTTGTTTTCAAAAGCAATGAATGTTTGCGTTTTTATTGTTTGTTCTGTGTAACTCAGAAATGCAATTTCATAGAAATAACAATATGTCTTTTCCATTGAATTCAAAATCCAAACGTTGTGTAAATCGATTGCTTTACAAACCGGGTACAAAAATAGTCTTATATGTTGCATTCACGTCACTTTCTCTACTCACTCTTCTACAAACACTCTTCCTACAAAATCTTATTATTCTATCTACTTCTTGTAAATCCAGATAGGCTTTCAGCTCACATATACACATTTCGTTGTAGGATGTAGTGGGTAAAATGCTTGATTTTTAAAGCGCGCGTTGCTATGTGATGGCCCTGAAATTCTATGAATTTTGCATGAACACGAGAGCCGCCCCCCAAAAAGAAAAAATAACTTCAAACCAATAACAAGGAATATCTTGGGAACGATTAACTCCACAAAATATGTTATTCGACATAAATTGTGTGCTTTAACGAGATCCACACTATTTATGCAGTAAGATTTTATCTATCTCTTAGGTTTATCAACAATACAAAAATCATTCAGAATGAAGTGGACTTCATAGGCTAGCCCCAGAAAATTCAAGACATACATTTCATTTTTCATGCAAATATCTTATACAAAATCGTTAGAGCCAATTTTGAGAAAATCAAAGATAACGAACCTTTTTCCTTGTAAAGAGTAGTTAGGCGTGTGGGATTTTCTTGAAAATCTTCCTGTAGTATCCTGAATGCTGCACTTAAACACCTAATTTGGTATTTAATCGACTTTTCGTTTATGACGAGCTGTTCAAACTTACAAGGACCTCTTTCTGAAAGTGCCTTTTTAGATCCAGGGAGTCTCAAAACCTGTATTTTGGGGGAAATCTCGGTATCGAGTTTTTGGGTGGAATGTAGTACTTCCTCTGCTTTCGTCAGATAGATTAACTAATAACATGTTCTAATATTTTAGCCACATTTCTCTGTAGTGATGTCACAAATGTTTTTGATTTTATCCATAAATTTACATGTAGCTTCTTCAAAACTGGAGAGGGGTTAGACTGTTATGCTGTTTCACAAATATAATGTAATAAAATAAATAAATTAAAGATCATATTAGCATCATAAAATAAAGCCATAAAGTAATGATACTTCATCTTCAAACAGAAATTCTGCAGTTTAAACTGAAATGAGAGCACCTCCAGTTCAAAGTAAGAGAAGCCAACAGAAACTTCCAAGAACCACAAAAATAAAAATGCAGGATGTTTCAAACTATAGGACAATAGATTTTAATTAGAGTTTTGGAATAAATATTTACCGTTTTAAAAGCAATAGTAATGGAAAATACAAACGCAACCCATCTGTGAAATTTAAAAAATCCAAAGTGTCAGGCGATTCATTTGAAATTCATACAACAATTAGGGTTTAATATATAGTATGTAGACCAATTGCATGCATATTTTTAAATTAGTTCCAGAGATAATACCTCTTTTTATTATTTTTACTGTTTTGAAAAATTGCTCCACTCAATGCAATTTTTTTCGAAAAAATAATTTTTAATTGAACTCTTTATTACCATACAATTAAATTGTAGTATGAATTCTTAATTATCCTACTAGTTTGGGGAAAAAATAGACGTTAAATATGGGAATCCAAATTTTACTTTCTCTACCACGTACATAGTAAGTACAGAAAGTATTGCATCCCACCCAAAACTTCGATACCGAGATTTCACTGGAAATATGTTATAAGGCCCCTTGAGTAAACAAAGCACGTATAGAAAAATGTCCCTGTGTGTTTGTCTGTGTGTGTATGTGTGTCTGTGAATAACATAACTCATGCACAAAAAGTCGAACAAATACCATACTTGGTATTTATGTTTGGTAGCTACCTAAGATGCGACACAAAGATTTTCAAGAAAATACCCCACCCCAAACTACCCTTTACATGGAACAGTTTTCAAAATTTTGGATTTTCTTAAAAATGGCTCTAATGGGTTTGATTAAAATACCATACATTAAGGATATTTACATGGCAAATAACATGTATATAACCTGTGAGGTCCCCTTTATTAGAAAGAAATTTTGTATAATCTTGTATACCTGGTAAACGTTGAGCGATAGACGAAAACTACTACACAAAAAATGAAGATTTCTTTAAAACACACAATTTATTTTACATAACTTTTTTTGTACCTTCAGCCATTTCCGTGATATCCTTTATCATGGTTCGATTTGTTCAATATCTTTGTCATTCTTTTTAAGTCTCAACGATTTTCAGTTGTTTCTCGCGATTGCATGGAAATAGTGTGGAATTTTAACGCTAGCATATATCGTCCAGTTCTTAAACATTTTACTATCGCTGTTCTCTTTGTATCCTAATGAAATGTGTAATTTAGCCATTTCTGCAAAGTTTTATCTGGATTAAAATGAAGCAGATAGAAAAAAATACGTAATGTGATACATTCGCATGAGTTTCTCTACCCTCTATCGTTTATTAGTGAGTGTACAAACTATTTTTACTAAAGCTTATTTTTATACCTACTATACATTACACATTTCGTTATGGATATAAAGAGACACCGATAGTCAAATGTTTAAGAACTGGACGCCATATGCTGCCTTGAACTTCCATATTGTTTCCATGCAATCGCGAGAAACAATTGAATGTTGAAAGGGCTTAAATGAATGACCAAGGAATGAACAATTCGAACCATTAATATTCAGAAATGGGTAATGCCACAAAAAAACTTATTGGATATAAATTGTGCGTTTTAAAGAGATATACATTTTTTATGTAGTATGTTTTCGTTTATCGCTTCACTTTTACTAGTTATACAAGATTATACACTATTCTGCTGGAATGGAGAGGACTTTAAAGACTATTTCGAAAAATGTTCCATGTAAACGGTAGTTGGGGTGGGAGGATTTTCTTGAAAATTTTCGGGGCGCATCCTTGCAAGATGCTAGACTTAAATACCCAATTTAGTGCTTATCCGAGTTTTCGTTTTTGAATGATGCTGTTCACAGACACATATACAGAGTCAATCACACGGATATGTTTCCAAAAATGCCGTTTTTTAAATCAGGGGGCCTCAAATCTTGTATTTTCAGTAAAATCACGGTATAGAACTTTTCGATGGAATGCAATACCTTCTCTATCTACTACGTACGTGGTAGAGAAAGTAATAAACTTTCGTAAGAATAATTTATATATCCACTAATAAACGACAGGGGATAGAGAAGGTTATTTGAATATAACACATGAGATCGTTTTACTGCACGCTGTTTAAAAAGCATTTAGTGCATATAAGGATCCTCCTTTGCAACTAATTTAGTATTTAAAGGTTCCTGAGACCTCTTTTGTTTAGGATATAAACACAACTTTTACTACAATTTTATAGGACTCTGGCTTAAAGGGTAGATATTTAAATCGCTATATGATATGGTGTAATGTTACCTAGAACCAAAGAGGAAGATTTGTAGTGTTTAATAGTACTAAAGTCCATATTTATGAGCTTTGGCAATTTTTGGTATTTTTCACAGATGCGCACCCTTAGGAAAATTTTGGTATTTTTCACAGATGCGTATTCTTAAGCAGAAATACGACCAGCCCTTGCAGCAACATCATCTTCTGTAAATGACAATAAAACAAAAGTTATGGTAGAGGTAAAACCAAAGTGATAATTCAGTAGTAATAGATGGCCTTTGTTGGTTGAAATTTAACTGTTCCCTCCGTGCAGAACCCTCCAGAATCGTATTCTATGAACAAATGGGAGAAGTATTGCTATACACCGAGGTGAGGCCAAAAGGTTTTGCAGCTAAAATATTAAATTTAGTTACCCCGGCATAAACACTGGGGAGCGTAACTGCAGCGGCAACGAGAAGACCAAGAACTTAGCGGCACAAATTTAAAGCAGTCGTGGGATATTCATAAGAAAATACACTTAATTTCACATTTAACACATTACCTGTGGTTTATTATAAATTTGCCTTGGTGCAACAATCAACACAAAAGATTACATGACAAACATTGGAGGGAGATGTTCCACACTCACACGAGACACGCACGCTACATCCACTCGCCCTGAAGACACACACACAAGTCTGACCCACGCTGCTGTCTAGGACGTGGGGAGAGAGATGTCGCGTCGCACAAAATTCAAACCCCAATCAAAATAATTAGTTCAACAATGTCATGTTACAAAGCAATAATGTGTCCGACGCGACAATGCTCACACATACACGCCTCAGTATTAAAATAAGTTTTATCTTTTATGAGTAATAATTGCCATGTTACAGCCGAAAAAAGTTAATAAGTGTGAATACCATCGTACGCTGGGCTGCATTAACCCAGGCACAGCTAACCGGCTGAATGTAAATTTAACACTTTGCCATGGAAACCGCAATTGAGTTTGCATAGCTACAGGGACAGAATAGAGACAGTGGCGACAAGGAGAGCACTTATCTTTATTGTTATTTTCCGGCATGTTGTTGCTTTGTATGTATGTATGTATGTATGTATGTATGTATGTATGTATGTATGTATGTATGTATGTATGTATGTATGTATGTATGTATGTATGTATGTACGTGCGAGTGTGTGAGTGTTTCTGTCTCTGCGTGTGTGTGTGTGTCTGTCTGTCTGTATGTATGTATGTATGTATGTATGTATGTATGTATGTATGTATGTATGTATGTATGTATGTATGTATGTATGTATGTGTGTATGTATGTGTGTATGTATGTATTTATGTATGTATATGTGTTATACGTAATAATCAGACTTGTTTCTGTTTGTTACACCTTAACAGTCGCATTGCATTAGAAGTCCATACCGTAAGTTCATTCTGTGTTTAAACATCTGGTTGTGCGACAGTGCCCGGGAACCAAGAAAGACATGTAAATGAAGCGCCTTCCCCCTTGAGAGGAGGCAGTGGCTGATTTATTTATTTATTTATTTATCTATTTATTTATCTATTTATTTATTTTAGTTCCCCTGTTTCTTCCGGTTTATTATCGCCGTGTTTTCTCTGTGTTGCTGTTTACCGCTTATTACCGCAATTATTGTTACACATACAACACACAAGAACCCGTTGGCGGAGCGCCGACTTATTAAAATGAAAAATAAAAGTCTTATACGTTAAATTCACACGACTTTTACTACCCACTATTGTTTATTCCTGTATAGGTACTACAAACTGTTCCTATGAAAGCTTACTTTTATACCTACTTCATGTTAATCCAAATAAATCTTTGCAGTAACATTTTCATTATACATTTCGTTGCAGGTAAAATGGGGATACAGAAAACAGAATCGTTAGTCATATGTCTCTCTATACTGGCCTTGAAATTCCATACTCCGTCCGACACGTCAGAAACAAATGAACAGCGCAGCACTTCAAAAAATGACAGAAGTACTGAGAAATTAAAACCAATAATAAAGGATATATTGGCTATCACCGATGACACAGAAAAAGTTATGTGAAAGAAATTGTGTGCTTCAAAGAGATCTACACTTTTTATGTAGTAAGTTCTTGTCTATATCGTATTATTAACCCGTTATGCGAAATTAAATAAACTACGTTCCAAATGCTCAGGACTTTACAGACTATTCTCAAAAAATTTAAGTTATACAATTTATTTTCCCGTAAATATCTTAGATATTTTAATAAAATCGTTTGAACCATTTTTTAGAAAATCAAAATTTTGAAAACTTCTCCGTACTTTAAGGTCAGAGGACTTTTTGGTTTTTAATCTCCATGTCGCATCTTTGGAAGATACTGAATTTAAACACTAAGTTTGGTATTTATCCGGCATTTCGTATTTTGAGTTATGCTGTTATGCTGTTCACAGTTACTCTCACACATTACGCGCCCGCGCGCGCACACGCACACACACGGATGGACCTTCTAAAAAAAAATTATTTTGGGGTTCAGAGGGCCTCAAAGCATATATTTCCGGTTAAATCCCACATCGAATTTTTGGGTGGAGTTGGAGTACAATATCTACCTTCTCTCCTTACTGAGGTACGTTGTACAGAAAGTAAAAATGAGAGTCACATCACTATTCATTCTTATGCGAGCAGAAATAATGTAGCAATTCCCCCAATTATGGGACTAAAACTTTGTATGAGCAGGATCAGCTAATTATTTTATTACTAACTTCTACATCACTATGGTAGATGCCACTATGGTAGGTATTTAACCAGATTTGAAATAACAGTAGGTTCTAGTTTAAAATAAAAAAATGTAAATTGCAGTATTGAGAAACTTAAAACTGAGAAATGGAATAGCAACAACAGGAATATTAACTAAAATTGGCGTCATTTAAATATCTAAATCTCAGGAATAAATTATAAGTAGGTAGCTATATTAAAATGTGGATGTCAATATCGAGTGTAACGAAAGATACTTGAGGTATTTACACACATCTAGTTACTTTGTAAATGAATTCCGAAAACTTCATGGTAGACGACATTTATAGCCGAAAGTTGAAGGAACAAGATTAAGGCTTGTTTGTTAATTCGAAAGCTGTTACTAGAAGTCTGTATTTCGTCACATAATTGTTTCAAAATAACGATTAGCTAAAAATTAAGGCTTTGTTTTACTAGATTTTGCTTGAAATATTAACAACATAGCGCATGCGCGGGACTTTTGTACTATCTTGTCCTCACTGTTCCTATGCTGTTCACAGTACGTCTAGCTTACTGGCTTGAGGGACTGTATGGCACAACGCTAAGTTGACGTTAAACCGATTTATGGGACTTAGGCATAAACAACAGGAGGCTGGAAATTTCCTAGAGCCAGTGTGCAATGTAATTAGAGAATTATGTTTTATTAATGCTTTACGTTTATAATTTCAGAACTATTACGCTAAGAAATAATCCTTAACGTGTTCACCTCCTATTTGTCTCTAAATGTCAACGCAATCCTGAACAATTAGTGTGCCAAATCGCGGATGCTCACAAGCTTGGTAGAACAGAATGAAGTTCAATTCATCTGGGTGCCAGGTCATAGTGGCATAGAGGGAAATCAAACAGCTGATGAATTGCAAGACAAGGAGCAGTTTCAAAATGTATTGGGTCAGAGCCGGCTCTAGGAATATCTCGACGTTTAGTAGAGAGGCTATTAAGAACTGATCTAAAGTAGAACTTCCTAAAACCTGACTTAAAGCTCCAGAAAACAAATACGCTAAACTATTTATTAGAAAACCAAGTAAGAAAAGGGCTGAGAGCTTACTTAAATGCAACAGACTTCGCAGAAAGCAATTATTGCATTTTTTACAGGACATGCTCTTGTGAAAAAGCATCTTAATGGGGTGTTTCAGGGTAATTTAGATTACAGATTGTACAAGAAAGAAAATGAAACAGCATAGCACATTATATGCTCATGTGAGGTTCTGATCGTAGTAGATATATTGCTTTTAGAAAAATGTTTCTAGAACCAGAAGAATTTGAAGCCATATTTGGTAGTATGAGATAGTAATCCCTGTAAAAGGTGCAGGAATAATGAATTGGCTTTAAAACGATACAGGTAGAACAATAAGCCCAGTGCTGATATGCGTCCGAAGCAGTGACGGAAACGTATATCGAACAAGACAAGACAAGTGCCAAATCACGGACAGCTGTATGCAATATAGCCGCAGATGTGAAAGATGAGCTGCTTAGAATTAACAAATAAATCATCCAGATGGGGCAAGAAGATAGTTGTATAATTCTATCATCTTATGGCATACAGGATGACGTTCTTAAATCTTTATTATGCTAATTCGTGACAACTATGTAGATAAATTTATAAGAAGGAATTTTAGGAACAGGTGAAATTAAGATGTAAATTATGAGAAAAACATAAAATGTATTAAAGTAACATATTTCCATATTTGTATGTAGTTATTCACATTGTATCTCGGTCAAGAGGGCTTGGTATGATGTAAACGTTGTTTCACGAGGTAGTAGTGGTTAATGTTTGCTGGATAAATTGTAAATTTACCTTTAAACATATCTATTTCTGTTCTTTTCTACTAGTTCGTATATGGCGGTATATCATTTACTCCCTGCAAGCCACTCTTCATTCATTCTACATTTCGTTCCCTCAGTATTCACAAATTACTTCTGTGCGTTCTTAACTATTTCCGAGAAACTTTTTGTAATGATTGTGTTCGCAACACATCACCGGTTACGAACTCGCTTGTGTTTACTGTCTAGAAATGCTTAGCTGTATCTCCTGTAACAGAGCAGGATGCTATGCTATTTGGAAAATATGCATAAGGTGAGTGATAGCCCGATGAAATTATGTTTTTCAAGCTCACGTAAAACTAAGCAATTTCATACAGGTGCTTATGCTGTAACCTGTTCTGAAATCGATGTGTTAATATACTACTCTCCACAAAAATAACAGTCATATATGTCCTATCATAAACTGGAGTACCGCCGAGACTTAGTCTCCAGAAAAAAAAACTCTCCTCATTTGTTGCGAACACTAGTGTTCTTGGAGTACACAATTAAGATCCAATCACAGTACGTTTAAGTAAAAATGTAAAATATCTTCTATATATAATAGGATATAAAATAAATATAATATCTACAAGTTTTGAAGACTGTCCATAAGTATTATGAAATGCGAACTTATTCTCCTCTTCATTGGAATTCCACACACTTCGAAATGCACACATATGCTGCTCTTTTACATTTATATTAAAGAACATACCTAAATGATAATAAATCATTTCACCTTGCAGAAGAGAAAAAAATGATACCTTGTTCCCCTCTGGTGTGGAATTAATGTCTTCTCCGACACATAACCCATACCTAACATCTCCTGACTTCCTGTTATTGCTAACAAAGAAGAAGAAAATGAGCGGATTGTCCTGCAATACCTCTTAAGTTGCAATTCAGGCCTCCAGATGCTTGACATTTTGCGATATATGTAAATTACGAACTTGTACATATATAAAGTGCATTTGACAAGAAAATGTGCAACATGAGAAGTAATCAACGACACGGATGTTTGTAAAATGCAAATTAACTCAGCCGGATATATAGGGCATGTCAAAAGTCCCTCCGGGGTTTCGTGAGTGTATAGAACGGTAAGCAGGCAGACATGGCGGAAAGATTTATATCAGAGAAAAGAGTATCCCCCAAAGTGTCGGTACATACCCATAGGTGTTCCATATGTCCACCATTGGTGAAGCGGCAGACATCAATCTTGTAGTCTAACTCGCCCCATACACGTCCCAACATCTCACGATCGATACCGGTGAATGCATTCACGATCCTCTCTTTCAGCACTGCTAAATCGCGTGGCAAAGAGGGGAGGAATACACAATCTTTAACATAACCCTATAAGTAAAACTCATGTGGGGTTAGGTCAGGTGATTTTGGGGGCCACGGAAGGAGAGGAGAATCGACTTGAGAACCACGTCCTATCCAACGATGTGGAAGTGTATCATTGAGGAAGTGACGAACGTTATGGTGATAATGAGGCGGGGCCCCGTCTTGTTGATAAATAAAGTCCTGGCTGTCGCTCTATAATAGTGGCATTAGCCATTGTTGAAGCATGCCCAGGTACACTGGGCCGGTAACAGTTTGTTCCACAAACAAATGGGCTATAAACCTTTGTACATGAAACACACCGGCTTTAGGGGAATCACGGACGTGTCCCACTGTAACATGAGAATATTCAGTCCCGCAAATTCTAACATTGTGACGGTTTACCTTGCCCTGAGTCCTCGTCAGGCCTCAGTTTTTCAGTGAAACCGGCTTCTTGTAGCCTCTCTTGAAAATTCATGTAGAACTCACGACGAAGATTGCTATCCTAGGGAATCAATGCCTGCAGTAGCTGGATCCCATGTGGCTTGAGTTTAAGTCTTTTACCTAAGATTCTCCAAACAATTTTCTGTGGAATCTGTAATTCTCTACTCGTGCGAAACACTGTAAAACACAAAACTCTTTCTGTTCACCAGTGAACGCCATGTTTTAATCAAGTATTATGATTGCCATCTAGTGGAAAAAATTACAACTTCACACTATGGAGACTGCATGCATACAAAACTTCGAGAGATACTCTTTGCTCTGATACAAATCTTTCCGCCATTTCTGCTGTAGTTACCGATCTATAGACCCACGAAACCCTGGAGGGACTTTTGACTTGCCGTGTGCATGGAGGCTGCCAACGTAAGGAGAATGACGGAGCCTTCTTTACACATTAATCCGGATTTAGCACTGGCGAGTTTAACAGTGGTAAGATTACAAAGTATTATGGTTCTTGAAGAAAAATACTGTTCATGACAGTACCCTACTTTTAGAATATATCCGTATATATGTTATAACATGTTATAACATATATACGGATATATTCTAAAGTATAAAATCCTCATCTCTGATATTAAGTTCTTATATAACAAATCGTGTTAACCGATAATTAAAACCGGAAGTTTATTACAACAGCTCCCTGAGAAGGCCGAGGACAAACATATTTCATTCTTGAAACTAAATGCTCTCAATTCGCATTTTGTTAGCTTAAGAGTAGTTACTATAAAAATTAACAAGCGAAATGGTTCAGGTGGCAGGTAACACTTTTAGAGGTTACGAAGTTGCCTAGCAACAATTTTCTACCTTCATTTCATTGTCCCTTTGTTGGGCTTTGAGCAGAGCTTCGGTGGCGAGATGGTATTGACGTGCTTGCTCTGTGTGGAGGTTTTCACTGAAGTCGGTAGGGGGAGCAACGTTATGGATCCAGAGAATGTGTCGTTCTCTTTTAGGGATGGCGTAATACGAATCTACGTTTCACTAGAGTTTCGACGTGGAAGTGCCAGGGATCGCCTTCGTTTCCACTGCCATGCCCATGTCCTGCAATAGGCCTGCAATACCCTCTCATGTTAAGGTTTCTCTCCGGAATTAGGCAAAATATATTAACAATGGTCATGAGGTCGTGGAGCCATTTCTCCACCCCTATCTTCACGTTAACCTTGCCAACAATCCTGAGGGGCCAGTAGCAATGTCTCTACCTGGGTGGTTAAATTCTCGATTTGCAAATAATTATAAAGGTCCATAGTTAGGCTCCTTCCGTAAACAGAATTTGCTTGGCAATCATATTTTGAAGAGCCTCTGTCCGTTCAGAATATTAGACATAGTCTTTTGACATCTGACAGCAAGAATCGAATGGGCAAGTACACAAGATTTAAATGAGGATGTTCTTTCATCCTGTGTCTAATTTGCAGAAACTTTTAGCGTGATGTAAAGGAATGCGAAAAACAAATGGGAGGTGCGTGTTTCCTTGCACTCCCTGAAGAACATGATAGTGCACTGTCCTGTAATTGAATTAGCATTGTTGAAGTTGGGTATAGACAATGACTTTCCAACGGCCCAACATCTATCCATAACTTATCCTCTCCTCTTGCTCCCCGACTCATGTTTGTGTTCAGCCCAGGGCTACCAAAACCGGTTGTTGTTGGCCACCACACCCCTACAGAGCATATCATTTTCTCATCACATTCTTTTTCAATCGTGTTACGTCCACTCCTAGCTCATTTTCTGATCACTCCCAGGAAACAGCCAATTAGTCGTGAACACGGAGCTTATGGACGAGTGCAAGGAGTGTCACTTCCACTAATTAGAATGAAATCTCTCTATATACACAGTACAATACAACATGTATTGATTCTTCGCGCGCATACCAAATGGGATTTTAACCTGATCCTCTAACTTCATCGACGTGTTGTTAGTACTAAAATACCTACTTATGCTTAAGGACCAGAGTGAGACACTTGCTAAAGCGAGAGGTTAATTATATTCCTCATTTTCTCAGGTAGTATTAAGTATAATGAATGGAATTCTGTCCGTGGGTACAGCAATTCCTTATTTTGGTAATCTAAACAAACACATTTACATACACTAGAAGTTATTAATAGGTCTAAATCACAACTTAGATACTGTCTTTTAAAATTATAATACATGCATAATTTGAATGGAATTTATTACATGTTTAAGTGAAATGTTTACTTACAATATAAGTATTAGCTACTTGGTGTATTCCACTAAATTGATTTCTCACTTACGGTGACAACAAAGAAAAATAACTTTTAACTCCTGAGTACATAATTAATGATAATTTTACGTACATCATTCAGTCATTGAATGAAGAATCAATCAATTATAGTTTTCTGCCCAAGAACAACCTCTATATTGCAAACAAAGCCCTTTCCATCTCTTTCTCTTTTCTGCTTTCCTCTTCGTTCTGGCATATGAACCATGTCTATCATCTGGTGCATTCTAGTGCGCGGATCTTTTTCACCATTCCTTTCAGTGCATTTCTTAGCAAGGAGTTTCTTCTCATCCAATCTCCCAGCAAGTTTCTGTTCCTCTTCCTGATTAGTTTCGTATTGTTCCTTCTGTGCCCAATCTTTTAACTTTGTCTGTCTATTTCATATGCTCCACTCTTCCCCATAACCACACTTCAAACTTTTTAATAGTATTTCCTCATTCTTTTGCACCATTACAATTATACAGTGTACAACAGCGTCACACTCCACATAAACTGTTTCACTAATCTATGCCTTAGTTTTTTTCGAATATCCTCAGAAGATCTTTATTTTTCTGTTAAAAGCTTTCTTTGCCATTGCTGTCCTTTGTTTGACTTCTAGGCAATAACTCATATCATCGTTAATATATCATCCCAAATATCAAAGCTGTTCACCTGCTCCACTACCTCATCTCGAATTTGCAAGAATATTGTCTTTGCTTTTCTTCCAATAAGCCGAGTCTTTGCCTTCTTTTTATGTACCTTTATCCTGTAGCCTTAGCGTTGTCATTTATTCCATTAGCATGTTTCTTAGGATCTTTTCAGCTAGCAGTGCTATATCCTATGTTATGATTACCACACCCCTCTGCTGTATTTTCCCCGTCCTGATTTTGATTATTTGTCTCATATTGAGAATGCTTAGAAACGTTTTCTCTTTTCATTTGACACAAATATCTCCAGCATCTGTACAAGCTTTCTCGCAGCTGCTCTGTTGTCATGTTTTCCAGGTCCAGAAATGCTGCATTTCCACCCTATCTTTGTTTAAGCTACGTTCCTCGCCCTTAAATTGTATCTCTTGTGTCCTTTTCCTTCCTGGAGCCGAACCTTTCTTCTTCTAAATCACCTTCCATCTTAAAATATAGACCTCACTTCAGCACTCCTGGCAGAATCTTTGCCAAATGAGAAATCATAATATATCTATGCTCTGTTATTCAAACTGGGACTATAATATGTCGGAGTATCAAGTGTGTCTAAAAATCTGTTAAATAAATCTGTGAGATTGCGAATTTCACTATCATTCTTTGCATGATATTCTCTGTCTCATTTTTATAATTTATTTCTGGACTCTGAAATAAATCTCTCCCAGATAATCAAGTGATGGGACACTACTGTTCTTGAGAATATGCTTGCTTGTAGCACAAGTACTTTGTGTAATAGAGGCCTGCATTGAAAATTGTCATAATATTTAAGGTAAACCTTCGCTATTTCAGTTCAATCGTTCAACCAAGAATGAACATATATGGTATTGACATGCCCAAAAATATGTTCCTAAAACGTTGTGTTAACCTTGAGCTGGTATCAATAATTTTCTAAAATTATTCTGGTTTTGAAAAGCAAGTCTTGTGGTATTCCACCTTAGTTGAACAGCTTTAGCCTATCAACGTGCTAGTGCTTGACTCCATTTTTAGTTTCTCTACTGTAAGTAGAAGTGCTGTATTCCACCCAAAAATTCGATGCCGAGATTTCACCGGAAATACGTGTTTTGAAGCACTGTAAATCAAAAAAAAGCATTTTTATAAACAAGTCTATGTATGAGTGTGTGTCTGTGAACAGCATAACTCAAAAACGAAAAGTCAGATAATACCAAAGATGCGACACAACTATTTTCAAGAAAAGCAACCCCCTCCACTACCCTTTCCATGGAACATTTTCAGAATTTTTTTGAATTTCTCAAAAATGGCTCTAACAATTTTGATTAAAATACCATATATTAAAGATATTTACATGACAAATAAAATTATACTTGAATTTTCTGAGAATAGCCTTTGACGTTCTCTTCATTTGTAAGGAAATTAGTATAATTTTGTGTAACTTCTAAACGTTAAACGACAGGCATAAACGTACTACTCAGAAACACACAATTTATTTTAAATAAGTTTTTTGTGGCATCAGCCGTTTCCGAGATATTCGTTATTAAGATTCGAATTGTTCAATACTTAGCCATTCTTTTAAAGACCCGTCGATTTTCAGTTGTTTCTCGCGATGTCATTGAAACATTATGGAATTCTACAGCCAGCATATCGCATCCAGTTCTTAAACATATGACTATCACTATTCCCTTTGTATCTGTAACGAAATGTGTAATCCAGCTATTTCCGGAAAGGTTTATCTGGATTAAAATGAAGTAGACAGGAAAATACGCTTTCGTAAGAATAATAATTTGTATACCCACGAATAAGTTACAGAGTAGAGAAAGTCATGTGAATGTAACACCAGAAATTGTTTCCTGAATTGTTTTTTCCAGCCTTGCAACCTTGTAGCTTTTTTGTAATGTATAGTGCGCGCGTGCACGCGTGTGTAACCGTGTATATGTGAACAGCACAACCCAAAAAAATAAAATATCAAACTTGGTATTTGGGTTCAGCATCTTCCAAGGATGTGTAACAAGAATATTTTCAAGAAAAGTCCCCCCATTCCAAACTCCTTTAGATGGGACTTTTTCGCTATTTTTAAGTTTCTCAAATCTTACTACACAAAAACCATAGATCTTGTTAAAGCACACAATTTATGTCTAGTAAAAGCTTTTGTCGCGTTAGCCATCTCCATGATAATCTTTGTTATTGGTTTGAATTTTTAAACATTTATACCTTTTTTCAAATGGTAAGTCACTATTTGCTTTTTCTGGTGGTTAGGCAAACAGCGTATAATTTCAAGGTCATTACACACAAGATGCGCGTTTTGAAAATCTGACTATCGCATTAGCCTACTCTATTCTTCATACCTATAACAAAACATGTGCAATAAAAGTTTATCTCCATTAAGAAGAAGTAGATAGAAGAATCAGAACAGTGGGTAAGAATAGTGTGTAGAGAGTGGGTAGAGAAGGTCATTTGAATGCAGTACATAAACGTTTTGCTTTCTCTATCACGTATATAGATAACAGGTAGAGAAGGAGTTGTATTCCACCCAAAAATTCGATATCGAGATTTCACCGGAAGTACATGTTTCGAGGCCTACTGAATACAAAAAAGTCCATGGGTTTGTGTGTGTGTGTGTAAACAGAAACGAAAAGTCGGATAAATACCAAACTTGATATTTAAGTTTAGCATCCTCCAAAGATGCGACACGAAGGTTTTCACGAAAATCCCCCAAATCCAAACTACCCTTTACAGGGAAGATTTTTCAAAATTTTTGATTTCCTGAAAAATGGCTCTAACGATTTTGATTAAAATATTATATATTAAAGATACTTACATGACAAATAAAATGAATATCCTCAATTTTCTGGAAATAGCCTGTGAAGTCCTCATCATTAAGGAGGAATTTTATATAATATTGTATAACTGGTAGTAAGTGTTGAGCAGTAGGCGAAATCGTATTGCACAAAAAAGCAGATCTTTTTAAAGAACATTTATTATTTAAACAACTTCTTATGACATAAGCCATTTCCGAGACGTTATTAATGGTTCGATTTGTTCGATACTTTGTCACTCTTATTAAGCCCCATCGATTTTCAATGGGAGAATTGTACCTGTTTTGAGTGGGAAACAGTATGGAATTTTAAGGTCAACTATCGCACTCCGTTCTTAAACATTTGACTATCGCTCTTCCCTTTGTATCTATAACGAAATGTGTAATTTAGCTATTTTTGCCAAGGTTTATCTGGACTGAAATGAACTAAATACAAAAATAAGCTTTCATAAGAATAATTTCTATATCCACTAATAAACGATGGAGGATAGAGAAAGTCATGTGAATGTAACACTTCAAATTTTTAAATTTGTTCTACTCGCAATTGCCATGTGTTCACTTCCACCTGGTACGCAATGTGTGCAAGTATATTAAAAAAAGGATCCAAAGGTGTAGAATTCAGTTGTTCCAGGTTAAGGAAAACATTAAAACTACAGTTTAAATGAAGTGTTTACTTTACATATTGGGCAGGCTTGGTTAGTTAATATTTTCCCATAGCTCAAAATCACATGTAAATCAAATTTCACGGTGGTTTTACCATTTGTTAGAGTTGTACTCAGTACCTTAGTTCACTAATTGTTTATTTGTATTGGTTTTCATTTTGAAGTGATAAGATCCGCCCGAAGAATATGAATAATAAGTAATACATCATAATAAGTATATTAATAAGCTTCTAATCAAAATAAGAAGGAACGGAATACCAATATGAGAAAAGAATAAAAGAGAACATTAAGAATTAGAAAAGGGGGAAATAAAAACATAACGAGAGAAATAAAGTAAAGATTAGATATTAATTAATAATCAGAAAGTGAAATAAAATGTAGAAAACGTTTATTTGAGAACGAAGAGACTTGGCGAAAAACCGTGAAAGGTTGAAAATTTAGGAACGTACAGGAAGAGGGACATTAGTAAGCGATAAGTAACAATAGGAACCGAGTACAGCTCTCAGGATGTGAAGACAACGGGCCGGAAACCGAATTCAGTCAAGCGCACAGAAAATTCACTCTAGGGAACATAAGTTGTTAATGGGAGACGCGAGCGAGGCTCGGACGATGAAATTAAGAGCCAATGGAAGACGAGGAAAAATTCAGTGAGAGAACCAATGAAAGTTAATAAAAGTCACGGTATAGCAAAAAGATAGATCGAAACTAGAAAAGAGGCGTGAAATAGAAAATTATCTGTGACAGAGAGCAACTTTCAGACGTGTGTAACATGAATACTTTGTGTCGAACCGTAGGGTAGAGAAGTTGACTCCGTTTTGTGCAGTGAGGGAGAATTAGATAGATGTAGGAATTCAAAGTATTTTATATCAGAGAGGGAAACAGTGCAGATGTCTACGGGTATTTATTTATGTATGGGAAACATTAGTTTGAAGGAGCCGTGAGTTAAAAGGGTAGCTAGGGCATGACTAAAGGTTAAGTCATTAAAGTAACATTGTAATGTCTCTAACTTCGAAAAATACTTAAGTAAGGGTAATGCACGGAAACAATAGCAGGGGATGACAGGAGAAATCGCGTCTTTGTGAAAGGGTATTCAGGACGAGAACATCAGTGTGGATCTTCAATAAACGGGCCATCTGAGAGGAGAAAAGTGAGCTTCATTTCATCTCCCATCCAAACACTCCCTGAGGTAAGAGTTTCCAGAATCCATATTCCTCTACCTGAGTAGCCGGCAGCAACATCAATCCTCCCGAATTACCAAACCTACACCAAGAACCGATCATTACACCTTTTCCCTTTTTAAACCCCGCTACTACTTGAAGAACCAGTTCAGTTGTCTCTTTACATACTGCAACTATGCGGAACGAAAGTATCCTAACAAACTGAGGCAAGGGAAGAAGTTTCCGTGGCAGAAGTTTCTTCCGGGAAAGAAACGGTTTTCTCCTTAAAGCACATTCACCGCATGCGTCATACCAATATGCGCATCGTCCTCCGTGGTGTAGTGGTTACCTCTAGTCCCTGAGGTCGCGGGTTCAAACTCTGCGGATGGCGATGGATTTTTTCGGGCGTAAAAATCCATAGCATGGCTTTCTTCGGAAGGGAAGTAAAGCCGGTGGTTCCGTATCGTAGATTTACGGCACGTAAAAGAACCTCAAGCCTGATAAAGAGGCCTCTGAGCAAACTTTCCGGTCTTTCACGCCCAATATGGAATGGGACGCTAAGGACCATAATAGTTAAAGAGCGTCCATAAATAAAATTCAATTAATTAACGCCAATATGCGGGCCCTGCAACGCTGAAAGATAAAACGAAATGAAACGAGGAAAGAAAAATTCGTGCTAGTAGAGAGTCCACTACAGAATTCGCCTACCAGCCTGCGAAAACCGCATAAAACCCTAAGTTGAGCGTGGCTGTCCCGGTAGGATGAAGCAAGGATTATTCCATTCATTATTCTATGAA
This sequence comes from Deroplatys truncata, assembly GCA_030765065.1. NCBI lineage: Eukaryota > Metazoa > Arthropoda > Insecta > Mantodea > Mantidae > Deroplatys > Deroplatys truncata. The sequence goes on from CM060979.1 coordinate 110,440,710, forward strand.
TCAGAAGAAACTCTCTGCCGTATAGAGATTGTGTTTCAAAAATCATCTTTACTGTTAAATATGCCTTCAATGATTACATCTTCGTGTAATGAAGTTATAAAGACATTTCCACTGTTGCGTTATTTAATTTATGTCTTAAGAGTCTTCATACTAGTTTACCTTCCCTAACCTTTTACATAAACCGGAAAACATTTGCATTCCGGCTTATGTGCCTCTTTGGAGTATTTATACACCCTTTTTCATTTATATGCGCCTTTAACATATAAGATCATATCGGCGACTTTGCTTTGGAATAATTTCTCATCGGCAATGATCACTCATCTTACTATGGCATTAATCTTTGGGTTTGTTTACTTTGGGTTTTCTATTTAAACATTAATTTCACACGCACATTTACGCCCTCACTCATACTTCCAGATTCTAGGGAGGATGGGGAATAATCTTAGCTAAAGAAAAATTCCCATCCACCTGCCGCCAGGAATCAACTCGAGGCCTCTAGATTTGGACGCTAGCATGCCACAGCCCAGAGGCTAGTTTACTGAAATTATTGAGTAATAAATACGCTAGGCTTTTGTCAGCACTTAATGACACAATACACTCTTGGATCCAGAGGAAATTGTGGGTATTTTATTTAGTTCAAAAACAACCGTTTTCTTGCAGCCTTAACTACTAAACCTACCTCGTGCTGTTTTAGCTTGGTCATTTTTGAACATACATATCCACGTTGTGATCGACTAGCTTTTTCATGAAATGTGTTACTAGACTAAGTTTACTTGAAGTAGTTCTAAATGGAATTGTAATTCTTCTGACGCCAATTGCAGTTTTCATCTTCTCTACTACTTACCTATAAGGAAAAATTGCATTTCATTCAAAATTTCGATACCGATATTTCATTTAATGTATAGGTTTTAAGACTCCCTGAATGATAAGAAAGGTTAGAAAAAGTCCCTATGTGTGTGCCTCTGTCTTGTGTCTGCATGTTTAGCTGTACGAAATGTGTAAATATGTATTGAAAGTTTACTTGGATTAACAAAGAAGTTAGAATAATTAAGTTTAGAACGAAGAAAGAGTAGAAAGTGGTGCGAATGTAACACATAGAAATCTTAACAAGAATTTGTGACACTTTTTGAGATGAAACTCTCTTGAAACCATAGACTTAATTTTATTCATTCCTAGGTGTAAAACAGTTTACTTGTGGAGAATAATGGTCTTGAAAGTTCACGCCATGCTATGAGGTTTAGAAACTCGATTACATAATATTAATAAAGCAAGACGTATTTTAGAATACGCTCTTTTGACACAGTTATCGTGATATTGAAACTTCATTTACAAACATGAAAAGAGTATACCTTCTTTGTCAAATTCAAGCATTCACTAACTGAACAGCATGCACAGTACTTGATTGAAGAACAGCTTTTTTTTAGAAGGAAATTCGTTTATTCAAACGCTTAATCCCACAAATTTCAGAGACAAATTCCCAGCAAGCGCTATATCACATATATTATCAAGTAGCCACTATTTATAACCTTATGCAAACATGTTAGAAATCAAAACAGCTGACATTTATTTGTTTTATTTAGTCATAAAATGATGTTTCAAGCAAGGAACAAAATGTGCAGTCTTCTTGCAGTAATAATAATAATAATAATAATAATAATAATAATAATAACAATAATAATAATGAAATTACATATGCGCAATTTAATCGTTAACATTGTGCTGATATTCTATTTTCGCAAATTCTTTTTTTCCCCCATATTAAGGAATATATTTCTCAAGAACCAGCCTTCCTAGAACCTTAAAATTTTTCATGAAGCTCAAGCTCATCTTATCTTCAATTGGTAGTTAGTTTTAGATGTAAATTAAAAATGTTCTGTTTTAAAGTAAAAAAAACTGAAAAAGTTATCAAAATTTGAATTGTAACAGACAAATTTTTATCTTAACTTATAATTGTTAAAGTAAGCAAAATTTATTTACTACAGTGTGTTGCTGACTGTAAACTCATGTATAAATTTGATGAAACTCCATTGTACACATTCAGTAGAAATTGTTGCTGAATAGAATGATGCGTTTATGGCTACTAAGGGACTTGCAGATCCTACGAAGGAGGCAAAGATCTTACGAGATTAAACGAAGGGAAGCACAATAGATCAGAACTGGTGGCAGTACATAGGACATTTATTGCCCTCCCTTTTTTTCAAATAAAAAGGTGCGTTTACTACAATTATAATTTATAAAATATCAATATATTTAGATAATCTAAAATAATTCCAAGTATGATAATGAAACTCACAAAAGCTATCCACTGAATAGTATTTAACATGTCTGCAAAATTGCTGTTTGATATATTTTATGGTTCCTGTTAAATATGCTTTTATGTACTTTCTTATAAATGTGACCAAATAATGTCTGTTTGACCTACACGTTCCCTTAAAATATGTTCTCTCATGCCTGTTATATTCTATGGTAGCTGGTAATCTCAAGAAAAATACATCAACCTATCAGATTGAAGTACGTTTTCTGCACAGTTCCCGTATTTCTATTCCATTACAAAATGTCAAAAGCAATTCTTAAATATATAAGAAATACCTTTAAGGGTAAACCCAAAAAGTCAACACATCCTGTTTTTATCTTTGGAAATTAACTTTGATTCCAAACATATACGTAATTAACAACAAAATTAAATAAAAATAGGTTTTCTTTTTTCTAAACAAGTAACTTTTGTTACGTTGAAGAATGGTTTATTTAAGCTATAGTTGCAATGCACATCATATTGCTCAATGCAGTTCTTAAGTTACGCAATTAACCCAAATCTTATGAAAAGCAATAGCAATAAAACTTGCTGCTGTATACAATAAAACATGCTGGGCTCTCTTGAATCCAAAATGTTATTTAGTTTTCCCAGCAATCGATAAAATATTAAAATCTTCCGGGTTGGAAGGCCGTGGTCTAATGGTAAAATTACTTACACCCGACGTTTCAGTCAACGCTTTGGTTGCCATCTTCAAGTGGGTAACACCCTGGGCAGCTTAACAACGACTGCAGTTGTTGCACTTGCAGAATTTGATTTCATGGAGATTAATGGTTTCCTCTTGTTTTTTCCTTTCTTTTTTTTTATTAAAGTAAAATACAGTTCGTTTCCAGTAAATATAGTGTGCCTGTTGGGGTGGTCTATGACGATTCTACGGCACTCGCTGGGCGGCCAATTTGCGGTGGTTCCTCCTTGGCGCCAATTTGCGGTAGTATTTGGCCTATTTGCGGTGGTATGTGACTATTTTACGTTACGGATTTGTAGGAATGGTCCCGGGTTCAGTCTAGCTCAGGGTACTTTGCAGGGATCTTGGATCTCGGGTTAGTGGTGAATACGACTGTTTTGTTTTCCTGCTCGTTTATTTCCCGTCAACGTTTTTATCATTTGATTCCTACTATTACTTCGACACACATACGCGCCTTTCCTATTTGTTACGCTTCCTATCATCGCGCCTATCCGCCTATTCATGTGGAGCTGTATTTAAACCAAGCCTTGAAATTTAGTGAAATGCAAGTTGAAAAATGTGACCAGAGCCTGAATGTTATTTCATCGCAGCTGAAGATGGAAGGATGATGTAAGAGTGAGTCGCGGTGTACAGGTTCAATTCTTTCTATAAAAATGAATTTGTACCACTTGTTTTGGATATTATACAACTACTGGCTCGCTTATAGCCACCCTTCTAATGGAACTCATGTTGAAGCCATATGCGTCATTCCACCAGTTTATCTTCTCACCTTTGTACTGTCGATTTTCCATGCCGCATACAAATAGTGTTGCCCTATCAGGAAAGAACAAACCATCAGGACGAAGGCATCAATCCTTTGCAAAGATGACGTTATTCAAAACCTATAGAATATCACAGAATAGACAGTAACCCATCCGTTCTGAAATGATGATCACGCTGTCCAAACCATGTAGTAGTTCCACTTCCTCTACTTTTCCTTTGAAATTGGTTATTACATCACTTAGCTGGTTGGCTTCAACCATTGGTGTTGCATATTCCACTATGTTTAAGCATTCAATTTCAGTGACTCGTGTAGCTCCAGTTTTGGCAGAAAACATTGAGAAATTTTCTGTTCCGCAGCCAGTAACATGAACCACCACCCCTAAAAATATGCTTGTGGTAAGGGGAGTCAGAGTGCTGACTTATCCTTCATGTACACCAAAGTCAGCATATGATTCAAAATGGTAATCCTTTGTTATAGTTTGATCAGCACTAACTTGTATAACTGTTTTTCATTAACTATTTCTTTCAAAACAAATCCGTTATCCTAACATCCATGTCTTCCAGTTGGTTGTCGGTACAATACCTTCCTTCAATACTTAATTTTCCATAGTTCTTTCTATGCTATTCGCCAGGTTTCTGAGAGGTTACACCTCTCTCTGCCATGTGAAGAATTTCGTAGATTGATCAAATTACCAGTGTTACACCTCCTATAGTCATCGGTTATAGTTCCTGTGTGTACATGGTTTATAGATATAACATCATTTTGAAGAAAAAAATTTGTGGTAGACCACTAATTAGTACTGTGCGCAGTTGGCAACTTTTTGTGAAACTCGCTTCTAAGATATAACGTCAGTACATTCAACTTAATGCACGCGAAAGTATCAAAATAAATGAACCCTTGGCATACGTAACAACAGAGAAAATGCAGAGAAACTGCACGTGCAAGAACTGACTGCTTTTTTTTTTTTTTTTTTTTAACATTTTCGTCGAGACATGTGTGAAACATTTGATAGGATTTATGAATGTAACGTCCTTGTAATTTTAGGTGTAAACGAAACTTAACAATTTTTGTTTTCTGATAAAAAAAAGTAAATGCTAATATGAGTGAAAGCTGACACATTTTACTTTTGATTTATGAACATTTTAAAATGAAATTAGCTTAATACTGAGTATTAATTGCTGTTTAATTAGCGTACATTAAGATGATCCGTATCACCTACTGTCCAACAACTCCTTGGAGAATTTGGTGAAGAATTCTTTCCAGAACAAGGGAGGAACAAAAATAAAATGCTAAGATCTGCTTACTAAGTAGCTATGCCACCGCTAGCAGAAGAGATAAGGTCACCCAAAAACGCATTATTGGAGATAAATGACAAGGAGAACAAGATGGAGATAAGTGCAAAAAGTACGTTAGGTTACTGAGACAAAAACAAAAAGGATCAGTTACTAATTGGAGATGAGGCGAGGAGCACAGGTATTTGGATAAATAGTAACATGGGCATCTTGTAAGTCTTACAGAGGATTGTAGTCGTAAAGGAAACTTTGAATAGAAGAAAGAAGTATATTCTATGGATCCTTTAAGAAGGAGAGGAATAAATTAAAGAAGAACTTTATGTGAAATATGTGTATAGTGCGGGAACGTTCACGTTGTGACGAAATAAGGTAAGACGATTGGAAGATTTTGAAGCATAGATATAGAGAAGAATGGAGAGTAGGAAACGGGCGAACAAAATTAAAATGATGACGCTGACTTTAAATTATATGGGACATTAGATGAGAGAAAACTGCTTGTTTAGAGAGGAAGAAATAGTAAATAAGGAAAAGGTTAGGATCAGAAGTTGAAGGAGAGTACTAAAGTAAATAGTTAATATGGGTGGAGATGAAGAGGTAAACGGAAAAGAGAGAACATAGAGAGGCTGGTTTATCACAGAAGATCCCGTCTTTAGGCAGAAGGTTTTTATTTGTTTATTTCAATAGTATTTAACGACCGTTCTGATTGACGATACCACAAGCCGGTGGACACTGATGAAACATGAAATAAAAAGATAATTGGGAAAATAAATGTTACAGGCCTTAGTTTAAGGTACCGTCCGGCATTTTCTAGTCATGAGGACCGCCATGGCCGTATGCGAACGGCAGACCTCCCGTTCACAAGTACATGCCTTAACGACCTCGGTTACACGTGTCGGTAGATAGAATACTATGACTGATTGATAACAAAGGAATTACCGGTATGCTTATTGCAAGGCAGACGAGCAGAGAAGACTCTTCTTCTCTTCTGAATCTTTCTTCTCTTCTTTGTTCCTTTACTTTTTGTAGTTTCCCTTTTTACTTTCTCTATTGCTTACCTATAGTGAGAGGAAGTATTGTATTCCACCCAAAAACTCGATACCAAGATTTCATCGGAAATACAGGTTTAGAGATCCCTGAATTAAAAAATTTTACAAATTAAAAAAAAATTAGAAAAAGGTCTGTGTGTGTCTATGAACAGCATTACTCAAAAGCGTAAAATTTGGGTAAATACCATAGTTGGTGTTTAAGTTCAGCATCTTCCAAGGATGTGACAAAAAAATTTTCAAGAAAAAGATGAACAGAACTACACTTTAGATGGAAAATGTTTCTTATTTCTTATTATTCAAAAGTGGCTCCAATGCTTTTTATTAAAATACCATATGTTTAAGCTATTTGCATGACAAACCAAATGTAAGTATATGTTGAATTTTCTGGAAATAGCTTGTGAAGTCCTCTTCATTCTAAATGACTTTTGTATAACTGGTAAACCGTAAATGTAAATGTGAATGAAGATACCCTTAAAAAAAACAAAATTTATGTCTTTTTTTTGCGTTAACCATTTCCTTTGTTATTGATTTGAATTTTCAAATGCTTATTACCGGCTTCTCAACTGGTAAGTTGCTATTCTCGTGGTCGTGAGAAAGAAACGATAGAATTTTAAAGCTATTATAGCGACACACTCTTTAAAAAATCTGATGTGATACATTCACATGACTTTTCTACCCTCTATCGTTTATTAGTGCGTATGCAAAGAAGCCTTACTGAAACTTATTTTCATATCTACTACACTTTAATCCAAATAGACATTTGCAGAAATAGCTACATTATACATTTCGTTATAGAAACAAAGAGAACAGCGATGGTCAAATGTTTAAGAACTGGACGCTATATGCTGGCCTTAAAATTCCATACTGTTTCCATGCAATCACAAGAAGCAACTGAATGTTGAGAGGACTTTAAAAGAATGGCTAAGTATTGAACAATTCCAACCATTAATAACGGATATCTCGGAAATGGTTGATGTCACAAAAGAGTTATTTGAAATAAACTGTTTTTCAAAGCCTATTCCCAGAAAATTCAAGATGTACAGTTTATTTGCATTCAAATATCTTTAATATATGGTGTTTTAATCAAAATCGTTAGAATCATTTTTTAGAAAATATAAAATGTCGAAAAAATGTTCGTGTAAAGAGTAGTTTGGTGTGGGGAATTTTCTTGAAAATCTTCAATCTTCGTTCACATCTTTGAAAGGTACTGAACTTAAAAACTAAGTTTGTTGTTGATCCGTTTTTTTCGTGTTTGAGTTATGCTGTTTACAGACATAGACACCACACACACACACACACACACACACACACACACACACACACACACACACACAGACCTTTTCTACAAATGCTTTTTTTATTTAGGAGGCCTCAAAACATGTATTCCTGGTGAAATCTTGGGACCGAATTTTTTGATGGAATGCAGTACCTTCTCTACGTGGTAAAGAACCTATGGTATAGCTACTTCTTATACTTAAAACAAATGTGTAAATGCGAAATGAAAGTTTATCTGAATTAACAGGAAGTTTTTATAGAATAATTCGTAGAAGAGTGAGTAGAAAAAGTTGTGTGAATGCAACTCGTGAGGCTTTTATTGTTAATTTTTTTTTGCTGTAAACACAAAATTGTAGCAGCACGTGTAAACGAAGAGGTAACATGTATACTACAATCAATATTAGTATCATTAACCAGCTTTGAAATACAAGTCCCTCTTATAAAAGCTAACGCATTTACTTGAGGAAGGGAGCCATAAGAAAGCAGAACATGGGGCAATAGCTTATGGTTTTTATGATGCTGGGCCGGAGGCTGTTGAGAGGACCACTTTCTCGCAACCTAACCTAGAGAGATCCTCGTTACTGATAAACTCAGCAAAGAAATGCCTGATGGTAATTTGCCTAAATATGTGGACGCCTACATCAAAAGAGAAATTAGTATTCCGGGCTAGTGCGTCTATGCTGACGCGACAGTAGCTTGGGCTAAAAATATGGGCATTGCGGGAGAGGCAGTGTGTAATGTTGATAGTGGCATAATCCTGCTGTGTAAATCTACCGTAACGGACAGAACAAAGGGAGTGTGGCAGGCAGCTCAGTGGAATGTAGGGGCTGCTCCCCCTCTGTTTGCATGGGGTAAGGTGTAGTTTGTGGGAGGCGGCAGTGACGTACCGCCTTCCATTATACAGTGCGTTCAAGGGAGAGCCCACATAGTTACGCAAATCATCTTTTTTACCTCTGAGTGGTTAGAGCTTTCTGGTTCCATCCTGGTCTAAATCTACTGGGGATGCTCCTTTAGATGCTGAATTACCTGAGATACTATTCATCTATGTTCCTTCTTTCAATATTTCCTTACCTTAACGCTCACTTTTTACTTTCTCTACTACGTAGAGTAAGTAGGAGAAGTATTGCATTCCATCCAAAAATTCGATACCGAGATTTCACCGGAAATATATGTTTTGAGACCCCCTGAATCCAAAAAATGCATTTTTGGAAACATGTCCGTGTGTGTGTCTGTCTGTGAACAGCATAACTCAGAAACGAACAGTCGGATAAATTCAAAACTTGGTATTTAGGTTCAATATCTTCCAGAGATGCGACACGAAGATTTTCAAGAAAATCCTCCCACCTCAGATTACCCTTTACATGGAAAATTTTTCGAAATTTTTAATTTTCTCAAAAATAGCTCTAACGATTTTGATTAAAATATCATGTGTTTAAGATATTTTCATGACAAATGAAATGTGTATCTCGAATTTTCTGGGAATGTCTCCAAAAGTATTCTTCATTGTGAACGACTTTTGCACAACTGGTAAACCATAAGAGATAGACAAAATTTTACTACACAAAAAATGTAGATCGCGTTAAAATACACAATTTATGTCATATACAATTTTTTTGTTGAGTGAACCATTTTCGAGATATTACTTGTTATTCCCTTAAATTTTCCAATACTTTTTCTCAAATGGGAATCCGTTATTCATTTTTTATGTCCTGGACATACAAAGAGAATGGAATACTCGACATAGCAACCAGCTCTTAAAATATTCCTAAACAGCTTAAAATAGGCTTAAAGCCTACCAATTCCCCTTGCATCTACAAGAAAATTAGCAATAAGGTTAACATCTCGATTAACATGAAGCATATGGAGAATAAGCGTTTGTAAAATTGTTTGTACAAGAGTAGAGAAAGTCATGTGAGTGTAACACATCAGATTTTTTTCTTCTTTTTTTCAGCCGATAAACTTTGTACTTTAATGACCGTATGATGATTGTCAAGCATTTGAATGCTGACGTGCTTCAATTTCAAGCAATCCTAATCATCGTCAGTCTAAAATTATCGAAAAAGGATTAACGAATCTGATGCTCAACTGACTATATGTTCTCGCATCTAATTTTCAATAATTCGTAACGCGTAAAAACCTTAAAATGAAGGAAAGTTTGTTTCCATAATTAGATATACATTTGCGTCAAACTGAACATAGACAGAGAGAAAACATTATAATGTTTATGGAATTAATTAGCTAACACAACTTCTGGTTCACTTTCGGCACACTTGTGCCGGTGAAATTGTTGACAGGATGGAAGCCACTCGCGAGATTACTATAAACAAAACATAAAATTTCAAGCAGCTATAATTTCTGATCAAGTTCTGATGTTAAAACTTTTCCAGGTACTATTTAATGTATACACTGAATGTTTTATTGTGATCTGAAAACTAGTGCAAAAATGACCCATAAATGTTGCAGAAGACTAAGTAGTTTATGAGGGAGAAAGAAAGAAAGAATGAAGGAGAGTTTTTCCCTTTTGTTTAATTTAATTTCTCATTTTTTGTTGATATCATACATATTAGGAAGTAATTAAACTTAACTACCTGAGTATTTTGAAAATGTGCACTTACTATATTAATCTGAGGCTCTTTTGAAAATTTCAAGTTAATCATTAATTGATCATTAAATTTTTTAAAGCCAATGAGGTTTCTACTCGTACAAATGGATTGCAGTACTGTGCACACTAGTGCTTAAATTGTGATTTCTAATTACTACCTTAATTAGAAAGTCACATGAAAGCAGATTAAGTTATGAATATAAGAAATCCCCTAGATTTCTTTTTATTTTAAGGAGAATGTGTTGCCGTAATTTGTTTATAACTTGTATCGGTAAACATAAATGGTTAACCAAACAAGACCCAAATGTCGTGGGACCAAAGTTTTATCTACAAATGACACCATACCCTTTTGACGAAAAGTTAATATGTTTGTCGTTTTGAGCACTCACAAATATTTTCATTCGGAACAATTGTGCAAATGAGATTATATATTGAGGGTAGCTATTCTTAGGGATGTGCCTGAAATGTTAAACCCGAAAAAATATCTGCTTACAAACACATTTCGGGGGGGGGGTTAATTATATAGAATTGAGTATTTTCATCATCTAACAATTTCTCTTGATCAGCCCAAGCCAGTAAAGTTATTGATCGTATGACAATCATATTATATGTATTATTATTGATTAGAGGGAAGAATCGGAAAATTTAGTACTAATGTCTTTCTCCTTTTATACTATTATGAATTGTATAAGTTTAATATTTAATACTGTACTTACAACTTGAGAATATAATATTGTACAGAATTATACACAATATAATAAACAGTATATTGATACTGTAATTATTTATGGGAGTATATAAATGATCAAATAAAGAAAGGATAGTAAGATAAAGAAATAATTTCATTAAATAAAGTAAAGAAAAAATTTAAATAAAAAGAAATTTAGTATTAAGAAAACAGTGAAAGTGAAGTGCAATGAACTTAACAAAAGTAGAATCAGTGCTTCAACCAAAATACTCAAACAAAGACAAACTGAAAACCAAATAAAAAAATAGAATCTTGGAAGTTTATATAAATTCAGAAGGGAAATTAACAATGTAAAGAAAAGTAGCCTAGTAAATCTAGAATCAAGAGTATTGTATTTATGTATATGAGGGTTATTAACTGTAACTGAAATATTTGCATGTAATTATAAATGGCGCAGGAGATGAAAATTGTAAAATATTGTATGAAAGTTGAAAGAGTTTCCGACAGGGGATCAGATAAATTTAAAGTTAAAATTTGTTCGGGCAAGCGTGTACATTCTTTTATTATTGAGAATAGTAAACGAATGTAACAAGGACATTTTGACACCATAATTATTGGCGGGAATATATAAATGACCAAACAAAGAAAGCACAGCAAGCTAAGGAAATAATTTCCGTATATTAAATTAGTGTATAATGTAACAAGTTTGAGTTGAAATGTTTGTCCGGAAATGTTAGCTTAAGAATTTCTGGGAATGCAGTTTAGAGTTAAGTTCAGTACGTTACACAAGCCAATTCTGAAAAAGAGAAGTGAAAGGGATTTCCGAGACTTTTAGCTAGGCCCCTGGTACCAAAATTAAGAGGCACATTTAGGGTCTGAAGCAATGGTTGCGCAAGAAAATAACGTTGGGGGGGGGAATAATATGTAGGCGGAGCTAAAATTAATATATGTTCCTGCATCTATCTCTGAGGGTTTCTCTCTTCTCTGATACTATGACCAGTACGCATCAACGTTAGTGCACACAGTTAAGCACACATAAATCACTCTCTCTGGTAACACCATGGTATACATGCTCGTGTGATATTTTAAGCGCGCAGTGACGCGCTTGTATGAGTAACGGCTAGCGTGAGGGATCTTGCCGGTTAACTCATAGTGAGTAATGGTTCTAGTTTCTTTTATTGGGGAAACAGTTATTTCCAACCATAACTTTGATACTGTAATTCAGTTATTACAGTTTTGAGTGCCACAATTCAGAGTCAATATATTTCTTCATTTCAAACGGTCGGCAACTCAATTCAATAACTCAAATTGTAGTTTAAAATACATTTCTCAGTCGATTTAAACTGGCGTTGTCCGTTAAATACATAAACGCACACCCTGAGGGAAAATACTCATAGCTCTACCATTGGAGCATCCGGCAGCAGAATCAACAGCAGATATTTGAGACCACAGGAAAAGGCAACAACTACATTCCTGCTTCAAGTTGTCACACCATCGCGGCATCATATAAACTGCTTCAATATTAAGTACATAATAATGCACTATATTAATTTTGGATTAAAATGAATTTGAAATTTAACTAGGTCATTTTGTAGTATTACTCGTTATTGTTTACAGTAATTAATTTAAAAATAGTTGGTCAACGTTCTAATTAATATATTTCACAATATAGCCTTTCTTTTTCTAAGCAAAACAACCAAACCTCACACCTAACAAGCAAAACATACACTACACGTTTCCTAGACTTCCTCCTCCCTCTCTTGATGGGATGAAATCACTAGGAGGAAAATGTCTCCCAGAGTTGCTGCTCTTTCTTGGGGGATGTAAAAGGTCTTTATTATAGCTAGAAAACTTTGGGAAATCGTAGTTGTTACAGAAATTACGGCCCAGTTATTTGCATTGCAAAATTTCCCCTACTTAAAATAAAAAAGACGGATAAAAATTGACCCCAGAAGAGTTTTGTTTGCGGAACATAGGGAAATAAACACATTAAAAGAAAACTAAATTACTACAATGTATAAATAATTTAAAGCTACCAATTACACAAAATCAGATTTTATAAACCAAAAGGCCCTATTGATGCGCTGTTTTCATTAAATTGAAGTTTTAATCTGAGCCGGTAACACCTACGCATTCCAAGAAACTAACACAAGTGTATAACCAACACAAATTTACGTCTGTTCTTATCAAAATGCCATTTGACTTATAGAAAATAAAGCTAGGTAAAATTAGACTGGCAATGCCTTCCGTCCTTATGACTCTGGCTAAATAGTTAAAAATGTTAGTTTATAAAAAGTTAAAATAAAATATGCTGTATTTTACTGCTACAGTAGGGTATAAATGTATTATAATACCTGCCTGTCGGATCATTACTCTAGTCTGCATGATATAGGATGACTGAAAACTAATAAGTGATTCTGACTCACTTTTTTATGCTGATCTCAGAGCTGCTTTTAGTTTTTTTCGATCACGTACAGTTTTTTTCAAACTTTCACTTCAAAAATATAGAGTTAAGCCAGTAGAAGTTGAGTATTGTTGAAGGGAAATGTATCACTTCTTGGAGGGAAATTTCTCAATACAGACTTGTCAATCTTTAGGTTGTTACACCTGTAGATGCTGGTTGCTATTTGTAATTTAGGCATTGTTGTTAATATCAGAGGCTTGCATTACCAGTGCTATATCGTGATTGAAGTTATAAATACATTATGTCTACGCGCAAGTGTGTAAACAACCCAAATGTTTTCTGCTACATTTGTGGATATTATACAGTGCTTCAGCAGAGAACTGATATAACAGACTTTGTGAAAAAAGTGTACCATGCTTACTTTAAAATGAAACTTGGTGACCAAGACAAGGCCTGGGCTCCAAAGACAGTTTGCCGCTATTATGTTGAGAGGTTAAGATTGTGGATAAAAGGAAAGAAATCATGCATGCCATTTGCAATTCCTATGGTGTGGAAGGAGCCTAAAGACCACCTTAAAGACTGTTATTTCTGTTTAGTTAATGTTCAGGGGTGCAATTCGAAAAATAAAAGGCGCGTTGTGTATCCAAGTATTCTTTCAGCCATCAGGCCAGTTCCACACGGAGATCTGCCTGCTCCTCTTCCTCCAGCTGTTTTAAAGAACTTGGAAGAAGATGGTGTTGAAAGTGGACCTCATGCAACCACCGAAGATGATTCTGATGAAGTCTACCGCCCTGAATACGACGTGACTCCACAACTGTTCACTCAGAGTGAACTAAATGACCTAGTACGTGATTTGAATTTGTCTAAGGAATCTGCAAGGGTTACTAGGCTCCCGTCTTAAAAATAAGAATATTCTGGAACCAGGAACACATTACTCATGCTACAGACACAGAGAACAAGAGCTAGTTCCTTTTTTCTCACAGATCGAGTTCCTGGTTTACTGCAATAACATAAACGAGTTAATGCACTTTTATGACATTGAACATGATCCTACTCAGTGGAGACTTTTTATAGATTCATCAAAGAGGAGCCTGAAAGGCGTTTTACTGCATAATGGGAATGTGTATGGGTCCATTCCTGTCGCACATTCAGTTCAAATGAAAGAGACAGTTGAAAACATGAAGATACTTTTAACAAGTATCCAATACGAGGAACACAAATGGCGTATCTGCGGTGATTTCAAAGTTATTGGAGTACTATTAGGACAACAAGCTGGGTTCACAAAAATGCCTTGTTTTCTGTGCGAATGGGACATTCGGGCAAAGCAAAGACATTGGAGTGTGAAAGTATGGCCATAGCGGAGAAACTTGTTGCCTGGAACTATAAACATCCTGCACGAACCGCTTGTAGAGAGACAAAAGATATTGCTTCCGCCACTACACATAAAACTGGGCTTGATGAAGCAATTTGTATAGGCTCTACCACAGGATGGACCCTGCTTCAAGTACTTTGCCAAGAAATTTCCCTTCACTACACAAGACAAATTAAAGGCTGGAATTTTTGTTGGTCCTCAAATAAAGAAATTGATGAAGGATGAAGATTTTGAGAAGACAATGAATGAGAGAGAGATAGAAGCATGGACCGCCTTCCGATCAGTTACTGAAAACTTCTTGGGCAATAACAAAGATCCTAATTACAAGACCATTGTCGAAACAATGTTGGAAATTTTCAAGAAGATGGGTTTTAACATGAGTGTAAAGGTGCATTTTCTGCATTCACATATCGACTACTTTCCAGAAAATCTGGGACATTATAGTCAAGAACAGGGTGAACGTGTTCACCAAGATATTAAGCAAATGGAGAGGAGGCATCAGGGGAGATGGAATGAAACTATGATGGCCGACTACTGTTGGATGTTGAGGAGGGAACAGTCATCTTCAAGAATCTGCAAGGAAGTCCAAAGAAGAGAAAGTTTGAAAAAAATTAAATGAAACACTTTGGCTTCTTGTTTTGTTAAAATGTAGTCATGAAATAAATTAGGAGAGTTCTTGAGAGTATTCGTAAAAATGTTACTTGAATAAAAACTTACCTTGTGTGAAATGGTATTTGAATACTTTTCTAAGCTCATTGGTAAAATTGTCAAAACATTACTTCCTATTTTGTGTAAAAACCTGACGTGACAGAAAAAAAACGGAAGTTATTTTTGGAATCAGCATAAACACTTTATTCAAGAACACCTACTTTTAAGAAATCATCTGACAAAAAGTTTGAAAATGAAGACTAGTGTTATTGCTTTTTACATAAAGGGAAAGTTTATAACTGAGTTTGACCTGCAGTTATAGGTTCACTGCGAGAGTGACATGGTCCAGAATCGGGGGATTAAGGAATCATAATTCTCAAGGAAAACACATGTTTTATGTCTTTATTTAAACAAAACTTCTTATTTACAAGCTTCACATAACAATCTATCATTAACGACAATTACCATATTGCAGAAAACGTCATTGACATTCTAATCTCACCTAGGTTTATTTCATTGAATTTAACAGGCGTCGTTCCATTTGGAAAAAAACATGTGTTTTGATAGAAACGCACTTTCTGGTAATTACTGCAATGTTTGCGTGGAATTTATATTATTCCTTGTAAGTAGCAAATACTTAACTCCTATAAAAACAGCGCATTAGTAGCGCCCTTCGTTTCAGAAAAGTTCGTGATGCTAGACTTAGATAATTACTTCCCTGTAAGAAGAGAAACTAATAAATTAAAAGAAAATAAGAATAAACAAAAAGAAATGTCGAGTCAGCACAGATTACATTTCATTATAATGGGCATTTGTTAATAAATCATGTTGTAGCAAACGCAAATATGGTTACAATAACTTTTAGCTTTGGAAGCTATTTCCCATAACTGCTATATTTTCATTAAGTTTGGGTACAAATTAGGGTAGCTTAAACTTAATTAAATACAAAACTAAACATTTTCGTTAATACTTTATTTTCGTTTTAAATGCAAAGGAAGTGTTTCAACACAGCGCTACTTAAGTCCCGTCTACACGCACGACATTAAAACCCTGGCTAATTATGTTCAGTACTTTAAGTAACCTCAACTAAATCCAAGAAGTAACAGTTCCTAGAAGATAAGCTGTCAAGTTGAGGAACGTTTTGCACGAAAGTAAATAGAGACTAAAAGGGTTAAACGAAAGAAATCTAAAAATATTCAACCCTAAGAGTACAATTTGTTGCCGTAGAAGATATCAGTGGTACAGCTGGAATTCACTAGACAGGAACATACTCGTATCATGGTTTTTAATGGAGTCAACTGAAGAACTCAATGTCACAGCTGGGATTTGATCACGGTTCTCACGCTCCCCGTGCGGTTGCTCTAACCATGAGTTATTATGACAACATCCTGGGGGACATTGAATTCCTCAATTGACTCAGGTTTGGTTCCCAGACAGACCACCAAGGCATCTAACTACAGATGACAATCTAAGTGGCGACCTGCAATCGAAGTACTTCAGTGCTGGGTGTTTATGCTTTTCTTAAGGTTTTACTAGAAGGTTTGCAACCGCACGGAGAGCAGGAGAACCGTGTCCAAATCCCGGTTGTGACATGAATTTTTCAGTTGACTCTATTAAAAACGTGCCAAGAGCGGCTAAGGTCTCTAAAAAGTATAATTAATTTCAATTAATTACATAATAATAAAAAAGGTATCATGGTTTTTACAGATTTTATGTGTAAATCGAAAAATGTCCTTGGAAACTACTTCGGAACAGTCTAATATTATTTTCAGAGATTTTTATGCTTGGGCAGTTTCATGAGTTACGGTGCGCTAAACACCTACTTGTGTTCTTGCACCCAACGTTTTCTAAACTACAGCATTGTCTACCATCTCCTTATTACTTTCTCTAGTACTTATAGTAAGTAGGGGAAGTATTGTATTCCACCCAAAAACTCGATACCGAGATTTCACCGGAAATATATGTTTTGAGACCCCTTGAATCCAAAAAAAGCATTTTTGGAAACATGCGTGTGTGTGTGTGTGTGTCTGTGTGTGTCTGTGAACAGCATAACTCAGAAACGAACAATCAGACAAACACCAACCTTGGTATATAGGTTCAGTATCTTCCAGAGATGTGACACGATGGGATTCAAGAAAATCCCCTCACCAGATTACCCTTTACATGGAACATTTTTCGAAAATTTTAATTTTCTCAAAAGTGGCTTTAACGATATTGATTAAAATATCATATATTTAAGATATTTTCATGACAAATGAAATGTATATCTCGAATTTTCTTGGAATGTCTCCAAAAGTATTCTTCATTGTGAACGACTTTTGCGTAACTGGTAAACCATAAGAGATAGACAAAATTTTACTACACAAAGAATGTAGATCGCATTAAAATACACAATTTATGTCATATACATTTTTGTTGTTGAGTGAACCATTTTCGAGATATTGCTTGTTATTCCCTTAAATTTTCCAATATTTTTTCTCAAATGGGAATTCGATATATATTTACTTTCTCTACTACTATAGTAAGTAGGGGAAGTATTGTATTCCACCCAAAAATTAGATACCTAGATTTCACCGAAATATATGTTTTGAGGCCCCCTGAAGCCAAAAAATGCATTTTTGGAAACATGTCCGTGTGTGTGTCTTTGTGTGTGTCTGTGAACAGCATAACTCAGAAACGAACAGTTAGATAAACACCAAACTTAGTATTTAGGTTCAGTATCTTCCAGAGATGCGACACGAAGGGTTTCAAGAAAATCCCTCCACCAGATTACCCTTTACATGGAACATTTTTCGAAAATTTTAATTTTCTCAAAAATGGCTCTAACGATTGTGATTAAAATATCATATGTTTAAGATATTTTCATGACAAATGAAATGTATATCTCGAATTTTCTGGGAATGTCTGCAAAAGTATTCTTCATTGTGAACGACTTTTGCATTACTGGTAAACCATAAGAGATAGACAAACTTTTACTACATAAGAATGTAGGTCGCGTTAAAATACACAATTTACGTCATATACATTTTTTTGTTTTTTGTTTTTTGAGTGAACTATTTTCGAGATATTGCTTGTTATTCCCTTAAATATTCAATACTTTTTCTCAAATGGGAATTCATTATTCATTTTTTTCATGCCCTGACATACACAGACAATGGAATGCGCCACATAGCAACCAGCTCTTAAAATATTTGACTATCGCTTAAATACTACCATATTCCCCTTGCACCTACAAGAAAATTAGCAATAAGACTAACATCTCGAATAACATGAAGCATATGGAGAATAAAAGTTTGTAAAAATAGTTTGTACAAGAGTAGAGAAAGTCATGTGAGTGTAACACATCAAAAATTTTTTACTTTCTCTACTTATAGTACCTCTCTACCTGTAGTACTTTCTCTACCTATTGTAAGTAGAGGAAGTATTGCATTCCACCCAAAAATTGTATATAAACTGAGATTTCACCGGAAATACGTGTTTTGAGGCTCTCCGAATAAAAAAAAAGAATTATTAGAAAAAGGTCTGTGTGTGTGTGTGTGTGTGTGTGTGTGTGTGAACAGCATATCTCAAAATCGAAATTTCCATTAAACACCAAACTTGTATTTAAGTTCAGTACCTTCTAAGGATGTCTTACGAAAACTTTCAAACCCGCCCCCACCCATGTGGATTTTTTCAAACGATTTTGATTAAAATGTCATGTTTAAAATATTTCCAAGACAAATAAAATTTGTATATTGAATTTTCTGGGAACAGCCTGTGAAGTCATCTTCGTTCTAAGCGACTTGTATCTGTAATCGGTAAGCATAATAGATAGACAAACTCTTAGTACACAAAAAAGATTTTAAAATGCGCAATTTATGTCAAATAAATTTTTTGTGGCATTAACCATTTCAGAGGCATTCTTTGTTATTGGTTTGAATTTTCAAATACTTAACGTTTTTCAAGTGGTAAGTTGCTACTCGTTTTTTCTTTTCTTTTTTCTGGTAGTCATTCCCTTTACAACTGCAACGAAATGTATAATAAAATCATTTCTGTAAATGTTTATCTCGATTAACATAAAGCGGGTAGAAGAAAAAGCATTTGTAAAATTAGTTTTTAGAGTGCGTAGAGAAAGTCATGTTAATGTAACATATCAGATGATTTTATTTAGCTGATTGCACCATAGCTAAATGGTGAGCTTGCTCAAGTTCTCCTGGATATTCCGGTACCTGCTGCAGTTCTTTCCGCCATTGCTACATGATGATCTTCAGTTGTCTCCTCATCCTCATCGGAGCCGACAGGGATCTGCATCTTTTGTCTATGGCGCGTTGGCAGTTAACACCTATCGTTTATTTCATCTGTTAGATTGTCTGTACGACTAAACTAATAAAGCGTTTAAAGCCATCTTTTGTTTAAAAGCATGGAGATTGATCTTGTCCCTCTTCTTTAAGCTTGAAGCTTTTGGTACTATTGTTTATACTTTATCGCTTCCTTTTTTTCCTTGTTTGATGTAGTTATTATTTTCTTACCGCTTCTCAGATTTTCGAAACGCTTAGATCATTAACATTGTTAGAATGCTCACCTCTACACTAATATTAGAAAAAGAGAAAATGTTATGTGAGGGATGTGAGGAGGGGCGTAGGGTAATTTCGGAAACCACTCAACTGATTTTGATAATTCTCTCACCATTGGAAAACCCCATTCTTCCCTAAGGACATGGGTATATGACAACTTCTAATTTCAACTCCTAAATGGCTAAAGGATTTATACATTAGAATTCGGAGATGTTGGAGCCATAACGGAACATACTTTCAAAGAAGGTTTTGATTTTTTGTTGCGCTTGCTCATAGAGTAGAAAATGCATGTAAAATAAGGCAAAAACTTGCGGATATTTCATTCCAAGTATTTATACATAGAGGGTTTGAGAAAATAGAAGAAACAACAAAATGAAGTAAAATCGGATCTGCTTATAATGCGTATGTGATACTTTACGAAAAACGTTCTAACAACCCTTATGTAAAGAAGTAATTCTGTGTTTACTCTGAATGTATTAATCGAATTCATTACTGTATGCTGAATAATTATATAGAGAGAAAATTATGTCCAAGGTAACACCAGAAATTGCTCAACCGATATTTTTAATCAAGTGAGAAGATTACCAGGGGTATTTTAAAAGTAAGGTTCATTTTACAATAAAGCACGAACTACTAAGCACTTTTAATAATTTATTTTTTACATAAGCCTTCGAAGCTTACACTACTTTTCTAACCGTTATTAATGTTTTTCGAGCATTTGTCTTTGGCGTAGCAAAAGTATTTTGGAATTTCGTCACAGACCTCCGCTGCCAGTTCATCTAGGAAACGTGTAGCTGTTTCTGGAGTTACATTTTTCTGTATTGAAAATGAGCTGTGATAATCTCTTAGGGGACATTTACGGTACATGGACGAAGGTTTTTTGAAGGACACAAGTAATGATTGGTCTGTTTTGGCTAAAGCCACATTAATTTGCAGATTCACAATTGTTTTCTTTAAGCTATTCTCGGATGAAGATCTGACTTCCGGACCGCTAGTTTGAATTCCTCCAAAAACCAATGATTCTAATTACGCAATTTCTTCTGCGATGGAATCTTAGATGCAGAAAAATGCATCTCAGGAACTGTAGGATTGTTTTATGGACAGGCGGCGAACTTCTAATAGGAGGTGTCATTAAAATGTATTCTACATCAGAATGAGAATTTAATTGATTGTGAAACCTGTGTGATAAGAAAGCTTAAGGCATGTACAATGGAATAAAAAATTAGTTAACCATAATATTCAGTAGTTCTTATTTTGTTGCATAACGGACGCTACTTTAAAAACATCCCTCGTATTTTTCTGTTGGTTAAGACTAATTAATTTCTATACACGATTAACCTGGTGGCCTGGGAATGGGGAATTCCCATATTTACCACTTTCGACCTATATTTTGTTTGTATCAATGGCAGGATTTTCTTTATTAAGTGAAAGCTGTTTAGCCTTAATGCTATTAAAAATATTGCGGCACCAAAGAGAATGTGTCACATCCTGTGATTTAAAACTTACTCGAGCATTCCGATAATTGCTTCACTGCGGATACACTTCGAGGCTATGCCTACAGCATATCCAGAACATGGAAAAATGTCGAGGAAAGGATAAATTAGTTAGGAACACAGCATCCGCCGATATTCTATACCCTTTTGTGTGACATTGGAACATTTTCATACGTTATTAGAATATCTGGCAGATTTATGAAATTGTGTTTCTAAGAAGTAAAACGTTTACGCTGATTTAACGTTGAAAGCCTTTACATCATCGTGCAAAAACTTCATATTCCCAGGGTTCGATTCCCGACTGCGGTGGGAAGTTTTCTCTAGTTAAGATTATTCCCTACCTTCCGTAGCGTCTGGAAGAATGAATGAGAATGCGAATGAGTGTGATCTAATGAAAAAACCCAATGTTTGCTAGAAATCCAACGGCAAGCGAATGCGATTTAACACCATTCTCAATAGATAATAATACGTTCCAAAGTAAAGACCATTACAATTAAAAGCGGGGTGTAAATGGAACTTAAAAAAAAACAAATAACTTGTAAACAATACGGAGGTGGCTGAATAAAAGAAACCGCCATTCGAGGTTTAAAATGTTACCCATGCAATGCTGGGTAAGCCAGCTAGTAAATAGATATTTTTAATCTGGTTATGTACTTATAAAATGTCTAAACAGATTAACAATAAGCTATATTTATATTGCATATTTTTACATATCTTGGGTGTCCGTCCATGTATGGCATCGATATCTATTGCTCATTTTTGCATATATTTATTTTACCCTTCAAATATTTTCTTTGTGATGTCGTTTAAGGATATTACAGTTGTGTTCAAGGAAAATAAAAAAGCATGAAATAACTCACATACATGCTATTTTCTGAATTTATCTTGTTCAGAAAAAGAGGGAACATAACCATAGTGAGCACTTTCTAAAATCTTGATGTAGGTTCTTTTAATATTACTTAAAATAATTGAAAATGTATTTCAGCAATAAAAGAAAACCCGAAATATTTTATATTGCTTAAAAATACCTAGCTTAAGTTTCTAATTTTACAAATTAATGTATTCTGTTGCACGCTGTTTACCATATGTATAAACGCAGATAAAAGCAATTTTGATTACTTCTATTGTGCTAATTAATCAAAAGTTTTGCTGATTTAAAATATAATTTAGAAAAAATAAAAGTATTTACAGATACATACTAGTAAGGAAAATTAGCTTACAGAATTTTGTTTACTCTTCTGGTGGTTTCAGTAAAAACTTTAGCTTTTAAATGTTTTCTTTTCCACAATTTTTCCTTACTAGTTAGATTAATTATGTCTTCCAGTAGTTTAAAAGTGTGATAAAAATCATACGCCACCATTTTAAATTCATTCTCTTGAGTTCCTGCTTAAAAGTTGTAAGTTCGGTACACACTGCAGAAGTGTAAGCTAAACTGAAGTCTTAAAAAAAGCAATTTTGAAAATTACACGGAATAGACATTTAAATGGTCACGTGATGGAAGATAAAAGATGCTAAGGACAAAAACCGTGGTACATAATTCAAGCTAAAGGTTCAAAGTACATTTTAGAACTTCATAACTTACTTTTTTGAAAAAGCTGAGTAAGTTGAACCAGATATAAACAAATTGATTGGAAGTAATTTATAAACTTGCTAAACAATGACAAAACTGAAATGCAATGGATAAAAAGAATTATTTAATACACTTATGTATGTTTTGTGAATTATAACTGGTAATTATTGTTGTCTGAAAATTTGGCTAAAGCATTCGGATGTTTTCAATAATTATTAAAAAGTGTATTTATGGCTTCTGAGAAGGAAATAACTTTAAAATAATTACGTTTAAGAAAACTGATGAAAAGGATGTAATCGCAATAAAATAAATATTGTGAAAACATAAAATATGTAATAAGAAGAGAAAACTGTTTTATATTGTGAATTGTATATGCTATTTTTATTAATGGGTTATTTACTTAAGACTATAATTGTTATTTTAAATATATTTGTTTTACTATCGTTAGCAACGAAGCAAAGCTTGAGTAAACAACTATCAACTTTTTTAAATTGTTAGAGAAACTTTCACTCGCTTATCACAAAAGCGAAAGGTTTTTATGAATTCACAACGCGAATTGCTGAGTATAGTAGGGAACAATTGAATTGGCAAAAAATTAATTGTTGTACTACAAAGAAAGTTAACCAGTATTCTTATTGGATATGTAAGTAAATATATACATATAGTTCGTCGTTAACAAGCACATTCTTAAGTGAAACTAAACACACATTCTAGTAAACGCCAATTAATGGATTTGTTATTTAAATAATTATCTTACCTTTCCAAACATGAAATGATCTGGAGAAAAGAGCTATCATTGCTGCGAATTAAGCTAGTAGTGTTTTAAAAATCTTAAAATACATCGGACGAGAAGAAACATTAACAAAGTTATTAGGCGTAACATACGCTACATCTCAGCAATCACTGAATAGGAATATATCCGGCTAGAAATTCACCTCTGTCACTCCAGAGGTAACTTTGTATTACTAACTGCGTGAGCGGCGCGGTAAATTCAAATCGAGTAATTTAAAGTTTACAGCATCCGCATATGCAAGATCATCTACAGCTTTGAAAACATCCACCTCGAGCCAGCGACGACACCTCATCATCCCACACCAACCTTGTCGTCACACCCAACCAATCTCACACCAAAACCCGCTTCATCATGGCGCCCAACGTGGGGCTGCTCCATCCGGGAAGGGACATCAGTGATGGGCCTGAGTTTGAGATCAAGGTAAGGGGAGAGAGAGATAGAGAGAGAAGAGGATCACAGCATCCTTAACCGACCTCCAGAATTAGAGACGTTAAAAAGTACGCGGTACATCTATACTTACAAGTGTATGCTTTTATGTAATGGGGAAAATTGTAAAAATCGTCACAACATGGAGATGCAAAGAAAAGATGAGGGAAATGGACCAGAGGATAGGGAAACTGCATCAAATGCAGAACCAAAGATAGACTGGAATTATAAATTTCAGGAAGCTATAGCAAACGTCCTATCTGAATTAAAACTTCAGGTCAATGCAGTAAGCACAGAATTAAGTAATAAAGTCAATGCAACTAGTGCAGAACAAACAAATACAAAGAATGAAATTAGTATACAGGTCAAATGTAAATGATAAAGTTAGTGCAGTTAGAACATAATTAGGCGATAACGTCAATGCAATAAATGATAAAAGTAAATTCAGTTAGTGATAAAGTCAGTGCTATAAGCACAGAGTTAGAAAATACGAAGATAGAACTTATCAGATTGAGAACCAGGTATCAATACTCAATGCTAAGATATATTTTGAAACACAAGAATTAAAAAAAAACAGTCACAGAGCTAAAAGAATAACAAGCTAGTTTAGCCCAGATTAAATCAGAAATGACAGAAAACCTAAAATCTGAATACCAAAAGCTAACGACTGAGGTAAGTCAAAAGTTAGAAATGCATCTGCAAAAATAAGTAAAATGAGATTAGAGTACACTGAAGCAAATGTAAATAATACAGCTAGCACTACCGAACTCAAAGATTGGGTAAACAATGAAATAGGTAGCTTAAATAAAACAGTGGCAGAATTAAGCAGCAATGTAGAAAAAAATTAGTTTCATTAGATGTGAAAACAGTAGCACATTAGAGAATATAACCTCTGCAATGCCAGCACCTAAACGTGTAATAGTCACAATAAATGAAAATTTGAAAAATGAAGTGAAATTGTTACAGAAAGTGTTACCTAGGATAAATACAATGTAAATAACCTGAACCGAATTTTGATACCATTTCAGAACCAGAAAAAGTAAATGAAAGTAATAGTATAAATGATATTGAAAATGTTGAAATCAACATATAGATAATATGCCAAATAGCAATGAAAATATATTCAAGAGTGTACATATAAAACAGCTATATAGCCTGCAGAGGCACACACAATATGATTGTGATACACACCACTTAACAGACACACATGAAAATTGTAATTACACTAACCAGATGCTCAGCGAAATCAATCCATTTACTTTTGATGAAGAGTTAGGAGATACACGTAAATATTTCCTCAAGGAAACGAACACATATTTCAAAATAAAGCTGATTCCCATCGAGCTTAGAATGATGGTTGTAAAAGGCTTGAAAAGAAAACAACAACACTGACTGAAATCTACATTTACAGGAAATGAAAATTACATATATTTAATAACTTATTTTTAGCAAGGTATTGGGGTTCACCTAGACAGCAGCAGATAAAGGTAGAACTAGCTGCAGGGAAATTTAGCCCATTAGAGAATACAAATATGTATTGAGTTTTTTTTTAATTTATGGTCGCTTTTTAACTACTATGATCCTTAGCGTTCCATTCTATATTGGGCGAGAAAGACCGGAAATTTTGCTCAGAGGCCTCTTTATCAGGCTTAAGGTTCTTTTACGTGCCGCAAAACTACGACACGGGCGTGAAAGACCGGAAAGTTTGCTCAGAGACCTCTTTATCAGGCTTGAGGTACTTTTACGTGCCGCAAATCTAGAACACGGGACCAACGGCTTTACTAGCCTTGCTAAAGATTTGTACGGCCGAAGAAATCCACCGCCCTCCGCAGGGTTTGAACCCGCGACCTCGTGAACCAGAGGCTAGCATGATACCCGTAGACCACGGAAGACGACGAGAATATAAATACGACAGACCATTTTTAAAAATAGCTAACAAATGCAAACTAATTGAACCTCCCTTATCTGAACAGGAAATAATCACAGCAGCAGTTAGGCATTTCCCTGACACAATAACACATAATCTAATAGTTGCAAAACCTGTTGATTTCACGAACGTAATAGAACTGCTGACAGCTTTTGAGTATCAATCGGTACCGCAGACAAGCACACATCAAACACATTCAGGAAGCTGTAACAATGGTACTTCAAACCATTACACACAAATACAAAACAACAGATCATCCACAAATACTTAAGTGATAAATCATCAAATTGAAGGTAATTAAAACAGTCAAAAAATTAAAATTTATGTGGGGGAAGGGCACAAAACATCCAAACCTATCCTGCCCGCAAAAACAATGGTACCAACTCCCAGAACAACAGAAACAGCTACCGAAGCATCTGGCCTTATTCTAACAGGAATGCGAGAAATGCAGGAAACCATGTGGGAAGAAACATTAGTTCGAACTACATTTACACTAACAGGAAAAATGTTCCTAGGCGTGGATACCAACGTTACCATTACCATAACGAATCAAAGACAATCTTATGGAGATTATTGGGAAATTAGTACACACTTCCTACGGAGCATAACTAGACCTACAGGGAGCCGAAAAGAGACCCACAGGTTACAGAGTTAAATGATTCTCAACCGCAGATGAAGGATAACAACATCCAGACGCAAATTAAATCGTCGGAAAACGAATAGAGAGCCGTTATATGGCTCCACCTAATGGTACTATGGCACAGCAAACCTCGTATCTGGAGCTAACATCAGCCCAGAAACGATCGGCAGTGACACCAACGTTCCGCGAACAATAAGAACACACAAATGGAATCCTTTACAAACAATCATACAAGATAAAACAATGCTAAACAAAAATCGTGCAAACAACAAATCGGAGTTAACGAACACATGATATGTAAATCTGGTTGTCCTCCGTGGTCTAGTGGTACCATGCTAGCCTCTGGTTCACATGATCACGGGTTCACACTCGGCGGAGGGCGATGGATATTTTCGGGTGTAAAAATCCTTAGCATGGCTTCCTTCGGAAGGGCAGTGTAGCCGTTGGTCCCGCGTTGTAGATTGACGGTACGTAGAAGAGCCTCAACCTGATAGAGGGGCCTCTGAGCAAAATTACCGGTGTTTCACGACCTATATAGAATGGGACTCTAAGGATCATAGCAGTTAAAGGGCGTCCATAGATGAAACACAATTTAATGTATACATAAATCTACTCATAATGCGGAAGACATATGAAGCAATGGTGGACACTGGAGCTACAACAACTGTCTGCAGCGAACATTTATTCCAGGAGCTAATTAAGAACAGCACAATAAACCACTTGCCAGTTTGCGGAGTTTATTGTAGCGTGGCAATAGGTAAAAGAAAGGAAAGAATTACGCATCAGGTGATGTTAGAAATTCAAGCTGGAAGAGTGAATTGATAACATTGGTTGTACCTATGCTAGCAACAAATCTCATATTGGGTAGTGATATTTTGTCATTGTTGACGCAGGTAATTCTTTCTGCCCCAAGTTTAGGCGCAATATGACGCAGCCACGCTCCGTCCTCCAACAATGAAGCAATACCTTTGCCTCACGGTTGCTGCTTGTCTCCTCCCAGTTGGTTCTTCTTTTGCCACGGCTGCTCCAGCATGAAACCTTAACCTCAGGGTATGCGTGGGTGTGTACAGAGAAACACGCAAACGCTGTCTTGGAACACTTTTATTCACTATTTAAAATAATACTGCGGTTTGCCGAACACTATTAAATGCATACAAAGTTACTTTGTCTTTACCAAGACCGAAGAATATTAACTACAGCTAAGCGTTCTACCCTCTAGCATGTTCGCCACCATTCTTCTCCACACGACGAGAAAGTCGTCCTGCACTCACCAGGCACTCAGGCAGACTGATCTACCCACGTTAATACACGGAAAACCAACGCCTAAACTTCCCCTCTCTCCTCTCAAACGCTCTCATCAAACTTAGCGTCATGATGCTTAGAGTGGCCTTCACCAGGCTATGTGCAGCTGTACTCAGCTGTTTACCAGGAAAAACTTGCTTCAATGGTATTTACCCTTTCTACCTGAGGCTGCTCCCTAATTAACAAAACTGTGCCTGTCTTGTCTTTCTGTCAACAGTAACAGTCAATACTTTTCACAATGCTTCTCCTTTTTATACATACACTGATTTTAAATATATTATTACTTATTTTATATCGCTATTGTTCTCAGAATATTATGATAAGTATTACCTTCATAATTCCAGCTTCATTGTTTAAGCATCTTAGATTTTAGCAGCGCACATTGTTGATTAAAGAAGAATCCAACGAAGTTATAATTCCGCCCCTAAAAGAAAAATGTAGTAAACTGAAAATACGATTAGAAGAAGAAAGGTGTTTTTTTTAAAAACTATTATCATTGACGAAGAAATAGAAGTAATAAGAATAAATACATTCAGAGAATATGAAATAAAGAAGAGTTTTAAGATGATAAGCCTTAGTTGCGAAAATAAGAATATTTTCTTCCACTCCTACCCAGAGAAAATGAAAGACAAATGACTCGATGAGAAGAGAAGAGCAGAGTACAACTAGCAGAGAAATTTTTAAGAAGAAAATAGATGAATGCTATAGCATTTCTGAGGAACAAAAGAATGACCTAATGAATATGTTGTTAAAATACAAGAATGTATTGTCAGGAAACCCTGGAAAGTGTAATAAATGCACACATTATTTTCATGTAGAGGGGATAAAACCTTACACACACAAATGCAGAACTACCCCAAACTTCATCAGAAAACAACCAGATGAAGTGATACAGAACATGCTAGATAATGGTATAATAGAATTATCGGATACATCTTATATAAATGCTCTATTTTGGGTTCACAAAAGAGAAAATAAGCTACGTATGACTCTTGATCCACGAACAATAAAAGCTTAAACCTCACCAGATCATGTCAGGTTACCAGGACTGCACCAGATCTTAAACAGACCTGGGAAAGGAAAATATTTACATAGATTTAAATTCATCTTTTTGGCATATGCCCTTAGCCAAAGAAGTACACTGAATTCATCATGAAGGAAAAGCTTATTGTTTTACAAGATGAGCCTTTGGGATGTCAACAAGCAGTGGAGCATTGCTGAGAACTCTACGCATCATCTTTGGAGAAGACATAAAATATTTTGTAGCTCAGTATATAGATGATTTTTAATACAGAATAAGGACTTAGAGTCACACCTATAACACACTGAATGAATATTTTAAAAATTTCAAGAAAGTGGGATGACATAAACCTAAAAGAATTTAAAAATTTCACAAAAGAAGTTGAATTTTTGGTTATATCATTTCAGCAGATGGACTAAAACATAATCCAATCAGAGTAACAGCTATAGAGGAGATATATGCTGCAAGAACTTATAACAACTTGCAGATATCTACAAGGCATACCAGAGAAAATTCTTCTGCAATTATGTATTAGAAATTTCGCAACTAAGAGAACTACTTAAGAAAGATATAAAATGGGCCTGGGAAGACAGACACCAGAAAGCATTTGAGAAATCCATGGAGCTCTTCAACGATTCGACTATACTCGAAAGACCCATAGCAGAGTACCTCACCCCCTTTTAACTCACACTTCTTTGAAAAGATATGATGCAATCTTACTACAAATATGGGAAGATTGGGATAAACGTGCGATCTCCAAAGCATCCAGAACACTAACTAGAACTGAATCAAACGCATGTATCATAACGTTTAGACAATTCATTTATGATTTCAAGATAAACTTACATACAGACCACATACGTTTATCACTTTACAGAAATGCATACTTACAAAGTCAAAAATATCCAGATATATCCATGAAATCACATTTTATGATGTAGAAATCAGACACATCTCAGGGAAGGGCAATATTTTCAGTGACACATTATCCAGACTGAAACCTAACCTAAATCTTCCTGAAACAACACACAACTCTCACTATGAATAAATATTTTAAATTTGACTTAAAAGCAAACAAAACTTTGTAAAGAACATAAGTCACTTACCGAAAGCAGTTAGTTACTTACCACAGCTCCAGAAATAAACTAAAACACCACTGGAAGCATAGTAAAATTAGGATATATATTTTATATAAATTACATGGAAGAAACACCAGAAAATGGAAGGGCATTATTCCACCAAGCATTTAAAAGAAACAATTTTAACTTTTCAACAAACATTGGCGTTCTGGAACAGAAAAGACAGCACTAACCATCAGCGAAAGTTTATGTATTAAACACTTAGAAAAAAATCTGATGTGTTACACTCACATGACTTTCTCTACTCTTGTACAATCTGATTTTACAAACGCTTATTCTCCATATGCTTCATGTTAATCGAGATATCGAGATGTCAATCTTATTGGTAATATTCATGTAGATGCAAGGGGAATATGGTAGCTTTTAAGCGATAGTCAAATATTTTAACGCTGGTTGCTATGTGGCGCATTCCATTCTCTTTGCATGTCCAGGACATAAAAAAATCTGATGTGTTACACTCACATGACTTTCTCTACTCTTGTACAATCTAATTTTACAAACGCTTATTCTCCATATGGTTCATGTTAATCGAGATATCGAGATGTCAATCTTATTGGTAATTTTCTTGTAGATGCAAGGGAAATATGGTAGCTTTTAAGCGATAGTCAAATATTTTAACGCTGGTTGCTATGTGGCGCATTCCATTCTCTTTGCATGTCCAGGACATAAAAAAAATGAATAACGAATGTGAGAAAAAGTATAAGTATTGGAAAATTTAAGGGAATAACAAGCAATATCTCGAAAACGGTTCACTCAACAAAAGAAATGTATATGACATAAGTTGTGTATTTTAACGCGATCTACATTTTTTGTGTAGTAAAATTTTGTCTATCTCTTATGGTTTACCAGTTATGCAAAAGTCGTTCACAATGAAGAATACTTTTGGAGACATTCCCAGAAAATTCGAGATATACATTTCATTTCTCATGACATTATCTTAAACATATGATATTTTCATCAAAATCGTTAGAGCCATTTTTGAGAAAATTAAAATTTTCGAAAAATCTTCCATGTAAAGGGTAGTCTGGGGTGGGGGGATTTTCTTGAAAACCTTCGTGTCGCATCTCTGGAAGATACTGAACCAAAATACCAAGTTTGGTGCTTATCCGACTGTTCGTTTTTGAGTTATGCTGTTCACAGACACACACACAGACACACACACACACAGACACACAGACACACACACAGACACACACACGGACATGTTTCCAAAAATGCTTTTTTTGGATTCAGGAGGTCTCAAAACATGTATTTCCGGTGAAATCTCGGTATCGAATTTTTGGGTGGAATGCAATACTTCCCCTACTTACTATACGTAGTAGAGAAAGTAAAAAATGAATAACGAATTTGAGAAAAAGTATAAGTATTGGAAAATTTAAGGAAATAACAAGCAATATCTCGAAAGCGGTTCACTCTACAAAAGAAATGTATATGACATAAGTTGTGTATTTTAACGCGATCTACATTTTTTGTGTAGTAACATTTTGTCTATCTCTTATGGTTTACCAGTTATGCAAAAGTCGTTCACAGTGAAGAATACTTTTGGAGACATTCCCAGAAAATTCGAGATATACATTTCATTTCTCATGACAATATCTTAAACATATGATATTTTAATCAAAATCGTTAGAGCCATTTTTGAGTAAATTAAAATTTTCGAAAAATCTTCCATGTAAAGGGTAGTCTGGGGTGGGGGGATTTTCTTGAAAACCTTCGTGTCGCATCTCTGGAAGATACTGAACCTAAATACCAAGTTTGGTGCTTATCCGACTGTTCGTTTTTGAGTTATGCTGTTCACAGACACACAGACACACACACACACAGACACACACACACACACAGACATGTTTCCAAAAATGCTTTTTTTTGGATTCAGGAGGTCTCAAAACATGTATTTCCGGTGAAATCTCGGTATCGAATTTTTGGGTGGAATGCAATACTTCCCCTACTTACTATACGTAGTAGAGAAAGTAAAAAGTCACAAAATACATGTCAGTATGTGAGCTAAATCTTTAAATGTGAAGTATGACAGAACCAGGAACCATTATCAGAGATAAGAAAAAAGTTCTGGTCACAATTGAGATCAATGGCAAATTACGTGCTGACAAATATAATTTTAAATATATTTTTGTCATGTATGATATATTTAACAAATGTGTAAAAATGTATCCTGTAAGAAACATCACTAGCAAAGCTTGCTTGAAGAAAATCACAGATGATTATATACCTAAATGTGGAAACATTTAAGTAATTTTATCTAACAATTCCACTGTGCACACCAGTAAATTATTATCAAGTACTTTAAGAGAAAAAGAAATTAGTTTGTGCTACTCCTTAGCACACTTTCCTCGTGGAAATCCATTTGAGAAATGTCTAAGGGAGATATCAATTTACTTCAGATTGCCCGTGTCATAGAAACCACACAAGCTGAGTGGACCATTGCGAAGCAATTGTAAACTTATTAAACTACACAATAAATGCAACAACTATTTTTACACCTGCAGAACTGATGCTAGGAACAGACGTAAAGCAATATATAACATTTTAGCACCCACAATACCACTGCATAGAGAATTGACAGAAGAAGAAAAATGTATAATAGTTTTTGAAAGAGTCCAGAAGAAACCTAAAGGAAAAAAAGAAGAAAATAAAAAGGGAAAGAAAAAGGAAGATGGAATCGTCCATAAATGACAACGCTTTATTAACAAAATACATTTATCGGATGCAACAAAGAAGAGAACATATAAAATGGAATTGTTATATGCCGGACCATACATTATAGTATAACAATTTAGAAAGCATACATATGAATTAGAAGATAATAATGGAAAATCTATGGGGAAACATCATAGACGGAATCTAAGACCTACTAAACAAATTCCAGAGAAGGAGAAGAAGAAAAAAATAAAATAACAACACAAACCAACGCTTACACTAAATACACCAAAATTTCATGTTTCGAATTATGTAAAACATTGTATGAAAAATGTATATTTAATGGGGAATTTTTTCCCTCTCGCTTCACAAAAACTTGAATTATGATATGCCAAAGATATTTTTGTTTATATAATGAAGTAAAATAAATGTGAATATCTAAAGTGATAGCAAAGAAAAGGACATTTGACAAATTTATTGGAAGTAACTTATAAACTTGATAAGTAATAACAAAACTGCAATCCATTGGAGTGTATAAGAAGAACTCATGTACTATATTGATGTATGCATTATGAATCATAATTGTTTATTATTATTATTATTATTATTATTATTATTATTATATTTGAAAATATCCTTTATGTCGAAAAAATTGCCTAAAGCATTTGGATGATTTAAGTAATTAAAAGTTATATTTATGGCTGCTGAGAAGGAAAAAGAAATTGAATAACGTTAAAAAAATGGACAAAAAGGATGAATTCGCAACAAAATAAATATTGCGAAAACAAAATATGTAACAAGACGAGAAAATTCAAGCAGAAATATGTTTTATATGAATTACATTTGTAAATAAGCTATTTTTATTAATAGGTTATTTAAGACAAGAATTATTTTAAATACATTTGTTTTACTATAGTTAGCAATGTAGCAAAGCTTGGGTAAACAACTTGAAACTCTTTTAAACTGTTAGAAAAATTTTCACTATATATTTGATTAAAATAGTTTACTTGCATATCCAGTAAGAATACTGGTTAACTTTCTTTGTAATACAAAAAATAATTCTTTACTAAATCTTGCCTACTGTACTCAGCAATTCGCATCACAAATTGATAAAAGTCTTTCGATTTTCTGATAAGCGTCTCCTTCTGGAGTGAAAATTTTTCTAACAGTTTAAGAATGTTATATAGATGTTTGTTAACATGTTTTGTGTTAATGTGTTTGTTAACCACGAACAAATTCAGAGGTGAAATAAAACACACGTTCTAGTGAAAGCTAATTTATTGGATTTGTTATTTAAATAACCATCTTGCCTTTCCAAACAGGAAAATATCCCCTGAAAAAAGTTATTGCTACGAATTGAGCTAGTGTATTTTAAAAATCTTGAAATACATCGGACGAGAAGAAACATTAACAAAGTTATTACGTGTAACATACGCTACATCTCAATAATTACTGAATAAGAAAATATCCGCCTAGAAATTCACCTCCAGACATAAGCTTGTATTACTAACTGCGTGAGCGGCGCGTTAAATTCAAATCGAGCAATTTAAAGTTTACAGTATTCACATCTACAAGATCACCCAGAGCTTCGAGTACATCTACCAGGAGCCAGCGACGACACCTCATCATCCCACACCAACCTTGACTCATACCCAACCAATCCCATAAATTAAACAGGTTCAAAGTTCATACTTAGTGAAAAACATGGCATTGGAACCCAACAAAATTAAGAATTTATAACTCATTCATACAGGTGTTTCACAAACAGCACACAAAATTAATATTTTGAGAGGATAGTTGTTTTACAAAACCAAACAAATCTTCAGCCATTATTCTACAGGAATTTACGTCATCTATACAGTTTTAATTGTTAAGATCTTATCTTATTTCTGAAAGATAGTAATTTTCTTAGTTGCTTGCAAAATTTTATTTTGACCATCTCCGTCGTGAGGGGGTAGCGTATCGCCATCATACTCAAGAGATCCCAAGTTCGTATCTCGGTTGGGGTAGTTACCTGGAAGATCTTTCCGGGGTTTTCCCTTACCCTGAGAAGATGAATGTCGCATAACTCTAAAGCTCTAGGGATCCCGGGTCTAACTGAGCATAATTTCAACCATTTTCATTCATTCACCGTCCGATATGATCTACCTGGTTAAAAGATTCATTTGGTTCATCCAGAAGATTTGGTTTCCATGGAAACAGTTTAGTTCTTGGCTTTTGTATCAGATTTTGTGTGAAGAAAAATGTAACGGAAAAAATAAAATCTTTTAGCAGAAATTGAAAACATTGGAATTCTAACCATGACACGAGTTGGTGACTAAGAACTATGGGTATGCGTATGTTGCAATAAGTTCATATATCTCAGATAACCGTGAACAGAATAGAAACAAAACTCAAAGAATATGGACATATCAGAGATATGAAAAGATCCGGAAGATCTCAAAATATGAATTTGATATGTCCGACAATTTTTTTAAAAAAAAGCTGTATTGGTATGATGTATTACTTATGAAAATCCTAGATAATAAGATCAATAAGTAGTGAGATAGGTATGCAAAGTAATATGTTTAGAATAAATAAACAAATAAATATGGAGAACAAATCTGATGTGTTACACTCACCTGACTTTCTCTACTTTTGTACAAACTATTTTCACAAACGTTATTTTCCATCTACTTCATGTTAATCGATATAAAAGTTTTCAGAAAATATCTTAGGGGAATATGGTAAGCTTTAAGCGATAGTCAAATCTTTTAAGATCTGGTTCCTATCTGGAGCATTCCATTCTCTTTGCATGTCCAGGACATAAAAAAACGAATAACGAATTCCCATTTGAGAAATAAGTATTAAAAAATTCAAAAAACAAGGAATATCTCGAAAATAGTTCAACAGACAAAAAAAATGTATATGACGTAAATTGTGTGTTTTAACGAGATCTACATTTTTTGTGTAGTAAAATTTTGTCCATCTCTTACAGTGTACCAGTTATGCAAAATTCATTCAGAATGAAGACGATTTTTGTGGTGAAGTGATAAGACCCGCCCGAATAATATGAATAATAAATAATACATCGTAATAAGTATATTAATAAGCATCTAATCAAAATGAGCAGAGAAATACCAATATGAGAAAAGAATAAAAGAGAACATTAAGAATTAGAAAAGGGGGCAAATAAAATCATAACGAGAAAAATAAAGTAAAGATTGGCTATTAATTAATAATTAGAATGTGAAATAAAATGTAGAAAACGTGTATTTGAGAACGAAGAGACTTGGCTAAAAACCATGAAAGGTTGAAAATTGCGGAACGTACAGGAAGAGGGACATTAGTAAGCGATAAGTCACAATAGGAACCGAGTACAACTCTCAGGATGCGAAGACAACGGGCCGGAAAGCGAATTCAGTCAAGCGCACAGAAAATTCACTCTAGCGAACATAAGTTGTCAATGGTAGACGCGGACGATGCTCGGACGATGAAATTAAGAGCCAATGGAAGACGAGGAAAAATTCAATGAGAGAACCAATCAAAGTTAATAAAAGTCACGTGTATAGCAAAAATATAGATCGAAACTAGAAAAGAGGCGTGAAATAGAAAATTATCTATGACAGAGAGCAACTTTCAGACGTGTTTAAGATGAATACTTTGTGTCGAATCGTAGGGTAGAGAAGGTAACTCCGTGTTGTGCAGTGAGGGAGAATTAGATAGATGTAGCAATTCAAAGTATTTTATATCAGAGAGGGAAACAGTGCAGATGTCTACGAGTATTTATTTATGTATGGGAAAAAATAGTTTAAAGGAGCCGT
Source organism: Deroplatys truncata (assembly GCA_030765065.1). Classification (NCBI taxonomy): domain Eukaryota; kingdom Metazoa; phylum Arthropoda; class Insecta; order Mantodea; family Mantidae; genus Deroplatys; species Deroplatys truncata. The sequence goes on from CM060979.1 coordinate 110,477,118, forward strand.
GAGTAAAAAGGGTAGCTAGAACATGACTAAAGGTTAAGTCATTAAAGTAACATTGTAACGTCTTTAACTTCGAGAAATACTTAAGTAAGGGTAATGCACGGAAACAGTAGCAGGGGATGACAGGAGAAATCGCGTCTTGTGTGAAAGGATATTCGGACGAGGACACCAGTGTGGATCTTCAATAAACGGGCCATCTGAGAGGAGAAAGTGAGCTTCATTTCATCTCCCATCCACACTCACTGAGGTAAGAGTTTCCAGAATCCATATCCCTCTACCTGAGTAGCCGGCAGCAACATTAATCCTCCCGAATTACCAAGCCTACACCAAGAATCGATCATTGCACCTTTTCCCTTTTTTTAAACCCCTCTACAGTGGACATTCCCAGAAAATTCAAGATATACATGCTATTTGCCATGAAAGTATCTTAAACATATGATACATATTTTAATCAAAATCGTTACAGCCATTTTGAGAAAATCAAAATTTTCGAAAAATGTTCCATGTAAAGGGTAGTTTGGGGTGGGAGAATTTTCCTGAAAATATTTGTGTCGCATCTTTGTAAGATACTGAACCTAAATACCAAGTTGATATTTATCCGACTTTTCGTTTTTGAGTTATGCTGATCACAGACACACAGGCACAGAGACACGACACACACAGGGACCTTTTTCTAAAAATGCTTTTTTGGATTCAGGGCGCCTCAAAACATGAATTTCCGGTGAAATCCCGAATTCGAATTTTTTGGTGGAATGGTACTTCCCTACTTAATATACGTAGTAGAGAAAGTAATAAGCGATATAAGTTATACGATTTAAGAGGCATAAACATAAAGAACAGTATTAAGATTGTTTAGGTTACAAACAAATTTAGGAGAGGATAGGAGGGGGACTTAGCATCTCGACCTACGCAGATCTAGACCCTGATGGGGCGCCCCGGAAGAGAGGGATGAGATGGGTGGAGACAGAGAGTAGCCGGACCAGGAGGCACGACAGACAGAGGGCAGGTTGTCTACCAGCAATTTTAGGGACTATTTCATTTGTATTGGAGTTCTCCCTTATTTTTTTACCTCCGATAGCACTATACCATTAGAACACAGAGGATGCTGACCAGACATATAACTATATTGAAGAGGTCATAATGCACTTACACATGTATTTTAAATAATTTTTACTTACGGACTATGATTCTAATGTAAAATTACAAGTATTGGTTTAGATATGGCTGTTTGAATGTCAAAGGGGAAAGGGACGCACCCTCCCTCTCTATATTTACTCTCTGATGCGAAGCTGAGTGCAGGACATGAAAGACCATATTACTACTGCATGTGTTACAATAACACCAGAAATAATGACAGGCACGAGTTAGTGATGGATCGCATATATGTGAACACCATTACTTAAGCTTTGAAAGGGGATATATTATACATATATAGGAATTGTACATATGAAAGGGGAACCATACATATAAGAATTGTACAGTAATACTTTAATTCAACATCTAACATTTGTACAGAGCTGATTGTAAGAAACGGGCGAGCTAGCAAAATTCCAGGAAAGCATAAAGAGCATACTTTACACCAAGCCAACAGGTAGGGAACCGGTAACGGTACGGAGAAATAGAAAGAGACAGATAGAGAAAAGAAAGAGACGGAGATATGGAACTGGCTTCACAACGCTTCAAGATGACGCTTAAGCGCACAGATTTGAAGAAACACATTCTCATACATGTTAAGGTAACGCGGTCTGAGGACCAATAGGGAACGTCGTTACATTTTTAAACGCAGAGGTGATCGTCACTATGCTCCCGTATATAAGGGCAGACAAGGCCTAAGAACCCACTCTCTCACTCTCGCTAACTGATCTTCTAGAATTGTCGCCAGCACGAGGTGCTACAAATGCACGTGGGTACATACAAATTTGGGAGTGCGTGTGCAGATAGCTAGGCTCTTGACTAATTTAAAGTGGTGGGATTATAATAATGGGAAAAGCTAGCCGCCCATAATTATTTCAACTGTGAATAAACTTCATTGATTAAGGGAAACTTGTAGTGTATTCTTTAACTTGCCTCACCCACTAGAACCTGAGGATTAATAATTAGATATAGTTAAGAATGGAATACGCAACAACCGACGAGCACCAATAGCCGAGGAAGAACACTGCAGAAGACCACAACAACCCAAGGATCGACGATTTCGCGCTACAAATAGAGCACAGCATCGTTTCCCGCTACAAATGTCGTCCAACGACTATTTCCCGCTACAGCTTCTACTACCGAAAAGCATAATAACACATGGAGATACTTTTTTCAGAATAATTACGTTTATTTTTATTAAATGTTACTTTTATGCTAGTACTTCAACATGTGTAACGTTTCCGGTAAAACATTACTGTATTTCTTTTTAAAAAGTTTGATGTGTAACATTCATACGACTTCCTCTACTTATTTTCATTGCTATTTAAAACATTACTGATAAATATAATTTTTCTATCTACATCCTGTTTATATTAAACTGCGGCAGTATTTTAAACACTAAAATGGTTTCAGTCTAATTATATAATATAAAATATAATAACAGCCCGCCTTAAAGCAATATGTGTAGAATATAATATATACAACAGTCATTGTATTATGTTTATATTATTGTGTATATTTATAATAATGTTATGTGAATGTATTACGTAATTTAATAATGCAGGAGATGTGAGGATAGAAGCTGAAAGTTGCTAACAATAAGGTAACCTTGGGGCAATAATGAATTGGAAAGTTTAATAATGTTACTAGTAATTCTTGGAAACAACAATGTAATATTTAAAACAGTTTATAAGTAGGCCATCAAAAACTAGAAAAGCTGAAAGTTAAATAAAAGTATTCTATTGGAGTAGGATTAGCCAATCAGAGACTTGAAATAGAGAAATTTAAAAATTTAAGCGGTAAACGTCAATCGCTAGTAGACACGTTCCTAACCGGACGCTAGACGGCAACGTTCCTGAGCAGTTCAATACGTAGTCAGTGTGAGAGGAAAATTCATTACGGCAAGAATATTATAAAGTTTACGTTAAAAAGTGCAAGTAATTAATAAATAATCTCACAGCTCTCTATATCAGTGAAGTATTATTTAATCTATGAAGGATTAATAAAAGGAGTGAAGTAAAAATTATAATTTGTGTAATCCTACATTCTTTAGCCGCATCACCCCCTGCTAAGAGGTATATGTTTCTACAAATTAATACTGATGCAGCCGAGGCAAACATAAATATATATAATATTTAAAGAAACATTAAAAAACAAAGTTGATTCCTGAACGTTGGGGCGAAGGCCACCGGAAAGTGAACGTTGGGGCGAAGGCCACCGGAAACTTTATACCATACGTGGGGCAGTTACTTCATCAAGTTTGGCTCCCCAACAGTGGAATACAATACCATACAACTCCTACTTCAAAAACATTTTCGGTAGAAATGGTTGCAATATTGATTTTTCTTGCAGATACATAAGACTGGGCTGAGTAAATGGGCAACTGTTTGAAAAGCAGGTTGTTAGCCTTGATATTGTATGCTCTTTGCAGTGGAATCTTACAAACTGTTACTCGTGAGAAACAAAAAGCGACAGTTAAACATTTCAAATAAATAAACTGAAAACTACCAAGGAACAACGACGAATATTTTAGAATGTGTCACTATATCGAAAATATTTCAAATTTAAACTATACTTTAATACGATCTGAATTTTTTCTTGAGAAAGTTTTTGTGTATCTGTGATTGTTCTCCAGTTAAAGGAAAAAATTGAAACTGAAGATGACTTCACAGGCTATTTACGGAAAATTCAAGATATAAATTCCTCTTTCCACTATCTGAAACTTATTACGTTTTAATCACAATCGCTACGAATTGTTTTAATGTAAACGTATGTTTGGAAAGCGGTCATTCCTTGAAAACGTTTGCCTTGCATCTGCATAAGGAGCTTAATTTAACTATGAAATTAGGTAGATATTTATCTTGCTTCAGGTTTGTGGGTTATACTGATCATTACAGGTACACAAGAGAGTTGCGAGTGCACACACACACACACACACACACACACACACACACACACACACACACACAAACGCGGCCTTTTTTTTGTACATATACTATTTTTATACATCCTTTGTACCAAATTTTTTTCTGGTACCTTATACTTCCACTATCGTAGCTAGGCTATAGAAAGATTTAAAATAACGATTTAAAATAAATATCTCAACTCCTCTGTATGTCCGCTTCGATATAGTTTAATTTAAATGGTTTATCAAAATTATTTAAAACGTCGTCGGAAGTGGAAAAGTTCTATCAACCTAACGCAAATATACTGCATCTAACGGGGATTTTCCTGGAATTTTTAAGTATGATGTAAATTTACTGATGCATAATTCTTAAACTAGAATTAAAACATTCAGCAAGTACACAGAATTCATTTCAAGCAGTTTGTGGAATACAATGGGCAATTTCAGGTTTCTCAATTAAACTTTAAGGGTAGAAATGTAACGGGACCAGAGCGAAAGGTGTGCAAAACGTTTCACACTATACTCTAGAAAACATGGCCTCTAAATCTTGAGAACGTGCCCATGCAATTAACCTAGTTGACATCACAGCAGGGAGGAATTTGAAGGCCCGTCTCATATAATGCTGTACGTAATTACCACTCAGTTTAAGGTGTTTTGGTAGATGTAGGTATGCATTGTACGTATATGAAGGAACATGTCTTTGATTTTACAGGTTGTGTGATGAGCGCACCTGAAGTTAAGAACATTTTTACTATGCAGGGTACGAAGAAGGTTAGAGAGTTTTGCAAAATCGGCTTTTTCTGATAGCTGTAATATTGGTGAATATACGTTTTAATGCAGATTGAGGATGAGATTTACAATTAACAAAAATACGGAAGTGCTCCTTGTTTTGTCCTTCTTTTGCATTTTCTTTTTACATTATATGAAGCAAGAGGCTGAATGATATAAATGCCCAAAAATCAAGCAATAAGTTAATTAGAATTCCTTAATTTGGTTTCAAATGTTGAAGAAATATGTTGTTTTACAAATTAGACTATTATCTTCAGAAAAAAATATAACAGTTCTGGAACATCAACATTTTAAGGCTTAAATGTACCTATGAAGGTCTATTAAATATTACTGAACATTAAAGTTAATAATATCCTTTTAATTTGAAATATATAATCGAGCGTACTCTACACTTAGTTTACTAACTACGGAAACAAGACTCCAAGACGTCTTGCGCCGTGGTTTGAATTTCCTTCTTGAAAGAATTAAGTTGCTAATCTGGAATGTAACGTAAAATAGAGTGAGAGGAGCCAGAAAATAAATCAGATCGGTTTTCAAAATATTGCTTTTCTGTATAGTATGATATTTTCGAGCATGTTTTAAGCAGAAAAGAGGAAAAACTATAGCTATGCGTTTTTACAAGTAAATGCAATTGTCTACTGAACCATAAGTACGAGGGCTATTCGGAAAAAATTTAGAATGCCACGTTTCAAAAAAACAAATGAAATTTGTTTATATTTGACAGATACTTTCTAATGTTTTGGGAGTTGAGTGCCGTGTAGTTTGTTCTATTTGCTTTAAAGGTTTGTCAATTATCATTTAAAACTTTTTGCGTTCACCCAAAAATGCATTTGACTAGTGAACATTACCAGGCGATGATTTTTTACGATTTTAAATCGTCAGTAACGCCCAAACAATGTGAAGATTGGCTTAGAAATGCATTTGGCGAAGACAACAATTTATTATTGGTACAGCGAATTCTAAATATTGGTTTCTTCTTAGTGATAAATTTCGTGAAGGCGCCTAAGAACTAATGTTAATGTTGCCGCTGTTCGAGTAATGTTTGAAGAAGATCGACGTACATCTTATGAATTTATTTGGGCGACATTGTGCATCGATATGAGTCAAATCCAAACATTTTACACCAACAGGTAGACGAGAAAACCTTGTTGTCGATGGAATCCACATAAACTGACTGCCGATCAAAAACAACAGCGCATTCATTGGTGTACAAAACCTCTGAAAAAATTCCAAGGCGGCACTTTAATTTTGGTTTGTGTAGCAGGGATTAATGGGTTTTAGGGTGTTTTCTTGGTGTTGGGTTCCTTCTTCGGAAGGACTGATGTTGTTGCCGGCTACTCAGGTAGAGGAATATTGGTTGTGTGACTCTTATCTCAGGGATTGTGGATGGGAGATGAAAGATACTCACTGTTCTCCTCTCAATGGCCCGTTTATTGAAGATCCACACTGCTTTTCTTGTCCGAATACCCTTCACACAAAACGCGATTCCTCCTATCATCCCCTGCTATTGTTTACGTGCTTTACCCTTTCATAATTACTTTTAGAAGTTGAAACATATCTGGACGTGAATTTAATAACTTGACGTTTGTCATTCCTAGCTACCCTTTACTCACTGTTGATTTTACACTAGCTTTCAAATACATAAAGACTTAAGTTTAGACATCTACACTGTTTCCCTCTCTGATACGAAATGCTGTGAATTTCTACATCTATCTGCTGCCTTGAGCGACAAGAAGTCATCTACTCTTCCCCACTATACGACACGAAGTGATCTGTCCTACCTCACTATACAACACGAAGTGATGCATCTTACACGCGTCTGAAATTGCTCTCTGTCATAGACAATTTTTCTATTTCACGCCTCTTTTCTAGTTTCAAATCTTCTTGCACGTGACTTTCATCATTTATTATTGGTCATTTATCTAATTTTTTCTCGTTTTCCATTGGTTCGTTATATCGTCGCTCTGACCTCGTCCGCGTCGGCTATTACCACTTTAAGCTCACTTGACTGGATTTTCTGTGCGCTTGACTGCAATCGATTTCCGTTCCCTTGTTTTCGCTTCCTGTGAGTTCCACCAGATTTCTATAGGACTTAAGCGTTTGCTAATGTTGCTTTTCCTGTACGTTCTTAAGTCTTTCACCCTTTTACAGTTTTCACCAAGTCTCTTCGTTCTAAAATACGCGTTTTCCTACATTTTATTTCACGTTCTGATTATTTATTCGTATCTGTTCTTTTCTTTATTTCTCTCGTTATGATTTTATTCCCCCCTTTTCTAATCCTTAATATTCTCTTTTATTCTTCCATCTTATTAGTATTCCCCTCCTTCTTATTTTGATTAGATGATTATTAATATTCTTATTATGGTTATTATTATTATTATTATTATTATTATTATTATTCGGGTGGACCTTATCACTTCATTTTGAAGATTGTTACTGGTAATGAATCTTGATTTATTGTTATTATCCTGAAAAGAAAAGTTATTCGGCTGAATGGGTCTATCGAATAGAACCTAAGCCTACAAAAGTCCAACAAATTCACAGTGCTGGTAAGATGATGGTTGAATTTTTCTAAAACGGGTCATGTTGTTGCTATAGCATTAGAAGATAGATGTACCGTACTGCCGATTGATACACAAATGTCTGTTTACCGAATTTTTTAAAAACTTCGTGAAAAACGCCCGTAAGGAAAAATAATGTTACATCATGACAACGCATCGTCGTTACAGCAAAACTAACAACTGAGTATCTGGATACCTAAAGATCAGCACCATGGACCCTGCATATATAGCCATGAGCTAGTACCTTGTGATTTCTTTTTGGTTTTCAAAAATTAAAGACAAAAGATAAAGTCACATTTTCGTCACCAGATGAAGCAGTGGAACATTATAAAACTTGGTTTCTGAAGTGCCTCAGTAAGAAAGGCATCGTTGCTTTAAGGACTGATTTCATCAAATGCAAAAATGTATTGATGATAAAGGGCTCGTAGCAGCATTTAATATTTTCATTTAGTTTCCCAGACGTGCTATCTTCATGGACATAGTTTGCACTGCCCCTGCGTTTACACTGTGACCTGACATAATAACCATCCAGCTTAAAAGAATTAATATTAATAAAGATTTCTGAAATACATATCAAACTATATACTGTCCTTGAAAACTTCAACTTACATCGAATGTTCTGAATATTTAAAAACAAAAATTGAATAAAACATAGATGTAATACTGGTGTTTCTATAATTTTGTCATTTAGGTTACTTTATGGAGTATGTTTATTAAATAAACAAAACAGAATATTGGTTGCTTGCGAATAAACTGCGTATTCGTAACCTTGAAAACTTATGTAGATACCTACAATATAAAGATTTTGAATGGATTAAAGGATAAACAAAACTTTTCTTTTTGCTCTCCTTAATAACCCTTTTTAACCCGGAATACTTCGGATAAAAACGTCATGCAGTGATTTGTTTAATTCAGAAATGTTATACTACCTTCGCAAGTTAACCTTGGTTTTAAACTTTTAAACGTTCTAAAATATGATGATAAGTAATAACTTTATTATACTTCGTAACTAGGAAATTAAAGGAGTAGTTAGTATGTTTGACCCTATTCGCCCCTTTTATTCTAAAACTCGCAACTACAGTCCGTTAAGAAAATATGAACACGTTTGTAATGCCAAGCCGGAATATAATTATTCTTTCCTTCTTTCTTTACTTCTTTTTTAAAACCAAACATATAAATAAAACTAATCTTTAAGTTCCATCTTTACAATGGTGGTTAGAAAATCATGTGTGCACAAAGTAATACGAAATTTACGGCGTGGCTAAGCAGCCCACGGATAGCTATTCCTTAACGAGCACCTAAAGTTTTCTCTATCTGACATTTAGATATAATAATGCTGAGTGTGGTGCAACGTCTCTGCTTTAGCTCTGCTTCCAAGTCTAAATGTGCACTGTAAAATGCCCATTGAGGAGACATCCACAAACAGGAACGTCTTCTTGTGAAAGTTTCCAATAGGGACGCAAAACACCCACAAAATAAGCGTTTCCAGTAAAACACTGGAGTGCTTTGTAGCAAACATCATTGTCCTAACTTCCACTGCAAAAGAGTTTCTGCCATTTTACGCATGCAGTTTGAGGTAAGGTTAACAATGTGCAAATGGGCAACCTCGGGCTTAAATACCTTATACAAACATCAGATACAAGACTTGATGGCACTATCATTTTGCCTCTAAAATGTTTAAGAGGCTCTTTATTTAGAGTATGGCAAACTTCATGTGGTTCTTTTGGACTTCCTACCTATCGAACAAGATGGCAACGTGTGGGGCTCGCATTTGGGAGATCCCGGTTTCGACTCCCGTCATTGCCCGCTCTGACCTTGGGTTTTTCCTGGTCGGTAGGCAATTCTGAAGTGGTTTCCTATCTACAACGATTGCTTTTCTTATTTTTATTTCATTTTGTTTCCTCATCTTTCAGGTGTGCTTCTAGGTTTCGTGGAGTAGGGCGGTGACGGACAGATGGCGCGGATGCTTACTCAAGGAAAGAGTACTCCCTGTGGACACTAGAGGGCTGCTTGGTCGAGGGTGTTTTTTTGCCCTCTCTAGACAGCTCCAGTAGTGAACGAGTCTTCGAATTTGGAATTGTTAGGGACTTATGCGCTTCTAAGTGACCTGTAGCCTCCTGTAGTTCCTTCAGTTCGTCCCTTCCTCTTGGGGGTTGGTAGCCGCAATGGATTATGTAGGTCTAAGTGTGCTATAACCTATAATATATATACTGTTTTAAAAGCTTTTGATCATTATGGCAATTTTACAAAACATTCATTAAGATAATTACTTAAAAGCTATTCAATGTAGAAAGTTCATGATTTCAGTAATGGTTAATTAGAGAATACGTAAAACTTTCAAGAATTTTGGATAAAAATCAGAAGACAATAAAAATGTTAGCACTTTTTCGCCTTCAGGTTTCAAATAATACTACTTAACTTCAGTATGGAAAAATTCGGATTTACAGCACAAATATTTCAGAAATGATTAAAGCCAGAAAACCAACTTATTCGTAACCATATCTGGAAGAAATCTACTACTTTACATAACTTTTATTTATACTTTACCATTTCTCAGCTGCGTAAGATTCCACAAATATTAAAAATCTTTGACAATTACTGTCTTACGCAAAATTCTGAGTATTTTTTCTTATACTGTCACCTCATAACTATCTGTTACAGCTTATTCAAACCCGTTATATCTATTTTGAGAAATTAAAAGCTAATGGAAATGTTCTTCTAACCTCTTGCAAGATAATCCAAGCAAATGTTAATGGTATGGGGGATGCTCATATGCCAAAACTAAACGGTATGAGAGATTATCATTCAGAAAATAGTCATCGTGTAGAAATGGGAGCGGGGAGAAGAAGCCTATGTTGTCGGTAGATATCATTTTGCTCATCTATACGAGGCAAACATTTAAGTTTTCTCAAGTGAACCCGCTGATTTTTTGCTATTGTCTAAGAAATTTAAGTTTTGTTGTGGCAGCTTATTTTTACTGTTTCTTTTTGGTTAAATAAAATAAGGAAAATTAATTTAGTGGAAATATTAAGCTTAAAAGCGAAAGCTGGTGCAGCAATGCAAAAAAGAAAGGGAGACAATATCAAAAATGAATTTAAAACTGTATTTTAAATTCTTGGCGCTAAAAACGCATTCTATTATATTATTATTATTATTATTATTATTATTATTATTAAGCTGAAGGAGTATCATAAAAATATATAAATGAAATAAACGCTCATGATAAAAATATTGTAGGTAAATATAATTTACAAACAACAACAAAGAGATACTGTCATGTGAGATAATTCTAGCAGAGAATCAACGAGAAGAAAAAGCAGGAAGCTTTGGGAATAAAACGATAATAGAATCAAAGCCATAGGAGTGTATTAATACTTTTTACAACTCATACCACCTTTTAACCTTTGCTTTCACAAAGACGTGAAATCAGCTTAAGCTATCATTAGATATCATTTACACCAGAAGAAAGCAGAAGAGGAGCTTTGAGTTACCCAAACGCCGACAGAGATTAGAGATAGTGTATAGAAAATTAGAAAGCGAATCACGTTTTATCCAATGTCATTTCAGTACATGATATTTTGTAAGAAGGAAGTGCTTCCTCTCTGAGTCTAATTCTTCCAATGCACGTGTTTGCAATTACCTCTGTGTCTACTAGACATCTAACTAATATGTTCATGTGCCTAAACTAAGCGGCATCAGAGTTTTGTTTAAATATTATGAAATGACTTCAGGCACATGGACAGCTACGTTACCATTAATTTCATAATATTCGTTGCTTTAACATGTTTATTTCTCTTCTAATTCATCATCGCCATCATCATTCATGGATTGGCTGCTATCCCACTGCAACTTCAAAGAGATCTTTGATATTTCCGTCTCAATTGGTCGTCCCCTTATTCTTTTCCTAACCGCTGGCTTGTGCATTGTTATCATTTAGATAATCTCCGCCGTCATTCTATCTATATGCTATTTTCAGTTTGATATGCTTCTGTTATACGCTCGTTTACATTACAAACTGTTAGCTCCTGTAGGTACATTTTGTTTGTAATATGTTCTTTGGCAGCCAGCAACTTTCCTATGGAAGGCCATATTAGCTATTTGTAAGTTGTCGCGGTAATCTGTCCGTGTTATCTTATTTGCTGAGCGCCTGTTATTGTTTTACTATTTTCAAATTTTGGGTTCTTTGTACTCCGGCTAGCTATTATTACTCAGTCGAGCAAATATCTCTTGATCAGGGAGTGTAAACGGAAAGGAGTTGTTACTAAAAGATAACACTGATAAAAAAATTTGTTTTTACACTTTTATTGCCGTCGCACTTAATTAATTTCACATATTTAATCTTGATACACGCCTAACTGAAAGTGTTATATTTTCGAATGTAACTACAATCACTTATTTGCCGCGCACTATTATTCGCGTATTTCACATTTTGTAACTAACTTTACAACGCGAGAGATTCTGTAGAATTGCATAATGTGTACTTCATGAAGGCTTCCTTAGAACTGCCTGACGTGTAACTCGCGAGAGAGATTTCTTAGAACTGCGCGACGTTTACCTTGTGAATGATTCTGTAGAACTGCGCGATACTTTTTTTTTTTTTTTAATTGGTGTGGCCCCGCCTCCGCCACACCAGGTGGCGATCATCCGAAAGGGATCTTGCCTTGGCTCAAGAATTTATACTCCCTCACCCCGATATGCCTAAACATTATAATAGAGCTACTATTGGTTAATAAATCGCACCAACATTAGCGTCTGTTTTATAAGCCAATCAAAATTACAAACACATATGCTCTAGGGAAGATATTCCCTCCATTTCTAAAGAAAGGCACGCTATTCTGACGTCATTTGTTTGTCTCTTCCAACTGATAAACAACTCACCCCCTCGCTTCATTGTTACCCGTTCGTATTGTCAGTTTCAGTGAGGCCGTGTAAATTTATTTCCTAACAATGCTTATGGCTAACAAATATCTAAAATCATTGTCATACAATAATGTTAATTTACACTACAATCACTCTGGCATTCACAGTGTTGTGATATAATATACTGCCTCAAAGTACTGTCTTAATCTTTTTCTTAGAGACCAGATTTCACTGCTGTATATTAACATTGGAACTATAGTTTTAGTTAACTTAATTAATGTTTCTCTCCTTGCTTTATTCTTCAAACTTCTCATTATAGAGTCATCCAAATGTGTAAATCTATTAATTTAATGATTTTATACCTCGAATTTCCATATAAGGTATATTATACCCCGAATAACTGAAATGTCTCACCAGCGCTATTATTTCATTATTTTGAACTATTTTAGCTTTTATTTCTGTTTTCCCGTTAAAGGCAATTGTTTACTTTTTTGTCTAGGATTTTGAGTTATAATTTCTCCGTGAAGACTGAGAATTTATGTTGCTAACTGAACAATCTGAATCCGCAAATATTCTAGTAACTGGTTATCTTCCAAAAAAGTAGTTTGTTTACATATTTGGTGTTGTGTTCATTCGACTGTCTTTCTTTCCTCCATTCTCTTCATTTGTTATAGATGTATGTTAAATGATGTCCTTTTGTGCACGTATTTTATTTTTGGTTCCTCTGCTTGAGCTGAATACTACATATTCCGTTTGTTCTTCTTGCCTTAGGATGCTCGGAAGTATCAGTCACCAACATGGTGAGTGAAGCCATTGGGAAGGGGGAGTTTTAAATGAAAGTATCAACTACGTATTCCAGACACAGAGGATGGAAGAGTTGACTCCGTGTCCTTCGTCTTCTTAGGCTCGACGTCCTATAAAACATTTAAGTAAAATGCAACAGGCTCCTTAAATATCTACGCAACAACCGATATATGCTTTTTAAATTCTGTTAGCTCACTACATAGAAAAATGTAAACATTTCAGTATATGGCTTTGGCAATGTTTTTGTCATCTTCTGTACAAATTAGTGCAACAAATCTGTTAACAGTGTTAGTGTGCAAACCAAAGTTTCAAAACTTAACATCATAACGACACACTGCCCTCCACGATATGAATGAATGAACAGCCAATTTGTCCCTGAATGGCTAAGGCCTGCATATCCGCTACAAAAAATAATTATTTATATTTGTTTAAAATCGCTTGCCAGCAAATTTATCATTGGTGGAGATTTTCATTCAAAACACGCCTTTTAATTCAAAATAAGAACGATTGGGGATCAAGACTGACACCTCTAGAGGTAAAATCTCTATGAAGTAGAATGAAAGTAAATTGTGACTTTTACTCCATGTATTTACCCCATACCGGCCCTTCTGACAGGAAGAGAGTAGTAGATGCCATGACTTCTTTACCATTAAGAGTTTATCGAAACAGTTTATTAAAATGAATCATTGTGGTGATCTCTCGTCAGATCATACACCTATAATGTTGTCCAATAAAAATTTGATATAAAAGGAAGAACCACTTAAATTAAATAGTCAAAAAATAACTGATGGGAATTCAGAGCTGAACTTGAGAGCCTCATTGAAACGAAGTTGACCTGTTAATTGCTAACGTCCAGCATTCAGCCTGAACAAACATCAGTCAACTCAAATATGTATGGAAAAACTAATATAAATCACCCTTTTGAAGTACAAGAGCTAGTTAATGAAAAAAGAAGAAATAAATTAAATGAGTTTTATTTATGGATGCTCCTTAATCGCTGTAGTCCTTAGTGTCCGTTTTTATATTGGGCGTGAAAGACCGGTAATTTTGCTCAGAGACATATTTATCAGGCCTGAAGTTCTTTACGTGCCGTAAATCTACGACACGGGACCACCGGCTTTACTTCCGTTCCGAAGAAAGCCATGCTAAGGATTTTTACGCCCGAAAAAATCCAATGCCCTCCGCGGGTTTGAAAAAAGAAGAGCTCGCAAAATACAGCAACACAGTCGATATCCTTCATATAAAACGATAGTTAGCCGACTAAGCAACAAACTCAAAACAATGATAAAGAAAATAAAAAATGCAGCAATTATATTTCCAAGAGTTGGTGCAGTAAATGATACTGACTATTCACTTTGGAAGACTGCTAAGGGTCTTAAAAGGCCAATAACACAAGCACCACGCATTAGAAAATATAATAATGATTGGACGAAAGGTGATAAAAAAAATAAGTAGGTATATTTTCAGAAGATCTAGAAGAAACTTTCAAAGACACGCGCTTGAAGAGTTACCTAATAAAACACTAGTAAAATCTCTACACATAATAAATGCTGTTATCAGGCTGAAATACGTACCCAGACAATGGAAGATACCTAAGTCTGGGAAGGACGCTGTTGATGAAAAGTGTTATATCACTGTTACCAGTATTATTTAAAGTATTTGGAAGATTGCTGCTCAACCGCTTGAAACCAATATTAAAAGATAAAAATCTAATCCCAAATCAAAAATTCGGTTTCAGGGGCATACATTCAACCACTCATCAGGTGGATAGAATAAGGGCAAATAACTGAAGAATCGTTCAGTATTTTCTTGATGTGACCCAAGCCTTTGATAAGGTATGTCATACCGGGTTAAACTATAGTCTATAGATAAGTTACAACGTGATCAACTAAAGCAATACTGTGAAATTCTATAACCTATCTCTCAGAAAGATTATTTCGGATCAACACGGAGGTGAGTATTCAGGAGTCCAACATGGAAGTGTGCTTGGATCAGCATTGTACTTACTGTATACTCATGACTATCACAAAATCAAGAAACAACAATAGCCACTTTTGCTGACGATACTGCCATTCTGGCCGTTTGTGGAAACTAAAGAAGCAACCGATAAGCTTCAAAATACGGAAAATAGTGCTAGGATCAAACGGTGTCTATCCTCAATGAGACAAAATCAACTTACGTAATTTTTACAAACAGAAAAGTAGAAAATCTACCTGTATTTGTTACTGAACAAATAATTCCATATGGAAATAAGGCTAAGTACTTGAGTATGGCACTTCATACTAAGACAAAAAAAAAAAGAATAACTTGCTTTAAAGTTCAGTAAAATGTTGTGGTTGTTAGGAAAATATTCCTAATTAATATACACAATAAATGTTATTGTATAAGCAGTTATTAAAACCTGTCTGGATATATGGGTTGCAAATCTGGAGCTGCACCAAGGAATATAATATTAAAATAGTACAAAACTTTCAAAATAAAGTCCTATGTGGTACTATTACTTAGGAATGATAACATTCATAAAGACTTCAAAATGGATACTGTCAGTGAACAAATAAGAACTATGACAGCGAAGCATGAAAAGCTACTTCACAACCATCTGAAGCCAAACCCTACTGTGATTCGGCTATTGGACAACAATATTGTACCAAGAAGACCCAAAAGGACAAAACCCGAAAATTTATTGCAGTGATTTGTGTTCCCGTATGAAAAATGCGAATACAGAATTACAGAAATTCCTGCATTTACTAGATCAGGTCTTTGCTTAGTTACCTGAAGTATGTATGCAACGTATTTAGCATTAAATCTAAAAGCAAATATATTAAGAACACATAAAAATACACGCCACTTCATTATCTATTAAAGGACATGTGTAGCAAACTTCATAATTTTTTTTTAGACTATAATGTTTCAAGCATAATAACCTTGAACGATATAAATGTAGGAATACACCGAATGAAATTATGTAACACCAGGTTTCTTCGCGGACTTCAACATTTAAATCAAGGACCTACCTTAAAATAGATGGAAGGAAACAAGTAAGATATATTTTGAAGCTAAAATCAGAAATTAATTTCAGAAACATAAGTTAGAATTCTGATTCGATCCCTCTCTCTCTCTCTCCCTCTCTCTCTCTCTCTCTCTCTGTCTTTTTAATGTCGCTAAAATTAAATGGGCACAACAAGCGGAGGATGGAATCCCAAATAAACATTAATGGTAGAGAAAGAGGTCTGGATATTACACGTGGATATGCATATCAAAAATTTAAAGAGTTACCTACTGATATTTCCCTCTTATCGTATCAAAGAGGACAACTAATGAAATCATAGGAAGAATTTATATTCGTGTTTCGCTTTTATAGCCTTAACAGTTATCGTTTTAGAAACATACTAGCCGTGTTAAGCGTTGAGGTCTCTATGTTTGTTTCAGGCTAATCTTGCATAACCATCACCCAAACGAAATGTCCACACTCTGCTACCACTTCCACTGCGCCAATCATTTTGGATTTAATGACGCATTATTAAATTATAGGTACTTGAAGTCACTGCAGTTAAGGCCTCTAAAATAGTCCAAGGAAATTGCTATCATGTGCAAGTAAGTAGGTAAACAAATAAAGTATGGTTTCTAGCTCAAGGGCTGATCCTTCTTCGTCTTCACAGATGAACCATTTATTTTAATACAGTTTATCGTTGGTTACATTCGTATTCTTTTAAGACTTTTCAAACACCTTTGTCACAAATCCTTTTATCCAATGCTCAACCAGCTACTTTCCCTCTTCCTGATGTGTTTCAACACTGTTTTTCCTCAGGCCAGATTTTCTAAAACGTTTCGTTATTTATATATTTTGTCTGTCCAGGTCACCGATTCGATTTTTTTTCCATGTCCACGTTTCAATAGTTTTTCTTTACTTCGTCGCAAAATAAAAGTTTATGTACTATACAATGTCATACTCTGCACTTCGCTAATCTATCTTCAAAGGAAACGTTTGTTTTGCTATTAGAAGCTTCTTTTGACATTGATCATCTCTGTTTGACTTATTGACAACTTATTGACAATGTTACTTCTCATGGTATCTACTTCCCAAGTATGTAAAACTGTCCACTAGCACCACTACGTTTTCCCCATTTCGCAAAAGTATCTTATTGGTTTTTAAGAATAGTCTTTGTCTTTTAACATCTTCATCCCGTACTCCTCAACGTTGTCATTTACTTCCTTTAGCTTGTTCCTCTTCTGTTAGCAGTACCATCTCATCAGAAAATCAATACAGTTTATTCTTCTTCCACCTATCACCTCGCCTCCCATGTTCCGGAAAGAATTCTTCATTCAGTTCTACAAGTAGGTATAGAACAGTTGGGGAGGGCGATGAAAAGGGGCTTCTGTGTCGTACTTTAAAACCCTTTATAGTTCTATATAGCTAAACAGCGGTTCAGTTCTATAGTTTTCAAAATGCAGTGCCTAAACGTAGTGTCACAGAGCAATCAATCTATTATTATATACCATTGGGACTTAATTACTTCTCACTTCATATATTATCTCCTCAAGTATCTCTTAAATAAAGTATTTCATTGGTTGCTCAGTAGTTTTAACATTCTCGCGCATAAGTAGCCCAGCCTTCTGTTGGAAATTGTTGTGCCTGAGAGATCCGCCACTGGAGCACAGTAACCACGAGGCAATTGGCGCTGCCAGATTGATTAACATTGACGCCACTACATGTCGCTATGTGTATGTGAAGCTGCGCGCGCAGCTCAGCAACTCGTGCCCGGCCGGAGAAGTGCTTGATCGATACCGCGGGCTCTGGGCTCCGCTACAGCAGGGAATTATAACAAAAAACTTGTGGAAGGGGAGAAAGAAAAGTAAACCTCGTAGCTACTGGGATTCCTGCACCGCCCGGGGATCCACGGGATAGTCTGATCTCTCGTTGCTAATCCGTTGAAACACAGTTTACTGCTCAGCGCTGAAACAGGTGCTTACGTAACAAACTGTTTTCATTCAGGTCCGCTTCTCACAGTTCAACATGTACATTCAGAGAGCGTCATTTGTTCAAGAGAGTGTATGTAATTAACAGCTCCATTCTCACATGAGGGAAAGATGCATAGAGCACTCCCTCGAAAAAAAATCTGATGTGTTACACTCACATGACTTTCTCTACTTTTTACAAACGCTTATTCCCCATATGCTTCATGTTAATCGAGATATCTTATTGCTAATTATCTTGTAGATGCAAGGGGAATTGCTAGGCTTTAAGCGATAGTCAAATATTTTAAGAGCTGGTTGCTATGTGGAGTATTCCATTCTCTTTGCATTACCAGGACAAAAAAGTGAACAACGAATTTGATAAAAAGTATAAGTATTGCAAAATTTAAGGGAATAAAAAGCAATATCTCTAAAATGGTTCACTCAAGATAAAAAAATGTATATGACATAAGTTGTGTATTTTAACGCGATCTACATTTTTTGTGTAGTAAAATTTTGTCTATCTCTTATGGTTTACCAGTTATGCAAAAGTCGTTCAGAATGAAGAATACTTTTGGAGACATTCCCAGAAAATTCGAGATATACCTTCCATTTGTCATGAAAATATCTTAAACATATGATATTTTAATCAAAATCGTTAGAGCCGTTTTTGAGAAAATTAAAATTTTCGAAAAATGTTCCATGTAAAGGGTAATCTGGGGTGGGGGATTTTCTTGAAAACCTTCGTGGCGCATCTCTGGAAGATACTGAACCTAAATACCAAGTTTGGTGTTTATCCGACTGTTCGTTTCTGAGTTATGCTGTTCACAGACACACACACACACACAGACAGACAGACACACAGACACACACACAGACACGCACACACTAAGACACACACACGGACATGTTTCCAAAAATGCTTTTTTTTGGATTCTGGGGGTCTCAAAACATGTATTTCCGGTGAAATCTCGGTATCGAATTTTTGGGTGGAATACAATACTTCCCCTACTTTCTATACGTACTAGAGAAAAGTAAAAATAGCATTACTCACATGATTTTTCTCCATAATTTTCTTGTCACAGTCAGATAATAATCATACAAAGGTTTAGAGATAATTGCACGATGATTTACACTGTTCTTAAATGGTTTTGGTAATAACTGTTAGAAAATAAAGTGGATACATGTTTGTCGTAATCCCATGAAAAATAAAAAAATGGACATTAATGTTTCAAATGATACCTTATAGTTAAATCCGGTAAATTTGAAAGAGAAACAGCGAATATCTCGGAAATGCTTATGCTGCAAAAACGAAATATCTAATTGTGTGTTTTAATGATATGTCTACATTGCTTTCTACATTACTTTGGTTTTTATAGTTTTTCTGTTATGTAACTTCGGTGATAAGGACGAGGATTTCATAGATATTTTACAGGACATTCAAGCTATAGATGTATGGCATGCTACTATCTGAAACTTTCAAATAGGTAATAGTATCGCTGAATCCATTTTTGAGATAATAAAGGATAACGAAACAATTTTCAATTACATGATAAACTCAACATAGAATGTTTAGACGAAATCCATTTTACCTGAAAGCGTCAGAGAAGATAAAATAAGCACACAAGGAAGTAGCTGAACAGATAGTTTTATGTTACCAATTAAATGTTTTGAATTCATTTTACCGACCGTAGTGCACTTATATTAAGGTGTGAATAATAAACCTTCTGCTTTAATTAACCATGCCAAGAGACCTTTAAGATAGCAGTAGGCAGGCCTGAAAAAATTAATATATCACTAAAGTGAGCAGACAGACAAAACTTCGCTCACAATAAATGTTTAAGTTTATTTAACAAAGCTTACAATTCCATCTTCCTTTCCCGGGATTGAACCTGTTACCTGGGACATAGGGATCCAGCGCTCAACCACTGCATCAGGACCAAATTTGCAAGAGAAACTTAGAATCTTTACAAGTCAAAATTAACTGAAAATGAGTAAATAAATAAATAAGACCGAATTGTACACTTGCAACAGGTGATTTTTACCTCTATATCACTCATTCAACACTTATTTGGGTATTTCGCTCATATAGTTTCGATAAGAAGGCAGAAATGGAAGCAGGAGGAAGAAAAATTAAGTGCATAAGACTTATTGATGATACCCACTGCTAAGAGAAGGAAGGAAAATCCTAAGGAAATGTTAATGGAACTTCATGTCAACAACGAAGATATGGGATGAAGATGAAAAAATTCTGATGTGTTACACTCACATGAGTTTCTCTACTCTTGTACAAACTATTTTTACAAACGCTTATTCTCCACATGCTTCATGTTAATCGAGATATCGAGATGTCAATCTTATTGATAATTTTCATGTAGATGCAAGGGGAATATGGTTGGTTTTAAGCGATAGTCAAATATTTTAACGCTGGTTGCTATGTGGCGCATTCCATTCTCTTTGCATGTCCAGGACATAAAAAAGGATGAATAACGAATTTGAGAAAAAGTACAAGTATCGGAAAATGTAAGGGAATAACAAGCAATATCTCGAAAACGGTTCACTCAACAAAAGAAATGTATATGATATAAATTGTGTATTTTAACGCGATCCACATTTTTTGTGTAGTAACATTTTGTCTCTCTCTTATGGTTTACCAGTTATGCAAAAGTCGTTCAGAATGAAGAATACTTTTGGAGACATTCCCAGAAAATTCGAGATATACATTTCACTTTTCATGACAATATCTTAAACATATGATATTTTAATCAAAATCGTTAGAGCCATTTTTGAGAAAATTAAAATTTTCAAAAAATGTTCCATGTAAAGGGTAGTCTGGGGTGGGGGCATTTTCTTGAAAACCTTCGTGTTGCATTTCTGGAAGATACTGAACCTAAATACCAAGTTTGGTGTTTATCTGACTGTTCGTTTCTGAGTTATGTTGTTCACGGACACACACACACACACACACACACACACACACACACACATAGACACACACACACGGACATGTTTCCAAAAATGTTTTTTTTTTTTTTTTTTTTGGATTCAGGGAGTCTCTAAACATGTGAAATCTCGATACCGAATTTTTGGGTGGAATACAATGCTTCCCCTACTTACTATACGTAGTAGAGAAAGTAAATAAAAAGGCAAAAACTGTAGTTGTTAAAAGCAAAGCATAGAACACACAATTGGAAATTCGGTGGACATCTATGTATAGATAGATATTTAGGATGTACCTACGACAAAGAGTAACATAAGCTTGTCAAGAAGTACACAGTAGTTGTCCCTCGAATGGGAACTAAGAAAGAATTAGTAACGCCCTTTACGTGCAACACGCTAGTGAGAAACCTGGCCATTGCGATCTAGCAAGGCACACGATTGGGAGTACTTGAAATGTAGATGTGAAGAACAATGAAGATCGTAAAATGGGTATAAATATAAAATAATAGAAAGTGAGTAACTGATCAAGATGGGGGTTAGAAATTGACTGGAACATTGACTCAGTAAAAGCAATGAAGGAATGAAGGAATAACAGATTCAAGGCAGAAGAAAATACAAGAAGAATCACAATATTAGGATAAATGATTCATATGTGGAGACGAGGAGAAAAGTAGTAAAGAGTGAAAATTGGAGGAGATTGAGTTTTCACTGAAGTATCTACCCTTGGGCAGTAAATTATGAATGAGTGATTGAACAGCTCAGAAATTGTTACACTCATATTGAAATTTTTAAAACCAGTTTCCCTGTTCTTTTTATTGTTTTTATTTTTAGAGATTTCTTAATTTTAAATTGCTTCATATCGCGTGCCTACTACTTACATATCAATAGAAAATTATATAAAACTTTGATACTTACATATGTTTATAAATATAATTATTTTGCTAACATGATCAATATTTAATTACACAATAATACTCATGTTGAGGAAATTGGGAAAGAAAATTAAAATCACATATTTCACATCAAACTAAACTCAGCCAACCAGAAACATTAAAACTTCATCTCAAACATTTGCCAACATACCATTGAGATGTATTATTCTGTCAAAATATAGGTACCCTCCTGCGGAACATGTTTTCAAAACGATTACAAAGCCTGTAATAAACAACTTAGGATTATGTGGTGTGATGTTGAAATTCCAAATGAATGCGACTGAAAGCGTGGATCTTGGCAATTCTGCACCTGTGTAACATTAAAATCATCAGCGAGGTGGCTTCACGGTAACGGGTCCCGGGTTCGATTCCTGTCGACCGCCCACTCTGACCTTGGGTTTTTCGTGGTAGTCTAGCGACCAATGCTGCGGTGGTTTCTCAAGGTACCACGATTTCCTTTCTCTCATTTCCCTTTCATTCCGTGTCCTCATGTTTCAGGCGAGCATCTAGGTTGCGTGGCGTGTGGCGGTGCCGGTGACACTTGGATCCAAGAATTCCCAGTGGACGCTAGAGGTTGTTGGTTAGCTCTCTCTCTCTCTCTCTCTCTCTCTCTCTCTCTCAGCATTACCAGAAGTGGGACGGGTCTTCGAACCGGGAACTATTGGGACTTCCGCGTGTCCCTGTGGCCTGTCTGCCTGCGGCCTGTAGCCTCCTATGGTTCCAACACTTCATCCCTTACTCCTGTGGGGTGGTAGACGCAATACAGAGTGAGCCAAAAAACTACGAACCGGCTACGCGGTGTTTTTCCTGTTCGCGTCCTCGGCGCTCGTTGCCGCCTGCCGCTATCACGGAAAGGCGCGGATGAAATCATACATTTTAAAACTACTTTTAAAGGCTTTACTTACCAACTTTATGAAAGGAGATGCTGAAACTGGCCACCACCGTCGTTGTCCATACATTTTTGGCACTCCTTTAGGAAACTATCCATCACTCGCCGTAGTTCACGTAGAGAAATGCTGACAATTTCCTGGTGGATATTTTGTTTTAATTCTTCCAGGGTGTGTTGGTTTGTTCTGTACCTATACTTTGTTTTAAGTTACACTAGAGATAGAAATCGCAGAGGGTTAGTTCGGGGGAAGAGGGAGCCACAAATCTGTGCTAATAATGTTGTCCTCAAACATACTTTCAATTTTTCTCATCGAAATATTGGCCGTATAAGCTGTTGCAGAGTCTTATTAAAAAAGGCAAAACCTCGCTCCCTGGCTGTAAATTCTCTTAAAAAGAAAAAAACCGGGTAAAATTGTATTCACGTATGTACGGGCTTCAACTGTTGACTCGAAAAAAATTGGCGAGTGATGGATAGTTTCCTAAAGAGGTGCCAAAAATGTATGGACAACGACGTGGCCAGTTTCAGCATCTCCTTTCATAAAGTTGGTAAGTAAAGCCTTTAAAAGTAGTTTTAATAATGTATGGTTTCATCCGCGCCTTTCTGTGATAGCGGTAGACGGCAACGAGGCCGAGGACGCCGACAGGAAAATCACCGCGCAGGCGGTTCGTAGTTTTTTTAGCTCTCCCTGTAGATCTCATGTTGGTCGCAGGTGCGAGGTGTTCCCTTCCGTTGTTTACCCTATACCCTAACCTTAAACTTAACAATGTATGCAGATAAAACTTCTAGAACATCTAAGAAGAAAAAGTTGTTGTGAGTCATTCAACAAACATTAAAAACGATAACCTTTTTCAGGGATGAATTGATATTCTGATACAAAGTGACAAAGACGACGGATAATGGTATTCTTTTTGTACAACCGTAAAAGAAAAATTTGCAGGCAATGAAACCAAGACCTTAATCTGACAGCCTGTCAGATTTTTTCCGTGTTGAACGGAAAAAAACGTTGGTAGTCACAGTATCTACGGGTATATTGTGTACATCAAGCTCATTAACAAGTGTAGCAATCTATAAGAAACTCACCACAAGTTTCTTCTCAGAGGTCTTGTTACTTTGAGGTAATAAAAACCATAGTATAAAAATTGAGAGAGCGTAACGAAGATACAGCTCATTAATGGTGTCTCCACTCCAAATTCCCAGTTGAATGATCAGTGGCTCTCTTCAAATACGAACAGATGCTTCTGATATTTTCTACAAAGTACATTTCGTCTGTGTCCCGCATTCGCGAGGTCTCAGATTCAAAGCCCGTGGGCCGACCAAACTACTGGGTTTTTCATGGTTTCCCTCAGTCGCCAAGATAAATAGCGGATTGGTTATCTAATACCACGACTCAAAGTTCCAGTTTATCTCTAAAACATAGCAAACCTGAAAATATATTCCACAGATAATGAAATTAGGTAGACTGGGCGGCACCCCAATGCCGTCTGACTAGCACGTGTACAGTTGCCTAGCACTAAGGCCTCTGCGGACACGTGTCGAAACTGCCACCTGCCCTTCATATATAAAAGTAGAAGTACAGCTGTCTGGCACTAAGACCTGTGGACACGAGTCGAAGCTACCATTTGCCCATCACGTATAAAAGTAGAGGTACAGTTGCCTAGCACCAAGGCCTCTGTGGACACGAGGAGAAGCTGCCATCTGCCCATCACGTATAAAATAGAAGTACAGTTGCCTAGCACTAAAGCTTCTGTGGACATGTGCAGCAGCTGCCATCTGCCCGTAACCAGTAGAAGAAGAGGTATAGTTACCTAGCACTAAGACCTCTGTGGACACATGACGAAGCAAGATGGTATGGTACGGGGATGAGATCTAGAAGGCTAACTCTCTGCCACACACCGAGCCACGAGATCCGTTGCGATATTACCGGTTAGTTAAAGTGATATAAAATAAATAGAGAGGGGAAAAAGTAAATTGTTGAACATTTCCTTCAGTGAGTATGACGAGAGGATAAAGAAGCCCACAATTCCCTACTCAACAATATTCCCTCAGTTGAACTTTTTCAGTTTAGAAATCAAAGACAAATCTTCACGTCACAGAAATACAGCAGATAGTGCAAATGATGGAGAACACTTCAAGTAGGTTTGTTCACAGGTACGTACAAACCTTTTTCCAAAAATGCTCTTTTGAGATTCAAGGACCACAAAATTTCCATCGTTATCGAATGTACAGCAGGTAGAGAAAGTAAAACCGAGCGGAATGGCTCGGGCGATAACGTCTATGCCCGCATTCGGGAGGTCCCAGGTTCCATCCCCCGACCGCGCACTCTGACCCATGGGTTTTTCGAGGATTTTTCCGGGTCATCAGGTGAATACTGGAGTGATTTCTTTCATCCCCCGAATTTCCTTTCCCTCCATTTCGTTCCATTAATCGTTTCATTCATCCTTCATCCCTTTTGGTCTACTATTTCATGTTTGGAAATTTCGGCGATGATGTTTCGGTGCAGCGTGGCAGGGAAAAAGGATTTCTCTGAACTTGCTCCGTTTCTCAGCCTTGCGCTGGTTGCCGGGTATAAGGCGCCCCTTCGGGGATTGTTGAACCCTATATGGGACAGGGTTCCCGGTCTGCTTGTCCGATGCCGGGGCGTCTCAATCTGGAAATGTTAGGATCCTGTCATTGCTGTGCCGTCACTCCTGGTTCGGCGGCCGGTGTCTCCCTTCACGACATCCCTCCCAGCCGGGGATGACCCTTCGTGGGGCGTTGGTATATCCTCATTCCTGGATCGGTGCCGAATTCCCTCCGCTTCACAATCCAAACTAAGAGATAGTAAAATATGTTAAAAAGCTTGACAAAACGTTTATTTTGCTCTTGATACTAGACATAGTTGCTTTAGTGAACGGTGGTTCGCTAGGGATCGAATTATCTGGGTGACAAATAATTAAATTACTGTCTCTGTTTCTCCCAGCAGACGGAGTAGCGAAGTATCACCTAGCTGTAGCATTGAAACGTCTCCAAGTCCGTACACAGATTCTTACACAAAGCGTCATCTGGGCACTACAAGACCTAGAAGTTTGTAATGGGAATTTTGAACCTCCTGTATTTGGAGCTAAGCTGTATTTAATATTAATAATGATTAAATCTAGGGGAAAATAAATGTCAGTAACATAAACGATAAGTAGTTAGATTAAACAGTAAAAACTTCCTAACTGGAGGGTAGTGGTCCATGATCAATGTTAACGTCACTACTTATTTCATTAGGGACTCCAGGAGAAAAGCTTGCGTGTTTACAATAGTTGCTTCTACAAAACAAATATGAGAGAAATCTGGTGCAGACACTTAACAACGTTCTCTAATCATGAAAAGCTCACATATTTTGTATTACAGTATTCATATAAAATATATAGATATTCTTGTGTCCACGTTACTTTATTTACTACACATTTTTACCTAGGAATCAAACTAAGCAATTAGTGCTTAGTTACATACATTTAGTAACAGTATTGAAATGTTTAGCCACGTTAAAGAGCTCTTGCGATGAAAAGAAAAAGGAACAATCGCAAAGTTTCAATATTCCGTCAGATGACGTTCTTGAGAAAGTGTGTACATGGAACACAATATTTCGAAAACGGCTACGCTGAGAAAAATATGTATGAGTAACAAACTATGTATTTTAATCAGCGCTGCATATTTTTTTTTCTTTCCTTCTGTAGCCAGTTGTGTATCTCCCACGGTTTTCCAGTTCTACAAAATTTAATCAGAATACAGGCTATTCTCAGAAAATTCAAGATAACTCTACATTATATTTATCATGTAAATATCTTAAATACTATAAGGTATTTTAATCAAAACCATTAGAGTAATTTTTGAGTTACAAGAAATACCGAAAAATGTTTCATATAAGGGTAGTTTGCGGTGGGAGAATTTTCTTGAAAATATTCGTATAGCATCTTTGGAAGTTACAGAACTTAAGTACCAAGTTTGGTATTTATCGAACTTTTTTCCTTTGGGTTGTGCTGTTCACATACACACAGACAGACAGCCACAGCCACACTCACGCTCATATGGTCCTTTTTTTAAAAATGTAATTTTTTTCAGGGGGCCTCAACTAGTACGTATTTCCGGTGAAATCTTGACATTGAAATTTTGGGTGGGGTTCAGTACTTCCTCTGCTTATTGTAAATACTCAGAAGAGAGTAATACTCTAAAAGTAAAAAGTATTTAAAATTCAAACCAATAGCAAAGATTTTCCCGGAAATGCATAACATAAACTGTGTGCTTTAAAGAAATCTAGGGTTTTTGTGCAGTAAAATTTTGCTTTTCTCTTACAGTTTACCAGTTATGCAAAAGTGATTCAGAATGATGAGGACTTCACAGGCTATTTCCATAAAAGTCAAGATATACTTACCTATATTTTATTTTTCATGCAAATATTCTGAACATTGGTATTTTAATCAAAATCGTTAGAACCATTTTTGAGAAAATAAAAACTAAATAACAGTTTTTCACGTAAGGGATAGTTTGGGATTATTTCGCCTGGAAAATCTTCCTGTCTGAACTTAAACATCAAGTTTCATATTTAACGTTTTTGAGTTATGCTATTCACAGACACACATTCACATAAATTCGGACCTCTATTTATTTATTTATTTTTCAAATTCAGGAAGCCTCAAAATGTATTTTCAATGGAATCTCAGTATCGAATTTTTGGGTGGCATTCGACACTTCTACCTACTATAAATAGGTAGCAGGAATGTAAAATGTATATAAGTACATTAGCTTATGTACAGACTTGTCCAATTTTGGGCATACGAAGCTTTGATTGTTATGTTTTTCTTCGACATTAAATTTCTTGTATGATGTGTATGTGTTTGAGGGGGGTCAGTGGTTTGCACAAATAACGCGTGTAAAATCAAATCATAGATCAGGTTTGAGAGATAAACATTTATTCCTCAGTAGAAGATAGTGATAGTTGAAATAAAACTTGGTTTTCATTAGATCATTGCAAAATTATAAAAGAAATTAAGAATGTAATTTTAATCTTGTAAAGTAATTGTAACTCTAACCTTGCGGGAAAATGCAAATAAATTGATCATGAGTATTAGCTGAAAATAAGAATTGGTGATCATTACTCTCGTCCACTTATGATTGATTGTCTTTAACCTAATTTCATCGTTTGCTAGTTCCTTCTAATGATTCTGTAACTCAATTTAATTGTTTTGTCTAGCTAGGTTCCAGACTGGAAGGAGGATTAATATTAAACCCAGTCTCAGTACGTGATAGTAGAAGAATTTCATTTGCCGGAATAATACTAAATAAAATAAAATATAGCAATAAACATGCACCCAGGTGGTGCATCTCTATTTCCGTAACTTCGGAAGAGTATGCAGTAGAGTTTTAACTGTCTACGCAAGCAAGTCGTGGGAATGCTTAAGGAGTTACAATATCGTTCTTTCTTGTTATCGCACATCCGTGTTAGTGGCACATAAACGTGATAAACTATCTAGAAACGTGCTGCTCTGCTGCAGAAGTGACGACCTCTTTTCCTACAAAGAGTTCATGTTATCGATGAGCTCATGGTCGCTCACAAAACTTTATTACTGATTTTCACCCTGTTTATTCTTTAACAACTGTAATTTTAGTTCTTTATGGTTCATTCTGATGATCAAAGATGACATATTTATGTATCGTCTGTAGGTTCTACGTTCGCTTTAGCGGAGCACATTTAACTTAGTTTCATCTGTCTCTGTACACATGATACAACTGCAAACCACTACAACAGTTGAAAAACTATATGCCTATGCACAAGAATTAGAAGAACATTCGTCTAGAATTTTCAAATCCGGTTGAAAATGGGACGAAATTAATTTAGTTTAGAGAGATTTTATGCTAAAATGCTTCATGTACGGAGTTTATATTTTATATACTACGTATAACAAGAGTTAGAATAAATTTCATCATTTTTCAATTAGATTGAAAGAAATGCACAAGTGTAAGGTAATTTATATTGACTTTATCATAAAAAATGCACGATTTTTATGCATTATAAAGAGAGAATATTTTGATACCGTAAAAATTGACGGAGATATAAATAATTAAAGAAATAACAGTAAGATAAAGAAATAATTATAATAAATAACTTCCGAATATTAAATCAGTGCATAATGTAATAAGATTGAGTTGAAGGATTTGTCCAGAAAGTAGAAGGTAACTAGGAATCCGGTTAACAAAAGTAATTAGCATCAACCGAGGATAGAAAACATTAGTTTAAGGATTCTGGGAATGCAGTTAATGGGCGAATTCATTACGTTTGCACGTAGACAGAAATTCTAAAAATGAGAAGTGAAATGTATTTTCGAGAGTTTAGCCAGACACCTTAGTAACAAGGTAAGAGACTCGCATGAAGAGAGTTTAAGTACTGGCCCTAGCGTGAAATAACGTTTGTGGGAGTCAGTGGCGGCTCTGAGTATAAATTTTGGGTGTTCACAAAGTGTTAGATTCGGCAGCCCTAAAAATGTGATATATCATCTACTGCTTAATGGTTATGATTATGAACAAACTGATACAACTGTATCCGCTCCTAATAATAGTAATAATTATATAATACATAACATTGACAAAAGACAGGGTTGTTTTGTGCATTTTTATTGTTTTGTACATAATTTAGTTAGTTTAGAGCAAAACGAAGTAGTGTGTAAGCTTTAGCTACTTCTTTCTTCATCCAAATATTAATATTACTAATTTATTTGCACTACCAAGTCTCATTTTCTGAAGCAGGAAAACAGCATAATTGTTTCTTATAAAATGTCCTGTCCCTCCATATAGTCCACACAAAAGTTAATCAATAAAAATACACGTACACTGCATTGTAGGTACACGTTAAACAAGGAAAACTATACTGATCATGGCTGACACTATCTATTTATAAAGAAAATCCATTCTTTGTTTTGCAATTGCGCAAATGTCTTTATCACTCTATGATTGAAGTTTTAGTATCATAAGATAATATACCATAAATCCATAACATATACAGAAAGTAAGCTTTTCTAGCTATAATATATACTCACATCAGATCTAAATTTCGCTGCACAGTGAGTGAAGTGGTATTATTGTTCAGTATGCTACCATCTAGCGGGGTTTATGCCAAACTGAAAAGCGAACGGGGGTTCCCAACTTCCCGCCCATGCACTCTCGCATGAATGAAACTTGTGCAGTAGCGTGGTACCACCTAGTGTCACTGACGTAAACTTGTTGCTGAGAGATGAATGGTAAGGCCCAGTGCACGTGTTCAAGCGTGCACAAGCCGTATGTATTTCACCCATAAGGTAATTACGTCATACCAGTTGCATATGCGCAAAAACTGATAAAAACGTACACAAGTCAAGTTGCCATATCTCTTCGAGTTTAATGGAGAAGCGTGGTGGATTTAAACTTCGTAGACTTTAAATTACTGCATCTATGTTACGTGTAAAAGAATTCAAAGAAAATAACCAATAAATCCGGAGGGTGTCAAAAATTAGGGTGTTCACGTGCTCTTGTGTTCTTACACAACAGCCGCCACTGGTAGAAGTAGCTCTAATATAGGCGGAGTTTAAGTGATAAAGGCGTGTGATTCTAAATCAGAGAGTTACTCTGGTACCGGTACGCGTACTGATAGATATTCCTTCGTGCACACATTCGTCACCCTGGATACTTGTGACGACTCGTGTGTTATTTAAGCGCTTAGTGACACGCTTGTGTGTAAGATTTCATGGCTATCGCGAGGGGTCTTTCTGAGCAACATTTTAGCGACTCACGGCAAGTTATGCTGCTACCTTCTTTTATTGCGGAAACAGTTATTTCAAACCGTAAAATTCATACTGCAGACGTTAGCAGGAATAATAATTCAATATCTCAAGTATTAGATCAGTTTAAATTTCTCAGTCAATTTAACTGGTGTTATCCTTCTCTACACTCACGCATACCCTGAGAAAGCACTCATAGCTCTACCACTGGAGCAGCTTGCGCACAAGACAACAGAACGAACTACGAGACAGCATCAGAAGCAATTAAAGTATACGGCTAATAAAATTGCCGACAAACGTCCTGTATCAATTTCTATAGCGTAATCTGGGAAACCACACAAACTATTTGGATAATTCTTTCACCTCTAAAGCGCTCTGTCTTACCGACGGTAATAACTATGCACAAACTTTGTCGCGGTTACTTCGTGTTATCTTATTTGCTGAGTGCCTGTTATTGTTTTACTATTTTGAATTTTGAGTTCTTTGTCCTCCGGCTAGCTATTATTACCCAGTCAAGCAAATCTCTTGAACAGGGTGTGTAAATGGAAAGGAGTTGTTACTAAAAATAACACTGATAAAGAATTTGTTTTTACACCTTTATTACCGTCACACTTCATTAATTTCACATATTTACTCTTGATACACGCCCGACTGAAACTGTTATATTTTCGAATGTAACTATAATCACTTATTTGCCGCAAATTATTAATTCGAGTATTTCACATTTTGTAACTAGCTTTACGACGCAAGAGATTCTGTAGTATTGCGCGACGTGTAACCCGTGGTTGATTCTGTTGAGCTGCGCGACGTGTAACCTGTGAATGATTCTCTTAAACTGTGTGATACTTGTCTATGGCTTTAGAATTTACACACCCTCACCCCAATATGCCTAAACATTATAACAGAGCTGCTATTGGTTAATAAAGCGCGCCAACATTAGCGTCTATTTTTATATCCAATCAAAATTACGAACACATATGCTCTAGGCAAAATATTCCCTCCATTTCTAAAGAAAAGCGCGCTACTCTGACGTCATTTGTTTGTCTCTTCTAATTGATAAACAACTCACCCCCTCGTTTCATTGTTACCCGCTCCTATTGTCAGTTTCAGTGAGGCCGTATAAACTTATTTCATAACAATGCTTATAATTAACAAACATCTCAAATCAATGTCATACAACAATGTTAATTTACACTACAATCACTCTGGCATTCACAGTGTTGTGATATAAAATACTGCCTCAACTTTTAACTTCAACGTTTAAATGACTAAAATGCCAATAGATATTACAAGATAACTGAGTTTTATTTATGGACGCTCTTTAACTATTATAGTCCTTAGCGTCGCATTCTATATTGGGCGTGAGAGACCGGAAATTTTGCTCAAATGTCACTTTATCAGGTTTGAGGTGTTTTAGATGCCGTAAATCTACGACACGTGACCAGTTGTTTTACTTCCCTTCCGAGGGAAGCCATTCTAAGGATTTTTACGCCAGGAAAAAAAATCCATCGCCCTCCGCCGGGTTTGAACCCGCGACCTCGGGACCCAGAGGCTAAATATTACAAGGCCTGGATATCCGAATACTTTATTGGAGTCATAAAAGAACATACTTTCGAAATAGCCTTAGACTTTTCGTTGAGGATGCCACTGGATATAAACTAGCTGTTAGTCATTGAAAATTCCTGTAAAAGAAGTATTCCATTACAAGTAATAGGTATACATAAATGGTCACGATTTAGTAATTAAAAAAACCATAAAACGAGCAAAATAAAAGACAATTGGATTCTGATTATAAGGGTTCGATATTTACTACGATACTTTGGCAAAGCCTTTCAATAACCCTTATGCGTGTTGTATTTCCTGTATATGGTGTAATTGGGTTATTATCAGAGTATGCTAAATGATTGTATTAATAGAAAATGGTCTAGCGTAACATCAGCAATTCCTCTATCGATTTTTATTGGTAATTAACAACTAAGAAGTTTATATTTTCAGATTAGGTAAGTGTCATATTCAAAATGTTTAACTTGTTGGCCTAGAAGAGGGGTGGTTCTTCAAATTAAGCAGCTTCGCCCCCATTAATTCGTTTCATGTTGATTTTAGGCGTTTCTGTGTAAATTGTGTAACCGTTATGTTATTTGATAACGACGGGACCAAGAGAAGATACAAAGGTTTACATTTTCATCTATTGTGATTATTTAAAAATTACTGGACAATTCCGATATGATCAAACCTGTCTTTCCATTTTCGTCTTTCTGTTTCTATAGCTACCTACGTCTTCTCCTCTCTGGTATTTATTTTATAGGTGTTCGGTAACAATTTTTGGACATCATCTTCTGAGCACGATGTTTCCATTTTTTATTTGGTATGCTCTTAATTGTAAGTTTTAATACCTATGTTCATTTATTTCATGTTCCCTCTTTCCATCCTGCGTTGTATTTATGTTTCATTCTTTAGCTTATCAAGAAGAGTTAAGTTCTACTACTTTTGTACTGTTTCTAAAGTTGGTATTGTTGGAGGAAGTGTTGCATTAAACATACGATATTAAACATCTCAACATCGTGTTAATACTGCATGCGAGACGTACACGATATAACAACTTCTTGCTCTGACTATCTCTGTGGTTTGTTAGCTTCAGGTCACCTAATCCAGAGATCCTCTGTTCGGCTTTGGACTGCAGGGTGGGAATTTTCTTTAGCTACTATTATTTCCTCTCCTCTCGGGAGTAAAACATACGAATGAGAATGTGAAAACGAAAGCCTAACAATTACTATACATCATTGGCCGCGATATGACCTTAAATGTTAAAGGTGGCATATTTATTCTTCCTAATACTTCTTATAGAAATGCTATCAGTAATTTTACTTTCAGTCCCACGCCCAGTTAACATAAAACTACAGTAATTTCTTGAAATGTAATGTGACGTATAACTTTAAAATTCGTGGCCAGTGATTCGGAGACCGCGTAACCTATGTCACAAACGCCCATAAGCTGATTTAAGTTTTCAAGTTTAGCAAAACGGAATACAAGTTCAGTAGCTTTTTGCTAAACTCTATACTGAATTCAGAATTGCCTGTTGCTAATAAATAGTGTAATCTCGAAACCACGCAGTCGATTTTTGATAATGCTTTCTCACTGAGAAAACTGCTCTCGTTTGTGAATATGGGTTACAATATACCAGGTGGCCTACACAAGCCGTCCTTAATTGAAGTTAGTTTATACCCGATAGCGCGGATGCCAAAAGGTTTCCTAAGCAGAACTGCAAAGGGGACGCCATACTGACGGATAGGTTACGTTAAATGAAAGACCAGTGCTTGAAAACGAATTCTTTAACTGCTACTACTGCTTCTATAGCTCCTTCGGTAGAGAAACTGCGTGATATATGAGGTGTTCCGAGTTCGATTCCCGGCTGGGCTTCAGAAAGTTCTCTTTAAACAAAAGCATTTCACGGTATGCCCAGAGTCTGGTGTTTGAATGTGAGCGTACCTATGTGTGTGTGTGTGTGTGTGTGTGTGTGTGTGTGTGTGTGTTTGAGTGTGTGTGTGGTGGGGGGTTATCGGTTATTTAATAAGCAATTCGCTCATTAACAAGAATTTAGGATTGCCGCTTGACGCAAACCTGAGCACACGTTTCAAATCATTTAGTTCCATGACAGTTAATCTGCAATCAGTACAATTACCTACTATATGGTACCAATTGGTGCCGCAAACTTAAGATTAAACAAATGCTATTTCTATTATAGGTGGTTAGAATTAAATTATTTTCTATCATTGCACCATTCATAGTATGTTCAAAAACATGCCTGCCTTGGTGGACGAACTGATATAAGGGCCTCTCAGGCTCGCGTTCTACTTGGAATGACCCATTGTTTCTTAATATTATTTCAATACGTTCCAAAAAAGTGCGCAGAAGACCAGATGCCGCATCTGAAGGTGCTCAAAACACAGCCTTCGAGCCATATCCTTGTGTTCGTTATTAGTGAACGTTACCTTTTTTCTGGATGACCTGACTCGAAGTGCATGCAGGTGCCCATGCAACACTTATCACCATGTAAACACCTGCAGACAGCAGCACTACCTCAGTGACCTTCGCTTTGTACTTGCATTGCCCCTTTGAACAGCAGGAATGCGGCAACCTCTTTTGCACCGATGTATGCGGGAAATATAAAACTGTAAAAGACAGCTTGTTTGAACCATCTGGTATTTCCTAATATTTTAAAACTGGGAGGGGGGTTACACGATCATATATCTCCCAAATTCACTAGAATTTCGAGCATGTACGCATGTGTCAGGTTATACCGAGAAAATGGGCTCCGTGATAACATGTCCAGCTCGCTTGCGGGAGGACCTCGGCTCGACTCCCGGCGGCCGCCCACCCTGAGTTTTTCATGGTTTTCCCTGGTCGTAGGCGAATGCAAGGATGGTTTCTCCTCTACCACGATTTCCGTTCCTTCATTTCCTTTTCATTCTGTTTTCTTCTTTTGTTTCAGGTGTGCTTCGAGGTTTGGTGTCGTCAGGCGGTGCCAGATAGATGGCGCGGATGCTTGCTCTAAGGAAAGAGTATTCTTCCAGGCCTGCTTGGTTAAAAGCGTAGCTCCAGTGGTGGGTCTGGTCTTCGAGTCACGATGTGTTACGGACATCCTCGCGTCTCTTTGGCTTGTCTGACTGCGGCCTGTAGCCTCCTGTGGTTCCTTCATCCTTTCCTACTGGGGTAGTACAGCCGCAATAAATCTCACGTAGTCATATTCATATTGTTTTACTCCCCTCCGATAAGGTGGATTTTTTTTTATTTATTTCAACGATTGCTTTTATTGCTTATTCGGACAATACGTTTGTGGTTTAGGATATGAACAGATTACAGCCACTTTACAGCTTCCAAACTACCCCTATCTTATTTTAAAACGCTTCAGATAATCTGCAACGTTCGAATCAATCTGGAAAAAACTTTGATCAGTGTCAATTTAGGACTCGGCAAAGATTATAGTCTACCTTACAATTGTTGCATACCTGTAAACCATTATATATGGATATGCATCATTTTGACCTATCTAGACGAAACATTAAATGACTGCTCGACTTTCAAAAAGTAACCCTAGAAGAACGTTCAATCTCTTACAAATCTGCTCATGCTTTAGCATCCAGCATCCTGCATTTTTCAGTATCTACTCTTATATTTATTTTCAATCCGTTACCTGCGAATCTACTGTTTGAACTATCCATGAAAAACTTTGGGCAATTGCATTTTAAAATGCATCAAAATTACGCTCTTCCTACCACTTGAAAAGTTACATCGTTTGATCTCTCTAGATAGAACTTCTGTCACACCGTAAAGATTGTGGGTTACCTCATAACCCGATCCGGAATTTGATGAAATAAAAATGTTTGAAAAATGAGTTATAAATTTATTCTAAATTTTTAAAAAACTGGGATGATAATTACAAAAAGCTGTTAGAACCGATACTTATTTAATTTATTAGAATTAGTCCACAGAAAGTTATAACTTAATTTATACATGGGTATAACTGCTATACAAGCAGAACAAAAGTTGGTATAAGAATAATGATGAGATAATTTATAAATTAACTTGTATATGTACCATGTTCTTGCTTTCAAAAAGAAAATTAAGAAAATTGATGCAGGTCTTACAAAAATGTAGTATTAACTTTCTAAGTCATAAATTATATGGAATTATAGCGAATGGCTTCACAGCCTGTGACAACAGCAACCTGCACACTCATTAGCGCAAAAAAGGGAGCATTAACCTCTCTCATTCCTAGTTTGGGACAGGAATTCATAACTGTAGTGACACTTTCTCCACTGACAATAGCCACCCCTCTACTTGCAAGCAACCCTTTGCAGACTAACCACTAATAGGAATTTTATGGGTTTTTTTTCTAAAGATGTGAGTAAAGGGTGTACTAGGTTACTTTTTTTTTTCTCAGTTGAATAATGAAACTTCCAATGTTTGAAAATTTATATTTACGTAAAATATCAGTAATATAAAACTCTTCATACATGCAATGTAAATGAAAGAAAATTACTAAATAAAGATGCAAATGGGAAGAAAATAACAAAACTATTACGTAAAATCGAAAAAAGAGCCCTAAAATAGAAAGTAGTATAAAAAATCGTCTAACAGATATGCTTTTCATAATCTGGGACCCACGATAAGGATTTATTTACACGTTAGCAATCCTATGCTGCGACAATTAAGAGATCACGTGTCATTAGAGCCCGGGCCTTGCTCATAACTAACATACTATCACATTCATATTTTTAACTAGGCGCTTAAGCAGAAATCTTCGCCATTTACGTACATGGATAAAACTGTGCATAGTTGTGCAACAATACTAGGTAAAAATTTACTTTATAAGAATCGAACACTGTAGGTATGGAAATATCCAAATATTTCATCACTCGTGTACAAAATCTGAAAAGTCTGTCCATCTACACAAAATGTTAATCACTTACCCTTTAGGAGCCATAAAAAATTATAGACTATAAAACTTTGGCCATTAATGCTTTATTTCCGGGAATACTGCATGATACTTTACGTCTTTTCAAAAGTCGACTCTTTCCTTACTTTCCATCCCATTTCTGCACTGTTTGACCTATTGAACAAAGGTTTCTACACTTACCTACGTTTAGAGCCTGGTGAAAATTACAAGCTAATCTTATTTTCACCAGCTTATATAAACACATGATGTAAGCAGTTAGCCAATATAAACTCAGTAGGTAAGTAATGTCTTAAATACATTTTATTGTAAATTACTATGCTTTCTTAAATGGATTTTTCTGCGCATAGGATAATGTAATGGGGCCCGAAATGAAGATTTGAGCCTAAGAAATAACATTTTATTTAAGGACTGCTATTTATTTGTGTGCCATCTCAAAAGTTTTGAAATGGGTGGGTGCTTTTAATAAAGTGAAAAGTGCAATTATCCTCCTATTTTACTGAATATGTTTGTAGCTTCATATTATACTTATTTTACTGTACCTATGTTATTATACCTACTTCATCTTTAAAGCGAAAAGATGCAAAATACCATTTTAAGTAATGGAAGTGTACTAGATAATTGCCTAAGTCCAAAAAGTCGTTTTAATTTAACACTTCTTAGTGTCAAGCTTTTACTTTGAAACCAAATTCCAGGCAAATGCTGGGTAGGTACCCCAAACTTAGGTCTGAAACGTTTCCTTCGAAAATTTCTTTCACAAACATAATTTCATTTCATTTACCATCACCAATGTCCACTTCCTGTAATGCCCTATGCAGTAAGAACGGTTGTTAAACATTACTTAAAAGAAAAAACAAGTTCAGTTGAACCGAAGTCTGTAACAAACAGAGTTACATATGTTTTTTTCCTCACATCCTTTGTGTACGTACATACACTTCATATCTAAGGACTCATCCATGTCACGCAGGGTGTGACAACCTGTTAATACCAATCGAGGGTTTGGTACACTACTGCAGGCAGAAGGACCGGGAGGCAGGACTGAATACATCCTTAACTTCACGAGATGTATTGACGTGGTTGTGAACAGGACTGGAGGACGCCAGGCAGAGCAATAAAAAACAGACGGTGAGTCTAGCCTGGCAGACCGTGGGAGGTCTCCTCCATTGTTCTCGCCTTTTATTTCCTTGTGGTGACAGCGCTGCCACGCCATAAAAGGAAAACAACAATAAAAAAAGAAGAACACGCAAAGTAATGCACACACCTCGCTAACAAGTGCCGCTAACGAGTGTCCGTTATTCGCCCGCAAGTTGTGCGCCTGCGCAGTTCAGATGTCGATCGATATTTTCGCAAAGTGTGTACAGGCACCGTGTCCCAGGAATATCAAACCTGCCGGGAACAGCAATTTAGTGCCCGTCTGCAAGCTCGCGCTTAGCAACAATCTCCATAGCAACTCACTCTTGCTGCTTCGATATTCTGCAACCCGTGAAGCGTGCCTCAACCGAGGCTCGCGACTTATATGTACGAGCTGCAGAGACAACCTGTAGTAAATATCTCGACCTAGTTATCAAACTTCTTTTTTGTGTTTTTTTTTCATTTATGTAATACTTGACTCATACCAGGCTTTAAGATCTTGGAGGAATATTAACAATATATGCCTCCTAAACACGCATATAAAGAATTGTCCCATACGGACGAATCGAAACAATATGACGTAATTGTCTTTTTGAGGAGGTGGGCAATGCATTCGTAGTTAACAATTCTGATATCAGTTTCAGACACAAAAGATGACTATGACTGCTTGAACAAAAGCACTCCGAAACAGCATTTTACACTCTTTTAAGATCTCCCTAAGTCAATTTTATTTTAATAACTTCCTTATGGTCTCCAGCATGTGAGGAAGAAAATATATAACATAAAATTAACGTCATTATTATTGTTTTTGTTGTGGTGGTGGTGGTGGTAGTTGTAGTGGTGGTGGTGGTGGTGGTGGTGGTGATGGTGGTGCAAATACGTTATGAGTTTCACTATGTCAGGGGGGAAATGACATCAGATTTTTACCTAAATTGTTATAGCCTAAAATAAACTGAATACGCATTTTAAATGAATAACATTTTCATCACCATAGGTTCACCTGAAGTAGATAACCTTCAATAATAGCCATGCTTCTTAGGCGAAATAAAATGGTAAAACCGATATAGAAGTCCGTTTTTAATATTTAGTTGAGTTTAGTACTACTAGGTTTCCTAATTTGAGCAAAAATGTTTTTAACATATTCCTCTACCACGTACATAGTAGGTAGATAAGGTATTGCATTCCACCCAAAAAAATTCTCTACCGTGATTTCACCGGAAATGCATGTTTTGAGGCACCTGAATTAAAAAAGGACCATGTGTGTATGTGTGTGTGTGTGTGTGTGTGTGTGTGTGAATAGCACAACTCAAAAACGAAAAGTCGGATAAATACCAAACTTGGAATTTAGATTCAGTATCTTCTAAAAATGCGACACGAAAATTTTCAAGAAAAGCTCCCCCCACTACATACTATCCTTTACATGGAACATTTTTCGAAATGTTTGTTTTTCTAAGAAATGGCTCTAACGATTTTGGTTAAAATTCTATATATTAAAGATATTTACATTACAAAAATTTAAATGTATATTTTGAATTTTCTGGTAACAGCCTGTGAAATCCACTTCATTTGGAAGAAATGTATAATCTTGTAAACGTTAAGCGATAGACGAAAGCTTACTACACAAAAAAGGTAGTTCTCTTTAAAACACAAATTTATTTCAAATTAGTCTTTTTGTGGCTTAAGCCATTCCTGAGATATCCGTTATTAAAGGTTCGAATTGTTCATTTCGTGGTCATTCTCTTAAAGTCCTGTCAACTTTCAGCTGTTTCTCGCGATTGCATGGAAACATGATGGAATTTTAAGGCCAGCGCATAGCGTCCAGTTCTTAAAAATTTGACTACCGCTGTTCCCTTTATAACCAAAATGAAATGTGCAATGTAGCTATTTCCGGAAAGTTTTATCTTGATTAAAATAAACAAGATAGGAAAATAACTTTCGTAAGAATAATTTGATATCCGCCAATATGCGCTAGAGGATAGAGAAGCTTATATGAATGTAACACATAACATTTTTTTAAATTATTTTTCTTCACACTCTATAATTTATGTTTACTGTCAATTTATTAAACAGTTAAAATTTTTATATCTCGAAAATTAGATATTTACTTACTCTTAAAGACTATGGAGCAATTTAAAACTTTAATTTTAGAGGAATCTCTGTTAGGTTTTGCAGCATCCTGTGAGTTTTCTCAGTTCCTGTTGCTTCCCTCCTTGAGCTTTATTTATCATAATTTGCTGTTTAACTATCTGTAGCTATTTTTAAAACTATTTTTAAATATATTTCTCAGGAACCTTTCACACTAAAATTGCGGAAATTTCCATAAGTAATCGTAGCACTTTGTGGGACCTACTTGATAAACTACCATATTAACTCTCTAAAACTAACATATATGCAAATATATAACAATTTTATCGTGTTATATCGATAGCTAAAGTAAATTCCCTAATGAAGCAGATTTGTAGGTTTAAAAAGCATTAATATTTTTATGACAAAATTTCATCTTCATATAATAAGCCAGTAATAATGAACTTAGTAACTTAGTAAGTTTAACACTGGAAATAAAGGAAATTTTAACTGCTCTTAAAATAGAAACCAGATGGGTGGAAAACTCATGGGATCAGGAACGTACGTTGATGATAATAGTCATCATCAACATGAACATCATCATCAGTTAACAAGACAATGCAAAGAGTGTCTGTTGAGTTGCTGGTTCTCTAAGCTAAATTATACTCTTAGCACAAAACTAGCAATTTTGGAGCGAATTTCGTAAAAGCTTCGCACTCTCTAAGATCTTCCGATGAAAATAATCACTTCATTGTTACTCGTAATGCTGTTCCACTTTCAGTTGGATCTGTAGTTTACTATTTGCTGTTGAAAGAGATATGTTTTCTTATATGTGCATATTGTTTAATCCATTAATTAGTAATGATGGTAAAATCAGAGAAAGAGTGTGAAAGCAGCAGAAATGAAACCGTTGAGACCAACGGCAGGATACCTCTATGTGTACAGCAACAAAACAAATGGGAATGTACATTCCAAATTAAAAACAATAAAATCTCTACAAAATCTTAATGCGGCAATAGTCTGAAAACCACTCCGTGGAAAATGCCGCGATTGTTGCTGTAATAAGACTACTGCATAAAATACGAAGTGGCATATTAAAATTATAAGTTAAAGAGTGCAAAATATAACTCCGATATACTACAACAGAGCCATAAACGGAAGCATAACTCTTCGGCATTTTCCATTCCCATATTGCACGCGCCCGCCATGAATGGCAGTAAAGTGCCTCGACGGTGTTTATGGACTCAAGGGTTCAGAGTCCATTTCTTTCACTACCATACTCTTTACGGAAACACAATGTGAAAGTTGCATCAGATAGCAGCAAATGTTTCAGCTGAAGTAGTGGGAATATTTCCTACTGCAACTAAATAATCCAACGTAACGCAACGCAACGTAACATCCCTTCTCTTCAGATTATATCACTTCATAGTCACTCTCGTGGCTATTTATAGGAAAACCATCTGCTTTCAATTAATCGTAATAAATATCTGTGTAGCACTAGGTTCCACTAGTAATAGTGCGCCTTTTTAAACGCAGGAAACTTATCCAACAGTCAAACAAACGTCTGCTTAACAAGCAGCTTTACGTAGTCATGAACTCGTGAAAAAATGTAGACTTTAGTAAGGATGAAAGTAAACATTTAGCATAAACCATTAAACGTGGATGAATCTTCCGGATATTTTATAGAAAATTTGGTGAATTGGTGATATTAATACAAATAAGAATGGGCCGCTTAAAATATCAAATTCCCAGATGAAATGAACTGCGTATGCGCAGAAAACAAAAGCGCTTGTGTACACGTTAACGGTAAACCCTGTCCACACTGGTTAACATTTAACAAAACTTTTCAAGTGCAACATGTTAACAGTTTGCATGTTGGCCAAATTTCGATCACAGAATTGACTTAACATGTTAACCGAAACAGTTGTGCTTGACACTTTTAACATGTTGGATGTTTTCGGCTTTTAATGGAAAACTTGTTAAGTCAATTCGCTCTCTGTGTATGTGATTGGGTGAGCTTCGGAAGTTTTCAGACTGTAAACATGGCAGCTATTGTAATTCCTTCATGCTATTGTGTTCGGTAGTTCCATGTTGACTCGTTCTGTGCTTACATCTTTGATTTGGCTTGCTTCATGTGAAGTTATGGAA
Organism: Deroplatys truncata; assembly: GCA_030765065.1. Taxonomy (NCBI): domain Eukaryota; kingdom Metazoa; phylum Arthropoda; class Insecta; order Mantodea; family Mantidae; genus Deroplatys; species Deroplatys truncata. Next base: position 110,519,454 of record CM060979.1, read on the forward strand.
TGGACGAAAGAAAAGACACTTTCATTAATAAAATCTTTGCTGAGGCTATCATTATGGAACATTGTAATATATGTAATAAAAAGGATGGACAAACTATGTGCAATTTATTGTTGTTTCAGAGGCAATATCAGAAAAAAAAATAACCTCACTTTGCTGGAGAATTGCAAAAAGGCTCAAGTCTGGCAGCTGGAATGGCTGCTCTCAAATGTGTGTCCTTTTTGTAAATTATAGGTTAGAAACCTTGCTCAAAACAAAGTTGAAATCACTTTGACTTGTTCTCAAGAAATTGAAGTCAAACCTGCTCCGAATTTTAAACTCATTCAAAATATTTTCACTCCTGTGTCAATTAACAAGATAGATCCTTATCACCTTCCACTTTTCTTTTTATTACATATCAGATACAAATAGCAATTGTCAAATCCTAATCACTGGAGTCCATTTTGCTTTTAGTTAAGAGATTTTGTTGTCCCAACAAGTCAACTAGTGTGGATAGAATGTTAAACGTTCACAGTTACAACATGTTGAAGGCATTTAACATGTTGAATGTGACATTTTGTTAATTATTGAATGTTAACTGTTGATATGTTGAACAGTGTGGACTCACCTGTAGACAGTAGTGTGAAAAGTGTTGCCTATATGCAGGCGAATGCCGTGAAGATAAAATGAAATATAACGGCATATTTTCCAAATACAAAATTGTGAATAAACGATCTTTGCATTGTTTTCCCGAAATAATCTGACTTGGCAATTAAATTCGGTATTCATATGAATTTTAATGTTCGAAATATTCTGTACACACACACTCTCTCTCCCTCCCTCTCCCCCTTCCTTTGTCTCACCATATACAGAGCATAAAGAAAGAAGACTCATTACTTTAAAATCCAAAGATTCATGAGACAATGTTGCCTCTTTACTTGTAGCAAACATCATTTATAGCCTGTTAATCCTACTTTTAAAATCATTAACCAAAATCAGCTTGTAAATTATGCTTTTCCTTAGCTAACGCCCCTCAGAGGCATTCAGGAAATCTAATGCTTACAAATTAACTTGCTGGTAACTAATATTACATTCCAGCAACAAAATGTTTAGGAAAAGTGTATTATACGCTGGAGATTTGTAACCAAATGACAGAGGTTTGTTTTTAATTGACTCACAGGTATTCCAGAGCAATAAGATAGCAAAAAGTAGGGGAGAAACGTTCCAAATACATTCGAATCTCTGAAGACCTCTATTCTTAGTTGATGTTTATACATGCTTAAAAGCTACAGAGAGAAGAGAAGATAATTATCCATATAGTCTTTCGGATATTTCTGCTAATGTACGTTGCACATTTAATTTCTCTTTCTCTACCACTGTCCCACAGGAGAAGATTTTGATCCAAAAATTCGAAATCCATATTCAATCCATACATCTTTTGAAGTAGGGAAAGAAGAGCAAAATGGAAACCGCTTACAAGATGGAAACTAGAATTTTTTTCCCAGATTGAAGGATGTCATTACTTACCAGCACATGTTCTTGAAGTAAGTATCGACTCTTCCCGCCCAACATACTGAAGCTTTGTCCATTTCATGCACACCATTGCTGATGTGTAGATGTTTAATCGTTTTAGTGAATTTCTTTACACAATTCGAAGCACAAACAATATATCAATCAACAAGTGATTAACAATTCTTTAAATAATAGATATAATCTTTTGAATATTGCCCATTTTATGAAATAACCCTTTTGCATTTCGCTTTATTAAACAAACATAACCTCCAATTTTAAATCGAAAGTGCTCTAGATCAAAGTGGAAAATTCTAGAGAGGGCAAAGAGCAAATCTTAGCTCTCAACATATTCATATTTCCTTTTAATCAGGATGTATTTTTGGATCACATTTTGCTTCTGGAGCAGTTCTGAGCTGGTAGCACAGCAAGAGTTGAGGAAGAATATCATCTGAGAAGCCAATCATACAAAATATGATCCCATACCTGCACGACTGCATAATGCCGCAAATGATGATTCTTCCCATGACGTCAAACCCGAGATAAAGACAATTTATTTTGTCACAACTGAAAACAAAGAAATGAAGAGCCCCCAACGGAGAACTGGGTTTAATGTGGTATGTGTATAAAAACTGAGAACTTGAAAACTATGTTTAGATGTTGAAGGGTTTGATAATGATGGAAATTAGTGGGTATTCGAAAATAATTTTGCTGTCGGTAACACTATTTTATATCTTCTAATTATAATAATTTATTATTGAATTTTTTTTAAAATTTCATACTACAACTAAGTGTAAGAACTTATCTAGAAGCTTCACTATCATAATTGTATCACTGTTTGGCAGTAATGTATTCCAATGAATATTCTCTGCAATAATTGCATTTTTCACGCAATAACACACATCACTGCACCAGGTCTTCAGGCTTTGTCCTTTTTAATCTTTTTAGTACTGCACTGGTATCCAATAACTGAAGCGCAAGAGGGTTTGAATGGTTATGAAGCCGTTTTTCATGCTTCACTGCCATGGTTCTTATTTCTTCACTAACAGTGTCCATTTTTAAGTCTCTATGGATGTTATCATTCCTGATGTACCATGGTGCATTAACAATACCACGTAGCACTTTATTTTGGAAAATTTGTATAATTTTAATATTTGGTTTCTTGGTGCAGCCCCAGATCTGCAACCCATACATCCATACAGGTTTTAATATCTGCTTATACAAGAGCAATTTATTTTGTATATTAAGTTCAGAACATCTTCATAAGAGCCAATACATTTTTCTATACTTTATCTCAAGCTTTTTTTTTCTTTTTAACATATGCCTTCCATTTCAACTTAGTATCCAGTGTCATGCCCAAATACTTGGCCTGGTTTGCATATGGGATTATTTGTTTGTTCATAAATACAGGTAGATTTTTTATCTTTCTATTTGTAAAATTAACATGAGTAGATTTTGTTTCATTAAGTTTAATACGCCACTTTTTTGTCCAAGCGTTTACTTCATTTACTGCAAATTGAAGCTTATTAATTGCTGCTTCTTCTGTTTCTTCAACAGATAGTATTACAGTATCATCAGCAAAGGTAGCCATTATCGTTTCCGGATTTTGTGGAATATCACTTGTATACAGCAGATACAGTATCGGTCCAAGCACACTTCTTTGCGGGACTCCCGCACTTATTTCCTTTAAGCCTGAATATTCACTTCCATATTTAATGCGGAACAACCTATCTGAAAGATACGATTGCTGTATTTCACAGTATTGCTTTGGTAGATGACGTTGCAGCTATTATTGAAATGTAAACAACTAAGTATTAATAAAATTGTATCCTTACAATCCAAATGAAACTAATTTTTCACTTTGCCTTAACCTATAGTAATACATACTAACATATAAATTTACATTTGTTTATTTAACACCTCTTAATCGCAATACAGATTTTTTATTTTATAGAGAATCATCACATTATCTTTATCTTTAATTTAATTTTTTCTGTTAAATTCAAAAATTAATTCCCTTAACATTTCCACTTTGCCCTTCCTTCCCCATTCTGAATTAAATGTATTGTGTTGTAATCATACTTCTTTTTCTAACAACTATAATTTCATTTCACATCTATTCTGCAAATTATTCATATGAAATCTTCATTTTCCACTTATTGATAATCATGATCATTGTTAGCAGAAATAGTTTCAATGCACATTTTGTGGCAGCTATAGAAAAGCGTGCTGGAAGCTCGTTAGACGGTCAACTATTTGGTATTTACCAGCCTTTATATTACACACTTAATTTTTGCATCGATTCAGGAGAAGCAAAAGCACGATATTTGAAAGCGTATTACTTAAAATAAACTACGGAAAATTCAAACGGACAACAGCGAATATTTCAGAAACTTTTAATGCTAATAAAGCACTTATTTCATACGAATTATATTTCTTAATAAGCTTTATATTTTTCCGGTTAAACAAACTTATACAGAATTTAATGAGAATGAAGAGGTCTTCATTGATAATTTAAGATATAGGTGCATTTTATTTGTCAGGTTAATACCTCAAATACATGCTATTTTAATCAAAATTGTAAGAGCCATTTTGAGAGAAAAATAAGGAGACTTTTTCATGAAAAGGATAGTTTGGGTGGGATATTTTCTTGAAAGTATTTCTTATGTGCTGCCTCACTTAGATGTGTTATTGGTGTTTATCCACCTTTTAGATTTTGGGTTGATGTTCACCTACATATACGCAAAATACTTCCTTTTTATTTAGCGAACACAAAAGGTGTATTTCCGCACAAATGTCGATGCCTAATTTTTTAGCAGATTGTAGTATTTCATCTGCTTACTTCAGATAGGCGATAAAGGAAGTAAAAATACGCTTTTAGAAAAAGGTGAGAGAGCGTGTGTATGTGTGTGTGTGTGTGTGTGTGTGTGTGTGAGTGCGTGCGTGCGCGCCTGTGTATCTGTTAATCTGTGAACAGTAGATATAGGTAATTTAAAAACGAGCCGTTGAATGAATACCAAAACTTGCATTTAAACATCTAGGGTATCTTTTTAAGAACACGATGCAAACATCTTCGTAATTCCTTCCAACCCAAGCAACCTTTATTTTTTATTTTCTCAAAACTGGCTCTAACGATTTTGATTAAAATATCGTATGTTCGAACTACTGACTTGTAAATAAAATTCATCTCTTGAATGTTCTGTAAGTAGATGGTGAGGCCCTCTTCATTGTTACGAAATTTTATTACCTGGGAAACTATGCGATATAGGTAGGTACAGCATACTGCAAGAAGAATATAGCTGTAATTTCAGATCACTGTTCCTCGTGTCTGACATGGACAGAACAGTCTCTAACAAAACCCTGCAAGTCAGGGGGGTTATATCTAGCCGAGAAATTGGTCCGTCACGACTACCACATGTGATTGAAAGCGGTATTTAGAAAATGACGAACCTCCCATGTCCATTGAGCGGGTACACCATCTTGTTGGAATGCAATGCTCTTGTTGCTGTGTTCCTCAAGTTGTGGTAATAGAAACAAGTGCAACGCATCCAACATATTTGGATTTGATCTTTCAAGCTCGTAGGAGACGTGGATTTTCCTTTGCGAAAATAATGCAGTTGTGAGTGGTTTACTCTCCCGCTGACACGAAAAATGCTTGTAGACATAAATGATATGGATACAGTTTCATGCACTTTCGAGCAATACGCTGACAGGATGTAAATGGTACATTAATCATTGCTGTCTTTTCTTAGAGGATTTCTTGTCATGGCTTAAGAGCTAGCTGCTTATCTCTGGGTTTCGTCTGTGACCATCTGTTTCTATAAGTATTTGATACCAATCATATTTAGGTACATTACGCACAGCTAGCAGCAGCCTCCCCACTCCCCCCCCCAATTTATGTGCTCCTTTAACATCTAAGGTCATATCGGTAGCTTTGCTTTTGGAACAATTGCTCTTTGGCAATGATGTTCACTCATTTTACTATTGTGTATCTTCGGGTTTGTTTAAGTTGGGTTTTCTTTATAAACGTTAAGTTCACACGCCCATTTATACTCTCACTCACACCTCCAGACTGTAGGGAGGATGGTGAGTAATCACCTAGAACATGTTTAACACTCAAGTTTAGCGTTTCAAAAAACGCATTGTGCTCCTGTTGGTTTGTAGTAGGCATTTCAATTATCTACGGTTTTAATTTGTTATTATGCATTATTAATTTTCATTCTTACCATGTACTACGGAAAATTCCATATTTTAAGCAAAACATTACGAGCAAGAAATGTCTCCTACTATCGTTTATCTTTTATAATAATATTTAATATTATACATACCTAAGAGAACAATCTGTATTTTTCGTGATATTGTCATTCCGGAAATATTGGCTATCGTGTGTTTAAATTTACCAGATTTTAAGTCTTAGTGTTTGTTTCTTATGAGCTCCTAGCTGCATAAATCTGTTTGTTTGACTAACAGTAAGTAGACTGTTGTTCCAAGATTCTATGCGCTTCAAAATATGCAACAATGTAGCAAATTATACATTACAGAATATTTTTATTGAGTTTATGTCATTGTAGTTAGATAAGTGATTAGGCTCGATCTTTCGCATCTGTCAATTCTCACCATTGACTGGATAACTTTGTATATGAATGTCTTGTGGGCTCCTTAATGAAGTTAGTTAATGAAGTGGTTAGAAAACGTCGCTCAACTGTGACACAACAGTTTTTTAGTCATGTCTTCCTTACACTGTTTCTGCTTCGCACGCTTATTCAGAAATCAAGTTCAGCAATGAACGGTTTAGTGATATAAATTTAGGAAGGAAGACATAAGGGTCGGCGACTGTCAACGAAATGGACACACTCTACGTAAAATATAAACAATATCTAAAACCTAATTTCTAGCACAACTGCTGAAAGAGAAGAATCTCTTGTTCATTATCCAACTATACATAAAGCTAATATTACTAAATAATAATGACTAAATTAGTATCTGTGACAAAAATACCAATAAAAGATAACATTAATTTTAAGTTATAAGACATAAACTAGTGTTGGTATATAAAGTCTTTAACAATTAATACTCGAGTACAAAAGGAAAGAAAGCATAGTGTACTAAAGTGATACTTATAACAATAAACAATTCTTCTTCTTCTTCTTCCTTCATGCATTAGACATTTCTACCTGTAGCACTCCCATTATTACGAGCTTTTATTTGGTCTTCGGACACTTATTTTCCCTATTGGTTTATAGTTCTTAAAATGGAATGGTAGTCTGCCTGTATTCATTCTTTAAAGATGATTTATCCACTTAGTTTTATATTCAGTAATTTTTTCATTCAGATTATATATATATATCAATTTTTTTATTATATCTTCATTTCTTTTATAATCTATTCTATTATATCCCGCCGCTGCTCTTAAAAACTTCATTTTATTTACTTCGAATCTAATTTTGTTGCTCTGTGGTATAATCTATGCTTCACTCGCATACAATAGTTTGACACTAACATTACTTTGCAAAATTTTAATATTGTGACAATAAACAATATGTATCGCTAATACGATTAATCTAAAGTATACAAAAGTAATTTTCCTTATAGAAATGTATTCTCTCCTGATAATGTTTTTAACTTTATCTATAGTTTAAAAATGCTATACATGGTGCCGCAAATCAAATTAATGGATTAGCTGTCTTACATGGCGAGGCAAGGCTGCACTGCTTTACTAAAATGTAGTATACACAAGGAATTATAAAAAAATATAGACACCTTCCCAAACAATAACAGGCAACCAAGGGACATGACCTTTGGTGGAAAATATTTAAAATCGAAAATAAAATTTTTGCAAAATCATCAATTAAAAGTCAGCTTCCAAGTGTCACGGTTTATTAAATTTACTATCCTCTATGCGATATATTAACCAGGTATTAGCGAATATACTTAAACTAAGTATCATTCAGGTACGTGAAAGTACGACTTTCCAAGGTTTTGTCCACATCGGGAAACGTTTATATTTGCATTTAAGATGAAAGTATGAGTAGCCTATAACTCCCACTGATCCTTTAGCATAAATGTTTGGAGTTTATCCATATTAGTTGACAATGTGACTTTTTATGCAAGGGGTTGAAATTTTGGACATGAGTAGTTTCAGAAAGACGTATGACAGTTTCATTTTTGGCAAGCTCTAAAGCGTAAGTGCTCAACGTTATCCCAAAACGCTTAGACAGCATAGATTTACAACGGGTCTTCAGACTTATTTGGCCTTTCCTGCCAGTCGGTTTAAATGAATGACGTCATTATTAGTTCGACGAGCAAAAGGGAGTGCGGAATTGAACCTCGGAATTCATGTGTTTCCGATTTCGTAAACAGTTGCTGTACCTGGCGGTGCAGAACTGGTTTTCATTGAGACATTTTGTGCGGTCTTTGCACGCAAGATGGAGCTGCCCACCGATCACAAAATTTTCATGGTTCAATGCTACTTCTGAACTGGAAGAATAAGAGAAGGAGCCCATAGTTATGATATTGGCCGCTGTATGAATGATTTTCTTCGTTAATTCCCAGAGTTTCATCAAGTCCCGAGACAAAACATGATGAAATACAAAAAACAGCTGGTTTATTAAGAAAAAATGAGAAGCAACTAAAATATTTAAAAACATTTAAAATATTTATAAAGCCTACTTCATTTATTTTTTATTAAAAGAGTTAAAGCCGTATCATTAAAGCCGAGACACTCTACGCTACAAAACTGCTCAGTTATTTGAGTTACCTATCAGCATACATGCTGAGATTACGAGATGTAAGCGAAAGAAATTCCATACATAAATACTGGAAATATACTATACAAGTCCCACCTCACTAAGGTGACCTCAAAACTGTTGACATCTACCCTTCCACTCATCTTTCGCTAGTCCTCTCCCAGAGGCACTCGTAATAAACTCGCATCAAAGTACTGACATCATGAGAAGACAACCGACTAGCGGCAAGGACCGAATAAAACTAAAGACCCGTATATTGCGGATGATAGGTAGGGGAAAGGTCCCTAATTTGAACCGCCTCTTAAATTGAACCGCTCCTATATTTTTCAAACTGTTCGACAGATGGCACCATAATCCTATCAGAAGGTAGTGTGGCTATGAATGCTTGGAGTTTTTGACTTTGCATTCTGAGCTGTGGTTTCAGTTGTATGAAGTCGTTTGTGTTTTTGCTGCTTCAGAAGTAATATTTGACTAATCTAGCTAAGCTTATACGACCAATTAGGTAAGTTTGAGATGATATATATATATATTACATGTTATGAAGTGTTTATTTAGTAACAATATTCCTGCACACGTTTTTTCAAGCAGCGTCTCTCCCTGTCACATAGATGCTAAAGCTTCCAAAATGGCATGGCTCGTAAACTGAACCACTGTTTGAACCCTATATTGAACTGGTTCAATTTAGGAAACCTACTGAAGTTCTAGGATTGCTCAACTGCGAATAGTATATCTTGTGAATAAATATCGATATAATATGCTAAGTTAAAAAAGATCATGCTAAAAACAGTGGATGGCATGAATATATGAATTGTGAATTGTTTGAAATGATGGACATGATCCAGTGTATGAGTTGTAGGATATGACTTTACAAAAGTGTGCAAAAGTTAGTGCCAAGAAGAAAGTGTTTTATTGTGAAGACTGTGTATAATTGGACTCTTTTGTATGAGAGTAAAAATTAGTAAAACCTCTATATTTGCAAATAATACCTATTCCTAAAACCAAGTGATTTTGAATATATAAAAATATAGCGCAAGGATTTCTCACTTTAACGCTTGTTTTTCTGAAAATTTTCATTTGAAATTATAATTATTATTTACTATTTAGGCGTAAGTGGTTCAATATAGGGACCTTTACCCTAGAAGTAGTTTTTGGAAATAAGGTAACTTATAATTTTTCTGGGTTTCGAGCAAGAAGTGGCCAACTTTTTTTCCAGATTGATAACATTACATTATAATTACATTAGGGCAGAACATATCGGTAAGGGTAGATTTTCAAAGTTGTAAAGTTTCATATACCCCTTTATCAAATACTAAAGCCTAAGCGTACAAAGATTTGCCTAAACAGTTTAAATAGTGCGTAAGGGTGAAAATGTGGAACAGTTCCCGAAACTTGTGTTTTTGCTGAGTTCTAAAGCGTAAGGGACCAAAGATTTATCCAGTTAGCTTAAGAATGTAGATTTGTATGGATTTAAAATATGATTACAGTAATTTTTAAGATTATAGGGTACCCAACAATTTTTGATGGGTCACATTTCGTGAGCGTTCAACGTTTTGATTATACACCGTGCGGAAAAACAGTGTGCAGAAAATTGTAGAGTAGGAAGGCAATACCAAACTAAGCATTTTGAAGTTAGCAGCATGGGATCGTAGATGCAGTATAACTAGAGGCTGGATGTTTAGACATTTATAACAGTCAAAATAGACAGGCACAAAGATCAATTCCAAAGTAAAAAAGGGCATAGTAAATTTGAAACAGGCATTATACATTTTAAAATTTTGTAATCTTAATATAATTAATAACCACTGTTTGGTTTAAAAATCACACAAATTATACATTTTATTATTATTGTAAACTTTTTTGACTTGGACTATCCTGGCAAAAACTAATGATTTACACATGTCTATCTAATGAAAACTGTGACTGTTTGCTAGATGTGGCAACGGCTGCTGGAAGTAGCCTTGTTTGATTTTCACCACTCTTTGAAGCGAGAGTGGATTTGTGCTTTGTTGTTAACACGTGTTGATTGATAAAATAGTTTTTTCCGTGATTGTCTTTTCGCAAACCTTTCACAATAAAAAAGCTCCATCGGTTGAACACACAAGGGCAACAAATTTACTAACACACCTGTGAATTGTGACTCATTATTGTTTGTCAGTCAACATTAAAAGTAACTCACAGACAAGCATGTACTCCATACTGTCTCAACTAATGAGCACTGGTACACAATGAGAAACTAACTATACATGACCGGATCCAGTATAAGTAAAATGAAAGCAGTTGAAAAAAATCTGATGTGTTACACTCACTTGACTTTCTCTACTCTTGTACAAACTATTTTTACAAACGCTTATTCTCCATATGCTTCATGTTAATCGAGATGTCAATCTTACTGCTAATTTTCTTGTAGGTGCAAGGGGAATATGGTAGGCTTTAAGCAATAGTCAAATCTTTTAAGAGCTGATTGCTATGTGGCGCATTCCATTCTCTTTGTATGTCCAGGACATAAAAAAATGAATAACGAATTTCCATTTGAGAAAAAGTATAGGTAAGTATTGGAAAATTTAAGGGAATAACAAGCAATATCTCGAAAATGGTTCACTCAAAAAAAAATGTATATGGCATAAATTGTGTATTTTAACGCGATCTACATTTTTTTGTGTAGTAAACGTTTGTCTATCTTTATGGTTTACCAGTTATGCAAAAGTCGTTCACAATGAAGAATACTTTTGGAGACATTCCCAGAAAATTCAAGATATACATTTTATTTGTCATGAAAGTATCTTAAATATATGATATTTTAATCAAAATTGTTAGAGCCATTTCTGAGAAAATTAAAATTTTCGAAATATGTTCCATGTAAAGGATAATCTGGGGTGGGGGGATTTTCTGGAAAACCTTCGTGTCGCATCTCTGGAAGATACTGAACCTAAATACCAAGTTTGGTGTTTATCCGACTGTTCGTTTCCGAGTTATGCTGTTCACAGACAGACACACATACACAGACACACAAACACACACAAACATACACACACGGACATATTTCCGGTGAAATCTCGGGATCGAATTTTTGGGTGGAATACAATACTTCCCCTACTTACTATACGTAGTAGAGAAAGTAATAATTGGTTAGGGAAGGTACGTTGAGTGTTATTTTGATGGGAATGTTGGTTGCTTTGTATGTGGAGGAAATAATGACCAGGAAAGGTGATGTTTCTCGGCTAGCTTTGTCAAGGATGGGTAATTTACATGGAGTGAGGCTCTCATCTCAGGGAGGGACAGGAGATAAACGAGTCCATTTTTCCTTCACTGGCCTCTTTATATGAAATTCCACACGACATATAAAATAATTACCCTTTCCTTGTTCCCGACACTTAAGACTTACACGATCCCACGAACAAATTAAACTCGTTATTCCTTATTCCCATTTCCTAACAGCGTTCCCATTAATTTAATTAAATCAGTAGTTATTGAACACTTCCATATTCTTTGTGATTTACAACGTCGATACTTTTGACAGGGAGCGACTTCCTGACACGACCACGTTTGACACGAAGTATCTATTAATGCTACGCACGTCTGAAACTGAGCTCGCGGCCTAGACAAATTTCTAGTGTACACCCATTTTTTATTTTCGTCATGCCCTTACTCCAGTCACATGATTTTTGGATCCTGTCATTGGCTTCTTCAATAAGTTTTTCTCTGCGCTCATTTGTTTAAATTATTTAGAAGGTACGTCTATCTAGCGTCTTCCATTATCGCGTTATTTACCCCAGATTAGCCTTTCTGTGTGCCTGACTGAGTTTGGTATTTTTCCCCGTATTGTTCATCTTATTTAACTGGTTTACCCTTTCACATACACAAGCTTTTGTCTTCCTGTAATGACCCTTTCGCTGGTCGACTGCGTTCAGCGAAATTACACTTCTGTTATCTAACTTCATTTCCGTAACATCTTAGTTATTTGGCGTTTATTCTTTATAATTCTGTCGTTGTTGCTTTACTTTTTGATTATTTCCCTAGGCGAATATTTCAGCATCAGTGTTAGCTCTCGAAAGCTTTTAGCTAGTTTATAACTATTGGCGGGTGCTAACACTTGAATATCTCAAATTTTCCTAGTGTGTCCGCTTATATGTTTAACATTACAAACGTTTATAACTTAAGTTGTATCATATTCCGAAAAAAAATATTTTATATTTGATTAGTAGGTCTCTTGCAATTTATGAACATTGCTTACAAACAAAGACAACACTGATCACATGATTAGAAAGTGTAAATGTGGCGATGTGGAGTCCACAATAAAAAGTTGTATTCTTGGACTGGAAATTCGAGTTTGAAAAGCCACCCGTGCAACGTCGGACAGCCAGCTAGTAGTATATATGTATTAAATGGTACAGATTTGTAAATAAGGGAAAACTGCAATATAGCCTATAACTTTCTCAGTGCTAAAGTGCGAGTGTCTTTAATTTGTATCCCAATAGATGAACAAAGCGGTAAGGATGTGTTTACTAAGTTTGAAAGTATTAATATAACTCTAAAGCATAGAAGTTTAAAACCTTTGTATACGTAATAAACGTTCTCTATAAGGAATTTTAAATATGGTTAGGGATTGTTTTTTAAAAATATTAAGACAGCTCCGCTGGGTGGCTTTTGAGATTATCGTAGACGCCAGCCACGTACCTAAGCATAAATTTGCAGAAGGGCATAACAAGTTCTACAAGAGAAAGCTAGAGAAGCTAGTTTAAGAGTTTTGTAACAGAGAATCACTTGTTTATAAAAATCTTGTAAACTTAATTACAAACGCTGTTACTCGCTGGTACAATGTATAATCTTCATTTTAAAACACACAGGACAAAATTGTATAAAAATAATTAAGTATAACAGATAGCTTAAAATTGTGCAAACTATTAGATGAACACCAAATGGTGTAACTCCTTGAGCAAATTTAAAACTGAAACTTTCAGATTTCTGCTGGGAAGAACCAGCATTAGTCGGGAGATAAATATGGCAAATCTTGTGGAATAAATGCGTTATATATCACCCCCATGGTGTAGGGGTAGCGTGTTTGACTCATGTTCTGAAGGCCCAAGGTCTAAAGCTCGTTGGGAAATTATCTGAACAAGGTTGTTTGCAGAGATTTCCTCATCCTAGACTTCATTCACCATCCTATACAAAACATTAGAATTAGCGGAGAAAACGATCTCAACCTAACAATTGTATACTTTTTGTGTGAGGCGTCTTTTTCGTGTTTCATATCTTTTGTTATATACCTATAAACATTTATCTGACTTCAAGTTCTTTAGTGTATTTATTAACTTGATGCATAAGTTCGTAGCATTTGGGAGCTTTTTTTTCCCCGTCATCACTATACTGCATTGCTAGGGTATTGTTTACTGTTTGTGATCTGTCGTTCGTTATTTTGGGATATTGTGCTTGTATGAGGGTTCATCTTGGGAAATAGAGACTATTTCTTGCCTGATATCACTTTTTTAAGTTCCTTAAATGTATGAGGGTTTCTTATCCCATTATATCTGGCTTCCCTTTTGTAAGTACTCACCTTCATACACTTTACATTTTATCCAGGACTCTGTAGATCTACCATTTATAAGGACATTTTTCGCTCAGTATATTTTCTATGTGGAGAACACAAACTTAGAGGTTCCTTTAAAATTGCTTTTTAAATAATACTGTGTGTTTTCACAAACTAACTGTAAATATTATGAAACACTTGTCCAAGATTTATACGGATTATGAAAAATGCAATAAAACATTAATAACATATTTTATACTAATTGCACGGGTAAAGTTTAATAATTTGCCAACAACTGTTCAAGGAAACCCGACAAGAGCTGCAGCCAAATTGAGTGACACGAAAGTCCCACTTATGCGCAAAACCTAAGGCGCGAGTAGCGGGAGCTACGCTGCCAAGGGCTGAACCAATAACTGCTCTACTACGAGCAATAAAACCAGGAATGTATAGTATTTCGTAATATAAATGAGATGTTTCGCAAGCTATTGTTTCTATATTATGAGACAATCTTCAATGGCGGGCGCACCCAGCAGAACGCGTTACAAATTATCTGACCGTTACAGATAAGTTTAAATGCTAGAATTCACAGCTAAGCAATCCTCTAATTTCATTAACAAGATTTATCATTAATTTGCTATAAGTTTCCACGAATCGCCGGATTCGCATGGTTTTTTCTAAGGTGTTGGGTTTGAAACACGTGCATTCAGCTTCCTCGTGCTTCTTGAGAAGCAGTCTGGTAATCAAGAAAGGGCGAGGTAAAGTTGTAGAGCTGTTATCGCTGTGACCATGTACTCAGGATTGTCAGCTATTGAGACAGCTAATTCGGGCAGGACCACCGAATGGAAGAGATGTTATAAAATAAAGTCCGGTATGTACTATATCGACATTCCAACATTTTCTCCCGTGCATCAGGATCAAGGCGTATATTGTTGATTGCACAATATGCTTGTCCCTCTCTGCATTCACAGAAGATCAACAGGAGGCATGTAAACTTCGGCAGAGCTGCAGGTTTATCGGAAAATATAAACGAGGCATATTCAAGGCACACAGAAATACATGCTAACTTTCTGTGAGGAGGAGTATCACTTATTTATACTTCACAGCATTATTTATAAATAGAACCGAACTCAATTCACATATGTTGACTAATGAAAGAAAAGTGCAAATTATACTGTACTGTGTGAAAATAGGAGCTTAAACAGGAACAAAATCTACGTAGATATCTACAAGAGTTATAACAGAGTTATTTGAGAGTTCCCTCCCCCCTCCCATTTCTAAAACAATGATTTAACACATGAATTTAAAATGTCTCTTGTATATACTCCCTGCAACTAGCAAAAGATTTCCAGTTCACAGTTCTTTAGTGTCGAGTATAAAACTGGAACGTTTTATACAATCGTTCCACATTTAGATATATACATGACAAAATTAACTCCCCGCGATACTCAGGAAACTAAAACACACCAAAACATACAGTGCCTTAAATATGCCTGCTAATCTGTGGGTTAACAAGAAGTAGTTAATCAAACTTACAGTGCGTTCGTTATATTGCCGGGCCGCGGATCGCGTATGCGTGCTCTGCGCACTATTACACTAGGGCGTTTTCCGTTCCAAAAATCTCGCATTACATATTTCTGAGTGATAGTAACTTGCTCTAATAACTTGTACTAACCTTGTTATAAGTTGTGGTGAAAGTGGATTCATCTGCATTAAGACATTCCTAGCACGTTAGGATAAAATTTACATTCACACGTTTTTCATCGTCACGAAGGTTGTGATTCATGAATTACAATAGTCGCTTTAGGGTTAAAATTTTAAACTTTAGCAGCTCTATGAACGGAGGTTTTAGAAACAACCACTTGTTGTGCAACACGTACAGCTTTTTTGGTGAGCGTTCGTATGATGCACAAATTTCTTAAATTTTCTCCTCCGTTAAAACATTTCTTTTTCACTTCTTAGGTTTAGCATTTAGCGATTCCATTGTTTTAAAACTATTAACCAGACATCTAACAGTTTCTCTATCTGGAACTGTAATGCAGGAAATTTCTCCTGAAATCGTCTATACCTACACCTGTCTGTACAATTCGTTTTTTGTATATGTATAGCACATAAAAATTCTTTGTTCAATCGTGAATTTTTCGGTAGGCATTTCAGTGGACTAATAAGAATAATTTAATGTAATTCACACAGAACACAGATATCTTGAATAAACTTTAACTTCTAAGATGCACAATGAACAAACACTAGTCTTTACAGCTCGAACTGGCACAGTGTAACATAGCTGATAAACGTAGCCTTGAGCAGATCATTCACCACTAGTACGCTAGCGGAAATATACCGAGGTCACTGCAGTGAAAGGGAACTACGCATATACGCGATCTGTGGCCCGGCTATAAATCGCACGCATGGTACTTAGAAATTCTGGATTAATACGAAATCGATATTAGTATTATAAAGAGAGAAAAATTGTGCCTGTGTGTGTGGGTGGGTGGTGGGCGTGTGTAAATTGTATAACGCAATCTAAAAAACCATTCAACTGATTTTGATAATTATTTCATCATTGAAAAGCCAATTCTTTCTGACCATCAAATTTCATTTCATAAATTACTTCTTCTTCTTCTTACACTTCTTCAACGGATTACCCTCCTCTTTGTATAACTTGCACCCCCAAAGACTTACAAGCCAATGCCTCGGGTCAGTAGCCTGTCAAGGAGCAAGCAAACTCTAGATCATAGCATATCCAGAATGGGTGATCAGCCCAATGCCTTGTATGGCGGTGAAGAAGAAGAAACTGGAAGGGATGAAAGTAATGAAAGGGATGATCGGAAAATTCATGAATCAAATTATCTAACCCGCATTTGCGTAGCGACAGAGGAAAACCGCGAAGAAACCTTCGGTCAGATTGGTCAGGCCCGAGGGTTTGAACCCGGGACCTCCCGAATGCGTGTCGCACATGTAACCCCGGCGCCACAAAGGATTAAAAAGAATTTACAAAGCCTTATACCTGAATACGAATACATTGGGGTTATAAAAATTCACTACACTATGTGATCAAAAGTATCTGGACACACCCACAAACACACGTTTTTCATCTTAGGTGCATTGTGCTGCCACCTACTGCGTGGTACTCATTATTCGCGACCTCAGTAGTCATTAGACATCGTGAAACAGCAGAATGGGACGCTCCGTGGAACTCACGGACTTCGAACGTGGTCAGGTGATTGGGTGTCGCTTGTGTCAGAAGTCTGTACGCGAGATTTCCACACTCCTAAACATCCCTAGGTCCACTGTTTCTGATGTGATAGTGAAGTGGAAACGTGAAGGGACATGTACAGCACAAAAGCGTACAGGCCGACCTCGTCTGTTGGCTGACAGAGGCCGCCGACATTTGAAGAGGGTCGTAAAGAGTAATAGGCAGACATCTATCCAGACCATCATACAGGAATTCCAAACTGCATCAGAATCCACACCAAGTACTATGACAGTTAGGCGTGAGGTGAGAAACCTTGGATTCCATGGTCGAGCGGCTGCTCATAAGGCACACATCACGCAGGAAAATGCAAACGACGCCTCGCATGATGTAAGGTGCGTCAACATTACACGATTGAACAGTGGCAAAACGTTGTGTGGAGTGACGAATCACGGTACACAACGTGGCGATCCGATGGCAGGGTTTGGGTATGGCGAATGGCCGGTGAACGTCATCTGTCAGCGTGTGTAGTGCCAACAGTGAAATTCGGAGGTGGTGGTGTTATGGCGTGGTTGTGTTTTTGCTGGAGGGGGCTTGAACCCCTTGTTGTTTTGCATCGCACGATCACAGCGCAGACCTACATTGATATTTTAAGCACCTTCTTGCTTCCCACTGTTGAAGAGCAATTCGGGAATGGCGATTGCATCTTTCAGCACGATCGAGCACCTGTTCATACTGCACGGGCTGTGGCGGAGTGGTTACACGACAATAACATCCCTGTAACGGACTGGCCTGCACAGAGTCCTGATTGGTCAGGCCCGAGGGTTTGAACCCGGGACCTCCCGAATGCGTGTCGCACATGTAACCCCGGCGCCACTAAGGATTAAAAAGAATTTACAAAGCCTTATACTTGAATACGAATACATTGGGGTTATAAAAATTCACTACACTATGTGATCAAAAGTATCTGGACACACCCACAAACACACGTTTTTCATCTTAGGTGCATTGTGCTGCCACCTACTGCGTGGTACTCATTATTCGCGACCTCTGAATCCTACAGAACACCTTTGGGATGTTTTGGAACGCCGAATTCGTGCCAGGCCTCACCGACCTACATCGATACCTCTCCTCAGTTTCGCACTCCATGAAGAATGAGCTACCATTCCCCAAGAAACCTTCCAGCACCTGATTGAAAGTATGCCTGCGAGAGGAACGCTGTCATCAAGGCTAAGGGTGGGCCAACACCATATTGACTTCCAGCATTACCGATGGAGGGCGCCACGAACTTGTACGCCATTTTCAGCCAGGTGTCCCGGATACTTTTGATCACGTAGTGTATGTTTGCGAAGAAGGCTTTTGGCTTTTAGTTGAGTTTATTCCACAGAATATACACTTAAAAGGAGACAAATGCCGCATATATTTATTCCAATATATATATGGAAACAATTTAGCAATTTAGACACATCAAAACAAAAGGGAATCGAATCTGTTTATAAAGCTACGATATGCATGCGTTACCAATGCCAAAATATTTTAATAACCCTCGTATAAAAAGAACATTAACCATTCCGATCAATCTACTATCAAGGGGTACTTATAGGCTATGCAGCATTCCAGAATTTGGAAGTCTGTCGGGGGGAGGTTAAGCAAATCAGAGGTTCCGCCGGTATTTCAAATTCTTTTGAGTGAATGTCAGGAGATTTTGAATTCGTTATTAGGAATAGCCGGATCTGTACGAAATTACAATTATAAAGGGATAAATGGGGCGATTCACAGTCTTATAAGATCACTGTACAATAATTGCATAAAGAACAAAGGGAGGTAAATAAAATTAATTCATCATTCGAGTTTAAAAAGCTACCCGTGCAACATCGAGCAGCCAGCTAGTAGTAAATAACATATAGCAAACATAAAGAAGTTTTATTCTGTGTGGTGTCGTTCACCCCTCGTCGAGATTCATACGATAATGATGAGCAGTCACTAAGACGATAAGCTTAGCTGCATTTACTACTGTTGTTAGCTTGGTGAAATAATAGTGAAATATAATAGTAAAATAGTGAAGTATTCCAAAGTAAGCCGTTAAAAAGCGGCGAGAAACCAATTGTGTTGATAATACAACTGTCACTGTGAATAATAATGTTAAACTAACTGCAGATTGTACCGGTGTTTCCAAATGAAGCATTGCATGTGCGCGTAAAGGACCAAAAGGCGTGGGAGCATTGCGAACTTCAGGAAAGAAAAGAAACAGACTTAAACCAGAAATAGAAAAAGAGAAGACTTTACCAAATGTGCATTCGTATGAAAGTGCAGGACTTATGCTTTAAGTTTTCTTTAATAACGAACGTCAGCGTTAGACGAAGTATTAAATTCTGTAAATAATGACCCTACGTTGCTTTCTTTTTAGCAATCCACCTTTCATACAGTACTGCTGAAAATTGGATTTTCATTTGTGAAGAGAATTAAGTGAATATAATTACTCACAGAGAGGATATCATGTAATGGAGACCCAGATTTTACACCTCTCCGAGATAGTAATGCAGCTACAGATTAACGTGAGTTTTATTTTAATTACCGTGCATGTCATTTCAACTCAGTTTTATATCGGTGATTATTTATTATTATTATTATTATTATTATTATTATTATTATTATTATTATTATTATTATTATTATTGTTGTTATTATTATTATTATTATGGTGTTCATGTTGCATTATAGGCTTATTATCACGAGACATGAGTCCACATCGCATTTGTTTACGTTTGTTCATGTTCATATCGGCTGATACTACAATTTTTTGTGATTAATTTTTTGTCCTTTAACCAAGTAGGCCATATCGGACGCTGAATGAACGAAATGGTTGAGATGATGCTCAAACCGGCCCGGGGTCCCTAGAGCTTAATTTACCCGACATTCGTCTTCTCAGGACAGGGGAAAACCTCGGAAAAGACCTTAACCAGGTAATCGAGATTCGAACTCGGAACCTCTTGAATGTGAGGCAGACATGCTACCTACACACCACAGAGGTGGACTAATACAAAACAGTTTGTTTACATCAAGTCCAGTTCTAAGGCTAGATCATTATACAGTGCCTTCGTTTTATGCCAAGGCCACAACCGCTTTATATGCGTATCGGCCTAGACGGCAGTGACCTCGGTGTTATGCCACTGCGCAACAACAGCGCAGGATGTTTCAAGGATACCTTTATCAGCTGTGAGCTGTCTCAGTTGTTGCTTTGTCTTTGCGTTGTGAAGTGTTTCGACAATACGTGTGTTGTATGTGATTTCCTTAGGAATGTTATTCTCTTATTAGTCCACGGAAATGCCTGCCAACAAATTCACGCTTGAACAGCGAAGGTTTATGTACGATACATACGTAAAACAATCATGCAGACAGGTGTGTAGACATTTTCAGTAGCAATTTCCTGGTTATCCAGTTCCAGGCAGAGATACTGTGAGATGTTTGGTCAATAAATTTAGAACAACGGGATGACTAGACGCTAAAAAATAAAGTTAATAGGAACAATCCCCACACCATATACGAACTTAAGGTCAATATAAACGCAGAAATTATTAAATTTGAGGCAGTGTTTTTAACACTTAAATCATTTCAGTATAATTATATAATATATAAATTCAGTAACAGCCCGCCTTAAAGCAATATATGTATGTAACAATATATAAAAAGTGTATATTACAGTCATTGTCTATGTTTATATTATTGTATGCAAGTGTAATAATGTTATGTGAATGTATTACGTAATGTAATAATGTAGGAGTTGTGAGAACAATAGGTTAAAAGTTGCTAACAATTAAGTAACCTTGAGGCAATTATGAATTTGAAAGTTTAATGCTACTTGTGATTCTTGGAAGCAATAATGTAATTTTAGTGACAGTTTATAAAATAGCCAATCAACAACCAGAAAAAGCTTTAGTTAAATGAAGGTATTCTATTGGACTAGGATTAGCCAATCATAAACTAAAATGGAGCAAAATTTACAAATTCAGAAGTCAGTTGCTTGTAGATAGTGCTCCTAACCGGACGTAAGATGCGTCCTCGAGAAATTTAATACGTATTTTGTGTGAGACAAAAATATTTACGTGTTAAAAAGTGCAAGTAATTAATAAAACAATCTCACAGTTCTCTCTCTATATCAGTGAAGTGTCATTTAAATCGTGCCAAGCATTAACAAATGGAGTGAAGTAAAATTATAATCTGTGTAAGCCTATATTCTTCAGGCGCATCACTCCCTGCTAAGACATTTATGTCTCTAAAAAATATAAATACTGACGCAGCCGAGGCAAACGTAAACATATAATATTTAAAGAAACAGTCAAAATTACAAAGTTAACATTTTTTAAACATTTTTGGGGCAAAGGCCACCGGAAAGTACATTTAGGGCGAAGGCTACCGGAAACTTTTTACCATTCGTGCGGTTGCAACTACTTCAAGTTCGGCTCCCCAACATTTGAACTACAATACAACTCCTACTTCAAATCGGTTTTCCATACGTAGCAGCAACAACCATTCTTCTTCAAATTATGCAAGAGGAACTTATGCATGTGAATGGTGATTTCATCCGGCGATGTCAAGAATGTCTTTGCGCAGATGGACACAGTTTCAACAACACTTATAACAAGTTATGTACTAATTACATATATGTTACTAAACTCGTGAGTAAGTAACGCGGGAGTTGCCGAACAGAAAACCCCGCAGTGTAGCAGACCGTATGCGAAACACGCATTCGCTCGATCCGCGGCCTTGGCATAAATCAAAGGCACTGTAGTTACCTACCGTAGACATGTGCAGACAGGTAATGATCCCCTGAAGTAAACAAACGCAAGGTCAGCGACCTGCTACAGGGATCGGAAATGTGGAACAGTTGTTTGCTTCTCGTTCAGTGGTGGACAAGTTCGTATCAGTTTCTACGTATTTGCCTGAATGAAGCGCCTGTACTGATTACTAATGCTGTTGCATTCGATTATAGTGCTATCCCTTAATTGCCCTAAAAATGTATATTTTTGTGTAAAGTAATGCTATATAGTTATGCTATATCAACAATAACACATACTTTAGTTTTCTTCGGTGATTTAAATACAGTTGCTTGCTGTTTAACTTCCAATCTGAACCTCTAGCCCTTATAAAAGTAATTTTCTCTGCTTAAAACTATTTATGTCGCGATACATCTTAAGTAAGATTCATATTGTTTATATGATTTAGTATCTGAAAGTTTATAAATGTTAAAGAAATTGACACATAGATACGCTCTTTATTGCAGTATTACGTATTTTCATTTGCTGGCTGAGATTTCCAAAATGTTATACTTCTATGCAACCTAAATAATGTAGAAGTCGGCTAATCCCACAAAACACAAAGAATACTTTTTCACATCAAGCCACTATCGTTGCCGACGACCACACCTACATAGAGCGTTTGACGTAATTTATTTTACACTAATAGGGCATGCGGGAAACACCTTGAGCCTGTCTTCTCTACGTCGCCACTGATTACTGACAGTGGCGATTATATGCTTCACTAATTATTTACATTGGAATGATTGATGCGCCGGCTAGCTAGAGATGTCGTCGCCCTTAGGTTGGTTTCCGGATGGATTGTCTTTTGTGCTCCTTCCGTTCGACGGAGTGAGGAAATGCGGGTGTGGATAGCGTTTCTGCTGCTGAGGATTTCAAGAGGGTTTGGCGAACTAAACTCTTTTAGATATTTAATTATACATGATACAGTATATGGCGGTAATGTACGATAGGCGCTGCTTATATACCAGGGCGGATCGAAAAGTAACGCACAATAATTTTTTTAGAAAAAAGTTTAATAGTTAAAGCAACAAAAAATCACAAATGAACTTACACCTTTTACTTACTTTTCGACATAGTCACCAAGTTTCTCAACACATTTCTCCCATCGTGATATCAGCTTCAATATGTTCTGTTCGTAGAAGTCCGTTTCTTTGGAGTATAGCCATCTGCGAACTGCTGATTTCACTTCCACACTTCCGCCAGTGTTGGCCGGCCAGGATTTTCTTCATGGACCAAACAGATTGTGCAAGGTCCGGACTGTATGGTGGATGCTGGAGCAACTCCCAACCAAATTTTGTGATATTCTGACGAACAGTAGCAGCAACATGGTGGCGAGCATGGTCATGAAGAATTTTGACATCGTCAGCATTCATGTTTGTCACGAAGGACATGACGCAACTTCACCAAAGTTTTCATGTACGCTGCAGCATTCACAGTGGTCCCGTGTTCAGCAAAGTCCACCAATACAACACCATGCATATCCCAGAACACCGTCACAAGCACTTTCCTACCAGACTAAGCCACTTTGAATTTTTTCTTCACTGGGGAACCAGCATGTTTCCACTCCATACTTGCCTCCTTGGTTTCGGGCGTGTGGTGATATGCCCACGACATGATGATTCCTTTCAGAAAGTAATGCCCTTCTGCGGTGTACCACGTTAGCTGATCCAAGCTCATCATTCGCTGGCCCTTGTGGTTGTCTGTCAGGTTCTTAGGCACCCAGCGAGCATTAACTTTACGAAATTTCAACGTGTCATGAACAATATCGTACTCTGCACCATAGGAAATGTTGAACTATTGCGATAAGGTTCGCCGTTGCACACGCTGATCGTTCAAAATTTCTGCCTAAATGCCTCTGACATTCTGCGGGGTTGCAGCTATTACCGGCCTCCCGGAGCGTGGCGAATCACTAAGGTGCTTACGCCCATCTAGAAATAATGCACACCACCTGGAGACATTGCTACGGTCCCTACATATCATCCCTATACACGCCACGCATGTTCCTGTGAATATCACTCGGTTTATGCCCTTTGGCTCACAAATATCGAACCACACCTCTCTGTTCTTCACACGTGGACGACAGTAACATGCGCGCCATCTTTGTTGCGTAGTTCGCTAGAGCTGCACATGAAACAAAAATACCCTCTGTAGTGAAAACTTCAAACTATATCTGTGTGAAATTGCAACATTCCAGCTGCAATACCAAGGCAGAAAAAAAATTATTGTGCGTTACTTTTCGATCCGCCCTCGTATTTATTCGTTCCTCTCTATTTAACACAATGTTTACTCACGGTAACAAAATACAGTGGCCGGTTAACTTAGGTTTGTTACGTTTCACTTATAGGTTACAATGTTTGGAGTTTCCGCACTGCGTGTGTTAAACATACTAATAAGTTTTCTAACTTCACGTACCTCGGTGTATATTAATTGTGACTTTGCGCTCGATAGGACTTAACAATGAACTGTGTGAAACTGCCCGCGGTTTGTAGAGATTTCGCCATTGTTCTCTAACAGCTTGCACATCCGGCAATTACTTGTGATGAATGATAAGATTTATCGTTTCACATTCAATCTGTGCACTGTCCCTGCTAATTCTTTGACTGCCTAAACTTCACTCATATTTCCCCCATTTAAGTTATCTGTCTTAATACCCACTGGATATTTTGACTATCGCAGTTCTAAATATTCTCGTTAGCTGACATATTATTGGAGTCTGTGACATTTTCACTTTATTATTATTTACCCAATCTCGGGTGAAACTTGGCATTACCCTTAACGTTACCCTGGCCTGATTTGCCCATAGATACCGAGCGGGATTGTTCAGACGAGAACGTCTATGGTCCACATTCGGGAGGTCCCGGGATCGTCCCCGGCGACCGCCCGCTTGGCTCATGGGTTTTTCGTGGTTTCCCCGGGTCGGCAGGTAAGTGCTGGGGTGGTTCATCATCCATTACGACTCCCCTCCCTCCCATTTTCTGTGCCCATTATCTTCCTTGTCATTTGTTTCAGGGTTGTAGAACCAGGCATCGCTGTTCGGCGGTTGCGGCTGGACGGTGACTTGCGCTCGTAAAGATTTCTTCCTTGAGGTCGCTGCGGTAACACTCAGTTAGGTCTCTTCTCCGAGTGGGCTCCGCCCCGGGGACCCTGGAGGTTGGTGGCTTGTAGGCAGTGACCGAGAGGCGTCGGATGCGTTCTATCTGGAAACGTTAGGGACCTCGTCCATGCTTGCGTCCGTCGGCATCCGGATCTGGTCGTCTTTCGGGTCTTTCCTCTCATCCCTTCCTACCAGGAGTCACGTTGCAAGCAAAAAGGACCCCAAGGCCTACTTGGGGTCCTCTGCCCCGGTTCCGGAGCCGCTCTGATACGTATCTTTTGCCAGTTGATACGGTCCAATGCGCACAACAGTGAGCAAGCATGTTTTACCCTCGCTAAGATTACAATGCATGGCCCTGCCCACATGTCCTGCCGTCAACAATATGCAAGATGTAGTAGTTTCTGTTCCTTTGTTATAACCAGGCATAGGAATTCTTAAACAGTTGACTTTAAGTTACCTACACGCAAACCACTGTATCATGAAGAAAGCTGTACAGATAATGGTTTGAGTGCAGATAGAGAGGCCAAAGGTAAAGAGGTAGGCAGGTAAAAATCGGTCCAAATGCTGTCTGCAAAGCCAAAAGACTGCACGAGGGATGGAGGATGGTTTATCTCCGACCTCTCTGCTTATAGTCCAGTGACAGTTCAACCTTATTTCCTTCGTCCTGGATTTAATGCTTAAAAATTCTTATGCTTGGTTTTACCATGTACATTGAAAAAATAATTCTCTTCTTACAGCTTAATTAAAACTTGTACTCTACGCTTCAAAGTATGGGAATTATCACTGGAGGAGAAGAGGCGCTTGTTGGGATTAGAAATGGATTGTATTAAGCTCCTTGTATACAGTCAAGTTTTTGTCATAATCAATGCTTTACAAGACTTTCCAAGAGTTGTTACAAGTTCCCAACTTTTCTTGCCAAATTTCTTCGAATACTTTTGAAGTATTTGAAGTGTTGAAATCAAATAAAGATATGCTCTAAACGGTCAAATATTTGGCAATGATTTGATGGCTTTGGTGAATGAAATGCAATTATTTACAGTGCATCATGAAATCTGCAACATGCCTGAGAGCGAAAAGTAAGCGAAAAAAATGCTACTTGGACAAAGAATGTCGTATGCGAGCTGAATACGAAAGCTGGCCATGTCTAAATGTTGTGGGTTCCGTGGATTAACACAAGATGAAGATGACGAGGCCATATGAAAAAATTGCCAGGCAGATTTTCAGAGTTTACAATAATCCATTAATGCATGTTATACAGTGTAGTTAATTTATCAGTTCGTGTTATTCCCATTGCATTCCTTAAGCCTAATCATGTGTTCTAATACGTGAAAATGCTATGTAATTACATAAAGAATAATGTTTCATTGAAAAAGGTGATGCTATGAATAAATTATTTTGCACATGGTGAATAATATCAATCTGTTCTGATGTGGTTCAGTTTGACAAAGCGACAACGTGTAAATGCACATTAATGATATTGTCAGCCTTGCCAGGTCTTGTCATGTCCAATCTTGTCAAATATTTTTCAATATTTGACAGTTTTTCTTGTAAACTCATGTAAAAACATGAATTGAAAAACAAGTTTGATCATGTACAAAAGGCTTAAGACGCTCTACTAGGATTTTGCGTTTAGATAGAATAAGAAATGAAAGAACTAGAGAAATCATGAGTACCTTATTCATGAAACCATATAGATGATGACCAAAATAAAAAATTGAAATGCTATAGACACTTAAAAGTGTCGCAGTAATCTGTTCGTGTTATCTTTTTTTGCTGAGCACCTATTATTGTTTTACTATTTTGAATTTTGGGTTCTTTGTCCTCCGGCTAGTATATTACTCAGTCAAGCAAATATCTCTGATCAGGGCGTGTAAACGGAAAGGAGTTGTTAATAAAAGATAACACTGATAAAAGAATTTGTTTTCACACTTTTATTGCCGTCACACTTAATTATTTTCACATATTTAATCTTGATACACGCCTGACTGAAACTGTTATATTTTCGAATGTAACTACAATCACTTATTTGCCACGCACTATTAATTCGCGTGTTTCACATTTTGTAACTAACTTTACTACGCGAGATATTCTGTAGAATTGCGTAATGTGTACTTAGTTAATGCTTCCTTCGAACTGCCTGACGTGTAACTCGCGAGAGAGATTTCTTAGAACTGCGCGACTTTTACATTGTGAATGATTCTGTAGAACTGCGCGATACTTGCCTTTGGCTCAAGAATTTATACTCCCTCACCCCGATATGCCTTAACATTATAATAGAGCTGCTATTGGTTAATAAATCGCGCCAACATTAGCGTCTATTTTATAAGCCAATCATAATTACTGAAACATATGCTCTAGGGAAGATATTCCCTCCATTTCTAAAGAAAGGCACGCTACCCTGACGTCATTTGTTTGTCTCTTCTAATTGATAAACAACTCACCCCCTCGTTTCTTTGTTACCCACTCCTATTGTCAGTTTCAGTGAGGCCGTGTAAACTTATTTCCTAACAATGTTTATAGCTAACAAACATCTAAAATCATTGTCATACAATAATGTTAATTTTCATTGATTATCTTCAAAAAGGAAAAGCAATCAATGGCGAGTATTATGCAAGCTTATTGCAGCGTTTGAATGATGAAATCAAGCAAAAACGGCCGCATTTAGCGAAAAAGAAAGTTCTGGTTCATCAAGACAGTGCATCAGTTCACACATCCATTATCGCGATGGCCAAAATCAATGAATTAAAGTTCGAAATGCTTCCTCATTCACCCTATTCGCCAGACTTAGCCCCTTCTGATTAGTTTCTGTTTCCAAAGTTGAAGAAATGACTTGGTGGTAAAATATTTGCCAACAATGAAGAGGTGGAGTTTGCAGTTGATGGTTGTTTTGCAGAACTCGACGGTTCTCACTATAAACAGGGCATCGAAGCTATTGAACATCGCTGGGAAAAGCGTATCGAGCTGAAAGGAGATTATGTAGAGAAATAAAGATGCTTTTTTCCCAAAATTTCGTGTTTTGTTTGTTAGGTCGGGTACTTCTGGGACAGCCCTCATAGATGATGGTCGCAATGCGCAATTTACATCCTACATCTGTGGCCCATACTTTCCTGGCTTAGGCTGTGTCCATTAGGAACTCAAGGAATGCGGAACACAGGATTGTCAGTTGCACGATCATCTTTTAACATTCAGGTTGAGATGGAAATGTAGTCCCAAGCTAATAGTTGTGTATAATACTCATATACTGTTCATCATACCGAGATTTCACCGGAAATATATGTTTTGAGACCCCCTGAATCCAAAAAAAGCATTTTTGGATACATGTCCGGGTGTGTGTGTGTGTGTGTGTGTATGTGTGTGTGTGTGTGTGTGTCTGTGAACAGCATAACTCAGAAACGAACAGTCGGATAAACACCAAACTTGGTATTTAGGTTCAGTATCTTCCAGAGATGCGACACGAAGGTTTTCAAGAAAACTCCTCCACCTCAGATTACCCTTTACATGGAACATTTTTCGAAAATTTTAATTTTCTCAAAAATGGCTCTAACGATTTAGATTAAAATATCATATGTTTAAGATATTTTCATGACAAATTAAATGTATATCTCGAATTTTCTGGGAATGTCTTCAAAAGTATTCTTCATTGTGAACGACTTTTGCACAACTGGTAAACCATAAGAGATAGACAAAATTTTACTACACAAAAAAATATAGATCGCGTTAAAATACACAATTTATGTCATATACATTTTTGTTGTTGAGTGAACCATTTTCGAGATATTGCTTGTTATTCCCTTAAATTTTCCAATACTTTTTCTTAAATGGGAATTCGTTATTCATTTTTTAAGTCCTGGACATGCAAAGAGAATGGAATCCGCCACATAGCAACCAGCTCTTAAAAGATTTGACTCGCTTAAAGTCTACCATATTCCCCTTGCACCTACAAGAAATTTAGCTATAAGATTAACATCTCGATTAACATGAAGCATATAGAGAATAAGCGTTTGTAAAAATAGTTTGTACAAGAGTAGAGAAAGTCATATGAGTGTAACACATTAGATTTTTTTGAAGGCGCCATTAGCGATTCAGTTACTTGCGTGGTTATATATTCCAAGGTTTCTATTACAACGGTTGTTGAACGATGAATGTCATTTGCTGTTGCCTCGGGCTTACTCGTCTTGTAGGTGTGAGTAATACAGTGACTTTGAAATAATTATACTTCCATTGCACTTTACCGCTACAATGTTTATTTGCTTGAGTCCAGTGAAACAAAGCATTAAATTACGCTACACCAAGCCAAGATATTACCGCTATTAATATTAAATATTCCGTTCCCTGCCATTAACATTATTATTCTGCGTTGCTAAAGTTATTTCACTTTAAGTTTAAAGGAGTTGTAAACAAAACCACGCGACAAGAGAGCACCTCATTGGCTGATAGGCAAACTACAACTTTTCCCGCTTAGCATGTTGTCGCTTCCTCTACAAGAAAAACAGTTCGGTTCAGATCGTAACATTTTGTGGTCATTGTTGTGGAGAGAAATTTAAAAATTCCATTATTGTAACAGTTCAATTTATGAAACAAAATGTGTTTATTCAGATTTATCTATAACTAAATGAACCGCTGTAGCACAGAATTTAAGAGACATGGGGAGGCGGTGTGGTTCTTTCCGGATAAGCCGCCATTGTACTCTTTGCCACTTGTTGAGAAAATGTTACTTTCGAGCATGATATGGCTGAGAATCCTCTGCACTGAGGAAGAATTGTTACTCAAATTGCTTGGGTCGGCTTTGTTTTTTGTTGTTTATGAGGCAGTATTTTTAACACTTAAATGATTTCAGTCAAATTATATAATATAAAATAAAATAACAACCCGCCTTAAAGCAATATGTGTATAAAATAATATATAAAAAGTGTATTTTACAGTCATTATACATCTTTATATTATTGTATGCATGCGTAATAATGTTATGCAAATGTATTACGTAATTTAATAATGTAGGAGCTGTGAGAAAAATAGTTAAAAGTTGCTCACAATGAGGTAACCTTGAGGCAATAATGAATGTGAAAGTTTAATAATGCTACTTGTAATTCTTGGAAACAATAATGTAACTTTTGTGGCAGTTTATAAAATAGCCAATAACAACCAGAAAAAGCTTTAGTTAAATGAAGGTATTCTATTTGACTAGGATTAGCCAATCAGAAACTACAATGGAGCAAAATTTACAAATTCAGAAGTTAGTTACTTGTAGACAGTGTTCCTAACCGGACGCGAGATGCGTCCTCGAGAAATTTAATACATATTTTGTGTGAGACAAAAATAGTTTACGTGTTAAAATGTGCAAGCATTTAATAAAAAACAAATCTCACAGCTCTCTCTATATATATCAGTGAAGTGTTATTTAATCGTGACTAGCATTAATACAAGGAGTGAAGTAAAATTATAATCTGTGTAAGCCTACATTCTTCAGTCCCACCACTCCCTGCTAAGAGATTCATGTCTCTAAAAAATATAAATACTGACGCAGCCAAGGCAAACATAAATATATAATATTTAAAGAAACAGTCAAAATTACAAAGTTAATATTTTTTTAAACATTTGGGGCAAAGGCCATTGGAAAGTACATTTGGGACGAAGGCTACCGGAAACTTTTTACCATACGTGCGGTTGCAACTATTTCAAGTTCGGCTCCCCAACAATCGAACTACAATTCAACTCCTTCAATACAAAAACTACTTCACCTATCATTTTGTTAACTACTCATAAAAGCTTAAAGCAAAGGTGGCATATTGATATTAGTCAAATGAATAATTTCTAAAACCTGAAGTTAAGAACAGTTTAAAATACCTTTAATCACAGATGCCGAACTGTTCAGGTACCTACCATTTTATTTGTCTATTATGTGCATTGTGTGTTAGAAGTTTAGGATGTAAGACAAAATGTAGTGTTTAACAGCTAGTGATCCCCAAGCTGCGCAATGTACCGTATTCACATTCTGTGTGAAGCAACTTCCTCTCGCGGGTACCTAGTTCCCATCATCCTCCACGTGGTGCTGCCATGTGCTCGACGGAGTGTTACGTTGTTTTGTTTACTTCTACTTTAAAGGTATAGGTGTTCCTTATGATTCATTTGTATAAGTATTTATTTTTTATTTATTACTGAATATTTATTATCGGTAGAGTCTACCTATAGGTATTGTCTCAGTATTTTCATTAACCAATCAGCACCTGGAGTGATTTTTGATGCAGTTATAGCATCTCTGCAACAAAGAAGTAGACGATTTAAATCCATATTTTTCATTAATAGGTATATCATGCTGGTTCATTATATCTGTATCTTTAATTCAGAGCTTTAAGTGCAGAGAACGCGTGAAAAGAACTAAATTTTAAATCTATTTGTGAAGAATTTATTTCAAAGTGCGTCTTTGGCTAAGACGTTTAAATATAATGGAATATTACTTCAGTTTGCAGATATAAGTCATGGATGTTTATAGTACCTATTTAAAGGAGGAAAATGCGGCACATGAAGGCTTTAATGGTGATCATACGTGAAATTTTTAAGTCTTGCTATTTTTATCAACTGTTTTCGCAATTTTGTCACATGCTGCTCCACCACAATTATAGGTAAGTATGTTTAAAATTTCCTGCAGATATTTTTAATAGTTTTCGAGAACAAACATTTTATTTTACTTTTTAAGTATATTATTTATCAGGATAGTAGATATATTGTTACACACGACGCAAAAATCGTAATTTTCAAAAACTAAAAGTATCATCACATTATTTATGTGCTAAAACATGAAACTTCGTAAAGAAATTTTTTTACTCTCCTCTTTGTTCCAGAAAAAAAAATCAAATCTTTAATTATAATTTTTGTAACAATGGTTGAATTATGCCATATCTTGAGCAATTTAAAATTGTAGCAAAATTTTTTGCGGAAAATTTGAACATGATTGGTCAAACTAGATCGTGTGGAAAACTTTTAATGCCAAAAGGTAAAAAAAAAAAAAAAAAAAAAAAAAAAAAATCACAGTCGAGTAAAAGGCACTGGAAGTAAATATAGGCCATATCGGCCTATATTACCATGTCTCCGCGGTAATGTGCGGGGATCGCATTCGGGGGATTCCAGGTTTGATTCCTGGGGCCGGCCACTCAGACTATGGGTTTTTCGTGGTTTTCCCTGGTAGGTAAGGCGAATGCAGGAGTGGTTTCTCTTTTACCTCGGATTGATTTTCTTTCCTCATTCTCTATCATTTCGCTTCCCCTTTCATGCTTCAGTTGGACTTAGGGATTGTACAGTGTCGGTCGGTGACGGACAGATGGCGCATATGCTTGCTCGTCGGAAATTTCTTCTCGGCCCTGCTAGATGGCAGCTTTCTCTGAGCCACCTCAAGTAGCTCGAGTTCTCTCCGGTTCCGCCAGAGGGAAACCTTCTCGGAGCAGCCCGCCAGTATGCTCCGGGTCATCAAGCTTGGACGATGACGCAAGGGTCGTTAGGAACCCCTGCTAGTGTCTGTTGGCCAGCCTGCCTGCCACCTATAACCTTCTGCGGTTCCTTCACCTCACACGTTCCTCTCGGGGGTGGTAAGCACAAAAGACCCACGTCGGGTCCAGGTGCCAGCTGTCCCCTATGTTCCCTGGCCATTGTCATTGTCAATACAGGCCATTAGGCCGAGTACCTACTCGTGGCCATTTTGGTCATTTTTTGAAGCTTTAAAAGGCTCTTTTTGGTCTCGAAGTAAAATAAAGTGGAGCATTGGAATTATAGAACTAGTGACATTACTTCTGTTTTATTGCATTTTACACCCTTTCAGAAATAAAAGTGGACACCAAAGTATCTCAACTTAGGTTTTATTTTATGCTTTTCTTTTATTTCTTGACCACTGCCTTTTCTGCTTTGCTGTGCGATAAACGTTAAGGATAGGAGTATCCCAATAAAATCCAAATTCTCATTCTCATAGAAAATCTTGTTTTTATTGCTGCTCCTAGGACAGCATTTAGTTATTTTGACACAGCCATATTATTCCTTTTAAGCATAAGCATAATTTACCTCGTTAGCATTACAGTCTAGAAATCCAATTGAGACAATTGTTCATGCATACCTAGGTAAGCCATGAGTTCTCAATCTTGATAATAGGTGCTCCAGTGCATCTTAACACAATTTATTGGCGAGAAGGTAGGTATATGTTTTATACAGTGCTGTACCTAGGGAGTGGCTCTGCGGTAACGTGTGAGGCTCGCATTCGGGAGGTCGATCCCCGTCGACCGTCCACTCTGACCTTGGGTTTTTCGTAGTTTTCTCTGCTCGGTAGGTGAATGCTGGGGCGGTGTCTTTTCTCCCGTGGACATCAGAAGGCTGCCTGGCTACATGGTCGTTCATCGAGTCGGATCTTTGAGCCAGGAAATGCGCGTCTCTCTGTGGCCTGTCTGCCTGCGGACTGTAGTCTCCTGTGGTTCCTTTATTTTGTACCTTCCTCCTGGGGTAGCCGCAATTGTTCATGCAGGTCGGAGTGCGCGAAGTGTCTCCCTCCTTTGAATAATGTATGCCCTATATCTGTATTGTGCTGTTGTTTATGCAATTAGAAACTATACAGGACATAGCTACGAATGTTAGGGGCCAACGTTTTGTAGTTATTCAGGGAAAAGCTGCAGAAATTAGGAGCTCCAAACTCACAATGATGGATAGAGCAATTATTAAAACGTGTTTGCGTCAAATTATTATTATATCTGTATTTCACGACTGATCAATTATCGAATCCCCTAACCACAAAAAGAGCCACCGAGGCCGCACAACGAGAGCAATATAATTGCCACTTTGAAGTGAATTGAGAACTAACACATTAACAGGTCATTCCAATGCAATTTCGTGGGTTTTAGCGCCCATGGCGAATGTGCTGATGCTACTTTTAACAGAGTCATTTAACAACGTCATTTTAACCAGTTTTCATGGGGTCCGGTAACGGAATTCATGCTAGCCTCTAGTTTCCGAGGTCCCCGGTTCAAACCCGGCGGAGGGCGATGGATTTTTTTGGGCGTAAAATCCTTAGCATGGCTTCCTTCGGAAGGGGAAGTAAAGCCGATGGTCCCGTGTCGTAGATTTATGGCACGTAAAAGAACCTCAAGCCTGATAAAGAGGCCTCTGAGCAAAATTACCGGTCTTTCACGCCCATATTGAATGGGACGCTAAGGACCACAGTAGTTAAACAGCGTCCATAAATAAAACTCAATTTCAATTGGTAATAGAATTGGATTGTAATAATGATGCCTATTAAGCGATAACACACATATACATGTCAAAAAATGAGATTATAGAGAAATCTAGCTAAATCCAAAGAGAGAGAGACAGTGATAGAACAGATAAATTCGGCCTTTTAAAATACATGCTGTTAGGAATTAAAAACCCGACTGTATTCCGGCTTTCATCTTAAGAGCTTAACTTGCTCTTTTAAAGTGCTTGGATGCTTTACTGTTATTTGCAAGAATTTCCCTAAAATTCTACTCAATTTGCCTCGTTAATAATATGATTTGAACAAATTCAGCTTGTAACGCGGTAGATATCATGAAAATGGACACAAACAGAAACAGCGCACCTTTGACTCGGCATTATGAGTTTATAATGTTATGGCAATTTTCACGGGCATTCGAAGTAATCCGACCACTCTTGACGTCATTTCCTTCTCCGCTCAACGAAATTCACCATCTAGCGGCTCGATTCAGAGCTTCACAGTTGTTTTTGCTGCTGAACATTCTTTGGCATCCTACTGCCATACATACCCTAACCTTTCTACAGAAATGGTCTTTAGCATGATTCTCGACACTAACGCGTTCGTTCAATGAGAGATTCTCTTTTACAAACTCAATCCTTAGTGGATAGATTTATAGACTGTAAATAATGAAGGAGTAGGATGATTACGTTATTTGCACCACGCTGTGGGCGTCAATTTGGAGTAGGTTGTATTGTAGTTCAACTATTGGGGAGCCGAATTTGATGAAATAACTGCCCCACGTATGGTTCCGGTAGCCTTCGCCCCAGTGTTTACTTTCCGGTGGTCTTCGCCCCAATTTTACTTTCCGGTGGCCTTCGCCCCAAGTTTAAGAATCAACTTTGTATTTTATGTTTCTTTAAATATTTGCGGCTAAAGAATGTATGCTTACACAAATTATAATTTTTACTTCACTCCTTTTATTAATCCACACGATTAAATAACACTTCATTGATATAGAGAGCTGTGTGATTATTTATTAATTACTTGCACTTTTTAACACGTAAACTTTATAATATTCTCGCCGTAATGAATTTTCGTCTCACACTTAATACGTATTAAACTTCTCGAGGACGCGTCTCCCGTCCAGTTAGGGACGTTGTCTACTAGCAACTGACTTCTACCGCTTGCATTTGTAAATTTTTCTATTTCAAGTCTCTGATTGGCTAATCCTACTCCAATAGAATACTTTTATTTTAACTTTTAGCCTTTCTAGTTGTTGATTGGCTATTTATAAACTGTTTTAAAAATATTACATTATTGTTTCCAAGAATTACTAGTAGCATTATTAAACTTTCCAATTCTTTATTGCCTCAAGGTTACCTCATTGTTAGCAACTTTTGACCTATATTCTCACGCTCCTACATTATTAAATTACGTAATACATTCCCATAACATTATTATACATGTATACAATAATATAAACATTAATACAAGACTGTTACATACATTTTATATATTATATTATACACATATTGCTTTAAGGCGGGCTGTTATTATATGTTATATTGTATAATTAGACTGAAATCATTTAAATGTTAAAAATACTGCCTCAATAAAGTATTACCTAAATCGCATAATAATTTGCTGATCTCAAAAATGGTGAAAGGAATACGATTTTAAACTATTACTGAAGATAATTATTTAAAACTCAAAAACTAAATGCAGAAGTGTTTCGTAGTAGAATGACTAGGAAAACCACAAGATTTCAAGCTACGAGTATTACTTAAGATAGGTAATTAAACACTCAAAAACTAAAAGCAGAAGTACCGAGCGGGATGGTTCAGACGGCAGCGTCTGAGGCCCGCATTCGGGAGGTTCCTGAGACTGCCCACTCTGACCCATTGGTTTTTTTCGGGGGTTTTCCCTGATCATCAGAAGAATGCTGGAATTGTTTCTTTCAGCCCCCGAATGTCCCTCCATTTCGTTCCATTCATACTTCATCCCGTTTGTCTCTTTCAGGAGGTGCGATGGTATTTCGGTGCAGAGTGGCAGGAGAAAAGGATTCTCTCTGTGAACTCTCTCTCTGTCCCTCGGCTTTCAGCTTTGGATTCCCTCTGTGTGGGGAGGGGTCCCCAGTCTGCCTGTCCGTCTGCCCGGGTGTGTACTTCTGAAAACTTAGGGACCCTGCCATTGCAGTACCGTCGCTCCTAGATCCGGCCGCCCGGTGTCGCCTCTCGCCTCATCCTTCCTCCCGAAGCGTAGGTGTAATATTCCCTCAGGATCGGAGTCGAGTCCTCTCCTTTAAGGAAGTTAAATTAAATGTGGAAGTGCTTCATATAAGAATAACTAGTGAAAACAATAATATTTCAAGCTATTATTGAAGATAATTTAAAACTCAAAAGGTAAATTCAAAATTGCTTCATAGAGGAATAACCTTAAGCTGACTTCTCATTTGTTATTACCGTAGGAGTATTTTGTCTTAGATAGATTCTAACTTTTCTTGTCTACGGAAGTTCAACCGACTAACAGAAAGCCTTGTCCTACCGTAGCTCATCCCACTAGCTACAGAGTGATAGGAATCTTCAAGGTAAATATTTTTTTGTTATTTCTACTGTTACTGTGAACTGTTCCTCCCTCTTTTTTTTCTTTTCTTTCTTTCTTTCTCTCTCTCTCTCTCTCTCTCTCTCTCTCTCTCTCTCTGTCCTACAATGCCTCAAATGTTCGCCAAAGCCAAAAGCTAGCAGCGCTACGCTGATTTGTGAAGGATCGGCTTGGTCTTCGTTTGTTTGTCCCTTGCCTAAATGCATGTCAGTATTCCTTGGCCGGGTTCTCTTAATTGAGAAACAGAGAATACATGTGATGTGAGTAGAAAGGACCTTCATTCAGGAATTTGGAGGAGTGTCATAGTGCAATATCCACACATCTTTTATAAATTACTTTGATGATAGTTATTCTTCAATGGATATTCTTTTGAAACGAAGCTCTGCATGTTTTGTTTTAGCGTATTTATCTCCTCTTAGAATATAACGCGAAGGTAAGAAAATCGAGGTAGTTTACGGATAACTCGACACTCTAAGGAAACACCATTAATTTTATTATGAAACCAATTTTTGAAATATCTGCTCCATTTTTATTTCAGTAATGTTTACAAACCGGTTCTTCATGCACTGTAGATATCCAGGGTTCCTTTGATACCTTTATATAGCTGTATTTAAACAAAAGCTAAACCAATGTCCAAGTGTCCACTTCTCCCTTAATGAGGGAGATCTCCACATCCTATTACAACAGAGAAAATAATTTGAAAATTATAAATTTTCAATACAATTTTTGGTCTTCAAACCACATGATATAATAATACAGTTATTTGCATTTATCATACGTGTATCCCTCATCATTACCATATATCACTGAAACCATTTGTGGCCCTCTCCTACACACTGAACCCAAGACTCTCCAGTGTTGTCATCGCAGTAATACCCATTACACACTGCAGAATAAGCATTTGGATTGTTCAGGTGGTTTGATGAACTGGCTACTCTATAACTTGACGCCGAGCACTTAGCTTCCCTAAGCTGCTTCGGATAATTTCGGGAACGAAATTTCGTTATTACAGCACACTCTTGCCTTTTTTGTCCTCTGTTAACACCAGATAAAGATGGTACAATTCGGAAATGAATTACCAGCAGATGTGGAGTCAGGGGGGCTTAAATTTTCGTGGGCTACGTCTGCTGGAACATGATCTTCTTGTAACAGTGCCTGAAGCTTTTTTTTCGGGAATGGGTTAGGATTAATCGTGGCTTAGAAAGGAGAAGTAAGGAAGGGTATTGGGGTTCCGCTGTTGCACCCCCGTTAGTGCGCGGTAGGATAGCTGCCAGCTTATTGCGCTGGCAGTGGAGTAAGGAATGTCCGGGTGACGACCATGACCGAGACCCTGGTCGCCACACACGGGGAGTTTCGTGGGAATTGGAAAGGATTAAGGCGTGGTTTTCGTTTATTTTGTTGGTGTTCTAGTGTGATTTCTGTGCACATGGTGCTTGGTTTTATCGGCGATTGTTTCGTGGTGGATTGCTGGCCATCAGAATATGTTGCTCGATGAAGTTGCGTATTAGGTCGTAACCTTCATCGCTTCTGGTGCTTCTCCTGCAGTTGTTGTAATTGCTTTTTGATGTCGGCGTAGATGTACTTCTTGAGCTGACTGAAATGTTCGACCATCTTTTTCCATTCATTTCGGTGATGTGTAGTGATGTCTTTCTGTAGTGCTGTGATTGAGGTCTCCAGAGCGCCCAGTCGATCAGAAGTCTCGTAGGCGGTCTCTGGAGGTGTTGTTTCTTGTAGAGTTCTGGAGATTTTTGTGAAAAGTCTTGAAGCGGCTGTGAATTGTCTGTTGGTGTCACGCTGCTTGGCTTCCATTGCAGCGAGACGTTTGGAGGCTGATGACTTGAGTGTGGCGAGGCGTCGGTTGACGTTGACTATTTCAGTGGCCACTGCTGTGGTTGTCAGGTTGAGTGATTATAGTGAGTGCTGGATTGCCTCGAGTGCGTTGGTGGTTGTGCTGCTCCCTTGTTGAGGCTCGGTGGCTGGCCGAGTGGGCCTTGAAGGCTGGTCTCTCGGAGGTGGCGAAGGGCCTTCAAGGGCCGAGGAAACATTCAGATGCTGCAATTGGTGTGTTCTGTGTGGCGGAAGACACAATATCTCAATTCCAAACTCAAATGCTTTGTCAAGAACATCTGGATCCTTACAATGTGATGCATGTCCGTCCGTTCAAGATCAAGAGTATTTTCCCCTGTGGCTTGTACCGATTTACATATCTAAGAACAAAGAAAAAATCGTGGTTGTCATGTAACCTGAGTCAGACATGTGGACAACTGACCCATTAAGAATTCTTTGGAATATGCGCTTCTGTGACGACTCCTTTTCAATTATTATGAATGGTGGTATAGCCTGACCCGCTGCAATCGCAGAAACCATAGCAGTCACTGTGGACCCCTTCTCTCCGGTAGCGCTATTGAATACACCTTTCTTTCTTTTTCTACTGATGGCCTTGCCAGCTTAAAAATCAAATGGAGGCCAGACTCGTCTGCATTTATGCATTATATTTTACCTGGATCTTCCCAAATATTCAGTGAATCATACACGCCACAGAGAAGGCTGAAGAACCTTTGCACTTCCTCTGTGTTTAGGCCTTTTGATCGTGCATAAGATCGCCCTTGGAGTTTACGTATGCTCAAGTTTGGATGCTTTTTTGAAAGGAGTAAACTTAGTTATATTCAGCCATTGATTTATCTCCATTAAATTTATGTTTCAAACCGTTCCTGACAGCGAAATGAAAAGCTAGCCCCCTTAAGTCTATAATTGTCAGGCCGAAACCTTTCAAATTCAATAGCAGATGATGACGGACTAACTGCTCCTCCACGTTTGCTTCAAACGTACTATGCTCTAGCCAATTTGTCTATTGCTGGAACTGTCTGTAATTAATCCACATCGCAGGGTGTTCCTCGGCACAGAGAAACGTTTAGCTGCTCTTGCTAGTGGAAGCTTTTCTTCTCTTACAGATTGAATGGCTGCAAACCTCTTCCTTCCATCGCCCAAGAATACCCTTATTTCGGTATTTTCGTGGCATTATTAACACTTGTGAATTAACAATATATGAATATATAGTTATTGGATGCAAGTATCAGTCTTTATTTTGTCATTTAGACACGACGGTTTAAGAAAGCTACCTAGCTCAGGGAGATCTTGACATATGTCCAGATCTCCCACAATGACTATGTTGGGATCACCCCAAATTACAACGATGGTCAATAGATGTCAAATATGCTGCAATATACAGGTTTTCTAGCGCTGCCAAGTCCCCCGCTTTTTCTAATCTCCAACGACTAGATATGCAAACAATAGTTTGAACCTGCAACTTAAAAACTAGCGCCCAAAAATGCAATAGGTTATCTACAACATATTATAATTTGCATAGGAATGGATGGTACTTACCTCTCCTTACGCTTCTTTTGTAAATATCTCCGCAAATGAAGAATTTGGATCACCTTACTCGATCATACACTGTGTGTTGGGATCGCTGGTTCAAACCTGGCTGAGGGGGATGGATTTTTTCGGGAGTAAAAGTCCTTAGCATGGCTTCTTTCGGAAGGAAAGTGAACCTGGTGGTCCCGTGTTGTGGATTTACAGCACGTAAAAGAACCTCAAGCCTGGTAAAGAGGCCTCTGAGCAAAATTACCGGTCTTTCACGCCCAATATAGAATGGGACGCTAAGGACCACAGCAGTTAACGAGCGTCCACAAATAAAACTCAATTTAATTTAATTGTCTGTTGTGAACACTCTCTACGTAGTTTCAGCTCTTCCCGCTAGGACCTGTCGCGACAGTGGTTAGTTTCGTTAAATGTGTCGAGATCTCCCAGATGTTGGGATCTCCCTAAACTCATAGAGGTATCTCCAAATGAAGTATGCTGTTTCTCAATACTTCGCTGCAACATAAATGATTTATATACCTAACAGTTGATGAATGCATTGGCTCGAATAAATATTTATGACGAAATAATAGAATGAAACCTTCCATTAAACGACATATTCAAACGCCACCGCACAATACATTTTCAAAATGAAATGGCGGTGGGCATTAGATACTATTCCTGATGTTACAATGTTAGATTTATTTTCCAAAACTGCAAGCAAATGACGTCCTAAAACGTCTTATGCTTATGAAAATTTTATGAGTAACATCCCAATGTGCATAGCAGTGCTATACCATTTGCTTCGTTTTCTACTAATCGAAGGCACGTCCCGGTGCCCACATTTCCTCAAGATTAAGAGACAAAATATCTGTCCCTATGGAATATGTCCCTTTAGGTATCTTTTTTTCAGAAACAGTTGAACCAGAAATCCCAAGTTTTTACTGCATATGAAGACATTCAACCCATAACAGTGAACTAAGGAAATGAAGCTGCCAATAATACTTGTGGTTCTACATGTTTTTACTTTCGCAGATTATCCACCATCTGTGGTGATATTCAGCTGCAGTGTATAACATTTGTTTCTGTGCGTTTCATGCAGAATTTAACTACTCTTTGCAATCGAATAAGCAGGTATTAGTAGTATTGTTTTAAATACCTATAGTATTCGTTTGCAGTTACTGCTGTGTCTACTACGTGTGTGTGTGTGTGTGTGTGTGTGTGTGTGTGTGTGTGTGTGTGTGGGCCACGCTGATTTAAGACAGTCATAGATATGTGTAGAGAAGAGCGTGTTTATCAGAGTAGGTAAACACTTGGACATTATCGCTGTTATCATTACTCTTTCGTGTCCATTACAATGGACATTTACTTATAAATAGTTCTCCATCAAAAATATATGCTTATAAGCAAGAAACGTTTACCTGTCGGCAACTCTCTATCTTTACTGCTACATGTTTTGGTAGTTTTGACTAAAGGTACTTTGATAATAGAGTAGCTTAAAATGAAAGTCGTTAAAATGCGTCCTTTTTTAGGTTTAGTGCAAAACATGTGTTTCATAACAGTTTACCGAAGTTACCTCCATTGCCACGCACGCAGTAACCGTTTAATTCACGTGGGCTATCCTAAATTGTATTATAGATTTAGTAGTACCGCAGAGAGGATTCGAATTGATCTAGATTAGGACACTGAAATTCTAACCAGTGATGAAGCTTTAGCCAAATGAGTTACCAACCCGAGATCAGGGTTAAGAACAAATGTTTAGATACGCCCTCAAATTTCAGAAACTAGTTTTGGTAGAAAATAAAACGGATCTGAAAGGGTTAACATCGGTATATCAAACCTTTGCTAGGAATGCCCCGTTGCCATTTTCTTCTGCTCTCGGCGCAAATACACAGGCCGAATTATTAACAGATGCCAGAAGCCAAATTTCAATGATGTAGGGACTTCCTCCACAAAGAGATGCTGTAGGTATAATTGTCAACTGTAAACGTAAGCAGCAATTGGCTAAGAAACGCATTTTGCTTTTAGGCAATAAATTAGGCCAGCTACCTAAGCTTTATGACACACGCTAACCAAATAAACGAGGCGATAACAACAATAAAATGGAAGTAGGTATTACGTATCTGCGATAAGCAAAGAAATGAAAATGTTAAATGCTTCTTGAGCGCTCAATCAACTCTATGACAAGCTTTGTCTTACTGCTCCTACAAGTGGAAAGTATTTAGCTGCAGAACTTCCATTATTATTACCCTTTAGCCTATCACACTTTTGAATAGGTACATGCAGGTAGATAGTAATTATATATTTCTGGGTGTTGCTGGTTTCGTTAGCTACATCTGCTTATAAATGTTAAAGAGTGTGAAATATTTCGAAATTGTAGAATAGTCAGAATTTTGGAGCAAGAGCGAAGCCAGAATTTACCACAAAGATATGCACATTCATTGACGACAGATCTAGGAAATTGCACATCCTGTACAACCATTTCTTACGGGCATCTCGATATTGCTTATAATGGCGCTATCTAACCCTACGTGTTACAAACTCTAACCTAAAATGTGCGTTTGTACATCAAAGGGAAATTATTGCGATTAAGATCGAAGATCGCTTTCTACTCAGTGACTCGTTCATTTGAGATTATTGTATTAATAAGAAGTAAACAGTTGAAGCAGAGAAGCAGAAGTTTGGCTACAAGTATGCAGGTGATGCGGAGTGAGTTCTTATGTATATTCTGGCTTTATGAATCCATTTATGTGCACTGCAGCTGCGTAACGAACAAACCAATGATGCCAGAATGCAATACAAGACTAGCCCATAAGCTTTTCTTTTTTTCTGCGGGAGCAGAGGGGGCCTTATTTACTGCTGGAATAATGCAGGCACGTGAAGGCGTAAGCATTAATAGATTTGTATCGCAGTGTCGAAATAAGTGCTTAAATCTTAAGTAATTACACAGTAACATTATCAGCTAATGTTAATTTGGCATAATTAGAAGGGTGTAGTGTAGGCAGATGAAAATGAAGGGCAAGTACGCATAATTGTAATGGCTGAAAAACAGAGTTTTAAGCTCTTCCAATTAAATTCTTGTGGCACATTTTGAATGTAGCAGAGCATGCAGAAGTGCTAGAAGGTGTTCGTCCGACATTTGCTGCCTGTTCCTAATTTCTATGAGCTATACAAGACAAAATGTCGGACCGGGTGTTGTGAACCGGACCCAAGTACAACTCCTCCTTTCTTCTAATACGCCGCACGGGGGGAGGGAGGGGGAATACAGTACCTGATGAATACGACCCCGAAATAAACGAGTTGCCACCCTTTTTTTGTGCGTGGTGGGGCATGACAGCGGAAAAGAGGGGGAGCGAGGATTCGTCCGTATCCGCCATCTTGAAGCTGGTATCGACCGGTGGAAGCCTGTGCTCGTCGCCGCTAGGGTGCAGGGATATCGCAGCAGTGACGTGATCAATATCTGGTCGGCTCGGCACGGCACGGCAGGCTGCCTCGACCCAACCTGTCTACGTGCCAGCCCGCCGCCTACAGTAATCATGATAATTATCTGGGAGAGCAGCAACCCGTGGCGCGTGAACCCGTCTGCAGCTCAGCGCGCGTGCAGTCAAGAGTTTACTGCGTCCGTCCTTGAACATCTCCAGACTGGCTGCTAACAGCAGATCAAGCTTATACGAACATTTCTAATTTCTACATGGTTCATTAATGAAATCAACGGTCATAAAAACCCGGAGAACTTACTTGATTAGTGGTAACAAACCTTACTCTTAGCCAGAAGAGTATCTATACGCCCGAGTATTTCTCGAAGAGAATTTCACTTCGCGAAAGTGCTGTAGGCTGTTATCAGACAGTTGATCCATCGTTATCTTTATCATAATCACAATTACTGCCCACACTCACATCATCATGTTGGGCAGCACATGTGCCAGATTTCATATTTCGGCTGCGGTGACTAACTCTACAAGTTATCAAGCTTCAAAAGATATAGTGATGTTCCAGATTCATTTGAACACATAACGTCATTACAATTGCTTTATTCAACATTCCGTATACCTGCAAGGCATAAGGGCAATGCTATAAGCCAAACACGAGCACAAAATAAAGAATTGTACATCATAGATTAAATAAAAAACCTTTTCCAGCTTCGTATTTCTGCAGGTACGTTTTTTACATCGTGGTCCAAAAGACTTGGATGTTCTTGGTCTTTAGATTACTATCTTGGTATACTTTATCCAGCTGTTCTCTGTAGCTAAAATATAACTGAATTTCTCTCTGCTTCATCTTCTATACCCAGTTTGATTGTTCGAATTCGGCACGTCCCCCTTCTCCCCCCCCAAGAATCTCATTTCTCCTACTCTGATAGCTGTCATGTTTGAAATTATTAAAGCACAGGCTTCACTTTCATGGAGCAAAGACGATAACGCTACAGAGCCTAATGACTCTGTATTACGTTTACTTTCTCTTTTAAGCGAAATTTAAGGGAAATTATGGATGAAATTTCTTAATACCACAACTATAAATATAGGTAGGTATCATTTACATGCATTTAAAGGAGTACTAAGCAGACACTTTTATGTGTTATAGTTCTAATTAATTATTTTAACATGCAAAAGTCGGTTACACCGGATGAATGGATAACTACAAACTGTATAACAATGTGCAATATTGGTGGAAAATGCTAGAAACTGCTTTTACTCTTTTGGTGTAGAAAAACATCCATTGTTAGTTGCCTGAAAGTCCTCTTTAATAATTTTAGGGCACTAATTAAACAAACAAATTAATATACAATAAATATTAACATTTCAGAAGAGTCATCACTAGCTTTTTTATAGCTTCCACATTTCTCCTATAATTTTGAAGGAAACTGAAGAAAA
Source organism: Deroplatys truncata (assembly GCA_030765065.1). NCBI lineage: Eukaryota > Metazoa > Arthropoda > Insecta > Mantodea > Mantidae > Deroplatys > Deroplatys truncata. The sequence continues at coordinate 110,564,344 of CM060979.1, forward strand.
AAAACCATTATGCACAACATTTAAATCTCCAAAAAGTAGAGATGGGGAAAAAGCGGGAGCAAGAAAAATAAATTTTAAGTTTTCAAGGCTAATTTTTTTTCCCCCCGCAAGAACTTTGAAAACTGGCATTAGTTGTAGATAACAATTGAAGGTTCATATACAATTGAAAGCACAATGTAATCAATTTTTACCTACCGTAGGTACTCTTAAAGAAAGGTACCTCCGCTGGGCTCAGCCCGGGCGCGGGCGACTATCTTATCTCTGTTTAGTGAGTGCTGCATATCACAGCCACGCCGCTGCATGGGCCTTGAGAGAACGAACTGTACGGACTTGAGACATATCGATCGATAACCTCGGCGCTATAGCAGCGGAAGTCAGAATGGCGGACTATTAAATCGCAGCCCACAGTCTCTAATACAGCCACGAAGCTTAAGGTTTTTTTCTTCAACAGGTGCGATTACAGCGCTCCTAGCGGCCAGCTAGTAACGGAATGATTTTGACCAATCAAGCAATTGTGCTAATTTGTAGTTTGATATATACATATATGTGTGCGTGCGTGTGTGTGTGTGTGTGTGTGTGTGTGTGTAATGTAAAGTATTAGTTAAGAATAATAATATGGCACGAGTATACGTTTGTAGTGCTATAAATTGTAGTACGAAAGAAAAAGAGTCCAAATTTATCCTTCTTTCCATTTTCCCAAAGATCCAGTAAGATGAGTTCATAAGACATTCCACCTACATGCATTAAAATGTAAAAGTATAAGTATTAATGACCCAGTTGTGGTTGAGGCAGTTATGAATGAAAACAATCGTTCACGTCTGCAGTAAATGTTATTATGCTTACACCAGAAAATAATAATTATTGCTGTTATTTCTCGTGCCTTCGTGTCTATGGTGGAATTTAAAATATTACATTAAATATGCTCCACTTTGTTTAAATAATTGGAGGAAAGTGTCAGTTTTTCCAAAAGAACACAATAACGAAGGTGTGTGTAATCTTCTGCTGAAATTATCCTGGTAGCTAGCCACCAGGAGCGCTATGTTGTCTAATATCACAGTGGAACGAATCTAGAATCTGGCTGGAAAAAAGTCAAATTCTACCTTCTTGTATTTTAACATTTTCATTACCCCTTGATACTTAGATAGTAGGGACATCCTTTAGTGCTTATCTTATCTTATCTTTTCAGAAACACTCATCAAACAGCCAAATTTGGGAGATGAGTTAATCATGAGGTGCAGCTGGATAGCGCTGCAGTTGCATTCTAGTTTTAGAGTGACATTGTTTACGTGTGTCGTGTAAGGTGAATGAAAAGCCATTAAGAATATTTGTAGTACAGTTAAATGTAATTATAAGTCATTTGGTTGAGGTAAGATTCTTTTATATGCCGTTTATTGCATTCAAATTATTAACTATTTTTCAAGTTCACTCAGACCTACAAGTTTTGTGACAGAAGGTGGAAGTCCGAAAATCTTTTTTTTAAGAGAAAATAATGCATTTTGCTATGCGTAAATAGCAAGCGTTCGTTTTTGCACAATTTTGACATACCTGATTTATTTCACATGGACCTATCATCATTACCTGTCACGAGTTATATGCAGAGATACAAAACCTGCTAAACAATATGTAATTACAAATTTTGCTATTAAAAACTGCCCTGAGGATATAGTTTACCGTACAGTGAACATTTAGGGTTATTCGAAAAGAAGGAGCAGATTTTAAATATTAATTTCTAATGAATGACAATAGATAGTGACACTAATATACATTACTGTATAGAGAAAAATTCAAAGTTTTAAGCCCACACCTATTAGCTCCATTCAATGCCTACAGCAGCGCTGTGATTTGTTTACAAGAAAATGGCAACGCCACAGAAAAATACCTTTTGCTACTGACATACATCCATTCATTGTTTATCCTCACCTTATGTAGGACTTAACCCCCCAGGACTTACAGGTGGGTGCCTGGGGTCGTCAGAGGCCCGTCGGGGAGCAGACACACTCATGGAGCAGACAGAATGTCCAGGATGGGTGATCAACCCAATGCCTGGTATGGGATGAAGGAAATAGATGAAACGAGATGACGGTGAAATGGATGAAAGGAAAGGTGATGATGGAGCAGTTGGTGGAATGAATGGCGGGAGAAACCGGAGAATCCGGAGAAAACCCGCCCAGACGCCGCTTCGTCCCTGGGATTGAACCCGGGCCGCCTCGGTGAGAGGCGAGCGGTCTAACCACTCTGCCACGGCGCCGCCCCTACTGAGGTATACAACGAGTGAATCCATTGTTTCAGTTCAGTGTGCATTACGTTGTACGTTCAACAAAGAACTGTCTTGTCGTAAACAGATTTTCCATTGCTACAAGAAATTTGTAGATGGTCGCATAAGCAAAGGAAAAAGCATTGGTCGTCATTGCATAACAAAGGCACCTACTCATGTTGAACTCATAAAATGAAACTTTGAACCTTCCTCTATGCAGTGATGTATCACATGTGTCTCTACTATTGTCGTTCATTGGAAATAAATCTTATAATCTGGTCCTTCTTTTAGAATAAGCCCATATGTGTCCAACTACAGTAAACTTGGAAGCAGTGCCACAGGTTTTTAAAACACTCTGGCTAAGGCTTAAGCAAGCTTTGGACTTTTCCTTTTATGATTTATAAATATATGGAGTCCCTAAAGCAGTGATAGATGAACCAAGACCATTAACATAAAAAACTTGGAGAGCAAGGAGGTTGTTTGCAGAAAGTGAGGAGCGGTCCAAACGCAACAACTACTAATGGAGATGAAATAGTGTTCGCTGTTCAGAGCACATTGCAGTCTTCAGGGAAATTAGATGCTGCTAGTATAATGAGGAAAGTAACTTAGACCAGTCCTACAAGAGCAACTAAAATAAAGGGCTAATAAATATCTAGTAAAAGTAAACTTTTTCGTCGGTACACGGCAGAAACGCAGAGGAGGAGAAGGTAGTCTAGATGGGGACGTTCGGCTGGCAGTATTCCCCTTGCGTGGAACAAAACTCACTCGGAACGCGTGGTGATGTCACGTTGTGTACGCGTCTGCTGCTCTGTTACTACTGACCCAACACCCCTCCCAGAAGATAAATTTGGACTTGTCCAACTACTGCACATACAGATAAGCGTATCACGACGAAAAAATTGACCTGTACTGATACCAAGCCTTGACACCAGAGAAGAGGCACTGGCATTGCTGGTAGAAAATAAATTATCTGAAGAGTAACGCATAAACATTCCGTAAGGCTCCAAAGCTAGAAGCACGCCATCTGTAGTAGAAATAAAGAACATAGATCCCTACTAACGTATGAGCTGACGATCTTTATAAAAATCAAAACTTTTAGGTGCCTATTTAAAAACTACGTTTTAGATAATTGCACACTGTACCTTTTACATAACGTTCTATGACAAGCAATTAAATAGGGAAAAAAGTTAATAATTCTGTCTGAATTCACTCCTGTAAAGAGGTAAGTTCTCTTATCCAAATGTAATCAGGGTTTGCATATAATACCAGAATGATATATGTAACCCACATACAAACTTTGATGAAAATTTATTAACAGTGCTAGAAGTTACTAGTTTTATCTGAATTCACCAGCATAAAGTGGTAGTTCTATTAACCAAATATAGTCAGAATCTGTACATAATAGCAGAAGGTTACATTTAACTCCTATAGATACAACGTTTCATTTTCATCTAGTAAGTAGGAAATAGGTCATAATCTTGTCTAAATTCACTCCCATAAAGGGATGGTTTCTCTTATCTAATTGTAGCCAGGATTTGTATATAATACCAGAATGTTATTTGTAATTCATACACCAAGTTTTGTGAAAATCTATTAAGAACGGGAGAAGTTATAATTTTAGAAATGCCCTGTTGTCTGCGTCTACCTGGAAGAACAATAAATTTGTGAGGAGGAGGTGCTATTGATGCGCTGACGTTTTTACATAACTGGTGTTCAGAAAAGGGCTCTTAACTATAAGGTTTAACGTAAGCAGAACATGTAAATCTTCTGCCAGCGCGCTGTGAGACAATGACATGCCTAGTTTTGCATAAAATGAGGAAATACGACCATATTTTTAAAAAGGTACAGTGGAAATTGATTTAACCATATTTTTATATCAAAAGAGTTTGAATGGGCATCTGCTACTGTAATTGAAGAGGCAAATAATTTCCAACACAGAAAGAAGAGAGAGAGAGAGAAACTACCATTTGTTTACCTATGGTTCTTGTAAAGGTAAACAAAGTCGTATGTTGCCTCTGAACAAGGGTTCAATTGATTATCTCGCCTGCTTATCCCCTCCTAGAAAGCCTACTAAATATCTAAAAGAGGCTTAGCAACAACTGTAATCTGAAATTCCTTTGAACAACAGGCTTGGGTCTGTCTCAAGGACATTGTTCGTTACTGCTCTAACGTCATACTAAATGAACTAAAGATTTATTAAATCACATTCTGTGTTTCATCGAACATTGCTAGTGCTAACCCCCTTCTTCATAATGTTAAATCGTTAAACGACTTGTTTACCTAGAAAACAAGATGAAGGAACATTTATATCCAGAAATTCTATACCTAGTATTTACAATATATTGAACAAGAACTACAACGTGATGATCGTGTTTAATCCAAAATAATTTTAAAAATGGGCGTCCCTATTTCGTATTAAAGCAAAAGGTAGGCCTGAACACTCCAGAAAGAACAGTTGTATAGGTACATCTAGAGCAGATAGCAAGGGGCGGTTGATGCAATCTGAGCGACAACGGAAGGAAACGGCGGGTACTGAGATATATCTACAGAAAAAAAATCTGATGTGACACATTCACATGATTTTTCTATCCTCTATCGTTTAAGGGTGGGTATACAAACTAGTCTTACTAAATATTTTTATATAAAATCCTGTTTTATATAAAATACTGTTTCAATGGAATCGTGAGTAACATGAATAATGGCAGGATTGTTTTTAATGGCAAGTATTGAACAATTCGAATCATTAGTAACGGATATATCGGAAATGGCTGATGCCACAAAAAAGTTATATGAAATAAATTGCGTGTTTTAAAGAGCTCTACATTTCTTGTGTATTACATTTTCGTCTATCGCTTAACGTTTGCCAGTTATACAAGATTACACAAAATTCCTTCTGAATGAGGACTTCAAAGGCTACTCCCAGAAAAGATTTTATTTGTTTAGTAAATATCTTTAGTATATAATATTTTAAGCCAAATCGGCAGAGTCAATTTTTAGAAAATAAAATATTTCGAAAATTGTTCCATATAAAGGGAAGTTTTGGATGGGGGGCATTTTCTTGAAACCTTCATGTCAAACCTTTGGAAGGCACCTACTGAACTTAAATACCAAGTTTGGTGTTGATCCGACTTTTCTTTTTTGAGTTACGCTGTTCACAGACACACGCGCACGCACACATACCCAGACACAGGGACCTTTTTTCTAAAATGCGTTTTTGGATTCAGGGGGCCTCAAAACATGTATTTTGGTGAAATCTCGGTATCGAATTTTTAGCTACAATACAATACCTTCTCTACCTACCATGTGAGTGGCAGATCGCTGCAAAACATCGTCATGACACACAGTTTTTTACTTGAATACTTTTAACTAATCTAACTATATTTACCGTGCTCAAACTTTTCATCCCTATAGCAACGATATAAAGCAAGAAATTAATTAAAAATGAATAAGGCAATAAAGTCTGTGAAACCAAATCAGAAATCTTTAACAACTAAATGAAAAGATAATATTCGGAACAGACTAATCGGTCGGATCTGAATTAAGCTTTCTCTGATCCTAAGCATCATGTCATTAAAGCTTGGCTTTAGCTCTGTAACAACTGGTTTTAATTGCGACAACAGAATGTTCATCAGACAATCGAGATAAATGGGAGATTTTATTTGCTATATTCAAGAAAGCAACTGTTCAAATAAGATTGAAGCACACTATACACGTAATTTTTCATAGCTGCTGCATCATGAAAACATATATATGATTTCATTCAAGTAAACATATCAGTGAAACACCCTATAACGACTGAACCACCAAACTTCACCATGGTGTGGGACTGTAGGTACTCAGAATTTTCTTGAAGTGTTTCCAACATCTAAAATTTGCGATACCTTGCAGAGTTACGAATTAATTTTGTTTATTACTTTATTAATATAGTCCTAACATGATACAGTATTGCAATTATTAGTAAACGTCTCTTGATAAATTAAGCAACCTATGCAAACTATTCATATCACTTTCATTTGAGGTTACTGAATTTCTTTAACTTCTCATTAATATTTCGAGAACGATTTACAGTAATACACACAGATCTTCCCTGACTGTCCTTGTGTGGTCAGCGATCCGTCCTATTCCCGGAGATCACGCGTCCGATTTCGGCTGAGGTGCTCTGATCTGGCAGCCTTGTTAATGCGCAAACCTCTCAAATAAGATACAGGCTGTAACTAAGGATTTGCTGTAGAGTTCATTTACTCAGATTTGGCAGCCTTATTAAAGGAGAAATCCCTAAAATAAGTTACATGGCTAACACCTGAGTATTTTCTGTAAATGCTTTTTGTTCTGATTTTATAATTTCTTAATGCAGCACTCCCTTAAATAAGATAAATAGCTATAGCTAAATATTTGCTGTAGAGTTTATTTGGCTCAGTTTAACAAGCTTCTTAATGAAGGATCCCTTCAAATAATATGCTCGGCTATAACTGAGTATTTGCTGTAGAGTTTATTTGCTTGGACTTGGCAACCTTACGGAGAAACCTCCACTTAATGGAGGAACCTCGCAAGTAAGGTTACACGGCTATAACTCAGTATTTGCTGTAGAGTTTATACCTTCGAGTGGCAACCTTCTTAATGGATGAACCTCTCAAATAAGATGCACGGCTATAAGTGAGTATTTGCTGTAGAGTTTATACCTTCGGAGTGGCAACCTTCTTAATGGATGAACCTCTCAAATACTGCTAATACTGAATATTTACTGTTGAGTTTATTTGCTCGGATTAGGCAATCTTCTTAATGGAGAAAACTCTCAAATAAGATACACGGCTATAACCGGGTATTTCCGGCGGAGTTTATTTGCTCGGATTTGGCAGCGTTCTTAATGGAGAAACCTCGCAAATAAGATACATGGTTATAACTGAGAATTTGCTCTAGAGTTAATTTGCTCAGAATTGGCAGCTTAATAATGGAGAAACCATTCAAATAAGATACACGGCTATAAATGGTATTTGCTTTAAGGTTTATCTGTTCTGATTTGGCAACATCCTTAATGGAGAATCCTCTCAAATAGGATAGCGAATATAACTGAGGATTTGCTATACAGTTTATTTGCTCTGATAATACAAACTTCTTAGTGGAGGAACCTCCCAAATAGGATACACGGCTTTGGCTGAGTATTGGTTGTGGAGTTTATTTTCTACGATTTTGCAATCTTCTTAATGCGGGATTCGCTAAAGTAAGATACACGGCTATAACTGTGCATCTGCTCAAGAGCTTATTTGCTCGGAGTTGGCAAACTTCATAATGGAGAAGCCTCTCAAGTGAGATATGTACATGGCTACAACTGAGTATTTGCTGTAGAGTTTATTTGCTCGTATTTAGTAAGTTTCATAATGGAGAAATTATTCAAATAAGATACACGGCTATAGCTGCATATTTGTTGTGGAGTTTTTTGCTCGGATTTGGCAACCTCATTAATGGAGGAACCTGTCAAATAAGATACACGGCTATAGCTTAGTATTTGCTGTAGAGTTGATTTGATCGAATTTGGCAAACCATCTTAATAGAGGAACCTCCCAAATAAGATACCCGGATCTAACACAGTATTTGCTGTAGAGTTGATTTGCTCGGATTTGGCAAACTTCTTAATGGAAAAATCTCTCAAATAAGACACACGGCTGTAACTGAGTATTTGCTGCATAGTTCATATGCTCGGTTTTGGCAGCCTTATGGAGCAACCTCTTCTTAATGGAGGAACATCTCAAATAAGATACACAGCTATAACAGAGTAATTGCTGTAGAGTTGATTTGCTCGGATTTGGCAACATTCTTAATGGATGAACGTCTCAAATAAGATACACGGCTATAACTGAGTATTTGTTGTAGAGTTTATACCTTCGGAGTGGCAACCTTCTTAATGGATGAACCTCTCAAATTAGATGCAAGGCTATAAGTGAGTATTTGCTGTAGAGTTTATACCTTCGGAGTGGCAACCTTCTTAATGGATAAACCTGTCAAATAAGATGCACGGCTATAACTGAGTATTTGCTGTAGAGTTTATACCTTGGGAGTGGCAACATTCTTAATGGATAAACCTGTCAAATAAAATACACGGCTATAACCGAATATTTGCTGTAGAGTTTATTTCCTCGGATTAATGGATGAACCTCACAAATAAGATACACGCTATAACTGAGTATTTCCTATAGACTTTATATCCTCGGACTTGGCAACATTTTTAATGGAGAAACCTCTCAAATAAGATACACGGCTATAACTGGGTATTTGCTGTAAGGTTTATCTGCTCTGATCTGGCAAACTTCTTAATGGAGAAATCTCTCAAATAGAATGCACGATTATAACTGAGGATTTGCTGCAAAGTTTATTTGCTCTGATAATACAAGCTTCTTAATGGAGGAGCCTCCCAAATAGGATCCACGGCATTGGCTGGATATTGGTTGTGGAGTTTATTTTCTACGACCTTACAATCTTCTTAATGTGGGATTGGCTAAAGTAAGATACACGGCAATAACTGTGCATCTGCTGTAGAGTTTATTCGCTAGGATTTAGCAACCTTCTTAATGGAGAGACCTCTGCAATAGGATACGCTGGTGTAAGTACTTGCTGTATAGTTTATTTGCTCGGCTTCGGCATTCTTGCTAATGGAGGGACCTCCCAACTAAGATACATGACTATAACTGTGTATTAGCTATAGAGTTTATTCCCCCGCATTTAGCACCTTATGATGGAACCCCTTCTTAATAGAGGAACCTCTCAAATAAGAATGACGGCTATTACTAAATATTTGCTGTAGAATTAATTGTTCTTTCACACAAGCCGTGTGTTGGACAGGGTTGGAATTTGAGATCTCCTTGTGGTTTACCGGGAAAAAATGCGAATCAGCTGGAGAATTTAATGTCGTGTCGGCATGTTGCCATGGTAGCTCAGTGGTTAGAGCAACCGGACGGAGACCGGGAGATCCGTGGTTCAAATCCCGGCTATGGCATTGAATTTTTCAGTCATCTGATTCTACCTTTCCAACCCATTTGCTGTAGAGTTTATTCGCTCGGATTTGGCAATATTCTAAATGGAGAAAACTCTCAAATAAGATACATGGCTTTAACAGAGAATTTGCTCTGGAGTTTATTTGCTCGGATTTGGCAAACTTCATAATGGAGAAGCCTCTCAAATAAGATATGTACATGGATATAACTGAGTATTTGCTGGGATTTTGCAACCTTCTTAACGCAGGGTTATCTTAAATAGGATACGCGGCAGTAAGTACCTGCTGTATAGTTTATGGAGGAACCTCCCAACTGATATACATGACTATGCATGTGTGTCAGCTAAGTTTATTCTCTCGCATTTGGGAACCTTATAGATGAACCTCTCCGCAATAGGGGAACTTCAAAAATAAGATAGACGGCTAATACTGAATATTTACTGTTGAGTTTATTTGCTCGGATTTGGCAACCTTCTTAATGGAGAACACTCTCAAATAAGATACACGTCTATAACTGGGTATTTCCGACAGAGTTTACTTCCTCGGATTTGGCAAACTTCATAATGGAGAGACCTCTTTAATAGGATACGCTGCTGTCAGTACTTGTTGTATAGTTTTGTTGCTGGATTTGGCAATCTTGCAAATGGCGGAACCTCCCAACTAGGATACATGACTATAACTCTGTATTAGCTATAGAGTTTATTTCCTCGCATTAAGCAACCTTATGGTGGAACTTCATCTCAATAGAGGAACATCTCAAATAAGATACACGGCTATTACTAAATATTTGCTTTAGAGATTATTCGCTCGGATATGGCAACATTCTAAATGGAGAAAACTCTCAACTAAGATACATGTCTTTAACTGAGAATTTGCTCTGGAGTTTATTTGCTCGGATTTAGCAACCTTCATAATGCAGAAACCTCTCAAATTAGATATGTACATGGCTATAACTCAGTATTTGCTGTAGAGTTTATTTTCTACGATTTTACAACCTCCTTAATGAGGGATTCGTTAATGTAAGATACACGGCTATAATTGTGCATCTGCTCTAGAGTATATTTGCTCGGATTTGACAACCTTCTTAATGGAGGAACCTTTTAAATAGGATACGCGCTGTAAGTACCTGCTGTATAGTTGATTTGCTCTGATTTGGCAACCTTGCTAATGGAGGAACTCCCAACTAAGGTACATGACTATAACTGTATCAGCTACAGAGTTTATTCTCTCGCATTTGGCAACCATATGGAGGAACCTCTTCCCAATAGGGGAACCTAAAAAATAAGACAGACTGCTAATACTGAATATTTACTGTTGAGTTTATTCGCTCGGATTTGGCAGCGTTCTTAATGGAAAAACTCTCAAATAAGATACACGGTTATAACTGAGTATTTGCTGTAGACTTTATTTCCTCGGATTTGGAAACATTCTTAATGGTGAAAACTCTCAAATAAGATACACGGGCTATAACTGGGTATTTGCTGTAAGGTTTATCTGCTCTGATCTGGCAAACTCCATAATGGAGAAACCTTTCAAATAGGATACACTATTATAACTGAGGATTTGCTGTAAAGTTTATTTGCTCTGATAATAGAAGCTTCTTAATGTAGGATCCTCCGAAATAGGATACACGGCTTTGGCTGAGTGTTGCGTGTGGAGTATATTTTCTACGATTTTACAATCTTCTTAATCGGGATTCGTTAAAGTAAGATACACGGCTATAACTATGCATCTGCTGTAGAGTTTATTTGCAAGGATTTATCAACCTTCTTAATGGAGAGACCTCTTAAATAGATACGCCGCTGTAAGAATTTGCTGTATAGTTTATTTGCTCTGATATGGCAATTTTGCTAATGAAGAAACCTGCCAACTAAGATACCTGACTATAGCTGTGTAATGTGTATAGAGGTTCCTTATGGTGGAACCTCTTCTCAATAGAGGAACCTCTCGATTAAGATACACGGCTATTATTAAATATTTGCTGTAGAGTTTATTGGCTCGGATTTGGCAATATTCTAAATGGAGAAAACTCTCAAATAGGATACATGACTATAACTGTGTATCAACTATAGGGTTTATTCTCTCGCATTGGGAACCTTTTAGAGGAACCTCTCCGCAATAGGGGAACCTCAAAAATAAGATAGACGGCTAATACTGAATATTTACTGTTGAGTTTATTTGCTCAGATTTGGCATCCTTCTTAATGGGAAAAGTCTCAAATAAGATACAGGGCTATAACTGGGTATTTCCGGCAGAGTTTAATTGCTCGGATTTGGGCAAACTTCATAATGGAGAGACCTCTTTAATAGGATACGCTGCTGTATGTACTTGCTGTATAGTTTATTTGCTGGATTTGGCAATCTTGCTAATGGAGGAACCTCCCAACTCTACTGTGTATTAGCTATAGAGTTTATTCCCTCGCATTTAGCAACCTTATGGTGGAACCTCTTCTCATTAGAGGAACCTCTCAAATAAGATACACAGCTATTACTAAATATTTCCTGTAGAATTTACTCGCTCGGATATGGCAACATTGTAAATGGAGAAAACTCTCAAATAAGATACATGGCTTTAACTGAGAATTTGCTCTGGAGGTTATTTGCCTGGATTTGGCAACGGTCATAATGGGGAAACCTCTCAAATAAGATATGTACATGGCTATAACTGAGTATTTGCTGTATAGTTTATTTTCTACGAATTTACAACCTCCTTAATGAGGGATTCGTTAATGTAAGATACACGGCTATAACTATGTATCTGCTGTAGAGTTTATTTGCTCGGATTTGGCAACCTTCTTAATAGAGGGACCTCTTAAATAGCATACGCGGCTGTAAGTGTCTGCTGTATAGTTTAAGTGATCGGATTTGGCAACCTTGCTAATGGAGGAACCTCCCAAGTAAGATACATGACTATAACTGTGTATCAGCTACATAGCTTAGTCTCTCGCATTTGGCAACCTTATGGAGGAAGCTCTTCGCAATAGGGGAACCTCAAAATTAAGATAGACGGCTAATACTGAATATTTACTGTTGAGTTTCTTTGCTCGGATTTGGCAACCTTCTTAATGGAGAAAACTCTCAAATTAAGATAAACGGCTATAACTGGGTATTTCCGGCAGAGTTTATTTGCTCGGATATGGCATCATTCTTAATGGAGAAACCTCTCAGATAAGATACATGGTTATATCTGAGAATTTGCTCTAGAGGTAATTTGCTCAGAATTGGCAACCTTTATAATGGAGAAACCATTCAAAGAAGATCCACGGTTATAACTGAGTATTAGCTGTAGAGTTTATTTGCTCGGATTTAGCAACTTTCTTAATGGAGGAATCTCTCAAATAAGATACACAGCTATAACTGTGTATTTGACAACTCTCTTAATGGAGAAATCTCTCAAACAGGACACGCGACTGTGATTCATTTATTGTTGTGGAGCTTATTTGTTGTAATTTGACAACTCTCTTAATGGAGAAATCTCTCAAATAGGACTCGCGGTTGTGATTCATTGTTTATTGTAGAGCTTATTTGCTGTGATTTGGCAACTCTCTTAATGGAGAAATCTCTCAAATAGGATACGCGGATGTGATTCATTGTTTATTGTAGAGCTTATTTGCTGTGATTTGGCAACTCTCTTAATGGAGAAATCTCTCAAATAGGATACACGGCTATGATTGATGATTTGTTGTAGAGCGTATTTGCTGACTTGGCAACTCTCTTAATGGAGAAATTTCTCAAATAAGATACGCGGCTGTGATTCATTGCTTTCTGTAGAATTTATTTGCTCGGATTTGGCAACCATCTTAAAGGAGATATCTCTTAAATAAGATACTCGGTTGTGATTCATTATTTGTTTTAGAACTTATTCGCTGTGTTTTGGCAAGCATATTAATAGAGAAACCTCTCAAATAAGATACATGCCTGTAACTGAGTATTTGCTGTAGAGGTTTGGCAACCTTGTTAGTTAAGATAGAAATTAGATGCTAGGCAGTATTTCTGTAACAAAAGAAGTATTTGCTGTGATTTGATAATTTCCTTAATGGAATTAGCTTCCAAATAAAAGTTTATAGTTTAATTGTAGCAACTTGTTCAGTTTGATTCCTTCGGATCTGTAGCCTTACTTAGAACGATACAGAAATGAGGCTGGTTCCACTTTAATTATGAACTTCCGAGTGGAACCCAATGCATAAAAATAAATTAATGCGCAAAATAATTCTGTAACTGGCCATCGATTAGCAATTAATAGGTATTCAATATGCACAATCTAAATTAATGGATAATTCGTGAATGCCTGTGGTGCTTTTTAAAAGCTAGAATTCAACATCTCTCTGTCTCTCTCTCTCTCTCTCTTTCTCTCTCTCTCTCTCTCAGTTGATCTCTACCTATAAAGTTGCAAGCTTAGTGCTAATGACTAGGAAATCAATGGAACCTGACATAAATCTATAGAGCAGCAACAAGAAATGAATGTTATACTCTTATAAAATGTTCTTTAAACTGTGCAGCAGTTTTTGCACTATTAACATAAACTAATTAGAAGTATCCATGATCGAAAATACATTAAGACTTGAAGATAACTGGGTTTTGACTCTCTCTTCCCATACATATCAGCACATCACAGCTATTTCCATAAGATTCGAATCGTAAAGTCAGTTTTATAGTTCCCATATAGTTACGTTTTCCTCCTCATTATTGCCTGGAGCAGTAATTCTTTTCTTGCAAACAAGTCAGTAATGCTAAAAACTAATATTACGAACTAGAATTAAGCACATGCCTGTGTTTAATGTTTTCTCTCTTTTTTCCTCTCCCTCTCCTCTCTCTTTCTGGTGTACATATATAATAAAGGTAATATACAAATATTTAACAATTTTTTCAGCAAATGAAATTCTAAGTCTTATTCACTGCAAAATAGTTTGCAAACAAAACGCAATAACGATCGATAGCATTTACTGACAGCACAGCACTGCAGGAAAGGTTGCAGTATGGTTGCGCCATGGAGTAAAATACTACAGGGTGATTTATGAAGAACTGAGACATTTCGTTCTTTAATTATACTGTTAGATATTCACTCAATGCCCCAATTTTAGCACCAAATTAAGCAGAATGTCCTGGAGTTTCGATTGCCTGTCACTAGATGCGCAGATGTTCATGTTTTATTCGTAAGTGTTAGTTTTATTATCGGCAACTGTTTTTGAGATTTTGTTCTAGTCAACGTGAAAATGGAGTACCATTAAATGAACGGCTCTTCCTTGTAAAGCAATACTGGATTACGAATTCAATTACAGCTACTCAAAGGGCATACCAGAGAGAATTTGGTGTTCGGAATCCTCCCCAAAGAAACATAATACTGAGACTGGCAAACAAATTGGAAACAACTGGATCTCTGGCGAGTGAAAAAGGCAAAACTCGTTCATCTAGACTTCCCACGGTTGTTGACGTATGAGCACGACTGGAACAGTCACCCAAACAATCATTAAGACGCTTATCGCAGGAGACAGGGTACAGCTACTCAATGTGTCAGCTGTGAAAAGAGCAGGGCTAAAGCCGTATAGGATTACGGTTGTCCATCAGTTACAGGAATCAAATAACATAGACGACTGAATTATTGTTGTTGGTTTCATTGTGCAAAATCCTGCCATATTGTCCATCACATGGTTCACAGATGAAGCATGGTTCCATTTATCTGGCTATGTGAACTCAAATAACTCACCCTATTTGGCCAGCGAAAATCCACATGTATTCATGAAGCACCTTTGCACCCGGTTAAAATCGGAGTTTGGTGCGCAATATCCGCACAGAGAATAGTGCGCAATAGGTCCCGCACAATGGGACCAATTGTTTTTAAAACAATGTGAACATTGCAGAGTACCGGCGGATTTTCATGGTGTTTGCTGAGCAACTAGACGATGTAGAGCTCAGTCAAGGATATTTTCAGCAGGACGGCGCTACATGCCATACATCAAATGAATTCATCGCACTAATTGCAAATTTCTTTGACGACCGGATAATTTCCAGGAACCTGTGGCCACCGAGATCTCCGGATTTGACATCGCCGGGCTTCTTTCTATGGGGTTACTTAAAAAACAGGGTTTATGCCACACGTCCCCAGACATTGGACGATCTGAAGCACAACATTACACTGGAGATTCAAGCTATTGTTAACAGAGTCCTCCAACGAGTGGGCAGTAACATGGAACGACATGTTGAGT
Source organism: Deroplatys truncata (assembly GCA_030765065.1). Lineage (NCBI taxonomy): Eukaryota > Metazoa > Arthropoda > Insecta > Mantodea > Mantidae > Deroplatys > Deroplatys truncata. Next base: position 110,579,785 of record CM060979.1, read on the forward strand.
TGTGCCTTATGCAGGATGGAGGACATTTTCAACATTTGCTATAGAGGTAAATAATCTTCCAAAATTCCTTTGGATTTCAGGTATAATAAGTTGTCGCTAGCATAACTCGTTTTGAACAATTAAAGAAATAAATGTGTCAGTTCTTCATAAATCAGCCTGTATCAAATCTAAACAGCAATTCCTCTGAATGTAACCCTGGATTATTTGAATCAATTCTTTTAGCAGATAAAAGCAAGTACATAGAAATTCAGGTGCAAAGGCTACCAAGACTGCAACTTCTTGCAAAATAAAACACTCAATTTGAGATTCAATGTTGCCATAATACTCATAGCGTGACTAGTAATCAGTTACTTTGATCTAGATTACAACAAACTTAAGAAAAAGTAACGAGAAAGTAATCGTTCTTCCACACTAGCCATGAGTGTAGGCCAAGATTAGAAAGGTAGAATCAGACGACTGAAAACTTTAATGCTATAGCCGGAACTGAACAACGGATCTCGCGGTTTCTGTCCGGTTGCTCTAACCACTGAGTTACCATGCCAACATATTGGTAGAATGTTAAGTTCTCCAGCTGACCCGCATTTTCCCGGTAAACCACAAGGAGATCTGAAATTATTTTGAGGTGACATACCCCAATGGCGACTTACAATGCCGTAAGTCCCGGGCTTCATATTCCGGCTATGGCATTCAATTTTTCAGTCGTCTGATTCTACTTTTCTAACGAGAAAGATAACTCAAGAGTATCATAAGAACAATTTCGATGTCATACTTAGATGGTTGGGCATACATTTGCTTACTTTTTTGCTTACTTTCAAATTAGGAATCTAGCAAGCCTAACTATACCGAACGAGATGGTTCCGTGGTAACGTGTGAGACTCGCATTCGGGATGTTCGGGTTCGATTCCCGTCGACCACTCTGACCTGTCTTCTTCGTGGGTTTTCCTGTCATTCGGCGAATATTGGAATGGTTTCTCATCTACCAAGATTTCCTTTCTATAATCTCCCTTTTATTCCGTTTCTTTCTCATCTTTCAGGTGTGCTTCTAGGTTTCGTGGCATGGGTGCTGGACAGATGGTGCAGAGGCTTGCTGAAAGGCAGGAGTACTCCCCATGGACACTAGAGGACGTTCATCGCCCTCTGTGGGTAACTCCAGCGATGGGATGTGTCTTTTAGCCTGGAATGGTTAGGGATTTCCACGCGTCTCTTTGCCTGTCTTTAAGCTTCTTTGGTTCCTTCACTTCATTCCTTCTTCATGGAGGTGTTAGCCACAATAGATCTATGTAGGTTGTAGTGCGCGAGGTGTCCCCCTCCGTTGTCTAACTAATAACCCTAACTATAGATATTTGAGGAATGTGCCTATCTGCTGAAGCCCTTATAGGTAGCGTAAGTTCTCTCAATGAGACAACCGATTTACGGATATTTACTTGTTTAACAAATCAATTACCTTTTATAAACACGGTTAGTGCCTGTCTCCTTTAATAGAAAAACGACTTCAAAACAAACACAATTACAAATTTGCGCGTAAACACACACAGACACGCACACCACGCAAACTTTAAAGTTCCCTGCAACCTTCCAAAACCTGCCTGAAGCATCACATCTTAAAAGCTTTCGAGAATTAAATTATCCCTATCGGTGTGAGAGTAAAATTCATCTTGTCTATTGTAGAATTCCTTTTACTTTCCCTACTACGTATAGTAAGTAGGGGAAGTATTGTATTCCACCCAAAAATTCGATACCGAGATCTCACCGGAAATACATGTTTTGATACCCCCTGAATCCAAAAAAAGCATCTTCAGTATTTTCCAAGGATGCGACACGAAGGTTTTCAAGAAAATCCCCCACCCCAGATTACCCTTTACATGGAAGATTTTTCGAAAATTTAAATTTTCTCAAAAATGGCTCTAAGGATTTTGATTAACATATCATATGTTTACGATATTTTTATGACAAATAAAATGTATATCTTGAATTTTCTGGGAATATCTCCAAAAGTATTCCTCATTGTGAACGACTTTTGCATAACTGGTAAACTATAAGAGATAGACAAACTTTTACTACACAAAAAATGTAGATCGCGTTAAAATACACAATTTATGTCATATACATTTTTTTTGTTGAGTGAACCATTTTCGAGATATTACTTGTTATTCCCTTAAATTTTTCAATACTTATTTTCTCAAATGGGAATTAGTTATTCATTTTTTTTGTCTTGGATATGCAAAGTGTATTAATCTGTGGGAAAGGGAATGGTGCTGCTCCTAGCAACCAGCTATTAAGAGATATGTATGTGCTTAAAGGCTGCTGTATTTCTATATTGCCCTTGTAAATATATATTCCCCTTACATCTACAAGAAAATTAGCAATAAGATAGAGTCTGCAAATGTTTATCTCGATTAACATGAAGTAGATGGAGAATAAGCGTTTGTATAAATAGTTTGTACAAGAGTAGAGAAAGTCATGTGAGTGTAACACATAAGATTTTTTATATTGTGCACCCGCGGCGCAGTCGTACCGTTGTTTTGTAACCGGAGCAGGCCATCTTAAATGATGAGAGAAAACACTTGGGCGATTCAAAGTCTCTACAAAGAGAACAAGTGTCGAATGTTAGCTCTGACTTAATTCGATCGATAGCTAATAAGCTAAAATGGATACCGGGTCGCAACAGCGTAGGGTTCCTTTCGTAACTTCAAACAGTAATAGCAATGTTCTCACTTCGTTGGATAGGCTAGGGGCATAACTTCAAACTGTATTTTATTTAAAATACGTGTTATTAATTTAAAGTTAATTAACGAAGTAAGAGAAAATTTTCACTCTTCAAATGAGAAATTAAGACGTTAGTTGATGAAAGAGCCTCGTCGATTGACTCCATTTTATCTGATATACCTACATCAAAGCTGAACAGAACTGTGAACACGCGTGGGACAAGAGAATTTGGAGCGGAGCTTTCATTTAATTTTACTAACTCGCATAGGATCATAAACTTTGAAACACCGACTTCATTATTCAACCAAATGTAGCACTCGCGGGTAAAAAGTTCTGTCGCTCTCTTTTCTCAATGGTTACTGCTTTGTAGCAGGTGGCCGCTCGAACGCAAGAAAACAGCTGCAACATTCTTTGGTGGGTACTTAAACATAAACTCTGACTTCGTTCCAATTTTGTACAACGAAAATATTGCCTTCTTCTAAAAGCTGAATTGGCGTTCATTTTGAACCATGAGTGAAACACTGCAAACACTTTTGTGTTTTATTTGATACCTTAAATGTCAAAGAAAGAAAAGAAATAGATTCCAAAATAGAAATAGAAATACTGAAAATTTTAATAACACAAGATTGTTAAGAAATCATAAATTAGTGGTGGCATTATCTAATACCTGGGTAATATAATAAAAAATCTTACGTGTAACAGTCACTTGAAGTTCTCTATTATTTACGTTAATAGCTATTCATATATACGCTTATGTTTCTATCCATTTCCTGTCATTGCCAATAAATATTTATTTTCGATTATTTTGCTTAGATAACCCTACGATCACACTTTGATACAGGTGGAGTCTGGTATACCCCATCACAAAGCTTCCCTTATAACAAAATTGTGATGTCTAACAATACACAACTTTCTCTACCCGTTACAAACTCATTCTCACCTCTCTCTCTCTCTCTCTCTCTCTCTCTCTCTCTCTCTCTCTATCACACACACGCGCACACACGTAATCTGGAACTCAGTTTTGGAAATTTGGAAATATATATATAATTCCCAATTCTACCCAATATCCGCCAAACAAATTATTTTTTCACATAAATAAGTTTGAAATAGTTGAGATGGAAAACAAACTGAATATGTGAAAAGCATGCAATATATAGCAAGAGTAAGCATACCTAACTTAAAAACAAGGAAAAGAATCCACTAAGTTTGCCGTTGTCAGTTTATATCCTCTCCATTCATAGCATGTCAAAATGATCGCAAATATAATGGACATCCGGAAACAGCATTATCACGTTAATCGAAACGTATTTCATGTTTTAACGAATTCGAGTTTGCGTTTTAGTGTTTTAGAAATCTAAAGCACCATAATCCCGGACGTTTTATTCTATGATACTATAATTTTCTCAGGATGTACATCTCCGCTGCTCATGTAATTTTTTGATGCAACACATCCGTGGCAGTGACAATTTTCTGTTGTTCCACGATGACACCTCTGCTGGTCGGTCTCTAGGCACATTTGCTCTTGCTCCCACAGAACAGCTTGTCTATGGCAGTGGCAACCTCGTGTTGCTCCAGGTAATGACATCCCTGCTGGTCGGCCTCTAGGCACATTTGCTCTTGTTCCCACAGAACAGCTTGTCTATGGCAGTGGCAACCTCGTGTTGCTCCATGGTAATGACATCCCTGCTGGTCGGCCTCTAGGCACATTTGCTCTTGTTCCCACAGAACAGCTTGTCTATGGCAGTGGCAACCTCGTGTTGCTCCAGGTAATGACATCCCTGCTGGTCGGCCTCTAGGCACATTTGCTCTTGTTCCCACAGAACAGCTTGTCTATGGCAGTGGCAACCTCGTGTTGCTCCAGGTAATGACATCCCTGCTGGTCGGTCTCTAGGCACATTTGCTCTTGCTCCCACAGAACAGCTTGTCTATGGCAGTGGCAACCTCGTGTTGCTCCAGGTAATGACATCCCTGCTGGTCGGCCTCTAGGCACATTTGCTCTTGTTCCCACAGAACAGCTTGTCTATGGCAGTGGCAACCTCGTGTTGCTCCATGGTAATGACATCCCTGCTGGTCGGCCTCTAGGCACATTTGCTCTTGTTCCCACAGAACAGCTTGTCTATGGCAGTGGCAACCTCGTGTTGCTCCAGGTAATGACATCCCTGCTGGTCGGCCTCTACGAGCATTTGCTCTTGTTCCCACAGAACAGCTTGTCTATGGCAGTGGCAACCTCGTGTTGCTCCATGGTAATGGCATCCCTGCTGGTCGGCCTCTACGAGCATTTGCTCTTGCTTCTACAGAACAACATGTCTGTAGCAATGACAGTCTTGAATTGCTCCATGATAATGACATCCCTGCTGGCGACCTTTACGAGCATTTGCTCTTGCTGCTACAGAAGAACATGTCAGTGGTAAGATTCGCTCCATGTTAATGATACCCCTACTGGTCGCCACTAGGGACATAACTGTCGCATGGATGAATAAAAGATCGAAGAGTTTCGTGATTGTATATTCATTAGATAGTGATGTAAATATGGAGCAGTCGCAGTGAGTTCTTTCAAAATCAGGATGTTGTATGCTTGCCAAAATTACAAACTCTTTGCAAAACTCTTCAAAGCAGAACTACTGCTTACTTGATTTGGCCATTTAAAAAACAGCGATTATTTTGCAAATGGTTAATAAAAAATACCTCACTTAAACTGTACTATCTAATAAAGTCTGTAGTATGCTTTTGTCTGTCTTTTCCGTTAATACAAAATTAATTCAGAATGAATGCTACATAGGTTAAGTAATAGATAAAGTATAAAGGGAGAAAGACTATTATGTTTGACTTTCATACACTGAATCTAAACATTACCGTTTATAATTATAGCATAAATGATGTACACTGTTCATTTAAGGCTTGATGCTTTTATCTGCTCTACGCCATTCTTCCTAAAAACGAACAAATTAGACAAAATAGAATATTTTATGCAAGATATGTAGACAACAGTATCACAAGCGAATTTTTCTTAGTAATGGTCCTTTTGCACCTTTTCAGACAAGATACGTAAATTGCACCTCAAAGCAATGAATGAACCTCGAATACCTTAAAACAATTGTTATAGAAACAGCTAATGCTACAAAAAATGTTGACAAAATTTGACATTTTAACGAGTTTTATATTTTACGCGAAGAAATATTTTGTCAGTCTTTTATCGTTTCTCAGTTATACAAATTCAATGAGAATAAAAGCAATTACAGGCAAGCCAAGATACACATTTTATTTATCATATCCATAACTCAACCATATGATAGGTGTTTTAATAAAAACCATAATAGCCATTTTGAGGAAGTTTAAAAATAACGAACAGTTTTCCATGTGAAGGTATGCATGCAAAATTCTTCATATTGTGTGAGGATTTTCGACTCAATACGAATTTCGCGTTTATTGGATTTTTCGTTTTTGAGTTACGCTGTTTACACATACACACACACCATAAAATTAAATAAATTATATGCGCCTTTATTTAGTTTGTTCTTGTCGATCGTTGGTTTCTGACTGTGGGTGTGAATGCCAATACCTTTTGTTTGCAATTTATTTGTATTGTAATGTAGTGTTGTGAAGTGATAAGATCCGCGAGTACTCCGCGAGTACAAGAATAACCATAGCCAGAAGAAAAGTTAAGATTAATGCGCGAATCAAACAAAATAAGAAGGAGATAAAAGAGAATATTAAAGATTAAGTAAAGGGGGGAATAAACATTATTATGGATGAAATAAAATAAAGTAGAGATGAAATAAAATATTATTACGGATGAAATAAAATAAAATAGAGACACGTATAAATAGATCAGAAAGTAAAAGAACGTGAAAGGAAACAGACACAAGAAAATATGCCAGAGGGCAAAACACTTAACAAATACAGGAAAGGCTAGCTGGAGGAACAGTTAGGTTCTATTGAAATCGCCGAGTGCTCTCCGGCGCGCGAAACAAAGAAACGGATGTGCTAGTCACTCATGCGAACAGAAAATTAAATCAGCCGTGAATAACGAGAAACAGTAGAAACGCTAGCTAAGCCTAAGGGTAATGAAATTGAACCAATGGGAAAGAAAACGCAGAGGAGCCAGATAACCAATAAGGAAGATTAAATGTCACGTGAATAGTAAAACCAGGGAACAAAACTAGAAAAGAGGCGTGAAATAGATTTTGGTCTAGGAGCAGGAGCGCGTTTTAGACACGCGAAAGATGGAACACTTTGTGTCGGGAAGAGCTATGAGTAGGATGTAAAACTTTGTGTCGGGAAACGCTAGGAGGAAGACGTGATAGTTTGTGTTGGGAGGAGATAGAAAGAGGATGTTAGAATTCTGTATCGGGAAAAGAGATAGGGTAGCTAGGGACGACAAAAGTCATACTATGAGTAAATGAGAAATAGAATAAATTCAAGGGTAAAAGCACGGAGACTGTAACGGGGGAAAAACTGATAGGAACGCGTCTTGTGTGAAGGGCCTGCAGTACGAAAACCAGTGTGGATCTTCATAATAAATGGGCCATTGAGAGGAGTCGTGAGTATCATTCACCTCCCATCCACACAATCCCTGAGGTAAGATTCTCATAACCCATCATCCTCTACCTGAGCAGCCGGCAATCACCTGAAACCCTACACCAAGACCTTACCAACCTGAAAACGTTTCCCTTTATTTTCCAAACCCCGCTACAGTTGGCAAAATACCTGAATCTTCTATTAAAGTTACACTCAGTTACAATTACATACAGTTTACGGTGTGTTATCTTAATAATTTTGAATGAAGTAGAAAACCGTATAGTGCATTAAATTATAGATAAATGTAAGTGATTGTATTATTAAAAATATTCGGGGGAGATGTTTTCATTCTGAGCTTTCCACGAAAGACATGTTTGCTTGCAATAAACTTTATCGACAATTGCACTCAATATGCCATTAGCCAATGACAGGTACAGTATGTTAGTCAGTTGACCAATCAAAGCCGTACTACACTGACAGTATTTCAGGTGATGCACTTGTTAATTTCTCTACTGCGTATAGTAAGTAGGGCAAGTACTGCATTTCATCCAAAAATTCGATACCGAGATTTCACCGGAAATACACGTTTTGAGGCCCCCTGAATGCAAAAGAAGACACTTTTAGAAAACTGTGTGTGTGTGTGTATTTGTGTGTGTCTGTATACCAGTGTCTATGAACAGCATAATTCAAAAACGAAAAGTCGGATACATACCAAACTTGGTATTAGGCACAGTCGGTTTCAAAGTTGCGACACGAAAGACTACCCTTTATATGGAACATTTTTTTGAAAATTTTGATTTCCTCAAAAAGGGCTCTAACGATTTTGATTAAAATATCATATGTTTAAGATATTTTTATGACAAATAAAATGTATATCTTGAATTTTCTGGGAATGTCTCCAAAAGTATTCTTAATTGTGAACGACTTTTGCATAACTGGTAAACAATAAGAGATAGACAAAATTTTACTACACAAAAAATGTAGATCGCGTTAAAATACACAATTTATGTCATATACATTTTTTTGTTGAGTGAACCATTTTCGAGATATTGCTTGTTATTCCCTTAAATTTTTCAATACTTTTCTCAAATGGGAATTCGTTATTCATTTTCGTCTTGGATATGCAAAGAGTATTAATATGTGGTAAAGAGAATGGTGCTGCACATAGCAACCAGCTATTAAGAGTAATGTCTATGTTTAAAGGCTACTGTATTTCTATATTGCCCTTGTAAATATATATTCTCCTTACATCTACAAGAAAATTAGCAAATGTCTGCAAATGTTTATCTCGATTAACATGAAGTAGATGGAGAATAAGCGTTTGTAAAAATAGTTTGTACAACTTTAGAGAAATTCATGTGAGTGTAACACATCAGATTCTTTTACGTCCTGAACATGCAAAGAGAAGTGAATGTTCCACGTAGCAACCAGCTCTTAAAATATTTGACTGTAGCTTAAAGCCTACCATATTCCCCTTTGCACCTGCAAGAAAATTAGCAATGCGATAGTTCCTGCAAATTTTTATATCGATTAACGTGAGGTACATGGAGAATAAACGTTTGTAAAAATAGTTTGTACAAGAGAAGAGAAAGTCATGTGAGTGTATCACATCAGGATTTCTTTTAATTTGTATGAATGCAGTGAGTGAGATTACGTAGCATTTGTTTCCTTTTGACAAACATGCTTCATAACCTACGCTGCATTGACTAACAAACATGGTTGGCGCTAAACTATAAGTTCATAATAATTTTTTTGCGTGATTATCTAGCCGAGTAGCACTCGTGCTACTAGTTTTACATGACAATTTATTTTTGTTTTCAAATTCATGCACATTTTCTTCTGTCTCGAAATAATTATCATGAAAAGACGCATTCGTTAATCTCAATTAAATTGTCGTAAAACTATCAGCACCGGTGCTACTACTGTTGAGAGTAAAACAATTAATCCAGCGCAGCTGACTCCAACTTTACCTTTGTGAAACGTTGTACGACACCAGGAATGCGCCAGTATATGTATTTATCCGAACCCGGTCCACAGGCGGTGCCGCCTGAGCCATCCCGCTCTGTATCCACATATAGTAAGCGGCATACTGCATTATTGACCACATGACCACCCGTATTACTGCAAACTGCCCAGGATGTCCGGAGTGTGGTTGGACGGAGGGAGGTGGTGTTTGTAGCTGCCGTGCTGTCTAACGTTATCCGCAAATCGCTGAAGCGAGCATTTATATATTATTACTGCTTCGATGAATTAAGTTTTTTGTCTTAATTTCCCTTTATTAGAAACGTTTTCGTTATTTCTTATTTTATAATAAAGGACACTAATGATTATGATTAAAATACTATAAGCTTAAGATATTTACATGCAAATAAAATGCTGTGTTGAATGTGATAATCTTCTCTCTCTCTCTCTCTCTCTCTCTCTCTCTCTCTTCGTCTATATTTTCAAGCCCGAGCCGAACAAACCTTTTTACAAATTAAGTTCCCGTGGGGCGTGCCGGGCCTAGACTCGAGGTCATGGTCCGAGCCCATGCAGACCTCTATTGCATATTCATTCTACGTAGTATGGCATATTGTAGTGAGCATAACTGTGTGTTGATATGTTGATAAACTGATAAACTAACTTAAAGTTTTCAATTCATCATGGCTGAAGGTGCTACTATTGTATTTAAAGCTTCTGAGGTTCTTGCAACTTTGGGCCCATACTTGTGTAGATAACTAAGCTGCCATAAATAATGAAGAGCTGTAAATCAAGATTAATCTGGTATTCCTGATTTTCCTAGTTTTAACGCCAGTTTAGACTGCGCGCGCACGCACACAGGAGCATATTCCCAAAAGTCATTAACAACCACAGCTTTTTCCGCTGCAGAGAAATTACTACTCTCCTGAGGAGTTCCAGACATTAGTCAACAGTGGCCTTCAGCTTTTCCTTCACGTCATTATGAAAAATACAGGTGCCAAATACGTACATCTCTTTAAAAGCCTTCGTTAACGGACGAAGGGTAAAGAACGAAGGCAATTAATTTATGGGAAAACTAAGACAATAATGCCAAAAATATACTTTATTGCAATAAAGCAAGTTAAATTAATTATAGTGTTCCCATAAATAAAAAGCAGCAATATACGAGGAAAATGCTAGTGGTTATGTCTTTAAAATCAAATTTATAAAAAGCTAGGAAAGGTAATATTCATGTTTTACCTTCTTCCCTTCAGTATTTTGGTACCAGCAAAAGAATATCTTACAGGTATAGGTTATATACCTAACAGAAGTGGACAGCTCGCGCACTGCGACCTCCAGAGATCGATTGTGGCTACCACCTCCCAAGAGGAAGGGATGAAGTGAAGGAACCACAGAAGACTACAGTTCGTAGGCAGACAAGCCACAGAAGCTCGCGGAAGTCTCCAACAGTTCCAGGCTAGAAAACCCGTCTCACTACTCGAGCTGCCTAGAGAGAGCAATGAACAACCTGTCGACCTAGCAGTCCTCTAGTGTACAAGGGGAGTACTCTTTCTTTTAAACAAGCATCCGCGCTATCTGACCTGCACCGCCTTACGCCACGAAACCTAAAAGCACACCTGAAAGGTGGGAAGGAAACGGAATGAAAGGGAAATGATGGAGAAGAAATCTGGTAGATGAGAAACCACGGGAAAGCCATGAAAAACCCACGTCAGAGCGGAAGGTCGACGGGAGTCGAACCCGGGACCACACGAATGCGATTCCCACACTTACCGCGGAGCCATCTCGCTGGTAAAGAATACTTTGTTAGTTAAGTACTGGCTATCTATACAACTGCTGAAGAAAGTGAAACATTTCTTGAACTTTTGTTTAGCAGTTGCACAACACATTTTGTTCTATACCCATTATGCAGAAATTGCATTTTTTTAATAAATACCGAATCTACTTGCTGTTTTTTACACGGCAATATAAGCAAGTGAGTGTTTTATCTACTGTTTGACTTTCTGGGAACTGGAGTTAAAAGGTTTGGCAATTTGATTAAATAAATTAAAATCCCTGTCACGAATTTCCTGCGACGATTTAAAACAACAACAAAGTACTGAAAATTTGAGCGAAATACATATTTTTCTGTACTTTGTATTTTTATACTACTATGAACTATGAAGACTTTAATATTCCAGGTTTTAGATTCAAATTTCCATTTTCCGTACCATTTTCGAATTGTTAGCGCAGTACTATATTACTTTAAAGATCAGGGATGGCATCAGCGGATAGGCTTCGGTAGCACACACAAACATAATTTGAGTCCATCCTTAAGTTTCTGGGGATGAAAACGAATTTTAAATGAATAATGATTATATATATAATATGTGTGTGAGTTTTATAAAGTAATTATTAAAAATACTGCATAAGAATGACATAGTAATCATAAATCAAGGGCAGGTTGTAGAACAAATTTTCGGTTATAAGATGGACAAACAATTTCCTGAGAAACAAAATGCAGTGGAGAAGGCATCAAGTTGAAATTATAAGATGCTGAGGCTATCCTAGAAGACTTCGACTCTTATCATCACAATTGACGGATTAAATTTAATTCAGGCAATGCCTTTACTATAAGATTAAACCTTCACAGATGCATATGTAACGTTATAAATGTTATTTTATTACATGTTTTGGTACATTTCGATCACGTGTCAATTAGGCAGGCAGTACTATTACTGGAGTAATTATTTTTCAACATTTAAGTGTTTCTTAAATGTGTTATACACTCAGGGGCACATGAAACACAATTAATTTGATATGGGATCCCCTGATATAAAACCATGCGTATGTTATACATGATGTCACAGGTCTTTTGCATTTGGAGTACAAAATGATTTAAGGTATTCCCTCTGTGAGAAACTAATATTACCTACAGGTAAAGTCTTCATCCCTACGCTTTTATCCCCCCCCTTTCTATTTACTCTGGGTCCACCCCAAACCGCACGTGCCTCCGCTGAAGAAGAAGCTTCAGGAAACAGGTTCTGTATATAATACGTCGTTCACTAATAGCGATCTAACCGCTAATAGCTCTTTTGATATATTTCTGAGAAAAATGGATAAAATGGAAGTGCGTAAGTGGACCTGCGATGATTGACTATTATTAGCAGAAGGTGAATTAGGCAATAATGTTCTTGTTTAGCAGAATGATTTTTCTTTCACCTGTGTTTACTATGACCTGTTATTCTCCTGTCTTAGTTTATTTACCTTTGACATCCCTCCTGTAAAACTCATACAGGATGGACTATTTAAGCTGAGACTGTACAATAGCTCCAAAACTAAGTGTTGTAAAAAGAGCTGTCTTTAATAAAAGTTGCTTGATTTATGGGGGAAAGTAAATGCCATTAGTCGTGTTTTGTTTGGAGGAAGTTATGATGGTCATTTTAAGGTCAATTTAATTTATTTAAATGGTAATCTACAATTAGGGTCAGTTTAAATTAAAATAAAATCATAGGTATACTTATATAGGTACCTTATATAATAGGTACTCATATAAATTATACCTGTAATTTTCGTATACTTTGCCTAAAATCCGTCATTTCACAAAGATACCGGCGGATTATAAAAAGTCAGCATATGCTGAAAGCATGCCACAGTATACGTCCTGCCGCGGTTCTTCAAGACATGACGGAGCTTGTCAAGCATATAGTGTCCTTTCATGTATATTTAAACAATTTGTACACATATTTTAAACACTTGTTCATCATGCTTTGTATGTAATAGCAACTCCTGAATTAGGGAAGCTGAAATAGAAATACATATTTCGATTACTAACCGCTAACCTAACCTAAACTAAACTAACCTAACATTACTAGAATACCAATCTAATCTAACTTAATCTTCTCTATCTGCTGGCTTTTAAAGGCTCCGTCAGATGGTGTACAGAATAAAGTTACACTATACACCGGCTTTTCATGATCTGCCTAGGATCTTCGCAAAATGGCTGATTTCAGCAAAAGCCTACTGTATAGTATGTGTGTATATAATATATAATATACGAGAGTAATGGAGGAAGTAACGACCGTTTGCACATTCCCGCTGCGCAGATCGCTAACGGGCTTCTATCCAAGGTCGAATGGTTTCCTCGACATGTTTTCTCAAGGTTATATGAGCGCCAGACGAAACAAGTCGTCATTGTGCATTCTGTGATTGATCAAAATGAACTGTGTGATACAAGTTCCCGCCTACTGTGAGCTGAGAGGGTTATTCTATTTTTGAGTTCTCGGAAGTTGAAACCTGCAGAAACTTACCGTCAACTGAAGGGAATATATGCTGTTAGACTGAAAACAAGTTGTTACTGTGCATTCTGTGATTGATCAAAATGAACCGTGTAATACAAAGTCCTACCTACTTGGGATGATTATTCGATTGCTGAATTCTCGAAAGTTGAAACCTGCAGAAATTTACGGTCAGCTGAAAGGGAGTGTATGCTGATACAGTAAAAAACGAAAGAAATATGAGAAAGTGGTGTAAAATGTTGAACATGGACGAACAAATGTGCATGGCGAAACTCAAAACGGACATTTGTCACTCATCACAGATGACTTCAAGAATCAAGTGAACAACAAAGTTGTGCAAGATAAACACAAACCCTAGACGAGTTACAGATTTCTTTCCCAAACATTTCTCGCTTTTTGCTTGGTGAAATTGTGTCCGAACATCTTGGCTTAATGGACTGGCGGCAGCCGACTACAACACGAGAGCTCGTAGGCAGACATGACAAATGCTTGAATAACGGAAGTGATTATGTGGTGAAATAAAGTAACTTTCAATTTTTAAGCGACATGTTTTTTTTATAATTTGTTTAAGTTATTAAAGACAAACTATCTAGATTACCCTTGCGCGTGTGCGCGTGTGTGTTTGTATGACAGAATATGCAATCATAAGTACTTGAAATTATTCACCGCACCATTATGAAGAAATTAGAAAACTGTTTTCTAAAACGTTCAGGTACGTTGCCAAACACCGTGTACAAAATGTATCTGGTAATATTCATACCTGACTCTTCTGGATTAACAAATGAGGCAGCTTCCTCAAAACGATGCACAATGTTCGGACTATGCTTTATTTTCGTTATTGAATTCGTGTTTTGCTTTGTCTAGAATGAGGGATGGGCAAGGGAAAGGATTTAAGATGCGGAAGGCTTCAGAACATGATGAAAGCACCAAGAAGCTTATTATTAATTTCAGACTTAATCGTTGAGATCAAAGGTTGGATAATTGTGTTCTTCAGCAATGGAAAAATAATACCTAATATCCTCTTGAGTTCAACCCACTTTCAAACGTACTCCTAAAGCGATCCTCTCTTCTTCAAGACTTCCTGCCATTTTTCATTGATTTTCAGTCACACTGCTTTTACCGCTGCCTTGAGGTGGATATATTTCCAAAGGCTAAGGGTGGAAACCCTGAAAGAAAATCCGGTTCGCCAGGGTGAGATTTGTGCGACGGGTTGGTAACCCATCCAGGTAAAAACGCAAATACTCGCAAGGCCAAATCTTAATTGTATCAGAGGCAAAGAAAAAAGACAAAGGTTCAGAAGAAGTTGGAAATTATATCTTCTTACACTCGGGAGTTGAAAGAGAGAAAAGAACAGCATCAGGAGTAGGTATAATATTATACAAGAGACTAAAGCAAGGATGATGGAATACTCTTGGAATTGTGAAAGAGTAATAACACTTAAACCAGATCTGGCAGATCATATTGTAGCATAATTGGTGTATATGCTCCATCAGGTGATGTAAAAACAGGATATACAACACATTTACAAAGAACTACAAGATAACTCAATAAAACAGGAAAAAAAGACTATTTGATGATTTTAGGAGATCTAAATGTAAGAGAAGGAAATACAACAATAGTAGATGTGCTGGGATGTTATGGAGAAACCACAAAAAAGTAAAAGGGATAACAACTAATAGAATTCTGCACCTTTAATGTTCTAAGAATAACACTTATTACCCACATAAAGATATTCGTAGATTTACTTGGTCTGAGATCAGCAGTGGAGTATGGTATTGCAAATAGCAAAATATAGACATATTTCTGTGATACAATTGTATTTAAGGAAGCCGAAGCTGACACATCTTGAATTATGAATCAAATCTTGAATCAAAATTCAAAGATTAAAATACTAAAGAAATACTGGTAAAAGAGAATACAAAAGCAGAAAATAGAGATGCTGATTTAAAATACAGCTACTGTGAATAACAATATGGAATAAGAAATTTATACGAGACAAGAATGATAAACTTATAAGACGGAGAACGGGGTGTAGATTAAGGCTGGAAAATTATAATGTTTAATGTAACCAAGGTGACTAATGAAATATTAGAACTACAAACAAGGTGAAAACCTAAACGCCTAAAAATATGAAACGATACGATAAAAGAAGCTATAACCAAGAAGAAACAGTTATGCTTCAAGTGGTTAAATGGGAAAAGAAGTGAATATTATGTATCCTATAAAGGACAAAGAACATTGTACAGAGATTATCAAGCTCAGATATTGATAATCTTCTATATTTCATTGTTAGATATTTATTTTTTAACTCTAATGTATTGTGTAATATTTTAATTCCTTTTAATTTCCGTTATCATTTTATATAATTATGTTTAATTTGTATTCTTTGTCTTTGGCACCTACAGTTGTGTAAGATGATTTCAAAATAAAATAGAAAGCTGGGAAGAGTTTGCTAAAAGATCATAATATGGCATAACAGGCGTCCAAAGATTTGGTTTCAAAATATTCCGTAAATTGCAAGAAAATGTTAATAAGCCGAAAATTAATGTAATATCAAATGTAAACTGGGAAAATGCTATAAATAATGATTACTAAAGAACGACAAGTCTTTTGAGACAGATACAATATTAATAGAAGAATGTAATGCAGTTAACATTATAGACTTAAAACATATATAAACAGATAAAAACTTGAGATACTTGGTACGGACAATATAAATATGGAATTAATCAAATATGCCAGCTCAAAATGGAAAGAGAGAGTTATAGAAATATTAAGTGATATTTGGAGCAATGAAAGAATACTAGAAAACTGGAAGGTGACAAAAGCAATCATTATACATAAAAAAGGAAATATTTTGGACTGCTCACATTATAGAGGAATATGGCTACTAAATGCAGCATACAAAATTTACACAGCGATAATATGATCAAAACTAGAACCCTTAGCTTTAGATCAAAACCAATTTTGATCATACTATAGTTTTGCAAGAAGAACAGTGGTCTTCGAAAGGGAAGATAAATTATAGAAGACGTTTTTGTTATAAAACAACTCATGAAAAAGAGAAGGGAATTTAATCTGCCAATACTTATTTTTGGACTACGAAAAGCCATATGATCGAGCAGAAAGGCAGAAATTGTGGGAAATAATTATTATAACATTTCTCATAACTTTAATAATGCAATAAAATCGCTTATGTATTTCTGAACAACGCCTCTTCTTTTAAAGTTAATCAAGGCCTTAGACAAGGTTGTGGCTTATCTCATATACTATTCTATACACATATGAGTATATAAACGAATTATTCAGTAATGACAATCAACAAAACCTTAGAGTGCGAATTAGATTCAAGAGGAAATGTATTAATAAACACTTTGCTATTTGCGGATGACCAGGTATTGTTCTCCAAGAGAATGCAACGAAATTATATAGAATTTTGGAAGACTACAATATGAAATTCTCCGTAAACAAAACCAAAGTAACGGCTATGGAAGGTAAATAATGTAGAAGAGCTAAAATAGTAGTAAATGATTAGATAATTGAACAAGTAACGACTTTTAAATATGTGGTATGTGACCTCTTAACCGAGATCTGGACAATAATAATAATACAGTAAATGGCTGAATGAGCAGATGCTTGGCTAACACAATGAGGAAAGAGATCAAGCTAACAAGACGAAACCGAGGCGACTGTATGGCAGTGAAACCTGGATTCTGAGGCAAGCGGACAAGAGAAGGATACAATCTTCAGAAATGACGTTAATGAGAAGATTGCTAGGATTAACCCTGAGGGATAAAGTGAAAAGTATAGATATTATAACAGTACTGGGCATAAAACCTGTATGGTTGCGGAAATTATACAGTAGCAAAAGAACTGGCAAAATCATATTAAAATTATGGCCTCTTACCACTTAACACAGGAAGCATTCTTTTATAACCACGATGAAAGACGATTATAGGACGTCCGAGAGGCAGATAGAAATATCAGTTTCATGATTAGAGGTACCTTTGGTTCGGAACGGGATAACCCCAACTTTTTTACGGAAGAAGAAGAATATACGGCTTTTACCTCCTACTTCTTGAGCAAAATTCGGAGCTAAAGCGCTGGATTTGGCATATTCAAAGCCCTTTCGCTTACAGCTTCCCCTTCTTTTCCTCTTGTTCCCCTATATACCTACCCAAAAAAAACTCATTTCTCGGCAAAGCCCATGAGATTCATAATCTCCATTGATTGTGTTATCTAAAAGTCTAAAACTGAAACCCTACGATAATCACCGAGTTTTCTCCACTAAAATCTCCAGTGATTTTGCTACCTAAAAGCCTAAAACTGAAACCCTATAGTAGTCACCCAGTTTTCTCCACTACAATTTCCAGTGGTTTTGCTATCTAAAAGCCTATAACTAAATCCCTAAGGTAATCATCGAGTTTTCTCAACTAAAATCTCCATTGAGTTTGCTATCTAAAAGCCTAAAACCGAAACCCTAGGGTAATCACCGAGTTTTCTCCGCTAAAACCTCCATTGATTTTGCTATCTAAAAGTGCCAAATTTGAATCCCTCTGGTAATCACCGAGCTTTCTCCACTAAAACCTCCTCTAGTTTTACTATCTAAAGGTGTAAAACGGAAACCCATTTATAATCACCGAGTTTTCTCCATTAAAATATCCATTGCGTTTGCGATCTATAAGCCTAACACTGAAACCCTACGGTAATCATCGAGTTTTCTACACTAAAATCTCCATTAATTTTGCTATCTAAAAGTCTAAAGTTGAAACCCTATGCTAATCACCGAGTTTTCTCCACTAAAATCTCCATTAATTTTGCTATCTAAAAGTATAAAACTGAAACCCTGTTGTAATCACCGAGTTTTCTCCAGTACAATCTACAACCACTCTTTTCGTGTAGAATACAAAATGTGTATAAATCAACCCACCGGACTGAATATATAAGTGCATACTCAGTGTTCCCACGTAGATTGTTGTTGAATTGTTGACTTGTGCCCCTTACTCCTGAAAGAATTGTTGCTGTCCTTGGATGCTGTTGATGATGATCTTGAAGTTCTGAGATGAAATCTTGTAGTTTCGTCGATTCTGGTAGTTCTATGTTGTTCGTTGATCTCTTCTTTTTAGATGTCGTCGCAAATTCTTGTCTATTCTTGCTCCACGCAGTTGGGCGCCAGTTTGAAGTTGTATTAGTTGTTAGCTCCACGTATGGGAGCCAAAATAGAAATAGAAAATGCTATCCCTCAAACATCTAACCAACAAGAGTATCTAAACTTCTCACAACAATTATGTGCCTTCTAAAAGCAATAAATTACTGTAGTAATAAGTTAGATGAAATAATAGGAGAGTTAAAAGAAAGTAATAATAAGATAACTGAAAAAAATAATAAGTTAACTGAACAAAGTAAAAAGATAGATGAAATGAAAGTAGGATTAAGTAATACGTTAGCTGAAACCAGTAAAGAGTTAAACAATAAGCTGAATGAAACTAGCACAGAGTTAAATAAACTACAAGAAACTAGTCAGGAAACTGAAGAAATAGAAAACACAAATGCAGATATTGTGCAAATACAAATAGATCTAATAGTACCAAAGGTAAATGCAAATATAACTAGTTCTGTAAATGCTAATCAAATGCACGACAATAATGCAAGTGCAGAAAGAAGTGTATCACCTTTGTTAACTAACAACACAAGAGACGCTATTGCTTTTTCCATAGCATCAGCCTCTCAAACACAAAACAATAATGACACACATATGCATGTACCAAATCAGATGTCAAACTATTATTCTGTGCTTAATGAATTACCATTACCTAATTTTAATGCTTCCTCAAGTCCAGTACAATTTATAAATGATCTAGTAGAATATTTTAAATTGAAAAATGTGCCTGAGCATTAAAAATGATCCTGTTAGAAAATGCTTGGACAACAAAACCTTAGAATGGTTACATATGGTAGCAGATAGTGAAATGAATTTTGAAACATTCGGAATTTTATTCCTGAATAAGTTTTGGAATACAACTGTGCAACATAAAATTAGGGCAAGGCTGAAAAGTCTATGGCACAAGAATAAAAAGAAGAAAATAAAGTATGTAGGTTATGTGTGGCACAAAAAGAAAAAGAAAATAAACGTAAACTGTCTGTGGAACAAAAAGAAAAAGAAAATAAAGTATGCAGGTTATGTGTGGCACAAGAGAAAAACAAAATAAAGTATCTGAAACATAAAAGAGTAAAGCAATGTAAGTTAAAAATGTAAAGTACTAGTTAAAATAATATGTTTACTAAATGTAGCAAATTGTCAATAACAAAGGAGAGTTTAGATAAAGAGAAGTAATAAAAAATCCATTGTTAGTAAGAAAAACTAAATAGTAACTACATTTATATTGTATAAGTTAGAAATTGTAAGAAATATAAAAATGTTTAAGAAATACATTGTAAAGAGAGGATAACAAGTGTTAATATGTCTAATTAAATAATATGTAAAATGTATAGCAAATAAAATGCTTGATAGTGGCTGTGATAGTGAATAAACAAAGTTCACTCAGATCATTGATCTTACACCAGGTCATTGACCTTAAAAAGTGTCGAACAAGTGTATTAGAAGTATTCTGCTATACACGATGTAGTGAAAAATAGGAAGTGCAATAAAAAAAGTTATGTTTCTTTCTTTCAGGAGACTTTCAGAAAATATTTAAAAATTTAAAAAGAACAAAACAAAAAGAATTTTTTTTAAATATTTCTAAAAGGGGGCAATTTGAGGCAGTATTTTTAACACTTGAATAATTTCAATTAAATTATATAATATGTAATTTCAATAACAGCCCGCCTTGAAGCAATATGTATGTAATAGTTTGTAAAAAATGTATGCATATGCTTATATTATTGTAAACATGTTCAATAATGTTAAGTGAATACGTTATGTATTTTAATAATGTAAGAGCAGCGAGAATAATAAGTTTAAACTTGCTAACAATGAGGTAACAATGAGGTAACCTTGAGACAATAATGAGTTTGAGAGTTTAAATGCTACTAGTCATGATTAGGGCAGCAATAATGTAAATTTTGTGACAGTTTAAAAATAGCCAATCAACAGCCAAAAAGCTTTAGTAAAATGCAGGTATTCTATTGGACTAGGATTAGCCAATTAGAGACTTGAAATACAGACGTTTGCGGATTTGGACGGTTGAAGTATGTTCAGTTGCCTGCAGACCTTGATAGTAACCGGATGGAAGATGTGTTCTCTAGAGAAATATTACGTATTCGTGTGAAACGAAAATTAAGTATACGCGTTAACAAAGTGCAAATATTAAATAAAAGAATCTCACAGCTCTTGATATCAATGTAGTGCTATTTAATTTGTGTCAAGGATTAATAAAGAAGAAGTGAATTAAAACTTAAAATCTGTATAAGCCTACATTCTTGTCGCACCACGCCCTGATTAAGAGAAACGTGTCTCTAAAGTAATACTGACGCAGCCGAGGCAAACATAAATATAAATAGTAAAAGAAACAGTTTAATAACAAAGTTAATATTTTTTAAAAAAACTTGGAGTGTAACAACAAAAATACATCTTCAAATCGGCTTTTCATACGTAGCAGCATATTACGTAAGCAAAACAACAACTTCAACATCAAACTTCAATAACAACAAAACACTATCCCAAGTTGGCACCCATACGTGGGGCAGTTAAATTAAAGCAACTACTTTCTTCACATTTTATGAATTCACCTTAGAATATACATACTTTAGGACATACATACATACATACATACATACATACATACATACATACATACATACATACATACATACATACATACATACAGGTACATACGCACGCGAGCATTCCTTTTTCTATAATTCCTCCTTTATTTAGGGGAGCATATAAAGGAATAATTATTGGAACATCTGGAACACTTGGATTTTCGAGTGAAATACAATAACAATGTACATGTTATGGCTAAGCGGCGGAGAAATGAACAACATTTTGCGTACTTGCATCCTACCTCCTTAAATTTATAAATAACAATAATATTCGAGAAAGTTTAGATATAACAATCTGGATTTAACCAAATAGGATAACAGCTACCAGACAGTGCTACTAACCGCTGATACCATTATGTCAAATTGAAAACACCATAGCAGTTTCCAACTCCTTTTTATTTTTAACTTAAGGGGCAGTTGCCAAAATGGGATGATTCGTTGTTATTTCTTTATGAATAGCTAACAAATCTAGGTATATTTTTTCTTTTAATATTAGAGAGAAGCACAATATGAAGAAATGCTTTCATAATGAAATTTATTTTTCCAAATCATTAAAATAATTAAAAAATCCGAAACTTGAACTGGAATTTTATTACCAACATGTGATTGTCTCTAAATCATTTAGAGCAAGTTTTCATATTATTTTGAAAACATAAATATACAAATTTTTGTAAATTAAGATATGTAAAAGCATTACAGCAAATGAAACCCTTGTAATGACAGAATAAAATAAATCGGTGGTTTTTTGGCTGGTCTAAGGGCTAGTTAGAATACGCTCCAAGTACTTTTTCAGTGTTTACTGGCAAAAGATTGCAGCTTCTGTTAGACTGTTGTTTTACGACGGAAAAAACGGCCCCATATCACATGACGTGATATTTGCATCGTACTGCATTTGGTAGCTTGATATTTGCTCTTACTTTCAGATACCTTACTATCTTGACAGAGAGCAGCATAAGCTGTACTCTTTGGTAGAAATGGCATTTCCAAGTATCTCTAGAAATTCAGCCGATTCTTCCCTTAGAGCAAGCATGACATGGCTGCCTGCCTACTGGTACATAATAGTAGCTTGGGGATGCTAAAGTGGCACACTACAAGGCAGTCCCTGAGGCAGTATTTTTGACACTTAAATGATTTCAGTCAAATTATATAAATATAAATTCAATAACAGCCCGTCTTGAAGCAATATGTGTATGTAATAATTTGTAAAATGTATGTAACAGTCATTACATATGCTTATATTATTGTATACATGTTCAATAATGTTATATGAATATATTACGTAATTTAATTGCTAACAAAGAGGTAACAATGAGGTAACCTTGAGACAATGATGAGTTTGAGAGTTTAACAATACTACTTCTGATTCTTGGAGCAACAATAATGTAATTTTTGTGACAGTTCATAAAAATAGCCAATCAACAACCAGAAAAAGCTTTAGTAAAATGAAGGTATTCTATTGGAGTAGGATTAGCCAATCAGAAACTGAAAAGGAGAAATATTTACAAATTCAGAAGTCAGTTGGTTGCAGACAGCGTTACTAACCAGACGCAAAAAGTGTCCTCAAGAAATTTAATACGTATTCGTGTGAGACGAAAAATAAGTTTACGCGTTAAAAACTGTAATTAATTAATAAAAAGAATCTGACAGATCTCTATATCAGTGAAGTGTTATTTAAATCGTATCAAGCATTAATAAAAGGAGTGAAGTAAAATTATAATCTGTGTAAGCCTACATTCTTGTCGCATCACAACCCTGCTAAGAGAAACGTCTCTTTAACAATAATACTGACGCAGCTTAGGCAAACATAAATATAATATTTAAAGAAACAGTCAAATTACAAAATTAATATTTTTTTTTAAAATTGGGGCAAAGGCCACCTGAAAGTACATTTTGGGGCGAAGGCTCCCGGAAAGCGGGTACTATGCGTGTGGTTGCAACGAATTTCAAGTTCGGTTCCCCCAACAGTTGAAATATAATACAACTTCTTCAAATTGACGCTCAAAGCGTGGCGCGCAAATAACGTAACAAACCATCTCAAATTGGCGTCCATACGTGGGGCTAATAAAATACCTTTTTCATCCCTCTGTTCGACATACTGCTACTACTATTTGGTTAAAATGGCTTTAACCTTCTACATACTTGAGTGCTGTGCCTGAAAAGCTTTCTCAATTCAATATCTGCAAAGCCTGATGCATGGCTAATGGGAATATTAATTGAGACGTAAATATAGAATTCATTTTTGAAGGGAAACATCCTAAATTATGTGAAATATAAAAATGTTACAAAATATTGTGAAATATTGTTAACATTTTAACACACGATTTGAATTCTAGACGTTGTAAATCAGCAACAATGGCTTAGAATATAGAGTTTCATCTTTTAACTGCCTCCAGACATTACTGCAATTTCTGTTCCTCTTATTATAACTCTTCTTATCTGCGCTGTATTACCTTTCATTATCGGTAAGAGCAACAATAAAATCCATGAAACAAATTCAATTCATCCAAAGTAATCATCACATCCAATTCAATTCCTATATACATTAATTCATTACTTGCTATTCGAAGATATTGTTGGCCAACACCGCGCTTGTCATTTTGTCTCAGCGTTACAATAATATGGAGGTAGTAAAAGGCAGCGAATGACGAAGTGTCTTGTGCTAGAGGAGGTACATTTCGGCTTGTTGAATTTCGGTTCAGAATGTAATTTTTAATGTATTTTTTGTTTCTTTTTCTTTCATCCATTCATTCGTTTTAGTCAATTTATTTTCATGGAGCGGCCAAGGGTTCCGCGGAGCTCAGGAATGAAATGGTAAAGGGAGTAAGCATTGTGACTGTTGCCAAAAATTATTTGAGTTTTTAAATGCATGTTTAACATTTTGCAGAATCTTTCTTATGAAAAAGCCATTTGGATGAGTTTTGAAAAAATACTGACTAGACCTTTTATTTATAATTAAATATGTAATTGCATTCTATAAACAACCTGTGATTCGCAGTTTAGTTCTAGTTCCCACAGACCGTTACACTTGAATATTCCGCAGGAAATTGAGTTTCCTTTCCCCAGCGGAACACTTACGATACCATCGCTCACAGATTATTAATAACCCTAACCGCTACGCTATATCTAGTGCAGATTCCCGTCGCGGTTTACAGCATCCTTAATAGTCGAGCTGTATCACACGAGTCTCATTGACAACCTGAGTTCTTGCGTCCCAACGGCTGCAACAAGGAAAACAATGTTTGCGGTTGCGCTATTATTATGGCCGAGACTGTCTGCAGAAACGCTCCAGAGGAACGAAATTAAAAAAAACAGCGGGATAAAAGCTTGTACTTCAGTAACTTAGCTATACAATCTTCTGAAAATAATTTCAAATTTTAAAGCTTTATACATTTGGCGATTCTTGATACAGGAAGGAAACAAAATCATTAGGTACTTTACTTTTCTAAAAATTTATCTTCCGAGTTTAGTCCATTAGTATAGATCTTAATGTTTTGACTGTAACTGTGGGGGATATTATCAGATGACTGGTATGGGGGGGGCTGTATTTATCTTTATGTGCGGACCCTTCTAGAGATTGCTTAATTATTGCCTATAAGAAAGAGGAAGAACGAAATTGGATCGACTATGGATTCTTGTTCTTAGCAAACAGGTTTTACACGCGCTTACCTCTCCTTCCCGTTTTTGGCCGATTAATAATTAGCAACTTCTAGAAGGAGCTATATGTATATAAGGATAAGCAGAGCCCGCTCCTATATTAGTTTCCTGATGAGCTCGCCCACACTTACGGACGAAACACTAGGTTTTATAAAAAAAACAATGGACCGTGGCAGCATAGTCCGGCCATTAACTTGTTAAACAATGGGGATTTAGTTTGCGCAAAACTTTGAGAATATATCTGAACGAATCTTACCCATGTTGCGTCATTCTTTCTGGACGTTATGGACAGTAAATTTTTAGCCAGGTTATTGCTCTTTTTCTAGTTTCTTGTTGGATGAAACATTTTATTAATGTAGCCACCAAGTGTCCTTTAATGTATTACAGCAATCGAAAAGTGGACTGATATCTATAGATTCTGAAGATCAGATTGATTGATGACATGATTGCCGATTATTTTGCAAGGCTGAGCCTTATTAATGGAACACAATAATATAACTGTGAATTTTCTCAAACACCGAGAAAGATTCGTTTAGCTTATTTATTTGAGAGTTTAGACTATAAAAAAAGGTTGCCAAATATGACAAAGCACAGCTGATAACATAACGAGCAATATAAATTTAAATATCCTAATCCAAATTAATTAAATGTAATCTAAAATATGTATTTGAAACTGATAAAGAAGTAACACATAATTAAATAATAAATAATATGTTCTAGCTGTTTTGATACTGACTATATGTGAAAAGCTTAAATACTGTGCTGATGTAGGATCCTTTGAGAGGATCTTTTGATCATAATTTTATTATTTAAACATATCTTTGTAAAGAAGAAGGTTAATACCCCCCGTACTCCCACCGTTAGACCGATAATCTCTATTTCAAAATTAATATTTTTCTTTATAGTAAGGCCTATAGTCAGTTCGTATAGGCTTCCCTTTTCAGTATCGATCACATGCGACTGTTCTGCGCGTATTTCGAACGTGATGTTAGGGTGAAGAATATAAGCTATGCTATGTTTTATGACAATAAGTCGATGCGCCTGACACTCGCTTGTTTTTCTAGTTCTTGAATTCCCGTTCACAGTGAACCAACTTCCTTCAGTGTCTCTTTGAGCTTGAGTAGGCACTCTTCCTTTCTCAGCTAGAAAGCCCTGCTTAAGGAGAGATTATGAAGGGAACCAGAGACGAGGTGATTTGCAGTAAAAGTAGTAACAGCCGGAAATGTTCACTCCAAAGGTTCCTGTCACTTTGTTGTTTGCGGGATGAGGTGAGGCTTGGGAAAGGTTTTCTATTTACTAAACAAACTCTATGTTGAAAAGGGTCTCGCCGTAAGGGTATCAAATTAAATTGAGTTTTATTTATGGACGCTCTTTAACTGCTGTGGCCCTTAGCATCCCATTCTATATTGGGCGTGAAAGACCGGAAATTTTGTTCTTTATTAGGCTTGAGGTTCTTTTACGTGCCGTAAACCTAAGACACCTGACCACCAGCTTTACTTCCCTTCCGAAGTAAGCAATGCTATGGACTTTTACGCCCGAAAAAATCCATCGCCCTCCGCCGAGTACCGCAAGGGTATAAACCTACTGTTCGACCAGATGTATAATTATCATGTTCAAACGAACGATTGCATATTAAGAATTCCTCTGTAATGATAACTAAAACACGTTTAATTAAAACGGTAAAAATACCTTATGTAATAGAAAAATTATAAAAAAACTACCTATAATTGCGCAACAAAATAGTATTAGGTTGTATGTTATTAGGTTCATACACTTTAAAGTCTAAAATGACTTGTCATGGTAACTCAAATCTTTATGCATAATGAGTTACAGTGGAATTATTGCAGCTATTAAGTGGGATAAACCAGACAGATAGTCATTAAAATAGATATAATAACAGGATGAAATAAAGCTGTAAAAGGGGGAGCTGGCTTTAGAGGATATTTGTAAAAAAAACAGCAAATGCGCAATCTCATGCCAAGCATATGAACGACTTTTTAATAGATTTTCTCCAAAAAGTTACCCATTGCTTTTCGAACTGACAACAGTTGGAAAATTGAAATTCAACACAGTAATGCTTTAGAGGAACCTTAAGCCTGGATTACGACTCGTTTAATGTAACTTGAGAAATGAAGCTACATAACATAAAATTAAGGGTGTTCATAGCTGAAATGTACAAATTCTACAATTATAAACTAGGTTATTTTAAATGTATTCCAAATTCTAAACTCAAACAATATTACACATCTAAATTTCTAATACAATATATCGAGTACCTTTAAGTATATTAATTGTTTCGTTAATTATTTTAACGACATACTAAAGTCCTACTCATGATGATGTATGAATTTGAATGTATATTTTGAGGCAGATGAATATAGACAACAAACGGTGAGAACGGATATATACATACCAGCCATTAGCAATGTTCACTTCACTTTTTTATCACAAACTCAATGAATTTTTATGGGCCTAGAATTAAACCCTTCTTCTCACATTCAGTTCTCCCATTTAGGTATGTCTTCTAAAATTAAAATATATTATTGACATATCTTATAAAGATCATAATTTACTATAAAATTTGTCTTTTCACACTTTCTGCATCACTGTTTGGAGCATAGGTACTACTATGTTATGGAATTTTAATTTAGATGACCACATGAGGCAGTATTTTTAACACTTAAATGCTTTCAGTCAATTTATATAATATAAAATATAATAACAGCCCGCCTTAAAGCAATATGTGTATGTAACAATATATAAAAAGTGTATATTACAGTCATTATATATGTTTATATTATGGTATACATGTAATAATGTTATGTGAATGTATTACGTAATTTAATATGTATGTGCCGTGAGAATAATAGGTTAACAGTTGCTAACAATGAGGTAGCTTTGAAGCAATAATGACTTAGAAGGTTTAATAATGATACTAGTCATTCTTGGAGCAACAATAATGTAATTTTTGTGACAGTTCATAAAATAGCCAATCAACAACCAGAAAAACTTTAGTTAAATGAAGGTATTCTATTGGACTAGGATTAGCCAATCAGAAACTAAAATGGAGCAAAATTTACAAATTCAGAGTTCAGTTGCTTGTAGACAGTGGTCATAACTGGACGCGTTGGTTGTAGACAGTGTTCCTAACCGGAAGTGAGATGCGTCCTCGAGAAATTTAATACGTATTTGTGAGAGACGAAAATAGATTTACGTGTTAAAAAGTGTATTTAATAAAAAACAAATCTCACAGCTCTCTCTCTCTCTCTCTCTCTCTCTCTCTCTCTCTCTCTATCAGTGAAGTGTTATTTAAATCGTGTCAAGCATTAATAAAAGGAGTGAAGTAAAATTATAATCTGTGTAAGCCTACATTCTTCAGTTGCACCACTCCCTGCTAAGATATTCATGTCTCTTAAAAATATAAATACTGACGCAGCCGAGGCAAACATAAATATATAATATTTAAAGAAACAGTCAAAATTACAAAGCTAATATTTTTAAACTTGGGGCAAAGGCCACCGGAAAGTACATTTTTTGGGGGCGAAGGCTACCGGAAACTTTTTACCATACGTGCGGTTGCAACTACTTCAAGTTCGGCTCCCCAACAGTCGAAATATAATACACATTCTTCAAACTGGCTTTCCATACGTAGCAGCAACAAACCAACTTCTTTACACATTATGTTCTTTTACCAATTCCTTGTTCTTTTCTCTGTATCTTACTCAATTAAGTTTTCCGTTTTGGATTGCCATAGTCCTCGATTTGTCAGTCTCCTTCGTCAAGTGCTTTTTCTTTCATAGGTTCTTTAATATATGTTTCCATGTTAGCACTGGACGTCCAAGCCATGTTCACTGTCGGTTTTCGTAGCTGTTGCCGTATCCTGGGTTTTGTTTCGAGGCTTATGTACATCAATTTTTGCATGAATAATTTTTCCATGGGATGGGAGCAGACCCATTGCTACAACCCACATCGCTGAGGACCGGAATTTTCTGTCGTTTTTTTTTTTTTTTTTTTTTTTACTTAGTCCTTGAGGACCTCATTTTCTCCGCGAGGCAGCGCCTTTAAGGAGAGCAAGGTGCCTCTTCCGTCAGTCATGCCATATCAGAAGCCTTCCTCAGCCGAGGCTGCCGTTGGGGTCTTCGCTGTATCCCTAGCTAGGACCCGTAATGGTATCAGCGGTCAGCTGAATCCAGTTTTTTTTCCGAGGTTACTCCTCCCCTCCTTTCTCATCCGGGCTTGGGATCGGCAATGGCGAAGTTAATTCCTTGTTTTCAGGTATTAATTGTCAGTTTGTTTGCCTTTTCTCTTCTTCCATTAAACTCATCTGGGACAACGCTAGGGTTTTAGTAAGAAATATTTTATCGTCAATAAATTCCCGGATCTTTATGAAATGTTTGTGTTAGCAATCATTACATCACGTTTAGCTCTCTCTTCTTTAGCGACTTCGCTGTAAAAGCAAATGTCTCCATATTTCTCCTCCCTTCAGTTCCACCTCCCTTCTTTTTAGTTACTGTAAGTTCTGCTATATTCACGTTGTATCTAATTAATTTAACTATGACTTCACTGCACCGCTTTTCAATTCCTTGTACATTTCAACTATTAAGAATAATAATTTCCCGTTTCTTCGTCGTTTTCCTTTTTCCCACTGGATTTTTTCCCTAAGATTCATAGCAAGGGGAACTAGCCCTGTGTTAAGTAGACTAGTGGAGGGGCTGCCTCCCCTGAACCTCCAGACCTGTTCGCAGCTGTATTAATCCCCAGTTGCAGGGCTCCTTCTTCCGCCATTTATAAATGCCGTTTCTAACACGTAACTCTCTGTAAGAGGTCCTTAACAGCGACTATCCTCCGGGCCAGAGGAATCTGGTGATCGCGTGGCAGGGTCGCAACTCCCTGAGTCTTCACCTTCTAGCCGCGGAATAATAAAAGGGACGCATTTTCTGTAACTGTTCTTTTTGAATGCATGTAATTCACTTTATTGCTGCGAGGTTTTACAGTACAGGCAGTAACTGCAATTAGATTTTCCTGGCCTTGCGGAAACATTAATGGGCATAACTCCATTTAAAAATCTAATGCGTCACAATCACATTATGTGCTACAAACTATTCTTAAAAACGCTTATTTTTCTATCTACTTCATGTTAATCGAAACAAACATTTGTACAAATGGTTTTACTATACATCTCTTGTAGGAACAAGGCTGAAGCGATAGTGAGATCCTTAAAAAGGGCGCTATACGCTGACTTTGAAATTCCATACTCCTTGCATGACATCATCAGAAGCACAAGAAATACAACTTAACACTTCAAAGAATGCATTGGGAGTTTCAAGCTAATGACAAGGAATATATCGGAAATGGTTAATGTCACAAGTTTTATTTCATATAGTTAATGTGTGTGTTCTAGGGAGATCTGTATTTTTGCTGCAGTAAAATTTTCTTAGATTATGGCGATTTCCGAGTTATACGAAAGTGAACAAAATTCAATTACCGGATTTTCACAGAAAATTCAAAATATACCTATACCTACGTATTATTCTGCCAATGCCTAAAGTTTTAACAAAAATCGTTAGAGCCGTTCATTTATTAGAAAATAAAAGAAACACAGAAAATTTGTCCATGTAAAGGATAGGTTAGAATGGAGGAAGTTTCGTGAAAATCTTCCTTTTGCATCCTTGGAAGACGAAATGAATTGTCAAATTTGGTTTCCGTTTTAAGTTCTATTGCTCTCTCTCTCTTTCACATATACACACACATTCCATCTTTTTGGGGAGGCTTGAGGACCTCAAAACGTGTATATTGCCGAAGCCTCGATATCGGATTTTTGGGCGGAATGCCTATGATAGTTCCACTACTTACCATCGGTAAACCAAAGAAAAAACTAAAGACAGTTCATGATAAACAATACTTTACTATCTCGGGTGTTAATGTGATATGCTATAATACAATGTTAAACGACACAGTGCAATAAGAAAATCATAAAGCATTGTATAGCATGGTGGTCCTTATGTTAAGATTACTACTTTATTTTATATCAATGAAGAATGAAGATATTTTAAATAAAAAGTTTCACGCTTTACATTCACACAACTTCCTCTACTCTATGGTGCATTATTATCTCCTTTCTACAAATTATGTCTACATAAGCTTTTGTTAGTATGTAGAAATGGTTTCATTACTTACATTTCGCTATAGTTACAAGGCGGCGCGCGCAGCCCGTAACTTTTAACAACTTCAAAGCAACAGTCCACTGGGATTCCCCAGATAAACAATAAAATATGTTTATTTAAAATGGAATAAATTCTATTTATTGTAATTTTAATATTTTTAATTGAGTTCATTTCCTTTGCTTCAATATGTATTGCTTATCACGTTATCCGCAAAAAATCAATAAATACGGCCTGGACACAACAGTACTGCCATCTTGTTTCACTACTCGCAAACACGCTCAAGGTCCTATGAGCATTTAATTACACAAGTTAACAAGGTAAGATCTTTTTCTAAAAACTCAAAGTTATGAAATTATAGTGTGGTCGACCAAAAATAGTCGTATGCAACTTGACTATAGTGGTAATTAAGAGCTCGTATGGCTCCCTGCCGCTCGTATCATAAACATACTCTTAATTACTGCCATTACAGCCTTGCTGCATAATGTACTGTTGTATGTACATAGATGTTGAGAGTCAGCCTGGGAAATCTTGAATATATAAAAACGAATATTTCGAAAATGGCTGATGCTACAAAGAACATTATTTCGCGTAAACTGTATATTCCAATGAGTTCTGCAGTTTTTGTAGTGGTGAGTTGTTTTCTACCTCTTGCTTCACAGTTAAAGACAGAACATTCAATATATATGTTTTATTATTTAGACATATATTGAGCATGCGGTATCTTAATGAAAATCTTTTAGAGATATTTCTGAAAACAATTAAAAATAACAAATGTTTTCGTTTGCGAAAGGTAGAGTTTGCGAAGGGAACA